>CM069298.1:24332500-25582500 GCA_035609425.1 Epinephelus awoara | reverse complement strand
GACTCTAAGAACGATTCATCAGCATCCACCTCTACTCCCACTACGAACAGACAAAAAACAGAAACTAAATCAGATTCTAAATCGGACTCCAAATCCTCTCCCAAGTCAAGAGATTCAGGCCATAACAAGACCTCAAAGGAGAGATGCTCGAGCAGTTTGGAGACGGACAAAGAGAGGAGAGGATACCATCATGCACCAAGCCAGGGAGGCCGACGAAAAGAAAAGGAGAAGGACAGTGAAAGGAGTTCCAGGAGGTCAAGATCCAGAGAGAAGAGGAGGGCCCATTCATCCTCAGAAAGCTCTCAGTCCAATTCTCCGGATAGGACCCGCAGGAAGAGGCGGCGATCCCGGTCGCGATCCAAAGACAGGAGGCGATCTAGGTAAATACGTAATACTTATCCAAAATTCCTAGTATCAACTATGTTGTAACCATCTGTTTGATGTTAAGACCTTTATTATTCGTTTGTTGTTTCTGATTTTAGATCTGGTTCCAGCTCCAGCAGCAGAGAGCATTCAAGGAGGAGGAGGCAAAAACGCAGGAGCAAGGAAAGAAATGATGGCAGAGAGAGAGACTGTGAAAGAAGACGTTTGTCAAAAGACAAGAGACGTGGTCGGTCTCGCTCAAAATCACGTTCCAGGTCTAGATCAAAGGACCATAAACGTGGTCATTCTCGCTCAAAATCACGGTCAAAATCACGGTCTAGATCCAGGGAAAGGAGGAAAGACCACACACGACCGCAACAATCTTCTGTCTCCTATAGAGACAAGGTAGAGTACCGGTCAAGAGACAAGAGAAGACAAAGGTCTAGATCCAGATCAAGAGAAAAACGGAAAGATGAAGGATCTTCATCCAAGAGTTCTCAGAAAACTTCAGGGTCTAGTATTTTGTCCCCGAAAGACACAAAACAGTTAAAGGACAAGAAAAAAGAGAAGGATATCCCTCGGAGCTCCCTCAAAGAGGAAAAACTTGTTCCAGTGAACAAACACACGACTTCCTCCTGTGCTGCCACCTCTGTAGTTAGTAAGAAAGACAAAGACCTCAAGGCAGATGTCCAGGCCACAACAACAGAAATGGCAAAAGAGATGAAGGTTGGAAAAGAGATTAAGAAAGAAAAACAACCACTTCTTGATATGTTTGAAGATTCTCCTATTATTACGGAAATTAAGAAAGAAGAAACTGACATCCATGCCTTGACGGTAGCTAAAAGCATAGATGAGGAAGGAAACAAAGAAGACCCCATCAGGACTGAGACAATTGAAATCCAGACTGAGACTGAGACATTTGAAATCAAGACTGAGACATGTGAAATTAGGACTGAGACAAGTGAAATCAAGACTGAGACATGTGAAATTAGGACTGAGACAAGTGAAATCAAGACTGAGACATGTGAAATTAGGACTGAGACAAGTGAAATCAAGACTGAGACTTGTGAAATCCAGATAGATAAATCTGAGCCAAGTTCCCCAGATTTATGCCAATTACCCCCCGTCACCTCATTTTCTACATTGACCACAGACTGTCTCCAGGACACAGTCTCTCCATCTCATCAAGAGTTAATAGCCACTGGAGAACAATCTGACACTGCTGGGTTGACTGTCCCTGTAAAGCAGGAAGTTCTGCAATCCTCAGACTCTGATGATGACTTTAATGTTGATGTGATGCTCGACAACCTGGACTATGTGAAGTCTGAGCGCACAGAGGAAAGTGGTGAATCTCTCAAACAAGAGAAGGAAGCACAGGGGGGGAAGAATGAACAGGTATCGACTGCAGTGGGGGCCAAATCTAAGTCTCAAGTGAAGAGGGTTACCTGGAATATACAGGAGCCTGAGGGGCCTCAACCAGAGAAATCTGCAAGCAGTAAGTAACAGCAATCCACCAGTAGATTGTTCCACATCAGTTATTGCTTGCCACTCACACCTAAACCTAAGGATAATAATAATAAGATGTAAGAGTGATTTTAGATCAAGTTTAGCTAAATGTTTTTTGAACTCTCTTGCACAGAGCTGTCCCTGTATAAACTGAAGCTGAAGCAGGAAGGTCGCAGACCCTCCTCGACGGTCCAGACATCCAGTCAGGTAGGACAGAATCACTGCAGAGTTTGCTTTATCCTTGGAACAACTTGTATCTGCAGACACCAGATGTTTAATGTGATTAAATGACCACATGATGGCAGTGTTCTTCTAGATGGAGCAAATGTATTGTCTGGGTGAAGTCACATGATAGAAACTAAAACTGTTACTGAAGCATTTTCAGGGTAAATGAAAGTAAAAGCCATTCTGAGGAAATCAAAACTGCTGTCTGCAAATTTAATGTAACCACTAATCCCAGACTCTTTCCATTACATCATCCACAGACCTGTGTTAAATAAGATTTTGGACTGTTGGTTGAACAAAGCAAACAGTTTGGATACATTGCTGTGGATTGTGGGAAATTATAATGGGCATTTTCAGTTTTGTGATATTATACTGGCAAAATGATTAATTGAGAAAATAATTTTTAGTTGCAGCCCTAAATTATATCATCTATTTTTTAATTCTATCTTTGGGTAATCTTTTAGTTGAGTCACATCCATGCATATACTGTGTCTTGACTTTCCAAGGACATCACTGGAGCTGTCAGTCATCCTTCCAAGAAGGGTGCTGCTGGTGCGCTCGGTACCTCCTCTAGACCTGATGGTGCACAAGGAGAGGCAGAGGAGGGAGATTTGTCGAGGAAAGACCAGGTGAATCTCAAATATGAATATTCAGTCTATAAACAGAATGTGTCCAGTAGTCTTGTGTTGTATTTAGTTTTGAATAAGCATCTTAACTCCCTCCTACTTTGTGAATATTTGTGCAAACTATATCATGGCATTGTTTTAATCCCACCATCAGTATTTGAAGAAGCTACACATGCAGGAGAGAGCTATAGAAGAGGTGAAGCTCGCCATCAAGCCTTTCTACCAGAGGAGGGACATCAACAAGGAGGAATACAAAGAGATTCTACGCAAAGCCGTCCAGAAGGTGGGTTCAGAATCTTGCCATGGTACTCAAAGGTTTGCTTATAGCTATGCTACACAGGATTTTCCTTAAAAAGCAATCTATGTACTTATACAGATATAATCCCTCTGTGTCATCATTTATGACCCAAAAGAAGTGTGTCGTGTCTCCAGAGTCTCTGCCCTCTGCATATATTTTCCTATTTTCTGTGTTGGGACATTTATGGGCGTGTACCCGCCTACAGCGCTCAGGTGAGGTTGAGTCTTACCTAAAAGGTAGCAAACCAGCAGGCATCCAAGAGACTCAGTACCAAGAAAAATGCAAATATAGCGAGGCGAAACAACAAACAAGTCAGTCTGAGGTTGGCTTTTACTTTCACTTTTGCTGGTGAGTGTCTTTACAAACACTAACCGACAACCCTGCATAGTATACCTGTAAAGCCCTAATAACTTCTGAGTATTAAACTCTGGCATATCAGTTTCTGAGGTCATCAGTTGAATGAGAATTTACATGTAATCATCTTGTGTTCTGGCCATCAGGTGTGCCACAGCAAGAGTGGGGAGATCAACCCAGTGAAGGTGGGCAATCTGGTCAAGGCATATGTGGACAAATACAAGCACGCTAGGAAACACAAGAAAGGAGAGGACTTAGGGCAGACGCAGGAGGCTGAGGCCATGAAAACCTCTGATAGCCCTTGAGGAGGCATGAATTACAGGCAAGGACAGCCACACCCACTGACAACACTTTCTCCTATGTTATACTATCTTTTATTTGCGTCCTACCACAGGGTGTGATCTCAAATCTCTCTGACAAACCCTACCTAAACAGTTCACTAAGATTTACTCTCAGCTTCAAGATGGAACATTTTCTATAATGTCGAGCTTCACTGAATTTTGAGGACAACCTTTTTTTTTTGTTTTGTTTTGTTGATCACTTGAACTGCACCTAGTGATGTCTTGTGCTTGGACTGTCACTGCCAAGAACTGGTCTCTATGTGTAGTACAGCTCTGAAACTCAATGGGAAACTGTGAGGTTGTGCCTTAAAGAGGCAGATCTCAACGACCCTCCCATGGAGCGATCAATCAGGTAGCTTTCTCCACAGGCATATCACTGGGAGGATGCAGTGTGGGTTTTGAGTTGAGTTTTCCTATGGCTGTTTTGTTTTGTGGGGAGTCGAGGGGTATTTATCAGTGGCGTGGTGTGAAAGTATGCAGAATATGCATATTGAACAAGTTTGTCACATTAAGGAACAACACTGTTATGCAATTTTTGTAGAAAATTTATCAGTAGAGTAACTAAACAATTTTAGATTTGGTTGTAAATAATATAGATTTGATATATCCACTCATGTTTCTTTCATCTGTGCTGCCTGTTCGAATGACTGGCATAAATGGCTCTAGTTTATAGAGTTGATTGGTTTATGTTTTGTATTTGAAAGCCTATGTTATCTGCCTTCCACATCTCCAATGTCCATGTCTGATGAGTTAAATCTAGGCCAAGCAGTTTGAAACAAAAAATAATTCTCAGCATTATCCAATTTTCAACCCATAACTGAAATGTAGAAAACCAGGGAGGATTTTGTTTCTGTGTCAAAGTAGTTAAAAAAAAAAAGGTAATAAAAATATACTATTTCCCTCAGTAATATAGATTCATTTGTTTTTGGGCATTCTGTTTTTAACCAATGGAGACTACCACTCCATGATACAGTAGGTAGTATAGGTTTTATGTTTGAGTGAAAAAAGCTTATTATACAGACTTCATGTCTGAATGGGCTGTGTTGCAGTCCCCGTTATCTTGCAAAAATGTTAACGTCTGTAATTTGTCAGTCTTACCCGATGCTCTCATGTCCATAAACATTTTAACTACAGTTTTTTTTTTCCATTTTGTATTTAATGTTTATTAATAAGCACTAAGCTAATTTCATGGGATCGATTTCCACATATAAAAACAATAGAAAATCTCATGTCGAGTAGGTATGATAGACGTAAACACATGCCTTTAGTTGGGAACATTAAAAGAATCCTTTCAGTGTTCACCCTGAGGCGTCTGTGGTACGTAATTACAGCCTCATTATGACTGCTTTGTCATTGTGTCCAAACCTTACTCTTGGTGACGTCCTTAACTGCTCTGCATTGCTTTATTTAACAGAATCTTTATTCTGCTTGTTCACCATTTTGTTGTCTATAGTAGTTTGTTTGCCAGCTGTAAAGTTTAATTAGGTGGGTGGTTGGACTTGCCTTGTATTGTGTTGTCACGTTTAATGCGTCTCTATAAAGCCAAGGACGAGGAGTGGAAGAATCAACAAAAACAGGTGCTCATGTTTATCTGAATGTATTTTACTTTTTTTCTGCATTTACTTGATCAAACAGGTCAGGTGTTTCTAAGAGGGAACACGTATGATAATAAATCACTGATAATAAATAGGATTTCGTCTCAGTTTAATTGAATTACAACTTCTCATTCTGTCTTGACGTCATATTTCAATTTAAAGGTGCAGTCAGCAGTTCTAATCCAATACACTTTTTTTTTTCATGGTCCGCTAGATGTGTGTGCTGAAGAAAAAAAAAATAAAAATCTGGTGTTTAGAACCAGCCCTGGCTGTTTATGAACTGGCTGGATGCTTGAGCAGAGGACAGGGGGGAGGTCAAGGGCGTATAAAGAAAAAGACAGTGAAAGGGACAGTAAGGCTGAATCCACATGTCTGCACTATACCGCACTTTAAGACGGCAGACTTTTCAGGTGTGTTCTGGGAGTCTGGGAGTGCTTAGGGCTTTCCTAATCCACAATCTATCCAGTCCACAAGGAGCCTCAACGAGACTTTCTGCAGACTTCCTGAGTGTCCACTTAGGTGCAAAATGAACCAGACATCCTTGATTTAACTACCCACAATTTATTGCTATACGTGACATAGTTTTTTCAATTCCTGGCTAAAGAAAAAAACAATTAATGAATGTGTAAAATAGTTATTGATAGTTGTGTCCATTAAAATGCTACTTTAATTGTGTAAGTCAGAAATATTATTCAACCACATCATGTTCCAGATATATGTATTAAATATAGGCTGCAGAGAGAATAGAGTGAAAATGAATTTTATTATTGCAGCCCAACAGGCTAAAAAAAAAAGGCTGAAAAACAACAAAAGATTTCCAGATATCTCCTGAGTCATTAGTTCAAAGTCCACACACAGTTTAATATATTCATCGCCATACTTGAGTTTGGCCATGTCATGGAGCTACTTTTCCAGGCTCTTTCAAGTAGCTGTCCATTCGTCACTAACTCTACAGCAGGAAGCAGCACGTCAAAAAAAAGACACTGTGCCGGAAATACACTGCACCTTAAAATAAAGTGGGTTTTTTTTTTACAAACTTGACACATTTGCAAGTCACTTCCTGTCCATTCAGAATGGACCTGCAACCCACTGTGACTGGGAACCACTGCTCTAATGTAAGTAATACCCAATTTATTTACTCATAGTTGTGTCCTTTTTTGCAGACATTTTGATTTTTGAGTGTGTGTAGCCTATATGCTATATAGAGATGTATGAATATCATTTTGTTAAGTCCCAAAAAAGGCTATACATAGGATTTATATCTCGTCATCTGCAGGGACAGAGGAGCGGACGCTATTCATCAACTTGCGTGAGGAATATGGCTGCAGTGATCAGCCTGAATGTTCCAACAAACTTGAGGCCTGTCTATCAGCGGCTTGAAATCTCTGCCATTTCCAGACTTAACGTGATGACAGTGAACATGTCGCAGAGGGTGGACATTTGGATTCAGCCTAAATGTAGTTGTTTGAGTGTTCAGTTCAGGTGTCGACAGCCTTTCTCCAGAATTACAGATTTCACCGTTCAAGGGTTTGGGGTTTGAAGATATACTATGAGAATCATATTAAGAGTGAGCCTTGTTACATTCCAACCTGAGCCACTACAGCAGGCTGAAAACAGCCTTTTGTAGTCATTTTCTTATAAGGTACAATGTTTTGATTAAGATATATATATATATATATATATATATATATATATATATATATATATATATATATATATATATATATATATATATATATAATTATAGTGGACAAACCTGAGTTACATTGTAAGGGCTCAGCTTCGGGAGCCACTAAAGGGACTTTTAAATTTTGAAAGCTTATGAAAAAGGCTTGATTTTAAGCAAACAAAACTTTTGGGTATAATCTACTTTTGTATTGATCCACTGTATGATCTCCATGTAATACTTGTCAGCATTTACAATTCATACATTTCACCATATGGATAAAGAACTGAGACCTTGTTCAAGGTTAAAGACTTTATTTGAAATCTAAATAATGCCAGTTTAGATTTTCCAGTGTGAAAAGTGCAAAAATGACCAGCAGAGGATAAAAAAGGTGAACAAATTCTGAAGTGCAAAACAGTCCACCACAAACATGGATATACTGCAGTCAATGGCTACAAGACACATAATAAAAACCCTGTCACATACATCATTTAGCTTTAATTTGCATTTTAAAAACTCACAAATACCTGAGCAAAGAGCAAAAATATCACGTTTAACAGGATTTTCCATCATGTTAGGCATCATTTGGTCACAACATACATATATCAATTGGAAAGGACACATTTCATTAAGAGATGATTTAACATTTACAGCAATAATATACAAGTTTGTTTGAAGGCAAGGCCATTGGCCCTTGAGTAAAGTAACAGTCTAACAGTGGAGGAGTTCATTTCTATTTTTGTAGTGATAAGAACGTCAGTTTTTGTCTAAAGTTGTTGACTAATGTGACACTCATAACAGGAGATAAAGCAAAGCAGGAGGGTGGAGTTACATCTTATCAGTAATTGCACAGAATGCAATGACCGATTAAATTGTGTGTACTCCTGCTTCAGCTACTAACAGGTCACCAGTTTGGCTACTTTTCAGCAAAGCTTTGGGTAAAAGCAGGGAGTGTGTCCCATAGGGAGTTAAGATAGACCCCATCAGGGTTGAGTGACAGGAAAAAATTCAGATCTGAGGTAGAAAAGACTCAGCAGCCCGTGCTGACTCCTCAGCTGTCGGCAGGCTAAAGACAGAGTTAATAAGGTCATACAGGCTGTTGTGTGAGATCTGTAGGCTGACGTTAGAGCTGTGAAGTGATGAAGCCCCCTCCATCTGGGCCATCTCGTGAAAGTGTCGACAAATCAGAGGGACCACCTATAGGGGAGACATTTGAGACGTTGTTCAGCACTTAAAAACTTAAACTGAAGGGAGGTGATTTTAAATACTACATGTGTCTCTGAGGTGAAACTCAGGAAAAAAACATGTGTTTTTGAGGTGAAACTCAGGAAAAACAAAAGACTGTTACCTTGACTACAATGAGCTTCTTCTCCAAAGGTTTTCCATCAGGAAACCTCTCTCCGAAGCACATGTTGATGGTGTAGTTAGGAGAGCTGCCATTGTTCTCTCTAAACTGCTTCAGCTCTGAAACAAAAACATGGGACCTTTTATTACAAATTGAAAATGCAAAGCAGGCTTTACATAGAATATAACAGTAGTGATGAGTAATAAGTAGTAATAAAAAAAAAAAAAAATCCACACCTACCAGTCACATATTTCTCAAAGCTAAGGAGCTCCACCATGGTGTTCTGTGGCAGCTTGGCTGGGGCTGGGTGAGCCACACTGGGGTCACTGGTGCTGGCAAACACATGGCACCTGTCCTGCCTCCAGGCGTAGATACCAGTCTCTTGTACCCTGAGGAACAGACCTCTCTGGATGCTGCTAAGGATGCGGTTGGTGTACTCAACCTAGTGTAAAGAAAGTTGTGATGAGTAAAACTTAAGGGAAAATTCTAGCCTTAAATATTTCATAATATTTCCTCCTTCCTGTAATGAATTTCTATTTCTTAGTGAAAGCCAATTCCAAGTGTTGAGTGTCAAAAGAGGCGCTTGCACAACACAAAATCTGAGCTCTGTGAAGGGGAAAACACCAAACTTTATACAGCTCTCTTTCAAACTTAAAGTGTTTGATATTTTAGAGGTTGTGTGCATTTTTTTTAAAAACTTGCTCCTCCACTTAATGCTCAAATTAACACGTCACATTGTGCACTTTCTTAAAATTAAAATTAGACTGGCATATACACTTAAAGGAGCAGTGTGTAGGATGCAGGGCTTCTTCGGGCATGAAGTTTATGTCGATGTTTTCTTTAGCTTAGAACGAGCCCTTCATATCTACATAGGTTTAAGCCATGTCTCACTGCCATGTTTCTACAGTAGCCCAGAACAGACAAACCAAAATGGCCCTGGAGAGTCCTTTTGAGTTGTTGCATTACCTAAAGGCCTATGTGAGGTATTCAGTTGGTTGCTATCTGCTCAAGATGCCACTAAATCCTACAGCCTGCTCCTTTAAAGGTACCCTGTGAAGTTTTTGACCACTAGTAGTGCTAATGAGCAATGTTTTTATGACTGAGTCTCCCGTTTTGTTGGGTTCGGTCTTTGTGCACATACACAAGTTTCCCACTATTCTATTGCTCCACAAGTGCTGTTAACACCGCAAGAAAGGTAATAATGTGCTAACAAATACAGTTAAATGGGAGGCTGCTAACAAAACTGTCAACTGCAGAAAATATATTCTAGCCAAAGAGAGTCAGATAGACTGTTAACAGGTGTTTTTCCAGTTGCGTATGGTGTGTTCGTCTTTAATTAAGTTGCACAAAATGTCAAGCTGATTTCATCATGTACCTGTTTCTGGTCCAGCAGACAGTCAGTGGAGGGGAAGCAGAGGCGATGGGCATTGAGCTCAGGGTCCTCCTCCTGGTAGTGGAGCTGGAGAAAGGCAGTGGACAGCGTGGTCTTTAGCATTTCTTTCTTCCTGTAGTGGATGGAGATCTCCAGGTCATATATAGATGGCTGCAGAGGTGAACCGATGACCGGCGGAGGATTTACTGTAAAAGAAAAACATGATCAAATCAACTGGAAACATTTCTTCCTGGTCTGGCTTTTCATTTCAATAAACTAATGTGATTTTATTTGGACTGCATATACCCTCACAATAGGAATGCTGATCTGGTAGAAGCTGCGGGTGGTTCTCAGCTGCTACATAGGGCAGGGCAGCTTGAATTTGCTGACCATAGCCCTCTGCCCACGGTTGCTTCTCTATTACAAACAATAAAAAGCAGATTAAAGTACATTTAACCCTTATTATGAAACATGTAAAATCACAAACAGGTGAAGAGGATGTTCGTCTATGACACATATAATATTTCCCCTTTGCTTGAGACACCGTACCTGCTTGCTGGTTGCCAAGATCCAAGGCCATGAAATTGTTGAGCAGATTGTGCTGTTTGAAGGAAAAAGGCATTTAGTAAGTACTGAAGGGCAGCAAACACAATCCTTTTGATACAAGACCAAAAAACAGAGAAGTGAAAGTGCACTCCAGGTAGTACTGCACCTCATTTCCTGAGGGGAAGTACTCTATGGGAGAGCTGTAGATATCTGGGACCATGTCAGAATCTTCCTGGGAGTCTGGCAGGATATCTTGGTTGTCTACAGATAAACAAAACAAATTCAACATTAACTGCATTCAAACTCAAAATGGTGGAAGCAGAAGGCTTGGATTGAGAGGGCTACTATCTTACATCCGGTGTTGATGATCTCGTAGATTTTGTGAGGGTCGTCAGAATTCTTGGAGTTATCTTTTATCATCTTGAAGCGCACAGAGAGATTGTTGAGAGCGCATCGGAAGTTGGTTTTCCACCTGGCCTTATCGGTGGGGAACTCATTGATTTTCCCGCTGGCCACCGCCCACGCCTGTGAACCACACAACGATAAGTTACACTCCATTAACATGCACATGTAAACAAAAAGAAGCTGTCCTGCTATCAGAAATGGAGACACCGTGCAGGAATCCGCTATCACTCTGACACTGAACTCTGAATTTTGATTACTTGACAAATTATGATGTTGCATCGTAAATGCATTTAAAGTTTCAGTGTGTAAGATTTAGCAGCATATATTGGCAGAATTGTAATATAATAAGCATGTTCTCTAAAGTGTATGATCACCTGAAAATCAGAACTGTGTTTTCATTACTTTAGAGTAAGATGTTTACATCTACATAGGGAGCAGGTCCACTGTGTTTATACAGTAGCCCAGAACGGAAAAATCAAACACTGGCTAAGTAGAACAATTTGCAGTTTTGTGTTTTTGCATTGGCCATCATAGTTCTTTTATCTCTCTGTGATGAGAGTGTTGGAGAAATGCTTTTTTTATGTGAAACTGCATTACTCTGGTCCGTTTGTTTTGGAGAGGAGGAGACCTCTGCAAATAATTTGTAAAAATCTCCTAAATGTCTGGATCTTTAGCTATCAGACGGAAAAGGCGAGCACACATTAGCAGGTGCTAGGCTAGCGACCTCTCTCCGGTATGCCAAACTGCACTGGAGAAACACTGATTTGATGTGAAACTGCTTTATTCAGTGTTTGTACCAGTTTTAATCACCTGGTACGTTTGTTTCGGAGAGGATGAGACCTCTGTGTATAATTCTGCTCCAGGTAAAAACCTCCTGAACCCCCTGTTGGGATTTGGGGGGAAAAGTCTTAAATTGTACAGTTACTGTTTCGTCCATTATTGAAAAGTAATAAAAAAAGACCTTTGAAAGAAAACCTTCCTGAACAACGAACACTGAAGGAATTCTAACCAGGAGGAGTTTGAGCTGGTTACACTTTGCAATCCTCACCACTAGATGCCACTAAGCCCCCCTAAATCTCACACACTTTCCCTTTAATTGCATTTGGGAAAACACCTAGAGTTTGCAAGTATTTCACAATAAGTGCTTAAATAGTACAAATATTTCAAAAATATTACATTGTCCCGCAAATACTTTTATTGTTTTCATAAGGAAAAGTCCAATTTGCTTATGGGTTTTCCCTTGTAACAGAGTCTTTTTAACCACTTACAGTGTGGTATTGCTACTGTGTGTCTACTTTGAATCAAGGGAAGTGGAAGTGCACCACTATTGTTGGCATGCTATAATTGCCTCTGTCAGCACCTGCCATACTCTGCCGGTAAATGAAGGAATCCTTAATAACCTGTCAGTCTGTCAGTCATCTGACTCAGAATCCGGCTGTGAGGAGTGCTACTGGCACAACACTGACCCAAAAATACAAACAGCATCACTATAAATGTGTCAGAGAGATGTCAACAAAGCCATCACCATTTTATCTAATCTTGCTGTATCAGATAACACCAGTATCGCCGTGACAAGTTCAACAGAGTTTGGACTTACCCGGAATATCTTGCTGTCCTCATCACTGCAGTCCCTTCTGGAGTTGTGCTTCCAGGGGACTCTGAACTTGTTTCGGCCCACATAGCACAGGCCCGTGTACTGGCGCGTCTCCACCTGCTCTATGAGCCAGCTGGCGAACTGGGGCTTTGGAGGGCTGAGAGGGAACATGATAGATCAGTGTTCTTCTTGAGTCAAACGTGTCACAAGAGCAGAGAGAGGAACTAGACACAAGAGCCTTAACCACACACACACACACACACACGAGACACAGCATTGTGGTGAAAACATACACTGTGAAGCATTTTTCTGTTCTTATACAGACAGTCAAAAAGAGAGCCTGTAACCCAACATAGTTTGCCCAATTAATATTCAGCAACATGCACACTTTACTAAACTTATTCAGCAAAATAAACAGCGTGTTTTCCATTCTACACCACAACACACACAATCATGTCACAGCAAAAAGAACAGGATGATAATATCCTAAATATGTAAGGAGAGAAAGAGATGAGGATGTTTGTCTTCCTTACCTTTGCATATTTCTCAGTCGAAGTGTTGATCTCTGCAGATATGTTGTTCTGGATCCTCGGAGCACCTTGGCTGAATTAATAAGAGCAAACCCAGCGACAACATATGAGGTTTGGCTGACTCCTCCCCAGTGGGAGGGCGCAGCTGTTTTGGCATTTCCGACGCACGAACGGGTGAGTTTGATTCAGACACAGGCATTGCGTCACCCCCTCACACAGAGCAGGGCACAGACGATCCAGCCGCTCAGGGTTGAGAAAGTGAAGACACCCTCCTCTGACCGGATGCAGGAAAAGGGGTTGGATAGAAAGGTGGAATTTCTCTATTGGACTCGGGCGAAAGTGAAAGTAGTTATGCTGAGCGTGTCTCATGTATTTTTTCTTGCGTCACTTCGTCTTCTGCATTTCATCATCCACCTACCGGGATCATAGCATGTTTCCTCGTAGGTGTTGTCGCCCACATACACCTGGAAACACAGACATTTAATACACCATTAAAAACACATGTTTTTGAGTGTAATGCAGAGGGACACTGTAGACTACCTGCTGATAATGTTACACTCCCCCGTGTTATGATTGATAGGCTATATTAAATCCTCAAATAACTTAATTGCATTGTGAATCATCTAAATCCAACCTTGTTTTTCTGGAGTGATGACAAATCTACTGTATGTACAGTTTAAAACCGGTTCACCCACGCTCGGGCTACGTGGGCCTTTAGTGCCGCCAAGTAGTATATTTAGACATGCAGGTGTGTGATGCCAAATTATGATGTCATTACTGTCACAGATTATAAAATGTGGTGTTGTATCCATAAGAATAAGAAGGCTTTAGTATGTCACCCAATATAGATCGGAACAAGCAGAAAGAGAACTTGTGATGTGAACACTTCATGTACATAATGTGGTACTGTAAAAAAGAGTGATAGAATCTTGAATTGTGTTCAGTTCAGTTTCACCCCCTCTGCTTTCCCTTGAACCCTGATGTGTGAGTGGTGTTTTGGGGCCCAAGTGGCACCTTTACTCTTAATCCGCAGCCACCGGGCTGCCTGTTCGGCTGTGCTAGAGATGGCTTCGATTGCCTGACATTCGGCTTGGCCTCAAATTCTCATTTCTTTAAGCAGTCTGGCAGTTGACCACCCTACAAAGCCTCTGCTGCCCACTTCAACTGGGCGAACCTTTGCTTTCCAGCCGTGTTGCTCAGCATCAGCTGCCAGCTTGGCGTACTTAAGGCTCTTGTGCTCACAGGCCTCGTCCACAGCATCCTCCCAGGGTGCAGTGGGCTCAGTGATGTAGATGTAGATGGGCTCAATGTTGCATCTGCCAGTAACCTCTAGTCTTGTGCCCCTCCCAGTTAGCTGGTGTCTGATTTTACTGTACAGGCCTGGGATTGCTCTGCACCTTTGTGGACAAACCCTCTTAAAATTGCCGGATGGATTGATGGAGGAGGTAGGACATTGAGTGTGCCTCCAGGGCACAATCAGGTCAATAGTTAAAGGTCCAGTGTTGAGGATTTAAGGCGATATGTTGGCAAAAACTGAACATAATATTTACAACTATGTTTTAATTTTTGTATAATTACTTGAAACAAGAATTGTTGTGGTTTTTCTTAACTTAGAATGAGCCAGTTATATTTACATACGGAGCGGGCCTTCTTCCACGAAGGCCGCAATGTTGTTCCACAGTAGCCCGTAACGGACAAACGAACACTGGCTCTGAGTAGGGGCATTTGCATTTCCAGGATTTTGCCATAGACTGTATAAAATGATGGACCTAGCTGCTGTGACGTCACCCATTGGTCTATGGAGTGCAGTTTTGAAGCCTCTAAGTTCAGCATATCGGCCATCGCCATCTTGGTTTTGGGAGCCAGAACTGATCATATGTAGACGAGATGTGCAGCTGTGGAGGAGCGAGTGGTAGATCTGACTCAGAGACTGTAGGGACACTTTGCACTGTCACTCAAGCAGCGCTGCCATCAAAATTCACCCCTGTACAGTTGTCGTGAATAGGGGCCAAAAAAAGTAGAGGGGCACCAGTGCACGGCAAGTTTTCTAACGTACAGGGCAGCTTATATGACATTGGACCATGTTTCTTTTAAGGCCACACTAAAGGCACTTTATCATGATTTCTCTAGTGGAGGGGCACCCATTTGTGCACTGTATCTCAACGACATCTGTTTCCCATCACAGTGCTTCACCATCACAGTGTTTGCCAGGTCACCTTGTTCTAGGACTTCTCCCCAGAGTGGGACCATTCAGGGTTGCTCAATTTTAGTAAACATGTTTCGCTAGTAACTTGACCTGAAGGGTCAAGTGTGTTTAGGCCTTTTTGCCACCACACCTTTCATTTCATTTCATTTCATTTATTTATTTATATAGAAAATGAATCAAAAGTAACATTCTTAAGGGCACTTTATCATGTTTATACTTTTGCTGCATGATTTTCTCTGTGTGGTTCCAGGATACATTACAACATGCCGCTGCATTTTCATATATGAATGATAAGAACATTTTCTCAGTAGTTTCACTTCAGATGATAACTTGTGACTCTGTTAATAATGAGGCAGAGACATTTACCACCCACCTGCTCTAACCTGTACTTTTGAGAGGTATTGCTTGCTAAACTAGCGTCCCATGAAACCAACCATGTTCCAGTGAATTTAGACAAAAGAATCCACCAGTGAATGCACCTTCATTTATAACAAATGTGCACTGTGTTGAAGTGTAATGTGGGACTTTCAGAGTCAGAATCCTGCAGGTGTGCGGTTGTATCATGTGTTTGAATGAGACAGAATATTAATAGAGAATGGGAGTGCAGTGGGGACTCCCTTGTTTCCATGGCATACGTTTTCATCTATATTTTCAGAAAAACTCTACTCAGCTTGCACTAAATGAGGCCTCGCTTCCTTTTTTTCTGCCATGAGTGTTTCCTAGCTTCACTGCACAGGAAAGTATAACTGTAAAATATTTATTTTCTTTGCCCTCTTTGGGGAACACTAAATGTCAGGTACTCTCTGTGTGCATGTATAAAGGTCACTAAGCCCACTTCTCTTTACTTGCTTCTGGGGTAAAATTGCATTTTATTTTCCAGCCGTGTCCTGACCACAAACTGTTTGCGAAGAACTGAGACACAGGAAGGCTTATGCATAAGTCTGCCACTGACTGTTTAAGAAATATGGCTCATGCAGCTACAGCTCAGTATACATGTGTCAGGAATAAGGAAGCGATACAGGCTCTACTGGAGCGCTTCCCTTTTCATGATGAGTGGAAACACTTCTCAGTCCTCGTAGAAGGCGCCCGTAGAAAGCACAGGCCACTCAGGAGGGATGTAACCTGGTCACTGAGAGACCACATGCAGGGCGCACATCCTATTTCACACTTTTTTTCACAATGTAAAGGCAATATCATTAGTGTTGACTTGTCTGCAAATGGAAATATAGAGTATTTTTAGGCATAACATAGAGAAGATTATACGTAATTGCAGTGGTGGAATGTCCATTTAAAACAATGTATCTCCAGATGTGTTAATGTTGAATGTTTGTGGTAAACTGAAGAATGAAGTATTCCTTTATGGGTTCAGAAAATTCTCCTACTTCTTGAGCTTAAATAAACTATTTAAAACCCCTTTTGGATCAGCTGGAAAATGCATTGTCACAAAGCCAAAAATAGGGCCCTTTCTCTGACACTATGAAAAACTTATTTTTTTAGGGTTTTCAAGGGGGAACCACATGACAAACATATGATGATCTTACAGAATACGATGCACTGCTGTAGCTGAAACTACTCACTGATATATAAAGGAGTTAAAATTAGTAAAACCTTAAACATCTACAGCAGTAAAATGCATCATATACAATAATACAGCTATAATATTAATCCAAAAACATATACTAGGTAAACACTAACAGGGACATTTTCCTGCACAATGAATACTTTAAGTACATTTTGCTGACAATACACTGCTCGAAAACAAAAAGGGAACACTTAAATCATACATCAGATCTTGATCTTCAGGTCATGAACAAAATTGCGTAACAATGGTCAATGGAAACCAAAATCGTTTTTGTGTGAATTTCATAACAGCAACTCATAATGTGACTCAGTAGTGTGTATGACTCCCGCAGGCCTGTATGCATTCCTGACAACCCTGGGAAATGCTCCTGATGAGTCGCCTGATGGTGTCCTGGGGGTTCTCCTCCCAGGACACCATCAGGGCATCAGTGAGCTCCTGGACAGTCTGTGGTGGTACTTGGTGGCGTCAGATGCACCAATACCTAATGTCCCATAGGTGCTAGATTGTCAGGTCAGGGGAGCAAGGGGGCCAGTCAATGGCATCAACGTCTTCATCATCCAGGAACTGCCTCTATCTCTGACCACATGAGGATTTCATCCTGGTGCCTAACAACAGTCAGGGTACCTTTGGCTATGACATGGAGGTCTGTGTGACCCTCCAAGGATATGCCACCCCAGACCATCAATGACCCACTGCTGGATGATGTTACAGGCAGCATAACGTTCCCCGTGGTATCTCTAGACTCTGTCACGCCTGTGACATGTGCTTAATGTGAACCTGCTCTCATCTGTGGCAATGGCCGACCTGCCAGTTCTGGTGTTCTCTGGCGAATCGAGCTGTACGGTGCTGAGCTGTGAGCACAGGTCCCACTAGAGGATGCCGGGGCCCCATGCCACCCTCATGGAGTCTGTTTCTGACAGTTGGGTCAGAAACATAAACCAGTAGCCTGCTGGAAGTCATTTCTGAGGACCAATCTCCTGGTATCTCCTCCATGCTCTTGAGACTGTGCTGGGAGACACAGTAAATCTTATTTCGACCACAAGTATGGATGTGCCATGCTGGAGGAGCTGGACTACCTGTGCACCCTGATTGGGCTGCAGGTACCACCTCATGCTACCAGTAGAGACAAGAACACTAGCAGAACACAAGACGAGAGAACTAGAGAGCAACTGTCTGTGGCCACCACATGTAAAACCATTCCCTTTTGGGGGGTTGTCTTGCTTTTTCCTCTCCACTGCACCTGTTGTCACTTTCATTTGTACCAAAGGAGGTGAAACTGATTCACAGTCACTTGCACTTCCTGAATGGACAGAATAATATCCTTGACGTTTAACTGACTTGGTGTTATACTGTGACCATTAAGTGGTCCCTTAATTTTTTTTGAGCAGTGTATTTACATACTTTTACTTCAATAAGGTTTTGAATGCAGGACTAGAGTAATTTCACAGTGTGGTATTGGTACTTTCACTTTGGAGGATCTGAATACTTGTTTCACTGCTGTCTACATATAACACAAGGAAGTCATCTGTTTTGTTTTGAGCACATTTTCTCCGGGCAGCATGATGCCACAGTAGCCTTAGATGATGACAGCTGTTATTTTGCCAGCACAAACAAATGTATGAATCCAAGTCTTCGGAGGAGGAACTTGTATTAAGCAAGCACAATTACGGTTAAACTGTGATATTTGTGAAGGGGGCATTTTAACAGGGAATTCTAGCTAAATTCTAGACTCTCCTTCCTCTTTCATCTCTCTCTCTCTCTCTCTCTGTAGAACTCACACTCAGACAGATGTACATACTTAACCACCCTCATGTATCTCTCACTAGTATGTGTTAGATGTGAAGCACTGCTGACTTTTTTTTTCTTTCAACTAAAGATATGGTGGTTGTTTTGACACAGGAGTTTCAGTGTGTTTCCAAAAACCTGCTAGGGTTCCCATAAATGACTACGCCCTTACCTATGAATAACACTTTGGCAGACTTCAGATTAAATCGGTGTGTGTGTGTGTGTGTGTGTGTGTGTGTGTGTGTGTGTGTGTGTGTGTGTGTGTGTGTGTGTGTGTGTGGAGGTGAAACTCAGAGAAAAACAATAGTTGTTAATCCAAGATGTGATGCGTGAGTCATTCGAATTTGATTTTGTATCAACTTCTATTGTTATACACAGTTCTGTAGTGTGTGTGCATCGATTTAAAAAAATATGTTTCACATGCCTCCATTGGTTTTAAAGACTATCTGTGACTCATTGTTGACTAACCAGAATGCTTTTCTGGTGAACCATTCCTGAGTGTTTCCTGATGAAGTGTTGTGGTTTATTGTTTTGCCAAAGGTCCCATAAGCTTCAGCTGATACATGTTTCCAAATGTCTGTAATGAATTTCACAATGTTTGATATCCTTAATCAGCACCACATCAGGAAGTGAATCTTTCTCTTAGTCTTTGTCTGCAGGCTGTGACAAATACATCTTACAATGATACAGTTGCAACATGTTTTACAATAAGTCACTTTGTAAGCAGTCATGTGGTCAGACATTTTTCATAACTGTCGCATGAAAGCACAATAATGCAGCATGTGGGATGCATTATAAGGCTTCCTCATTGGCACAGGTTATCATAGTACATGTTATGACACCGACAGCTTTATCAGACACTGGTTCAGATGGAGCATCAGGGCAGATGCCCTTTCAAGATATAAGGGCTGTGGAAATAAACAATCTGTGCTGAGTGAACTAGTGTATAACAGAGATTTTTATTTTCACTCAGCGCCCTCTGCTGTTGGCCAGGCGGAGCAAGGAGAGAAAGGGGAAATCTGAGAGTTTCAAAGCGGGGAATGCCCCACAAAGCACCATCAGTCAGAGAAGCATGGCTAATGGAATTCTATATTACTGCACAG
The DNA here is from genome assembly GCA_035609425.1 of Epinephelus awoara. Classification (NCBI taxonomy): domain Eukaryota; kingdom Metazoa; phylum Chordata; class Actinopteri; order Perciformes; family Serranidae; genus Epinephelus; species Epinephelus awoara. The sequence goes on along the minus strand of CM069298.1, from coordinate 25,563,058 downwards.
TCAAATTATGTGCAGAACACACACAGTGTGGGTTATACATGACTGACACCTCAACCACGAAGGAAGAAAACGATGATGGAGACATTGTCTGTAGGAAGGAGATGTTTCTTGGTCATGTGCTGTCTTTGCATTGTGTAATTTTCACTTTTATGCCCTCTGGACACTAAGGTTGGCCGATGAAAAACATCACAGTGAACTGTGTGTATTGGTGAAAGAGGAAAGGAAGTCTTTTTTGTGTTGTACTATAATGATTTAAGAGTGACATTCATTCAATGGGTTAAGGCTTGACAAAACCTTGAAATATTCTGGCAAACAAGTGACACAAAAGTGCTTGAATTTTGCTGACTTTGACGCAAGAGGCTGGAAGAAAAGCCAGGATGGGTCACTAAATTAGTGTTCACTCTGATTTCTCTAGTTTTACATACTAAAATACATGTTTTTTTGGTCTCTGAATGAATGTTGTTGAATCTTGCCTTAAAATCTAATTGTGAAATGTGTTGCTTTATTTTTAGATCAGCACAATTTCAGCCAAGAGGAAGAGACCAACAACTAGCTGTCAGGGAAATCCCCCCTCTCCCTCAATCAGACACAACACAACAGTTGAGCCACAAGATGCAGTTGCCGTGTTTCGCCGCCAGAGGCCGCAAGTGTCCCATTGTTATTACACGGGCGACGGTCTTTAAGTTTCCACACACACTGCCTCACTGCCAGAATTTGCTGGTAAAGGAGAATTTTCCACATCCGAGACACATTTCAAATGTATTCTGGCGATATTGGGTCCAGCTTATTTTGATTAAAACAAATAGTGCGACTTAAATCGGCAAGTAAACACAGATGCAGGATGATTTATGCTGTTGGGTTTAACTGTCCAGTCAGATGTGGTGCTGAAAAGCTGCATTAGAGCATCTGCACTTTGAGTTGGCTTGTAACAGTCTATGCGGACTTCCATGCGCGTAAAAGGAGAACAAATTTAGGCTATAACATTAAATAAAATGTTTGCATTCAGATGAGTTTAAGAGTTGTGTTGAATTAAACAAGACTTAACTGTCAATCAGATTACACCTAACTGGACCTGTGGAGCACCGAGGGGAGAGGTGACAGTGCTGTGGCCCCCGGGCGCCTGTATGTCATAAATAGTGTCAACCTTTACATTTAACGCGAGCTTTATAATTGCCAATTATTGTGCTCAGAGACACGCTTGCAATTTATGTAGCTGTGTAGAGCTGTAGCCTGGATACAGGAGAGAGCGTCCTTGGTATTTGTGATTGTAAAGAGCTGGAGGAGAAAGATGGCCGAGGGGGGAAAAGACTGATAATTTGAAGACTTGCCAGGGGTACATTGTCAAATTCAAAAGGCATTTCAAAGAACCAAACCATTCACTTTTTTATTCTCTCTTCTTTTTTCCCCTTCTTTCTCTGTCTTTTTTTTCGCCTTTCTTTCTTTTCGCACGGTTGCAGGCCGTTTGAATCGACCAATGGGCCTTCAAGTTAGAGACATTGGAATGTAAATGAGCCCAGCGCGTGCTCCCGGCGCAGTGAAAGCTCGGGATTGTTTATTGAGCTCCCGGAGCCACGCGCCTGGCCCGGGGGAGTCGGCGTGCAGAAGAATCACACAGCGGGGGCGGGGCCTCGCGACGAAGCGTGCGTCTCCAAAAAGGGGTGGGTGGGGTGTGTGTTGGGGCGCGTGTTGAAAAAGAGGAGTGCTGCCAAAGTTTGGGTCAGATCGGCTCGTGGAGTAAGCAGTCAAGAGAGACTTGGACTAGAGTTAGCCACACGGTCCCCACGCGAAGGACACGAGAGCTGTACACTGCCAACCCCTTTCCGCTCTTCTTGTCCCACCGTTAGAGGCTGCGCTCGCCCTCTGCATCCATCACTTCTGAAGAACTGTCAGCGAGATGGAAACTACCACCATCACCACCACGCAGACCGCATTCACCTTTGGACTTACTGAAAGACACGCCAGCATCAGCCTGCACGCCCCGGCCCAGGACTGCGCTGTCCCCGCCGTGCACCCCAACGCCAACGGTGCCGGCTACCAAAACAAAACCAAGGTGCTGAAGAGACAGCGCTCCAGCTCGCCGGAGCTCCTGCGCTGCAAGCGGCGTCTGAGCTTCAACGGCCTCGGCTACTCCATCCCTCAGCAGCAGCCCGTGGCCGTGGCCCGGCGGAACGAAAGGGAGAGGAACCGGGTCAAACAAGTCAACATGGGTTTCCAGACGCTGCGTCAGCATGTGCCCAACGGTGCCGCCAACAAGAAGATGAGCAAAGTGGAGACCCTGAGGTCTGCGGTGGAGTACATCAGAGCTTTGCAGCAACTTCTGGACGAACATGACGCCGTGTCGGCTGCTTTCCAGTGCGGGTTGCCATCCCCGACACTCTCCAACAGCTACTCCGCCGACCCGGAGTCGCCTCACTCCACCTACTCATCAGATGAAGGCGGCTATGAGCCTCTGAGCTCCGAGGAACAGGAGCTGTTGGACTTTACAACCTGGTTCGACAGGTACTGAGGCTGACAGCATCCGAGCCACACAGCAGCGTCTGTGCGTAAAAGCGGCTGACTTCTTTCAGGAACGCTGACAAAAGACTTGGTAAAGGCATCAGATCAGTCTCGCCCTCAGTGCTTGGAAGTGATCTGTTGCCACCCTCCCTCACCCGGGCTGCTTCTGCAGGAGCAAAGCAATAGTGAGAAAGAGAGAGAGAGAGAGAGAGAGTGTGTCTCAGAGAGAGAGAGAGAGAGAGAGGGAGCCTCTTGTTGCATAGCGCATGAATAGTCGCCCCGAAGTCCCCACAAGAAGGAGGGAGTTGGACTCGGTGTCACGTTGGCGCGTGGACGTAAAGAACTGTTGATGTTATGTTTGAATAAGTGCAATTAATACGTGACACAGCAGGCTCTGCAGAGACGGCGCTGCAGCTCCAGAGGACTTGTTTGATGAGTTTCATCAGAGCAGGACTGCCTTCCTCAGCTGCCACGTCTGTTGGAAGACACGGCAAAAAGATGATGCGTCAACAAGACTTTGTTTTCGTGCTGTACATTGTTTTCCTCCCCATTCATAACACAAATTGTATCATACGACGAATTGTTTTAACATGAAGACATATTTTTGTACATTGAGTCAAACAAATAATGTTCCTGAACAACAGCCACTGCCACTTTTTCCCCTGACAGTGTTGTGAGAGCCAGCTGTCAGTGAGGCAGTGAGTTGGCATGTATGAGTTGAGTGACTGGACAGCAATATCAAGGCTACTACCTGTGACAGATTGTAGTTTGTTTTGTTTTTTTAAAAATAGGTGGTAAGGAGACTTTTATCAATGTATGCACTTGTTCTCCGTTTCCCGTAGCCTAAAATGTACATATTCGATTTTAACAGATATATTTTGTGTAAAACAAGTTTTATAAATAAAGAATCTATTTATATTATATGCCTTTGCAGCAGTTTGGTTCTTCAGCTGATGTTGCACACATTCACGCTCAGATGTGTGTGTGTGTGTGTGTGTTTGTAGGGTGTGTGTGGCGGTAATTGAGCAAACTAGGGAGCTTCTATTCAAAGCCCCTGCATGACCTTTTCCCGACTTGGTTGGGCACACGGGGGAAAATTGCGCAGCTGGGTGAGCACTCAATAACCATTATAGACGTGCACCTTCTACAGCGCTTTGTCTGCATTCAGGACGGGGAGATTAATATTACGTTTCATGCATTGCATTGTTTCTTTTGCGCACTCTGCCTTTACCCAATAGCCCAGAGGGGCCTGGAGCGGAGGGAGAGAGGGAGGGGGGTGCAATTCACTCCTCTCAAAGGGTATAGACACTTTGAAATACGGCCCGGGGAAAGTCAGCGAGACAATGAGAGGGGTCAGAATTCTTATTGCCCGATTGAGATCAATCTAAATAAAACCTGGGGTTGTAGACTAGTTGTATCCCCAACTGTGTTTTTCACGGCGCACACAGCCCCGACCAAAAAGCCCATCTCCTGCAAAATGGGGAGCACAACACCACATTGTGAGCGCTATTGTGCGCGCCTTTGCGCCTCATTATGCCAATTATGGAAGATCTTCTATTGTAATTAAACACTGATGCCAAATTCAGCGAGGCAGAACGAGAAATAACGAGTTTAATTTCACCTGGTGCTCTCTGTGGGAGTGGAAATTAGGGAACAAGAGAGGCTGATTGAAGCTGGTCTTATAGCCTTAGTATTTCATAATAGATTCAAAAACTAAAATACGATATACCAGCCAACATTAATAAAAAATAAATAAATAAAGAAGTCTATGGGCGATAGTAGGCCCAGTAGCTCAGAAGAACACAACTTTCCAACTGGACTTTTGAAATCTTACACAACACCAATGATTTTTCTTGCAACTAAAAGTGTGCCACAGGCATATGCACACTTCATCTCTCTCTCTTACACACACACACACACACACACACACACACACACACACACACACACACACACACACACACACACACACACACACACACACACACTGCAGCCTGCAGGTGTAAGCCACGTGCCTGTACTCGGTGACAAAGGCTCCGGCGCTCCCATTGGTTAACGGCTCGCGTATGTGAGGCTCGTCGGCGAAGGCAGTGACAACATCCAACAAGTGATAAATGACATTAATTACGCTCTGCTTTATAACCTCCTACGTCACCGGGACTCAAAAAGACAAATCAATGTTGGGCGCAAAATACCCCGCTGCTCCATTATTATAGGCTTGAAATGATGTTTCTGATGTCCTTCAGTGTCAGGCAGAGGCCAGGGCACCGAGTGAAAGTAAGCGCTTGTCTCTTGTCCTCTGAGATGGATATGCAATTTTCTCCTCGGCCATACAGGGAGGAGCAGGGGCGAAAATAGATTTATTCATGTCATCTTGTCCGGGGGTCGTTTTCACTTTGACAATACACAGGGGCGATGTTAATTTCAGCGTAATCCAATGGTGAATAATCAATCAAATGCAGCTCATTTATGCATGCGTGTTCGTGCGTCAATGTATGCGTAAACCATGGAAACGCCAAATGCGCTCACACCTAGACTATAATATAGGGCTAAACTATCCAAGAGTGAGGTGGGGAGGGGTCATGTGTTGCTCTGCTTGCAGTCAGAGTGCCTCATGGAGATTTAACTTTTTTTTTGCAGGAACTGGAGACCATGCCAGTGCGTGCGTAAATTACACAGTGCTGGACTACATGTTTTGATGCCGTCAGCAAAAACATCCCCTTTTATCAGTGTATGTCCCACAACAGTTAATATTTTACATGTAGACAATATTTACATGATAACAATCTAACGGCCACCAAAAGTACAACTATTTTCTCTTTCAGTATGAGCATCTCACTGTGAGTCACGTAGACAGGACGTGCACAGAATTATCATTTGGCCAAAAACAAAACAAACAAAAACAACACAAACTATATAGTGAAAACATTAAGTTATTATATGTAAGTAGTCCAGCTGCAATATAATGCGAGATAACAGATCAAATCATGGATGTTTTGTTTGTTCTTCAGTTGTTTCAGCTGATTTAACTGGTCTGAACTTGTAAAATAGACAAAGTATTAATTGTTTCAAAAGTGAAGGTGGTTCAGGGGTAGCTTCTTTTGGACTTTTGCACATCTGGATGTCAAATTTGCAGCTGTGATGACTTGCGCCAGCATCTGTAGAGGTAGCTGATAGGTGCTGAAGCGGATTTTAGTCGTCATGGTTCCGTTGATGTTCATTTTTTCCCCCAAGAAAAGTGTCTTATGATGAAAATCCACCACCAGCAGTTCTTCCTGATCATGAAGATGATTTCTTAGCACTTGATTTTGATAACAGTATTTTAAGTTGACCTCACACAGTCATAGCCCCACAAGAGCCAGTACCTGGAAGATGTGGGTGAGTGGCTCATCCAAACTCATCCAAGCTCAACGCCACATCTGCCTGCAGGTCAACAACACCAGGAACTGCAGACTAGAGTAAAAGGTCATCTTATAACACAGTGAAACTAGACCTTTTCTCACCATGCATTACTTCAGGCAACAATCACACCTGTCCATGTCTCTGATTCTTTAATATATCACAATTGTTGCAGATCAAGACTATAATAGTTACATTTTACTATCATGTTACCATGCTTAAGAGTCAATAAAAATCATTCACTCCATAATAAGTGACTTTTTGACAACAACTTGATGAGGAAGTCTTCCATTTTCTCTCACAGATAGATTTTCAACGAAGGAAAAAAATCTAAATGAAACACTAACAGTTGTGAAACACTGAGCTGCAGCTGCAAAGATGCAAATACGACATATATGGTTCAGACATAGGAGGCATGACCACAGACACAGAGGTGGTGCATGACCTTGGGCAATGCTTACAGAGGTGTTAATGTTTAAGCAGAGGCACAGACACGTTTATATTTAACATAGACTGAAAACGTACTGAACTGATTTGGAGTAGGCTCATTTACACACACACAGACACACACAGACACACACAAAGACAAATCTGTTGACCCCTCGGCTATTGATTGAGTATGGTCCTGTGTAGTAGAGGCACTATGGACGCACTTGCATTTTGCACTAATCACTGCGGCTGCTACTCCGCTTTCGCTCTGATAGAGGTTATAGTCAATCACTGCAGGTCACATTGGTCCTCAGCCATTACAATAAATGCCTTTTAGAGTTAAAGTACTCTCTTCCCTCCTTACTCCTTAGTTTAGAGAGTTTTGTGCTGCAAATGCTGCCTAAGCTTTTTTCTTTCTCACTAGAGAGTCTTCTTCCTCGAGCAAGTTTTACTTGTCGGATTTTCCTTAAAAAGCAAGCACAGCAGGAGCACAGCAGGAACTGACATTTGAGCCAGTGCAGATGCAAATGTACGCTGTGATGAAGCAGGCCCTTAAAGCGAATGTTATTGATAGTTTAGTTGCTGCAGTTCAAATTCAGACATCATCATTAAGACATTTCATTTCTTCAGAGTGGGAGATGTGCTGTGCCTGAGTGAGTTACCCATCGCAGTGAATATCTGCTAAAGATGTTCGACAGTTAGAGTCAGTGTCACGCTCTGAGTTTTATTGTTCATGGCTGTGTTGAAGGAATATACGTGGATCAATACAAGTCCTCTCTGTGCCAAGATGGGGCCATCACATTTCATTTTATCGTTTCTCTCAATGCAAGCAAATACCACAAGGCCACTCCAGTGTGCTGAAATCCTCCTCCCCGCAGCAAAGGTCTTGCTAAATAGGAGGCTCGCCCACAGCCGCCAAGTCACTCTTACTTTCTGACAAAAAAGTCAGTCATTCGACTCGTGTTTTTCTTCTATCTTTCCAAAAAAAAGAGAAATCTTTCTCTTTTCAAATGAACGTTTGAATGCGTGCAGCTCAGCACTTTTAACTGACACCTCTGTATGTGTGTGAATAGGCCCTAAACTTCAGACGACCCAGCAGAGGAGGAACCAAGCCCAGGCCTGAAGGGTGGAGGGATGGAAGAGGTGGGGATGTGTGGTAGGGTGGAGGTGGCGGGGGCTGTGATTTGCATGGGCCATTGTGCTGCACAAGTTTGGGTGCTTTTTTTTTTGGCCTGGGCCCTTTTGGCCATTTACTTCCACTCTGGCTGGCTGTGGCGGGCTGTGAATAGTCTCTGCTCGGAGGAGACACAAAGGCGCTTTTGTGCTACGGCCGCACCATATTCATCATGTAATGCCTGTAAGACAAATCTGATTGGACGTCTCTGTCACTTTGATGTGGGTCCAGAGTGCGAGTGGCCCTGAGATTGCTAACTTCACTCTCTATTGCCTATTCTGCAGCATTGATATGGGGGTGGAGGCGAGGGGGAGAGAGGAGAGGTGGCGTGGGGGGAGAGGGAGGAGGGAGAAGGGAGAGCAGGCAGGGGGTAGTCCTCATTATTTGCAGGAGCAAATTCATAATAAATTTCCCCATTCTACAAAACCGGGTCGAGATGATTGACACTACTTTACGCCAGGCTGAACAAAAGCCCTGATTTGAGCAGAATACCAAATGAATGGGGCGAGCGTGGACCCAATTCAAACAATTTTAATCTCTCCCCGTCCTCCCTTACTTCTCTTCTCCTCCTCTCTCCCCCTTTCCCTCACACTTACCCTCTTTTTTCAACTCCAACTCTCCTGCCTCTTTTGTCCACAGCATTCTCATTTTACAGGGTAATTCTACTCCAACGGATGTGCTAATTGTGCTGGGTTAAACTGGATGCTGGTGGACTCCTGTGATACAGAGCTTATTCTTGCCTAATGACTGTAATGATGGTTCAGAGAGACTGCAGCCTGCAGCCTGGAGTGGGCTGCTTGTCCAGAGCTCGAGAGGGAGAGGGGTTTTTTTTTGTACTTGTGTGGCCTGACTGGGCAGGAGGAGCAGAGCTGGAGCTGATGGCTAAGGTTAGGGTTTGGAAAGAGGATGATAAAGTGGAGCTGCTGCTGAAACAGTGGCACAGAATGATGCCTTTAAGTGCAGGGTAGTCTGCAGGCAGGTGAGGGAAACATGTTCTGGTGTCATGAGAACCAAGTTAGTGATGGAGACAATAATTAGTGATGGGTAGTAGAAGAATATACGTTTTAATGTACATGTGTTCAGAGGAAGATTACTTGTGATGACACAGAGAGTGAATGCAGTAAAAACAATACTTTTCTTAGACTAAATCTATTATTTAGATCACGTGTACTGATGATTTTAACATTTTTTCGAGATCTCTTCATCATGACCAAACAAGCAATAGGTGCAGCCCCTGAGACGTCACTCATAGGTTTCACAGGGGACATTTTTGAGACTGAGGTTTAGTTTCACTTTCACTTAAGGGAGCCATAAAATCCAAATCTGGGCAATGTAGTAAAGCCTTTACAAAGCTGTGATGGGATTAGCAACAAGCAATCATCACAGTTGAAAATTGACAGACTAAGCCACCTGTTACATTTTCCCAAAACATGCCTCTTTTTGTATTCACATGTACCATTAATGCGTTTATATTGGCTCATTTTATATGTACCATATCAACGTTTCTGAAGAAATTAAATGTCCAAGCTGAATTTGTCATCAGGAGGTCAAGGGGATGGTGGATGGCGTAACATCCATAGGTGAGACGGTTGCCAAGTTGCAGACCACTGTTGCCATGTTTCCACTGGAATTTGTGGCAATGAACCTGGATGTCTTTAGCAGAACATGCAATGTTTGTGGCATTGAACCTAGGGGATTTTTTTAAGTGGCACATTGCAGCATTTCCCAGCTGCATTTGTGGCACCAAACCTGGGTGTTTTCCCCCCGACACATTGCGGCATTTCCCAATGGCGTTTGAGCTACCGAGCCTGGGTGTTTATCATCAACCTGCTCTAGCTTTTCAGAGACTTTTGTGTCACCACACACGCATGTTTTAAGCCTTTCCTGACTATAACCAAGTGTGTTTTCAAGTTTCAATGTGTCCTTTACAAAGTAATAGTCAAATGTAACATATCTGTGGTTTGCAGAAATGTACGATGCAAACATTTTTTTCTGGTGATACGGTTGAAATGAGGTACAATCCAAGCCACAGTTAATCAAGCAGAGGTAGAATGTTACAGTACTTTTACTTTAGTACTGTACTTGAATTCAAATTTGAGGTACTTGCACTGTTTTTTTTAGAATGTTTACATTTCACGATACTTCAACCAGCTGTAAAATCCAAGTCCTGTTTACATGTAAATGCATCGATAATAATGGTCCAGTGATTGACTACTTTTACTTATGATGCTTTGAGTACATTTTGCTGATAACACTTTTGTGCTTTTACTTGAGTAAAATTGTACATGTATTTCTTTTCACTTGTAATTGAATGTAATTGAATATTTCTGTAGTGTGCTATCAATGATTTGAATACTTCCTCCAGAACTGATTAATAGCCCTTTGATAGAACATTAATAGTAACCAACACCAGAACAGACACACATTAAAAGACATTAACTATTGAGTCCTTTTTATTGCTGGAAAGAATCGTTGGGTTTTTCCCAATCACCTTGATACAGGTTTTTCATGAGCCAGCATCTTGTGGCCATTATAGGAACTGCACATCAAGACACTGACACTTGGACACATCTCTGCAGCAGGATTGCCTCATGTGTATGATACTATAAACTGCCTACATATACATTTTTGGCAGTTCTTCCTCACAGTATCATTATCATGTTTGCTGCTTACAGACTTCCTGTAACCTCATCAAAAGCTCACCCATACAGCCCTGCTCCACCCTCACTTGTGTGTACGTTTGTGATAACATGAGATGTTAAGTCATCAAAGAAAAAAAACGTTTAACTGTCTTTCTAAAACTTCTAAAAACATGTTATGTGTGGGCTTGCTGTGTGTGTGTGTGTGTGTGTGTGTGTGTGTGTGTGTGTGTGTGTGTGTGTGTGTGTGTGTGTGTGTGTGTGTGTGTGTGTGTGTGTGTGTGGTGGTTGTGGTGGTGGCGGGACACTTTTGTCTTTGTGTGTGTGTTTAAATAGTCCATGCTCCTGTTGATCAGGTGCATTCCTTCACTCAGCAATATGTTCAAATGTCCTAAAGATTGTGTGTGCGGGTGTTGAGGAGCTAATTGTATGTTTGTCTGCATGTCAGAGGTCAAACCTTTAACCTCGAAAACCACTTTTCTACTCTCTTTTTTACTCAAACAAGTTCTGTCCCTCCCTACACACACACACACACACACACACAGAGTCATGTCCTAGGGTCCTCAGCAGGTTGCAGCCTGCCCCTGAAGAACCTGTTCACAGTGACACACCATGGCTTCATCAGCCTCTGACACGCATCGCCCTCAGCTTCGGATCCCATGCTTCATTCTCCCATTGTTCGATTCAGACAGACAGTGGGATACTTAGATATTTTCTTTTATATGTCTTGTGAATATCTCTGCATGACACAATAGAAGTGCCTTCTTTATGGTATCAAAGCTTAGTGTACACTTGATTCTGGTCATGAAAGGTTTGTGTGTAAGGACTCTGAATGGAAACATGAGAGCACATGCAGGATTAGGATAAAAAAGGACTTGAGTAAAAGGTGGTTCAGTAATGTTAAACCACAGTTAAATTGTCCACTTGTCTTGTTTCACAGCCTTGATGTTGCCCGCATTTTAATCTTAGACCTACATCGACGTATTTTGATATTATCTGTCACTATAATGTTTGTCTTTCCTTCTTGTCTCTCCTAGCAACTCCATATTGACAAAAGTTTAAACATTTATATTTTCATGTGTGATCTAAGTAGCTAACTCACCTTACCTCAGGTCTGTGGCCAACAACCTAGTTTCATACATCCAAAGAACTTCTATAAAATGAGCTGCTTTGCAACCAGGCCGGGCTTCTAATTGACACAGGCCTTTATTTGTCAAAATGTGTAGCCACACCCGGCTTGTAACAAGGACTAGGTTTTTAATTGGGACCAGGCTTTTAATTGAAGCTTTACTTTACAGTGACACTATATGTACATTTTCATTACTTTACCTTGCCGTCAGACAGTCACTTTTCTTTGGTGCTACATTTTCTCAACCATATAACTTGTATATTCCTACACAGACACCCCCAACTGTGCTGTGCACTGTACGCTGCAGGTCACCTAATCTGGTCAGACTCTCAGCACTTTATGGAGGAGAAAACATACACAAGAAAATAAAAAAAACAGATTGATTCTGACAGCAGTGACGAAATGCTGTGGAGAAAGAAAGGATAACTTTGTGAACCAAAGTATACAAAGCAAGAACTTTTGCAGAGGGTGACTGATAAAAGAGATAAAGGGTGATAAAGGGTAATAAAGAGAGAGAAAGAGGAAACTTCTGTGGAAACTGGAGGCCCAGAAAGAGCACAGGCTAACTGTGAACTGTAAATGCATGCTCACTGACCCAGAGAGCAACTGCTGCCCAGTCTTGGTTACGACACAACCTCAGGATCTTTCTGAATCTGTGGATGCCAGCGATTCACATTTTACTGGTTGTTTGGTAAGTTGTGTATTTTGTTGTAGGTTGTAAGTGTAATTTTACCTGATGGCTGGGTACAGCAGTGTTCTCAGCAAGTGTCTCTTTGCATATTTGGTGGTGGTTTTACATTAACCTCGTGAGAGAAATGGTAACGGCAAACGCAGAGCTCTCAGTCTTATTAGTGGAGTGTTGATGTCCATGCTGAGTGTAAATAGTCACTGCTGTTATCATTTCTTTGTGTGAATAGCCCAATATCAACACTTTCTGACCCAAACAGCTGACCAGCGGCGTAATGCACAGTTGTGTGTTTTTTTGCATATGGAAGTTATATGGTTGACCAAGTGTAGTGCCAAAGGGAAGGGCTGTCTGGCAGCAAGGTAAAGTGGCAGAAATATCCTAAATATAGCATCCACTTTGACTGACATTGATATTTTTGGGGCTTAAATACATTTTGCTGTTAACCCTAATCCACCAACACATTCTCACTCTTATCTCGTCACATATTGACGTTTGGTCATTGACTTTTCTCAACCAAGTCGTGAGATGTACCCTGGGTGCGTTGGTTGTTGACATTCTGCCTGTTACATGCATCGTCTTCTTTCAAAATACACTTTCGTTTTTTACTGGAAATTTAACGTTTACATACAGTCTCTGTCAAAATAAACACTACGTTAGTACAACACTGTAAATTGATGTTTTTTTTTTTTACTTGAACAACAAACAGATGATTGGGTTTAGGCAACAAAAACAAGTGGTTAGGTCAAGGAAAAAGGAACAGGGTTTGGCTTCAGAAACTTACAGGACGCTAAAACACCGCTTTCTTGATTTCCTCCTGTCCAGCCCAGTTGGAATTTTGCTGCCTCAACTTTCATCCTTGTCCCGCCATATTTCCCCCTGATGCTGCCAAGCGCCGCTAAACCATAATGGTAACCGCCATGTATCATTGACAAAGGACGCCTTTTTCGTAGGGATGTTCGATATCGGCTTTTTTACCGATATCCAATATACCGATATTGTCCAACTCTTAATTTCCGATACCGATATCAACCGATACCAATATATGCGGGGTCCCCCCCCCCTCAGAAACAAAAAAAGAAAAGAAAAACTAAATCATTTTAGGTAACTAACATTACACATATTACAAACAAACAAAGATATTTCAAAAACTATACACCACATCTCTCATATTTTGACATTTTGAGTGAGAGGAGAAGTAGCTGAAGAGTCTGATGTATAATATGTGCATGCTGTGTAAAAGTTGTAGTAAGTAAAAACCGATACCGATAATTTCCGATATTACATTTTAATGCCAATATCGGCCGATAATATTGGACATCTCTACTTTTTTGTTGGTTTCTGACACTGCAAGTCACTGCCGAAGTGCTGGATTTCGACGGCTTTGGCGTGAGACTGGGCTCAATCCACAGCATAGCTGAGTTTCTGGGATGCTACTCACATCTTTGTCTGCAAAAAGGGAGAACAACACCCGCCATCTACCAACTGTATGGTACACTCACTAAAGATAAGTATCTCATATAACCCCACTTCAAAAAAACCCAAAACTATCCCTTTAAGGACTTTTACTTAATTGTAATAGAATATTTTAACAGTGTGGTATCGCCACCTAACTTATTTTTCGTTCTTACTGAATTCTTTAAAGAAACAAATGTCAACATCTTCTAACAAAGAGGTCGCCCCACTGCACCTCCACGCCTAAATGACACATGATTACGTAAAGCTGATTTGCATTAGAGCAACTGAAAAGAAAACACCCTCCTGGAAACAGCTTTGCTTTTGGACACATTTTTGGAAAAGCTTTTGTGACTCAGAATGTGATCAAATGAGATGTTGAGGTGGATGTTTTTTGCAGCTCTCTCTCTCTCTCTCTCTCTCTTATTCATGCACACACACACACACACACACACACACACACACACACACACACACACACACACACACGTATACATAGGCACACAAATCCATAGTCCCAGGTCCCCCCTGCACCCCACAACCTATTATCAGCAGAGATGCCCTGGCTTACAGAGTCCTGCCCCCTCCCTAAAACAAGGTAAAGGGAGGATTAGTGAGGACCATTTAGGGGCTCCTTTCAGCCCCCCATTTCATTTCATTAGCTTGTGACCTCTCCAGTTAATTATTTTGATCTGGCCATAGGCTCGGCCTGCTTTTAATGATCCTGACTGACTCACCGCCCCCATCACAACGCACAATACTTAACACACCCATTGAGGGGCAAGGAACAGGAGGAGTGAAAAGGAAAGAGGGAGAGAAAGGAGAAAAGATTGAAAGTGGCATTTACCAGTCACCGGCAGAGGCTGTATGGAAAGGAACCTGGTGATGGCAGGGTGGTGTAACGCCCTCGGACTTTTTGTCAGAATATACTATTGTCCCTCATTGATGGAGTGGCTCTCCTTTTTAAAGGGCGAAGTCGTTGCAGAGCTTTAAGCTGAATTCAGTGGAGGAACGGAGGGAATAAAAGAAAGGGAATCCACTGCACCTCCTTTTTAAAAATAACAGTGATGGAGAAAAAAAAGCTTTTCTTTAGAAATCATTCATCTGAAGTGTCATGGCACTGAGGAATTGTTCAGTTGCTACTGAGCCATTCAGAGGTTAGGGATACAGTTTTGTGATGATGGTGACATCCAAGTGTTGTTGTGTTTCATCTAGAGAGAGCACACACACAACTGATTATACACGATGTTGACAATTACAAAAATGAATAACTATTATATCTGTTACGTCTCATCCTATGGTCAAATTTTGACAATTTAAAAGTGAAGCTGTTCATGTACAATTGTATTTTTACTTATGTAGCTTGTGTTATGAATCAAATAGTCCTCTCCTCTCCTCTCCTCTCCTCTCCTCTCCTCTCCTCTCCTCTCCTCTCCTCTCCTCTCCTCTCCTCAGTCCTCCCGTCTCTCTGTTGCTGCGCTGCACTAATTGCCTGTATTTGTTTATCATGTGGGTGTTTGCGAAGGGATCGCTTCCGTTTACCCACGGCCATGCAGCTCCATATTGAACGCAAACACAATAAAATCTAAGCAGCTTGTGCTATTTAACGCCTTATGAGCATGCCACCCAATACATTACTCGTTTTAACCAAACACGAAGGATGAAAAGTTTTAGCAGGTGGAGCAAGCTGATGCTCGGGTTAGTCTGATATTCCAGTTTTTTTTTCCTCCTTCTTTCCGTTCTCTCTAAGTCTGTTTTTGAGCCTTGTATTTGCTGGCAACGCTGCTGGCCAGTTTACTCTGTCTGGCTATGCATGTAAAGAGTGTCCCCTCTTTGTTCCAGCTTTGGCCCACAGCCAAGCTCCCCCTTCAAAACTTAAGCCACACACACACACACACACACACGCACAAGCACACACAGTACCCCACTCACCCCTTTTTTTTTTAACTCTCTCAAACAACTCTCTCCCTCCCCGCCTGCTCTGCCCTCAAATTGCAAATAACAAAAAAGGAGGATAGGACCGCAGAGACAAGCATCACTTTAAAAAGCAGGTGTCCAGAACTTTTCAGTGCTCGTCGATTTCAAATGGAGACCCTTTAACCTCCGTGCTTTTCTAGCTGGTGGCTGAGGTAGCCAGTCAGAAGCCTAATCAGTCTTGTCTGACAATACTGGGAGGTTGAGGGCTGTCAGTCCTTCTTTCAGACAGGGGCTCCAATGAAGCCGTGGCAGGGGAACCCCTGATTGATTAGTGCCTCTTTATTGAAGTGTGTGTGTGTGAGTGAGAGAGTGTGTGTCTATAGGGGCCCAGCCAGGAAGCTTTATTTAAATCCAGCCAGAGAGAGTACTATAATTATGACTTTTTCTTTCTGCTGGCCAGTTAAAGCTGACAGAGAGGGTTCTTATGACTCACTTCACCCTCTCAGCCTCCTAAAGAGAGATTATTACTGGCCCCAAGAGCTCGGGCCAGTCAGGCTCATCAGCGTGGCTTTATAGACCTGAGAGAAGGGCCCGGTCCAGAGCAGGACTCCAAAAAAAAAAAAGGACACACAAAAAAGGGTGGAGGACTGAGATGAAGACAAGTCACTGTGTAATCCCATTTCAGCCTTATTCACTGATGCCAGGGGACTGAACAATCTATGTGCCCAGTATGTCAAATAAATGAAACCAGACAGAGTTCTAACAGAGAGCAGCGTGCCAGTTCACTGCTATCACTGGCATTTAGATGTGTTATCCCCCCAACAAACAAACAAACAAACAAACACAAACGGAAGCTGACTGGAGGTCAGATGAATTAGTAAAACGTGGCTGATCCTGTGTGGCCTTGCTGGTAGGAGGTCTTCCTTTTTCTCCCTCTCTCACACACTCTCTCTTTATTTATCAGGTCATCCACTATCAGTATGTGTCTGCACTCCCCCTGCAGTCGCAGCGCCGGCCAGGCCTCAGCCCTGCTGCTATTGTTCAGAGACAGCTCCTATCTGTTGACCATCTTGAGATGTGTGTGTGCTCACCTGCACTGTAGGTGGGCTGCCTCATAATGTATACACGCTAATTCACTTTCATTTGTAGATTTGCTTATATTGCATTAGTTGCAGATAAGCAAGCAAACATATTCTGCTACGATTAATAAAGCAGATGAGTCACATGTGGCTAAGGAGGGTAATTAGCCTGCGATTAAAGAATGCTGTAAAACTGAAGACGGATTTCACACAAACATTGTAAAGCTGTAATTTCCTCTTTTTGCAGGCCTGTAATGAAATCAAAGAGATTAATAGTCATCATTAGCGTGCACAGATGAGTATGCAGAACTGTTTGCAGTATGTCAGAGTTCAGATTTCTTTATTGTCATTGTACAAACACACAACAAAATAATAGTAATAAAATAGTAATACAAATAGATAAATAAATGCCTCTATTTCCACTCACTGCCAACATATGCAGTTAAAATGGGATAAAAACAGTGCTCGTGCATATTATTCCACATAAATAAGTCATTGCGCTTAAGAAAAAGAACTATAATGTGTTTTAGTGGGTTTACTTCAGTACAGAGTTCAGTATGGTGATGGCTTCGGGGTAGAAAATGAATCTTGTGATGCATGTTTTGATGGACCTGTATCGTTTTTTGGAGGGCAACAGTTCAAACAGGTAACGAACAGGATGGAATGAGTCTTTCAAGATGGTATACGTTTTCTGCAGGCACCGGGAGGTGAAGATGTCGTCCAGGGCAGGTCGCTGCTGGCATACGGAGGGTGCCGTATAGGACACTCAATGGAGCAGTGGTAGATCGGCACCAGAAGCTGTTGTGACAGGTTTCCTGAGCGTCCTCCGGAAGTATAGCCACTGTTGTGCCTTCTTGACTAGCGCCATGGTGTTTGTTGTCCATGAGAGGTGCTCTGAAATGTGTGTACCAAGCTGGTCACCCTCTCCACCCTCTCCCTGTTTATGTGCAGTGGTGAATGGACATCATGCTTGTCCTGAAATCAGTTATGACTGATTTCTTGTTATTGAGAATAATTTTATTTTCTGTGTTCAGTCTGTCAGCCTCACTACCTCTTCTCCGTAGGCAGACTCATCGCCTTTGGTGATTAGCCCCACCAGGGTTATATCGTCTGCAAATGTGACTATGTTGGTGGTCTTGAGTGTCTTGAATGTACAGGGCAGTGATAAAAGTATTCAGGTTCTTTACTCAAGTAAAAACAGCAGTGGCACAGTGGAAAAATATACCACTACAAGTAAGAAGATTGCTTTAGAAGAGTATTATCAGCAAATGAACCTTAAGTACAAAGTAAAGTACCCAGTTTGCTAAAACATGGCCCAGTTAGTGTTATATTATATATATTCTAGAATACTAAGTATACAGTATTTTTTATACTGTTGATTAATTTAATTAAGTCAGTTAAAGAGTATGATCTAGAACTGCATTGTGTGAAAAGTGTCCTGAGATAACTTTGAACTAAGTTTCATACGATGGTGACACTTAAGTACACAACACATACGTACATCAGTATAGTGCGTGTCATTTGTTACATTCCACCAGTGGACTTGGACTCCGCAGTTTACCTTTTCAGACAGCACAAGTCACTATGTGTGTGTGTGTTTGTGTCTTTCAGTGTGTGTGTGAGTCTGTTCACATTGTATTTGGACCATTATAACATGCACCTCTGGGTGTGGCGAGACTTTAGTTCTACTGACAGTAGTCTCTTTTTACATGTGCTGACTTATGACACGCACACAGACGCACACAGACGCACACACACACACACGGCAGACCTTCAGGTTATGCTGGAGTCCTTGATCCACATTGTGTTGCCGTGCTCCTGTGCTACCGACACAGCGTATCACAATTACTGTCACTCCTCAAACGCGACCAATTTATTGACTGTACCTGCACACGAAGGCGTTCATGATGAGTTTCTAGGTGATGTTTGCTCTGTGCTTTAGACACACACTGAGTATTCACCAGTGGGTGAAAAATTAGGGCGAACAACATTCATAGCTTCAACAGTTTCTGCTTTTGTGATGGCGTCTCTGAAGTGCAGCGCTTTTATCTTGACTCACTGTTCGTGTGTGAATAGCAGTCAAGGAAAACTGGACGCAGTGACAGACCTCAGAGTAAATATTTAGACTCAGGTAGAGAGTGCTCGGCTTGCTCACCCCTTGTGTTTTTGTTGCCGGTGGTAACAGCTTTGGCCCATGCCGTCCCACGCGGAACAAGACAGGCAGCTCCTGTCATTTGACTCCCGGGATTAACAGAAGCAAAGAGTGTAATCCTAACACTTTGAAGTGTGTAAGATCTTAGCATCTCACATCACACAGGAGCACCCGAAAAAGACCTATCATTGTTATTGATCTAAAGAAACCGTCAGCCTGCTTTCGGCTTTGAACATCACTTGACTTTCTTCTCCGCTCTTTTAGTCATTGAGAGGAATGTCAGAGGTATTTCTTGGAGAGTTACAAAGAAAGAAAGACAGACATAAGAGAAAGAGAGCAGTGACTCACCGCATTCATTCAGTTTAATTATCCGCCTCATAATAAGCATAAACAGCCGATCTCTCTTTGAATTTTTGTGCCTGTGCGTTTGGGTTTTCACTTAATTTCGATGGCGTGTGGCAGCAGGCCTGTTCTGCTCGCCATTAATCACAGCTCGTTAGACAACAACCCCATTCTCTCCTTCCTCTTTATGTCCAGGTTCATAGCCTCCTTAAAGGTATAGAGGATCCACAGGTCAACACACAGGCATCAATACACACACCTACACCTGCTTAAGCATTAACCACGTCAGCCATAAGTGAATAAATGCACAGGTCCTCACATATCCTCTCTATCTGTCAAACGCACACACTCACACCTGTGTTTAGCATGTCTTTTAGTTAGAGGGGGAAAATTCCGACATGAGCCCATTTATCAGGGGGGAGAAGGCGAGCGATTAGATATTGGTGATAAAGATTTTGAGTCAACATCCCGGCAGGTGTCGAGCGCTTTTTACTGCACACGAGTGACTCCACTCCTGGATCTTTATGGGCAATAAAGGATGAAAACCTTCCTCCCTTCATCCCTCCCTCCTCCTCATTTCTCTTCTCTGGGCAGAGTCCACACAGGGGCTTTACCACCCCGCAGTCAGGCAGACAGCACACTGACCTATGCTCATAACACTAACTATAGGGAAACCCATTTAAATCAGCCTCCATAACAATTTAACTGTCCTGTAATGTTACTCGTTTGGCTACTTAAATGCTAATACCCATGATGGTAGCCCTTTTAGAAGGTCATTACAAAGTAAATATTGAGTATGCAGGTCATAACATGCAGTAAAACCTATTACAGTGTAGCTAGGCTGCAGTCTATCACCACAATAAATACTGCTAGACAAAATAAAATATGTCCATGTCAATATTAAGTGCATCAGGAAGTACTCCCGTGGCTCAAATCTGAAGTTTAAAGCCTCTGGATAGCACTGATTGAAGGGCCGTACACACCATGAATGATAACTATAGAAATATATTGTTTAAAGGATCATTCTAACTCAAGTCAATGGCGAGTCCATTTCACTAACGACAACGACAGAACAATACAAACACTGACATTATCCATTTTCCTAAGCTGTGGACACAGTTTGAACATGCAGCACATGCTTTTGCGCCACTACAAAATGTTATCATTCACCATTATGGATGCTCACATCGTTATTGTTACAGTTACTGTTATGGTTATTGTTATGGTGTGGACAGATCTTAAGCCTGGCTAACACTTTAGCCAACTGGTTACATTCGTCAGGTGTCTGGTCCAGCAGTTTCGTTTATATTATTCATTCATGCCCCCCAAAAAACCCACAAGGCAGAGCTTTAGCCAACTCCTGCACATTTACAGTACATCGGCACTAAAACTTTACCACTCGCTGGCATACACCATAAAAGTATGTGGTTGGCATTGTTGCTGAGGGACACTGTGAAGATTTCTGTGGCTAACTGAGAGTCAGTATATCATAGCTGTTGTGAAAGGACATAATGGGCTAAACCTGTTCCCTATGTCTATGTAATCTGTAATTAGCCTGTCCTGTGTAATTAAGAAAGTACCTACAGTGTGATTTATTTCTAGATCCCTTCTTCCCTTATACCTACTGGGATACTCAGTAAGTATCCTATTTAATAGGAACATTAAGTAATTTTGAAACCAAGCCAGCGAGTAAGCCCCTCTATACCTATAAAATGTTTAAACACCGCCTTAATTAACAATTACAATATGTTATTTCCATGGCCTAGGAAATTTCAGTCAATATTTGTGAACATGAGCTACTGTTTCTCAAATGTAGAAACCAGAAAAATAAGTCTTAACAATGTGATGTAATTGATTATAAAGTCTGGAGGTGCACCATTGAGAATAAATGGGAGCCTGATTTTGTGGACCCACTGAATGTTGGCTTTCTTTTTTACACTCAAATGAGTTTATTCTATCTTAGTGGTCACAGCTCTGACACAGAAAATGTCCCCAAATACTCGGAACATCCCCCTAGATGCTTTCACTGTCATCTATACCATTCCCAATTCATTGTCTACGGAGCAGCTCCAGTCTTGTTTTGGGATTTGGCTGAAGGTTGTTCATGCTTCCTAATATTTTTGGAGTGTCTTAGACCATATATTATAATGTTCATCTTCACTACAAATATTTGGACTCAGTGTATCTCCAGTCTATTTTAGGCTGATTAGCTCGTAAAACTTGTGGAGGCATTGAGCGTTGAGAGTGTTTGGCGCTCCAGAGTAGCCCAGAAGCATATGCTGTTTGTCATGCTGTGACAGCTTCCAACTCAGGAACTATAGATCACTCTGCTGCGATGGCATGACAAATACAATGATTTAAACCATCGGATGTGAAGATGGTGCATTGCCCTGTTCTGATTGCTGAGTAAGTTTAAGTCTGCATCGTTTTTGGACTGATGTATAGAATTCACTGCATCAGGTCATTTAATGGCACAGCTGTAGGCTACTATTCGGTTGACGTGAACGTGTGTCTGTTTGACCCAGGGGCGCTCAGTGTCACTACAGTGATAAGCAATCTCCTTGTAGACGCAGGAATGTGTGATGTGCTTTCACCTCTACTAGGGGGTCCACATTCACTCACCTCAGAGACAGCAGCAAGGACCTCCAGCAGCAGCAGCAGCAGTAGCATGTATGAACCCCCAGGTCACTACAAGCCACCTACTGAAACCAGCTACTCCATCAGACTTTGACAGGGATGAAGCCACAGGCGGCGGAAATTAACTAAGTTAGCCATTCAGATTCTAGTCTGTGCAGAGAAAAGCAGGCAGGGAGAATCTGGTCCATTTGTTCCCTGATCAATCAAAGTCCATCCCTGGCCTTCTTTTTGGTTTGGGATCAGAGAATTAGGTTGGATTGTCTTCCTAGTGATCCATTCCTGTGATAGTTTCATCACAATGGACAACAGAAGAATGCCAGTTGGTTTTCCTGCAGGGATTCTTTACTGTATTGGACAAATACAGATGGATGGACAGCATGGACTGGGAGCTATTGTTACATGGTGAGGAGGTTGTCCTGCATCTGCTGCCCACTGGGACCAGTTACTCCACTAATAGTCCAAGAAAAAAAAGTCCATTCATTCAGCCATTGTTTGCATATTGTGGTACACTGCTGTGTTAACGTATGCACATGTTGTTATGAAATAAAGAAGCAGTTTCTGTCCTCTAAATTCAGGAAATGGGAGTAAAATTATTTTTAATTCATGCAATATCTCATATTTTACCTTGTTTACTCATTTAATTTTAAGACAAGTTTGAGTGATGCTTTTAACCTACAAGGTCATCAAAGATCTTCTTATTCTTTACCCTGGATTTCTCCTTCTCCTCCATTCCTCCTGACCTCTTTTAAGTACCTAAACACATATGGACATACACACACACACTGTCTTGGTTCGCTCGTAAATAAGAAAGATGCATCTTTAATGGCCCCTTCAAGATAGCGGAAGGAAAGTAGAGTAAATAGAAAAAGATAAAGCAAAAAGGGAACCAATAGCTGGTGGTCTGGTGTGCTGCCACAGTTTGCTTAGTAATGTTAAACCAATAAGATAATACCGGGATCATGTAGTCTGGACTTGTTCCATGTAGAGATAGGGCTTGGACTGGGGACTTTGTGGCGTGTGGTCTCACTCCTTGTATCAGTGACTCTGATTTTCAGTTAGATAATGCGGCTTAAACGTGTGCTAAGTCAGAGATAGTGTTTACTGCACCCTCTTATTGGCAGGTGTAACTTTAAAGGAGAGTGTGCAGACCTGTGAACTTTGCTCCTCAGAGTGCGAGTGTTCGTAGAATAGACTTTTGGCCTTTTGTTTTTTTGCTGGACATGTCAGACACAATTAGCACTAAGAAATAAAAGGAGAAGAAGAGTGCAAACATGCACAAGTGAAAACAATTAAGTTTGATAACATTTTTAAATGGAGAATGTTAAAGATTTAAATGACAATAGCAAAGACAGGAGAGAGAAGCAGAGAGAGATAAGATGCCTGTTTCCATGGATGGAATACTGAACAGGCCTACGGGGCAGAGGCCTGGAGCCTCAAAGTGTTAGGGGCCCCCCTGTCCTCACTTGCAAAATGTCACTAAAATTTACATGTATCAACCAGGAAGGGACTAAAAAAGACCATAAAGGAGCTGCAGACAACTACAAAGAGACATAAATGATTACAAAGAGACACATAACAACTACAAAGAGAAACACAATGATGAAACACAAAATGAATACAGAGACACATGACTTCAATGAAACACAAAGCAATCACAAAGAGACACAAAACAACTACAAAGAGAAACAAAATGACGTAGAGACACAAAACAACTACAAAGAGACACAAAATGATGTCAATGAGACACACAACAACTACAAAGAGAAACAAAATGACTACAAAGAGACATAACAACCTCAAAGAAACACAAAACAACTGTAAAGAGACACAAACTAACTACAAAGAGACAAAACAACCACAATGAAACAGGGAACAACATAAAGAGACACAAAACAACCACAAAGAGACACAAAACAACTACAAAGAGACACAAATGACTACAAAGATGCACAAAACAACTACAAAGAGACACATAACAACCACAAAGAGATACAACACAACAACAAAGAGACACAAAACTACCACAAAGAAACACAAAATGATTACAAAGCAAAAAAAATGACTACAGAGACACAAAAAGCTACATATACACACAAAGCAGCCATAAAGAAACACAAAACAACAACAAAGAGACACAAATAATTACAAAGCTAAACAAAATAACTACAAAGAGACACAAAACAACCACAAGGAGACACAAAACAACCACAAAGACACACAAAACAACTACAAAAAGACATAAAATGACTTCAAAGAGACACATAACAACCACAGAGACACATAAAAAACACAAAGAAACACAAAATGATTACAAAGAAAAACAAAATGACTACAAAGAGACACAAAACAGCTGCAAAAGAGAAACAAATTAACCAAAAAGACTACAATGAAAATGACTACAAAGAGACACAGAACAACCACAAAAAGACACAAACTGACTCAAAGAGACACAAAACCTCAAAAAGATGCATTGAAAAAAATCTGTATGTCTTGCTCCTGTGTAGGAAAGGTGGTGGGTCCTTTTGCATATCCGTGCCCAGGGCCCCATTGTCTCATAATCTGCCTACGCCTGTCCCACACAGAAGCATCTAAAATCATCCTCGTCAGTAAGACTTACTGGACATCCATCATCACTATGCCAACCATCTCTCCAGAGGTGACCTCACCACCCACCAGCCTTGCTTCCTCACACCTCTCCATCCCACAGCTCAGCCCCCTTGGCTCGTGCTCCACTTGCCCTCCACATTTGTGCGCTCCAGGGATGCTCCTGCACGACTGAGTGAGCGGGGACTTGTTAATTTGTGACCCATGTGGAAAGGAAGGGTTAATGGTCAGGCCTGGGGAAATTTGGTTTAAGGCAGCGCAGAAAGTTGTTCAAGCAAAGGACCTTCACAAATGTGACACACACCCACAGGCTCAGGACTTCGGGAAAGACAACTGAGCAGGAAGTAGGTGAGATTTTTATTCTCAGCTGATTTATGTGCATCTGGTGCTCTTTGACTGTTAAAACAAAAGCAATATTTCATGTGATTCTTGGCATATTTTATGTTTGACTTAGTTAACGTGTTTGCATGCATAATAAAGGAAAGCACTTGCTCAAACTTTGCACTTTGTGTGTTTGTCCAACACTGAGCAATAGTTGAGGTGTGTATAAAAAGGAGAATGTGTAACCTCCTGTCCCTAAGGCACCTATGCACACACACACACACACACACACACACACACACACACACACACACACATGGAAACACACGGAAACACACTGTTGTTTTCCCTCAGACATCTTGGGGTTTTGTGTTGCTGTGCTGGCAAATCAAGATTCCCAAGTACCAAAACAATTTTCCATTTGGAAGATGGAACACAGGTCTTTGTTTATTCCCTGCCACATTCAATTACCCCCTGTTTGGTTTGTTTAACATTTCATACTCATGATCTAATTTTTTGTTTGGTTGCTCTTCAGATCTGTAAATTAATGCCTCAGCTGAGCTCAGAAGCTGCATGTGGTGTAGAATTCATTAAGCCTCCTTGTCCCCTGCGTGTGTGTGTGTGCACATCACAGAACGACGGCATCCCCGGAAAGAAAGTGTGAGTGTGTGTGTGTGTGTCTCTGTGTGTACATGTGATGCTACGGTGAAAGGCACCATCTGTTCCATGTGACAGTAATGAAGTGAGGGGCATTGTGGTACAAAGCCTCAGACCCATTCATCACAGCTGTAGGCGGGCCAAGCATATTCCCCCTGTCTTATAGGGATACCTCTACACACACACACACACACACACACACACACACACACACACACACACACATGCACGCACACCCTACATATAACTAACTGTATGGTTCGAGTTTACTTTTGTCTAAACTGTGTGTCTATGCAAACACTTGTAGAACAGTTATTCCGAGGAACATAAGCATGAGTCACAAGTGTTAACTGTCTGTAAAAATTTACAGAGGCATTATCAGTGGAATCTTGACTGCCGGTCATTTGCATATTATCTGTCATATCTGACATATTGTGGGAGGAACCAGGGTGTGTGGGGTTGTTTTGAATTCGCAGTTACAACCTTGGGCTCCCGCTGCAGAGAGACTCGTAAATCATCCGGATCAAAGCAAACTGTTGAAACCTGAGATGCAAAATCTCCCCCGAAAAACAAGGTTCAAGTGTACAAGTAACGCCTGTTTAGTCTGATTTTGCTTGTGTTTTACCAGAGCGTTTGGCTAACTGCTCATTCAGAGTGATGAAATGACAGCTGCTGTATGCTCGATTGCAAAACATAAATTATTAAGGTGTAACCATAAATCACTCTGTTGTGTCTGCTGCTACATTTAAAATTCCATACATAGACTGACTCATCTCAAAGTGGCCAACCCAGCTGTAACTTGCAATAAACGTTTCAATCCCAGATTAGCTAATTATATGACACTGTCATTTTTGCATAAAATGTCAAACATCACAACTTAGTCTGTTTGTATGACATCCTTCAAAACATGCAGGCTTCCTATGATGTCCTACGAATTTGCGCCCCATGAATGACGTTACGTCCTTGATGTACAGTTACATAATGAACTTAACAAGTTAGGTTTAAGCAGTAAAAGTTATTGCGGTTAGGTTTTGGAAATGAAACATGGTGAGGATGTACCTTTATATGACTCAAAGTTCACTCAAAGTTCACACAGATCTGAACATGCCACTCCAGGGGAAGTCCCAGGCGAAAGTCTGTTTTTTGTGACACATCCACCACTCCAACCTGCCTCCTGACAAACGCTTGGGACTGCTTCTTTGTTTTATGCCATCAGCGCATTGGTCCTGTGTGTGTGTGTGTGTGTGTGTGAGTGAACAGCTAATCTCAAACACTACTGGAACAATCATCTTAAAATTATGTATGCACATTTATGAGTGTATGCTCAAGGACATCTTGTGGTTGCACAACACCATACCACACCAGGAGTGTTGCATAAGTAAAGAGGTTTACCTGTCTGATTTTGTAAACTCTTTCTTTTCTTTTATTTGTGTAATTGTCATTTCCTAATTTGTGGTGCTGTAGCCTACAATGACATGCATCAAAGATTTATGGCTGTATTTTAGTTATTAAAATACATTTATACTTATGTACTCATATTTTATCTTTATTTCACATATAGTGCCTGTTAGCAGGGAAACTACATCTGTTCTGTGCAACATGCTGTGACTCTGTCAAAAATAGAGAAAGGGCAAATTTTTCTGGGACACTTGTGAAACGCGCTGCTAGAAGTGTCCAGAGTGGCCTGCACTCTACTCAGTGCGCTATTCTAGTTTTGTGAGTGCATTTAGACATTTTCATGAAAGAAATGTGGCATTTCACAGTAGGAAAAGGGGTAAAGGTGTGAAATGATGAAATTACTGATGGCTGAATTCCATTTAGCTGCTTCAGTTTCACGGCCCTGGCATTGTGCATGCTGGCTCACTGGGACATTTCAGTATGACAGAGACATTGTTATAAGTAACACCTGTGCTTTTCCTGATATGACAAGTCCAAGAGTTTGCTGTCAAAAGTTCCTATTAACATCTCTCTGATCCTCCATGTAGCAGCAGTAGAATTTATACCATTATCATTATTATTCATTCCTGAGATCAGCTTAGCAGAGGTCTAATCAGCCAGAATGAATGGAAACACCTGTGTGTGTAGGCAGAGCATTTACGTTGACCCAGTGACCTCATTGATTGTAATTTTTATCCAATTAAAACTAATTTATATGGAGCAATTAAAGTTTTTATGATTTTCTATATTCAGAAAATATTTTGCAGTAATATCTGTAATTTATGACCTTAATTTAAACATTTTTTTTATCAACAACAACCCAAAACAACTAATTTTACCACAGACTTCAGAAGAATTTTCACATTTCTAACCTGTTTAGTTGTAGGGAACTTATAAAACATTAGTACTTTGACTTATTCATTTTTAGTACATTCCCTCTGTGGTATAATAAGTAAATTATAAAACCGGAGGTTTCATATCATAACAATGCTTGGTATAACACTGGCAAAGTGACTCAGGTGCTGCTATAGAGCTAACTGTGCTTTCAAATAATGATCAGTTGCTGCTGCCCAGCATTGTTGGTGTTCCAGATTTGGACTCTGCAGGAGGCAAATCTGTCGCTGTGGCTACTGACTATATCTGAGTCTACCCATAGTTTTCCCAGATAATACCGGTTGCTGCTGACCACCTACTGTATGTGCATGTCATCATCACAAATATCTTTTAAAATGGATTGTGGCTTAAAATAGAAGGAATGGTTAACAATTTATTTGAAGGTCTGGCACATCCACACAGGTGTTTTCACGTATTCTCATTGAATAGACATCTGCTCAGGTAGAAGTTTGTGGAGGTATTACACTCTCACTGTCTTTTTTCTCACAGCATTGCTGTCTTTTCGCACACAATGGAGACAGTACTGTGATTGGAAACAGCTTTAAATCTTAATTTAAGGCTGCAGCATGCAGTGCCACCAAAGCCTTTGAGGAGAGACTGTCCAAACATGTGCACCTTTATCTCTATTTGCACTATCCATTGTGTTGAGACTATATACAAGGATGCACAAAAGACAGAGAACTATTTTTGAGAGATCAGGCAGTAGGATGGCTACTCAGAACAGCTATACACACCTTTGCCTTGAATTGAAGCTGAATGATACTTACAAAATGTAATATTTGTACCTCACCCCTGTATCCCTGCAAACTGACAAAACAACACATTCTCACTCCAACTTCGTCACATATGGATGTTTTGGTCATGGACTTTCCACGTCCGCATACGACATGCAAGGTACCCTGGGTGCCTTGGTTGTTGACGTTCTGGGACTCCATGTCAAGCTCTTTCACAATAAATGCACCACGTTGTTACAATACTGTGAGCTGAAGTTTTTTTCCTTCAACAACATACACACACACGGTTAGGCTTAGGCAACAAAAGGAAGTGGTTAGGTTTAGGGGAAAAGAACAGGGTTTGGCTTTAGAATCTTACGGGACACGAAGACTGCTCTCTCAGGTGAAAGTCAGTATTTGTTGGACCCATTCCCAACCCCTCCCGCTTGCCCCATGCTGACTTTTTCCGCTTTAATTTTCATTCTTGTCCCACTGTTTCTGTTACCACCAATAACTGCCCAAGCGCTGAATTTTGAGGACTTTGGAGTGAGACCATGCTCGACAAAACAAACCAAGACATTGAGTCCCCTTCCCACTGCACAAAAACCCCACCATCACCCGCTAACCTTGAAGTTTTTGAATTGGCCTTTGAATTTAAAGGAAAAGGTTACAATCAGCATCCACTCCCGGGATAAATTACTCTGCAGTAGTGATGGGTATTTATTGGCTCCAGCTCTGACCAGCTCCAATTGCAAGTGATGGACTCACCAATTTCAGCTCCTTGCTGGCATGATACAGTGCCACCACAAAATGCCGTCTGCCTCTGTCCAAGCAGCTCAAACAGTGTTCAAAATCTTGTTTGAGAAAAAAAGTAATCACTGTAACATTCGTAAGTGCTAATATCATAGGCAACTGGACTTGCTTGCGTTTCTTGAAGACGTACCTTAACAACCTGAAACTAAGAGCTCACGTGACCCCTACAACTCTGCAAGGGTTCCCACCCACACAGGGTTTATAGCCTGCAACTTTGTACCAGTCATTTAGAACTTAAGAAGCTTCTTGGATGAGAGGTGAAACGTCTTCAAGAAACGCAAGCCAGTTCAGTTGCCTACGATATTCACACTTACGATTACCATGACCTGGATGACTGAGAAGCTTCACCGACACTGTAACATTGTCACTAACCTCCACGCTACTATCTACGATTAACTAACCTGTTTTCTCGGCTGTTTGTGGCGTCAAACATGACAAACCAGTAAAAAAAAAAAGGTAAAAAAACAAAAACAACAAAAAGGCATACTCGTGATGAAACTCAGAGCCTGTACACGCCTCTAGTCTATTGGCAATTGGAAAGCAGTTTTTCTGCATTCAAAAAACCTGCATACACATGCTAATTTTGGTGGACAATGGTACAAGTTGTACCCCTGGATATTTGAAATAGGCTGCATCAACAAATACATATGCTTGGAGCGTTAATACACAGAACTGGAGCAGATCTGCCTTTATAAAGATCTTTCAGAGGGTGACTTCTATTGATCAATAGCACTTGCTGATCAAATCATATCCTGATTTAGCAGCATATGTCTTCAACACTTTCTACCCCCGTTGATCCATTCAGAAAACTGCCTCTTCTTACTATGCAGGTCTCTCTATCAGCCCCACGCCAGCGTCTGATCTATTAGATAAACCAAGGCAGACCTCATCTCTGTGCAAATGATTAGAATCATTGTTCAAACATTGACATCAGCTGGAAATGCTTTATTCCCCGCTGTGTTTAACCAGACAGGGCTTTCCTAATGCCACCAGCACTAATATTGACTCTTACAGCCTAATCCCTCAACGTCTTGCCTCGTCTCAACACTATGAATGCAGGCATTAAACAGCCCATTTATCATATTTTCAGGGCCTGACTGGTAGAGTCCCCTCTGTAACCTGCCCTCCCTCTTCCCTCTGCCCATTGATTGTTTTGTCGGTGCACAGTTCAATGCCAGTACGCACTTTCTGTTTTGTTGTTTAGTCTTGGACCCCCTCCCCTCCCACCAAAACCACCACCACCACCACCACCCCTCCATGCTCAGCATCTCCCTAACGGACATACAATGAGGTTCATTCTCCCCACTTGTTGCCCTCTCCCTGCATGAGTTGCTTGTGTGTCCACCATCTTTACACTATATCAACACACGCTTTGTACATAACTGCCCTCTGTGACCCCTGGCTGACGCTGCTCCCTTCATCTGCCACCCACGCACACACACACAAATTTGCATGTTTATATGACCACACATGAGCGTGCTTGTATTTGTGTTTGAGGGTACACTGGGTGTTTGTTTGTGTGTGTGTTTTGAATTGTGATGTTGTCTGGCTGGGTTTCCTGTGAGGACTCTTTCTCTCCAAACTCGGCGTGAAGTGTTGGTCAACTCGTTCTGCACAGGTTAACCCCTCCCATTCTTTTGAACATCCTCTGCTTGACCATCTTTCTCTGCTTTCTTTCTTCACCGTGCATGCAAAAGCAAAAATCCTCAGGACATCTTACGAGTGATTCTGTCCTGGAGTAGAATTCACCTGTTAGCTCATCGTTGCAGACGGGAGCCCAGCAGAACATTTGCAACTTTAATAGAGTGACTGTTTGATACTAAAACACGACATAAACTCCTTTTTCATGCCTGCAAAGCATTGTTGTCACTTGCAGTTTTACAAATTGCTCCTTACATCTTTTAATGGTTCTCCTCTTCTTGGTCTGTTGTGAGCAAGTTTAATTCTCCACTCTCTTCATCGCCCTCCTTCACTCCCCGACCCGCCCTCTCTCCTCCCCGCCTCCTCCTCCTCCTTATTTACTGGGTCGCTGGTGTGCCTCATGCTCTGTATAGGGCCCCACTTTGCATTTCCCTGCCTATCAGAGAGCTTGTGTGTGTGTGTGTATGTGTGTGTGTGTATGTATAGGAACCCCCCCTTCGCCCGCTAGCTGAAAGCGTAGAGACAGCGTCCCTCTCCTTCAGCCCAGAGGCTAAGTCTACTATCATGCTAATGCCCATGTCCTGAGACTAATAGGTCCTTTTACACTGGAGGTTTTCATTCCCCTTGCCTCACTAAAGGGTTTAGTGCCAAGGCCCTTTCTCTCCTTCCTAAACTTTTAAACAGGATAAATATTTCTGTGATTCCTCCGCCCGGACGATGGGTTTGGAGACCGTTCTTTGTATAATTGGCTCCAATGGCCTTGTTACGCTTTCTGTAAATACACCACGCGAGATGCAGGGATGCACAATTAAAAAGGCTGATCAAAAAAAAAAAGAGAGAGAGAGAGAGAGAGAGAGAGAGAGAGAAGAGAAACAGGATTGTGCTGTGCATTCATGTGAGCGTATGTACCCATACATTTGTGTGTGTGGATTTGGAAGCATGTGGGTGTGGGGGTGTGGCTGTGTTTATGTTGGGGTGATATAGATGAGGCTCTTGGCTTTTCCTCTCTTGGTTGCTCCATATAGATTTTTTAATGTGGCAGTAAATCAAAAGGTTGTTCATCTGTTACCTCCAGGCAATTATCATTACAGCTGCTAATGTAAATAAAAATGTTATTTTATTCAATGTCATAAGACAATGTTTTGTGATTTTTTTATGTATTTTTTTTCTATTCTATACTTGTGTTTCTTGTCTATGCACCACAGCACCAAAGCAAATTCCCTGTATGTGAAAATCTAAAGGAAAAAAATCTGAGGATAATACATGTGCAATTACATTTTTTGTACACCCCTGTACATTTTAAAGGCTTTGTCACATCAGACAGCAGCATAGCAAAAATTCCATTGCACATCTGTGGAATACATGAGGCTAGAAACTCCACTGTGTAGCGGCAAGTCTCAAAGCTAATCAGTGGACTGTGCTACTGTAGTCTCAGTCAGGACGTGCTACTCAGGTACAATATTGCTGTGGTCATATGGAATCAGGGAGACAGTAGATAGCAAATCATAAAAAAAATATATCATATATCATTTACGTGGACGAGAGCAGGATGGTAACATTAGGTGAGTCTGGCAGAGAATACTAGCAACAGTAACAGTAGACAGCTTTTCCTTTCTAAGTTGAAGTATTTTAAAGGATAACCTTGGCATTTTTCAACCTGGACCCTATTTACCTGTGTAAATTGGTCAAAGACACTGATGTGAACAACAGTTTTTGAAATTGGTCCAGTGTTGAGGGAGCGGCCAGAGGCCAGCAGCTGTACAACAGGCTGTGATGGAAGCATATGGGGCAATTGTACACCTTCACTGTATGTCCATTAAAAGTAGCTATTTTCATCACAGAGCTGCTCATATTGTTCTTTTAAGTGTCTGAAGTGTCTCTTTACCTTTCACTTGATCCGGTCTGTTTGTTATTGCCTCGTTAAGTGAAAGTCTCTTTCTGAAATATCAGGAGATATTACAAGATGTCAGTTGTCGCAGTGGAAACATGGGTAGTATTTGGAGAGGGTGTAATATCAGAAGTAGTTTATAGAAAATTAATTTTAGTGTTGTCTAAATATCAAGACTATCATCAATATCATGGACGATTATTTACCTAATTTCAACAATGTGGCTCTGGCCATTGAATTCTATCACGTCTGTATTCATTTGTGACAGAGTATAGGTATGAAAAGAGGACAAGGAAAAAGAGAAAAAAACATACAGCAAAATGAAAGATCTGGATTACTGGACTTTACAAGAATAATTACATAAAATAATAAACACAAAATGTTTTTATCTATTAAATTTACTTCCATTTTTTGTAAACAATACAGCATCACCCTCGCAATATATTATCATGCATGTTTTGTTTACTGTCCTGCCATTTCCCCTGACTGTCTGTTTGTTTTTTGTGTGCCGTCCAGAAAATGTTGCCCATCTGGGTCTACCGTGTGGCTGATTCCACGCAGCATAAATCTTTGAGCTAGTCAGCCAGCTAGTTTTTAGTTTTCCAAGCTAATTACCTTCCCCATTCACAAAGTTCATTAAAAAATATTTAATAATATAAACCATGCTTGCAGATGATATTCCAACTTGGTAAGGTTAAATAAAAGTGGATGTTGCAACACAGCAATTGAAGAAGTAGCTCAACAGGAAATATAGTTATTTGCTTTCTGGCAGGAGAGTTCGATGAGACAACTGATACAACATGAGATATATCATCGTATATAATGCTACAGCCAGCAGCTCGTTAGCCTAGACTAGCACAAAGACTTGAAACAGGGGGAAACAGCCAGACTGGCTCTGTTCCAAGGTAACAACGTCTACCTACAGGCACCTCTAAAGCAGAATAATTTCTACAGGCTATGCTTTTAACTTCCGAGCTCCCTGTTCCCTCAACGCTCGGCCAGCACTGTCAACACAGTGCGCTAACAAGTTCACCAAAGCAAAACTAGACGCAAAAGATTTGTACTGATTCACTTTCATTAAAATTAAGTGATTTTTTTAAGTGAACTTTTGCCTTCTGCACAGACACTTGGATTAATCTTCTGGCAAAAATTTAATGCGCATACTCTCTGAACTTATTCTAGATTCCAGCCAAGATTACATAGTTTCCAATTATATCAAATATGTCAAATGAATATGTTGTGTTTAAAATAATGCACAGATATTTCCATTTGATGTTCACTATTGATCCAGTCAAAATCTACCCAGGGGGGCTTCAGTGACATCACCCTGGCAAATTACACTTCAGCACTGTTTAAATGAACAACTCCTGCTTGATTCCGAGCCGACTGCCTTCGGAGAAGCTCGGTGGCATTCCAGAGAAAAGGATGAGCGTTGGAACATGCTAAACGTTTACTATGTTTTGGGTTTTGCTTATCTCACTGTACAGTAAACAAACAGACAAGGCGTTGGCAGCAGACAATCAAAGCATCGGCCAACCGCTCCATCCCTCCAAGTGTGGAGCTTCCAAACACACAACACTGGAGCTGTAAAGGCAGCCCCTTGCCAGTGTTTATATTTACATCAAGCATGAAGAAGGAGTCAGATACCGGCGTGTTGTTGTTGTGACGTGTCACTGACGACCATTCCAGCCTGGTGACTAAACAAGATTTGAGCAACGACTTTGCATTTTTATTGTTCTGTGACACCCAAACAGAAGAGAACAGAGGAGACACTTCTCTTCAACTCGCAAGAATTTAAAATTCAACCAATGCTGCTTTTCTTGGGATCAGAACATCATCTCACAATTCTGCAGCTGGCATTTGATCAAAGGCATCCACAGTCAACAGTATGAGTTATGAGTTTTATATGTCACCGTTATGGAAAAGGATTGAACTTCAAGGAATGTATTATGATAGTTATGAGACATGATTTATGAACTTGACCCTTGGCAGTAGGTGCACTTGCAGTTATATAGAAGCTGAGATAGAAGTGAAAGCCATAAAATGTTGTTTCTAAATACAAAAACACATCACCCAACTTAATCTGATAGTATTCAATCACCACATACATGTACTTTTCTAAACATTCACACACACACACAAACACATATGAGAAGTCAGTTGGCAGTTAAGGGCATTCTCTCGCTATAATTTGGCTTGGGTTGTGACAGGCAGGTCTGCTCACGTCTCAGCACACAGCAGAGAATGAAAGTAGCCTGGAGCGAAGATGGATTTGACTCTGTGAGCATGTGTGTCAGTGTCAGCAGAAAGTTGAGGGGAGAACATAAAGCATGAACAATATTTCTTACTGCCATTGTTTAGAATAACTTCACAGTACTTGCTCCAACTTTCATTCTGGTTATGTTTGCTCTAAAAAAGTAAAATTCCAGTTTTGTGTACCAGGTTCTGTCCCGGTGTCCGACACTGAGGTGCATCAGCACGAGGGGATGGCTCACGGGGCCTCCAGACCACGTCCCACTCCACTGACTCGCACTGTCAGATTCTGTATGTTTACAAGTCTGTCGTACCTTTCTTTGCGCCGATCTGTCTGTCCGTATGGATGAAGACACCTCCCAGGTCTCATCCTTCCATTCTCTGATGGAGGAATGCATGCCCCGCGCCCCCAAAGGAGAGGGGGCGAGCCGATGCATTCTGACAGCTCCGTCAAGCACAAGAAATGGCTGCTGGCTGTCCCTGATGCTGCTGGGTACCCCCACCCAGTTCACACAGACGAAAAAGTGTAGGCGTACATGCATGTATTCATGCCCATGCAAATGCAAGCAGTGTAAATTAAAATAAAAATACAGATTTTTCCTTTGCAAAATCGAAAATTAAACAATAGAATATTTCTTCTATTTTCATTTCAATAAATTCTTTCTTTCTCTCTTTGCCTTTCTCTATCTTTCTCTGTCCTCACACATATGAAAACAAGTAAGTATGTAAATATAAGTGAGAATATCATACTGTATAAGCTGTATGCACAGCGCTGTGTTACCTTTTGTAAGTGCCCTTTAATTTAAGGCTCATGAGACGATGCCAAGTCTGATAAGAGGTAAGGAGTTGCTTTCTCTCTCTCTACCTGTCAAGCGGAGACAAACACACACACACACACGCACATTCCATAAAACTTAGCCCGCAGGTTCTTGTACTGTTGTGTGTGTGAGACAGAAAGAGATCAGGATATAGAACAAATTAGTACAGGGTCTGAACAGAGTTAAACTAGCTGATAACGTTTTTACTGTGTCTTCATTTTTTTGGCGCTCAAAGTTTTCCATTTGCGATGCCAAAAAGTTTCGTGGCGTACTGCAAATGGATTTGCATCGACACACACTGACAATCACACCAGCCTTGACTGTAAGATCTTTGTTAAAATACCCAAAAGACACAGAGCTCAAGAAATGACAGCTTGGAGACCGTATGATGATGTTAACTTCCTAACAGAAAACTGTATCCATGGTAACTGTCAGGACTTCTAAATTGGCGTGTTTCTCCTGAATTTACGCCTTTCTGAATGTTTGGCTGAGGATGAATGCAGACGGATCTTAAGAAGCAGACGAAAGGTGAGAGAAGAGAAGAAAAACGAGAAGGCGGTTTGGAGGAAATTAAGTGACCCTCCGGGCAGTTGTTCCTCTATTTTCCCACCAAACATCTCTCAAGGTGAATTATGCATCAGTGTGGAAATATGACAGATAACAGTGTCGTCTTCTTTACATCTCTGACCTTTTAACTTTCTCTCGGTGGCTAGCTTCGGGCCATGTATGAACTTTAACTGAAAATGCAAAATCAATGGTAGAAACAAGCTCGGTGTAGCATACAATATCGCTTTAATTTCTTGAATTAGCATATGAACGATACTGGAAATTATTTAGCGATTTTTCCTTGATTACTATAGAGTAAAAAAAACCCCAAAAAACTGCAGAACTGTCCATCTTACAGTCAGTTATTTTTTTTAATTTACATCAGTTTTAAAATATAATCTCTACTCAGTTAGCTGAGGTCGTACCAAAATATCCCCCAAATGTCATCGCTGAGCCTTGAAGCCCTGAAACGACCACATGTAAATTGCTATTTTTCCTCACACTTTAAAGACTGGGCTTAAAATGTGATTGCATTATAACTAAACGAGATAATAATAAACCAAAAAAAAAGGAAACAGTAAAAAGAGCTATAGAAAAATACACAAACTTGCAAAAATGACTGCAAAATAATTCCTTTTAACTAAATCTAATTGTTTAGACGACAGAGTGCAGTTGTGACGACAGTGACTGAGATTATGAGTCCTGTGTAAGCACTTATCCTGACGCCGGGCAGCTTCTGTGAGCCGTGACATGCTTTGATTGACAGCTAACCTGCAGGGGAGAGGGCCAGGTATGCACACAGCTCTTCCCTCCATCTCCACATGTGTGAACACCTGATAGCTAGTGACAGGCAACGGCACAGGCCAAACTTTGTTCCCTGGGTGTCTGTGTTTGTGTGTGTATAGGTGGAGACCAACAATGACCAGTGGTTATTCAGTCGTCTTTACCTCTACTGTATGCAGGGAACACAGAGAACACTTGGAAGTGTCTTCATCGTGTCTTCATCGTGGTTTAACTAATGATTTTTCATTACTGGGAGAATTGCTGTGGGCCTGGTAATCCTGACACCCAGTTACAAGCCATTACCTCTCACATGCCAATCTCCAGGACAGCGTGAACACACACACATGCACACACAGACACAGACATAGACACCCATACACACCATTTCACAGAGGGCGCATGAAAAAAAAAAACGTGTGTATAATTTACTGTTTGCCTCCTTGTGTCAACAGAGTATTTCGTGTTGACAGATGGATGTCTCTTTGAGTCTGTTTATGTTAAACATGCGCATGTGCACACAGAAAACACACGCGCTCCTGCGGCCGTTAACAGCTTTAAGTGTGCGGTTGCAGGCACTGAAGGAATGGGAGACACACATAAAGAATAAAAAGACAGGGAGGGAGAAAGGATGATGACAGGCATAACAAAATTACAAGCCTTGTTCTTTCTGTGTGTGAATGGGTGTGTGTGTGTGTGTTGGTGGGGGATTAGACAGACATGATAAGATCTGCAAATGTATAAGAGAACAGAATATGTTGCGCGACCCTGCATGACCTCAGATAATTCTCAGGTAAAACCAGTAAGAGTGAGATTAGCCATTGGATGCATATGTGTCTATACCTCTTTGTGCAGACAATGGCAGATGATCAGACATTTTAATTTGTGTGCTTTTTTGCCCAAAATGCATTGAGCCATTATCTGACAACTTGGTTAGAATATCCCAGGTGCAATAATTTAGAGTGTGTGTTGTGTCCAGGGAGCTTACACAAGATCTCAATTATGCAATATGAGTGACGATGTGAATTGAATGACAGACAGCAGTGATGTATTTTTTAGCAAATAGATCACAGAGCTGTGAGAATGAGCACAGTAAAGTTTGTTTGGGAAGAACGGTGCGTTTGAGCTCCTCCCTGAGGGGCGAATCTGCCGCACAGCTCTCTATTTTAGAGTGTTTTTAAACCCCAGAGAAAGGGAGGTTTTAATAGTTTTTTGCCTGCCTTGCACTCTGCAAGGTTGGTTTCTCCGGAAACAAAAGAAAGTAAAGTTAAACAGTTTGGAAAACATTTACTCTATGAAATATTGCTCAGCAGAATACTCGCTCTCTATTCCGAACCATTAATACCCCATAATGAAAACAAGATGCTGTAAAACGAAAAGTCATTCAACCATATCGTTACAAAACCTCATCTGGGAGATGCTTTAGATTAATGGATAATTTATTGGTCATGGGAGCAGGAGAAAAGAAGTCACACAATGAGAAGGTGCCAGTTTCTTACTGTAATTTATAAATTCACGATGATCTGATGATGTTTTCAATTACGGATGAGGAAAAAAAACGTATGGATGCAGTGATTTAGTAGCATGGAATAAAGAGCAGGCAGAGAATGATTGGTCTTTTTCACCACAGACATTTTGATGTGTCACAGTAGGAAAAGCACTGATGGAAATCATGAGAATTTATCATAGCTGAATTCCATTTAGCTACTTCAATTTCAGGGTCTTGATATTATGCTGGCTCAGGACTTAAGCAGGATTTATACTTCTGCATTGAATGGACACTGTACCTGCACTGTAGCCTGGCATGCATTTCATTTCCCTCAGTGGAAATGCAGGTTTTATGTAATTTAATTTCACAGATGAGAAACAATAAATTGTGAAGACAATAAAGCCTCCACAAAATAGCATTTTAAGTCTTGAGTGTGATTTATCCTGGCTTCATACGAGTGGAGGAAATCTCCGCTGGTCGCTAGGCTAATTTATACAATGTCAAATGCCATAGGCTTGTGCTAAAAACCTTAGCATGTTGTATTTGTGGAGAAAATGTGTTCAGCAAAAGACAAGTGCTTTGTATGTGAATGCTGCGAGTTATAATGAAGCTGATTTGTGTACTTGTGTTTGAAATTGTCTCCATTAAGCCATGATTAATGTATGTTTTGGGTGCGTTTTGAATCAACTAACTTTTCACTTCACAGAAACTCCACTGCCGACTAGTGTTTTGGAGGTGTAACTGCAGAGAGACACGGACACACCACTGCAAGTATAAAAGCTCACGATGTCGTAGGCCATGTGGCCATGCTTAGGGTCTGCATAGAGCTGATGAGCAAGTGTAAATCCGCCTTTACTGGGGCAATTGAATAGAGCAGAGCCATCATTAACCCCCTTGGTTTTCCTACTATGACACATCGACTCTGAAAAAGGCAGATATGGAGACAAATTTGTAATTATGCAGAAGTTATAAATTATTTATGTGGGAGAGTAATGTAATTATGAGGAGAAAAAACACATGACACATGGGAAAATTAGTGCAAGTAGCTTTCTGGCTAATTAATAATGTGCTCATCACTTTATGGCCTTTGGATGGGTCACCGTGTAATAACGCTATTGGATACTGTGTATGGAACCTTGTCTGTAGGGGTATTAAACCTGTCCGCTCCATAAAATGAGAAGAGAATTTCCACACACTGTCCTATTTCTGCAATTAACTTTTATTTAGATACACAATGTTTTAGTTTTCAGACCTTCATCAGGTTAAGTGAAGGAATGAAGAACATTCCAAAACATGTAAATACATAATGCCGTCTTAGGTGAAGCCAATCAGAGACCACGAGCTGTCATTGCAGTCAGTCCCACACTATGAGGAGGCACCTCCCACCTTCAATGATGATTATGGGCAACTACTACATCAGTATAAACAGCGAATAATATGAAACATTCTATCCAAAAACATGTCTAATCTATCAGCAATAAAGTCAGGCTGATGATAAATCTCCGGGCAAAACCATAAACTCATATTTTTCAGCCACCCCACATGCACAGCTCCAAATGGGAAGCAGGCGACCACATAGCCATAATGACGGAGAAGAAGAAGATGCACTTTATTAATCCCAGAGAGGAAAATACATTTTTCACTCTGTTGTCATATACACACAGGGGACAAACTGGCACCTCTCCAGTCCTGAGATGTGTCCTGCCGCACTAGTATATGCACCCTGCTCTTTTATCACACAGCGTTTTCAGCCTAAGATGTGAAAATGTTTGTAATCTCTGTGAAAATATGATCCTCCAATGTGGTAAGTGTGCCAAATGGATTCAGGTATTTCTATAAATGTCCACTGGGAGTGCAAATAGATGCATATGTTGAGTTAGAATGCATGGGATAGTCATGCATCATTCATATCTATACACCACCTCAGCATGTAAGGTAACACATTATGGAGGGATTCTCCCAAGCAATAAATATAACAGGACTCCATCAGTGAGTTTTTCAAGTCTGGAGTGGACTCCAGTTAAAATGTGATGTATGGTTAAGTGTTGACAGTAGGCAAGCTGGATATTACTTTGTCATACTTTAATAAAATGGAGAGATTATGATGCTAGAAACAGCAAAGCTAACATGATGTTTGCATTGAATAAAAAAAAAAGGTTAACATGCTTTCTGTTGCAGATATCTTACGGGTTTCCCCTTCTCTCTGAGTCCTGTATTAACCTCTCCCGCTGCTTCTTATCTCTTTTTCCGTTGTGTTTGTGAGGGCGCAGTTGTCTGACCTCAGGCAAAACCCTTTTTACTGCAGCATTATTAAGTCACACACCACAATGGCTAACCTCTAACCGCACAGTTGTTTACTTTTCACATTTTGTGGACCATTGTGATTCAGCCTGGTTTTCCCCGAGCGGAGACTTTGACACCGGGCCAATTTCGGTTGGTCTGAAGCAGATTGAAAATAATAATAATAAAACAGCCACTCCTTAGAAAGGCAGACTTCATTTCTACGTAGGCAAATGAGATGACGGAAAAGAGATTACACACACACATTTTCATGGGTGTAGATGCTCCTCGGCTGTTTGGTGGGTGAATAGATTGAGCCACTCTGATCCAGTCATTAAGGAGGATGTGTAAGAAGCAGACTGTGACAGATGATTACACACATTAAGAGATGTGTTTAATGCTCTTGAACCCAGACATGCCCCGAGAAGAATACAATTACTGTAGCGCAGGTTATATAACAGTGATTCATCATATTTAAACGGATCACTTGTGTGCTCCTCTCATGCGGTGGTATGCTATTAAGGTGACATATCAGGGCATGGTGTCAACATGAGGAGCATTAGCGTGTCCATTTTCTCCCTCTCCATCTCTCTCAATTGCTCTGTGGTTGATGGAGGTGATGTGAAAGTAGACAGATGGGGTTGGCAGCCAGACAACAGGCTGTTGTCCTCTGCGTCTGTTGCTGGGCTCTCTGTCCTCGCTCCCATGTCACTCGCGTACCCCCT
Organism: Epinephelus awoara; assembly: GCA_035609425.1. Lineage (NCBI taxonomy): Eukaryota > Metazoa > Chordata > Actinopteri > Perciformes > Serranidae > Epinephelus > Epinephelus awoara. The sequence continues at coordinate 25,521,666 of CM069298.1, read as the reverse complement.
GTCCATCTCCACGTATAGCCGTGTCCCTACTTTGCTTCTGTTGATGGCCTTTTTCTCAACTTGCTCATCCTACCTACCTTTTTTGCACTTTGTATCCCCAACTTCCACAATCAACATGTTTCCCCATATTTCTCCCTGTCCCTCCATTTCAACCCCTCCACTCTGTCCCCATTCTTTTACCCAGTGCCATTATGGCCCCACGCTAACGGAGGCCTTCATTAAATGTCAATTATACACCAGAGACCACACAGTGGAAGGAGAGGACACAATGATTTCTGACCCCAAAAGGTCAACATGCTTATGGGCATTCAGCTCCTGTTGAAGAACAGTCTGTCCACTCCGAGGTCTAAGCAGACCAAACCCCAGCAATCCAATATGTTAGAAAGTGATATTTTTTGCTACTTATTGTAAAATACTTTATTACAATAATATTAAGTGTTATACACAATCAACACATGTTGATAAAAATAGAAACTTTGGGTTTTTTTCAGTGCAAAAAAAAAAAAGAAATAGCATCTCCATATGTGCACGAGCATGGGAATATTTTGATCACACATCTGTGCACTCCCAAGCGTGTTGCTGTGCGTGGGTCTCATACCGCGAAGAGGACCAGGCCAGATGGTGACTATTGGTGTAGGGGGGGAAGTGGGTGCCACATGTTGTGAGTCTCTATTCAGACAAGCTGTGCAGTGTGGACATGCCCCCAGCTCTAAATAAACCTGTGGCAGCACCTAGGGTGGAGCCTATAGCGCAGAGAGCGAGGGCGAGACGGAGGATAAAGTGAGTGAAGAGATTTCACCAGGATACGCATAACAGGAGCAGTGTTTGTTGTTTTGGTTCCACACTGAGCGCTGTCACATATTTTGTCCAGAGCTCCATGTCGCCCTTTGTATAGCTTTTACCTCATTGTACATACAGCTCTACATTACTGGGCGTCTACATAACTGCCTCCATGCTCCGGTCGGAAGATGTGAATCAAATAGTCTCGTTATGCATCTAAATTACTTTAGATAATTTGCACAAGACTTTATGTGTGTGTGCGACAAAGACATGGGAGAAAAAAAAATGGTGTGCATTTGCAGAAACAGACTGTGAGACAATAAATGTGAGGGAGCGATAGATAGAGAGCCATCTGGCAATTTTTAGCTGGCCGGTATGAAAAAAAAAAAAAAAGGAGGAGGGGGGGGCATTCAGATGGATTCTGTGCACAACCCCAAATGAGCGCAGGGTATTTCTGCAGGAGTATAAACCACAATGAAACTGAAATTCACTTAATTTCTGCCTGAGCAGGCTGTATATAGATAAGAGCACCTCTATCACAGGCAAGATGTACCATTGGGAGGTTTGTGGAGAAACTTCCTGGGGCACATGCAAACCCACCGGCACAGCAGTTTTATCTTTTTTCCCTTCTTTCCAGGGATGTACTCCCAGATTACTAATGCATCTCCCTGTCAGCAAGGGCTGAAAATAGGTGAGCGCTGACCCATTTAATCAGACTCGCGCTGACCCCTAACTAAGGTGAGAGCAAACGTTTGGTCAGGAGCTACAGGAACGGCTCAGATCGTGCGCGCCCTGCGGTCTTTCGTGTGAAATTAAAGTGAGGTGGAAATTACAGGTAACGTCTGAATGGGGCCGGTTGACTTTGGGATAATCTAATGTTTCAACACAGAGGTCATGGTATCCCTTTTGCAACACTTTCCCACCCTCCCTGCTCGTTTAAAGGTAGGATACGTGACTCTAGATCACAGATTGTTTGTCCGGCTAACTGGTTTAGTGCCTCTGAAAGGTGGCAAGAAGTGACAGAGGGTAGATTCTCGTGGGAGACTGATGGTTAAGTTCAGCTAGCTTGTTGACCCACGTCCACCCTCTCTATCTTTGCCTCTGTCCTTCTAGTTGCCCCTTTGTGGCCCCTGGTCATCACCTCTGGTCCTCTGGCCCCCTGACGTCCACCCCCAATGTGCTCCTGTCCACCCACTGCGTCCCCTCAAAGAGCCCCGGGGTCAAAGCAGCAGCGGTGAAGGTGAAAATGCATCTCTCCCCTGGCCCGTTTGTTCAAGGCTGCCATTATGCTTGGTGTGATCAAGCAACCAAGTTCAGCTCCAAGATAAACTGACCCCTCCCCCCCTCGCTCTCGCTCCTCTCTCTGTATCCCCAGGGAGATGCACCCCCAGGCAGAGTGTCTTCTCGCTTTCATCGCACCCCATCTCTGGCAGAGGACCTGCTCCCTGTTTATTCTCTTTTCAGTACCCCCTCTTTTGTATCCTCCTTCTTTTTGGTCTTATGCTATCAGGCCTTGGCTCGACTCTTTCTCATAACCCTTACCCAGTTTTTTAGTTCTTCGCCCTTCACTTTCCCTCCTCTTTCTTTCTCCCTACTTTTATTTTGGCACCCCTCTTTATCCCAATCTCATCTTTTCCCCTCTCTTTTATCTTTAATCTTCTGTCTCTCTATCTCCTCTCTGATCTTCTTTCCTCCTTCCATCTCTCTTTCAGTGTGGCCTAGACACCCTGTAGTCTGGAAACTGGCCCATCCCGGCCCTGCCCCTGAGGCCCTCCGCACGGCCCCGTGGGTAATGGGCATTGTGTATTCCCACTGATCCCTGACGGGGCCATATTGTGCCTCGGCGGGATGTCAGGAGCACAAAGCCAACCGGCCTGCCACATTGTCTCACACTCCAAATGAAGAAGTTCCTCCTCTGGCTCCCAACACAGCCTTGAAATGTCAGCAGAGAGGGAGGAGGTGCAGAGTGGTGGTGCTGTGTGAGGGTTGGGGTGTGTTTTTTTTTAAGAGAATAGATGTGTGTGTAGGGGGGTTATTGTTGGAGATGAGGGTTGTGTGTTACTCATTAATGCACCAACACTCCACTCATTTGGATCTAAATCCCTCAGGCAACTCTGAGAGACACACACACACACTCTTGGGTGCTTACTTTCACTCTTAAAAGGCTTACATACATGGAGATGAGCGCTCACACACACACACACAAACACACGCACACATGTTGGGTTTGGATACTGGCTGTGAAAGTTCCCATCCATTGGTGCAAATTCACAGATGGGAACTTTGTAAATGCTCTTGTTTCACCAGCTATCAAAACAACATGAACTTCAGAGCCAACAGAGCTTTTCCTTTGAACTTGAACACAAGTTCACTGGAAGTCTATCCCTGTCATGTCCGTGCTGTCACACTTGCACACCGTGACTTTCAAAGGTGTGATTCAGATGCTGAATGTTGATGTTGAGCTAGATAAATAAAGATAAGGAGATTCCCAGGCAGGTCTTTACCTTCACAGCTATCACACAGCAGGAGTGATTGGTGGGAGACGTGCCGTTCGGACCTCGCTGTCTGCCCGTGTCTGTCAACAGAAGTCAATATTAACTGTCTGGAGATAAACTGCTACTTCAACACAGCCCCAGCTTCTGATTTGTCGTAGTTTTTTATATGTCTGTCGGGTTTACCTTGATTTCATTGATTCCAAATAGCGTGTTGCTCTATGTCTATCACTAAGTGTGGCAGGAGAATAAATTAAATTTGTTGCAGACTTCATGGAGAGCAAAATCCCTTAATTGTTGCCATCATTAGCTGGGTTGGAGGGATGGACGTACAAAGAGAGTTTGACTCAAGAGACTGTGGTTTATATCCTGTCAATACCAAACAGTCAGCGTTTGTATCATTTATCCACGGAGGCCATCTGTCCATAACTTTAAAGTAGTTTTAGAAACTGAAACACTGGAATGGTACATTAGAAAATGCCTGCATACGTAGTTTCTGAAGTGCACTGAACAAACTTGGATCGGTCCTGGCAGTGATTCATTTTTAGGGTATCATTTAAAGGGTCAGTTCACCGAATTCACTGTTTTTAAAACATCTAGATTGTTATAGAGGCAGACAAACTTCCTTATGGGTTTATAGTCTTGAAAAATAAACTTCTTAAAGGGACAGTTACCCCCAAATATAAAATCTTCTTACCTGTGGTGCTATTTATCCATCTAGACTGTTCTGGTGTGAGTTGCCAACACAGACTGTAAAAATAATGGATGGAGCTACCATGGTGTCACCCATTGGTTTGTGGACTCTCGTTAAAAGCCTGAAGTTTCTCATTATGGCCGTCGCCATGTTGGTTTACTGGAGCCACAAGTGGCCGCATTTGGACAAGAGACTGGCGCAGTGAAGGAGTGAGGGGTGGATCTGACTGAGGACACAATCGGGAGACAGCCTGTCACTCAAAGTGGCCTGCTCTTATTATGTGTAACTCTGGGCCTTAATAAAATGTAAACGGGTAAGTGATGGAAAAAATTCCTCCACATACAGTCGTCATGAATGTTGAAATTAGCTATAAAGACCAAAACCATTTTTTTTCTGTACCAAACTGTAAACATTTCTGCCCCCAACATTCGAAATCAACATAATCCACAGACCTTGTTGTGAGCAGTTTCATGCAGGGACTATTTTCTTTCAACTGAACTACACTAATCACTTTTCTTTTGGCGATCTGAGCACCACAAGCCATTTAGTTCTATTATATTTGAGAGATGGCAGACATCTCTGCGGCCCATATCTCCAACACCTGGCAACTCACACCAAAACTATCTAGACTGATATAAAGCACTGCAGGTAAAAGGAAAAATATGTACTTTTCAGCGAGCTGTTCCTTTACCTAAAGCACAGTGCCACAGTTGACCTTGCAGACAGCAGTTTGACAAAATATATTCTATCTCCTCTTGCCAGCTTTTTCCTAGAGCTTTCAATCAAAAATATTATGTACATGATATGAATATTCAGTAACACCTAACATCATCAATCACCTACATCCAGCACCTGCAATTTCCTTTTAAGAATAATTTATGTTGCACAGAGCATGATACATAGACATTTTTATGTTGCTGGATTTCAGCATTAGCATCCATCTATATATGCATTTTTTTAAGAATTGTGTTCGTTATCTCTCCTCACATTTTTGCTGCAGTAATCCAAGAGCAATTATCTCAATTATCTATAATTTTGAGAGGAGATATTTATTTGGAAGTCAAAGGTGTTATGTCTGGGGTGATTTAAAGGAAGACCATGTCTTGCCAAAAAATACTGAGAGAAATAAGACACACTGATTAATTTCATATATCTAACTTCAGCCCATTTTATCTTATATACTGTATGGTGTATAATTTAAACCTCTGAGTTGTTATCTTAAATCCTCATGTTTGGCTTCCTGTCTCAGACACATGGTCCTCTGCCATTTAAATTCCAACCCTTATTAGAGGGGCTGAATTAACCTGTGAATGGAACTTCATTTGGTTTACTTGTCTAAGTGCAAAAACAGCAAAGCTGCCACTTAATCAAATTATCCCTGCCTGTTGACACTGCACTCCGCTCTGCGAAGGAATGTTGATCTCACTCAAACACACATTCACATTCTTACGACCATCACTTTCCAATGATTAAGTTTGTCAGTTAACAAGGACGGTGTTTATGTTGCACTTACATTTATCAACGTGTACATACATTCCTTCTTTAAGTTTACTGACGTCTTACAGAAATCCCAGTGGTAGTTGAATGGACCAGAAGTACATGTGTGTTTTTATTTACGCTGCACTTCCCCAACAAACTACAGTGTTTTAAGAAGCTTAATGAAGTGGTGTTTGCGGACGAGAGTGTAAATGTGTGTATTTGCCTGCCAGCTGTAGCGGCCAGGTCAACAGGATGTCGGAGGGTGTAGCCTGCAGGTTGAACAAACTGCCCCCTGTGAATCCAGTGTGTGAGATGTTGACACTGAGCACAGTTAGATTGGCTGTGGCTATAATACTGACATGGCCCGGGCTCAAGGGGCTTGGCTTGGGGTCGAACCCTGCTCTGCCCAGTTGTTCAGACGTCCTGGAAAGAGCCTGTCTGCATGTCTGAGCTGAAGGGCTCTAATCCTCGTCGCACCGGCCACGCCGGGGCCCAGTCTCAAAACTGTTCATATTGTCAAGTGATGGCAAACTTTCAGTTTTTACCTCCTTGTGTGCCCTGCTCCGATCCTGTCTGTTTCTTTTATTGTCTTACTTACTATTACTTTCTTTTAGATCCTGTTCTCTATGAGAATTATCATTATCAATTCCTGTTACAACTTGGATGATATATTTTTGCAGTTTGGACAGTCATTTCTATTGATTATAACATTGTGCACGTGTCCTAGAAATGTTGTCCATGTCCATATCAGTAAATTGTTCCATAGTAACACAGTTAAATCATTTTTCATACAACATTGTCTCTTGTTTCCTTGTTTGTTTAGCAAATAAAGCATGATAAAACATGTTTTGATACTTTTAGTACTTGGTCAAAATTTGGAAAAGGTTTTGAAACAGTCAGTGGTAGGTTTAAGCTAAAATCATTTCTTTTAAGATCGTTTTTTGTCATTTTTTTATTATTTGGTGGGCCTGAGAGCTCAACAAAACATCTTCATTAATTGAACAACATGTGTAGCATTTAGAAAAAGTGCTGCAAATATAGAAAAGTGCTGCAAGAGGCTCACAACACAACAGAAACTCTTTCCAGGGGACACTAAAAAGTGATGCACACAGCTGGGACACACCAAGCAGCAACCTCTAGGGCTGAAAATTGCAGTTCCTCAAACGGCCACTTGAGGCTGGCTCCAGAAGTGAGACAATCCCCATAAACCTCCATGTTAAAATGCTCAACTTTACAGCAGAAATAAACATGTTTACAGCCTGGTTCAAAAAATGTTATGTCTCTGTGGCTAATTTTAACATTCACACCTGCATTTCTCATCTAAATATGGTCAGTTCTGGCTCCAAAAACCAAGATGATGACAGCCAACATGCTGAACCTAGAGGCTTCAAAACTGCAGTCCACACAACAGGTGCTAAACTCCAGGCTTCAAAGCGTCCACAAACCACTGGGTGATGTCATGGTAGCTACGTCTGTTATTTCATATCGTCCGTGACACACACTTGTTGCCATGGTTTGTGGCTTATGAAGTTACTAAAGAATCACCTTAAATGTAAATTTGTTTTTTTTTCATGAGTCAGATGTGTGTCCCCTGGACACAGTTTCCCTGGTGTTGTGACCTTCTTGGAGCATGTCTCTCTTTTTGCAGCACACTTTCCAAATGCAGCTCATGTGTTGTCAAATATCTTTTGTAAATACTGTGCATGTGTTGTGTCAATTTGCATGTGTTTTTACCTGTATTGGATAGATGTCAAGCGTGAGGCAAACAGAAAACAAGGGAAGAGAGTGGGACATGAAATGCAACAAGAGTCATCTGCTTGAATTGAACCTAGGACACTGCAGTATGTGGTATGTGCTTTACAGTTTAGCTACTGTGGCATCCCTGGCTTTGAAACAAAACCACTTACTTACTATAACGTCAGCCAAAATGCTGCAGGCCTGCCGTCCATCCCAGCCATCTCATTACAACTTGTGCACAATGCAATTCATAAATGTAGCATTTCCATACTAGAAAATATATTGCCAGGGAGCATAATCCAGGCAGCAATTACCTTTTCCCTCAAATTGTTGTTGGAGAAACAAAAATTAATATATAATTTTGCTATCAAGGAGGAAGTGTCATTGTTGCACAGGAAAACTGAGCGTGCATTAGACTCTGAGAATGGTAAGTTGAATCAGAACTCTTGTGAGTGTGTATATATATATATGTATATATTTATTTTTGTCAGATATTACACAATATGCTGTGAGGTCTTGCTCCCTTCCACTTCTTGCTCAAGTCACTGGCCGTTGGTACCCGCGCTCTTCTCCGGTAGTCTGGCAGTCTGTACATACACACCTCTTGAGTCAAATTCACACCATCTCTCTGTTTTACATTTCAACTGTCCCTCTACTCGCTGTCTCTCTCGCCTTCTGTCTCTCTCCGTCTCTCCCCCTTCTCCTTTCTCTGACTTATCTTTCCATTCTGCAGTAATGAGCGTGCTGTAGCTGCAGGCCTGTCCGTGCTCTGTGTTAATCCTTCCTTTCAGCTGGAGGGCCATTTAGAGCACAAGCACCCCGAGCCTGTTCCAGAATTTAATTAAACATTCTTGGTGTCGCTGTGTTACCTTGCACTTGCGCTCTTTCTCTCTTTCAGACATGCACACGCACGCATGCACACACCTACACTTAAAAAAAAAACAACTTCCAGACGAGCCTCGCAACTTCGATGTATTTGTAAAGGCATCGGGTTTCACCCATGTCAGTGTGTACTCTTTAACCCCAGCATCCAACTGGTGGAATTAATGCACATTATGTTTACCTTCTACGCTGGCAGTTGCTGCACCTCATACTTGTCTGCATGGCTGATAAATCCCGTCATCTATCACACGCATCTCAACTGTTTCAATTCTGATATCAATACAGAATCAAATGACTGCCAAAGCAGCAGCAGTCAGTGATGCAGATCAGGTCATCAGAATATGTCAGAGTCAGTCCTTCACTTGCTCAAATGTTTATTTTACTGCTCTCTGAGTGACACCTTACAGTGCATTTGAAGAGATTCTCTCATTACTCAGTTCAGACAAGATGAAGTATTGCAAAATGGCCGTGTTATTCTTCTACTTAGCGATTAGAGTATGGGGCATGTTACAATTTATCTGACTGCGAGGAATTTGCTCCGGGCGTCTCTGCAACCTCCTGTGGCAGACAAAGTCTGAACTCCATAAATCAAATCAAACCAATCAAAACACCTCAACCCAGTGGCTCACGTATTGTGCGTTACAGAACACCCATTTTATGTACGTACATATCTGAGACAACCACACAAACAATTTTCTCCAGTAATGGAAATTGCTCTGAGTGGCGTTTTTGGTTCTTGCCATTCAACTTTGGTGATTTGGCTTCTGCGTATGTGTTGTTTGTGGCTTGGCTCAGGCTCCTGTGTCTTTCTCTGAGTCTGGTACAAGTCTGGCAGGTTGTCATGGCTGAATGACCAAACTCTCTGAGCTCTAAACCTAATCAGGAGGTAGCAGAGGGCTTTTTATTTTCTGTCACACACACATGCAGGCATACATATATGTATGAAGACTTTGCACACGTATAAACACACACACACCATGGCACCATGAAACAGTTGGACAGGTGTAACACATTCCCTGGTCAGTTTTGCTTATCAGCCAATCAGGACAGTGAGTCGGTCAAGATAAATCATTTCTCGCCAATCAGATGTCGAGGAGGGCCAGAATACACAGCCCTGGTTCCCCCTCACTGTGAGTGAGTGTGTGTTATCTTCCCTGGACTAACAGAGGCCCTCATTCATACTCAGGTCTTTATAACTGGCCAAAGAAAGACTAATTTGGGTGGAGGTTTTTTTTTTTTTGGCGGAGGGGGCAGTATGGGGGAGCTGTATTGTTTGCCTAATCCGCAGTGACTGGGAAGTTGTACGCTGTGCAAATAGCGCATATTTGAGCAGCTCTGCTCCAAAGTAAAGCCCCTTCTGCCCCAAACGTTGAGATAAGCATTGGGCTTGATTTATTCAGGGAGCGATGTCTTAACGGTCAATTTTTTTTTGGCTCACGCTGATGCCATTTTGTTTTCCATCAGAGCCTCACAACGCGTCAAATCGCGCTGGATATGCTGGCATCGGGAATGATTTGAGTGCTGTTGCAGAGACAATTGTGGAATACTTATCTTACAGCAGTTTAGCTTATCAGTGCCTGAATCTGCAGAGCCATGGGGGGGATGAGTTATGACATTTTTTTCTTTTATTGTAAAGAAATATGCAGACAGCAGAGTGACAGATGAGATACTGTAGGGTGATGGAAAACGGTGGCCGCAGGGCTCAAATTTTACAGGAATAAATCCCTTTAGAGTTTTTGTTGTAATGATTTCTTCCCTTTCTCTGACTTTTTCTATTCCCTCTTTTTCTCCCCACTACCTGAGCTTCATGTTTGAAAGAAGCTTTCAGATGAAAGTTCAGAAAAGCACTCCTCTGATTAATTTAGTGTCCCCAAAATGTCCTGTGTGCTTAGATGTGGGGTGCTTTGATTTATAACTAAAATCTGTGAACAGAGTAGTCAGTCGGCACGTCATCCCTCCATCCCTCCATTGTTGCATTAAAACCAGCAGACAAACAGGCCAGTTTCTCACCCAGTCATCCAGACCAGTCAGTTAACCAGCCCACTACTATGTTAGGTAATCAACCAAGCAGTCAGTTAGGTAGGGGTGTGTTGATTTAATTACCAGTGAAACATTAAATACTTTCCAGGAGGAATGCTTTGAGTAATAGATCCATGAATTTGATCACTTATAAGCAGAGGTGGGACCAAGTGCAAGTCATAGATAAGTTTCAAGTTCTTGCACTCAAGTCCCAGGTCATTCGTACCTTCATCCACAGACTCTGGGGGGCTCTGGCTGGCGTGAACTGCATAAGCTGGAAGGAAAGGTCCATACACTCGTTCGCCTTTTCTTCTCGCTCTCGTCCTCCATTGCTTCATTCTTCTTCTTATCGATTTCCGGCAGTTTTGACGCTACTTGGCGTATCACTGCCCTCCGCTGGGCAGAGTCTATTTAAATCTTCTTATACAGCCCTACTTCACGCAGGAACTGTAAGGCTGCTTTTGTTATCATCTGATGGTTCTCACCCTGGCCAAAAATAGCTTTAATAGAAAATGTCTCCACACCCAGATCTGCCAGCTTCTTATAGAAAGACCTCCTCTCTATTCTAGACATCTGACATTCCATAAAAACATGTTTAATTGTTTCTGACCGCCCACATTCACATAATCCATCAGGATGCTTCCCCATAATATGCAGATAATGATTTAATCCACAATGCCCAAGCCTCAGTCTGCAGATTTTAACAGATTCACTTCCGGTTCCAGAACTATAACTCATTTTTCTAACCAAAGGCTGTAAAGAAAAATAACACCTCCCTTTAGTCTCCTTTTCCCACAGTTCCTGCCTTTCTTTTTCCACCCCTCTTTGATTTTCTCTCTCAGTTCCACTCTTCCTGGAGATATACTGAAGTCGACTACTTCTTTCTGCAGGGTTGCCTTTGCTATAGTATCAGCGATTTCATTTCCCTCAACTCCAGCATGTCCAGGAACCCAACAAAACATGACTTCACGCCCATTCTTTCGATTTACCTCCTCTTACAGCCATTAGAGCTGCTGCTGAGTCCGAGCAAATCAGAACTGATTTTGGTCTTTCTTCCTCAGTCCACCTCAAAGCCCAGAGAATTGCCAGTAATTCTGTAGTAAAAATAGAACTTCCATCTAAGATACGCTGATCAAACCTGAGTCTTAACTGATCTACGTACACCCCAAATCCTGCTTTCCCACTCTCTGGATCCTTAGAACCATCTGTGTATATTATCAGCTTCTCCTCCCTGACTGAATTGAGATATTCTTGTATTATGTTCACCTCTTTCTTGTCTTCAGGAAAGCACAGCTTGATGTTTAATTCCTGCATTACCCATGGTGGTTCCTCCTCCCGCTTCTTCTTCTTCTTCTTCTGTATTTACGGCAGACCAGATGCCTATAGGCGTATCGCTGCCCCCTGTAGGTTGAGTGTTACATTAAATGAGTGTTTCTGGTAGGCCAGTAGCCCAGGGTCTTTTATGGAATATGCTGAAACACAAGAATATGTCAATTAACATGTAAACGGAATATTCCAGTTGCTGCAATGCATATAAACACCTTATTCGGAATATTACCTTAACCAGAATATTGACCTTAATCGGAATATGGTGTGCATGTAAACGTAGTCAAGACAGCGTTTTGTTTTTTTCCCAGGGGATTTTCTATTGCCTGCGACCCATCTTTTCCTAAGGCTCTTCCTGAACAATGGAGAGTTGATCATGGAGCAACATTTCATCCACCACATATCCAACCACAAGCTTCATTACTTCTTTGTAGCCTGCAGCTGTCCATGATTGAAATCCAGTTTTTGTTGTTTAGCCGGTGCAGGGCTACAGCTGACCTCTTCCTGGAGCTTTCGTGCTGTCGGTCGTAGTAGCCCAGGTGTTTCAGACCGGTGATTTGAGGATGTGGTTTTGTAGCAGAGAGAGCTTTAGTCCTACTACCTGCAGCAACAGTGTTCTTGGAAATAACTCTGAGTTATTTACTCTGGAAATTTATCACAGCAGCAACTACTTTATTTTCAATGTGACAATCAAAAAGTAAACTGTAGAAACGCAGCAGATGATGTTGCATTGCAGCCTTAAGACCCAGACACTGTCATCTGTCACTCTTGTCGGTGTGATGTGTCCCGCACCATTGGCCCTCGTCGGCCCTCAAGCTTTTTTTCCGGCTGATTCAGCATGTTGAATTGGAGTTGGTGATAGCGGAGCCCGTCGGTGAATAAAATCACTCTGATAGGCAGTTCAGCTTAGTGTACAGAAGCTAAAGTCAAGAGGGAGTGAGATTAAAACAAACCTGTTACATGAGGTAATATTATTATACTTTAACCACTGAGCTCTTTAGCAGAAATGTTTCCTGATGGTTTGTGTTATTGTTCACCGGTGCACCGTTCTTTCAACACTGGATTGTGTTAATGTGCTAACTGGCTAACTAGTGTCAAGACAGTTTTCAGGTTTCCCCTTTTGAATGATGAATACAGAGTACTGCTGTCCGCTGGTGTGGAGAGTTATTTCCTCTCACGCAGGTGCAGCTGGCCGTCGAATGTTGTCTTTGCGGTGTGTTCATGTGCAACTTTTTGGCCGAGACACAGGCGACTTTCGTTGCCGCTAGTTCTTTGATGTTGGCTTGGTGTGTCTGGGCTGTAAGTCTTTCAGTGAGTCAGTCTGCTGGTTAAAAGAATTCAGGTCTATTAGTCTCACCCTGGGCGGAGAGGACAGGGTGACACACCACTGTGGCGTATTAATGATGCCTTTTCCCTTTTTATACTCTCCTGCCTTATGACGATGTGCAAGGAGACCCGGTGGTTTATCCTCTGACAGGAAAAGGAACACACAGGCTCTGCACTGCGTGTGTATGAGTGGGATCGTCATGTGTTTGTGTGTGTGACAGTTAGTTGGCATGGTCGGACCTCAGTGAAATGTTTCACCTTGTTTGACGTGGAGCAGCCAGGCTTGTACCATGGCCCCAGGCTGCATGCGGAGTGTTTTGACGATGCGTCAGTGTAAATCTAAACGTTCTGACGCACTGCTTTCTCCACAACTTCAAGTTTCTTTTCACATGGCCCAAGGCTGACTTTACTATCTTGCCCACTATTTGACTTTCAGATCAGTCAATCTATTACATTACCATAGCGCTGGTTTTCAAACACTGCAGACGTTCTGGCCCGGAGCACATAAGTCAGACAGAGTGCACGGAGAGGTTTGATAAGGGAGTACAGGCCCAACAGCTAAATCCGCTGTTTATTCTATAGTGTTTTAAGGCTCAATAAATTCAGACAGCTGCAGCAGTTAGTGCCATTGTGTTACCTTTTGAATTATTGTGATAGATCTCTGTATCAGAACTTTAAAGGCCTTGTGTAGCCCAGGCCTTTCCTAATCTCCCGTCATCTGCATCGAACTGCATAAAACTACCGCTCACAATGGCAGCGCAGATCAACACCAACAAGGCTAACTTGTCCAACAAAGTGCTGCTTTATTTCAGCCACCCTTTAAAACACACAAGCTATAATCTATGGGGGGAGTGTTTGGATTTGAGGTCTGAATCTCTCAAAAGCAGTGCTCCCCTTTCTTCCCTTTTTTGCTGTATTGAGGAATTCCCTTATCTTGCCCCACCAGTGGCGTAGCACAGAAAAGAGCAGGCCGCTCTATTGTCAGCCCCTTAGAGTTCCAGTCTTGTTTGATAGTGTTTTCTGCGGGTCACTTGACACCCCCCTCCTTCTTTTTTCCAACACCCCCCTCATGCCCCTTCATTGTTTGCCTCTTCTATTATTCCCCTAACCAGATTCAGGGTGGGGATGGGGTGGGGGATATTGAGAGGTGGATGAAGGGAGGATAGGGAAGTTTGTCATCGGTTTGAAACACATTGAAAGGCCTCAGCCAGCCAGGGTGAACCAAAAAGCCACAGAACCATATGGAGCATCCAGACAATCAAATTACTTTTTCCTCCTCTCCTCTTCCTCCCCCTTCTTCTTTCTTTCTTTCATTTTCTTAAAGAAATTATCGAAGACTTTTGCATTCACCACCCCGAGGCAGGGAGGGCATAAGTGGAAGATGTGAGCAAATTCCAGCGCTCCTAATAAGTTAATGAAATAATGAGATCATCCCTTGTCCATCACGACCTATAGAATTCTGGGGGACTTGGCTTGCTCAAAAGGTGAAGACCCTCGGGAGGTCGTATATTCCAGACCTCCATAGAAAAAGTTGCCCTTTTTAGAAAATGGGTGTGCCGCACAATATAATAACCCTATTCATGTTACATAACATACATTTAAAATAACAAATAGATCAATATGGCATCTATTTAGCAACATATGGCCCTCTACTTCTTAAGGCAACATTATGTTATTCAAAGTAACAGAAACACTTGGCCACGCTGACTCAAATTGTGGCCACAATTGCATAGTGTGCAGTACATAAACAATATTTGTGCTATCGTTTAACATACTTTTGTACGAATAAATAGTACTGTGTGTCTTTTCAGACTCACTGAGCTGTAATTACCACGTCACTTCCTCAGAGCCTCCTTCCCGGATGGAGAAATGTAACCATGGTTACCTGTGTCAACCTCAGCTCTACCATTTAAAAAGAATTTTAAAGCTATAGCACGCCTAGCCAAATAAAAATCTGTCGCTTCTTACATCCTTAAATTTAAACTGAAGTGTCGTTATGAATGTTTTCCTCTTCGGTATTGCTTTGTGGAATATTTATTATAGCATAGTGTCCAGTGTTTGCATATTGTGATATTTCACCAGGAACAGTGGAATAATGCCATTCATACCAGAGGTGGATAGGTCCATCAAAGTCCGGACTTTCACTTTACACTGTTTGGTTCCTGTGTGAATTTTAAGCCAAACAGTGATATATTTTTCTAACCCTAACCACTTCAACCCAAAAACAAAGTATTTTTTGTGTTGTAAGTTTATTTTGAAAAAGACTTTACGCATGTTACGAGTACAAATTGTGCATTTCCTGTAAAAAGGGAAGTGTACTTTGAAAAGTAACAAGCAAAAATTGCAATGTCATCTGTGAACGTCCAAAACAGATGCAGGAGAGTACCTAGCACATCATATTTTGATGTGTAGGTCCACTGACAAAGATATTTGACGAGCTGGGATGAGAACGTGTTGTTACATACTAAGGTTTCAGAAGAATTCCCGTACTGAATTTAGTATGGAATTCCTGACACTGCTGCAGCCAAGTGACAACTGTATGAGTATTTTCAGTTAAAGGTGCTGACAGAAGTATAGCTGATGTGAAGGATAACTATTTCTGCACCTGTGACAAAATTATTTTCCTAACTCCTGTAGGACTTGCTTCCATTCGCCATGGTAACAAGCTTCCCCCCACAGTCATTTAAATGGCAAGGTGAGTGGAGAATAGCCAGGGGGTGTTTCATGGGACTGAGGAACATGCACGTGTTTTGGGGTAGAACTCACGCCAGAGTCAATGCCTGGGTGGCCAATTAGCAAAAAAGGAAAGAAAAGACCCTGTGCCATCAACCAATGACGGCTGGGGCAGCAGAGAAGGGGGAAGGTTTTTTTTTGTCTGTTTTCCTCTCCCTTTCCTCCCTCCCTCTGTTCCTCTTTTACTCTCTAACTCTGTCTGTCAACTTGGTGTCCACAGCAGAACTCTGTCAGAATACGCAATGAGGATTACTAGACTGGAAGCAGTGGGATTTCTAGAGTTGTGTGCGTCTGTGTGCGGTTATGTATGTATGCGTAGCCGTGTGTGTGTGTGTGTGTGTGTGTGTCTCACTTGTTTGTGGAACAAAAATGTCCTAGTGTGTCCCTAGACAGACATTTGGCTGTGTCCCATTGGCCATAGAGGATTACAAACCCTCTCTTTGCCTCTTCACACTGGCCCACAGTGCTCCACTCCCCCTGGCTAATGACCCAGTGAGACACATTCATTCCTTCAAATAGATCTCAGATCTGGGCTCATCCCTGATATTTCCTCAGCATAAAACATTTGAACACCAGAGGCTGATTACCATGAAATCAGGGAAATACATAAAAATCAGACCCTTAATATTGCATGTTGCTTGTTGGCACTTTGAGTTCAAGTTGCAGACAGCAGTCGCTAAAAAGGCTTTTGTTGGCTTCTCTGAGCAGTGACCATTTATTCTGAGCTATCCTAGCAGGATTTCTAAAGCACCACAGACATGAGCCTTCTTTTTGTTATCTCAAAAAGTTAATGGCTTGCAGGCTAATGTTGATGCTAAAGGCCCGGACATAGACCAGCGAGCTCCAGTTGCCGTTCGGCGCCGTGTGCAACTGGCTGTTCTAATGCTTCAAGAGATCAACAAGGTGGTGGTTTAAGCACCGTTAGCCGCGTTCCTCCCAGGCCTGCTCATTAATGATTCGGGAGTTAGATGGAGTGTAAGAGAGACCTGTGGGAGCCTGTCTTCCACTCTCCTTTGCTTCATCTTCTCGCTCTGCCCCTGCAGATATTCCACTGAGCTGATCCTCCCTGACGCCACGCCGAACCCTGAGCATGTTACTTCCCTTCCAGCAATAGGGCCTATTTATACACATCAGGGTTATAGAGAGTGGAACGCTGCCAATGGTGGGAGAAACTAAGTGCTGCAAAAATGAGTTTTGATCATAAAAGGTTCATTTTAATTTGGACTGTGAATGCTCCGATTCATTATTTGAAGATACAGTCATTTGTCCTTACTGAAGGAACCACGAGACGCTTACTGCGCATGTGTGGCTCACATAATGCTATAAATACTGCTGAGATAGATATCCTATGATGCCTTTTTGTCTGGCATTGCTTGCTATCACTCTGCTGCAGGGGAGTGAAGCTCATGTTAGCTGGCTTGCAATATCCCCTTTGACCTTTCCTGAAAAACAACAGTTGTGTATGCATTAAAATGCACTACAGCTTTTTGCTTGATTTTTGCTTTTATGTACAGCGTGTGCATGTGTGTATGAGGACGACCGTGTCTGTGCTTTTGAACAAGCAGCTCGTTTTAATGACCCCAGGCCTCGCTGCTGAAATTGAGAATAACTAATGAGTGCGTGCCAGTGGGTGTGCGCGTATTTCTGTGTAAGCATGCATTTTTGTGTGTGTCTGTGCGTACGGGTGCGCGTTGAGGAGCGCAGGCCTGGAGTGGGGTGCTGCTACTGCATTTGGGTCTTTGTGGCTCTCTGTGAAGCGGGGTCGACCTTGTGGGGCTCTCCTCTGGGGCCCAGACAATGCCAGTGCAGGATTATCCACCCCGGGACAAAGTGTGTGATTACCATGAGAAAACAGCCAGCTCCAGCCCCATAGCCAAGGACTGCCAGGCCTGCTGGAGAGGTGGGCCGCCACTCATTAGCTGCAGGGAGATGCTGAATGCGGGCGCACACTCACCGCCTTACACGCACACACAAGGGAACACAATGACACACACGCACATAGTGACACGCATGCTCATGCTGATACACAAGTGCACATATGCACAAATGCAATGTGGAGCTCCTACGCAGACATACATACGCAATTATTAACTTTTCATAATTTATGTTAATGTGAGCCTGTTCTCACAGGAAATTTAGAGTTATTTATTTGATGAATACAAAGAACTGGAACCAGTTTAGAGTTTTTTAGTCATTTTTTGCAAAAATGCAAAAACAAAAAACTTTACCTTAATAATTTGAACAAACTTTAACATGAAATGAGTGAGCCCTGTGTCAGGTTATGGAACATATGATGATAATTTCCCTTTATGTACAAAATCAGATTGAAATGAGTATATCGAGTCTATTGTACTGTATATAAACTTATAATATAATTCTATACTGATGATATGATCATATTTTGTTATAGTTTAATTAACTTATGTTGTCCGAATGAATGATTCAGAGAAAATTGTAAACAAACTGAATGAATGTATGTTGCGAGATGTAATTATCATTGCTATGTAAATGTGTGTATTTGTTCGTGTGTGCTCCACAATGCACAGACAGAGATTTGTATCCCATCCTGCTGCGCTGACCTCAAAGAGAGAGCCACAGGTCCATTGTAGAGTTTGCATCTTAAGCCCCTGATCAGTGGATTTTCCACCTCTTCACTGAAGAGTCTCTCCGTCTACCCTGGATTAAAGGGATGAGCTGATACTCCTCTATCTCCTCATCCATCCCTCTGTCTCCTCGGAGGAGGATGAGGAGAAGATGCCTTTTGTTGGACGGAGGCAACCCACTCGAGTTGAGCTGGAGAGGGTCTGCGATGGAGGATGGAGGAGTTTTTTGGGGGAGGAGAGGAGCAGACGGGAGGGAGGATGGGAGACGATGATTATTGATGAAGAAGACGTTTTTAAAAGACGCCTACCAGGAGGTATCTCAATCCATCGGCACTAGAAGACAAGCGGACACACACACACTGGGAGATTATGAACGTATTGTTTTAACTGGGTGGCAGCTCTCGGTCACAAGGGAGGTCAAGAGTTCGGTCCATTGCTTCTTTGACCCCCTCGCAGTTACAGCATTTTTTTGTGTCTGAAGCCACTCTTTTATATTTCTTTGTCTTTTACAACTCGGAGCTATTTTACGACCTCTTTGTTTCCTCATTGATGGGAGGGGTAGAAGTAGCAGTGGGCAGGACGGATTGAGCTGGTGGGCAAATGTCTTGCCGCAGACATATGTGTTTCTTCCTTTCCTTTGTTTGACGTCATCTTTATATTTTTGTTTACTGTGTTTTTGAGTACGTCCAATCTTGCTTTTCTCTTCTCTTTCACTTTCATTTATTCTTTCACTTCTCCACACTATTTCCCCTCTTTAAACATATCTCTTCTCCCTTCATGTTTTTCTTTCCTTCTCCAGGGTGGGAGACAGGTCACAGCTGTAGGGGGACGGCGAGCCTGTCACGTGTTGCTTTGTCTCGGCCTTCACCAAAACATACCGCCACAAGTTACCCTGGCAACTGCCTTTCCTTTTAACCACCCTACTGTAGTTTGGAGGAAATGGCAGCTTCCCTCCTCCGGCCAGTATTCTCCAGTGACTCCCCGAAAGGTCACTTTGACTTTTAATTTCTCTCCTCTGGGTGTGATTCATGATTTCCTCTCTTATATGGGCCGGTTGATGTTTATATTTGACTTCTAGAAGAGCTAAAATAAATTCAGATCTGATTGGACACGCGGCCATTTATCTACCTGGAGATGGCTGCCAAAACGCTATTCGCTGAAGCAGGAGTTAGTGAATGTCATGAGAGAGAAATGAATCCTGGTGTGTAGCTCTATAAATATTTGACTCTCCTTCCTCGAGCCCTCACCGCGAGAGGAGGCTCTGCCTATTCCTGCTCTCCTTACCAGAGGGAACAGGGTGGCAAGGCGTCTGATTAATTGACTTAAAGAGAACATAGATCATGTTTTTTGGGAGACCTAGAAAAAGTTTGGGCCTATCCTCTGTATCCTACAGAACATCTTATTCAGCATTAAATTTGAGCCTGTTATCAGTGAAACATTACGCCGCTAAAGCCTGCCCCGCTTCTTCCTACATTCCTTTACAGTCTCTTCTTTGAACGGAGCCATGCACGGCTGCAGGGACCCATTCTCTCTCAGTTTATTCCTGTCTGTGCGTGTCGTTTCTATTTCTAGCTTCTAGTTAAATGGAAATTTGGGTATTTTTCAACTTTGGTTCATGCTAACTTTACACTCACCACCTTTGTTGCAGAGTTTTGGGAAATGCAACTTTGTGGCTAATTGCTGGCAATTAGATCCCCATGCTGTTAGCGACACAGCTAATCCATACACCTGTGTTCTGTGTTTACGTCTGCAGAGATTCAGGAAACACGACCCAGACAAAACAACGTGATTTAGGGAAAGTAGGGTGAGCCTCCCAAAGCTTTCCTATAAATTTAGAATTTACATAAATCACTTCAAACTCTTTCCTCTGAGTCCACCTTAAAATAAACACAGAGAGCAACCCTCCCTGGATTAGCAGTTGTAGCTAACTGCATAGGGATCTACTGTCAGGACAACTTGCTAGCCAAACTAGCGGAAGAGTTTTCTCTACAACAGAGGGAGTGAGTGCAAAGTATAGTTTAGCTGGAGGCAAATCACGACTCGCCGCCACAGGGCTGTAGGCTGCATACGAGTCTTATAATGTCATCACATTGGGTTATGGGGAGCCAGAATAGAAGAAGTCACGGCTCAAAGCTTACATTTTTTCACGTACCAGCTGCCACTGCCTGTCAACAAAAACAAAGATGACTATGGCTAAATTTGTTAAAGCCAGTGTGTAGGAATTTCTCCCATCTAACGTTGAAATCATATATTGCATTCAAACAGATGGCGCACTCTAGCGCCTCGCTGTTTCAAACACGTATTGCAACAACGGTAGCCGCTGTGGACCAAAAAGCTATGATAACACTGATGAAACCATGTCATCCGATACTACATGGAGGATTCATTCAGGCTCCTACACAGACACACGCGATGCGAGTTGACAAACCCCCTCCTCACCATGCTGGCTGTGTTTACAAAGTAGGACTGTTGGGGCAGATGTAAACTGAAACAGCTGTTAGTGGCCAGCAGCACTACTGCCGCATAACAAAGTCCCACTCTTTGAGCATAATGCAGGATCATGTATTATGCAGCATCACGGGAGACGGAATCCTCGTCGCAAAGAAAGTGCAAAAGGGAATCAAAAAGGCAGCGTGACCGGCGAATTAAAAAAACAAGGGTCAGCATTGGGGTTGCCTTTTCCAGGTGGAGAGAGCTGCTGAAATTTGCTGTTTCAAATGTCCCAGGGTAGTAGCGAAGCGCCTCTTGCCCCTCTCCTTCGGCTCCTCAGCCACGCAGTGCTGGCCTGGCTCTCAACGAAAACGCCGAAGGCGGTGCTGTATGTCCCTTGCTGGCGGGTGTATTCTCAAAATGGCGAAACGTAATGGAACCCCACAGACGACTTACCCGCACAATGTACAAACAAATCCGAAATTCTCCTTTTACGTGAATAAGTCAGATTATTGGTGGAGGTAATAGTACACCAGTGATGACATATTTATGAATGCAGACATTAATTTTTGCCAATAAACAACTGAAAATGTTACACAATGTCCCTTTAAGACGAAAAGACTCATCATCAAAAATGCTCACATGTGCATATCAGGTTAGGGACAAAGTATTTACTGTTGTATGGATGAATAAGGTTATGTGTTTGATGGGTTATCATGTCCACCTAATCAGAAATTGGGGAGGTATTGAGAATATATTGGATTTCTCCGTAAAGCTAACTTTTGAGCACATTAGCTAACATTAGCTTTGATAGCAAAACAAAATGGAGGAAACTGCTCCTTTTATATATTTCCAAAAAAAACGCCGCTTGCATCATTTTCCGCCATTGTCTAAAACAAGCCAATAGAACGTGCTAGCTAGTGCCAGCGAATGTCTTGCTTCCAGCTAAGTCCCGCTCACCAAAAAAGTCATACTGTTTACCACCAGTAAAATGGTTTATACTGTGCAGGACTTTCCTAAAAAACAATGTGTAACCTCATGCAAAAGTAACACCTCTTAATCATTACTTACTCACTTTATCTGCAGAGATCCTGCCCTCCGCCTCTATTTACTCATTTTCTTATCATTTTACTATGTTCAGGATGTTCCTGTCGACAGTGCACTGATGAAGTCGGGACTTAATAAAAAGGTAGCGACCAGATGCCACGCCATAAGCAACACGCATCCAAGAAGAAGCTAAGAAAATCACGGACACAGTGCTGCAAAAAAATGCAAACATAGCGAGGCTAAACTGCAAGCCAACAAAGTTTGTGAGTGAATTTGGGGTTGGCTTTCACTTTTCCTGTTGATACTGTTTACAACTACTAATCAACAATTCCTGCATAGCATAGCTTTAACCTAAGAAAGACACAAACCAAGAAAATAGGCTGTAAGATTTACTAAGTTTTGGCACCGCTGTCACAGGCAGTTGGGAAATCTGTGTATATATTGCTCTTCTTTGCAGTATGGTGTCTCTAGGGGATAGCTTTCACTTGAGCACGAGTGTGTGTATGTGTGTGTTTTAGGCATGCACACCATGAGATCATCTGTGAGTATCACAGATGGCCTGGGGTCCCTTTGCTGACATGACTCTCATTTATAACCATCAGGGGTGGATGCTGCACCCTTGCCTCTCTATCCAGCTCATTCTCCTTCTCTCTCTGTCTCCGTTAGACACACACATACACGTATACACACACAAACTATGGACTGGTGCACTCTACCTAGCAACGCTCGGCGCTGAATGGCATCACACTGCTCCGTGGTCCAACTCTATAGTCAGCGGAATCAATAGACGGCTGATGTTTGAGGATCTGGCTGCTGTCCACAAGGGGGACTGTTTGTCTTTGCTGATCTGTCATCACAATCACCACAGCATTATGTCATCTTCCATTCATTCAGATGTCTAGATTTAGCTGGAAATTAACAAGCTGAATAATTAATAATCCTTAAACTGTTTTTCTTTTGGCAGTAATGAGACCAGTGAGAATATTCTTTTGGAAACTGATCCGTCTCTCTATTCAACAGTTACTATGAATTTTTGAATTCCCCGAGTGAGGGAACTCAACAAGCTGTTACACACAACACACCCCCCCCTTGCCTTCCTATCAATCCACACAGCAACCAGTGCTCATTGAAGAAAAAGGATCAGCTCCTTCTGGTGTGTTCCCTCGGCCCATTTAGCATAGGTCCCCACCCTGGGGCCTTTCGGGCATGGCTCTGTGCCCTGACACCGGAGTCTGGGGGAATGCACACCCTGCTGAATGCTTTCTAATGGCTCAGAATGGTCTTTAATGAGCTTGAAGATGCAATGCGCCGTATGGCGTTGTTCACCTGGGAAAATCACAATCTGTGCACCCGAGGACTGGACACAGGCCTATACGTATACACACACACACACACACACACACACATATATATGGCCGGCACATACACACACATTCAACTGGCTTTTTGCAGCCTCAGCACACTATTGTCCTTTTAGTGAATAGAGCTGGAACGTGGTCAGTCACGGTTCCATTAGGGTGCTGTGTGTTTGAGGACTGATGTGCGCTTATGTGTGTGTGTTTGTGTTGTTTTTTTTGTGTTGCTATGTCTATTATTAAGATCATCTTCTCCAGTCTTGCCGTTATCCCATATTACACCCCTTCTATCTGACATCTTCAATAATACTGTATTTATTTCATTCCTAATATTGTCGATAGTGGAATACATCGAATATATATAAGACACGGTGGCCCCCTCCTCTCTTCATGCTGGTGCTAGGCGCTAATTAACAATAGTGGTGCCACATATAACCCCATTCGTTCCCTCTCTCCACCCCTCCAGCCCCCTCTCATTCCACCAGTCTACTATCTGCCTCACAAGTCTCTGGGGTCTCATAAACTAGCACACTGAATTTGGACAATCCAACATGTGCTTTGTTTCCCTGGACCAAGGCTTTCTCCTCATTAATAATTTCCCTGTCTTCTAACCTTTTCTGCATAAAGCTTTTCCTCGCCAGTTTTTTAAGGTTTGCTTCATTTGTTCTTTAGATTTTTTTTTTTTAATGTTTCTGTGTCTTACTTTACTTCTTTGTGTGGAATAGAGGATGTTTGTAGTGTTTTACTTGCCTTCTCCATCCTCTTCCTAAACCCATCTTTTACACATCACTCTTTTGTGTCTGCTCCTGTCCCATCTCTCTCCCTGTCTCACTGTCTTTCTCCTGTCCCCTCCATTCGTGGCGACGCAGCTGCAGGACGTTCTAACATCCATGACCAGCAGTGAGAGGTGCTCTATCAGCAGAGGGTGTGAACGTGACCAAGCGGGGACTTCCCTCTCTTCCTTGGGCCACAAAGGCAGGATGGCCTGCAACAGAACACATCAGCACCAACAGAAAGGCACCCGCTTTTGTTTGCACTTAATGGATGCTGCCCATTCACTTATACGCTCCCCTCCTCATTCTTAGCTCTTTTTTATTTTTGCTTTCTGTCTTCTTTTCTTTTCACACATGCACTGCTATAAAAGGGTTTTCTCTTCTTTTCTTTCCTCCTTTCTTTTCTTTCTCTCTCCGTGCTATCAGAAATAAAATCTGTGCTCCAGTCGCATTACAGTTGAGTGCACATATCACACAAAAGTCAGAGGTGTCTTTGATGTAAATCTCCTACTTCATCCATCTTTCTTTAAAAGTTCCTTGCAGATGTGCGCTCGGCCCCCCCTCCACACCTGAGTTTTACTGTTCCACTTCACAGAGCATCACTGGTCAGGTCAGTCGAGCACGGTGAGCCTCGACTTGTGGGCCCCTGGGTTAGGAGTTCGGGGGCCCCTACTGCCCCCCAGAGGGAGTGCCCGTGGGCGCAAGGGGAGGGCCAGGGCGGCCCTGTTTGACAGCTCAACACACAGGGTCTGCTGGTGACCAGGGGGCCATCGAGGGGGCCAAACTATACTGCTTTAGATAGCACCACACCCCGGTTCCATCCCCCAAGCCTCCGGGCTGTTGTTCCCTCGGAGAAGAGGGTGTGTTTGCAGGAGAGACCAGGCGAGGAGAGGCAGGGCCCGGGACAAAAGACGGTCCTCCGGCCAGCGCTGTTCTGCATGGTAGCGGCTGTATTCTTCTCCCTTCTTTTTTTTTGCCTTTTCTTTTCTTTGGGTTAGCTGCCTTTGTGGGGACGTGATGGAGGCCGGGGGGCAGATATGATGGATGGAACTGGGGGGCATAGACAAGTTGTGAGGGGGGGGGGGTCCTGCATGGATGGGGATGGAGAGGCCCAGTGTCGTGCTCCCTGTCTGAGAGGAACGTGCGAGGCATGGGGTGGCCCTGGGTGGTAGGCGGATTCGGGCTGGGGGGGGTATGGTTTCTGTGTTGTGTGTGTTTCATTTTGAGGGAGTGTGGATGGAAATGGGGGGGAGGGCGTAAGCCTTGGTGAGAAGGAGCGAGTAGGGGTCCATGCAGCATTTATGGATGAGGACGTGCGTGTAAAGAAGGATGTTGCTGCAGGTGGGGAATTGTTGGAGTTGGGGGTATATGTTGAGGAAAAAGAATCACTTCTTAGCATCGTGGGGGATCCGGCTTCTGTGATGAGACTGCAATCCACCACAAGCAGATCTGTTCCCATGCTGATAACTAGTCTACTGCAAAATTATTGTATATGATGCACTGAAATATAAAATATCTTCATGATAGATAGTTTAATACAGATTTTAATACATCTGAAAGTTGGAAACACCGTCAATACCTGATATTTTAATAGGGAGAGGGTAGAAAGGAGTGTGTTGCTGCCTTACTGCCTCTGTGTGTGTGTGCATGTGTGCCCGTAGTGTATGTGTGCACACGCACTGGGTGCTGAAATATGTGGAGCTCAGTTCTCTGGGGGTGAAAAGACAGATGAGGGTACAGAGTTGGGATGAGGCCACAATATTTCATCATAGACAGTACAGAACCAGGGCTGGATAAATTGTTTAAAATAATCATCATATGGCTATATCCTTTGGCCAACAACACGTAATACCACACACACTGTACACGAGGCTGTCATCAATTTCGAAGCGTCACTCCGCTCTTCTTCGCTCATGTTTCTTGTATAATCCACGGAACGTCTTCCTCTTTATTTCAGCACATCGTGAGGATTAGGGATACTATAGTATTCCCGAGGGATTGGCGTCCTCCTATGGCCTCCTTACTGCACCTTGCACTGTGGAATGTCCTCTCAGCAAATCAATGACAGCCTGCTCCTCGACTCACTTCCTTCTCCTTGCACCACCTTGCAATGTGGAATGCTCTAATCCATAGATATACATGAACAAGTGTATATAACCACAGGAACACCTTTCAGTCGTTTGCATAAAATCAAACCCCCGCTCAGCTGCCTGACACCATTCAGACTCAGACTTTCTTGTCCCTTGACAGGTAATTGCAAAACTAAATATTATGTTAAGGACCTGTTTTTTTTTACAAACAGAATCTGCTGCTGCTTTATCTTGCAAAGCTTGTTTGGGATGCTTCAGATTGCTGTCTAGCTC
Source organism: Epinephelus awoara (assembly GCA_035609425.1). Lineage (NCBI taxonomy): Eukaryota > Metazoa > Chordata > Actinopteri > Perciformes > Serranidae > Epinephelus > Epinephelus awoara. The sequence continues at coordinate 25,495,627 of CM069298.1, read as the reverse complement.
GCTGAATGGGGCCTTTAAGACATCAGATCTGAGGTTGCTGTTTTTAAGACAAAAGTAGCAACCTCATACCACTCCCACTGTAGCCTAACAGATTAACTGCAGGTCTTTGTTGACACATACAGACCACCTGCTGCATGACAAAACGCCCTTACGCCACACTTTCACTTTCCCCTCATCAGGAAAGATAGCAAGCCTCCTCCTGGTGCATCCCAAGACAGGAAACAAACAAAAAGGAAACCAGGGCGGACGCCAATCTTCCGCCCATCAGATACCAATCAGGACCTGGCAACCTGCTGGCATCCCTCTGGAAGACTGAGATCAGTATCTGGCAACATGCTGGTTGTCCAGTAGCCGGCAGCCTGGTGGCTGTCACCCAGTGCCCAGAGAGAGACATCCTCTTAGGGCTGGGACAAAGGTGGCTGGTCCTCAGGGATTACCCATTAGCATGCTAGTCTGTGTGTTTAACACTGGCCTGAATGGAAAGGACAAGAGGCAGCACCCTGGTCTATTCTTAAGCAGGGAAGTGTTACTGTTTCAGCTGCTAATGCCGGACTGACTTATGCATATATACGCATACATGCATATATATGAGAGGAATTTTTGGTTCTATCGGTATGCTGACTGACATAATGACAGCTCTGCTATTTGAGGTGAAATTTGATGCATTTAAGAAGAGATAATTAAGATTTTAGGTAAAATCTCTCAAGGCTTTTAAACTGTTGTGCACCTTTCCTTGACTTCCTCCTAACAATGCAGTCCGCTGGCCTTTTGAACTCATGTTTTGCTCTTTTAGTGGTTATCAGACTGTGACATCCACCGATGTTTGAGCCGAAATACATATTGTTTGTCGTCAGATGTGCAGAATCAGTGTGATTAGCGCTTTTATGGTGTTAGAGAATGACATGAATCACAAAACAAGGCAACATGAATGCATTCTGGGATTCAAGGAAGGTTTGAACATGAGCAAGGAAGTTGAAAGCAGGTGGTCGCAGAAATTATTTCTGATTTATTCATTCAGTTAAACTACCCAATCTCTCAGTGGTGCTTTAGCTATCTGTGTGTTTGGGTGACCATAGTCTTTCATTTTCTCTCTCTGTGTGTGTTAGCCTAATGATGTGTAAAGACGCCTGTATGGAAATGTGTATTTGTGAATCTTTGTGATCGTCCCCAGCGATTGTGTGTATGCGTGTCCGTGATTGTGTGCAATGCTCCTCGTTTTTGGTGCTGCTGTGTGTGTGATTATGTGCTCAGACTTGCTGGCTGGTGGCTGATAATGACACAAGAGGCCGTGTGTTTGTGGATCTCTTAGCCGAGGAGATTCCCACCGTGCTCAGTGTGTCTGGGCTCTGTGTGTTTTTGAGGTTGCACGCGTGACTCCGCCAGCTGTTCTATTCTCCTGTTGGCCCCCTCAACCCTACCCGGCCCTCGTCCCTCGCCGACCCCTCCTTCCCTCTGAGGCCTGCTCTTCATCTGATAAGGGCCGCGCTGGCCAAACCCTCAGCAGAGCTCCTCAGAGCCCCTCAGAGCTGCACCATGCTAACAATACACCCCTCCTTCCCCTCCACGCTCACACCATTTACATGTGAAAACACTGGGTCTTATCTCCAGTTCACTGGAGCTATGGCACACCAGCCAAGAGAGTGTGCGTGCTGGTATAGTGTGCGAAAAAGTGGCCCTGAGAGAGAGCTGCATGAGTGAACACTTGTGCGGCCAAATCTATATTTATGTCCCTACTTGAGCTTTATATCTCTTCCTTATTTCCAGTAGAGAAACATTATCAGAAACTACACGAGCATATTAAATATACAGGAACCTCAAGAGTCCCATTCAGCAGTAGTTGAAAGAATTAAGGTCTTTATTGTCAGTGGGATATTAGCCAGCTTTATCGCACTTGCACTGTATCCAATAGCTAACGGCTACGGTAATGCCGAATGAAAGACCCCCAAGAGAGGAAAACTCGTCTCTCTTCCGCGTCACCTTGGAATATTGCCACGGTGTCTGTTAACAATAATCCTCATCTACATGAACATGAGCATCACTACTTTCCTCAACACTACCATGACAGCCAACTGTCAATCTTGCATCATCTTTGCTGCTCCCTACATCATTGCCCACTGAGGGTCCATGGGCTTAAGAGTTGTGGAGCTTGGACCTATATCATGTGAGGACAAGGGACAGCATCCTCTGGTCCGGCAGCATATGTAGAAATATCCCTTCTGCCAGTTGACCAGCTGCAGGGCAGACAGAAACAGGACAGACAGCAAGAGAGAAGCGTGCAGGCTTTTAATTAAAGTCTGTGTAGTTAAGGGGCTCGGGCTAAGCAAACACGGGGCCTCCAGCATCAGAGTTTAAGATGAGGTAAAGGAGAGCGGGGCGATGAGAGAAAAGCTCCCAACGCTAGAGGAGGGAGGCTGGGCGAGGGGAGTGAAAATGAGAGATGTATGAGTGTTGGGAGATAAAAGATGAGCAGGAATATTAGGAAGCGAGGGGCAGGTAGAACAGGGGGGAAGGACAGGAGAGAGGATGGGTGTGTGTGTGCTGTCAGAGATGGTTATCATGTGTTATCTGATGTATCATAATGCGATGCGGATATTGAGGTGGGAGGGGCGAGATGAGATGCAGGGTTTTGGGGGACATTACAATGAAAATAGGGGGCGACTGGTGAGATAATATTCATAATATTCATGTATTCACTGAACTAGGTGTCACAAGATGTAGATAGTTGCTATGAATCTAAGATATATGCAAATCTGAGCTTTAAAAATCTTAACAAAAAAGTGTCAATAGCTTCTTTGACTTAAGCTCGATTTGACATATCAGATTACAACAATGTGGCAGAACACAAATGAAGAACTTGAGTTTTGCACAGTTGTGTCCATTTTGGTGCCACGCTGACCTCTGTTGGTGGCATTGTAGAACTGCAGGGCTTTGTTCAGCAGCCAAACATTAATGCATGGAGGGAGAATATGGATACTTAAGGGGACTCAAGAGCTTCCCAGCTAAATGATAATTGCTTTGATTTCACAGATTGTCTCTTGACTAGTACTTCACAGCAGCAGAGGCTTCCTCAAAGAGGATAATTGATTCCAGGGGTGCAAAATCAGGAGGCACATGTACTCAAGTATTGTACTCATGCATGACTTTGAGGTACTTGGTTTTCATGTAATGCTACTTTACTGTTATATATATACTGATCAGGATTTTACATTAAAAAGCACACAAACATGATAAGTTTATAAAACACAGTGCATTATTAGGGATTAAGCAAGTGGTTTCCAAACTTTCAGACAACAGTTTAAGGCCTAGAGTTAAAATTATCCAATGAATAAGCACTATTAGAGATAGAGATTAATCCTGTGACCCGTTGGAGGGGCCTGGCCTGCAGGTTGGGAGCCACTGAGCTAAGCTACCTGTGTAAAGGAGCTAAAATAAGCTCCGCTTTGACCATATACCACAGATGTGGATGTGCTCAAGGTAACAATATGGTCAAAGGGAACTATTTTATTCACCCACACACTGGAAAAAAATATTTCATCAACAGTGTCGTCACATGTTCCACCACGCATGTAATTTATATGATCAAATGTCCTTGTGGGTTCTGCTGCGTCGGTAAAACGTCACGTGTACTGAAGCAGAGAACAAGTGAACACAAGAGCTGCTTAAGAAGAAATGATAGAGATTACCCAGTGGCAGTAGATTTCAATGACTTCAAACATGATATCTCATCATTCAGGATCCAGGGCAGTGAAAAACTCTGCCAGAGAGAGGTGGTAACACTGAAGAAATACTCAGCAGAAGAGAAGTATACTGGATATTTAATCTGTCTCCCAAAAGATTAAATGATGAGATACCATGGCAGGTCATGCTGTCATGGATTTCTCAAAAGACCAATTTATGATACACAGCATAAGAGTATACAATAGAGAATATTTTAAATGGTTTATGAAAGCTGCAAGGCTGATGAGTTCATTCATAAGATCAGCATTTTTCATAAATAATCTTGTCAATAGCCTTAATGCGTAAGGAGCTTGAGTTTTCTAGGTTGTTTCTATGTTTGTCTTTTTCTCTTGTTCTTTCGTTCATGGGATACGTGACGCATGGTGCACAGGCTGTTTTCGGTTATTGAGAAACACCCGCAGATGAGTAATTCCCCCACACCTGTGCACACCTGTGAAATAGGTGGGGCAGTTTCTATTTGAGCTCAGTGTTGGAAATAATGATGTTGAAAACTCTTGATGTGAAATGCTGCTTATGCCCTGATGCATTGGTATCAACAATCTAATAACGTCATAAATGATATCAGTCACAGGGGTCACCTTTACTGCAGAATGAGTACTCACTTTTAACACTTTAAATACATTTAGCTGATTACATGTCCACATTTTAGCAACAGTTTGAATGCTTAAAGGACTACTTCACCTGCAAAGTGGCCATTTGTATATCAATTATTCACCATGTGTGTCAGTGAAGTCATGAATAAACTGTTTGTTTTCGACACATGCCTCCATGGTGAACAGGGAATCCAACAGAGACTCACATTCTTCATGAACTGAAGTCATTGGGGTCCACATTTAACAACAGCAGAACTATATTAAAACATCTGTTTACAAACTCTCACACAACTCATGCAATAAAATCCACGTCTCATTTATCCAGTTGAACGCCCAGAACTTCCCAGAAACATGCATTTCTGTTAAAACGTTACACTTCCGCCAACGAGTCGTGCTTTTTTGCAGTGTTCACATTACGAAAGACAATGTAACAGCATGGCCAAATACATTACTGCTGAGTCGACACTGAAGTGTTGCTCAAGAGCTCAGTGTCGTCACATTGTCATATCATCGCAGGCTTATGTGTGTCTGCTATGTGCCACAAAGCACCTCGACTGAACGTCATTTTGTTTGTATTTGGGCAAAAAGATACCTTTACTTTTGATCAATAAATAGATCAAAAAGCTAGCATAGCATCAGCTAACTAAGCTAAATAACACAGTACCACAGCTGGAAACACACCATATGATTGGCTGATGCTTCACTGTGTCATTGGAGTGTTAAAAATAGTTGAGGCCAGCTCAGCTGTGATTTGTAGCTTGTCACGCCTGTCCGCAGCGACAAGTGTTGGGTATCAGTTTGAAGCTTCATGTCACCAGCTTCAAGTGAGAATGACTTGTAGCCTGTACCTGTGTTGCTTGTAGTGTCAACACAAAGGAAGAGCATGTGTGTGCATGAGGTCCACTTGAGTTAATGCACGCGTGTGCCCAGACACACTCCCCGTTTTAGCAAAAATCCACGTGTTTGGGAATTATTGAATAGACCGTTGTGTGAGCGTTTGTGAAATGGTGTTTTGGCATAGTTTTGCTGTTAAGTATGGCCACTGTTTACTTAAATTATTTTTTGTGTTCTTCCCTGACAAACAAGGTGGTGACAAGGTAACACTTAGTGAGTAGTTGAAGCTGGGTGAAGCATTCTTTTAATTGAGCACTTGTCCACTGTGGTATACTTTTTCTTTTCTTTCTGATTGCATCCACAACAGACTGTTTCCCTCTCTCCGCCCACAGTGTAGACTCAGATGTCATTCCTCGCCACTAAATCTTTATTATTTGGGGATGTCTGATCTGAGGTTTCTCTGTCTGGGGCGCAGGCTGGCGGTAATTCTCCAGACTTTGCAATAAACTCATTCTGACAATATATTAAGTTGCTGAGAAAATGTAATATCAGATCTCCAGGAAGACTCATACACACACAATCTAAGTCAGAATTTTATATTACTTTCAATGTACAGAATACAAGGGATAAAAAGATCATGATGGGAAATGTCACAAAACCTCATGAGATCAAATCTGGAAAAAAAAATGGAATTTGCCATTCCTTTAAACACAGCTGAGAGATATAAACAACAAAACAGACAGACTGGTATAAATTTTATCCTGAGAAATGTTTTCCAGTTTTACAGCAAATGACATGAATTCTGTTTTACTCGATAAATCTTTGCACATTTTAATAATAAAGGCACAAACACTTGTGACACGTAATCATTCCTTTGGAGGGTAATATCCTTGGGTTAAGGTTAATAATGATTATCTTTGGTTTGATTGTTTTTCTTGTGCCGGCTTTATCACGCTCTGGAGGAAAAAGAAAGATGCAAAGCACGACTACATTTACACATTCATCTCTCGCTTTAGACATGACTTTTAAATAGACCTCTTTACTTCCTCTGTCTCCTATGTACAGTGTTGAACAAACCACTTTGAAATGAACGCACAAAGGTTAAAAGACAATAGTACACTTATAAACACAGATCCTTCAGATATTGATTTCATCAGGCACTAATACTACTGAGAATGATTTTCCAGAATGACACAGTTATATACATTTTTAAAAAAATCTAAAATGTGAACAAGCTGATCGAAGACATGAAATTCTTAAATGTATGTTGTCATGTGAGCTGCTGATTTACAGATTCTACATAGGCGATTTGTGCCCACAAACATGTCATATATAAAGGCACTAAGGGCCAAACTGCACAATAAGGCCTCAACAAAATCATTACATTTCTTTTGTGTGTGTGTGTGTGTGTGTGTCTACATAAAAACATTATTGGTCTTCCAACAGAAATGTAATAAAAAGTTTTCTTTGCCAACACCTGATTCTTTTGCTCAGAGGAATGATTTATGAAACTCACAATATACTGAATTTATGCTCATCATTATTTTAAAAACTCAATGGTCCTCTTCATATTTTTAGACCTCCACTGCTTGTCTAGAAAGTAAATTGTTCTCAACAACTCAGCGCAAAAAAAAATCGCTAGTATGGGTTCAGCTTTAAGTACCACTACAGAAGTTACAAAATGTTTCTGTCACTGTTCACACAACACTGTTAAAAAAAACAGATTTAACTTTCTGAATACCTCTGATTGAGCTTATTCTGTATTTCACAACTGAATATGTTTCTGTTAAGCTGTTAAAAATTACACAACACTACTGTATCGTCTTCATTTTCAATTACTCTTAAAAGTGTACCACCTTCAGTAAGAATAAGGCATCAACATGTCACTGCTAGCAAAAAGTTACCTAAGCACAGTAAGTCATCATATGTAGAAGTAATTTTCCATAGTACAGATTTTATCTAGCGTTCAGGTATTTTTCAAATTTAACACAATAATAAAAATCTATTATAAACCCCTCTGTGGAAAACACTGTAGATGTGAAATGTGAAGTAAGTGTGTGACACCAAAGAGAGTAACACCACTGTGTCATGATTATACTGTAGCACAGCGACCGTTTCAGGTGCCAGATGTTGCTGTTATCATGTGTGATATGTTTATGGATGGCAGTTTAACTCCTGCTCCTTTGGAGATGCAGGTCGTGGTCGCTGTTAGGTGTCCTACACAGTATTTTTTCAAGGGGAGCACAAATGAACCGATGAATGATTAACTGATTAAGCTGTAGTGCAGCGATGACCCCAGCAGGGGGAGCCAGCATACAAGATCAGTCGAGCAGGATGAGCTCGTCTCAGTCCAGTGCCTCAGCAGGCCCGTGTGTAGGCAGCAACTTTAGGACACTGGGTCTACAGCCTTAGTCCTTGTCTTTGCTGTGGACTGTCCTGGCCTCACGTGGCCCTGCAGCCTGGCCCTTCAGCCCTGCAGTCTCTGAGTTCTAACTACCATGGCAGAGGCTACAGCTGGTCAGACTCCTCTCTGGAGCTTGAGCTGGGCTGCGTGCCCAAGGCCACAGTTCTGGGTGTGGAGGGTGCAGGGGGCTGCGCCGTGGCGTGGCTCGAAGGGTCTTGTGGGCCATCGTACTGAGGCAGCTCGCCCTCTGATGGAAGCTCCCCATCTGAGAGGTACGGGGGAGGAGGGAGATCAAACCAGGGAGGCCGGCTAGGGGGAAAGGAAAAACAGAGGAGACATAGAGGAAGAATGTGATGTCAGGGCCTTGAGCTATTACATAAGGACTGTGCAATGAGTGTTTTTGACTGGGACTAGCAGCGAGCGCAGATTCAGGATGTGCACTGCACCGCTTTCTGAGAAAATAAAGTCATCATGTAAGAAGCTGTCATTAAGATTTTGATTAACTGATTTACTTTTTGCTACATTTAGTCTCTTTCCATGTGAGTGTTGCCAATTTGCTTCTTTTCCGCCAAGGTTATGATTGTCTTTGCAATTTATTTTGACTTAATGGAAAAGAAGGCTGCACATAATGATCCTAAAATGAATCACTGTGAATCTGTGAACAGCAAAAAGGTGATGTTTTTAATCAGAATACCATTCTCTACATCTATCTTTCTGTGTTTATCGTAATCATTTATGATCAGCTTTTTAAACGGCAACAATCCTCCGTACACTCATTTATTCTATGTAATGAAATAAATATTATATAATGGTAAATGAGTACCCAGCAGATTAGAGGGTTAATTGATTGTACATTAATAACCACATAAAAGCACTGCGGGGACAGAGGCTGCCAGATATTTGTGATAGCATCCTTTACAACAGATTTAGTCTGTGTGTATGAAATTGACTGCATCACAAAAATTAGTTTACAAGAAAATTAAATTAGATTTATTATGTTGTATTAAATTATACAGTAAATTGGATTATATATGCTGGAGAGGCGACTTTAAGCAACACTCCTCCTCCTTATTGGCTTACAGCGCAAAGCAGCTTTATGGATACGGACAAATGATAATAAACTTCCATGCTGCTGTTAGAAGCATTACTCCTTTCACCTGACATCCAGAACAGCTTGTGAGTATGATGGAGGTGAGTCCATGGAGAGTCCGGAGGGATAAAGGGTCCCGGACAGCAGCTGCAGCGCCTGAGGAGTTGAGCTGTACTGGCCCGCTGCGGTGGGCGAGCCGGGGGACAGACCTGGACCTCCCTGATGGATGTGGCCCCGGTCCAAAATGACCAGACGGGACAGCAGCAGGGGCTGGTGGTGGTGGTGGTGCGAGCTCCCTCGTACGCCTCTGGGCAGCAGGACGCTCCGCTTCCTCTGGTGATGGAGCACCAAGGCCAGCAACGCCACCACCAGGACAAAGATAATGGCGCTGCCGATGACAGCGTAGGTGATGCTGGGGTAGTAGCGCAGACGATAGTCCAGTGTCACAAAGTCCTGCCCCGGAGCCTCTGTGGGGGAGAGGGGAGGGAATGAAGAATAAATTGAGGATGCATGATGTAGGACGTTGGGGAAAAGGGAGGATAAGTGGTGGCAAGGGAGACAAAGAGGGCATGGAGGAAATAAGGATGGAGGGGAAAACAATTTAAGGGAATAGGTGGTTGAGGAAACAGGAGGATAAGTGGTGGAGTTGCAGAGCTAGGGGAACGGAGAGGGGAGTGAGGGAGACAGGCATGAATCTCAAGCAGTAAATTGTTTTCAGGTTCATTCTGAAACGTGTTCTGTGTGATTCGATAGAGGCAGCCTCTCTTGGAGATGAGAGCGCTACATAATAAGCATAACGGCAGTCGGACTCTCCCCGAGAGCTTGCGGAGACGAGGAAAACAAATGGAGCATCGTGGGCAGGGCAGAGGCTAGTACTGAGCTCACAGGTCACGAGTAGGGACCTCACTCTTTATGATGAAGAAAGAGGAAGAACAGAGAGGCTAACTCATTCTTTGTGAGGACAAAACAGCTTACAGCAGTTTCAGATAGAGCCCGCCTTGAGTTGCTCAGCACTAAAGATGAGAGGAGGCAGAAGAACACCAGGGGCCGTCACAGATTACCATGTTTGTCGCAGAGAAAAGGGGGAGTCTGCAAACTACCTTGGAGTCCAGGGAACTTAACGCTCGCGATGAGAGCTGTGGCCAGTGGTAAGAAACGAAGAGCAGCCAACTCGCTGCCTGAAATGAGGAAAGGGAGTACGGTAATGCCAGAGAGCACTGCAGCTTATTATTCCAGATGGGATGAGGGAATAGCACTTAAACATTTCCGCTGACTGATATTACAGTGTGAGAATTTCAATCAGGCACTCGGGGTGAGGCTCATGTAAATGGTGTTTCTGCTGCTTACCGGCAGACAGTACTGTTGAACTGAGGAGCGAGGGAGGGAGAGTGGAAGGAATCCTATTTATTACGGAGCCGCAGTAAGGCTGTGCTAATGAGGAATGAGCTACATAAAAGTATTTTACACTTGCTGTTTCGGTTCAAATTACACTAATGCCTCAGGGGGCTGTAAACATCAAACCTCCATGCGCCTCCTAAAAAGTTCAAAACACCCTTTGGAATACTTTCTATGCTCTGTGTTCGAGGTTTCTCTGTTGCTGCTTTACAGACTGTGCATATTAACGTCTAATATCCAATTAAAATGACTCACGTGTCTGTCCATTAGCCACAGTCGAGGATACTGCCCAGAGAGCTTGCCAGGAAGTGACCATGGCGAGATACTGTATCTCCAGGTTGAATCAATAGTCCAAAAAAGCCTCCATCTGTAAGGATTAGATCCCCTGAAACTGCAAAGCAGGCAAACCTTTTTGCAGCTTTTTGAAGTATTCCAGGCTTACATAGACTTACAGGCTCTTGGGGGATATTGCGTTTAGCACAGGGTAGAGATTCCCCACACATGTACAAGCTAGAGCTACAGGGCCTCAGAGAATTAAAGGAAACGTGCAGAGCTCCACAAAAAGTCAACCAGTGAGACCCCGCTATGGCGAGTTACAGGTCTGGTTCACAAAGCTACAGCGGCTAAAATGCCTATGAAAGGGAAATCCACTCTCTTATTCCAAGTGGATTATGTAATAGACTGTTTAAATATGCTGCAGTTCAAATCATGCATTGACAGAGGTCACAGTGTATGCTTAAAGGAATAGTTCCACATTTTGGGAAATTCAAGTACTCTTACAGAAAATGAAATATGAAAATACAGCTAGCAGCAGGCTAGTTTAGCTTTGCATACAGACTGTAAACAGGACAGGAGGAAACAGCTAAGCTAGTTCTGTTTGTTCAGTCTGTAAAGACATACAAAGACAAGTTGAGGTTTCACCTTCGTCTGGGTTATGAGCCAGACAGTTTCTTCTTGACTGAGTGCAGTGGCTACCTGGAGGCAAATTTTTTTCCCTTGGATGGAGGAGGCATGAACGACCCCACTCTGCTTCTGATTGGCTTACTCTGATATTCTTACCCTTACCCTAACCAGTCTCACTTCTCATGCCTACACCTTACAAACTCATTCAACAAAGGCAACAGGTATTAGCCAAGATTGCCAAGGTAGCCACGCAACCAGCAGAGACTCCAGGAAGCCAATGCATCGGGCACATGGATGTATTAAGAGATCTGTGCACAGCGTTGCGGAGGCGGGATCCTTTTCATTTTCACAGTATAAAATTACCCGCATGGTTGGCACTGCTTCCACATCATTGGGCCCATATAGAGCAAATGCACTACAGACTTCTGCTGGCCGAGCTGGCTACTTTAACCATAGCACTCCGCTAACTTCCATGGGGATAAATGATTTAATTTTGCAACTTTTCTAGACTTTCCAAATGTTATCGGACCAAATGGATTAAATCCTGATAGTGAAACAAGTCATTTCGAAGGGACTGTGATGCTCAAAAAAAATGTTGTCTCTTTCCCATTGCAAGTCTATGGGAAGGTCTTTTTGGGCCCAGCTGCATCACGTGACAGACTCAAGAGTTGAAATTACACTTCAAAAGTCTTCAAAGCCTTCAAAGCCCAGGGCACTTCCTGGGGGCCAGATCCAGTGACTGCACCTTTCCAAGAAACAGTCTGGCACATATTCTCCTGTAACACTGCAGTGTGTTGTTTTTATATTTCAGTTTTGTACATTAAACAAACAAAATATACTGTGTTAATTAGTGCTTCACATGCTGCTTCTGTTACCTTCTGACAGATCGAGGCTAGCTGCTTCCTCCTGCTTACAATCTTTCTGCTAAACTAATCTAAGCTAAGCAGCTGTTGGCTTCATAGTAACTGACAGATATAAGAGAGTGGTTCGAAATCTCAGCAACAAATTGAGTAAATGTATTTCCCAAAATAGCAAACTATTCCTTCAAGAAAAAAGTAATTGGAGTTGGAGAAACTATCAAAGCTCAGTATTTGTCAGCGCATTTGTGTGGACAAAGTGGCAAGCTATCATTAGTGATTTTTTTTAGCTTGTTTTCTCTTTCTTCCAGACACCACGCTGCATGTTTCCTCAGTCTACCTGACCTTGAAGGCCTGAGGGAGTCTTCAGCAGTGTGTGTGTGTGTGTGTGTGTGTGTGTGTGTGTGTGAGGGTGTGTGTGCACCCATGCTGTTGAATTCCCAAAAACAACCAGCCTGGCATACAGCCTATTTATGTACCAGTGTGTAGTCGGGGGCCCCATGCCTTAATTAAATCTAATCTAATTCAGATGCTCCACCCGCCCGCTGCCCCAACCAGGCACCAGCCAATAAAACAAGCCCCCTCGACCCCTCCCTTGTGATTTAAAATTGGCCGGTCTTTCACGCTACCAATTAATTATGAACTGGACTCTCAGCAGAGAAAGGCCAAAACAAAGAAGAATTATTTCCATAATTACCTAGTAAAAAAAAAAGGCACAAATAAAGAGATCCCACCGCTGCCACCCTATGCTGCCTATCAGGTTTCAGTGAAGTCCTCTGGGAGCAGAGAGAAACACACAAAAGGAACTCATAATGCTGTAACATTAACAATGGGAGCCTATTCGGTACATTAGCGATAGAGGCCTGAAAGGCTGTTTCAAATCACACAAGAGATGAAAAGACAGAGGGAAAAGAAAAAGAGACTGAGGCAAGTGTCTTTCCTGTTAAAGGAGAAGGGCCCTGTGTGTCTGCCCCCCCCAACTCCCCCACCTCCACCCCCCCCCCCCAACCCCGCTGTGTGTGTGATTGAGCTCCGCGCTCTGTGTTTCAGCCCATTTTGAGCTGTTAGTTGTAGTTGCGGCACAAGCAAAGGTGTGATCATCACATTCAAAGACAGGTGAGGGGGGTCTCACAATAACAATGGTAATTCAGATTCAAAAGAAAAGAGTCAGTACCTTCCGTACACATGCACACTTTGTGTCCTTTGATGGCAGAAAATTCATTTCTATGAAGTATGGATTCACACATCAAAGTCCTTGATAACAGAGCCAGGGCTAGATGTTGAGTTTAAGGTACATCAAAGAGAAAAGCCCCTTACTCACAACTATGATTAAAATCTTTTTATCAAATCAATGAACTTCATTGTGTTTGACTGGCTTTCAAACTTTTTCCGTCACCCAAATCTCTTGTGATTCATGTCCTCACACTCCATGTCCTCACACTCCATGTGCTCATAGCGCCTGGTCCTGCTAGCATCTCTGACAGAGTTACTTTGTACCAAATTCATTTGATGGAACTGTCATGATCAAAGTTGAACATCAAAGTTCACTCGAGGCTTTCCTGTCTTGTCTTGTCAAACTTGACATGAAAGGCTCAAGTACATTTGTGCTGTCGACCAATGGCAAAGCCGCTCCGACACTGTTGACCGCACAACGGGTAAAGGCCAAAGTGGAGGAAGCTGTCCTTTTAGCTCATTCGATTTCAGAAAAGTCTCGTGTGACATAACAAAAATTGAAATTCTTAAGACGTGCCACAGGGCCTGCCGTCAGTCAGGATACGGGTTGAAGTAGGTCAGTAATTTCCCAAACAAGGGCGCTTGTACCCCATAGGGTACTTTTGCAGTTGTCTGGGGGTAACCAGTCAGAAAGCAAGCAAGCAAAGAAGTCCAAACAGCTCAAAGTAAGAAATAGTTGGATGAAAGTAATAAAGAATTAGCTAAGGTAATGGATAAATGGTGTTTGAAAAGTGAAGCCAATGCCTGTCTTAGACCTGCACTCTTTCTAATGGCCAGCAGGGGGCGACTCCACTGGTTGCACAAATAAGTTTGGTTGTTTTAAAGTCTATGAGAAAATGACCCTATTTCTCACTTGATTTATTACCTCAGCAAACATTTTCTTAATGAGTTTATAGTCTCAGTTGCTTGTCTCAAGTCCTCTTTAATACAGCGTTCTGTTCATTTTGGTAAATAAATTATGGTCCCACTTAGAGTAAAATAAATGGTAATGGTAATGACCAATGGCAATGATTGCAATAGCTAAAAGTACAGATAGATGTTGTGAAAGCTTATGGACAAACAGATGACACGGGAAACTGAAAGCTAATGGATAGATTATTGAAATACTTATTCTGCCCTTGTTTTCAAAATCACTGCAGCTGAAAATATGAGTCTAATCTACCAACACATTTATTAAATGGTTATTAATAAAAAAAACTACTAGTGTGTAATCAGTATGTGGTTGAGATTAAAGGAATATCACCAGGATTTTCATCCTAGAGGCCTGAGCACTACCCAACCTCAAAAACGTTTTGGAGCATTTCTGAGAGGAGCTGCATGTTCAAAATGGGCTGCATATAGATGTACTTGTGTTCCACATAAATAACCTCACTCTGCAGCTCTCCCGGCGACATTGGCACCTCTAACAGTGCTTCTATACTGTATTCATAAACTCATAAACCTTCCATATGTGGAGGCTTGGGGAGGGGGGCAAGGTGCAGCCTCTCAACTCAGCCACTTTAATTACATCAGAGTGCCTTCTCCCCACATCTCTCCCCCTCCCCTGTCCTCTCCTCTCCTCCCCTCCCCTCCAGCCTCCTCTTCACCACTCCTGTGCCTTTTGTTTCCCCCTCCTGCGTCTCTCCAAATGCCTCCCTCTTCCTCCCCCTCAGCTTTGTGCTTTTCTTTCCTCCCTCCTTTTCCTCTGCAACCCGCTATTCCACTCTACTCCCCTCTTGTTGGTAATTTACTGTCATGGAGATGACATGTGCCTTGCTTTTATGATATACAACAACTGCACTCAGCCTGGATTATGCACTCAATGGAATGCTTATCAACAGCAAAAACATGTCGAATCTGGATTTTCAATCTCTCTCCACTTTCTCTTCTTTTCCCTTTTCGCTCTCCAGCCTGGTTCCCTCTTCCACTGCCTTTTCTCTTTCCAATAGTCTACCACTCTCTTTTTTACGTTTTTTTAATTTCATTATCTCCTGCCTGCATCAATCTTACTGCCCCTGCATGAGAGGAGAGAATTATAGGTACATGGAGAGGTCAGAGACAGTACAACAGTGGACAGTGGAGAGGAGTTCCAAAAGGACAGGGCTGGAAACAGATGTGGACAAGTCCAAAGGGAGAGGGAGGAGACATGAGCATATAGTGTCTTTTGAAGTATCGTGCGCACACATCTCATCTCCCCTACCACAGGCTAAGAAAACTGAACTCCACACACACTGCTCCAAACTAGCCTTAAATCTATTACAAGAGACAGAGTCACACAGACCCCATGCTGTGTCCCTTCAGTACTAAGAATGCACTCTTTTTGCCTGGATCCCTTTTTGTGTTTTTCTCCTCCTCTCTAAACCTGACTAACGAGCCTCACTTACTGTGTCAGGATCCTTTTTTTCATCTTCTTTAGTTTAAAAACTAGTAATGTCATTATCAGGAAGTCAGGCTTCACTAAGTGTGGTCTTACTAGGTATAAATTAAAGACCAACTGATGTATTGGCATGAGTGTAATGGAGTATATAATGGTTATCAAAGGTATACTGCAGTATGCAGGATACAATGTATAGACTTATACAAAAGTAGTCCCTCTCAATCATCACTTATGACCCAGAAGTGTGCGACATGCAGCGTGCAGCAGTGAATTTATCTGAGGAGACTCTTCTGCCTGTATTGTCTTATTTTCTTCTTGGTTGAAATGTACCTGGGCACAGCATGCAGGTGAGTTTGGGACTTTATTAAAATGTAAATACCAGGTACCAGACGGCAAGCAGCAGACATCCAAGAGGAAGCTACAAAAATTGTGGACATAGCGCAAACCCCCCACAAACACAACGACAAATAATGAATCTGGTGTTGCCTTTTTACTTTCGATTTTGGTGACGATACTGTTTGCAAACAGTAACCGACAATTCCTGCATAGTATACCTTTGAGTAACAAGCGCCAAATACAAGGTAATTTAGAAACAGCATGGCAGTGTTGCATGCTGTAGTTGGTCCATCACAAAGCAGACAATTGTAAAATGTCCCACTATGTATAAATCTTTATCTTAATGTTTCAGTGAAATGGAAGCTAAAGCATCTTCATCGTCAGCATATAATGTGACAAATTTCCAAATCAAAACCAGTAAAGTTACAAGAGGGATTTAAATCAAATCCTTTCGATTTTATTGGACTGCTCATGGATAGGCGGGGCTGAGCCAAGACACTGAAATATCGAGCTGTAGTTAGATGCGGAAAGATTTTATAAACAATCTGCTGACTAAGATCCAAACACACACTCCGCCTGATTTCATTCTGTTAGCTACAACAGCTAACAAGCTGATGGTCAAGTGCAGTTTTGTATAATGAGCAGGGTTAGTTCACTATGTATACGACTCTTGAGTTCACAGTGAGTCATCAAAAATATTTTAACTTTCTACAGTAAGAGAAGGGACTGATTTTGATATATAAAAATACTTAGAAAATTATTTTTGACACATATTAAACATATAACAACTATGGATGTATAAAGAGAACTTGATACAGCATTCGAGACGGGCAGCTGTTCATTCCTATGCAGGTACATGAAGCCAAAAGAGCTTGATTTCCTCGGTATGAATTTCCCCAATTGTCCACAGGATTGAGCCCACAGAATAAGCACACTAGAAACTCATGGCAGCCAAACATTGCTGTGTCTAACCCTCACGTTTAGCCCTCCGCCAACACTAATGGGGATAAAAATGATTTAATTGTGTGGCTCTTCTTGACTTTTGAAATGTTATCAGACTGAATAGATCAAATCAATCAATCAATCAAGTCGATAGATAAATGAGTAATTTGGCGGCAATTGTGATGTTTAACAAATGTAGCCTCTGATTTACTGATGTCTTACTCACAATTGAGGTCTATGGGAAATAGTCTTTTTGGGTCCCATGGCATCATGTGGCGGGCACGTACATTGTAATTCCATGTTTGGCCACTATGTAAAATTGGCCTCAAAGCATGGGGGCTGTTCCTGGCAGCTTACGGGACATAGGGTAACAGCTTGGAAAATCTACTTTTTGTTTCAATGTGTCATTAAACCACAAAATGCAAAGGTTAAAGGGTCAAAATAAAGCATAATAGTTGTGTTTTATTCATCTCAGATAATAGCATTTGCCTCGAAAATCCAGTTTCTGTCAGTTCCAGTAAATACTCGTTCCCTTGTGATGAGCATAAAAATGTAAGTTGCATCTTTTTTGAATGAGTCAATTAACATATAATCAAATCACATATATCATGAGACTGTTGTTATGAGAACATCTAATTTACAGTCTCTCAGAATATAACTGTGTGCACCCATGTGTTTAAGACAAACACAATCCTAAGATTTACATTATACTGTAGCACAGCCTGTGAGCAGTATCAAAATATTTCTTGGCTGAAATGAAACCCATTGAGAGGTGCTTCTGAACAAGATGAGGCAGAATATTGGTACACACATACAAGCCCACACATTGTGGGCTTGTATGCAGCTACTGAAGCAAAGTGAGGGGCCGATGTTAGTGCACAATAGGCTATTGAGCATGCAGTGATTAAAACAAGCTCTGAAGCGCTCCTTTGTCTGTCTCTAATCAAACTACGCTGCAGATCAACAGCAGACATGTCGTTGAATGACTGCGATACAAGTTCTTTTTTAAATTTAAATGGAGCAAATTCCTTTATCCCGATTGGCTACCTGCCACTGAATACGCTAACTAACAACTGTCAGAGTACGCTCATCCAAAGATGAATGGGCAAACTAAAATGAAAAGAAATCGGGTTAATAAAGGACTCCACATATCTTAATTGCCACACTTAAAACGCCTCTGAATAAAGGAAATGGAGATATTCCCTCCCTCTGGCTCATTCCTGAGGGAAAAGATAGGGCCTGCACAGATGTGCTGTACTTTCCCTATGCACTGAAGACTCATTTCACATTCACAAAGTGCCATCTTTAAAAAGAGTCCAAAGTGGAGGGGGGGAGGAAAGTAATCATCCTCTAGCTTCAGCATTCCAGGTTCTGCAGCTACGTGTCGAGTACAGCTGTCTTCAGCTGATATAGGTTGGTCACAGCGGTGCTTTCCCTTATTGCAGAGTCACTTTGTCTGACGCTAATTACAGGTGTGGGGCTTCTAACTCATTTGGCAGCTCTGTTGCCACAGCTACGCCCACAACGACAGAGTGATAAAATGAGGTGCAGAACCAGTGACAGGCTTGGCCAGCTCATAGCTCAACACATTAAGTCCAGTCTGAGAAGAGAAGAGAATGATGACGCCACTAGGGGGCAGACAGCTCTCATGTTTACTTGGCAACACTCACACATACTCTCACACACACATTCACACTTCATCCGTTAGTATTGGGCGGGCATCCAGAGCAGGGGGAGGGCGTGCACTAGGTTGAGGGGGCATGCCATCTGGCTTCTAATACCCTCAAACAGATGCACGCACGTGCAGTTAACATACAGGCCCCACATACAGCGTGCACAGTAACAGGGCACATACATTCATGTGCGTACCATACAGTAAGTTCAACAGAAAAAAAAAAAAGTTCAAACACATCCGTTCACCCACACATTCACACAGCCTGCTTTCATATGCTCGTCGGAGCAAAACCGGCAATACAAACAAAATCCCAGAAATCCTTTCATCCTGGTCCAGAGCGAGCTAACTAAACCAATGCCACATGGTGGTGAAATGTGAAAAAGAAATTAGGGGGGAAACTACAAACAGCAACTTGTGGGTTGTTTGGTGCACTCATGCCTTTCAGATTGCACTACCAGCAGGGAGGAATGAAGAGAGTGCAAAAAACAGCAATCTTAAAGTGACTGTGGTGGCTATAGTCGCAATAAACTTTGCTAAAAAGGATTATAAAACTGAAACTATGCTGCTTTTACAGTCATTCTGACCCAATTTACACCTGCTGTTAAATTTAAGTTTGCATCTGGAGTATAACACAGTCACTTCACTGCATTTACTCTTAGCAATTATTGTCTGCATTACAATTTGGTCACATTTTTATGCATCTTATGCAAAGCAGGTGAGTAGGTGTGGAGGCAGGGGGTTCATATAGTCAACAAAAACATGCAGCTGAGGTGAGGTCGCTGTACGAACTGTGCCTTTTCTTTCTCTACAGGGAGCATCTGAAAAAAATCCAAATTTATTTTACAGTGATCGTGTTTTGTAGCAGCTGTGAATGTTTCCATGTTTTCTTGTTGACTGTTGAGATGAGAATTGTCTATTTTTATTTTGGTACATCATCTTGGCTACAAGCAGAGCAGAGCCCACGGTGATTTATCCAACTCATCAGCAGACACTGTCCAATGCCATCCAATCACTCTGCAAGCCAGATCATCTCCAGAGGTGGTCTGGCTGATCCAGCCACATGCTGATAGTGTTTGTGTGTATTCCATTAACATACAAGCTTCTTTATCTTGATGAGACATCCAGATACGGATCAAACTTTCATTCCACACACAAATGGGGTCAATGCTTCCAACTCCATCCCAGCTCACGTGTTTATTACTATTACACTGGAGATGTATGGTGTTTGTATGTGCGAGGCATGTCCACTCAGGCAACACTGATAAATGGCTTCCGATACAGGCGCCCCTGCTATGAAACTGTGAAACATAAACCCCGTTTCCACCAAACACTTTCAGCGTGGTACCTTTGGAACCAAAAGTAACCCTTCAGACATGGACCTAGACCCTAGGTCCGTTTAGTGTTGCCACTGTCAACAGTACCCTTAAATGTGGGCGGGGTTGTTGTCATTCACTGCTCCGTCAAGCATTTGCTGTATTTCCTCATCATCAGTGACACCAATGGAAGTCTGTACCTTGTTTATTGTCCACAGAACGAGGTTGCACTCCGGAAAAATGGCACGTTTGGGTATTTAGTCCTTCTCAGGCAAGTGCAGCCGGCTGGCTTTTTTGAATTTAAGGTTTGCTGATGGATTCACGTCATCAACTCACACATTGAGTAGCATTACAAGTTAACGTTCCACCTTAAAAGTTGCTTGTAATGTAACTTATGAAAAACTTGCCATGGTATGAACAGTGGTTACAAAACCAGCCACAACTCGGCCCTGAGCAGAGTGACCATCCTCTAGTCTCCAGTCAACAGACTGCAGTGTTCACAGCTCCACCTTTCAGTACCAAATCTGTGTGCTAGGTATCCCAACAGAGGGGTGACCAAAATGGTAACGGTATGGAACGGTTCCATTGGTACCATCCACAACTTTTCATAGTGGAAACAGAAAAATGCGCACCAAACTGAAATGTATCGTACCGTACTGCTCCGTGGCATTGGGAGCTATGGGGTATATTTCATCTGGTAGAAACAAACCAAAGTTAGAACAAAGTCTGGTCAGGTCCAATATCCTCAATAAAAGGACGCTGGTTTTCTTATTAGGTTGCTGCTTGACACAATGTATTTGTGGCAAATTAAACACTTAATCACTCTGACCTGCTGTAGCCTTTTGAGCAACTGCCTTCTTCCAGTCATTTCATGCTGCCTGCAATTTAAACAAGAGTGCAAGAGTCATCAGCACACTCTTGGATTTTAGAAATGAGATGCTAGTTGTAGAACTTAAGGACTATCTGATCTCTAAGCATTTCCACCACTGTGTCTCTTTCTGAGATCTTAAGGCTTGCACCCTTAACTTTAGCGTGTGATCACCCTCGTTGTCCTCTGTTCTGTGTTATTGTTTTCATAAACCCTCCCCGCCAACAAACTTCCCCCTGGTGGGACATAAAAGATTGATTGATTGAAAGCTGCTCTGCCAAGCCACACTGGGAAGCATTGCATGTTAACTGCTCTGCGACAGGACTGTTCCAGATCCCTTCGGCATCCCGGTATTAATATTCATGTCTCATGCTGTCACCCTGTTCCTGTTGCTGTGCCCTGTCATGTACTATATGTCTGTTCTTGTTAGTATGCGCAGAGAACGAAGGAATTAATGGACAGGCGCTGTGTGTGTGTGTGTGTGTGTAGTCTGTTTACCTTTTCTCATTAGAAACTTCTTTATGTCTTCATGTTTTCATGGAGGACAGCCCGTTTATTTGTGTTAGCCTGTGTTTTTGTCAGTCTGTTTCCAACGCTGTCCTGTCCTGTCTGTATATCCCTCAGTGTGTGTGTGTACGTATGTTTGAGTGGCGCTTTGGGGAAGGGAGGTTTTCATGCTTCATCGGGCCTCTATTTGCCTGTCCTGTAATAACTTGTCCGCTCCATTGCTTGCCACTATCAGACCCCCCCATAACACTCAGTCACAGCTTACTATGGGCCCCTAGAAGAGTGGAGGGGAGGTGGGTTAGAGTTAATGAATGACTTCGGCATCTGGAGAACATCCACAGAGAAGGAGGAGGAAAAGATGGGAAGGACACAACAGGAAGGTTGAAGGGCAGGTGAAGGGAAGGAAACTGACTGATATTAGGCAGCAGCTACTGCAAAAAGGTTGGACCATGACTGTAAAATAATAGAGAGCAGGGTTACAGCTGATAAATGAATTGGGTACTACAGCATTAAGTACTTGTAATGACAAGATGTCAGAATGATTTAATAATCAATAACAAGCAGATTGCTGTGACTGTTTTACTATAATGATGAGATTGGTAATCTTGGGACAGACAGAAGAGGGCTGCATATACCTAAAGCCTAATAATTCAGTGTTGACTATATTTGGTTCTTATCTTTCATGTGTGGTGCAGCATTTGGAAGCCAAACTGTATGTGTATATGTGAACATATGTGTATATGCTGTACAGTATGTGCTTATAGATACATTTCTGTATTATCTACTTGGATTGTGTGTTATAACTCTCAAACGGGTTGACTGTTGTCTTGATACAAAAGTGAATTTCATTACAGGAATATCTGATTTTTGGGAAATGCACTTCTTCGCTGCCCTGCCAAGAGCTGGATAAGAAGATCGATACCACTCTCATGTCTGTATGACATGCGGTGGGAGTGTTATGTGCTGGACTATTTCTTGGCTGGCTGCAGGGACTAGCCTACACAGTTTCTTGTCATCACTGCGAGGTTGCCAGGCAACCAACTAAGACTCATGTAAAAACCAGAAAAGTTTTTTCTTCATGTTGGTTTTTGTACAGATTAAACAACAGGGTTTCCCACACATTCATTTATTTGTGGCGACCCACCACGATTAAAACATCTGCCGCCATGTTTTGATTTTCTATTTTGGAGCTAGACTGTTCAATAAGAGCGTTTTTGGAATAAATATAGCGTTTGGTTATTCTTTGCTCCACATTCTCGCAGCGCAGAGCGTCCTGTGGGTACAGATGGAACGGCAGACCGGCAGGCACAGTGGAAGTGAAACTTAACTGTTCATTGCAATAGGTTTTAAAGTTTGCTTTCACTCACAAACAGCTGCTCTGTTCATTCATCGATGTAAACTGATCAGGTCTGATTGAATTGAGTGATCAGTTATCCATCCCATGACACAAAACTCCACAAACAGCTGCAGAGGAAATATAGAAGAGTTCTACCTGTGGTGCATTCATGGACCCACAAAGCCTCTGAATTTAGAGAGGGGACAGACTGCTACACAAAACCACACAAGCAAGGACCCCCTTCTTGTCATCACCTACCTCCATACATTGACTCTAATTCTGTGGGAAACATTGAACACACAGTGTAGGCTAGCTGTTTGCCCCTGCTACCAGTCTTCCTATAGAGCTAAGCTAACTGGCTGCTGCAGGTAGCTTCCTGTTTAGTGTTCAGAAGAAAAAACAAGAAAGTTTCCTCTGCTGGAAATAAAGTACAAAGGACTTAATGTTGCTGCTGTTTGGGGAACATGGGAGAGCAGAGAAGTGGGACAGAAGAGTAGCCGCTGTAGCGCAGTGGGGAGAGACTCTGAGGTATGTTCATGAATAACAGACCTTAGAGTGCTGGGAAAAGATGGGCTATGAATATCACTTTGGCTTGTGTATCACAGAGAATCAGACTCAGTAGGAGATGCAAAAACAAAGACCCGTCACTCATTGTTCTACTCGTAACATGCTGCATGCTTGAACTGAGGTACAAAAGTGGGAGTTTCAACTCTTTGTTTTTTGTTTTAGAAACTCTGTCAGTGGTTGTGAAAGGTAGGCTATTTTCTTCCTGGAGAAAAAGAAAGAATGGGGAGGGTGACAGGTTGCTCGGGATCGCTGAGTGGCTTTGACTAAGATCCCCTCCCACCGAACCTGACAGGGTGCAGTCACCATGGCAACTGCTCTTTGGGGCTGAAAGGTGAGTTGGGAAGGGGAGGAGGCTGGCCTGAGAGTGGACACAAACACAACTCGCACATGCCTGACGCATGCGCACACAGAGATAACACCCAAAGCCAAGATGTGATGGAGCTGAGCGATAAGGCTGTGGAGATTAAGAGTCTTATTCAGGCCTGTGTGCATTTGCAGGAGAGGGGATCCGCAGGCTTCGATCAGCCTCCTCGGGAGCGACAGGAGACTATTATAAACTGTAGCCTGCAGCTGGATCGACAAAACAGCAGGCAGGATGACATGCAGGAGTCACAGAGGAGACACGAACTCATCTGACAGCCTTGGTGACAGGAGGCTGATACGAGACGATTGACTGTTGAGGGAAAATTGGTTTTAGTGATTTATAAAACTTTCATTCAATACAGAAGTGGCACTACTTGGGGTTGAATGTTGAGGGAAAGCTCTGGATGACATTCAGAGAGAATTAGGACGTTCATTCAGCTCAAATGCAAAAATACAGAATGTGAATATTGTATGAAATGAATTGACTTTTTTTACTCTTCTCCTGCCACAATAATCATTTAACAGCATTTTAGTATGCCATAATATGTGAAAATCGGCAAGAAGAGAATTATGTAAGCACAGCAGTGCATCTAAACACTCTGCTATGTGTCCTGGAGGACCAGAGCTACACAAATATTACGTAAGAACTGTGGATGAGCATCAAACCAATAAAACATCCAAAGTAAAACACCACATTTCCTCCCATCACAGCTGGCCTCCGACATAAGATGGAGTTATTAGAAGTCAGATAGAAGGTCAACTGAAAAGGTAAACGGTACCCGAGGCAACCTGACCAAAAGCATGATGAAAAGCTGTGCTTGATGCAGAGGAGGATAAGGCTGAGGTGGTCAGAATATGATGCTGTCACATGCTTATTTGGAGAAACCAAACTTAAATGTTCAAGGTACACATTAAAGGAGAAAGACTATTTAAAGCTTTGCCCTATTACTGAGAGTCTGGCTGCAGCAGAAGAGTTTTGAGTCTTCTAATAACTGGGTTGTACAGCATTGAGGACTGCACTGTACCGCCAGCACCAGAGTTTTATCTACAGTTTGCTAGTGTGTCTCACTGTCAGATTTTTTTTGCTCTGCTCACCACTAATGTGACTTTTACTGTCAAGCAAAACCTTTGTTTCATAACCCTTCAAAGCACTC
Source organism: Epinephelus awoara (assembly GCA_035609425.1). Lineage (NCBI taxonomy): Eukaryota > Metazoa > Chordata > Actinopteri > Perciformes > Serranidae > Epinephelus > Epinephelus awoara. The sequence goes on along the minus strand of CM069298.1, from coordinate 25,471,163 downwards.
AGAGGTCTGTGTGTTATGAGGTGCTTGAACTGAAAGGTTAGTTTTAACATAGATAATGTGCCCCTGTCCTAAATTAACAACGAAGTGTGCACATTTTCGCAGACTGTGAAAAGCATCTCTAAAAGCATATAATTTGAACCATCTTACTGGTGGTTTTGAATATTTTAAGTCACTAATTGCGAATTGGGTGTAATGCCAAACATTTTCCAAAACATGAAAGTTTACAGAATATATCTTTTTTATTTTAAGAGGTTTTAGTCTTGCCAGTGCTGCAAGAGAATCAACTTGTGAAGACAGGAGGCATTAAAAAAATACATTTAAGACATATTTCACTGTTAGAAAAATGGTCTTTTAACAAAACTGGTCTGTCTGTGCAGTAGAGAGATGTAAATACTTTTAAATATGGTGCTGTATGACCAGAAAAAAAACAGAAAAGACTGTTTGCTTTTGCTCAAGAGGAAGACAACCTACAACTACCGAAATACACTGCGCTGCACCGGACCCATAAATGCTCCTGCTGGGGGGTGACGAAATTCTTGTTCCTTTTGACACAGAAAACAATATGGCAGCCAGCTGATAACAAACGATGCCAATTTACAGTTAAATGGTAAGCTGAAATACGTGCCTAAACTAGAATTACGGCCTCGTAGTTGCATGCCTCCGCAAACCACTGAAGTTGCAGTTACAGTTTACATCCATGTCTGTGAAAACATAGATGCTTAACATACATTTTAAGGTAGGCACCAAAAATAAGTGTCATAAATTCAGTATTTGACTTAATGTCTTCTCTTCTGTTCCTGAGTTATGACATTGAATAATAGTCCGAATGTGTTTTTACATCCACAGTAAGGATGTCCTTTGGCCTTAATAAATAGGTAATGCAGTAACAGAATCTTGGTTTGCATCAGCACTGCTTAGTTTTACTGTTTGATCTGAGATTTTTTGGCCTCAGTTTTTATTAAACAGGAAACAGTCAGGCACTTCTTGTTCACAGATTCTCATATTACTGTCAAACAGTGCACTAAAATGTTAGTCAAGAAATAGGCATTGCAGTAAATACTCTTGGCTTATATTTGATCAGCGCCGCTTGTCTTACAGTTTGATTTGAGTTTGGTTCGAACAATAGCCTGAAAATCATCAGTCATCCCGCAGATTTGAGCTGGGAGATGAGCAGGGAGCTCTGAGTGCTGGTAAGATGGAGGGACGTTTATCACAGTTCATTTACACATATTACATATTGTGACACAAAACTGGTTGAAAATCAGCACAGTATCCCTTGAATGCATAACAATGAAACTTCTTATTTTTTGTCATTGCTTTCTATTGTTGTATGGTAGTTAAATTGTGCATAGGAAACATTTTGAAACCTCTTCTTTAGAGAGTCATAGAGACTCCACCATTTTGAAACTTGAGAAGCATTGAGGAGATAAGATTTGGGGGACAAACCTTGGAAGAAGCCAATAGAAGTGGCATGAAAACGATGATGCGATTATAATTTCTTCTATTAAAACATTTGCATTTCAGTTGCTGACTTTCAAATCTTCAATGTGAAAGTGTCCTTGAAAGAGGAAGTGTCTTGTTTTGCTTGTCTATCTAAAAAAAAAAAAAATAAGGAAAGACTCCCTCAGTATAATCTTGCTCTAAATGTACATACTATAGAGAAGCTGTCACTCTTAAATGCCTCCAGTTAGACTGCTAGTGCTTTTCCAACTCCGAAGGGAGGTACCCCCGTATCCACAACCTGCAGCGATCAGATTAGTGCACGGTTATTGCTGCTTTGTTTTAAGTTGAGTATGGGAGCTGCCCGTGTGGATGTCAGTTTTATTGATCACGTAAGTGGCAGTTAAGCCATCAGTCTTTCTCGACTGCCACTGACAGGCTCACCTGCTGAGTTTGTCAGACTGGTGGCTGGCAGGTCTACAGATGAGATTAGAGCTGGTTAACAGGGTTACTGGTGCACCTTATTGTATCTGTGCTGCCATTATGACACTCAAATATACCATGTCTGTTTTTGTAAGCCCTCATTTATACAGCGATTAAAAAAAAAAAATCCATTTCTGAGCATTATGTGACATGTTTTCTTGTGTTTGTGTAAAAAGCTGCTTCACTTTGAACTGGGAGTTAAAATCCAATTATTTTTAGATTGTTCTGAGGAAATTAATATAACCACATTTCAGCATGTGTCAAAAGCAGAGCACTTAATGCTCCCTTACCAAATACACAACATATTGTGTAAATTATATTAAATCTGAACACAAACAGCAGCAACACAGAATACTGAAGATAAAACTGTCAAACTGAATTTTTAATGTGAGATTTTCATAGCGTTGCGAGTAAATGCTGCAGCACTCTCAGCTTTAACTCTGACACAAACTGAGCAGTCAAGAAAACCACCAACACACACACACAAACGCAAGAACATGCATGAGTACACAAGCAATACATTCCTCCTGGTAACATTATCTACCGAGAAGACGTGGCAACAGGAGACTGTGTTTCAGTGAGTGAAGTTCCAGTTGAAAGCGTTTGATTTAGTTCTCAGAGCAGAGATCATAGTCGCACAGACAGGATTAATTAAGGTGCGTCAAGACCTCTTTCTTAATTACAATGTAGAAAATGGACAGCTATTTCCTACCTGGATTTATTTTCCAGCTAATTGTGTATAACATTTTATCACCTTAATCACTGAGGAGTACCATAACCACTACAGATACTTAGATCGGCCACAATATGGCCTGCTTAAGTAAGAAAATAAGAAATGAGTAGGAAATAAAAAGCACACACACACACTTCTGTACCAACGGTTTGTATGTTTGTTTCTGTGTGCTTCAATAAGTATGCAAACAGGCCAGTCAATTCTGTTCAAGGCTAAAGGCCAGCCTGCTCAAGGCTTATCTTTTAAAGGTACAGTGAGCAACAGCCCCCCCCCCCATACACACACACACGCACACACACACGACAGGCCCACTTTATCCTGGCAGGCCACGCTACGATAAGTCTGAGCTCAGAGAGGAGAGGGGCGCAGGCAAGTCAGGCAAGGATCTGGCTTCAGATCAAGTGGGATAAACCCTGCAAACACACACACACACACACACACACACACTAGTATATATACAGACACACAATCATGGGCATGCCAAAAAAGTTGTCTGCAAAGAAAAAGCCATGCAGGCGCACACATGCATTCACACAGAATATAATTGCCTTTGTACAATGCCAGTTCTCCCACAGCTCCAGTCCTACCCTGTTCTTCTCCTGGTTCAGAAACAGAGCAAGACCCTTGATGCCCACTCCACCATCTAATCCCCTCTCCTTCAACAATAGGCCTGGTCAGCTGGTGGAAGCCGAGGAGCCCCTGCGTCTTTTTATCAAAGTCGAACAACAGAGCAACGCACCCTGTTGCTGAAGGTCTACGGCTCCAGCTCGTATCTCTTCGTTCAGCTAGAGTGGAATCAATGGCCTCTGTCTGAGTGATAAGAAGTGGAGCATGATGGTCAGTTCTGCAGCTTGTACATATTTGCTCCGAGTGTGACGGTTTGGGTTGAGGAAGCGTGGAAAGATTGGGGATCAGTGCCTATGGGGATGCTGGTACCTGGAGGTCGGAGATAAGGCCGGTCCCAGAGCCTTCTTTGAGATAAGCGTTTGAAGTCGTGACCTTTTGCATATGAGAAGGCAAGGTGGAGCCAGTCAGCGAAGAACGCCGTGCATGCTGTGCGGTCTGAAGGAACAATGGGGAGCTGTGCTGACGGAAATGAGGAGGGGATAACAAAAAAAAAAAATCCCAGTAGAAATCTCGGTTTGCCTCACCAGAAGGTAGGTGAAGTGTGTCACCATGTCGGTATGGTTTTGCATACTCCCCAGCTATTACTGCATGTCAATCTTTCCGTTCTCTCTCATCCTTCTTCTCTCTCTCTCTGCACATCCATCTGCATCTTCCTGCACATCGAGTGAAGCCCACAGCTGGAGACAGCTGACTGATGTCTTCTTGAAGACCAAGAAGACTGAGCAGCAGTGTTCGATACATTGTGAAGATGTGACAAGCAACATCCTTTGGCACCTCTTCCCCTGTCTATTTACAACACCAAAGCTTCATTAGCAAGACGGAAATAAAACTCCTCTTGTTGCTGAAGGGTAAGACTTAAACACAACACAGCCATTTAGTCTCAATGCCTATAAAATCAATTATGCGTGTACTGTACTATCTATGTGCTATATGCACAAGAGCCCTGTGGCTTATTGGAAGAGCTGAAGCAGTGGCACTTTGTGTGTTTAACCTTTACAAGTGGGAAAGGAAGCTTTTGTTCTTCCTATAACCTTGCTGTGCGGCTTACTCCCTCAATATGGTGTACTCATTCCTTCCCCTGCGCTCTCATTCCGCCACTTTTTGTCCATCTTTATCGACAGCATTCTTCCCTTCGTTTGATCGCTAAAAGCTCAATGAATGTTTGTTTTGCTTTCTCCCTCCCTGATGACTTTGTTTCCCCGCTCACATCAAACAATTCAGATTCTTTATGCCTGTTGATTCTTTATGCGCCTTACTCTCAGCAGGAGCCTCTTTTAATGGCTCAGACAGCCACATTAATGGCTTCCTCCGAATCAATAACAGCCAGCCGCAGTATATGTTAACATACACTTAAGCAGCATCATTTCCAAGGTAACTGATCCTCGTCCGTGCACTTGCATGCGCGTGCTCCTTTCGTCTCCGTAATTAATGCTTTTGAATATATGCACATTTATTCATGATCCCATCCATCAGCACCGGGCTCTGGCACACACGCACATATTCTGTAGCGCAGGAATAGACTCTCTAGCCCACGCGAGCACAGATGAGACAGACCACACATCAAGCTGTGGCACACAGTGCAAGTGTGTCAACTCGTGCCCGTCTAATTAATAATGCAGCTTTCAGCTATGCATCATCAGTAGCCTGAGGGAGTCTTATGATACTGCGTTGGGGAGGGTGATCATGTCTGTGGAGGGTTTGCGTGTTCAGGCACAACTTTCACAGATGCAATCACAAGCATAAAAAGCAGGAACATAACTACAGCTATATAAAAGTGATTAAATGTGACTGTACTGCTTAATAAACAGCAGTATAAAAAAAAAGTCAAATAAAAGCAGAAACAGGTCTTAGGTTAGCATTGATCCGTTTACATTAAGTTAGTTTAGAAGCTTAAACGGACCAAGCAGCTGAAACACTGTCAAGTATTACCAGAAACAAATAAGGGAAACATGAATGTTTACTTTTTACATGTGAATAAACCAACATATATTCTGCCCTGCTTTTTAGAAGTCGTACAATGTTTCAAGACATTCTTGGAGAGGAAAAGAAACTTAATAAAAGACAATCACTGCCTTGAGTTTTGATGATACTTCTTTGAAACAAAGCTAAACGGTTTCCCAGTAGACTGGCAGAGCTGGCGGATGCTGCTTTGAGAAACTAGGCTAGTAACTATAAAACACCACTCGAAAGCCGTCCCGCAGGAATACATCCAGTTGATCTAAACATCCACATCTATTGTGCGTGGTCTACAAGGAAATCGCCTATAGCTCAGCACACACAGAGCTAAGACACATGACGATGTGTTTCACAATTAAAAAAGCAAATAAAGGCACATTATATCCCGTGTGAGGTTTGCAGCCAAACATCTGCAGCAAGGCAGATGACCCTGATTAAAGAGCTGCACTGTGTGTGGTTTTCTGTCTCATTCAGACTTTGAAAGATAGCCATTTTTCCAAATGCAATAATCTGGCAGTTTTAAGGGGAAAGAAAAAAACTGTCACCCGCCCTCAACTTTCATATGCTTTCATCTGAGACTCTTGTTGGCAGTGAGGCTGGTTTGGGAAGCCACACATCTGGATGACAGCTATGTGAGAACTTCTCACAGAGGCCAGACATTTCACTCCACTTTGGCATTCCCTTGCCGAGGTAGCCACTTGTACAGTAAGCTCTTTCTGCTCTGTATTTAGACTGTGTGAAATGGTTTTTGAAATGCACTGCTGCAGCCTTGTTACTCAATCTACTGACAAACAACTGAGCACAGTCTGGCACATCAGTTGCTCAACTGCATATTCAGGTTTCTGATTTTGTCAACCAGAGTAAGTGACACTTGAAACGCCATCCATGTCCTATAACACACACTCAAACAGAAACACAGTCATGTCTTGCCAGATGCCTTGCTACAGAACTATAAAGCTATTATAGACAACCAAACCATGACCTACAGTGGTTATGTCGAAGTGCAACTATGTTTATGTGCATTTAAATAACTCAAAAAAATAAAAAGAAAGAAGGAAAAATCAAATTTTAGTGATTACATCAGAAGCAGAGGTTTTGGAAAGGTCAACGTTAACTTGCACATCAAAGTGTGTCATTGTTTTAAGACTAAATCTGTTAACTGTGTCTAGAACGTCACGCAAAATATTCTATCAGCCCACTTTCTGTATTCAGTAGGCTACCCAGGTTATGGTGCTTCACACAGGGCAGCAAATTGAAATCAACGCCACATGTACTGCCACACGCTTCAAAATCCGAGCTTATCTTAGAGTTGGAAAAGCTTGCAATTTATTTCTCAGATAAGAAATTGAAGCAGCAAGGGAGATTATTAAAACCGCAGACCAAAATGTAACAGTCATGCCATACCGATCGATGATAATCACAGTTATCTATTGCTACTGATGTAGTCTTGCTCACTAGACCTTTCTCAAGAAAAGAAAGGTCTGGCTGGGCCGACTCTCACTTTAAGATTGGAGAAAAAAACGCTCCGACTGCTTGTATTTCTTTCAACCAATCAAAATCGTTCTGGGCGGTGCCACAGCAACGGTGCGCTTACAAAAATACTGCCGGGGGGGAAACAGGTTTTGGTGTAACACACCCACAAAAATATCGCCTACAGGATGCGAACCATGGCAGAAAAATGGCTACATCCCGGCAAGATCGAACACTGCAGAAGTTAGTAAAGGACGTGTTGAAAACTGCAACCGGAGGTGGTAGGGCGGGACTTCAGCGGGTGGCTCGTTCCGCCCAATGAGAGGCTGATCTATGCAGCGAACTTCCGCCCACTCATACTACTACTGATAGTACCTATACATGTTGACCTTTATGTTAAAGTCTATTTATCCGTCATAATAAGCATGTATCGCATACTGGTGAAAACAAGTGCAAGACAAATCAGTCAACAAAAAAAGTTGTTTTATAAAGTTCTACCAAAGGTAAGACTTTCACTTTGAACGTGACAACAATGAAGGCCTTTTCTCAGGGTTTCAGAGTGATGCATTCTGTGCACAAAATACTTTTTCTCTCTCATTCTCTGCAGCAGCCATATGCTGTAATGTGAACTACCCATCAGCTCCTATACACAGACGACAGATCCGTACATATGTTTGTCCTGCAGGCACACTTGTCCTTGCTTTTTGCGCATTCTCTCCACCGAACAAAGCTGCTTTAGACGAGTACCAAAGGTGAAACCCACAACACAAATCTATTCCTATTGTTCGCTGTATCTTGCTATAGCTCTTGCTCCTTTTCTCTCCCTGTCCCCTGGCTCTCTCAATCTCCACTATGCCTTAAACATGCCTCCAGCGTGTCAGTGTCCATATGACAGTATCAAACAATGGGGAGAACATAAAGAGGAAGAACAGGCGAGGCAGAGACGGAGAGAGACAGAAAAACAGGATGAGGAGGGTGTTAGAGGGGGGTGATGAAAATACACACACACACACACACACACACAAAAAAAAGCACTAGTGCAGGAACAGAGTGATATTATCATCTCAAGCATTGCGTTTAAGCCTAGCCCATCTGAACAAAGCCACCGCAGACTGTCAGAGGAAGCAAGGGAACAGAGGCGAGAGGAGAGAGCCCGTGATGAGAGGAGACAAGACAGTGGGGCATGAGGAGGTGAAATGGTAAAGAGAAGTGATGAGAAAAGCGTGGAGATTGGAGCCAAATGCCAAAACTGAGAAAAAGTAGATGGGAGGTTAATGGCACATGAGTCAGAGACAGAAGGGAGAGAGCAATATAGACAGAAAAAAAAAGACAAGGCAGCAATTGAGAAAGATGGCGCAGAATCCAGTAATTACCATGAATGAGAGCACTGTTGCATGCAGGGACTAATCTAGGCCCCCTCTTCAATCTCTGAGCTTCAAGTATGACCTCCTTCAAAATCTCATACCCTGTAGTTTTTGTCTCCTCTCCCCACTCTCCTGTCATCACTCCTGCTCTCCATTTTGTTTGCTGTTTTCACTCTGACTTTCTCTCTTCTTTTGTCTGCCCTGCTTTGTTTCATTCCCACCTCACCACTGGCTCGACTTCAATCCACTCATCCTGATCACTCACTTTGTTGTTTCCTGTTCCCCATGCAGCGCTCCTCTCTGTTCTGCTCTTACCTCTGCTTCCTGCTCCTGTATCGCAGGTTCCTGCCTGCTTATTCCCATCTCGGTAGAAACCCTATTTCCTGCGTACCTTCTAATCTTTCCCTCCACTCGGTTCCTCTCTCCTGTGGTTTTTCCTCTCTCTACCAGCACCCATGACCCCTTCCCCAGCTACCGTTTCCATCTCCCTGTTTCCCCCTACTCCTTTGTCCACCCCCCCCTTGATTCCCTGTCTTTCTATACAATGAATCCAGAGGGTTTTATCTTTTTTTCCTCAATGGCTTTGCCACTCTCCCTAATCCCTCATCTCCATCAGCTTCCCTCTCAGTCTCTATCACTCTCTTCCCATGTGCTTCCCTTCCTTCGTCCGTCTTCTTCACACACATTTTGCTCTTTTTTTCATCCCGTACTCTACCCCCCCTTCACCGTCCTCTCACATTTCTACCTCTCACACTCTCTGACATGCAATCCCCCCTTCCTCTCTCCAGGGCACTCTTCTTTTTCCTCCGTTCCACTTAAGTTTTCCTTCCTTTTGCATTTCCCTGATGGATACATGTACAGCAAGCACATGCATGGATGCTAACACCTCCGAAACACACACACATACCACTGCGCCCTGCACCTTTATCGCCGCCCAGACGCACATCTGCATTCTGCCGCACCGTACATAATTGCCATGGCTGCTTGTCTGTCGAGAAACACCTTCAGCTCCACCATATCATGGGTGAATGCACACTTACAGTATTGGCAGAAAACACATTTGCAGAAAATAACCCGGCCCATTATACTGAGAGCTGACTGACACCTAATGCATCACTCAAGGGTGTCCATCTGTTTACTCCCAATAGCTGCACGCCATTTTGGTCCATTGCCACTTTAGTAGATGCATGTGGGGATAATGCTCCCTCTTAGTAATATTTAATACCGAATTAGTTACTGCCAGGTAATCATGGATAAATCATCCATGAAAAGGTAAGGCAGGATTCGACAATGAGATTAGGAGATGTGTGTAGTGATCCAGATCCCTTGCAACGTGACAGCCAAAGGAGTGGCATTCAGGGAGCCACTTCTTTTGATAAGATGCAACGGAGCACCTGATGCCAGTGTTGATTACTCCCATTTTTATATCTATACTCCAGCTTCTGTTATTTGCTTCAATACACCAGGCTTTCAGCCCTGCAAAAGTGTGGCGCAGAATAGAGCCACTAAGTGACTCTGCTGCTTATGGATGGCTGCATTAGACATGCCTGAAGAAAAGATAATACGGTCAAAAAAAATGTGCCGGGGAAATTAAATTGAGCTCCGGGCACATAACCATCTCTTAAAAGTACTGTATCTAAATTTCTCCAACATTCATCAAAGCTATCCAAGAGAATGGAATCATATTCAGTGCACCTCTTCGCTCTGGTTTCATAATTTTCTCCGTTTTTGACTTAATGCAATTTAAAAATGCAAAAACAGCATTTTTCCCCTTCTCTTGGGCCAACAGAGATAAAAAAAAATGTCTCTTGTGCAAACTTATGGAAACATTTCTAAAAGAACCCCAAAACAAGGAGTGATTAAATTTTCCTTTTAAGTTCTTTTTGCTGCCCACTAAACCTATTAAGGACTTCATTAATAATCTCTAAACTTTAGCAAAGAAATAGTCAAAGTACTTTACAGCTATTGAGGACTTTAGCAGGGTGACTAATGAGCAGTCAATATCTTGTATTGGTGCAGCCTCGACACCTCTTGGTCTTTCTTTAATGTGATATTGTTCTGGAAAGATAATGGCCTTGTGAGCCTCATTGGAGTTTGCACAATGCCGACTAGGCAGGCACAATTTTCTAAAACAGCCAATGTACTGTGAAAAGAAGGAGGTACGGTAAATGACTGAAATGATTTAGATGCAGAGATGGAAAGAAAAGACTTAGAGAGAGGGAGCCCCATTCGAGCGCCACGCACTTTACACAGTGATCTCACCTCCTTTCTGCTGTCAGCCAACTGGTGAGTGTGTGCTGAGGGGCCAGAGAGGGGCAAGTCTTTCAAGCCAAGTGTTGATGGAGTGGGGGAAATGTTGCAGTTGAGGCCAGGCTTAACACACTTTAATGCAAATGTGATGCTCGTAGAAGCACAAATCAGTGAGCTAATGAGGTTGTTTTGTCTTTTTGGGAGGAGTTTTACATATCAAAGTGCTACTTAAGTGACCTAATAGTAGTATCAGATCATTCATCATTATTCAGTGTTGCCGGCTGGTGTACGGCCGTCATTGACCAACTCAGCTCAAACAAAGATCAACACTTGTGCTTTATTATCACTTACTTGTTAACCTCAACATTCCTTAGATCTCATCCATCTCAAAAAGCTATGAAAATGAGAGTGTAGTAAGAATGGCAACAACAAGTGAAAAAAAAACACCCACGCACACATACATGAACACACAAACAAAAAAAAAAGCCCCCTCACACAAAGTACAACTCTACCCAACAGCAACAGTAGAGCTATTGTTCAGAGTGAAATTCCTTCACCACTCTGTGGGTGCAGGTCATCACTTGACCACCATCACCATGGTGACTGAACGAAGGAAGGTTTAGGAGGGAAAGGTTGTTAATTTACAGGAGCCTCAACAGCAACGGCTGACTGGTCCTGATTCAAGGACGGGGATGATTCATGCAGACTCTGGTCCTGGTCTGGGAGTCACCCCCCTCCCCTGTTTGGCCATAGCTAATGGCAACGGTGTCCTTAAACAACAGGGGCTCTGAAAAGACTGACACTTAGCCTTGGTGAGTGGGAGGGAAGGAAGGGATGGCGAGAAATGAAAGATGAAACAAGTGAGGATATATTCTGAGATAAAGCACAGAATGTACACTCAACAGATGGGTGGATGAACATGGTATAGTATTTATTTTCCCATGAGAACACAGTGATAACAACAGTATAGATTCTAAATACTACTGCCAGACCTCCCAATTTAAAACGCACTCCTACTATACAGGAAAACAATTTCATTTACAATTTAAATTACAGAAATAGTAAGCTGCGCCCCCTCAGTTCAGCGCTGCCAGGCAGCAGCTAGCAGCATCTTGCCAACTGCCTGGCCTTTCTTCTCCTGCGGACCAACAGCCGAGAGCCCCTTAGCGCTGCTTTGTGCACATGCTTTAGGCGGACAAAAGCAAAAACCTGAAACTGTCCCAGAGTTCAAATCCATGGGCGGTGACATGTGCAACCTCCCCTATTTGTGCCTGTCAAGTGTGCGTTGGCTCTGATAAACTGGCACTATTACATTCCACTCCCACACCTCAGTCTACTGCCATTATATTCCCCTACGCCATTTCATGCTCCCTCCCACACCTTTCTCTCTCTGCCAGCGCGCTGAGTGCCACTGACGAAGGGCATGAACAGACCTACATCTCAGCGTCACACACGTCTCCAGCACAAAAATTGCACATGGATTAACTTGTCATTTTAATCTATAGCACCTGTATTATTCGGCCCCAAAGTCTGGCAGTAATCAATGGAGGAGGACGTGGCTGTGTGAGAAGCTATTAGCAAGCTAAAAGGATACCAAAAGTGAATACATACTAAGAGACTTTTAATCACTCTGACATTCTTTATTCTTTATATATCAAACTGACACGATGTATTAACGTCTAGTTTACTGGCGACGCTAATGGAGAGGCAGGAGTTACTGCTGACAGTCACTGTATATACAGCCCCGTCTGAATTACTGCTGTTTATTGGCGCTGCAAATGGCAGGGCTGTGACGACAGGTTGCTGAATACATAGCGCTTATGCAAAACAGCAGATGCAGTACTAGTGGATCTATGGAGTAGTTCTTACACAGCCTTAGGAGGATATAACAAATAGAAAGCTGCAGATTACTCTCTGTGGGAGGGGAGCATCCCTGGAGTTTAAAATGAGGGATTTGACTTCTCGGAGAACTGCGCTCCATACACAAACCAGAAGGTTGAAACTATTCATTGTGCTGTCGGGGGGAATAGAAGGAGGTGTGTGGATGTGCTGCCACGGTGGCCAAAATAAAGCTTATGATCATATTCATGTTTTAGTTGGGCAAACATTGTTATAATAAGCCAAATTCACTTTCCAATCGCTGTGAGACGAGTGAGTCTCGCTGACAGGCTTATCGAAAAGTACAAAAGAAACTGACAGGTTTAATTACGCGCAGTCATGTAACCGCCCAAACATCTTGCTGATGCTTCATTTTTGCAGATCTTGGACCGTGTTTATGGGGCTTAATTTTCATCAAACAAATCCGGGTCAAGGGTGATGTCGACTGCCAATGTTCTGTCATGTCGCAGACTAATGTTAATTGTCAGCTCGCTGCCCAGCGTCTCACTCTGACTGACAGTTCTCCGAGGACCTGTAGGCCAATGATTAGTCGGATGAGGTCACTGGTAAAACTCAAAATACAACAAAATGTGTTGTGGCAGTTGCATGGGCATTCTTAAATTTGCTGAGGGACTTGCTGCCTGTCTCCAAGGGGGTCTGGACATTACAAAATCAGCATACTTCATAGAAAACACTGAGTGTGTAAACACAGCCCTACCCTTGGGTGTGATTGTGCCATTGTAAGACTGATACAAGACACCCTTGAGCAGACATGACTATAAATAATTCTGTTTACAATGCATTGTAATTTAAATCACATGTAAATGGGTTGATCCGGCACACAATGTAAATGCATTCCAAGATGTGTTCTGAATGTCAACATCTCTGAACCATTGTGCTCTGCATAATTGATGTTGCCCCTTTTTGTTCAAAGAAGAGCCCTAATGGATGTTTTGCTGCTTTGAATGTGTTTGGGAGCCACGGGTGGTGCAGTCTTCACAAGTTTAAGGATTTATTTGCTGTTTATTTCCCCAATTATTGCACTGATATTAAAATAAATAGTCTGCAGCAGTGAGATCATAAATCTTCCTCATGTGATGTTGAAAAGCTACAGTGCATCGTGAAAGTTAATGCAAGATCGGAGAGCTTTATTGTCACTGCTTCGCTTTATGTACAGCAACGTAACAAAATGTGGGCGTATGTGTGTGTTGTCCGCTGAAGGTGTCATGCATATTGCGACACACAAACACACACACGACCAAAACAAGCGCCTTAGATGCCTGTGACTAACCAAAGCGTACCTTATCTTCCAAAACACACAAAGCAATTGGGAGCTTTTGATGCCCTTAAACCATCGTCCGGCCCTCTGTTCCTACCTTCACATCACTCACACTTCCCCTCACTCTGTTACTTTTTTCTCTCAGAACAACTTCAGCTACGAAGAAAAGGCCAAGATGAAGCTACTTTGAGATGGAGGAGATGTGAGAATTAATCACTATCACACTCTCCCACAGTCACCACGCCATCTGATACTCTTTGTCTACTCGTGTTAATTAATGCGTAATGAGAGACGCTGATGTGTGCATTTTAAATCAATTACTTTTCTTAAACGACTCTAAGGGGATTCTCAGCCACTTTTTAAAAAGCATCAACTTCGTGCTCATCACTTTTGTACTTGTAGTCTTTAAACTTGTCGGAGCTGTGACCTTCAGGAAGTTCTGGAGGTTGGAGTTATTTTTTTTGCAATTAAATATGCAGAGCAATCACTGTCAGATGCACTGTGACTCTGTTTGTGTGTGTGTGTGTGTGTGTGAGATTTGGTGTGCTCACGCCCTCATGCTTCCTTGGATATGCAGAGTGGCTCTCTTGTTCTCAGTGAGGGCTCCCCCAGCATCTGTCCAAGTCCTGTGAGCCCTGCGGCGGTGTTTCAACAACAATTCGTTGCAGGGGCAAACATGCGCTCCGTCACTGCACTCTCTATCCCCTGCTATGAGCAGCTCGGCAGACCGGGGAGAGCAATGAGGAGCTCAGCTTTGCAAAACTAGCTTTCATGTCATTTCTGTTTCCAGAGTTACACTGCTCGGCCTCGGGGCTCGACTCGAGATGGATGCTGCTCTCATCCTCCCCGGCTTATCGCTACCCCTCGCTCAGTTCTATCCAAATCCCCGCCTTTCTCTACCAAATCACCTGTCTCTCTTTGCTTGCCTCCATCTTCCTGCCCATTGCTATTCATTGCCCCTCGCGACTCCCTTTCTGGTTCACTTTATGTTTATGTGGTGTGCTTTCCATTTCTTTATCTCTGTTATCCGTTACAGGCTCCCCCATCCCACTCCTTCTATCTCACTGCGCGATGATTGCACCAATGCATTTATGGAAGATTGTGTATTGTTACACTGCACTGTTTGCCACTTTGCCACCTCTCTGCTATTTCAAAAATCAATTACCCATCAAATAAAACGATAAACAGTAAAAGCGGCTCTGTGCTGCTGTTTGTGTCTAACTGTGCCAAATTGTTTAAAATCACTCTGATGGGAAATAAAAACACTGGAGGCATAAAAAAAAGCTTGGAGGCTGGTGCTGCTTCTGTGGATCTAATTATCTCACACCTTTAAGGCAGGATAACCAAACGCTGGTCTGTATAACATGCCACGATGATCCGTCCACTGACGGGCTGCGTGCTGATCTCTCACTAGACTGTTCAAATCAAGGGAACCAAATGTGGAGACACTGAGGCAAGTAATTATGGGAAAGGAGGATGAGGAGTTGAACAGAGGAGGAGGTACAGGGGAGAAAGTGAGGAAGGAGATGCTGTGCTCAGGTGGCTTAGAGCGGATATTGTACGCCTTATCTGTCACCTGCAGGTCTGTGCTTATTATAGAGAGAGGCAAAGTCAGAGCAGAATGTAAGGTGAGTACATGTGTGTATGTGTGTGTGTGTGTGCATACAGGAAAGAAACGCAGAGAGTCAAACCACAGCGATGCCTTCACTTCCTCGAAAGCACACAGTCTGATCATAATAAAAAAAAAACAAAGGAAAAAAAAACTGAGCTGCTCTTCACTTGATGTGCGCTGAAGGTCACAACAACACGGATCTCACAACTTCTCGATGCTTGTACTTTATGCGGCGCTACACAAGTTTTCAGCAGCGAAATAAGCGGGAGAACATTTGGGTCATTTGCGCTCCATACATACAAATAAATGCTATAAAATCAGAGCTGACAGGGAGTCTTTGGGAATATAACAACGGCACCAAACACACTGTGTAACTGAAAACACACCCCCTTCTGTGTGGGATAGTTGAAAAAGCTGGTGTTTTTATTTTTATGATAAGAAAAAGATATAACTCGGTACTATCATTAGACACCTGACAACATTTTAGAGATGGAGGCAGTCAGGGAAGCCTCTCAGTCAACCGAGGCAGGCCTTTTAATAAAACCGCTGCAAGGCAGAACACTTCCTTTTCATAGGAAATGGAGTATAATAATTGTAGTCAGGACTGGCAATATTATGTGTCATAAAGCACCCCTTAGATCTTCACTGAGCCCCTGCTGAGGTGCATAAACATTTTATGATACAATATGTATGAGTTGTAATAGTTTGAGAATGTTTTCTGCAAAGTAATTACTGAATGTTATGTCTACTTTGATTTTTAATTGTACATTAATAAACATGTTTCAAATTAATCTAATATGAGGTATTTTGCAAGCAGCGAGCTGTTCATACAGCACCCAGCATTTATTGTGAAGACTGCGTGGTGAGATCTGATCCCTCAGACGCCATAACGCAGCTCTGTTCTGCCAGCACTGGAGCTGGTATTGTTCACTTGTCAACAAGGAAATGGGAATGCGGTGGACACAGATATCAATCAATATTTCTGCATCACTATACAGATCTATTCAGCATTCTGTGCCTCGGCATTGAGTCGCAGAGTCTGAGAAGGACGTGTGATGATGGATGGAACACGTACAGGTGAAAAACAGAAAGAATTTGACTAAATCAGCTTCACTACTTAGGCAAAATTAAAAAATATCCCTGATGAATGTTAGCCTAACAAATGTAGATTTGTGCGGTTTTGCATTAGTGGACTAAATCACAGCAAGCAGAATAATTATCTCCTGCGACGATTATGCGATCTGCAGTTCGTCAACACTGTCACATCGAAGCCATTTCTCACAGCTGAGGAAAGAGATGAAGAGTTTTATTTTATTTTAGAGAATAAATGGTGTTGAAAAGTTTCACCGAGATTTACTGTGCTCATATTGTGAAGTCTAATGTGCGGCTGCAGCAGAGACACGTTTTGCCTCTTGAGTTTCGATCAAATTTCTGCTGACTTCTCAGTATTGCTAACATTACTGTCTTGTGGGCTATAGATGCTGCCTTTTTTGTACGCTGCACTTGGCCTGTTTTTTTTTTTCTTTTCTGACAGACATTTTTTCCTACTGGCGAGTAAATCAATTTGACAGCAGCACCTAGACAGAGGGATAAGGATACACAGGATTTTTTTTTTTTAGCAGAAGAAAACACTGACAGTGGTCCACATTTGGTTGCCTGGGGTTATATGCACATCAGGGCTGGACTGCTGACAGAAATCATGTCGGCTTGCCAGTGGAAGTGCGGCTGAAGTGTTGACAGAAGCCGACTGTTGTGCCATGGTGGCAGCAGCTGCCTGTGAGAAGTGAAGCTGCCAGTGGAATAAGAATGGCACGCCAAATGTAAGTGGTACCTGCCAGTGACTAAGATATACCAGAAGACATCAGGCTCACTGTCAGGGATGGTGCCACTGCTATTTATGCTGCAACGCAAAGTCAAAACAATGTCATCAGTGTTATTAGATTTCACAGCATTACCATAATGATGCCATGGCGTGAATTGTGTTGTAGTGAAGGATGTCTGCAGCAGCTCATGTCTTCTTTGGCATAAAGCTGAATCTGTCAGTTGCTTTTCAGTATCTTTATGAGACGAGTGCAGAATACATTTCCTAAGTGATGTTTTCAGAAATATCAGATGACGTGACATAATGAGTATCAGAACTCCCCTATCATCCTGTTGATCTAGTTTAATAGAAAACCTGTAAATACTGTATCTACAAGCTTTCACAAGTTCTGAAATCTGCTGCAAACTTCGCTGCAGACGAACATGACAGTGGTTACCACCCAGTCTCATCTTTAAAATGCTGACGCTTGTGTTGCTGTGGATGAACTCAGAATGAAGCGAAGAAAGTGAACGAAGGTAGAGACTATTATTTCAAGACCCCCCTTTTAACTGTGAGGGAAAACAGATCCAGCTCATCCGGCATAATTGGTGTCTCTGCAGCTATTTTAGACCGTCTGCATCACGGGGTGTTAAGGCTCCTGGTGTGCCGTGTAGTGTTTATCACGCTATCTCCAAAACTCAAAATCTCCACATTCTGCACCTTTTTATTACTGCAAGTTATCAACTATACCGTCTCATCAGCTTAAGCAAATCACACATGCTTCATACAGTCAACCTGTTACTGGTGCATATCTTAGACATCATTTTTGTATAATATCCTGCAAAAAGTGTAGTTTAGGAGATAATGAACATAGATATCAATACACATACTGTCAGCTTTATAGTACATGTGGTCCATCTGGAGTTATAAAGTAGACAGCCTGTGATTTCAATCCAAATCTTTCAGTTCTGTGTACAAAATGTCTACATCTGTAGAGTGAATTTATATTTCGCTTATTAGTGTTTAAACATAGTGTCACGGCATATCATTTTACATATCGTATGTAAGGTATAACTGTTTTCTATTCTTGTAACTTCCTAATTTGCTACTTGCTGCATACATCACTATTTTTTGATGAATTTTACTACTCTAGCACTGCCAATATTTGGCATTGATCCATTTCAGTCCCACTGCTATTTTTACCTCTATTAAGCACATCCTGTTAATCAAAAAAGTCCCACTTTACATGTTCTGGATGTAGCTGTGATTAAATTTGCTGTATCTTTTCACAATTTGCTGCTGCAGCAGTTCAACGTGCTCTAAGGAGTCATTAAAGTTTCTTCCTGTTGCTTTTTCTGCTTTGAATTTTGATGAAATGTGTCAGTATAACAATCAAGCCCTCAATAAAAACAGTATGAAATGTGTGCGTAAAAGGTTAATCGGGGGATGAGGAGTGTTTCTGCTCTGCTCTGCAACCTGTGTCTGATTCTCGGTGCCTGAAGAGATGTTGTGCTTCGCCTGTCTTTCCTGCGCACACAATGTCATACATGTGACTTTATGACTTACCTGCTGTAGTTAGGCAGAGCTCCTCGTCGCTGTTGTCCTGACAGTTGTCCTGGCCGTTACACAGGAAGCTGCGGTCTACGCAGTGGCCGTTTCGACACTTGAAGCGAGCCTCCGAGCACACCAGTGGGTTGCCTGCTGGGGTGGAGTCAGGGCAGAGGTCAGAGGTCAAGTGTAAGTTCAAACAGGGTAACTGTGAGAGGTTTTAAAGTAACTTGAGAAACAGGAGCAACTGAGCGCGTGACTGAGCAACACATTTCAGAGCATGATGAACCCATTTAAAAGCCAATTAAATTAATATTCTGTTGTGGTAGTCTGTGCAGTTTGTTAGAAGTCGTTTTGTGTTAATCCCGTACAATCATCAACACTGATTTGATAAAAATTTAAGAGGAAAACATGGGTATTACAGTGTCATGGAGATTTTCATTGAAGAAATTAAACATTAAAAACAGTGGGGGTTAAAGCAGAGAAACATTTGATGTGAGGAGTCTGATAAAAATCTAACCAGAAAAAAAACATGTAAGAAACATTCAAAATCCTGCCCAGCACTATCACTTCCTATTAGCACAAGTTCTGGTTTGGTCTTTGTTCTAGCTTGTGCAAAATGAGGGAGAATTATCTTGTGAGAAGATCCAGACAATTACACAGTGGTGACGCAGTATGTGCTGGGAGCGTGGAGCAAAGCTCCATTTAAATGGCTAGATTAGATTTGTGAGCGTGGTGCCCTGCAGGCGAGGAACACTGCCTCTGACAATGGTGAGTGATCGGCTTGATGCACACTCCCCACTGGGAAAAGCAGGGAGGGGGGGGTCATGTGAGGACAAATAATATGCCTGATAATGCAGAATACACCTGGATCCCGCCGTTCCTCTCGTCCTTCATTTCAATACGACATGTGTATTCACCTGTCTATAAGGCACAGCTAGACCCAAGGGTGCAGAGTCAGGAGCTACAAGCAATGCAAACAAATAAAGATGACTCAAACTTTTTGAAAGGGTAATAGAATTTTCTACATCGCCATTCATTCATTGTCACCACTATTACTATCGGCTCTAAATGCAGGATTTGATAGTGAGCGGAGGGGACAGCTTCAGTGCAGAAATTGCATTCTTTATAGAATGACACTCTCCTTCATTTTCCCCTGAAAGGAGGGACATAAAGAATACCTGCTTCACACTTTAGAAAGTCTGAGCAATACAATTCTGGCATTAAAAAAAAACTGAAGCCGAACAAAATAAAAGAAAGAAAAAACATCAACTGAAAATCTCTGAGCACACTGTTCAGAAGCAAATCTAAAAACGGCAACAGTTACATGATTATATGTGCGCGGTGCCTCTGGAAAAATACTAAGCTCTTTGCTTTTAAAAATTAACCACCCAACCTGCAAAGATGGAGACTGGGATGTCAGTTCAATTTGTAAGTAGGGTCTTCATATTCTTTGTCTTCATAGTGAAACACAATGAACATTGTAGATCGGAGAGGGAGGGAAGACGAGAAACCAGAGAGATGGATAAGATGTGCAGAGGTGTGGCGATTGTTATCTTAATTGGATATCTCTATTTTTCTAACTACCTTTGCTGCTCCTAAATTAAATGAGTAACAGAGTGCCATTTTTCCATTATTTCACACCGGCCCATTCAAACTATATGCAAATATTTTTCTGGAATGCACCGATGAAGCATATTAAACAGGCACTCCAGCTGTTTAGTGATGCAGTTGTTGTGGGACTCAAAATTATGTCACAACTGAAACAACAGAGGTCGAGATATCTTACTTTTATCTGTGTAGGCCAAGCTTCAAAAGCACTTCATCGTTCACTCCCCACAATGCAACCAATAGTATCTTAATGCTTAACCTCTCCGTGCCTGGTTAACGAATGCATTTTTCAAACTCCACACCCCATGTTTGTAAATCAGGCTCTCTGTTATACATTTACAGGCTCCAGGCCCCAAGTTGAGATAATCCTGATTGCATCACCATTACATCATTACAGTTGCTTTCTCACAGTTGATAAACCTCCTCCAGAGCCACAGAGGACCCTACAATTATAGCAGTAGTAAGAATGCACTTGTAAACGTCCAGTGTGTATGATTTAAGGGGATATATTGGCAGGAATATAACATAATATGTATGTTGTCTTTAGTGTATAACCACCTGGAAAAAAGAATTGTTTAGTCTTCGTTATCTTAGAATGATCTGTTTATGTCTGCATAGGGAGCGGGGCCACCTCTATGGAGATCGCCGTGATGCACACTGGCTCAAGACAGGGCTATTCACATTTTTGCATAAACTGCTGTAAGAGGCCCCACCGTGAAAAGAGTGTTAGAAAAACACGGATTTTTAAAAAAATGAAACTGCCTTATTCAGTGTTTAAATCACTGAGTCTGTTTGTTTTGGAGAGACCTCTGCAGATAATTCAGCTCACGGTAAAAAACTCCTGAATGTCTGAATCTTAGGTTATCAGAGAAAAAAAAGTGAGCACAGATTAGCAGGTGCTAGGCTAATGGCCTGTCTCCGACATGCCACACAGTGTCAGGGAAACACTGGTTTGTAATCTGACACTGCTTCATTCATTGGTTTTACCAGTTCGAATCATTGGAGTCCGTTTGTTTTGGAGAGGAGAAGACCTTTGCAAACAATTCAGCACACAGTAAAAAACTCCTCAACGCCTGGATCAGAAAAAAGGTGAGCACATATTAGCAGGTCTGTTTGTTTTAGAAAGGGAGTGACCTCTGCCAATAATTCAGCTCCCAGTAAAAATCTCATGAACAATGAACACTGAAGGAATCCTAACCGCAAGAAGTTTCAGCTGGTTGTAACCAATCCTCACCACTAGATGCCACTGAATTCCCCTAAATCTCACACACTGGACCTTTAATACTTTGCCACCACTGGCAATAGGAGCAGTACAGTAGCTGCAGTTTAGACTGTTATGACTTGTGGGAGGGAGGGGCAGTACATCATTAAACAGACCATGCCTTCTGGTGCACGTGACATGAGACAGATTGCTATTATTGGAAATGGCTGTCGTGTGAGACTCACTGCAGTTCTCCTCGTCACTCCCGTCGGGACAGTCACTGAAGCCGTTGCAGCGGAAACGTCCGATGATGCAGTGGACACCATTAGCGCAGGCGAAGAATGTAGGGGCGCACTTTGACTTGACCTTAGCTAAGGACAGATGGGAGGAGAGGGGGGAGTGGTGGAAAGAAAAACAATGGATTAGTCTGTGGATGATGTGGAGATGATGCAGCACTTCTTAATGCTCTACATGATGTTTTATGACATAAGGAACCTTGGCTGTTGCACACAGGAAGATAGGGACCCATGACTAAAGCCAGCTAAGTTTTCCTGATGTTTTTATGGTAAAAACACAACAGACACAACTGTATGTTCTTGAAATTACAAACCCTTTAACCATTAAGCATTGTACAGGATTTAAACAGTCAGCTGCTTTGTTACAGAGACCAATTAGTTCTCAGCTCATTTTGTTCTGTAATGCTTATCTTTGCGTTCTCTCAAGTATGACAAGTAAAGGCTAAGATCCTGAGCACAAAGTACTGATAGGGGAAGAAAACAAGTTAATGACAAAGACAAAGGGAGCAAATCGTGTGGGAGAGTGTTTGTATGGATTCTGCCATTGATCAGCCTAAGCAGGCCACGGGTCTTATCTCCCAGGACAGGCCTGACTGAGACTGAGTGACGAGCCTGCAGAACATCAATGCCTGGCATCCTCCGTTTAGCACTAGCCCCTAGTTTTAACTCAAACACATTGATCTTCCCTGGCAGAAGGAGAAAAACAAGATTGCAGGTAGATGCAGGCAAAGACATCAGAAAACAAAGGACCTCGCTTTAGCTCGATTGCCGTGGAGTTAGAATTTTAAAGTCTGACGGCAGCAAAAAAAGACATTTAAAAGACAGCGCGCTCCAGCCGTTGGAATTGACAGTTTATAACAATGGGCCACAGCTGTGTGAAATACAGTATCGTCCCTGAGACCTCTGTTTCTCCACTCTGGCCATTGTTAAACTGCTCATGGATTATTCCTTTCCAGAAATTTGCATTATAATACAAGCTTAAACTTGTAAATTTGGCTTTGTGTGAGAGCTGCTCCTGCTGTAATCGTACTTATTGGAGACAGAGAAAGGGAAAAGCTACCAAATTACGCCTTAGACATTATTGTGATACTAGTTAAAGCAGACAAGAAGTTAATGCCAGTGAGGGAACAGCATTACAAACATTTTAAACATTACAGAACAACAAAAGGATGGAACAACCCACACACTCAAACACACAGGGAGGGGGAGAGTGAGTGGGCATGCTAGACATCTCAAAGCAAGCCACCAAACAGTCTTTCTGTTTTTTCTCTCGCGACTGAATACAAAGGGTGGAATTGGCCTGCTCATAGGTTGGCACTGTGCCGTCTCAAATGCCAGGGGCGCACATTTTTCCCTCTACAATATATTGTGGTAGGCTGATTTATGAGCTCTTTCAAGCTGCCGCGATTATGTGTAGTGAGGGGGGGAGGGCTGGGCATAACAACCACGAGGGTTTGGAGCGCCCGTCTCCAGGATGAAATGTAATCCGCTGAACATGGGAGGAAGCTGGGATAGCGCCCGATCTCTGTGTCTATAGTCTGGGAAGCCTTTGTTTACCTGGACAGCAGAGGCCCTAACCACCCGAAGCTCATTTCGCATGGTATATCACATTCATTAGAGTCCAGGGAGGAAAACATGGCTTGGAGCTGGAGCAACACATAAAAGAAAAGACACAAAAATATGCTTCTGTAGAAAGGGGGGGTTTATTGAAATTCATCAGGCCACAAACAAAGGCAATAACATAATATTACACTCCATTTATTTTACATGTCTTGGACTTTGCTTCTACTCCTTTTGATTCATGCCTATTGTGAGAAATAAAGCAAACATGTTCTGGCCTTGTGGATAAAAACAAAGTTTCTTTTTTGGAGGATGCAACTTTCTTCTTCTCAGCATGGACATGGATCCTGACATGCTTTTGTTCATTTGCTTGGCAGGCTTGGCTCAAAGGACAGCCCTGTTATTGCTCTGAGATCCCTTATTCACTCCCCTCCCTCATCCGAATCCTCATTACCACTTCTACTGCTGGCAGGATTCATCTGACCCAGTGTTTGTGTTCTAAATTAGCTCAAAAGTCACATGAAGGGCGAGCTCATGAAGGGAGAGTCGTGGGTGGGAGAGACAGCACTGGTTGGAAGGATAGAGCTAATGTGCTTAGCTGTATTCTGGGGATGCGCGGCCCTTTATAGCTTTAGCTGAGCAGTTTTTCGGAGCAAGAGGAGGAAAAATTAATTAGAAGGAGCAAGTTGGGGGTGGAAGACAACATTAAAAAACACAAACTTATTATGTTTCCTTTGATAATCCTGTGAGGACGTCCTGCTTTATTTCAGGTCTGGGACTTGAAATTCAGGTAGTGCTGATTCATTTCAGCACCTCTGCCTTCCTCTGCTGCCGATAACCATACATCTTATCCAGTTTTCATCCATCCTGTCATCGCTGTGTTTCTAGGTTTGAACTGCGTTAGTTCCGTGCCAAATTCTCCTTCTCTTCTCTGAGCCTTTGTAGAAGTTGTTTACGAAAAGCAGGCAGGGTGTTGGGCGGCTTCCAAACTTAGTTCCAGCGTTCAGCTGAGCAGCACAAATGAAAACGAATGAGGTTAGCAGTCGAGCTCGATTCCTTGAGGTAAGACTATCACTAGCAGAAAAACATGGTTGGATCACACCGGAACGCACAGTTTGAGGACACACAAACAAAGGCACAAATACACACACACACGCCTCTCTCTCTCTGTGTTTTAGCGTCTACTGCACAATTACACATACACACACACACAAACACATAAACACACACTAAACTGAGGTACCTGTTATGACACCTGCCTGAAATTTCTTCTGCAAGAACATTTCTAATTAAGGATACTGAACTGTACTTTCTCCAAACATTCATACCTCATTTGTTTTATTTTCATGGATTAAAATAACAACAACAACAAAAATCAAATGTTTCTTTCTAAAGTAAAATAAAGTTCAAATCTAGGCCAGGGAGCGGAGCACAGTGGCATATTTTGGGTTCAAGAGTAAATCATTTCATAATCTAAAATGAAGATGAAACAGAATACTACCGTTTGTCTCTTCTTCCGCCGTCTTTATCTACCCCGCGGCTTCGGCATTCATGTCATGCTGAATCTGACAGCACAACTCCTGTTGCAGATAGTGTGCTTTGCTCTTCCCCCCAATATGCACCTCTCTGCCCTTCTCCACACTTCTCCCCTTTTCTTCCGCTCCTCACTTCCCTAGAGAACCGAATAACTTGTTCGGCACAGGTAGGCTTGGTCGTGATGGGCATGCATGATTGACAGAGTGAGGAGAGAGACTGGGGGAAAGAGACTAACAAGAAAAATAAATAAATAAATAAAAAACAGCACGAGTGGAGTGAGTGGGAGAGAAAAGAGGCCTGCAAAACAGCTGAGGACTTCAAAGGTTTCTCTGACCTTGTTGGGCATTTCTTAGGGGAGGAAATCAATAGGTAATGGAGTCAGGATGTAAGCAAGGAGGCCAAGGGTAGTTTCAGTCTAGAGGGCTCCGGGATCAAAATAATCATTCCGTGCGTTTCACTGTCTAAGCCCACCTTGCTAGCTGCACAATACAATATCCATCCATGTGCAGGAAGAGGCATCGCTACATTAAAGAACCGCCTTCATCTCAAGGGCCGAGCATTTACGGGCCACTGGAGCTCTGCAGAGCCATCCAACTTCGTGCTTGATGAGGAAGCGAGTGCGGCTCGTATACCATAAGGCGGGCGCAAGTGCAAAAATATCAGCAATATTTCAACACCTCCCGATAAAAGGGGAGGGAAGCAAGGGCATATAGTGAGAGAGCAGCGAGTGATCTGTCAGATAATAGCCCCGCTGCAATATTCATCATAGAAAGCAGCGTGCTGCAAAAATTGCCTTGTTTGAACTGGTAGCGCCTGACGTTGTATTGTAATACGACAGGGCCGCATTTCGTATTCCTTTGAAGATTTCCGAGCAATCATTTTTGCCTAATTTGTGACTATCGATCGGAGAAGGATAGCATTCAATCTAAAAAGAGAAAACTGGAAGAGGAAAAAAGACAGCAGGAGACAGAATCAGAGTAAGAGACTGTATGTAAGACCCTAATCAATATTTCATCCTTGTTCCTTGGTATTAATTACAGCAACTCATTGATCAGTCAGCCATTAAGCACATGGGATGCACCAGACTCGGTCCCATTAAACCTTCCTCTGCTTTCCTAACTTTTCCTGCTATTAGTGCTTCATTTTCTCTTCATTTTTTTCTCCTCCCTTTTCTTTTCGCTCTCTTGGGCTACTACAACACACACACACACACACACACACACACACTGAGACATGCTCCAATCCTCCAAACAGCCCAATCCCACCTGCTTTTTCTTCCACCGTGTCCTCCTAACAGTACACACCCACACAAAGACATAAATACAAACACACTCTTGGGGCAAAGAACACCTATGCACAATGAAGCCGAGCGTGAATAGTAGACAGCCAAAGAACAAAAACATATCTGTCAGCGGTATATGGCTCTTTTGTGTTCGAGTCAGTGCATTGGTCAATGTTCTTATCGCATAAACGCACACTCCTAATCTTAGCAACCCCTTCCCTACACATGGTGGGTTTGAGGAATTGGCAGCGTTGTGAGCCTCGATATCTAAATCACAACCGATCTGTCTCAGGAGTCCTTTTAGCTATTTCCACCCCTGCTGTCTAGGAGAACTTTGTTGTTGATAAGCATTTAGCGGCTCCTTTTGAACTCAATATCTCGTGGGCATTTTGTGGAGGTCAGTACACAGAAAAACAAAAAGCACCATTGATGTTGCTCCAGGCTTTGGCTGTGTTATGACTGCAGAAAGCAATAATGTGATAATATTCCAGTAATCCAATGAACTGAATTCATTTTGCTTCCGAATGTTGTGAAGAGCTAACAGGATCAATAAACAGTGCATCGGGTAATGAAAACATCAAATGGCTTTATCCCTCTTTGTTATGAAGTATTAATAGACTTTTAAACTAACTGACAAAACATCACCCCCGTGTGTGGGCCTCCAGCATGCTGTCCTTCCTGTGCAGCTGCCAGTGATTGAATGAAGCAGGACGGGAGTGAGAGTTGCTGTACAGTGTAGAGCTAGGCAGGCCATTTGGGGAAAATCGAAAATAACAATATTCTTTAACCAAATACCTCAATATTGATCAGTGATTACTGAAAGTGATTAGTGACCTGGCTGCTCCTCCATTAAAACAGCTGCGCTCGGACAATGGGAGGACATCTAAGACGACCAGCAGAGGTGACTGTGCAGTACAGCACAGGTCTACTGAGTTTGGTAGATCAGTCTTCTTTGTTAGAGCTATTGGAACTCAGTACCACATGAGATAAGACGGTGCAACAGCTTTGTTGGTTTTAAATACAAGATGAATTCGTGGATACAGTCAACCCAATCATGTACCCATCACACATGAACTCAACAACTTGATCTAACATTAGGAAATCTTGTTATATCTTTATGTTGTAGCCGTATTGTTGTTGCTGTTGTTAAAGTTAAAAGATAAGTCGGGTTGCAGCACATCTTAGAAAGTAAATTAAGTTTGCTTAGTGGCACAAGTGACAGAATATGTCCATGTTTGGTGAATATCCCTTCATAACGAGTTTTGTTTAAAGCCAGACTGTGTAACTTTTGCTGAGCAGCACTACTGCGGCCACAAGTGTCAATTAGAGAATGATGGTAGTTGCTGAAATGTGTAGCTGAAGTACGCAGAAGTCATGAAGTCAGCGAACTGACTCTGCAGTGTCAGTTACACAGCAATAGGCATTTCTCACAGCAGACATTCTGACTTGCAGGAAAAGCACAGGTGTTACTAATAACACTAATGATGGCTCTGTTCTGTTCAAGTGCCCCAGTGACAGTGAGCAAGCATGCAGGATACAAGGATCCTGAAACCAAAGCAGCTAAATGGAATCCAGCCATCATTCATTTTATTATTTACACATGTATCATTCCTACTGTGACATGTCAAAATGCCTTCTGTGAAAAAGGCCCATGGTAGTCTGGAGTGTGCTAACACGGGCTGCCATTAGCTGCTGGTTATATCAGACCAAAAATGGCTGTTGCAGTAAAAACCCCAGAGTACTGAATTGAGCAATGGCTCATTTTATTGCTTATGAATTAAACGTCTCATTTGATGTGGAAGATTCTGTTATTTCTTTTTTTTTTTTTTTTTTTAAGTTTCACAGTCTCGCTTTAGAGCCTGAATGGGTAAAATGATCGACTATTTCACAAGAAAAAGGGAACTGAAGTCAGGGGAAAAGTTTTTTATCTACCCCATAATATTTATTACTGGGTGACTCATCAGATTTATCTAGTGACCCCACAGAGAGGTCTCAGTGTGTCCTCATACAACTGTTTGTATAAAATCCTGCAAAAATGCTCATACAATGGTTCATATGGTATGTAACCAATTAGCACCCCATGAATTATGTTGTTTTCTTAACCTAAAGTTATGTGGGGCCTCCCTAGTGTAGTGGTTAGAGCACTCTTCTTTCATGGGGAAGGTCCAGGGTTCAAATCCTGCTGGGGTCAACATAAGCAAAGGCATGCAGTCGCCACTGCCAAAACAAATGGGATCAGATTAATCTGAGCCAAGTCCTCAATGAGGGTGCATGCCCAGCCCGTCATAGATTGGAAGTTCCAGACATAATAGCAGATTCAACTTCAACCTAAAGTTATGTACTTAATATAAAACTACTTAGGTTAGGCTTAGACAAGTAAAGTTACTTTAGTTAGGTTTAGGAAAAGAGACGCCTTAAAATAACTCAATGTTCACTTGGTCTTCATGGTTCCAAACACCAGCCTCCTTGGTGAAAGTCTTGTGTTGTTTGACCCATGCATCACCCCAACTTACCTCATTACACAGACTTTCAGTCTTTAGAGTACCTCCTTCTTTACTCCTGCCAGCGCATTGGTCACATGATTGCGGGCTGTACAGAAATTACTGGCTCATTATTATGTGGGTTATGTGGAGAGCATGAGAACAGCCTGGGGGTCTCGACCACCAGGTTGGGAAGCGTTGCGCTTAAAGGGGGCTTTAACTTATCCTTATTAAGTAAATGTTGATTGCACAATGTAATGGCTATAGAATGATAACACTGTCTGTGGTTAGATTAGTTCCCTACAAGTCATGGTTTCACTATGCAATTCTTTCTGCCACTGGGTATGATCTCCCTGGAAAATGAAGGCCTGATTTATGGCACAAAGGAAGTGCATCAACCATTATGCAACCAAAACAAAAAGAGGATAGCACTTTTGTTTGTTATCGATAGCTATCCACAGTCACCAAAGACTATCAATGTACCTTTTTTGCAGTTACTAGTGGAAATGGAAGACAGTGGAACAACCAAAGTAAGTGTGGAAACTGTGCTAGGCTCTGCGGAAAATAGAAAGCAATCCCGTTATCTTTGCAGCAGCAGCACCAACAATACACCACTTTAAAACACAAGGTGGAGAAAAGTTGTCTATTTCCACTTAGAGAAAAGGGAGGCTCAGCCAACAACATCCTGCTTGTAACTTGAAACCCATGATTACAGGCAATGTCATTTACATATTGAGCAAGAGGCAAGACAGGCACATTAGCCTTGATTAAAGACATGCAAACTATTTTTGCATGAGCAGAATACAGAAGGACGAGCAGCCCTTCTGTGTTGTGCTCTGATTGTTGTTCTTTAAGAGCCACTGGCTTGCTGATGGTCCTCTTAGCTAAACGCAGAGGTAAAGTTGAACTTACACAGAAGTTTGTAAGTGCAGAATTCTGAATACATGTTTTCCTCCTCGCTGAGAGGCCATGGCCTCCGCCTGCAGGACTGCTAGTTCAGAACAGTCATTTCTGTGAAATGTGCTTCTCTGTATTTTCTCCCTCTCCCAACTGTTCCCCTCGTCTTTGATTCCCCACTTCTTGCTTTATACATCATGTCCACTCACCCTTTCGGCCCCACTACGCATCTCTCCACTCTCGCCTGCTCATGCCCTGCCCAGACAAGGGCAAAGAGGCTAATCCTGGCTCTGAGGCCCAGTAAGCTCAGTCAGCTCTCCTTCTTCTCTCCTCTGTCAGGATCCATTTTGTCTAACACTCTCCCAGGCTGTCGTTATGGACACCAGAGAGCAGGGTGGTACTTTTGACCTCTTTGTGTGAGGAATTAGTCAGCAGCCTGTCTCTGAATCATTGCTTGAAAACCCCTCAGACCTGCCAACACATATACATACAGGCACATCCACGTAGAGCAGATGCTCAATACTGGAGACACTATAAGAACGACTGATATGTTTTTATCGAAAATTAATTCAGTTACGCAGTGCAAAGCAGAGGTTGCACTAAAAAAAAAAAAAAAAAAAAAAAAGAATCGGACTTGATTAAAACGATCTGTGGGGGGTCCTGGCCTTGCGCAGCAGGACAGTAATACAATAAGCTGCATCTTTAATGCAATAAGACTCAGGCTGGAGATATTGCGTCTCTTCTCTCAGCACAGACTGTTATTCAAGAGCCAGCAAAAAGTATTTACATGACTCAAGTTGACCCTTGTGCTAGAGGGGACCGGAAGAACAAACAAACAAGAGAGGAGCAGTGGGGCTTGGGAGGAAAGGAGAAGGCTGTCTTTTCTAGGTGAATAAACATTCCCCTGACCAATAGAGAGACAATTCCTGGCCTATGAGGCATAGCAGACTGGGACACATCTACAGTGAGTAAATAAAAAAAGGAGAGCAAATGCAGGCCAGGTTTGCATGATTCTATCCTGACCTTCTTCACCCTCTGATAGCACTGGAATAAAAATACACTCAGGTCAACACAAAAGGCAGAAAGAAGTTTATTTCTGCTGGTGAAAAATGAAAATCTGCCAGACGGTGTCATGATAAGTTCATGTGTGGGCGGTTTGGTCTTGGGATGCACTGTACTGATTGGACCAATATATCCCAGTATGTGCGAGTGAGTGTGCTTTGCAAAACTGTTCAAGTTTTACAGATTTCACACAGATTCAACACAAAATTGATATCTCCGTGTTCCAGCAGGTAATTTGCAAATCCAAATTGATTTGTTCTCCTTGGTGATTCCCCGTTAGCTACATGGATTTAAAAAACAAAATTCTCAATAATGAGACACCAGGGAGATGTCACCACATGCAGTATGACCTTTACCTTGGGCTCTGCATAAGTATTCCTTGGATCAGAGACACCCACATCAGCACAATCTGCTGGCTAAACAGCAGGGGCTTACAGGGGATCTACTCTCTTACTACAGCTGTCTTCTGGTGCAAATGTACATGCTAAAAATAGCGACTGGATCTGGAGCAAAAGATGTGGCAGAGGTTTTTATAGGTTCACATCATAGACTGTATATAAAATGGACATTGTGTCTCCACCTCCTTCGCCTATACAAAAAAATAAGCCATCATAGCCTATCCCTGATATGGCCACTGTCATGCTGCACTGGTGATGTCATTTGGAGCTAGTTTTCACAGTAGTGATTTTCTCGGTGTGAAGTTCCTGCTCATGCACCCTTCCAACCAATCGCAAGCTGTGCCATTACTCACAAGAACACCGACTGTCAATAGTGTCATCAAACCTACTTTTATGGCATCAAATAAATAATTAAGACCAAATTTATCAGAAAAACAAACACTTGAACAAACACCATCAGTTAAGAACTACCTAAAGAGACAGGAACCATCTTTGGGAAAAATTTGGCGTGTCCCATTTGCTAATATAGAAGAGCTGGGGTAATGACCTTTTACTGCAGCCAGCCACCAGGCGGTGATCTAGATGCTTTGGCTTCACTTTTGAGTAGCTGTCACGTCGTCCATCTTTGTTACACAGTCTATGGTTCACACACACAGTGTTACATATATACATCCATCCATCCATCCATTTTCATCCGCTTATCTAGGGCCAGGTTGCGGGGGCAGCAGGCCAAGCAAAGCACCCCCAACATCCCTCTCCCCAGCAACGCTTTCCAGCTCCTCCTGGGGGACCCCAAGGTGTACCCAGGCCTGAACGCCTACATATATTTACATATACTATATAGCACACAACTGGCGGGTCATGGGTCCATTCTAAAAGGATCTCTAGTGACTTGCAAACATGTCAAGTTCATAAAATACACTTCATTTTTGAAGTACAGTGAATTCCTGGCACAAGCTTTTATTTTGAAGTGCCATTTCCTGCTGTAAAGTGAGTGACTAACGGACAGCTACTTGACAGAGACAGTGTGGACCTTGAACTAATGACTAAAGAGAAATCTGGACCAGGTGGGAACCACTGCTATATAGTATGTAGGGACAACAGTAGAAAATTAAATAAAAAATTAGCCCTTAGCTAACACTGGCACATTTACAGAAATGTTTATTGATGAGTACTCTCCCTGTAAAAATAACATCAGAAATAAAGACATAAATGTGTGTTGTGTTTGTGCTACTTAAAAATTAACTAATTAAGGTAAAAAGTGTTCAAAGACAAGCTGCAAACCTCCTGACAGAGGCCACCTGCTCATATTACAGATGAGAGGAAATTCAATATCCTGTGATGGTCAACACTGCTCTGCCTCCATGGTAATGACTGATTGCAAAGGACAGTGGCCAGACACCATCAGATACACTCTCTGATTTCCAACTTGGTTATATAAAGTTGAAAAAAAGAAGTCGGTCTAATAGCAATATCCCACTAAATAAAAGTATTTTTTACTATTTTCTGGGAAGTCTGCATTGAAACGCACCGTTCATGGAGCCCAGTGACAGAAGGAGAATAAACTAAGTCAACAAACTGTCTTTCAAGTTGGTAAATTTACCATCTCCCTCTGTTAAATATATATATATTTAACTGTGAGTGTGTGTGTTTTCTTAGAGGGGGGTGTCTAATTATGATTCTGCTTGCAGAGAATACAGTACTGCAGTCTCAAAGCTTCCAGGCATTGTGTTCCCCTCAGATAATAGACATCCAGACAGAACTCCTGCTGTAGCCACCATAATGAGTCCTCCTCTCTACCTCCTCTCCTTCCCTGACTCCCTTGTCTTCCCCCCCTCCCTCCGCCTGTCTGTCTGTCCCTGTAGAGCCCCTAATGGAGCCAGAGGTCTGTCTGGGGATTTCTGTGAAGCAGTCGCCGGAGATATCGACTGACAACTAGCCATCTATTTGAGGATAATAAGGCCCACTTATGCCAGAGCAGATAATGTAGACGTCGACAACAAACACAAATAGTCCTGTGACAAGCGGAGAGGCAAGGCTGAGTGTGATGCTTTATGATAACTTGCTTTTTATCTTTAGCGGTATAGCATGTAGTGTCAGCAGCAGACAAAAAGTCTTGCTCGTCTGTTGGTTCAAAGTGAAAAGTACTCGAGTTGGATTTGATTGAGGGTGTAGCAAACTGACACACGAACTGCGTGATTTGATTAAACAGGAACACTTAATGTATTTTGATCCTGATGCAATTAGTCCAAATGCACTGGAATATTATGTTTCTCAGTCTGACAGTTGCTGACAGTTTAAGGCCATTGAGTGATGAGAATCTGGGGCACAATACCTATCCATCTTAGTAGTGTAAGACTTTCTTTAAGTTACAGTTACCGGGAGAATATTGTCTAGGACACCACTAGAAATGTTCCACAATCTATATATGTATACATATACATATATAATTTAAAGTGGCCCAGAAGATTGATGACTGCAAAGTTTGGCCATGCGTGCTGTGTGTGTGTGTGTGTGTCCGGATGTGTGTGCTGGCATGCCATGGGACACAACTTTGTCAAGAGTAGTCTGCCTGTTCCCTGAGCTGCCAACAAGAGAGAACAGTGAGAGAAGTGACTGCTGGAGGAGGACAGGAGGAGAAAAGAAGAAAATGAGAGGGGTGACAGAATAGAGAAAAAAAACCCATATGTGATTTTTTTTGGCAGGGAATTAGCTTTGTGGGAAAAAAAATCTCTGCAACAAGAGGGTTATGCTTTTCTAATTGGAAACAAGTCTCTGTGAAGCAAATTAAAAGCCAAAAGCCAAAATCATCAGATGAGATAGGCACGAAGAGGAGTGAAAATGGGAGTGTGAGACGGTTAGAGAGATGAATATATGGGGAGATGGGGGTTTCCATTCAGTGTGGCCGGGCCTTAAAGTCAATCTTCATCAGCAATCCCATCTTTGTGTGGAGCTCTGGCTGAGACGGGAGGGGGAAGAGGAGGAGCAGCGGACCAGAAAGATCAAAGCCGACTAAAAGTGAGGATCAAAACTGAACTATTACTGTAGCCTTACAGTAGAATTATGCATGCGCTACTATTCCTGCACGCAGACGTAATCGGCCTTTGCTTTGATGGTATTAAGTTTTGCCCTGGTGCTAAACTGGGGCTGTGGGTCTGGCGAGGAGGAGGAAGAGGGGTGCACGCTTGTGGGGGGAGAGGCAAGGATTGAGGAAGGAAGTTCATTTAAGTTGTCAGAGAATTAGGCTTAAATGGCCCTTATGGCTCTTTGTGTAGGGATGGGAGAATGTTAGATAGCGAGAGGAGTTCAGGAGTTGAGAAGACATGACATGACTCTAAATAGGCTATCTGGCTTCATTGCTTTACAGCACAGCTAAGGGCTGGAGGAAAAAAGAGAAAAGGATTTGATAATGGAGTCTAAACTGGACTTACGACAGCCTTTCTCGTCGCTCTTGTCAAAGCAGTCGGGCAATCCGTCGCACTGCCAGCCACCTGGGACACACTTGCCATCTCCGCACATAAAATTTCCAGGGATGTTGCACTCGGTGGTGAAGTTATTCCCTGGGAGCAGCTGGCTCTCTGATTGATAAACAGATAGGATGACACAGGAAGGGAGAGACAGGAGGACAACAAGAAAGATTATTACAATCTGACTCCATAAAGAAATTAAACAGGTGGGGGGATATTGCATTGCAGCGATATTCATCAACCCAGTCAAAATAGAAGAACAAGTTATTATCTCCGTTCTCTAAAGATAGAAAAATAATAAAGGCAGTGGCTCTCTTTAAAAAGCTATATCAATCTACGGGCAAATAAACAGAGGACGATCTCATGAATACAAAAGCAGAGGAGGTCATTCAGTGTTAACAGTATTGTGGGTGTACGCGTCAAGTTTAGAGCTGGGCAGTATCATAATCGGGCAGATAAGGAAACAAACACCAAAGAAGGCTCACATACAAACAAAGCACATATTTATGTCTTGGACACAGATGCACAGATACGCACAAACACACCAGAAATAAACGCATTCAGCAGAAAGCATGTGCCCCGAGCTCGTTCGGGGCATTTCTAGTTGACGCAGTGCAGCTGCGGCATAATGGGCTGGAATGTGAAACATGGCCTTTTGGCTGAGGTTTGACACTATGCAGAGAGCAGTTTAGCTCGTAAACAAAACTATAGGGCGGTAATGAGGAGTTCCGGGCAGACCTGGGAACACTTTCATGCTGCAGTGCTGAAACTGGGTTCAGCTGGTATAGGCCACTTCATTACACTTAAGAGCAGGACGCAGGAGTTGTACCTGCTGCCAAGAGGTGTAGACTTTTAAGCCTTAAGTGACTATGTGGTTAACCAGTAAAGTGACTGACTGGGTCGCACTATATATTTCTCTTTCTTACGAGGCTCCAATTGTGAAGAGCAGTGATGTGAAAATAAAAAAAGGTGCTACACTGAACAGTTTTCTCATGTCCATACTATCATTACTAACTGACCATTCAAACATAAGGTTGCAAAGAGATTAAACATAACCCAAAAGTGCTGATTTAAGAGAACATGCTACTTCTTTTCTTTTGATATTTCAAAATAAAGCAGATAAATGAATTAACGTTGCGCAGCGTTTGTTTGCTCTATTCAATCATCACACAGACACATTCTCAATGAGGCAGTATTCATTACTTAGGGATCCATTGTACTATGGTACAAATATGAAACGTTTGACCTTTAAGTGTTTGTGAATTCATAACCAGAGCTCACAGGTTCACAGTTAGTTGATATTCACTTAGTAGACGTTGCCAGCTCCCAGAGTACAGCTGACACATTGAAATCATCACTTCTTACATCATCCCTCTACTGCTGCCCTTTTACCGCAGCAGGTTGTGGAAACCATGTATAGATCTCACATAAATGAGACAGCACGACCCCTCTGATCCTCTGTGGGGATGATGCAAACCTCTCTTTTGTCTCTTGCAATATACAGAAGGGGAAGTGAGGGATAAAGAGAAAGGCTCTTGTAATTTATGAGGGCTGGAAAGCTTTCCAATTATCAGTTCTTATCGGTGGGAGAACCCGCCAAACGCAATTGTCGATGACTACATGGCACGCAATGAATATTGTTGCATAATAGTGATAACTTCCTTCGCACAACTAAAGACTGTTTAGTGCCTACTTTTTAGTTTTACCTTTGTAATCTAATACTGTTTGTCAGTAACAGAAGTCCCAAACAGGGGCAGAACATATACTGTAGAGCTCAGCCCAAACCTAGGGAGGTCTAGGGGCCATGAGATTTTTTCTTTAGGTAAATGCACTATTTTTTCAAGCTATTAAAGAAACCAGAATGCATAAGAATCTGTACATCACCGAGGAAAAACATGTGTTGGAGTATACTGATGTATACTATGTTGGAGTATATTGTCATATACTATGTTGGAGTATATTGTTGTTATACTATGTTGGAGTATATTGTTGTTATACTATGTTGGAGTATATTGTTGTATATTATGTTGGAGTATATTGGCATATACTGTGTTGGAGTATATTGTTGTTATACTATGTTGGAGTATATTGCTGTATATTATGTTGGAGTATATTGTTGTATATCATGTTGGAGTATATTGTCATATACTATGTTGGAGTATATTGTTGTATATTATGTTGGAGTATATTGGCATATACTGTGTTGGAGTATATTGTTGTTATACTATGTTGGAGTATATTGTCATATACTATGTTGGAGTATATTGTTGTATATCATGTTGGAGTATATTGTCATATACTATGTTGGAGTATATTGTTGTATATCATGTTGGAGTATATTGGCATATACTATGTTGGAGTATATTGCTGTATATTATGTTGGAGTATATTGTTGTATATCATGTTGGAGTATATTGTCATATACTATGTTGGAGTATATTGTCATATACAATGTTGGAGTATATTGTTGTTATACTATGTTGGAGTATATTGTTGTATATTATGTTGGAGTATATTGGCATATACTGTGTTGGAGTATATTGTTGTTATACTATGTTGGAGTATATTGCTGTATATTATGTTGGAGTATATTGTTGTATATCATGTTGGAGTATATTGTCATATACTATGTTGGAGTATATTGTCATATACAATGTTGGAGTATATTGTTGTTATACTATGTTGGAGTATATTGTTGTATATTATGTTGGAGTATATTGGCATATACTGTGTTGGAGTATATTGTTGTTATACTATGTTGGAGTATATTGTTGTATATTATGTTGGAGTATATTGTTGTATATTATGTTGGAGTATATTGCTGTACATTATGTTGGAGTATATTGTTGTATATTATGTTGGAGTATATTGGCATATACTGTGTTGGAGTATATTGTTGTTATACTATGTTGGAGTATATTGTCATATACTATGTTGGAGTATATTGTTGTATATCATGTTGGAGTATATTGTCATATACTATGTTGGAGTATATTGTTGTATATCATGTTGGAGTATATTGGCATATACTATGTTGGAGTATATTGCTGTATATTATGTTGGAGTATATTGTTGTATATCATGTTGGAGTATATTGTCATATACTATGTTGGAGTATATTGTCATATACAATGTTGGAGTATATTGTTGTTATACTATGTTGGAGTATATTGTTGTATATTATGTTGGAGTATATTGGCATATACTGTGTTGGAGTATATTGTTGTTATACTATGTTGGAGTATATTGCTGTATATTATGTTGGAGTATATTGTTGTATATCATGTTGGAGTATATTGTCATATACTATGTTGGAGTATATTGTCATATACAATGTTGGAGTATATTGTTGTTATACTATGTTGGAGTATATTGTTGTATATTATGTTGGAGTATATTGGCATATACTGTGTTGGAGTATATTGTTGTTATACTATGTTGGAGTATATTGTTGTATATTATGTTGGAGTATATTGTTGTATATTATGTTGGAGTATATTGCTGTACATTATGTTGGAGTATATTGTTGTATATTATGTTGGAGTATATTGGCATATACTGTGTTGGAGTATATTGTTGTTATACTATGTTGGAGTATATTGCTGTATATTATGTTGGAGTATATTGTTGTATATCATGTTGGAGTATATTGTCATATACTATGTTGGAGTATATTGTTTTTATACTATGTTGGAGTATATTGTTGTATATTATGTTGGAGTATATTGGCATATACTGTGTTGGAGTATATTGTTGTTATACTATGTTGGAGTATATTGTTGTATATTATGTTGGAGTATATTGTTGTTATACTATGTTGGAGTATATTGTTGTATATTATGTTGGAGTATATTGTTGTTATACTATGTTGGAGTATATTGCTGTATATTATGTTGGAGTATATTGTTGTATATCATGTTGGAGTATATTGTCATATACTATGTTGGAGTATATTGTTTTTATACTATGTTGGAGTATATTGTTGTATATTATGTTGGAGTATATTGGCATATACTGTGTTGGAGTATATTGTTGTTATACTATGTTGGAGTATATTGTTGTATATTATGTTGGAGTATATTGTTGTATATTATGTTGGAGTATATTGCTGTACATTATGTTGGAGTATATTGTTGTATATTATGTTGGAGTATATTGGCATATACTGTGTTGGAGTATATTGTTGTTATACTATGTTGGAGTATA
The DNA here is from genome assembly GCA_035609425.1 of Epinephelus awoara. Taxonomy (NCBI): domain Eukaryota; kingdom Metazoa; phylum Chordata; class Actinopteri; order Perciformes; family Serranidae; genus Epinephelus; species Epinephelus awoara. The sequence goes on along the minus strand of CM069298.1, from coordinate 25,432,726 downwards.
TTGCTGTATATTATGTTGGAGTATATTGTTGTATATCATGTTGGAGTATATTGGCATATACTGTGTTGAAGTATATTGTTGTTACACTATGTTGGAGTATATTGTTGTACATTATGTTGGAGTATATTGGCATATACTATGTTGGAGTATATTGCTGTATATTATGTTGGAGTATATTGTTGTATATCATGTTGGAGTATATTGGCATATACTGTGTTGAAGTATATTGTTGTTATACTGTGTTGGAGTATATTGTTGTACATTATGTTGGAGTATATTGGCATATACTATGTTGAAGTATATTGTTGTTATACTGTGTTGGAGTATATTGTTGTTATACTGTGTTGGAGTATATTGTTGTTGTACTATATTGGAGTATATTGTCGTTACACTATGTTGGAGTATATTGTTGTTATACTATGTTGGAGTATATTGTTGTTGTACTATATTGGAGTATATTGTCGTTACACTATGTTGGAGTATATTGTTGTTATACTATGTTGGAGTATATTGTTGTTATACTGTGTTGGAGTATACTGTTGTTGTACTATATTGGAGTATATTGTTGTTGTACTATATTGGAGTATATTGTCGTTACACTATGTTGGAGTATATTGTCGTTACACTATGTTGGAGTATATTGTTGTTATACTATGTTGGAGTATATTGCTGTTGTACTATATTGGAGTATATTGTTGTTGTACTATATTGGAGTATACTGTTGTTACACTATGTTGGAGTATATTGTTGTTATACTATGTTGGAGTATATTGCTGTTGTACTATATTGGAGTATACTGTTGTTGTACTATATTGGAGTATACTGTTGTTACACTATGTTGGAGTATATTGTTGTTATACTATGTTGGAGTATATTGTTGTTACACTATGTTGGAGTATATTGCTGTTGTACTATATTGGAGTATACTGTTGTTGTACTATATTGGAGTATACTGTTGTTGTACTATATTGGAGTATACTGTTGTTGTACTATATTGGAGTATACTGTTGTTACACTATGTTGGAGTATATTGTTGTTATACTACGTTGGAGTATAGTTCTCAACAACAAGTGACATTTAAAATCAAAATAATCTTGACTGCTCTGATTGCAAATTAAGGCCCAAAAAATGCAGAGTAAATAACTGTCTGCAATAATTTGAATTGAATATTAGACCGTCAGAAGAACATTTTCTCAATTATTATTGATCTACCTGGAGAATAGCATAGTAGAATAAACAACATAAAAACATGGGCATATATTATTATCTGAATGACAGATTCAGGTAATTATTTATGCCCGCCACTGCCTCTGATCCCAGTGGTGGCGCAGAGACCATTGCTTGTAGACAGCAATTTACCATGGTGAGTCATCCAGGTATATGGGAAAACAACCAAATGTCAATTCTTTGCTATCTATCTTTGAAAACACCACCATCTTCACACAATCTCCCCTAGCTCATCCCCTCCAGTCCTCTTTCTGCAAAAGGGACCTACACTGAGATGCATACTTTAGTGAGAAATAGAGAGGAGGGGAACATCGACACAGTAAAGTTAGAAGGTTATTTCACATATACAAGGTAGATATTCCAGAAACGACTCTCTTGTTTACCAGCTGAATCTGACCATTATGTGTTTACTTCTCACACTCTGTATGCTATGGATTCCTCAGCAGCCAGCAGCCTTTATGAGGGTTTACAGACCCACAATCGTACACACAAACAAGTGTGATTGGGGCCACTCAATGTCGACAAAACAACTAAACAAAATGCTATGTAAATGTCCATTCAGACGCACAAAGAACGAGTGTAGGAGGGAGCTGTGTAAAAATGGCTTCAAAGAGCTGGCGGTTCGAGAGGCATCAGGTTAATTGGAGAGTTGCTTTGAGAGCATGAGAGAGAAAGAGAGGGAGCACAGAGAGAGGGTGGTATGTGTTGTGTGTGTGTTTGAGAGACGGCCAAAAGGAGTGAATAAAGAAGGTTGACAGACAGCTCATCTTTTCCCATGAGTCTCTGACACTGCCAATAGCGAACCTTTGCAGCACTTGCATCCAGGTTCCTCTTTTGGCAGGCTCGACACATCTTATTGCAATACCCCTGTCATTCTATCGATGGAGTACAGCGGTTTACCGTTGAGGTAATGAACATACCCACCTCATTACCACGGTAAGTGTGGCTACACAGCTCACTACTGACTGCTCTATGAGCTTGTTAACAGAATAATAACACACTGCTGTTCTCTGTGGGCACTGCAACGCTCCCAAGGTCACCTGGGGAACTTTAATGGACATGACAGCGTCTATGCACGGTGACTCACTCATTTATCCTATATGCTTTTAACTATTATGTTGTGGATATCTCGGGACATTATGCACAGCTGCACAAAACTGCTGTGTACAACTGTGGTCACACAGTGGGTGTGTGAGGGAGAACCGGAGGAGATAAGGCTGGGATGACGCTGGACGTCTGTGTATCTTGCTGGGGGAAGTGTAGACCAATTACTCAGGGTAAATATTGACTATACTATCCTTGCCTCTGCACACCCACCCTCTGCCTCCCACCCTTTCCCCACCCTCCACCATGCCTGTGTCCACTAAGGCCCTATTTAGACTGTTAAATCACAGACCGTGGAATCTTTCAGGCATCAGCTGGATACTTTTTTTTAATTAGCATTTACATTTGCGCTCTTTCGAGAAGTTTCACCGGTTCACTCGGGGTGAGATTCTTCCCTCGCTTTTCCTCCCAGCTGCTGTTGCTGGTACTGTATATATAGCATGCACCTCTCTTACCTCAATTATAAATTGAAACAAAAACGAACTCCCAGCATAAACACGAGTCTAATTTCCCAGTGGTTCTGAATAATACTGAAATCACATTTGGAATATTTTTTTTTCAATATTTTCCAACAGCAAAAATCATCCCTAATGTAATCGTTCCCCGCCTCATGTTGAGTCATAAGTGACATGCAATATGAGCACGACTGCTGTGCTGTGTTGGATTATATTCAGAACATAAGGGCACTAATGAAAGCAAACATTTCTCATATTTATGCAAGGTTTAAAAATCCCCTCCAGATATTTTTAAGACCCACAAAAAAAAAAGTTCAATTACCTTGCTCAAAATTCTCATAATTACATCTACTCCCTCTCCGTCATTAGAAATACAGATCTATGAATATGCAAGTACATCTTGTTTGATAAGCTAAATTGCAGAACACAAGATTTGTCCTCCTTCACTGACAGGTTCATTCTCAGTCTAGGTGCACTCCCTGTGTTCAAATCACACCTCTATAAGTTGCATGCTGGACCATCACTGGCCTCTAGGCGACTTATGATGTCACAAAGTCTGGCTTGTGTGTTATTAGATTTAAGGTGAACATAGAGTAACCTTGCTCCCTACGCAGAATGTGAAAACATCCTTCTAGTGTCACGCCCTGCACATACATCACTGTACACAGTGAAGGTCAAACAACCAAGAGAAGTAACAAAAAGTAAATCATATTTTAAAGGTGCCCTGTGCAATTTTTTGATCACCAGTAGTGCTGTGCATGCATGAGAGTGGCATGACACACCCTCCTGCTTCCAATTTTAAGCTATTCCTTTGTGTTTCGTATCGTAATCGTAATGTGCCTGCAAAAAAAAAAAAAAAAAAGAAATCATCGAAGACAGACATAAACAACCTGGATTAAAAATATCCCATAAATTGGAAGGAAGCCGTTCAACGTATTTGTCAGGTGAGTAACACTTTAAGCACAAAAGAAAAAATATCTTAATTTAGATGAAACCTCCTCAGGGCATCTTTAATCAAAACAGGCATTTCTGAGTTAACGCGAGCAATAACTCATCCCACATTAAAATAAAATCATGAAATTAAAATGTTACAGACGAGTCTGGTTCTTGATGTCTGAGTGTCTCTTGAGTATTTGAGTTTTATATTTATTTTAAAAGGTGATTACTTTTCACATAAGTGGAATTGAAAAGATCAGTGCATCTACAATCTCTTAAAAGGCTTGTCAATTATTCAATATCTTTGACCACTGTTTCCCATTTGAATGAGCAAAAAATTAAGGCAATGCATAAATGGCAAGCTTCCAACTGTTATTCCATGATTTCCATGGGTACACTTCATACATAATGACTCTGGAAAAGGCAGCCTAGAGACTTCAGTAGACCCTAAGCAATCCTCTGAATATGCAGACATGTGCTGCGCAAAGCAGCAAAGCCTAGCCACCCATGTGAATATTTTTATACCAAATGTCAGTATGCTGTCTGAACAATGGACAGCTAATTTGGTAATCAAATCTATATTACTGTCAACAGAGTCAATTGAAAATTTATAATAAAGCTTGAAGCATACAAAAATGGCTAAGGCTGTCACGGTTCATGTATTTATACCGAATCATCATGGTCCAGGAGGGCATGGTCTGGTGCACAGAGCCACATGCAGAATACATGGCACTGGTGCAAGTAATGTGGAACCAGAGTTCAAAAGTGTGAGCTCTGCTGGGGAAACTGTAACTCTTCTCTTTATGTACAAGTTGTAGTTGTAATTCTATGTATTTTGCTAGCTTGATTTTCATAGCATAAAAAATGCTTTTCAGTCTTATAGCCTACCCTGACCTGTTTCTTTTAGAAGTGTTTGCTTAGTGTTCCTACAGTGCTGTACACTTCTGTCTGATGTTCTGTATAATGTTCCTTATCTTTATAATGATAATAGTTTACCAAAGTTGCCAGTGGGCAAAATGCTCTCAGTCCCCAGCAAGAGAATTTTGGCACCAAACTGTGAATTCTGTGTGCCATTACATCCCCAGTGGCTTTCCTTAAAGACCCTCCTTGGTATGTCTGGATGTAACTGCAGCTACAATACTCTCCCAATTCAAGGAGATGGAGAGAAGCACTGTATGATGGTGGTGGGGAGGACCAAAAAAGATGCCATGATGAGTCAACACAACAGTATGGAGAGAAACATGTGAAGAGTTTCAGCTCACTGAGGACAGGGAGAGGTAATGAGCAGATGAAGGGGAATAGATGAGAAGGGAGGGAAGATGAAGATTCAGTTGGACGTGGAGTCACATGGAACATATACAGTATGGAGAGAAGAAAAAGGTAGAGGAGAAATAAAAAAAGGAACAGTGACTTGGACAGTAATATCATTTTCTACTCTCTGATTCCTGGTAATAGCCACTCTAAGCAAGTTCTATTCCCTGTGCTGTGCGCATGAAAGGTCAGTGATATAAATCTATATCTGAGATGTCTATTGGCTTGGCTGTTACTGCTTTAACCCCATATTCCTCAGCAGGCTTAGATATCTGACCTGCATTGATTAGCCCTCGGTGAAAGGTTGAGCCTCGGATTGAAACAGCACCAGAAAATTGATTGAGCTGCCTTTGTATACTTTGTAAGCTACAGTAGAAGTCAAAGTAATACTAATGCTACAAGAGAGGTATCACAATAAAATGTTTATCGATGGGAGGAGTTCTCCAGAGGAAAAACAAAGTTGGCTGTCCTTAGAAATAATCACACATTCTCTTCACCTTCAACAACATTTACCAGAAGCTATTTGTCCTCAATCACAAAACAAAGTGCGTAAAACGGTCTCAAAAGAGCAAGTCAAGTTGCATTACAGCCTGATAATGTCAATACAAACATGGACAGCAAGGTCTGCTTGTATTAGAGGATAAGGGAGGAGCGAATCGATATGGCCTAGCTGTGAACAAAAACTAGCTTTTTCAGGGTTCAATGATAGAAACTTATTTTTCAATTACACACCACTTTTAATGGGCTGGCCATACAAGAAGGCTGTGAAGCGCAGCGGGTGGTGGAGGTGATTTGGCTGTCTCTTTCATTGTGTGTGTGTGGCAGAGAGACAGAGAGAGAAAGAAAGGGCTTCCCAGAGAGGGGAAAAAGATTCTCCATCCTGTTCCTTCAGCTCACTGAAGCGTCCAGTATAAATAAGCGCAAGTGCAAAGAACCTGGTCTGCATCAATTAAAGACACCCTACGGACAGACAGACACACAGGCAGGGCAGCATAAGCACAGAGCAACAGAGCAAGCGAGGGCCTAATGGGGAGAGATGGAGAAAAGGGCAGTCATGCATGACGAAAAAGACAGTAAAACCCGAATAATAGTGGCCGCAGTTAGGCCTGTGCCTCTTTCAGCCGTTGTTCAGCCTTTTCCAGCCTCTAACAGCCACATGGAAACTGTTTCTGTCAATCTGTGTGTTTTCGAGGGAAAGAGGCCACAGGCTTCATCCCCTGCTATGTGGTCGCATTATTAGTGGTGTCAGCTCCTCACGGTTGTATCCATGACAACAATGCTAAATGAGCAAAACCTGCAGTGTTAATTTTAAAGTTAATTCTAAAGCGAGAACAGAGCTCTTAAGAGAGGCGAAGGTAAAGGTAGATTACCATAATTACAAACATTTCACATCAACAAATGCACGCAAGGCTCACTGATGTCAGTCAATAACCAAATCCCCATAAAATCCACATCAGAGTGCAAATACCTCACAAAGAAAACTCAAAACAAAAGCAGATTATGAATGCAATTAGGCTTTAAAAAAGTGCAGAATCAAAAGTCATTAAGCAGATCTGGAGCCATGAAAGGCAAATGACTCTTACTCACATTGCTCACTAAATAGAAAAATAGGAAATGGGAATGAGCAGAATAACAGCATGTCAGTAAGGGAAGTAAATCAAAGTTCTGTTTCAGTTTTTTGATGAATAAAGGGGATACAAGCTTTATAAATAAACCACAGGAAATCTGGGATAATTAGACGAAAACAAAATAATAGATGCTGGGTTACTGGGTGTGGACATGGCATTGAGTGTAAAAGCGTCAACATGCACTGTATGCGATTGTAGCATCACTGTTGGTGGGCTGCAGATAATTCTTCCCTTAACCTCCAATATTTCTCAACAATACATTAGTTGTTTTTCGTGTCAAGAAATTCTAAATGGATGCACATTAGGTCACGGACCCCCATTTAATAAGATTTTGCTTCCTTTCTGAAAGGACCAGAATTCTGTAGTTGTCAACTACATTTGAGGGGATAATCCTAGATGAAGTGAAACCTAGTGAACTGAATTAATTACACCATTCGCCATTTTTCTGGGAACACCCTGGATATCCCTCAAGGACCCCCAGTTGAGAACCACTGATCCAGTTTTAGCCAATACTGGACTATATTACTGGGTGAACGTACCCTGGAAATCCAGAGTTCTAACGAGAGCACAATTTGAATTTGCTCAGCGTGTCACTCCGGCAATCAGTAATGATGCTCATTACCCATGGCCTTGTAGCCGAGCTGCACCAATCACATCAGTGTATCTGATATAGGCGGGCCAGAGGCGAGCTAATCAGATGATGACAGCGCTGCGACGACGAAGTCCGGAATCAGTCAGTAAACACTGCAAGATGGCTACGGATGAACACCAGTTGTTTGAAATATCTTTGGCCGCTATAATGAACGAGTTATACTTGGCTTTTTCTCTAAAAGAGGAACAGAAGACGGCGCTCGAATCTTTCCTTTGCAAGAAGGACGTTTTTGCTGTTTTGCCGACCGGATACAGCAAGAGTCTAATCTACCAGTTAGCTCCGCTGGTAGCTAAGCGTATACACCCCATGTATTGTTCTGATTGGTCGTAGTGTTATCCAATTGCGTGCAGTGATATTTACAAATGCAGGCTTGGTGCCGCCCCTCGAGTTGAGCCATTTTCATTACTCATGGCCAGACCCTAAATCTTTCTAGATTTGGCTCTGGATTTCCAGGCTAGGGTAGAAGCAACTTCGCCCTAAATTTGTGAATAATTTCCTGCTATACATCAAAATAACAAGCCACTGCTATAAAATTTACCATCAAGCTACAGTAATAACAATACGGGCTTTATAATCTGAAACACATGCCTTTATTTGTCATGTATGCACAATATCTAATTTCCATTTGTTCCAGTTTTACCGTACACACAATGCTGCATCTTGTTTAATGTCATTCTGTGTATTTTGTGGTATGACTCCATGGTATACTCAATATGTAGGCCATATCTTTAACTGTAGCTTTTAATGTGCATCACACTCCAAAAATAAGCCTTCCTCACAAGAGAAAAACAGTCATGGGGTTGATGTGAGTCAGCCTTCCTGCCGGAGCCTCCGTTGTTCCCACAGTAGAGGAGCGTGGATATTAGAGGCCGACACAGCTGACATCTTCCCTGCTCCATTTTCTTCTGATACGCTTCTGACATCAACGTGACAACAGGATCCGAGCACTAACCACAGGTCCAACCTCAAGGCATTTTTGTAAATTCCAATTCCGATTTTAGTCTTTTTAATTTTTACATTTATTTCACACAGTCATTTATTCTACATTTCGCTGATAAGTGTCATTGACACAGCTATGGACACAGCTGCTCTGGTGGCTGCAGCTTTACGACAAAGCCCCAAAAAGGTGACCAACACAAGTAATCCTACAACCAGACAGGTTTTAAATAAAGCCCAGATTACCCGGCACATATTTAGAGGTGAAAACAAAAAGCATGTACACCTAAAATGACTGATTAACTCATGCACTACTTTGCAGTGTTGTAATACTTGAGACCGGACTTTTTGAAGATCTTGCTCTCAGACAAAGAGGAGTCAGGATTTTATCACTAAATTGCCTGTGAAAAAAATGAGTGTTTAATAAATATGGTTATGTTTATTTCGCTCTTTAGTGTTTGTTTGCTCATAGAAAACAAAGGAAAATTCCCTCTGCAATACCTTTGGATTATTTTATCACATTATATATATATATACATATATATATATTTATATAACACTTCTCATTGTACACTTATACATATACACATATTATAGTATGGCAATAAAAGAGGTGGATAAACAGGGGTCTTCATTTGTTCTCTGTGGGTGTTTTTATGGGAATGTGGATGCTTTAGATTCAGGAGTGCCTATGGTGTGCATGTTCCACATTTTATCTTAAGAGTCTCATGCAGTGTGGGACTCACACTGGTGTTGACTTGGTCTTATAACAAGAAAGTTTTGGTCTTGTCTCAGTTTCATTACACTCTGATCTCAGTCATGACTAGGTTTTGGTATAGGTGGTCTCGACTATTAACATTGCTGCTTGGTTCAAAGTTAAATATGAGAGTAGCTCTTGTACAGAAAACTGTTGGGTAACAACTGTCTCACCTTAACTTTCACGTGCAAATAAAGCGCCTTCTATAAAATTGTTGAGCTGTCGACTTGTTTAAAACCATTGGCCAACTAATGGGGACACGTTAAGATTCGGTTTGTAAAATAAAAATAAAAAAAGGTCACCAGTCGTCACCCTACCCTATCCCACCCAATCTAACAGTAATGAGACCAAACGATCTCTGCCTCTGCTACATTAGAGAGCTTTATTAGCAGTGACAGCTGTGAGCATACAGCTTGTTATGTAATCCCAATCAGCATTGTCCTAAAAGTGAGAAAATGAGCATGTGATACTGTTCCAAGGTGGCATGGTTTGTCATTTTTTATCACATCATAAGCTGCAGGTTTTTACAAGGGGATCAGTGATAGAGACATATTGCTCTCTCATCTGGTCATCATCACTTGTTGTGCTTACTAAGCAAGAAAAGGGAAGTCAGTGAGCCAAACAGACGGACAGCTGAAGTTAATCATGCTCTTAATTTGTAGAGCACTTTTCTACTGATGAGAATTTGTTTGTGATTTATACATTAAGATTTAATATGCAGGTCAAAGAGTAAAGACAAACACCATTAGATATCTAAAACTTCTTGGCTGAAGAAAAATAAGCCATATGTCCTGTCCTACGTGCTCTATCTAAGTCTTTCACAGTCAATGTTAATGCTAAACTCTGTTATCCATGCTATGTAATCAACTTGATACACTGTTTGCAGCTGTATCTAGCAAGTATACAGAAAGATAGACTCAGGCGTAACAATTTTTAATGGGCTTACATAACACATATGGGTGTGTTGATGCAATAAGAGTGTAACACAGCTGATATGAAACCAACAACAATTATGTTTTATTAATTGTGGACCCCCCCCCACTGCCATTTTTTCCCAGTTTGGAATACCCAGTTTCAGATGCAGTGCAGTGCTTGTCACTACTAACCCTACAGTTAGCCTGGAGAGAGCTGCAAACAGACCTGTGCAACCTCACACGCTGGTGCAGCTGCTTATTTATACCTTCCAAATTCAAGATTCAATACTTCACTGATACAGTTTTATTGTCTTTTTGTCTACAGTAAGCATGGGCAAACTGTAGGTATAAATAGACACAGATACAGTAGGCCATGGTTAATGGCCAGTCTTTGTACGTGCACCTGACGATGCTTATACAGTGCCATTATACACCGGTTTGAATATTTCCTCTTCTGCGTTTGACACAGAAGCAGAGCATGCCTGTGAAATGGAAATGACTGTTACATTCATATATATTATTCATACATTATATTATTTTATTGGGGTACTATGCATATACATATTATAGCCAGGCAGAGTGGAGGAGGCATACAGAGCAAGAAAGTTAAACAAAAGCAGCGTGGCAGCTGCTGAAGGAAGCAAAGTAATGTTTAAAAATCCTCCACCGTCACTTAAGTCAGCGGCATAGCAATATTGTGCTTTTCCCCATTTCGCATGACACTTAAAATATTCATAATCACAAAACAGCACTGTGCTTTCTAAGCCACGCACACATTTGTCTGCATGACTGACATGAAAATTTCAGTACACGTGTGCCAACATCCTGAGGAAACAGATGTTAATAAAAAAGCGACTTTCTGAATCCACCCACCGTGCTGAGTTTAATACTAAAAAATCACATGCAGCACGCATGCTTCAGAGCAGAAGTTAAACTTCATCTTTAAAGTCTGGTTAGGTAGTTACTTAGTAGCTGTGTTGACTTTGGAGTGTAATCGGACCAGCCGCAACACTACGGTGGTGGGTGTGAACTGGCACGCCACTGCGCCTGGAAGCATCTCCATGTTTGCATAATCATTGATTTTAGAATTTTTGATGAGGACGAAGGAGTAGATGCACTTTTAATCCTTTCAAGTGGTTTAGCTTCATGTTTTTTTGTAGAAAAACCTATTAGATAAAATATTATTTAATGCAGGGTGTTTTGGGAATCTTATGAAATCTTAACCAAGTCGATAAGTTGGTCCCTTCTCCACGTTTAGTCCAAGTTCAAAACTCTAACAAAAAAGAGAAAAGTGAGACTTGAGCTGAGTTCACCACCCTGGGAAAAGGAATTAAGAGTCCAAGGACATCCCAAAAACCACCCACTGTCAGGCCAAATCTAAAAAGTCCTTGGCACCAACCTCACAAGGAGCGAGTGGTTAATTCTCAACAGGATGGGCCGCAGCACTGGTCAGCCCTCACAGGTGGGGCATAAACCCAATCCCCCCGTGTGCATCTGGAGAGGAACAAACAATGGACCACAAGCTTGTCCTCTCCATAGGCTAAAGCGGGATTAGTCACCATCCATGCAGCACGATAACGAGGCAATTGTTTGTCTTCGGGACTTAGCATTTGCTGTTTAATGAAATAAGGACATTGGCTCACAAGGCAGAAAGTCAGAGTAAATTCCTCAAGGAAAGAAGACAGAATAAAACCCTAGTGATGTGCAGAACATTCCCCTCTATAGCATCTCAATATAGTTTGTTGATTGTACTGCGATCAAAAGAAAGCAGAGGACGCTATAAAAATTCTTATATAAACTCACAAACATTGAGAACTAACTGTAAAGTACTGCATATCAACTAAAAGGACTAAAAGTTTGTAAGGTTTGGCAACAGTCAGATTTCCTTAACAGCCTAAAAAATGTCATCAGCTTTTCATTCTTCATCATGTAATGCCTTTCTGGGAAAAAAAAAAGAGGATAATATGGCAACATCCCAACACAATCATTATCTCGGGGGAACGTTATACAGAAGTTATTTTTATTTTTCTGCAGTGGATCTATTCTCTTGGACTCACATCAAACACAGTGCTGTTTACAGTCAACATGCCTGAATAAATGGAAGTTTTCTAACCTTCTATGGCTTATGGCATTATCACAGACGTTCAGGGATAACTGTGATTTCAGAGAGCATTAGTAAGAAAACAAACAGCCATTATTTCCTCAAAACCCCCTCGAAACTAATCCAAACACACACACAGACACACACACAATTAAGCAGGCTCCATCACGTGGGTTTGCCTGGAGACAGTTAACTTAAATCAAGGCTGTCAGATTTTTCTGAACCCAACAATCAACCAATCAAATGAGCCACAATGCCATCTGTGAGGTCAACGTGGGTCACTGCAAGAGTATCCTATCTTTGGTCATGGATACATGGACACAAGCCTAGTGTGTAGCTTTTCTAACGTGCTCTACCTTTACTGTATATGTATGTTATTTTGTGGGTTTGTCTTTTTAATTTTTCACTGTGGATAGTACCCCCTCAGTGTAGGTGGGATTCACAGCTGAAGGCTATAGCAACTCCACATGAAAGTGCCAAGATATTATTTTCAATGTGACACTCACTTGATCCTTAAATCAACAACAAAACAGAGGAACATCTGCCCTTCGTCAATTGTAGGGTGAAGTGTACAGCTTAATACAGTGTAGTTTTGTGGGCTGCTACTTTTTAAAATCTCGGTTGAGTGATGAAGAAATTGCAGTCATTTATAACAGTACCATGGCTTTTTAAAAATTGCAGGTTTGTGCAGGCTGTCCTATGTTGCGCTGTTGACAATGTTAGTGATCGTTCATTAGTCTGCAGCGTTTTAACTCCACCTTCTAGTATCCGCTCAGCTCACTTCGAACCTCAGCCGAGATAGTACCAGAAAAATGTATCAGGCACCAGGTACTATCCACAACTTTTTAAAATGGAAAACCAAAGAAGAGTGAGTTGAGTTGAGTCGAGCCGTGCCATACCATACAGCGGAAATGTGGCAGAAGTGAGACGGGGCCAGAATTTAGGGCTACATTTACTCATCGCTATTAACATTTTAGTGACAATTCTGGCTTGGTATGCTGGCAGTAACAGCATGCAAGACATGTTTGTCGATGTGTGCTTTAATGTCACTTGCCCTTTGCAAGGTCCTATTTGTAATTTCATAATCTGTGCAAATTTTTAAAACAGCCCTAGCTTGAAAGCAAGCGTTTTCCGACATTCATTTAGCATGAAACAAGCCGTCTTCTCAACACTTCTGCTCTTTTTAAACCAATTTCCTCCAACTCCCTCAAACCAGTAGTACTATTGCTGGCTGATGAGGATGTAGATGGATAGATATGTAAGTATTTATTTATTTAGAAATAGGGATAATGCATATTAATGAACAAATACATGAGTATATGTAAATACGCCGGATTGTAGCCCACGGCGAATTTCCATCTCTTATCCCTACAGGCAGGTTGATGTAAAAAGACAGAGTTAAAATCCATAGCAACCACCAAGTATAGCAATTGTTTTCTTAATGTGGAGGTATGTTGTTGATTTTTTAAATATATGTTGTTTAATATAAGCCAATGTGCTTGCTTTGTTTCTCTGTGGGACACTTTTACAGACAGGAAATACAAGCCTGTAAATAGCAATAATCAGCAACAATTTGTTTTGATTACAGAAGGAAATAAACACTTTCCCAGAAAATCAGACTCTTCATCTCAAAAAAGAATAGGTTTTTTTTACAATACAATACTACAATAATTAAGAATCATGCAGCACAATACGTCAAGTAGAGTATAAACTTTATGATGCGATACAGCAAACGTTTCCTCCTTGCTTTAGCTATTTCATTTTTTGCCTGCAGCAATGCAGCCAGTGCTCAGTTCTTCACATCCCTGCTGAGACAGTGACCTCTTGCCCTGCCAGCATTAAGTGCTTTCCGGCATTTGCGAGGTTTCGGAAGAAAAAGCCTTGATAACAATATAAATTAAGTATAAAATGTCTGTTGACAGCGAGTTTATGTCTGGTTTCACAAGAAAATCGAAGGTTTTTCCATGGGAATGTGGCCACCCAGTGAGAAGCGGGCATATAGAAGGGAGGGGCGCAGACAAACCCTCTTAAAAGCCTCAGCCTTGTTAAAGAGGCTGCATTATTGATAGTGCATCTGTGGGCTGAAATAGTACCAGAGTGAGTGAGACAGAAAGCGAGAAAAGCTTGAAGAGTCGAAATGTCAGAGAGAAACTGTGATTTTCATCATCACAAACATGATTTATAGATGTGCTTATCTCACAAAAACAACAGACACACACCTAATAATGCTATGTAAATAACAATGACAAATTTCTATCAAACCTTAAAATATCAATATTATATTATTATTATTGAGCAAGAATGGAGGTATAATTTGGAAAGCATCAATATCAACTTCATCTGTACTTTAATATTTATTAAATTCAAAAATTCAGTCAGGGGAGAAAAATGAGCATTTCTCACCTCTGAATGAAGCTGCAGAAAGTACAGTATGTTGTTTATACAATATACAAAAAACAACAGTCTGTTCAAGTAATTATTCCCCGCAACTGATCCCCGGAAGCCATTCCTGTGTTCTTACATATGGACACATAAAGGTTAATGGAAACATAAAAATGCATACTTTGCAAACAAACGTGCGCGCACAGCTTTTCTGCCAACATGGGCACAACCCTGATTGTTTCATTAGCCTCTGTCTTATTGCTCTTATTATGTATTCATTTAGCAGCCTCTCCTTTATGAAGTAGACCTTGCAATGACTGCCTTTGGTTTTTTGGAAGGGTGACTGGCCAAATTAGCCTGGCTTGACTAAACAAGGCCCTATTAATCACACACTGGTCTCCCATTAATCTGGGATCACAGATCACACTGAGCCTATAATCCCATAGCGCTGGTTTATTTTGTCTGTTTATGAGTCCATCTGCGGTTAAATTAAAATGGAGATCTCTCACAGCATAAATGCATTACAATGGGAGCTCAATATTGGGGACATAAAATCCAGCACGGTCATGATAAGGTACAAAAAACAACATAATCACACGCTGGCGGTATAGGGCACTTTCAGGAAAAAGTTGTTTTGTTGCAGTTTTCTTTTAACCGCTTGGCTTGGGTTTCGGAGAAGCAATTGTCCATCTAATCCTCTAAGAGATGACAGTGGCATTTTCAACAGCATCCCAGCCTATTAACATCACCTTGGGATTACCTTCACAGGGAGGAGGAGCTGATGGAGATAGGGGCGGGAGGACGGATGAGGAGGAGAATGATGACAAAAATGAGATTTGCAGGCAGGCTGCTCACCACTCAGACAAAACAGTCTTGTTTGACACGCAGACATACAAAAATAGGCATAAGTATGCACACGTAGCATGACCACAGAGATGTACGCACAAGTACACACAAAGCCAGCCAGACAAATATCCTCCTAAGGGCTTGAATTCTTCATCAATCCCAAGGAGGGAGCCTCTCCTGTCAAACAAACACATCTATTCCATTAATTCCGATTCCCCACATTGGCCCCATCACCGGCACAAAACTAAATGTCAACACTCCCCTGCGTCTCTTTCATCATGCAGCTGACTGTCGCAGAACACGACGGTAAACAGCGCACACCCTTCATCCACCGCTACGCCGCGAGACCCCTTACTGAGCAGGCTGGCATTTCCGCAGAGCCAGCCAGATAGTGAGAAACGATGCAGACAGTGGCACAGAGGGAAGCTGCCAGCACTGACCTTATGTTACACCTGTGAGACTCGTGTTTGCTTCTAGTCACGCTTATCTCTGAACATGACGCGAGGTAAACATCTCTTAAATTCTTAAAACGACATCGCTTACCTTACGTACAGTAAACAAAACTTACAAACCAGTTAAGCTTTATGGGTGCTAAATGAGCCAGAAAATGACACGCAGAAGCTAAAATGTCGTAGGTATATGAGTCGTGAGTACATCTCATTTCATAGAAACAATGTTTAAGAGATGGAAAATGAACTATTAATTCTTCTTAGCACACGCGGGCTCATTATGCGACGTGGAGAAGATGTACTGTAGCAGAGAGTGTGATGAGAGGAGCGAGGAGGAGGAGGAAGAGAAGTTGCACCCTTTTACTTAAAAAGTGCCTGGGGAGAGAGGGAGATAAAATGATGGAAGCGGGGAGTGCTCCGACAAAAAAGGCACAGGCTGCCTTTGTCGGTCTTCTAGTCTGTGTATTAGCAAGTAATGAGCTCCTAATTGTGTAGCCAGGCCATGGAGTCACTGCAGGGGTTGAAAAGCTGTGTGAATGAACTATATCTGCCAAAAACACCGGGGCAAAGAGAGCGTTAGACGAATAGAAAGGAAGAGCACAAGGTGAGTGGGAGAGGAAATAAAGGAATGTGAGATAGAGACACTACATTAAGGAGCAGGGGTAAAAGGGGGATGACGGGGGCATTACAATAGAAATATTTGTATCGACAGAATGCAGATGAGGGAAGCGAGTGCCGGTGGCCGTTGCCTGTGCTCTCCGTCTATTTCTTTGTATCTGTCTCCTCTCTCTTTTTCTCTGTATCATATAATATCTACTCAGCCGAATGATAATGAGTCAGAATGGTAATAAGTCAAATGGAGGGCCTTAGTTTAAAAGGTAGCGGGTGTGCGAGTAGTCCTCACCGTGGCAGCTGATGTTGTAACTAAAGGTCATTCCAATAAGATTTCAGTCTATATGCTGTCTGAAAAAGGCCAACCTAGACACAGAGGCAACGTGACGGGAAAAGACATGAACAATGATGAGAAAGGTCACAAGAGTACTAGGTGACCAATTTCTTTCTGACTGGTAATTACAGTCAGGGCAATGAGTTCACAGCACATGTCTAATTTCCTTCTCTCTGCTAAGCTTTTCTCTCCACTGTGTGAACGACAGAAGAAGATGCTCAATTTTGTGTTTTAGCAGTTGTGCAAACTGTATTTGTTCAACTAAATCCATGTGATGGCGGTGACGACGGCCCCCGTTGTGTCTCCTGGTCGCCATTTAATTCATTTTCGCTGGTGAGCCTGCTTCATCTGGCTTCACTTCCCCTCTGAGAGATCAGCTGCATTACTCAGACCCGTAATTCTGTTACACTCACTCACACACACAGCCCTAGACCTCTATGTTGTCATGGTAATGGCTAAAAAGTACTCTGGCACTGCATTGAGAAAAAGCTTCATGTGCTCGTCGGGTTATAAACGGCAACAATTTCCTTCTTGCTGCATAACGTGCCAGTGCTCCTGCTGCTCCACATCACATGCAGACCCACGCCTTGACACCTCTATAGCTTCCACTGGGTCAATATCACCATCTACTCTGACATTCTTCCACTTGCTATTGTTTTCTGATGACCTTTGCTCCATTTCAGAGCAGGAGAAAATACAAAGAGCAGTGCTTTAGCGGCTTGTTGACCAGGTGAGTGAACGTGCATCAGTCTGCACCAATGATTAGCGCCATGCACCTCATGTCTGTTCACTGGAGCTACACCAGTGCCATCTGTTGTAACGGAATAAGGGGTGGTGGTTGTGGGTGGGGGCGGAGGTGGCTGGTCTGACATAGACACACTGCTCAAAGTGCTCTGCACAGCACCGGTAAAGACACCAAACCAAATGAAAACAAATGGCCTCCCTCTGAAAGCAGCTCCCACTCTTTGGGCTTGGCTTAAGAAGTTTTTTTATTGCAGAGGGTTTATTTGCTTTCATTCGAGTTTGTGTATAGTTAATTGGTTTTGGTTCAAGACTCTCACTGGTGCTGATCTGAGCTAACCTGCAAGAGGGTCAGTTACACGCAACACTGCATGGCACTGCATGGTCTTATGTTGTAACGTGTGTGTGTGCAGACTTCACTTACAGTGTGCATGTGCGTCCATGTGTGACTGTAAGTCCTGTATGTCTGTCCTTGGGTGAATGCACCTTCCTTCCCCTCCCAAGTGTCTGCACAAGTGTGCACATTTTTGTGTATCAACAGTTTTGTGTGTGTGTTTACACTTTGCCGTGTCCTTAAATTTACAAGTGTCTATGTGTGTGTACGTGTGTGTGAGCGAGAGTGCGGTGAGGAATGTGTGGCTGGCTGCAGAGGTCAGTCAAGGAGGAATCTATCATAATCCATCATAATCAGCTGCTGTGCTGTTCCTTCAGGACAGATGAGCTCCTGACCCATGGCGGACACGGTGGAGATGAGAATCACATGAGGGTGAAATGTAATGTTTACCAGCTTGGCTGGTTTCTGTAGAAGACATTTTCAACTCTATCGGGGAGCTGCGTAGACAACGCGCGCAGGTCAAGGAATCCGCAAAAGCATGTGGTGATTGAGGCGACATTTCTTGTGCACATTTTTCCCCAGGGAATGCATGCTTAACATTTTGGAAATGTCACTTGGGAAATTTAGCTGCTTCAGAACGATGAGATCACCTGTTTGATGTTGAAGCGATAGAATGATGGACATGCCATTGTCTGATTATGTGGGCATAATATATATGGATTTCTGCAATGTCATTTAGTTTAATAGCTCCCTTGCAAATGACATCATACATCGGTGTCCAGATGGGGGGCAAGGAAATGGAGGTGAAGACTACCAACACTGCACAAATGCATATGATTTGTGCTGTTTAAGGCTCTTCTAAACGATCAAATTGGGAAAAAAAACAAAGGCCACTTTAAGTCCTGAAAACAGTAAGGTCACTAAGAAGCAGATGGGGATCAGAATCCTCCGTCTTCAGTCTGGAGGAGCAAAGTCAACTAATTTCAAACTTAAACATTAAAGGGTTGTGCTAAACAAGCCTTGAGTTGGATGCAATTACAATGTGCTTCGACAACTTATCCGTTTTTAGCCACATCCCAGATTTCTAACAGTGTTTCACCAGACATCATACCTCGAGTAGGTAGAAAAAACTAGCTAAAGGTAGCTAACGTTAGCCTGAAAGTGGTGCATCTATGTACAGAGTTGAAATATATGCTCAAGAACATTTACTCACCTGGCCCAAAACAAGCTAGAGGTCGTTTCAGTCATGGAGCCAGCAGCAAACAAAATAGTTATAGTCCACTAGACTCTTGTACGCTGTCATTGGCCCGCCATGTATCATTGTGACGTTAGGAGGTCTGATGGACGAGGTAATTATATAAGGACGATCATGTCCACACTGGGCGAAATTGTGCGAAATATCACTTTTCTTTGTTTTGCACAGATCACCTCCAACATGAGTTTTAATTTTCTGTCGATTCCTGCTGCCTGCAGGTTCACCAAATCCTTTGTGAAGTCACTTTCCTCTTTATTCAATGCACAGAGTATGTGGATTTATCGCTTCCTTCCCTCTATCTGAATTTTTTTTATAATAGTCTTGTGATTGCAAAAATCTATTCCCTCTAATTAACACCCATAGTAATAAGGATAATAAATCTACTCAATATTTTTTAAATTCACTTCCAACAAGCAGCTCTTAACCCTAACAATAGTTTGATTCCACATGGGTGATTATGTAAAGGTGTATGAGGAATGACATGCACACAGTATTTGGCAGTGCTTCCCTTCATAAACATCCAAGACTGTGCACTACATCTTCACAAAGGGCAAGACTAGGCATCTTCTGTTCATTTCATTAGAAAGACAAGTAAATTACTGCATATTATCTTTCATGGGGGGGGGGGGGGGACAGGCAGGAATCAATGAAATATACTTATCCAAAATATATTATACACCTCGCTTTTGATTCGTGGCCCAGCACACTGTCGGGACATCAAAAGCCTTGGAATGTCATTACACGAGTCTCCAGAGTGCACTAACTTTTGAAGTACATTAATACAAAGCTCCATCAGAGTCTTTGGAAATCCCACCAATCTTTCATTAAGTATCTTGAGTCATTAGGCACAGGACGACCGGGCTGACATATCGTCCTGGGCATAGAAGAAATTAGTCAAATCTAAGGCCTGCAGCTTCTCATTAGAGAGGGCTGCGCGGAGACGGACTCAATTACCATCTCTGACACACAAGGCCCTGGCAAGACTAATGGCTCTGGCCCAATAATGACCTAAGCCATGCCTGAACTTCCTGCCCTCTCCCCCCGATTTCATTTGCCCTCCCACACCCCTCTTCTGCTCTCCCTGGTTCAAAATACCAGAGGGTAAAAACGAGTTTCTGCTTTTCATTCCTGAGGTGCAGGAGCCCCCTTTCGTCTTTGGTTTTCATTGAACAAGTGAAAAGAATTCATTTTGTGGCCTAGTGCTAGGGGCTTCTGCCAAGCCATGGTTGACAGGGAAGCAGCATTAAGGCAATTAACATGGGTTTTGCATTTGATTTTGGCTGGCGAGACTGCCTCTGTAAACAGCAGGCGGGATCAGGTGATTAGTTCCTGTGAAGATGAGCGCCTCGCCTCCCCTGGTCCCTGTCCAAGAGAGGATTACCCTTTATATTGCGCACACAAACAGCACCTTATACTCTCTCTCACACACACACACACACACACACACACACACACACATATCAAGATACGCTGACGCTACAAGAGAAGAAAGAGACCGCGCGTGGGGTATCAAAAAGAGTGCACACCAGCTCAAGGGGTTAAACCATGTTTGTGACATGACAGAGGTGGAGTCATGTCTCCTCCACACATTAACTTCCTGCTTCTGGATCACTTCACCTCACCTCCTTCAAACAGACTTCAAATTATCCCCGCCTGCCTTGACCCCTTTTATCATCCATTTAACACAGAGACTAATTCTTTGGATTCAGCTCCTTTTAATGAGCAGGTTTTCACGTATGTAATAATGGAGAATTCAATATCAATATCAAGGGGTCCCGAGCCACAGCTCTGAAATTAATTGTGACAAATAGGCAATTATTTCGAGTCGGCCGAATAGAGATTGATCTTATTTGTTCATTTATGCACTCGCCTGGAGGAGTAGCCTCAAGTGCAGAAAAGCTTTTACATCACTCGACTGGAATTTCACCTGCGAGGTTGCTAAATCAGACGTGTGTCCGTGTGAGTGAGCACACAATAATAGGTGAAGAGAATTCCATTGGCACTGTCAACTAAATGTCAATCCGGCGCAAAAGGAAGGGCGGGTCACATCAATCCCTTGTACTTTTCCCCGTGGATAGGGCTGGATATCAGAGTAACTGAGGGTTTAGCTGTCTTCTACTATCGTTCCGTCATGCCTGGCCAAATACGAACGCTCTCAGAATGAGGAAATATGACACAACGTGGCATGCAAAAAACCTCTGTGGCATAAATATGGCACGCAATCTTCGCACTTAAACCTGGAAAAGAATCTGTCAGATTGCTATCAGTAAGATATACAGCTATATTACATTCAGAGGGGAAAGAATATTCAGTGCAGTCTGCATATCACTGAAATTTCACACTCTGCGGCACCTCAATTACAATTGTGAGTTTCACTTTGGCAAATGGCTCGTTTCATGAGCCAGCATTTCTCGCGAGTCTCGGACTTAGAGTTTACCCCTGACCTATTAAGCAATGCTAAATCACCGTGTTGTGTAATGGAAGGAGACAAAGAGTCTCACAAAAGGTCTCCGTAATCCTAAAGATTAATCTAATCCCGCGGATAAATGCATTAGCGGCGATGCTGTGCTTCTAAAACGGGTTTCACCTACAATGCTATTAAGACAATTTGCATATTTATCACAAAGGACACTGAATGCTAACAGAATCACACTTGGCACGCAAAAGGGAAAAACAGGGAAAACAAATGTCTGTGTGATTGCAATCAAAAAATCATGTCTCGTCAGAATAACAATTGTGCTTATGATTAGATGTTTGGAAAATTGCACCCAATTACAGCATCCAAAGCAGGTGGGTAGAGTCGGGCCAATGACTGGGGTGATGAAACTGCCAAAGCTATATCACAATCACAAGACAATTATGCATGAGGCTAAAGGTATGTCCACACAAAAGTTCAGTGCTGCATAATTATCACCGCAGGCATTTGGCAGCTGAAATGTACAATCTCCCTGCGCAGATAATAAAGCACTGGGCAGCAATTAAATAAACATATTGAAAACGTACACATCAATGTTCTGTAAACGTATAAAATATTATTTTTGGGCAGCAGCTCTGTTTGAACAGCCACCAAACATTACAAATCCTTCTATTACTTGTTTGTTTCCCTTAATCTACACCCTATCCTTTGTGGCTGATATCCTATAGAGTGAAAACAGTCAATCAATGAGAGATAATTCATTTTGCCTGTATTGACAAAGTGAGAGTGATTCTTTGAGTTGAGAAGAAAATATTGACTCCGTTTTCTGGGCCAGAGTCGCCTCAGTATCTCAAATCAAATCAAAGTCACACTAAGATCCAAATATATAAAAACACTCCACACAAGTATATTTTCACCAGGGTCAACAAACACACACAGAGGATCAGCAGGCCTAATGGTATTGCCGTTTCTTTCTGGGTTTTTGTTGACCTTTAAGGTAGCGTTTGTTTGGTTTAACAGAGGGATGCTGGAATTTCAGTCCAAAATAGCCTGTCAGTGTCCACACTGGCTGCCACGGTGGCTGGGAGACAGTACAGCAAATGACTGCTGATCACGGGGGACAGCAGGGGAGCCAGCTGTCAGCCTGCCAGGGTCCGTTCCCTGTCTGACAGCAGGCAAAGCAACACAGGGGACACATAGAGCGGGTCGTTCTCCTCTCAGAGGAGGGCACCATGGATGAAGATAAAAGTGGGGGGGAAACCAAGGTGACTGGCCAGGACAAAAATGAGCAAATGTGCTGTGTAAGCTGGAAAGGAAATAATCCATAACTCTATTGTTGTGTACCACTGCGAAGTTCAGATCCTCCACAGTCGGCATTTTTAAGACTGAATGCATCACAACATATCGACACCTTCAAGGTCAAACATTTATGAGGGCTCAAAAGTTTGGACAAGACTCAACAACAAACTGACAGAAACACAGCTTGCTGCTGACAGCTCGAACTCTGTTAGGCTTTGCTTTAATTTTTAAAAATACAACATCAATTCGACATCAGCAGCTAGCAAGACATTGCAAGACTGTAAAAATACAGTCCACTGTGAGAGTATTGAGCTAGGACCTGCATAACAACCTTCAATGGGTTTCTTTCAGCTATAAAACACAATATAATGAACAATTAAGTGTTAAATTAACTTGATTAAACACATCCATCATTAACTGTCTTTCTGTGGATACGGTGCCTGAACTGGGACACATCTTATACACCTGCTCAGTAATGTAATATCAATTCATATTTTGGTGTTGCATATTATTAGGGCTGCTCCCTAATAGTCGACCAGAGAGGTCATTAGTTGGCAAGATTTAATTGGTCACTTAGTCACAGAAAAAAACAAACAAACAAACAAACATGAAATGCTTAAAGGAGCTGTGCCAAAATATATCAAAACCTATATATTTAGATGATGTGGGAATTTAAGGGCCTGTTTATACAGTTCTGTATATTTCTGCAAACAGAACAGAAACTTTGCATTTGCACCAATCATTTACATGTAACCGGCGTTTTTCTCGACAAAAATGGAGATTTTCAAAAACAGCTTCCAAAGTTAAGGTTTGTAAAAATATCCGTGTCTATGGAGTCGTGTAAACAGAAAAGACAGAGATTTTGGAAAACAATGACGTTGCAACCCAGTTCGCAAATGCCCATTAGGCGCCCGGGAACCACAACAACAGTGGATATATGCCAGGTTGTTTACGTTTTGTTAGCACTTTTGGGAATACATGCGAGCTTACAAATGAACTTAGCACTGCTGCAGCAACGTCACCACTACATCGGCGCATAAAGACATCTGCTGTGCCCGATATTAGTAAGTGCATAGCAGCTAACTATGCTAAATAAGGTTAAAATGTAGTTTATCATTGTTTTTATCACTAAGAGAAAAACGAATCACTGCGCATCCGCAGAACGTTCTTGTATGGTGTTTGATATATGGCGTATCGCCACCTACTGGCCCGGCATGCTAATTGCAGCAAAAAGCTGCCGTTTTTGTATTTTCGTGTAAACAGGGATATCGTTTTCACAACTGATCATGTAAACCCAGATTTTTTTTTATATGGGATAAAGACCTAATTTGAAAGGACAGACAGGAAGAGGCCATGCTCAGCAGTCAGACAGGAGTCACGTTATAAACCAATCACAGCCGACAGACATCTTTGCCTTCTTCTGTAAATATTCCGTTTGATAAATACGGTAAAGTTGATCATTTTAGTGCAGGGCTACCAAGAGCTTTTCATCTGTGCAAGGGATAATAGGCCTACACACATATAAACAGCGCATCCAGGAAGTTAAAGACACAGCATGTGTACGGCCCCTAATGGGCTGGTACCTGCAGTTATTACACAGGCTAGTAAATAACACGTCAGGCAGGAAATCCAAAGTGTGGGATCATTTTGAGGAGATGAAGGGTGAACCCAAGGTGATATGTAAACTCTTCATTCGTCGACTACAAACATGACATATCATCTGAAAAATGGAAGTAGCTACATGCCCATTAGCCACTTAGCACAATCATTATTGCTTTGCAGATGCGGCTCGCTCAGTGTGTGACGTGTTCTTGTAGATAAAATATAGGCCTATATTAATGAAGGTTCATTAGTACGGTTTTGTATTTCTGTGTAATGTAGCACAGTGTTCTCAGACCCTGAACTCAAACCATTGTGTTGCCCCACCCAAAATATATTATTTCTTTATTAAATAATATCGTAAACAAGCAGGCGACTAGTCGATTGATGGCCCGAAATGACAACTATCGGTCCACTAGGAATATTCTTAGTTGGGGGCCACCCTGCACATCATGTAAACACCAAAGAGGACACACCACACGTGGCTTGGCTGTCAGGCGCTGATACATCCCACAAACCTTCCCTTGTGAGGAGATCAATCGTGCAGTTAACTGCTTGTTTTCATGGTTGCTGAAGTATACATTCACACAGATCAGTGCAGAGCCTGCATCTGAAATCCTATTTCATCAGTGAAATTACTTAACTTATATTACAGTAAATACACTGCAAATGGTAGATGTGATTGGTTGCAGCGTTGCAATTTTCCATTTCTTTCAGGCGCTGTTCATTTAAATGAACTTCTCCTTCCGTTCTGCCCGATTATTCCTCACTGCTTCCTCTGAGTGCTTTGCTGCTTTGCAATGAATGGGGTGCTGCAGCTCCAGCTATCTTGGCATGTACAGAGTGTCGATTAGTCTAAACAGTGAAACAATGGCCTATCACTTGAGGAGAGAGAAGCTGTTTGAAATGATAAGAGGGATGGAGGGGTGAGATTTCCAAAAAAAATAGAAAAAAAGAATGGGGGATTTAACTTCTCTTCCTCAGTTGAAGTGAAAAGGTGAGGATGTAAAGTTTACCATTTCCTACTGCTACTCTACTGCAAAACTCGACAATGATAGGTAAATCTCCTGTCCTCTCTCTGGTGCTCTGCCTCTCATATAGTGTGGGTGCATTGTGGGTCTGTGCACATCTGCATGTGTTGTAAAAATACACTCAGAGACAGCAGCCATCCTAGAAATGCTCCCGAAAAAAACTCTGCTTGGGCTTTACTTGAAAACAAACTTCTCAGCACTTCTCAAGTTACCCTTTAGGTCTGCCACTGTAGACAGTTAAAATCAATGTCTAGCACAAGCTGTCCTCATGGTTAACTCAACTGGGAATAACTATTGATAGTATACAGTGTACTGGGTAGAAGTATTGAGTGAATCCTAGATTTGTTGCAAAGCTAAAGTGCTGTTTATTCATAAGGAGACAAAATGCAAAACCAAATGCCTCAAAACAACTCTCCTCAGTAAATAATGAGATTATTCCAAGACTGATGTTTGATCTTGGCATTCAAAGACGTGGTGGATCGATATAAAGCAACCATCAGGGATTAACAAAGCTTCTGCATCACTGCATGGGAAATTAGTTCAAATCAATCCAAAATCGTTATCTAATGAGCTGTCTCTAACTTTTTCCAGTACATTTTACTCCTCCCTGTTTCTCTCTGTGTCCTTCGATCCATACATCCCAGGGTTCATGAAACATTTAGCTTCATGACTTATAGATCAGAGATGCTCAAAGAGAATGGACACTGAACCGACATCCCACGCAGCAAAAAATACAATATGACTTACACCTAATAGTGAGAGATCCTATGGTGCAGTGTGCAAATTTGTGTTAACCATGAAACCCATGCAACATGCGTAATGTGTTGTTACATTTGACTGATAAATAATGGAACAGAACCCGCACAGTATGTGCTTGCCACAGTTAAAGCTCCGCTGTGACCGAGCTCTGAAACATGACTCCAGTCATGTGGCTTTGTTTAACAACTATGGGAACTAAAGCCACGCTGGCCCTCCTTAATCCCTGGCCTTCTCTGCGCGGCTATGGCTGGAAGCGTATCAACCATGTCCGCCAGTGCAAAAACACAACATCTCTCTCGCTCTCTTTCTCCCCCTGTTCCAAAGACACGCAAAGATAAGCACAGACACAGGGGTTTATTGGGCCAACTGGCCTGTCTCTGGGAAGCCACGGTGCAGAAACACAAAGCATAATAAGTAGGAGACAATGTGATCCTGTCTCTCCTGTTCAGGGGGAGAAATGACCCGAATAGTCTGTCTTTGGTTATGAATGAATATATCCGACCACCTGGCCTGTGTGTGTGGGCCCGGTAACACGGAGCACGTAATGGAGCACACGTTTATGTTCATTGAGGAGAGTGTGGCTATGTCAGTCGTCTAACTGAGGCATTCAAGAGATAAGAGTGTGTGCACAGTATGGACTCTTTACACACACAACACACTGAAAAAACTCAGATATAAGCTGTGATGGTCGCTTTACAGATCGTACCGTTTAGTGGTAGTGGGCAAGCGTGTGAACTAATACTGCTTTGTGTGAGTATAACGGCAACATGAGAAGCATCAAGGTCTCTTCCGAAATTCCTCAAGGAAGCAAGACATGGATTTTCAGAGCTTTGTGAGCTTACTTATTCAAATGAATGGCAGAACAGAGTCATGAGAGAATGTTACAAATGCACAAGTAATTTTGAAGCTCAAGTAAATGAAGTATATGAAAAACAAATTTCTTGGTGTGATAATCAACCACATATAGCATATGTAACACCAAAGTTGACAAGAAGTGTTGCAGTTTTGGGCAAAGCTAAGACACATACTGGATAATAAAGCATTGTATACTCTGTACTGTTCTCTGACATTGCCATATTTTAAGTATTGTGTTGTGGTATGGGGAGAAACATACAAACCACCCTATAACCATTATCCATACTGCAAAAAAAGTGCCAATGTTGGATATTTGGAACATACTAATAACCTTTTTTTGAAGTCACACAAACTGAAATGAACTTTTATCGAATATCAAGTCATGTTCAATGCAAGAAATAACTTACTACCTGGCAACATACAAAAAAGGTTCTTGGACAGAGAGGGGACGTATAATTTAAAGGGTATATTAAATTCGAAACATCATTGTTTTCTCACCATTCTGAAAAGTATGTGTATATCAGTTTGTGGGGTGATTTTGTGGAACGCACTGGGTGAAGAATTCGAACAAAATAAAGATATCAGACAGTTTAAAAAGAGATACAAAGATTGTATTTTCACATGGTTGGAGGGAATGTAAAGCACACTCAGGGTTAGACTGTTGTCGGTATTCACAATTTGCATTTTCAGATTTGTTTCATACACAAGGTGATATTGATTATCAGGTATTAAGAAGTGCAGTGGTGTAAATGTGTGGTTGATTGATGGTGAGGTGAGTTAATTTATATAATAGTTTGATTAGGGATTGATGAGTATAGTTTGGGATTGGGGATAGGGCTAGACAAGCATCTTGCTGTTTCCTTCTCCTTTTTGGACATGAAATGTTAATTTATGTTTCCCATTGTAACTCTGTTCATGATTTACTGTTTGTCTCTGTTTTATAGGGTTTATTTTACTATTATTTTTCAAAATGTTTGAAATAAATCAAATCAAATCAAGTCAACTCAAAATCAAGCTCACTCCTGTGTTTCATTACTGCATATAAATCAAAGGGAAACAAGTCTCATTGTCACTTAATGTACAAGCACAAGCACAAAATGGCAGACGAGGACTTGCATTCTTAACTTGTAATATGTGAATGAGATTTGAAAGAACTATATTCAAACACCACACACATATCTGTAATAGACCTCTACATTGGAGAGCAATGTAATCAAACATTTATAAGGCTGGCATATATATCACAATGCTGATCCTTAACAAGCAATAATCATCCTCCGGTGTGGGGGAAAACAACTGATGCAAAGCTAATTCATCTTTCCGACATTGTAGCTAAATTCATTTATATCAATATCCCCCTGGTGCATGGCCTCGCAGACCAGCTGAACGGCTTAAATATAATTTCAGGCTGCAGCACCACAATAATAAACTCGCCTTGTTTGTAGCGGCATTGCAACATTCTATTGTCAGTGGGTCGTGTGGCTAAATCTCATATTACATAACAGCACTGATTTATCTCTCATAGCTTTGAGGGCGAGTGCAAGGCTACAAGGCTGCAAGGCTTAGACTCCAGTGCAATGCAATGCAAAGTAAAACGCAGCAGAAAGAGCAGTATTTACTAGATCTGATATGTAATTACTACCATGGGACAGATTCTGCACCTGTACTGAAACACAGGTTTTGAGCACTTTTCATTTGTTTCGAGCCAAAGCCCATGAAAGAACTACAACAAACAAATGATCAACCGAAAGCACGCAGATATTAAGTTCTAAAAGAAGGGAAACTAGGAGCGACACTTGCCGAGATGAAAAACTGGGAACTTTCTGAGGCTGTGCATCTTACCCAGATATTTCTGGCAGGTTTCCAAAACGTAGTACAGCCTGTGAATGTCTTTAAAGTCTTGAAATTTTATCAGCTTGGGCCAGCTGATACACGATCCCATATACTGTACGGCTCGTTAAGCTATGTAAAATAGGAGCTACGAAGTATCTACATCTTGTCGAGTAGCACAGCCATAGTCATAGTAGACTTAGCCTAATTTATGTGATCTGTAAGGCTCACTTTATATTCCATTAGGATGTTTTACAATCCAAATTATGACCTGCAATAATTTTGGACACTGTTCTGGAAATGTATTAAAGTGAATTCACCTGATGTTGAGTGTTTGTGTGACATCCTTTGCTCACAGCATGCAAAAGAATGTTTACTGTGTTGTGATTTGTAGATTACACATGACACGTTTGCAGCATTTGTTGACCATTCACAAACTAAGTGACTGCAGGGTGAAGTGTGTGACAGAAATGAAGTGCATTTGCATCATTTGCATGTTTGCAGATCTGCAACATTCTTTGCTGTACTTATGTGTAGGCAGCAAAATATTCAGATTCATCAGTGCACTGAAGCTTGTGCACAAACCCTACCTACAATGTAAATTATACTACATTCATGCACATTTTATTTCCCTTTTTATTTTTAGCACTGTGAGGGGTGGGACATTCTGCCAATGTCATTTTCGGTTGCCGTACTTTCAAATGTCAATATTGTGATTATCATTTTAATAAGGTATTGCCCGGGCAAGACCCAAATAGATTCTGGAATGCATTAGACCTTTCTAACGTCTGAGATAAATGTCAAATCAAATGCAAAATATTGTGCTCCCAACCTAATATTACTGGTTCAAATGTGAGCTAGAATATTAACCAACAGCAATGTCCTGTCAGTGGACAACACTGCCTGGTAATAACCATGCCCTATTCCAACTTATATACTGGCCTGGGCACCACAGCAATACACATCAGGAGTCAGGCTGACATTATTATTACCCTGGTCAGGCTATGAGCCTAATAAAAGACTGAAGCTCAATTTGTTTATTCGAAGCTGACAACACATAAGCAGTATTGAAGAAAACAAACTACAGTAATATTCTGGGAGAAAATGTCTGACATCAATCATGTGTACATGCTCCTTTGCTTCAATAGAGCAAAGTAGGGTGGGGTATTTGGCAGCCAACAGTAAATCTCTGGTCTACACTGAATATAATGATATTTACACATCACTCGCGCTGACATTGACAAAAACACATTCATACGCACATGCTTGTCACATGGAAGAAAGTACACATGAACTAGGTGTGTTTCCTGTGTTCAGCAATGAGCGTTGAATTGATGGGTTTACATAAATTCCACAGGTCTTGTGTTTGTTTACACAGAGTACAAATGCCTTTTGTGTTATTTCCTCAGACTATAAAGCACATAGCAATAGACCTTTTTCAAAGCACAACATGTTGACTTGCAGGAAAAGCACATGTGTTGCTAATAACATTCCCCCATTTTCATTCACGTTTCCCAGTAAGCCATGACAGTGTGACAGTAAGTAAGCTAGCATGCACAACACCAGAACCCTGAAACTAAAGCTGCTAAATGGAATTTAGCCATCATTCATTTTATTGTTTGCACCTGTGCCTTTTCTGTCAAAATGTACTCCATAAATAAGACCTATGGTACCAAGACTTTTTACCCGACACTCATTCCGTGCACCTGCAACACCAGCTGGGCTCATTAGGATGCACTTACTGTACTGTCAATTGTGACTAAAACATGTTGACAGAAAAGTGTCAATTCTAAATGCTTTGATTAGTCCATAAAGGAGATAATCAAAGTGACTCTGACATGTTAGCATAAAGGCATGTTATCTAATTCATCAATTAGCTCTGGACATGTGGATAGACTACTCCTATTGCTGTTAATGCATGTGTAGCTACAGTATGCTAAATGGTATCAATACACTCACCAGCCACTTTATTAGGTACACCTGTTCAGCTGCGCATTAGAAAGAAAGGTGATTTAAGTGATTTTGGATGTGACATGGTTGTTGGTGCCAGACACGCAGAAACTGCTGATCTACTGGGATTTTCACACAGAGCCATCTCTAGGGTTTACAGAGGATGGTCCCAAAAAAAGAAAATATCCAGTGAGCAGCAGTTCTCTGGGTGAAAATGCCTTGTTGATGCCAGATGTCAGAGGAGAATGGCCAGACTGGTTCAAGATGATAGAAAGGCAACAGTAACTCAAATAACCACTTGTTACAACCAAGGTCTGCAGAAGACCATCTCTGAACCAACAACACGTCCAACCTTGAAGCAGATGGGCTACAGCAGCAGAAGACCACACCAGGTGCCACTCCTGTCAGCTAACAACAGGAAACTGAGGCTACAATTTGCTCGGGCTCACCAAAACTGGATGACATAAGATTGGAAAAACGTTGCTCGGTCTGATGAGGCTTGATTTCTGCTCTGACATTCAAATGGTAGGGTCTACTTCCAGCAGGATATTACACCATGTCACAAAGCTCAAATCATCTAAAACTGGTTTCTTCACTGTACTCCAGTGGCCTCCACAGTCACCAGATCTCAATCCAACAGAGCACCTTAGAGATGTAGTGGAACGGGAGATCCGCATCATGGATGTGCAGCCGACAAATCTGCAGCAATACGGACCAAAATCTCTGAGGAACGTTTCCAGCACCTTGTTGAACATATGCCACGAAGAATTAAGGCAGGTTTAAGGGCAAAATGTGTACCTAATAAAGTGGCCAGTGATGATGTTTCACACATGGGCTTGTAGCCTGTGCAGATAAGGGGGAAATGCTTACTTGCCTCACTATCACACACACTTTGAGGCTATTTACCTCCTGAATCACTGATTATCACACGTGTTTCACATCAATGTAATTATTCTCTGCAGGCCATCACTGAAACGGACAGTTAGTATTTCAGCACACTGTAATAACCACTGATTGGAACACAGCTCAAAGCTACAGCTGCAAGGTTACAAGGAGTAAAGAGCAAACTCCTGCACAAGTGTCCTCCACCGGGCCCCAGCTGCTATGGCGGGGGCTGGAGAACAGATTGACTTGTCAACACTGTCCTGTCAACAACCTCTTGGTCATAACCTAACCCGGAGGAGTCTATAACCTCGTCTCAGTAAAACATACAGTAGATGGATATGGCACGGAGGGTGTCACTCTGTAGCAAAAATATTCTCACTCAGGAGTGAAGGGGACACGCACCCACTCGACATGCACGAAAAACTCTGAAACTGCTGCCCCGGCTGCTTCAGCTCTCAGTATCCAGATAAAAACACAGCTCAGTCGATGGAAATGAAAACGTCTTTTTACATGAATTGTTGCAGTAAGTTTCAGGAAACACGCCGAAGTAAAAAGACACATCTTAACAACGCAGCGAAGACTTCAAAAGATTTTGCGCTGCCCCCCTTTCTCTAACCCACCCCGTATAAAGCGTGTCGGCGCCGTGACAACAACATTAGTTTCCGTGTGCTTTTAAAAACTCACCAACAATTCTTGAGCCTGACCCCGAACCAAGCAGAAGGTACCAGATCCACATCCTACGGTCTGCTGTCCCCCCACCGGCCTGCCCGTGCTGTCCTGCCCCGCTGCGGGGCCGAAAACTGGGGGCAAAGAGGAAAAACTTATCCGATACAGCCCTATTGTACTTCTCAAGTTGGAGTCTTTTGGTTCTTCCGGCACAACTAGGAGGACATTTGGCGTGAGAGTAACGGGCTCGCGCCGGGACACAATATGGAGTCCGGTTTGGGGAGTAGGCATGCAGGCTGGAGCTGGAAGGGGCTTCGGGGTGGCGGCAGGCAGGCTGGGGAGTCGGTCGCTCGTGTGTTTGGTGCTGAGAGAGGCGGAGTCGGAGGCAGAGAGCCGGAGAGCAGAGGTCGGCCAGTCCGGGACAGCGGTTCCCAAACTGTGGGCTAGGGACCGCTAACGGTCCCCGGCAGCAAAACCAGGAACTGTCTCATCGCACCGTTACTCCGGTCACAGCAGACAGCGGTGTTATCATCACCTACAGACACTTAATCAGCACAGGGGCTCGAAATATAAACCAAATTGGGGACAGCACCTCACTGCAGAGCCTCTAGCTACAAAATGAGGGTCACATCTTACTGATATGCTTTTTATTAATATGAAAAATACATTCAGGAGGCCAGGGCGAGGAGGAGCATTTACAAATTCATTTCCTCTGAACTACCTGATAAAACTTTACATGGGATTATTGTTTCAGCAACTAAAACACAGTGAAAGATAACCCTGAAAAGGGCCACAGATAACAGCATTAACATAATGTAGGCCTATAATGAGAGATTAATTGTAAATCCCATTATGAGGATGGTCTATGATGGAAACAATAACCCTGCATGTATGGCTCTTAGACAAGGCGTGTTATTTCCTCCTGACACCTCTGTCTGTTTTTAATGTCTCCAAGCTGTTTGGGATCAGTCGGTCCTGATGAGTATAAAAACTAACCATTGTCTTTGAACAGGAGTTTTTAGCAAAAAATGATGTTCTCTGGGCTTATTTTTCCTGGTCACAGTGTGTAATAAAGTATAAAACTTAATTTCAATGTCTGAGCGTTGCTGTGAAAAAACAAACCTAAAGGTCTGCGATTTGTTCATCTAGAAACGCTACGGCAATTTTCTTTGCTCCATACTCCAGCAAGGATTGTCCTTTTGTCTGTAGAGACAGTCTGACCATAATAAATTCCCAGTGTCCTCAAACGAGACAACAATAAAGACCCATTGTCCTCAGATGAGTAGGCTACTTCCCACTTAACAGCATCTTATCTTGTTACTTTTGCTAAAACTGGTCACATGTGAATGACATATCAAACCACAAACATTATTAATCATAAACAAAAAAAAGTCTCAACCATAACATCTGATCAGGTTTTGATACAAGGCAGGATGGATCCATGCTTTCATGTTGTTTATGCCAAATTCTGACCCTACCATCTGAATGTCGCAGCAGAAATCCAGACTCATCAGACCCGGCAATGTTTTCCAATCTTCTATTGTCCAGTTTTGGTTATTGTCCCGTGTGGTTATTTGAATTACTGTTGCCTTTCCATCATCTTGAACCAGTCTGGCCATTCTCCTCTGACCTCTGGCATCAACAAGGCATTTTCACCCAGAGAACTGCTGCTCACTGGATATTTTCTTTTTTTTGGGACCATCCTCTGTAAACCCTAGAGATGGCTCTGTGTGAAAATCCCAGTAGATCAGCAGTTTCTGAAATACTGGCACCAACAACCATGTCACATCCAAAGTCACTTAAATCACCTTTCTTCCCCATTCTGATGCTCAGTTTAAACTTCAGCAGGTTGTCTTGACCATGTCTACGGGCCTTAATGCATTGAGTTGCTGCCACGTGATTGGCTGATTAGCCGTTTGTGTTAAGCAGTTGAGCAGGTAAAATCACATATCACATCAATGTTATCCTCTAGCATAGCGTATGATTTATGTTTGCCATTTTGAGTGCCTAATTTTTAATGTATATTTTCCATCATGTTGATTTGTCTGGACAGGATTTTTTTCTGTTATAGTAAGCTAGGATGTACTGCTAATGAGATGGGAACAGAGAGATAAACTGTTGCACACGTTTTACACAGGTGGGAGGTCACTAACCGTGTGTACAATTTAGCTTATAGTGCAATATATCTTTTACCACAACACTGACCATAACCCATTACAACCATTGTGAAAAACATAAACATTAATCACTGTGTAATAGATAACATGTGAGCGATTTAGAACACATTAAAAAGCAGTTTCCTCCAGCTTATGGCTTTAAACACATTGTCTCATGGCATGCTGGGAAACTCCACATGTGTAGCCCCAACATGACACATGGACGAGCAATGCTTTCAGGCACAGCTACTGGAATCTTATGACAAATAAACCAACAATATGGTCTTACATTTGACCCATATTTCATCTCATTTCTGGCAATGTAATATGAAATTACAGTGAAGAGGAGAGGTGGTAAACAGCAAAGATGGAGGTGTCCAGCTCCAACCATTCCAAAGCCACTTAATTCCCAAATCCAGCTAACTTTATCTCTGAAATAAAGCTTCTAGTCATGAACCTTCACCCCAACCATCTAACAGCATCACAAACTTCCAAGTCCATCCAAAGGCCCCAACTGCAAACATCAGATAAAGTCAAACACGAACAGTAGGCCAGCTTAATGTTAGCCATGTTTGCTTCATTTACGGGTAAACTGAAGCTGTGAAACAAGTTAATCTCACATCATTAGAACAGTCAACCGCAAAAGTGCTGTCATCGAACGATAAAGAAAGATTAAATGCAGCAGCTTACCACCGTTTTTCATTTGAAGTCTCATTTTGATGAATGCTGCTGAGACAAAGAACGCTTTGTAAAACAAAATTCGAGACAGCCTGCAATGGGGTTTTTGAGAACACCACCTGACTTGTAAATAATCATCCCAGTGTTGCTATTTTTGGGACGACCCCATGCAAACCTGGAACCTGATAGGACAGTTAAGTAGTTATGCATCAGCTGTCTTCCTCACACCCAGGTAGAAAGGATTAAAAGTCCCGTCTGTGTTTCTGCGTATGGGAGGTTAAGTCATACCATTTTATATTCAATCTTAGCAACAGTATTTACGGTTCACTGGAATGTGGCACGCTAAACAAAATCAGCAACTGGCCCGATATTGCTTGCTCGCTGCCGTGTTTTCAATAGGGATGAAGATATTTTAAAACTGTAAAAAAAAAAAAAAAAAAAAAAAGTAGATATGGAGGCAACAGATGGCACATGGGAAAACTAATTCGAGCAATCTTTTAACAGATGGTTTGCCTTGATGAAAGCTAAAAGAGGCAAATACTTGTAGAAAATCAAAGCATTAAAGAATTTTGGGTGTTGGCACAGAAAGTGAGAGACAGACTTCCTCTCTCCAATTGTATTTCTACTGTTCCCTCCACAAACTCAGCTCTGGTAACTTTCACAGAGTAAGGAACTGAATATTTAACAGCCCAGATAGAGCGCTGTCTACGCACGGATACAGCCTGCATACAGTGTGAAGCTACGAGGCAGACAGGAAGGAAGGAAGGAAGAAAGTATGGTCATGCTTTATATTGGTGTTTTCACACCAATTTAAGTTGAATTGAATTAGAGAGAGACAGAGAGAAGGGATGGAAGGACAGGAGGCTTCACCTATCAAACCTCGCTCCTCTTTATCAGAGCACCGCAGCTGTGTGCAGACAGACAACCTCGCTTCAAACAAACCCCTCCTTTTGATAGCATGCTAACCTGGAGGCATACGATTGGGATGAGTCCCAATATCAGACTCCTCCAGCTCACTTTATATTCATCCACACACTGCCTTATCAAGCCAAAGCCTCATGCAGACTCCAACTCCAGGGGAGGGTCTTGGCATGTCGGTCTGATCTGTTAAAACTTTGTCAAAGATTCCAGCTTGATAGCTTCTGCAAGGGCCTGTTGTCCTCACATTCCCCCATTGTTGCCTGTAGGGCCTTGTGTATTTCAGTCTGTTATGATAAGTCCTGATGCTGGATGGTTGTGCATGTGCGCCGCGTAAGCTACTCTTAAAACATCTACAGTTGGCAGATATGAATATTTTAATGAGCCAACAAAAGCAGGCACAAGTCTCCTCTATGCAAATCCTGAATACAATCAACACTAATAAAACTAAATGCTCGTTGAGGAGGAAGACGATTTGTCAGTCAGTGTTAAATGGATTTCATTCTGCTCCCCTGGAGTTATCATTAATGTTAATGCCGAGCTGTTTCACAAATTATACAGCCTGATCCATGAACCAGAACGGTATAATCTGTTTTTGGGGGGCTCTGCACTGGAGGGCTTCGAGCTAAAAACAGAAATGGGCTCAACTATATTACTGATTGACACACAGTGTTTCAGTAATGCCCATCAATTAGTTTTGGCTATCTATAAACAGCTCAGACCTAATTAGCCGCTGGCCAACAAATGGGCTCATTAGGGGACATTAAACTCTAATATGAAGGTTGTTATTGACTTAATCGCAGGAGAAACCCAATTAGTGGCCAAATTTGGAAAATGACTCTGAGGTAGTGAGACGATCTGATTGGCGAAGGGGTGGGGGAGGGGAGTGTGCCAACCTGGAATGACTTTGCCTGTGGGTGAGTGGTGGCATTGAGAGAAAGCGGGAGAGAGAGAGAGAGATTCAGCCAGAGATGTAGCGAGAGGTAAGGGAATGTGTAACGGGAGTAACACAAAGGGAGTCTGTGTGAGTGTGTGTGTCTGTGTGGGTGTGGAGAGAGAAAACAACACTTACAGAGCAGCAGGGAAGCAGGAAGCCGGCGGCAAGAAAAAGTATCAGGAGGTGGATGAGGAAAGCGAGAGATGAAGAAGGTGTGGGAATAAAGACGAGAGGAGAAAAAAAATCAGGAGATACAGCGTAATAGAAAGAGACAGCAAATGAATTTGAATAAAATCTTATGTTGCAGGGTATTACGTGCAAGCTGTAGGGTATTACTGAATGTAAATATAGTGTAACTTTGCCAACAAGAGTAGCTGAGTCCACTGTCAGCGACAGCTTTGCTAATATATCACTAACAACAGTGTGAAATGAGGGTGAGAGAGCAGCATTACAGCTCATGAGAGGTTCAGGATGACATGTCCTTGTGATGTCAGGCTGCCATCGAGGTGGCTGCCAAATGCCAAGGCCCCTCAAAGGCTGGCTCACTCTCTGGTGTGAGTCTCTTGACATTCATCTTACATTTAATAACCAGCATACCGATGTGAAGGACATCTTTGTTTGTGAGCGAGCGTGTGAGTCAGAAAGCAATAGAGAGAGGGAAAAACAGGAGGGAGGACACATCAAGGGACAATGTGCTAATGATTTCAGCAAATGTTTCTGCTGGCCCATTAAGAAGTTGACTTTAGCAGCGAATACTCAGGGCAAAATACATCAAAACAACACCCCACACACACACACACACACACACACAGATGCAGTCCTGTGTGACCAATCATATTAAAACACATGCACAAATGCACAAAGTTCCACATTCTTGCATACTTGCGGAAATGTACCCGCACTGGTGTTCACCCAGACTCTCCTTCATGCTCCTCCAAATGCATTAATTGAATAATCATTCAATTATGTGACCAATGCGCCTCGTTCCACTGACATTAGTTAGCAAAGCTGATGTCTGGCCTGGTGGCGCTGCAGGGCCATCAGATAGGCATCAACAATTGAATCAGAGGGAGATAGAAAAGGTAGTGTGTGCTTGTGTGTGTGTGTGTGTCTGTCAATCTATAAGGCCCAGGCTGAGAATCAAATGAGGAACACATATTGATTTGGGATTTCAGAGGCAGGGGCCATTAACAATTTGAGTGAGAAACGCCCGAAGCATCAACAATTACCTTCTTAATTAAGCTCGACATAATGGTGTACAGATCGCAATGGGTTAGTCAGCAAATTGCAAAACACGAGGGTGATCATAAATATGGCAAATATACCATTAGCATCAAATTATTGTAATGGAAAAACACAGGTATGTGACTATCAAAAAATAACATCAATCCCGAGGCTATTTAAGTAAATGTAAACAGCTGGTGGCTTACACTGCTGTGTGTGTTAATGGAAAATTTCTTAAAACACAGCCAATAAATGTAATTACGGACTCATAATACCGTAATGAGAGCAATAATAATT
Source organism: Epinephelus awoara (assembly GCA_035609425.1). Taxonomy (NCBI): domain Eukaryota; kingdom Metazoa; phylum Chordata; class Actinopteri; order Perciformes; family Serranidae; genus Epinephelus; species Epinephelus awoara. The sequence continues at coordinate 25,394,252 of CM069298.1, read as the reverse complement.
TATCAATTAAATGTAATGATTTACATTTAACAGTAAAACACACACAAGAAACAGCAGTACACATTTAACAAGATGCCGTCCAGCAGTTGTTTCTGACCAAATGCGCTCAACCATAAAGCTGGAAAAGGCTGGATTTACTTTCTGCGGTGAACCTGCTCTCGAGGCAGCCCATTATCACATCTGGTCTCCAAACAACAGGCAGTGGCATTTCTAAATAACAGCCTCAAACAAGGTCAAGTCCAGCTGAGCAATGGGCAATCTTCTCTCACTTATACGTAATTAGTAGACATTGGTTAACTGTGAGCACATCCCTCAGACTGTGTCCCTGTCTTTAGGCAAAGTATAATCTAAACTGTTTCTTGTACAATCTTAGATGTCACTCTGAATGATGGAATTATTGTCAATTGTGTTTAAAGGATGGTTGATTAGAGAGAGCAGATAGACCAGGGGCGGAGTGTCTGACTCTGTGAGGCTTTGTTTAGGCATGGAGGTGCATTGAGCCACATGCAGCAGAGTATAGCCAAGACTGATGAGTCATTGAGTCAATGTCATTAGTTTTGCAGGTATTATATCAAAATAAAAAGTATTGGACAAACTGAATTCCTGAACTAATGATGGCATTCAACGAAAAGTCACGGGGATCACCAGAGTTATATCATCCTGTGGGGAGCATAAATGTCTCCACCAAAATTCATTGCAACCCGGCTATTGAGACATCTCACTCTGAACAAACATGGTCAACTTCCTAGTGATGCTAGTGGTGATACCAACCAAATACCAACATTCTGTCATGCCCCTCAGCATGAAATACCAAGGCCAAAGACACAGTTTGGCATTTCATTCACCTAACTCTAATTAAAACCCATCGACAGCAATATTTCAATCAGGAGAGACAGAAGAATGAAGTAAAGTCAATATTTAATACAAAATATAAGTGTGCAGATTAACAGGTAATTTGTGCTGATAAAGATTTAACAGACGTCTCTGGATCTTGGACACCAGAGGGAGGAATTTTTTGACTGAGGGACATCTGAACGGCAGTAAGATAAATCCCGCCATGGAGTCCAGACGCTGGTGGAAGTGGTGGTGGCTGCTGACTGCCGAGGCAGATGAGGCTGATGAATCTGTAGAGACTAGGTGGTAATGGGGAGTTGAAGGGCACGCATGGCTGCAACAAGGACAAACTATGGCAGAGAAAAGAACTGTATATAAAGTGAGGAGCAGTAAGATGATAGGCTGACAGAGAAGGTGTGTCGCTATGCTATTGGCTGATTGTGAATCAGCTGAAAACAGCTGATGGCTCAATTGACAAACCCAGACAATGAGTGCGTTTACATGGACAGTTCAATGCCCTTTTCATTCGGAATGAAAGTTCATTCCTATTAAAAGTGATCTTGTAAACACCTAATACAGAATGAAAATGGCCAATGTGATTGAAAATTCAATCCGATGTAAGGGGCTGGAATATTCCGTTTCTAATTCTGAATTAAAGGATTTCTCGCATTTGTATACACTCATTCTTCTTTAAGTTCATTCCGGTCTTTCTGCGCATGCTCTTTTCCTTGCCCTTCTGGCGTGATGACGTATAGCGCGCATCACCGGTTTCCATTCGCCAAAGCACGGTCCTGAACATATGTAGCAATACAACATCCCATTCAACTATTGAACAGCTGCTGAGCCATCTCACATGAAACCAAAATTGTTGACCTCGAGGCACAACGGGAAAAGACAGGAGATTACCAGAGTCTTTAGGATTCATCCCATAGGGACCATGAATGTCTCTATAGAATTTAATGTCTATCCATCCAATATTTGTTAACATTTTTAGGCCTGGACCAAAGTGGTGTATCAGCTATCCAGCACTACTAACAGCGTTGGTGGTTTGCTCAATGCTGCTTTTGTTTATAATTTTAATGAAAAGTGACCTCTTGTGGTCATATGAATAAGGATATTTTTCTATCAGAAACAAAGGCGCGAGTAGCATGATGTGTGGGAGGACATCGATTGGGTGTACAAAGTATCGGAAGTTGATAAAAAGATAATTATTCTCATAAATTCCATCCATACAGTTCATCCCTTTTAGAATCATTGCTTGCTCCTCTGCTGCATAATGTTCACCTCTTCAATTCCATATTCCCTTTTCAGCCTCTGCCAGGTGTTGCTAGTGTCAGCTTGCAAAAAGGATGTTCATATTAAAGTCAGTAACTCTGGTTATCAAAGGCAACATTACAGTAAAAAGGGGCTGGGATTAAAGAGAATTAAAGAACTGAACCCATTCAATTTAGCTTCAGTCCTCTATTGTGCATAAGTCTGGGCACACGTGACCAACTTTACAGACAAAATCTCATAAAATATTGAAGAACAGGAGCAGTGGGAATAACGAAGAGAGCGAATGAGATGAGAGAGAGGAGGAAAACAGAAGGACAGAAGAGAGCATCGGGGCCAGAAGGTCATGTGATGGAGTGAGGCCAGGATGAAAAGAGGCACTAGCGCTCCCAGCAGGCTTGGCCTGTTTTATAGCAATCATTTTGGCTTGGCCCACTAGTCACACCCGCAGACTGCCTTAGTTTAGTGGACCACCAACTGTCGCAGGTGTTTTTTTCATGGGCCAAAGTGGGCCACTCATTCAGTGCCTCCCTGCCATGCCCTGGCCCTATTCTGCATTTTTCATCAGACTGCTTGGCGCTCCAGGCTATATTTGTGTTAGATGAAAGGACCCAGATTTGAGGGAGGGTAACATTGAGCGTAACCTTGACAATATTACCACAGCGCTGTATGTCTACAAGAGGCCGAGATGAACAAATATGCATAGTGCCGGCGAGTGAGTGACACATTTGAGCTATTGAAGTGTGAATTAGAATAGAAGGAGCAGCGGACAGCTATTGAGAACAAAAGAAAGTTGGAGCAAACAGGGAAGAAAGAATTGGTTCATACGTAAGATTCAGCAGTCAAGTGCATGAATATAGATGGGTGTGTGAAAAAGGGGGTTAGGAGGAAAGGGAGCATGAAATATCTTAACTAAACTGAAAGTTATGGGTGTTAAGAGAGGTTTCGTCAAGGGCGTGATAGAGTGGATCATGTGTAGAGTTCAAAAGTGTTCAAGAGACTAAACACAGGGGAGACGAGAGGTAGCAGTACTGCCTAAAGGTTTCTCCACTGGAAGAGATTGTTTAAGTCTAGGTGCAGCTAGAGCATGGAGACTGACCATAAGAGGAGGAAGCTGGGTTTGAACGGGTAAGAGTCATCACAGCGAGGGGTTGCTAGTCGGGCGGGACCAGTAGGATTTGCTAGACTCAGGGATAATAAGCAACACCACCACGGGGTTATAACTCACGCCTGGTTGCTCTGGGCTCTGATTGGAGCAGCGAGGAGAGAGGAGGGAAGGGAAAATAAGGGGAACGGCGAGAGGGTGGTAGGGGAGCTTGCTGAGAAGCGGGCCTTTGATCACAGGGTGAAGAATTACCAGCTCAATGCCCACTGCTGCTGAGCCCCAACCCCAAAGCACCATGGGAAATGTTCATATTCAAATATCAGTCCCTTTTTCTCGCCACACAGCTCTGATTCCTTTATTGGCACGCACATAGACGAAAATACACACACACACAGCCAACACATTGACAGACACACACAAGCTAATAAATGACTTTGTTATGTTGCCTTGCCTTGGGCGAACTCTCGTTAGAGTCACCGCTGAGGAGTTATGGGGCTGTGACACACAGTGACACAGGGGGTTACCAGTCTGCACACACTCGCAGACACACGCCAGACAGAAGGAAGGCATCGTTAGAAGCGTCTGAATAATGGCAGCAGAAACGTGAAACACAGTTGAAATGTAGGACATCTTTGAAGTGTGAAGGTAACATGTTTCGGAGTCAAAACATGTCTCTGACTTGACGACATGGAGGGGAGCCATTGAAATTCAAAACAGGGAGGAAATGTTGTGAAGCAACGTGATTCACCTATAAATGACTTCACAGACACATACGGGACATGGCCTCGAAACACAGCCAAACGTCATGAGAATGAACGCAAAGGTAATAGAAAGTTTCTCAGCAGTATTTGGTCGCGTATCTCCCTGCCCTCTGGAGCATGCCTGAAGCTTACCCTGCTGGCTGATACAGAGGTGTGTGTGTGTGTGTGCGTGTGTGGGCCGATGGGGTTTTCCCACCTGCTGTTCGGAGGGAGGAAATGTGAGCGTGGAATGAGCATAGCTTTGATCGTTTCTAATCCTCAAAGGAGGGTGGAGGGAGGGGGGGCACATCAGCACGTCAGAAAAGGAAGGCCAAATCCAGCACGTAGGGAGAAAGAGGAGTGTCGGTGCATGTTTGTGCAACACCTGAACCACGCTCACTTTAAATGATTATTTATGTGCTTCAAGTGTTTGTGATTATGTTTTTTTTTTTTGAAGAAGGTGGAGAGCGATCCATGCTCCATAACAATTGATGGGGCGAATAACTGCCTTCTATTGCTAAAGTGCCTTTAGGACCCAGCATGTTCTATAAATGTCAGTTGGGAGCAAAAAGCCCCGGCGTTGGTCTTTGTTTCCCCGTGGATAATTTAATTGAGAAAGTCTCATTAAATACCACTGCTGGTGGCGCCTGGGCTCAGACACATGCTGAGCCTGACCTTTCATCATCAGAACAATTAACATGACTGGATGCTCTTTTAATCAGACGGCCATTTTATTATCATTATCTTAATGGCGGCACATATATCATGGTTAAAGTCAAACCCTGTCCGCCAAGTTGTGGCCCCCAGTGCGGTGAGGCAGGCACAGGGTTAAATGAGCATTCTCATTTGCTGCGGCAATGAGAGGCTTCGCCAGGGCTTTACGCAGCAACCCAAAGGGACCACGGAAAGACTGAAAGTAGATGTTAAAGGGATACTTTGTTTCATAACAATGTGGGTAGTATGTGTAAATGAACTGTAATAAGTGTACCTCCATCATACGGGCGCCCGGATCTCTCTGCTCATCTCTCAGCTGAAGTATCCCAGCGGATTTTCACTGGCTCTAGGGCTGCTGCTCAAATTACAGATTGTACTGCCACCACAGACAAAAGCAGACCAAAATGGACCCTCTTTCTCTTTCTCTCTCTAAAGCCTAATTTACAGTAGGGCGCTCAGAGTGTGAGTGTTGCTTGACAGAAATGTGACAATTTTTTCTTATGTCACACAGCGGGAGAATTTTGTTATGTTGCGGACATCATATTTTGTCACACAGTGTGATTGGTGGTGTTACTTTTGTTGCGATGGAGACGGTGGTTTGAAATCCACACAGACTCCTACCTGCACTCAGCATCTCTGTCCACAGAAGCGGCCGTCTGTCAGCAGCAGCTTCTGAGCAGCCGAGACAAGGCAGCCAGTCAAACCCGGCGTCGCCAGGCTGACTGACAGCAGATATTTACCGAAGCAAAACTGTTTTCCTGTCAGCTCCACGGGGGGAGATCAACAGTGTTTATGTTTGTTAATTCACTGATTTTATATTCCGGCCCACCTTGTCGAGTGAGGTGAACCTGCAGCTCACAGACAGACAGGGAGCTGACCAATCAATAAATACACGGTTAGTAAGTTAAACACACATATACAGCAGAATATCTGTGTGATTTTAAACAGCTGTCTGTGACAGATTATGCTTCACTAAACGTGACAGAAATAGACTCGGACTGGGTGTGTGGTTACCATGGAGATGACTCCAACCTTTCACCTAAGCATGAAGTGAAAACATTGTGCGCTGCTGTGATTTCTGTTGAGTAACACTTTTCAAAAGTAGCTATAGAGTGCCCTTCTATAAAAACTCAAGTGAAACAGTAAAACGAGGCAGTGCTGATCAAATACAAAACAAGATTTTGTTACTGGATTGCCCATTTCTCACCTAAAATGTTTTCAGAAATATATTTTAGTGCACAGTTTGGCTGTAATGCATGAGTTTGTAAACAGGAAGTGGGCGTCATACTGTGCCCTGCAGTGTGTAAATGGAGGCAGATGAAGCTGAGATCACATGTTAAAACTAGGCAGTGCTTGTTTCTCGCCTTAAATGTTTTCAGGAACGTATTTTAGCTACTGCTATCTGTAATTTGACATTGTTTCTTGGTCCAGTGTGGTGCAGTGCATTCTGGTAGTTGTAGGTTTTCTACCTCTTGAGCTGTAGCGAATGCCACAACCCTTTTCCTCTGTTGTCTCTGGTCATATAGCACACATTTCAAAAGCAGCTGTGTCTTTCTACTGTGTAAACAGCCTAGCTTTATGAAAGACCATCTTTCCAGCAGTGGAGTACATCTTTAAATATGAGGCAGAGGAGAAAGTTTTATTGTATGCGCTCATTACTCCACTCAGTCATACACAAAGCTTTCGTGAGGAAAGGATGCGGAGCAACTATGACTCAAGCGCAGTGTGAATAAACAGATTCTTCCTCTCAGAAATAAGCTGGTTATTTCTTTTCCTCTGAGTTATCAGGTACGGGCTCTCAGTGAGTGTGTTTGCATGCAAACTGTTGCCATCTTTTTGGCCATTATCTGCCATGCAGGCCCATGGTAATGGAGATGGAGTGGCCACGTTTGAAGTGACTACATACATTTTCAGAGACTGACCTGTGAATGTGCAGTGTTCTCAAGAGATATAATGCGTGCACATAAGAGAGGGGCGCACAGAGCAGACAGAAAAAGGTAGAGAGTTGTCTGTGCAAATATTTACGTGACATCGTTCGAGCACATTCATAGATGCACGTTTGGTATTCCACCCACATGTAGAGATCGCAAGGCCACTCTGAAACAGTCCGAGCTACCTTGGGACAGCTCCAGCTCTCACTTCACAGTCCTCCTGTATACTGCGAGACCCTGCAGGGCACTCAGAGGGGTGGTTAAAATTGGAACACATTCATCTCAATCCCCTGCCTGCCAGCACTAATGGATGTTAGCCTGTTTTGGAGAGACAATGAAATCGAAGAAAGACAGGATTTCAGGCTCCTGTGGCGTACCTGGACATGAGTGAAAAACACAAACACGTTTAATCCCTTTGTCCTACCGTGTGTATTATGCATGATTTGAATTCAAACAGCAGCCTCCTCTATAGCCTTGAAAGAGAAAGCTTACTTCCCACCATTGTTTCACAGCAGCCCTGATGTGTCAGTGCACTGCAATCAGTTTGGAGAACAGAATTACTTTTCATTCTGCTCCATCTTCACATTGTCTGCCCTTTGTTAGAAGCCCCATGTCCAATTTCCTCTGCTGCAAATAAAAGATGCATCAATAATGCTAAAGGATGATTGAATACAGACTCCTAGGGTACCTACAGTAACATAGCTGCCTAGCTGTAAATTGAATAAAACTGATCCTAAAGCTCCTTGAATGCAATAACACCTGTATTTAGGCTTTGAGCTCTATCTACACATCATAAAACATTTTCAATCTGCAATAGAGTTCTGATCCAGGTGCAGAGACTACCCCATGCCTTGTTTACAGGTTTTATTTCTCTGCTTTTCATGCCTTTCAAACTGCACCTCAGTTCACACACTATTTATTACGCTTTTTCTCTGCCCTCTGTCTTTTTTCTGCGGGGGGAAAAAATATATCACCTCTCGAGACCACACCTTTATTGTCTCCCTTAAAAAGGAGGCGCTACATCACAAGCATAACAGAGTGAAATATCTACTCTGCCAATTTGCCGCTCCAGTTTAGGAGAAATCCATCAAAAACCACAAGACTCCCTTGGTAAAAAAAATAAATAAATAAATAAAATCACCATTTCGCTTTCATTTCTTTTTATTTCTTCTCTTGTGGCTTATACTTTTAAAAATTATGTGAACAGATGTCTATTGGGAGTATGTGGGCTGCAGCTATCCACAAATACTAACATTGTAGTGTATTGATTGTGGAGTGATTGTAGTCTTTTAGCAGCAGCATCATGAGCAATGTGGATTTCTATGCAGAGGAAGTGTTGAAGTGTTCGTGATGCTGCAGAGATAGACAGTTCAGCCTTTCCCCTTGCCGAACAGAGGTCATTAGCACGTCTGCAAGTGTTGGTTCTGTATGTGTAGGTGCCTCAGAGTGCAAGTGTAGCAGCACCAAGGAGGTGACAGACGAATCAACAGTAAACAGGAAACTGGTGGAGGTGTTACAGTATAAGGTTGAAACAGAAAAGAGGACAAAGTTTCAAGTAAATTAATGCAGTAGTTCTTCTTTTATAATCAGTTCGACACAACTTCTAAGAAAAAGAACTCTTGTTCAGGGAGAGAATTTTAAGGAAATACAAAAGAGCCCACGTTGAGTGAATGTCTTATCATCGCTGCATCCAATTAGGATCTGATTTTGTAAGCTGCTTGTCATCTTGATTAAGCACTCACCACGGGGAGTCTGCTGAAGAAACATTTTGTGTAGGCGGGAAGTACAAGGACAGACAGTAATACAACATGTCAGTAAAGAACTAAATGGATAAAATTGCATTCACTCTACAAATTCCTACTGATATTGACACAGCCCTGTCTTCCTTTTACCTTATAGTTTTTCTATTTTCCTATCTAAACTGTGATTTAACTTAGAATGTCACCACTCTCGTGTATAGTCATGTGGAACTGCACCCATTTTCAAAATTCATACACGTCATTCCGATAGTTCCGACCAAAGATTCGCAAAAAGACGAAACCGTTTTCGAACGTTGCAGAGAAAAGTTGCAGCGGTGTGAACTGGCCGGTCAGAGCTCTACTCAAGCCGGCTGATGATGTCACCTGCAACTCAGCTGTTCAAATCGCCGGTGGCTGGTTAGAACATAAAGCACGTCACCTGTTTCAACAGCCAATCAGCTTGTAGTGAAGTCCGCAGGTCAAGTCAAAATGGCCACAGATGGTGTGTTTGCTTGCTGCAGCAGGTGCACCGTCCCCACCAAGCCCTCTGTTTCTGTCCTCACGGTGTGCTGGTGTCAGACGGCGGGTCACTGTGTCTGCTGGCTGTATGTGTATTAATTATGAATACAGTTCATCTGATGCTGTTTGTTTATGTTTTTCATTGTTTCATCAGTACTGCAAATGCAACTGCAGCCAGTATCTCACTATCGCTATCCTCATTCATATTTTAAGAAGCCACAAATTATATTCAGCCGCAAAATAAGTCTGAAAAGTCTTAAATCAGAATGGACGCGCAGGGAGTTGTTGCATAGAGATGATACACCATCTCATCTAGTTGCATTAATGTGAACCGGCAGGTTTTATTAACATTACTGAATGACGCACTGCAAGTAGTTGCATGTTTCAATTCGTCTTGTCGTGAATTCTTGGCCTGAACTGGGCTTAAGACAGTCCAAAAACATACGTTAACATAAACAACCTTTTACGAAACCCAAAACTAGAGTGCTACAACTCGAATTTGTGACGTCATCAGGTATAGTCTGGAGATGCTCCACAGGGAATGAATTAGGAAAGATGTTCTTTACTGCTACCTGCTGGTACTGAGAGTTATTTGTCTTACGCAGGCGCAAAACATACATGCTAGCTGGTTGCTGGCTGTAGCCTTTGTGGTGTGTTCAAGTGCAACTTTTTGGCCGACACAGGTGACGTGAGGTGACACAACAGTTAGCTTTCATCCCCATTCGTTCTTTGATGTCGGTCTGATCTGTCTGGGCCTTTAGCCTTTTACACACTGCGTCCCCCCCATGACACCATCACGATGCAAGGCCATTACCTTAAGTCAAGCAAATGCATCCAGACTGCTTGATTTCACAGAATACCAAAAGCAGGGCAGAATAACTCTGCAAACAGTATCTGACTGTGAGCAGGCAGAAATGAATGAGCTCATCATATTGCATACTGAGTAGGAGTTTGATGGATTCCTCCTGATTGGCTGAACAAGTACATGTAAATTTCACCGTGCTGGTTCACACCAGAGGGTGGTAAAACTGTACAGCAGAATGTTTCTTTCTGACGTGAGACTGGCGAGGATAGGGAGCCCTACTCTAACACAATAGCTTCCTCCATCGGTTTCCAAAACGTATTTCTATGACATCCTTTAAGCCCAGTTCTACGACTGCCAAAAAACTCAACTCTTGGCAGCGACTCATGCAACCTTGAAGTTGAAAACTCAAGCAACACCTGTTATGCTATACTTCATTAGTCACTGTGATGAAATGTGTCCTCTGTACAGTATTTGACCCATTTAGCCACAGTGGGCAGCTGTGTTGTGGCCCCGAGGAACCAAGTCAAGGTTTTACGGCCAGTAAGTTAGTCAAAGGTAAAGTTAGGGGCATTCCTGCCTTGCATGTATGTATTTTGGGATGGGAAGAAAACTCCATGCAGGAAGGCCCCCCACTAACCACTGAGCCACCTTGCCAGGTTTTGGCCAGTTGCCTTAATCTTAACTACAAAGCGAGGAGTCTCTGTCTGTCCTTCACATATCTCGAGAACCATTCATCTGATCTGCTTCACAGTTGGAGGGCGAAGTTGGTGCAGTTTGGACACATGGCATTTTAATATTAATAGATTTTAAATAAACAAGCAAACAGCGCTCTGTGAGGCAGCAAGGGCAGGGCTTCAAGGTTCTGCTGACTGAGTTACTTTTGCTGCGGGATGCTGGATATACTAACGTTACAACCCAACTCTTCTTCACTTCCCTAGAGTCAATGAGCATGAGCAGATACAGGAGCAGTGCCACTCTGCCATTGCAAGTCAATTGTTTAAGTTTGCAGTACTAACATTAACAATATTACCCCAGGCAAAATACCTCTGCTAATTAAATCCATGGTCTACTTTGTAACCACAAGGGTAGTTATGTCAAAGCAAGTGACTAATACGCCGTTTTGGAAATTAATAACTCTGCTAAATGTATTTCTGTGGTGTTTCTGGCCACACACAGCCACACCTTCAGTGTTCTTTCAGTGGAGGATTTAGTGATTCGGGAGCCCCAGGCAAACGCCGTTTTGCTTTACTTCTCACCCTTTGTCTAGCTGGGAATGTTGGCAGTGGTAAAGAGGTACTCAAAACCTTTGTTTGGATGAGCCGTCCTTGAGAAAGCGCAAGCAGCAATACCACAAGCTGAGCAATCAACCCAGTCCGGACAGGCATCTTTTAGACAGGCTCTGCAGTAGTTGGATTAAACTCCTTTTTTCACTGGTCGTGATTTTTCTCAATACCACAAGTATTTCTTAGGATTTCATCTTTAGGAATTTCTCCCTTCTCCACTAACCTTGCAGGCACATGAAGTTGTGCCAGAACCCCTAACTCGACAGCAACATCAACTCCTGCGTCAGTAAATTTCACCATGGTGTGCCAAGCCTTCTTTAAAATAAATCAAACCGCACCATCGAGAGTGTTTTATTTACAAATGGTCAACTGATTTCACTGGTTTCCCTCCAAATGCTGGCTTTGATTTATTTAGGATAATTTCCATGGTAGAATCTCCAGTCTTTTACCGAACAGCTTGATGAATGGAGGCCACTGACACTAAACTACTAACTGAGAGAAAGCTATTTGTACAACAGCAGGCGTTTAAGACTGCCACTTTCGTGCATGTGGGTCTACAAATTATGCAAAGTGATGGCATTTGAGCTCCCTGTATTAGAGTGAAGAGAAACAAATAAACTGAATGGATAACACAGTGCCTCTGCTGTAATCTAAAGGTCATCACAACATTCTACAAACTGTTTCCCAACTGCTGGCGAGCTATACGGCGAAATAACAACAAAACACACCCATATCGCATTTATAGTGTATTTGCAGTAGAATCTGGCAAACCCAACGAGGACAGCAGCGCAAGTTTGACGGCAGACCGCGTCCCTGATAAAACTGCTAATGCCATCCATCTCATCAAACATGGAAGCGTGTATCTAATCTCGTAGCCTTGGGGCAGACCTGGAGGCCAGACAGCTGCACCCTTCCTCACCTCGGGCCAGGCCAGAGCAATTACTACTGCTGCTTCACACACAGACCTGTGTCACCAACGCAATTAACAAGCTCCGGAGGAGCCTGGGCAACCAGAAAGGGACAGACTGTGTACACAGCATGAATGATGAGAGGCATGAGCAAGGATGGGGAGTGTGTAAGAGATGGAGGGGCGGAAACATGAGTGGATCAAGCCAGGTTGCCAGGTTTTCTGAACGGTTAGTGTGGGCGGATGTCAAACTCTGTGGAAAGGAAACATCTTGAGGATTTTAATACAACATATCATTTTTAGATGTCATACACATGCAGACATATTCGTGTCAACCAAGTAATTTAATATTCTGTTTTGATTTTACAATGTAGACATATATATTGTATTATATTGTCTCTTCCGTGTACCTTTGGGCAGAGATTTTGAGGAGAGCGAGCCTGCTAAGGATATATTTTGCCTCCCACTTCTCGACATTCTACATTCATCCTTGTTGTGTGGATGATTCATCACAGCTGTGACAGAGAGAGTATAATGTGTTACAGCTCCCAGAAGGAACAGCCGTAGGTGTTATCTAGGCGGGATGTTCATTTTATTCAGAGGCACGTTCCATTATCAGCTGGAGGAAACCAAGCATCCCGGCTCTTTTCCACTGCATCCACGCCATCATGATCCCCATCTTTATCACCTTGTGTGCGACCAGTTTTATGTCTCCCCATTGCAAGCTTAATTCTAAACTCTAATCCTCATTCTAAAGCCTGGTGTGAGTCTGCTCATCTGCTGCTCTTTTGATTGCAATATCCCCCCCAGTCTCCTTTTCCTTCCTACTCTACAAAACCTTTACTTGTCCAAGCGGGATGCTCAGACAGGAAAAGATTGCACAGAGGTTAGAGACAGAAGCCCTAAGGTGTCTTTGCTGACTCGGGGATGCAAGAGTGATGGGAGCTGTCGACTGCAGAGATGGATTCCCCGGCCATCTCGTCTCCACCCAGTCATTGTTCATGAGCTGGGGGCTGCCAGACAGCTGTCTGTACCTGCCACGTCTGACAGATGCCCGCTGTCAGTCAGTCTGGAATGGTCCACAATATGCGTCACCTTCTCGCCGACTGGATCTCGTGCAAGCCAAAAATCGACGGGCAGGAAGAGATTGATTTATTCCCCGTTAGCGTTTCTCAGAGGTGTTTCAGCCTTTTGTTGGACACATTAAAAGAAACGGAGACAAGCTGGAGGTGTTAGTGAGAGGTGTGACTAAAAATACAACCCAAAAAATGGAGAGAGCGCTTCCCTGCATGGAGTAATGTCATTTTTTTGGGTTGTGTGCATTTTTCCGAGCCAAGATGCCAATTTGATCTGCTCTCCACCTCCGAGTTCGGATCCAAAACGCAAAGTCAACACACTGGAAACCCAAGTAAAGAATTAATATGTTAACCTCGAAGATCTTTCATAACACCACAAGTGATGTCATGTATTGTAATAGTCATCTCTGGTTTCAGTGAGTGGTTGGACCCAAAGCAAACAGTGGAAAATGTAAAAATCCCTTGACTGATGCCTATTCCCTCATTTTTGTGTGTTTGTGTGTGTGTGTGTGTGTGTGTAAAGAGGCCAAGGGGAAAGATGAATAAGAAAGTGCATTTACTGTGAGACAAGCAATACATTCTCTTGAATGGTACAAGAGGTGTGGGGCTCCGCAAATAAACTGTCATTTTTCACAGGCTAATGCACATCCTCACAAATACTTAAATGCACACACATGCAGCGCGCGCAGACACACACACACACACACACACACACACACACACACACACACACACAAATACATGCGTACATCTCAAGGCAAAGTGTGGTCTTTTATTAGAGAAATTTCCTATTTTTCTCCCAGCTCTTGCATGCTAATAAACAGAATCATTAAGTCATGGTGGGTTGGTGGGTGGTGGAGCTGCTCCATTACTGTGAAACCACAGACACCAACTGTCTTTTAAATGACGGCGGAAAGAAATAGGCTCTATTAAAGGCGGCAATCAAAGCTGCATCGCCACTTGCACGCACGTCACGTAGCTAATTCAATCTCACAACCCATGAAGCAATTAATTCATGTCAATACAAATACACAAATAGTCTCTTTGCCCATCAGGAAAGCGCGGGTCTCGCGGCTGTGCTTGTGTTTATTTGCGCCTCTTTGTGCCTCTGTGTGAACATGCTCGGTGAAGTGAACCTGGAGGAGCAGGTGTAATTGGGTGTGGAAAAAAAGGGAACCTTGTGGTCTCCCTGGCTAAATTAGATCAGACAATCTCCTCCTCTCCATTTCCTCCCCAGACAACAGGCACATTGTCGCCCCCCCTTCAGGTTTGTTATTATTTCTTTGATCAGGTCGGACTCCATGACGGAGGCTACGCAGATGACGGGGTAATGATTACCCAGCCTTCCTTTTGATAGCGCAGAGGGCCTGTATCTGGCGATGCCTCCTCCTAGGCTTGCTTTAATCAATTTAGCTGCAGAAACACTAAAACACAACAAGTAAAATCTCTAAAAGGGTTTGAGTGCTCTGGTGCTTGGTCAGTCAGCAGTGGCTTAGTGAATGCTGAGGATCAATGCCTCATGCGGTAAACCATTAAGCCCCATTATTTCTGTAAAGGGAAACTCACAAGAGAATGCAAACCCAGATGTGTTACCACCCAGATAGCAGTGACCACCGGCTAAATGAGTTTCTCGGAGTCAATATCTCAATGCGGTGGGATCAGACATGCTGAGAAAGCATTCTTGGCTTGATGAAGCGGCTCTGTGTGGAAAGCAGGTGCGCAGCCAGTGTAAGCCACATGGTGTGATTCTGAAGAGGCAAGAGAAGTAAAGTGAGAAAGAAAAATGAGCAGCAGAGAGACAAAGGCTTTCTGATTGAGGCTGCCAGTTGATGAAAGTGGGTCCTGGCTCGTCTCGATCCGTAGGAATGAAACCGGTCTGCATTTAAATGCATCTGTGGAAAAGCAGAAACCCTAAAGAGTTCTCCTGCTCCATCAACCCCCTTTGTTTCCAAACCTACTATTCCCAGCCCTATCTGGATGGGTTGCTGCTTTGCATTTTGATGAAGGAAGACAAGAAATCTTCCCCTTCCTGAATCCCCTCTTTACAGCACTTCATCTCTCCTCCTGTCTCCATCCATCGTCGCATGCCTGCAAGGTTTTTTTGATATTAGTGTCTCGGATGACTGATGGTGTTCAGGTGTTTGTGGTGTTTTGCAAGAGACAAATAATGCAGGAATTTTTCCAAAAGTGGAAATATGAATGTCATTCTCAACATCCAATCTAAGAAAGTGGCTGTTTATTTATAGATTTAAGACAAAAATAGACAAATAAAAACAAGATCAGACATCAGACAGTCAGACTTATGTCTGATGTTACACTAGAATAAAGACTGAGCTGTTGGAGTTATTTCAATAGGCTGTTGACACACCGACAATTCCCTTGGGTGGGTTTACTACTCTCGGTGCAGTGCTACAGTACAGTGAAGTCATGTTGTTGTCAAACATGTCCTACATATTGCGGGCGACACCGCTTTCAATTTTGGATTTAAGGCAACAGAATCAATCACATTAAAAACAAACTGCTGACACAGACAGACTCGCGGCGGTACATCATGAATGAAAGCCACGGCTGAGCGGGTCAAGGTAGAAAGTGCGTACACTCGTCTGGATTGCAATCCGTCATACGCTGCAGATTGGCCAGGAGTAATGAGCCTTTACATTACAGCGCATAGATAGCTGATACCGCGGGAGTGCTATTTTGCACAGTCAAATTACGGTTCGATTTTCACCTAACAAAGACTCAGCAACATTCGCCAATCAATAGGTGTCAAAATGTCCCCCGCTCCTGATAATGGATCTGACAAGCACACGAGGAAATGCGTGCAAATCTACAAGCATAAAACATCAGCGGGTAGGGCAGAGGCTGTGGGGAGAGGAGGGGTGAAGGCAACAGGACGGTGGAAAATACAAGAGACAACATTACAGAACAAGACACTTTTACAATCAAAATATAAAACCCGGATCACCTCTGTAATATATTCTCTTTAAATGTAAGGCAATGTGGCATCTGAAAAATGTTCCCTTTCTATGTCTGGGAGGGTCCAGAATGTTTGTCAAAAAACACGACAGAAACAAAATGCTATTGTGCATAAATGAAGAGTGAGGCGCGCCGTGCCACAGAATCTCCCAATTCTGACATCTGTTGGGCTTAACAGATGCTCCGCTCGGCTGCCTACCCGGGCTCCTGTCTGAGGCAGCCAGGCTCACCAGTAAGCCAAGGATCTGACTGGCTGTGGAAATTGAGCCTGATGGTAATTGATTGCACATAACTTGCGTGCTTCAATTAAAGAAAGTTAGTAGCTAGTGAGGAATTAAAAAAGTTTGAGAGCAGAAAAGACGTGGCCATCCATATTTGTCACAGCAAGCCCTCTTCAAGGTCAGTTCACTGCCAGCAGGCTCTGGGGAGGAGGGGGAGCGTGGGTAAAAAGGGAGATGGCTGACAGAGAGAGAGAGAGAGGGAGAGAGGGAGAGAGGGAGAGGGCCAGGCTGACAGCTCGACGGGGCTGACGGCTGCCTGAAGCAGACATTGAAGGACAGGTGGATGTAGTAGGGGTCTGGTCTGCCGGTATCAGGGGGCGTGGTCCATGGATGGTCCGGAATCATTGTCGTCAAAGTCCCGCAGATTCACTGGGTCTGCCCTCGGCTCTGGAAGCCTGGGAGAAAAACGACAGTAAAAATAGAGCAGAGACAAATTATCTGACTGTAACTCTTCCAACTCTCTCTTCTGCAACACCTGCATGCAGCCACACAAACACACACACACACACACACACCCCACACACACACCCTGCCACCAAGCGCACATATTATGGAAATATAATAAACCTTTGTGAAATGTAATCAGCTTCAATCAAGCTACGCCTTAAGTAGAAATCATCCATTCTGTCGGTTTTATATTAGCAGCTCTGCGGTGACAGAGACAAAGTGATAGCTAAATTGCAGGGACCTGTAGCAACCCGAGCCTGGCTGATAGATTCAATTTCACTGGAGACAGTCTACACTAATCATATGCTCTAATTGGACAATGTCGTCAGGGTGATGGAGCACTGCTCCTCCCTGAGACACAACTCTCTTTCTGTAACTTCTCTCATTCCACCATTCCTATTTTCAATATGTCTATGGTACGACCATTTTCAAAAAGACTACGTGTCAGCATGTTTCTCTAAACACACACTTACTGTATGCGGATGCTGTTTAATTCAATGAGATTCAATGCACTTTAGAGCTACGCCATCTAATTTCACCACTCAAATGTTTCTTTTTTAAAACAATCACTTCCTGTGACCTTGGACAGCTGGTTTGCATTTATATTTGTGAATTTACTGTCTATCACAGCAAGAATGAAATCTGATGTCACACTGATGCACAGTTTTATAGGGCACACACCTGAGTAGAAGCGAAGGGAAGTGCTATGGCAGCTAGACTGACTGTGCTTTTTCTGCTTCAGATATACTTGACAGCTTCTAGGTCAGAAAAGATATCATAGCTACAAAATGAAGCTGTATTTGGATGCTTTAAAAAGAATAACCTGCATGAACCTATAAGGTCACCCATTTGTTCACACTCAGTCGCGCAGCTCCATCAGTATGTAACCGCAGCGCAAACACTTTGCTCCCTAGTTATTACATTCGGAGGGAGAAGTCGTTCATGACAACCAATAAAGCAACAGGTAATTTGTACAGCAAGCAATATTATCTCTCACACAAACGGTTACACAACCCAGTAAGCTAAACGAATGAATCATTCTCCAGAACAAGCGCGGCGAGCATTAAAGGAATACTTCACCCACAAAATGATCATTGGTATATCAATTACTCACAGTGCTGACTTGAGGAAGAAAACTTTGTTTTTGCTTCCACGGTGAATGAAGATTCCGCTAACCGTGCCGTATAATCCGGGTCTAATTTATTCATTTGTGTGCTCAGTACTTCCCAAACACATGCATTTTTGCTAAAATGTTACTATCTAAAACACTTCTGCATAAACAGGCTCTTGCACGAATGAGTTGCGCGCTTGGGCAAGAGCATGCGTTTGAACTCTGCTAAATGGAATGCACGAAAATAGTTCAACAGCATGCGCTTGCCAAGGTGCGTTTATCGTATTATGAAGTGTTTTAAATAATGAGGGTTTTGCTAAAATGCAAGAGAAATACTGAGCATACAACTGGATAAATGACACTTGGATTATGCTGCACAAGTTGTACGACAGTTTGCTGTTCTTAAATGTGTACACCTATTACCTCAGTTCATTATCTCCGTTCTTGGATTCTTCATTCACCCTGGAGGCATGTGAAAAATACAAACTTTTCTACACAAAAAACAACGCAACATTCGGTGAGTAACTGATATACAAATGACCATTTAGCATGCAAACATATAAAAGTTACTGAAGCAGTAGCAAGAAAATGAACCAGATACAAGACACTCAGTTGTACAGTATACTCAATGTGACTGTGTGCAAAACATCTTCCAGTTTTAGGTTCATGTGTTGTGTCCCGAGCTAGTGATGGAAATAAAAAAACCTAGTCACCATTGATTGTGATTTTTCTATACAAACAAAAACACAAATATAAGGGGTGAAAGCAACGGTGTAAGCAGCCTTATGATAAATAACTGGCATCAAATTGCCAAAAAAGATAAAGGATTGCCTGTCAAGCTACAATATGGAGCAGCTGACACCGTGTTATGAGTTTAATGTATTCAAATTAAATGATGGTTGAATGTGGATAGCCACTGGTCACAGTCACCACAGAGATTTGAGAAAATGCCTTCTCCGATACATTCTATTAGTCATGCATCAATGAGGTTTCAGTGCTGTTTAACCTCACTGAGCCTTAATCTTACCATGCAGGCTTTAAGATTCAGTGGCATTTCTGCAACTTCTGTAAGTAGGACTATGGTGGCCGACACGAAAGATGAGATGGTCCTATGTGTAACCAGTGTTTAGTTTGTCCATTCTGGGCTATTGTAGAAACAACAAAAGCCCCTTTTCCACCAAACACTGTCGGTATGGTAATTTGGGAACCAGAAGTAACCCTTCAGACATGGTACCTAGACCCTAGTGTTTCCACCGCAAACAGTACCCTTAAATGTGGGCGGGTTTATTGTCCCTCACTGCTCCGTCCAGCACTCACTGTATTTCCTCCTATCAGTCTGCACCTCATTTATCGTCCACAGAACACACTGACATTTTCAAACAAAATAAAACAGGCTGCAGTGAGAGTGTTGATCAATGGGATATTTAAAAATAGCAGGTTTGTGCATTTAGTCCTTCTAAGGCAAGCTCAGGGGTTTAGTGCTGCTGGAGCCCACAGGAACAATGCTCTGCAACACTTCTTTTTTTTTCCAAGTGAGGATTGGGATATATGCAGTTCATGTAACCTGGTTGAAAACACTACTACTAATACTACTTATACTAATAATAATACTTTTATTAAATGTTTAAAGATCCACTCATTATTAAAAGTGTCTTCCAAGAGAGACAATAAAAACTACAGAAATGGTCAAAGTTGTCACATTGCAATTTACGGTGTGTTGATGGATTTACGCGTTCAACTCATGCATTGAGTAACATTACAAGTAAACGTTCCACCTTAAAAGTTGCCGACAGTCGGCAGTGAAGCAAGTGAAGATATGTTTTCTTAGTCTGCAGCTGCTACAAAAGGCAGCAAAACATCCTTTCATTTTATAGTTACAGTTTACCATATGCAAAACTCTCCACGATATGAACAGTGGTTACATAAGCCTCAAAACCAGCCACAACTCAGCTCTGAGCAGAGTGACCGTCTGCTAATAACCAATCAACGGACTGCAGTGTTCACAGCTCCACCTTTTAGTACCAGATCTGTGTGCTAGGTACCCCAACAGAGGGGTGACCAAAAATGGGGACAGTACGGAACGTTTCCATTGGTACCATCCACAATGTTTCACTACGGAAACAGAAAAGCTGTGCACCAAAATAGGTAACTAAACTAAAACACAATTATTCTTGGTTTCAGGTGATTATAAATGAATAACAACATATCTGTTCTATTTCCGCCTATATATTGCCCTGAATCCTTCACACTGCTGGACCTTAAACCTCCCTCACCACAGCAGCTTTGGCTGTGTAAACATACTTTCTATCTATGATGCAATATCCCTTATACATGGAGGCAGCTAATTAATACATTTTGTACAAATTTAATGACTTAGTAATACTCTCCTATCTCCTATCGCTCTGTCAAGGACACATTTCTATCCATCTCCGCTTCTCTCCCTCTCCCTCGCTTTAACACGCCTCCGTTTTCCTGCCCCATGCTGTATGCAGCACAATCTCTGAGAAAAAATCTACACGTCGGTTAATAGGCTGCGATATCTTTCTGAGCGCTGCTCCCTGAGTATTCCTGTCTGACACACTTCTGTTGGCAAAAACAAAGAGCTGCTTCCTTTCCCCTTTCCTGCACCTCCTCGAGGAGTGCATCATCACAACACAAACTCATCAAAGAGCGGCACAAATATATGCACGCATGAATCCTGCGAGCACATGCATGTGCAACTGTGAGCGGAGTTGTAAAACAGTTTGATGAACTGTTGGCTTTTCGAAACTTAATGGACAAACTCCAAAAAATGCCTATGGTGAAGTTTTGCACTTTCACGGTTTAACTAAGCAGCGGTAATTTGCATACACACATGCAGACGCACACACCTTGGCATCGAGCGCCAACTTACTGACTGCCAAAAGAAATGATGATGTTGGACAGAGAGCATAAACACACACGCAGGATGTAGCTGCTGTATAGTTATACCATCTCTCTTAAGTATACATCCGAGACATTAATTATTCAAAAGTGCTGCTCCCATTCAAATTCTTGGCAAACTTGCCACTTGTACTTTCTGTACACACCAATTTTTACTCAGTATTCAGATTGTCTGTAGCATCACACAGGCTGTTCACTCTTTATTGTCAGCACAACACACAAAAGTGTGCACGGAGCTGAGCCCCTCGCTCTCACACAGCTCCCTCCTGTCTGACACAGTGTTTGGGGTAAAACGTTGGCAGACTTATTTGTGTGAGGCAATTTCATCTTGCATCTCCAGTCAACCAAAACAGTCACCCCCTGCTGTTCGTATTAAAAGAAAAAAAAAAAGAAAAAAAAAGAAAAAGTAATTACAAATATATTTATATGGCACAAAGCGAGGCCTCCACTACGAAGGCAAATGAACTATTTATATTCAAACGGTCCTTGCTAAGCCTTAGGACACAGGGATGTAATAACTTATTTATTCCACCCGCAGGAAAAAGGCCATTACTTGAGAGGGAGTGAGAGAGAATGGCAGCGATTGGGGGTGGGTGGTAGAGAGCAAAGACGGAGTGGAGCTTCAACATGCAACAAAATGTCAGTGGGTGGGTGATAAATTCCCTACAAGTTAAAGCCCTTGCTTTGTTCTCTTTTTCTGTCTGTTCATCTTCCCTGGCCTAAGTAAAAGATCATTTTGCTGTGTGTGTGTGTGTGTGCCCTGACGACTGGCTTCTTTCCGCCCATGACTTATTCATAAGCTTTAATGCAGTCGATGTATTATTGATCAGGGCCGATCATTGCCTCCTCCCCTTGGTGTGACCATGTCCTGCGGACAGGGCGAGCTGAGGGCCGGGAGCCCTGCTACAGAGCTCGCTGTCTGGGCTTCGAGTGGAACACTGGCTGTGGCTACTGGGTGATGGATGGACAACAGGCTTGGTGTGTGGAAATGTGGAGCACTGTGTGTGTGTGTGTGTGTGTGTGTGTGTGTGTGTGTGTGTGTGTGTGTGTGTGCAAGGGAGATAAGATTCTAGATAGGACTGATAGACCAGAACAAAGCTAATCTTACTAAAGTCCCCTCTCTGAGTGAAACAGAAAAGTTTCTCCAATAGCCCCAAAATGAACCCATCACTCATGGGAGAAAACCTCTGGCTCCCTACGAGGAAAACAGAGGGAGGGAGAGTGCAGGATGTTGCCTAGACTTTGACTTTTGTCTCTCTCATTCTATTCCTGTTTTGGCCTCCACCCCGTGGAGCTCTCTGGGAGATAGAGGAGGGAGGGGTCCTTGCCCTGATTAAGTTTGAATTCCCTGCTCTTGGCAGAGAAGCTGCAGGACTCCTAAGTCATCATCCGGAAACACTCCCATCACGCCGTAGCAGTCTTTGCCAGCTTGATCCAGCCTCATTGCCATATGAATAATCATACTGCAGTAGCTTGGATATGCTGAATGGGTTTGAGGTGTGTGTGCGCGAAAAACGACGGAGAGAGAGGGGAACAGGGAGGAGCTGAAGAGCAAACTGGGGGTTGCTGATAGGAGAGTGGGGTTCTTCTTGATTAAGCAAAGAGGTTGAGTGAGAATAAGGCTGTGTACATAGCGCTGGTGGCAATCATCCTCAGGGGAAAGTAACTATTGCAATTTGCATTTTCAAACAGAGGTGATGCCATCTAAAGCGTACTCCATCACATAAGACGGCAGGGCACATTTCTCAAGCCCCGGAGGCCTACGAGGTTTGGTCTAATGAGAGAGGATCCTTAATGGTTATTGATAGAGCCCACGAGGACAGACTCTTACCCTTACTCTCCAGTGAAGCAGTGCACTCTGCCACTACTTAATGAAGTAAATCTTGTCGCTTCTGCGGGATGATTTAACACCACAAACAGCTTTGCGACGAGAGATGACTGCTATATGGAAAAATAGATCAAATAAAGGAGTGGAATGGGGAAAGAAAGGATCATAGAGCATTAATGACATGAGGAAGGAAAGTGACTGTGGAAAAAAAACAGGTATTGATTGGTCGATTGCAATCTAATCTAAAAGAAGAGGAAGAAAAGCCATACTGTACACCGTTATGAGTACTTTACCTTTTCTGTGCTACCGCTCTGCTGGATCTAATTGGCCATTGTCCTGGAAAGGTTTACATCCCTCTTTGTCTCTCGCCTGCCAAATCCCCCTCCTCTCTCTATGGATTTATGCTCTTTCCTTTCATCTGACAGCCCCGTCTGAGGGTGTGTAATTTAGAAATCGCCCCTGCACACACCTATCATTAAGAGCACCCCTGTGATCTTCCCAACACTTTGCACTGCGATGATCCTGCCAGCTAGAATTTGAGATATGGATGTATCCTAATGAGTAGAAATGTGAGGGGAAAACCAAGGGGGGCAAAGGAGCGACGTGGAGAGGTGAAGGAAGACTTAAGGAAGGAAAAGACAATTTATCAGAGCTTCAGGAAGGTGAAGATCAGAGAACAAAAGGGAGGAGAGCCACAGCGTTGTCAGGGAGTGACAGCATCTTGATCGCAGCTTGTTGCCGAAGCTCAGGCACAAGAAAGGGAGAGCTGATGTGCGAGCACGGGAGCCACGGCTAATACATTTTTCAGGAGTTTCTATTAAAGTTCCATCGTCACAGGTTACTCGGGCCATGATCAGATAAGGTGCTTTTCTCTCGTGCTCACGAGCACTGCTGGGAACACAAACATCAACAGCCTTTTTGATACCCTCATGCTACAAGTTTAAGAACGTCTCAAATTAGGTAGCAATGCTCCACAAAGGAAACAATGTCGGGCTGTCACCAGCTGCTGCGACTGTGTAAATTACACTGTATGAAAAAATCTGTCAAATTACAAACCAATTTTCTTTGCGGACGCATTTGCACAAAAAGCCAAAGAAAAGAACAGACTGTGATGGGAAATAAGAGAAACTCAGTGGGTAATGATAACTGAATCTCGATAAAAACATTGTATTTCACAGGAGAAAAATGCTTCGCAGTTGATTACTTTTATGAAAACAAATTGTCTTTTTTGATGGTTCTGTTGGGGTTAATAATTACGCACATTGCTAAAACTCTGCCTCAAATAGTGAAATAATGATTAGCTAATTTAGCAACTGATACAAAAAAACTGTCATTTCATTTCTTTCAAGCGCAACATTTGCTGGATCTGTGTCTCTTCAAGAGCTTCAAACTCATCTCATTTTCAAAACAGAACTTCAAAGTGTTGGAGACTAGTTGACGCACAAAGATGCTTCCCATGGTACCCCAGAGGTTTGTGCTATGTCCATCTTCCCCGCTATTTGGGGCCTAGAGCCTTAAGCTCTGGAACTCCCTCCAAAATCCTGTGTCACGTCTTCATCATCACACGACCAGGAAGTTAACTAATTATTCAATATTTAGGCAAAATTTCTTCAAGAACTTTTTAATTGATTATCTGGGGTACACTACCTTCTAGTTTTCATCATTAAAACCCGTTTAGATGTGATATGATGGTGTAGTGGTTAGCGTGGGTTTTCTCTGGGTACTCCGGCTTCCTCCCACAGTCCAAAGACATGCAGGTTAATTGGTGACTCCTAATTGGCCTTAGGTGTGAATGTGAGTGTGAATGGTTGTCTGTCTCTATTTGTCAGCCCTGTGATAGTCTGGCGACCTGTCCAGGGTGTACCCTACCTCTTGTCCAATATCAGCTGGGATGGGCTCCAGCTCCCCCACCACCCTCAAGAGGATAAGCGGTTATGAAAATGGATGGGTGGTAAAGTGAGTAAAATGAATTTGTTGCCATGATGGCAACTGCATGTGAATTTGGTACTGATCTATGTGTATTCAACCCCGTGGACTGCGACTGACTTACATAACACTAGGCTACACTGAGACAGTGTTTGCAACTCTTGATTAAAAGGAAGAAAGACACCGTAAAATCCAAGCAAGCCAGCATTAGAGTCCAGCAAACATAAGTACAGACGACATTAAAAGGAAAGAAAATGAAGCAAAGCAGCACAGGCATCATATATAATCAGATCATCGTTTTGGAAGACCGAGTTTGTGAATCATTCACAAAGGCATTTATTGTGTAAAACTGAAAGAGAGCTTTATTAAAATAAATATTAACTAAACAAACATTCTTGCCTTCTCTTCCAGGCTTACGCGACAAAATTGGCAACTTCCTCATTCTAGCTTTTGGCCATCTGAGCTGCATATATTTTGTTACTGTACTGCATTATCTGGATTATAAATGACATCCCCAGAAATTATAGTTTTAAAGGAAAAAAATGTAATATGCTTCCCAAATTACATGTCTGTGTATTTCAGTGTACACTTCTAGTCAATAATTGTTTCTGGAGTTGACATAAAACGAATTCCACTGCACGTTGTACTGTGTTTGATTGTGTATGTAACAAATGAAAACCAAAAAGAAAATTACAAAAACAGAGAGGGTGCCATGGCTTGGTCGAAGTCAGAAGGGACAACGCAGGCCACTGGTCCATGCAAGCAAGCAAGAAGGGGAGATGTAAAATGTCAACAGCATGCAAATGCATTGTGGAAGTGCCACTGCGCCTTCAGCTTCCATAAGGAATGAAACTGGGTCAGAATGGAGAATGTAATGTAAAAAACATGATTGAAAAACATGTCTATGATGATGAAATGAAATGAATGATAGTTATCACATGAAATTAAATGGGAAACATTTGATTTCATGGGACTTTCCATGGCTGCAGATGGTTGCCATATGGGAAAAAATTACTGACTACCCCCCTTTAAATACATCTATCTTTTATATTTCCATTATTTAAGCAATTTCAGGTAATAAAAACACATTAAAACATTTTTTTTAAACTTTTTTTTTAATCTAAAAAAATGTGTTTCAAAACATTTCACAGATAAATGCCAAAACTTTTGGAGCATTCCTAATTGTGCTCTAGACTGGATGACTTCTCTGAACAGCACTGACCCTGGCCACTTTCC
Source organism: Epinephelus awoara (assembly GCA_035609425.1). Lineage (NCBI taxonomy): Eukaryota > Metazoa > Chordata > Actinopteri > Perciformes > Serranidae > Epinephelus > Epinephelus awoara. The sequence continues at coordinate 25,368,600 of CM069298.1, read as the reverse complement.
ACATAATTCTTGTTTATCTGAATTCTGTTCTATTACAGAGATTAAAAGCGTCCTTGGCTAACAACTCACTGGCATCATCTTGTTTAGACTGCTGTAGGTTTTTATTATCTGCTGGTAAAAGTTATTTAGCATCATTCCAGCCATTTCAAAATGCATGAAAATACTGCTCCGGTTTTCACTGCTGAAAGGAAACAAAAAAAAAGAAAAGAAGAAAAAAGCAAAGCACTTTGCCCCCGAATCTTCTGTCGCCCTCTGTAGCCATTATTTTTAGAATTGACTATTTTAAAATGTAAGTGATTACTTTGAAAGCATGACTGGGTCTGCCTCATGCTACATCACAGACCTCTTGACTATGTATGAGTTGCACAGACTGTGATCTTTAGATGAGACCTATCTGATTTCTCACAAAGTAGACTGCAGACTAAAAGCAACCATGATCTGCACTCAAGGCTTCGAGACTTCAAAATAACACAGAATAAAAAAAAAAAAAAAGGTTGAAGAGGTGAGTAAAATGTTTCAAGTCTATCTGTCAAACACTTTATTTCAATGTTTGTTTATTATGTAGAATGTTAGTGACGACTTGTTTTTCCACTTTTATTTGTCTTTAATAATTTATCTTTCGTGCAGTCCTGTTTTATTCACATTTGAAAACATCTTCTGTATAACTCTGGCAACAGAGCTTTCATCCTGTCATGGCAGAAAGAGAAAACCTCAGCGAGTGTGACAGCAGTTATTGAGGAGCGAGGACTCTATTAAGATTCCGTGGTGAGAGGCTGCTACGTGGGCACAGGTGGTACCGGCTCTGCAGGTGTTGGAGGGGGATGGCTGAAAGGATGGTTCACAGCTTGGGTTTTATGACTGTTTCACTGCTTTGCTTTTAAATCACTGACACACAGGATGATTACCTGATGCGCAGGAATATACAGGGATGCATTAATATCCCTTTCAATTGGATTACGTGACAGTCAGTATCACAAATGACATGCTGCAGGATGCTGGATGGAGGACACTAAGCTTGGTTACTCGTGTACTTGGTACCGGCACCCAATGGTACCTTTTTTATTAATTATCATTATTAAATTCCACATTACATTTACTTAATATAATATACTATAAGGCACATACAGGCATTAAATCACATTACAGACACTACTACACAACACATTCTCACTCTGACCTCATCACATATTGACGTTTGGTCATGGACTTTCCATGTCCACATATGATGTGCAAGGTATCCTCGGTTGCTTTGGTTGTAGACGTTCTGGGACACCGTGTCAAGTTCTCTTCTTTCAAGATACACAACCCTTTTCCGGGACATTTAGTGTTTACATACAGTCTCTCGTTTTTTTTCCCTTCAACAACAAACACATAGTTGGTTTAAACAACAAAAACACTGTTGGGTTTAGGCAACAAAAGGAAGTAGTTAGGTTTAGGTTAGGTCAGTGTTTGTTGGACCCATTCACCATTCCTCCTCTCCCACTTGGACCTTCGTCGCCTTAACTTTCGTGCTTGTGCTGTCGCATTTCCCCCTCACACTGCTGGGTGCCATTAAACTATAACGACAACTGGCTGCGTATCATGCAGAAGTCAAAGGATGACTTTTTTTGTTGGTTTCTGATGCCTCAAAAATCTTGTCCCAAAGTTGTGCCATCCTTGGGCATGCCCAAAATAAGTGAAAAGAGTTGCTGGGTCCCGAAAACACCATTGACAGGTTGGGTAAAATTCAGGAAACAGCTGGGCAAGTCTGTTCCTTGACAGGAGAAGTCTGTGAAGTATTTTGAACTGAATAACATTATGTCTGACACACATAGAGAATGAGATGTTCTCAGCCACAGCCAACCTCCAGGATTCAACTGAAATCCTCTCACCAAAGTCATCCTCGCATTTTGATTTCAGATGGTCCAGGGGGGCGAAGCTAACGACAGTAGCATATCATAAATTTGAGATATCAAGTTATGCTCAGAGGGACCGACAGGGATACAATCCTCGAGCCAGCTAGAGGGAGTTTGGGAAGGGAAAGTTGCAAAATTATTTTTTTAATATTTTACTTTCTCTGTCATGACAAAAATGTAATTTTCAAAGGTGCCGGGGTGACATCGTAGACTAAAAATCAATTCTGCTCCCCTGCTAATTTCTAATCACACGTTGAGCTAATCTTCCGTGTCTGTCTGTCTGTCTGTCTGTCTGTCTGCATGTGTCTGGGTGTATGTGTGTCTGCCCATCTAGCAGTGATACTGGGCTATTTCTAAAATAGGATAGAAAAGCAAATAGACTAGATGCCAAAAGTATTGTGGCAGATTGGCACAGCAATGACAGTTGAGCCCTGCGGCTCGGCAGAGCTACATTGCTGGCCTCGGAGCTCTGTGGTTGGATTCCAGCCTTCGAGGTGCCTTGCAGGACTTCTGCCTGTTATCCAGACCTGGTGGTCTCAGCCAGAGGTGCTCTCAGGGACCAAAATTTGGCACCAATGGACTTAGTGTGAAAGGGTACTCAGTAATAGCGACGTAATTCAGTCAATACCTTTAGAAGTAAGCTTGGTAAGTTTGGTACCCATCCCTAGAGGACACTGTCCTAAAGAACTGATACTTCATTCATTTTTTTTTTTGCCATAAAAACAATACCAGTTTTGGTGTGGTTTGCTCAAGGTTCACACACTGGCTGTTCAGAAACCACCCTCCTTTGGCAAAAGTTGTAGCCAAGTCTAATATTCTCCTATGCAGTAATACACACAGAAACACACTCGCTGACATGCACAGTAGGGATTCATGATGTTAGCGATTTGCCTTGAGACAAAGAAAACAACCACAACACTCTTATTCCTCTTATGAGATGGGAGTCTGCACGGGTGTCAAACCTCCCCGGGCATTTGAATGATAAATCCGTAAAACTTCTTTATAGTCTGCATCTGTGCAGCGATCCCTGTTGAGCCGCAGCCGCAGCAGTATTGGGTTTGTTTACATGGTGATTTATTGGGCTGAGGAGAGTCTTTTCCCAGGAAACAAAACTGTCTATATCCACACTGACCACAGCAAGCCGCACACACTTGTGGAGGAAATAATATTCTAATGTAATATCTAAAATGACAGCTTGCTTTAGCCAAGAAAAGCGTTCTTTTATCCTATCAATTATGAAGTAAGTCTTCTTGTAATTACATTTCAATTTGGGAGGAAACTCTTCAAATATGCACAAAATGGACAATTTACACCCGTATTTACATGAAATAAATTATTGACTGTATCTTAATGCCTGCAGATCAGTGGAGGAGAGTGAGACAAACTGCCTGACCAAAGAGTGCGCCAGCCATCATATGCTGCACGTCCTGAGCCGACTGAATAATCGCTACAAACAGTGACAGTATGCCTCTTTCAGAGTCACTGGTCTATTCATACTGTTCACTGGGATTGTCTTCCCCCTGAAAAACAATGCAACACCCTGTGGTGTTTCCATGCTGCTCCAAAGACTTAATCAGCTCACGGAGGAAGTGAAGAGACAAGGCACAACAACAGGCAATGCATCATGGTACAGGGGACAGAGAGCTGGGGGCTGTTTAATATGACCCTTTGTGTGCACCGCAGCTTATTCATCAGAGCAAAATGGGAGAGGCGAGGATAAATCCATCTCATCATCCACCAGATGTATTGCCTCAAGTAGACCCCATTCAAACTCATGTTCATGCATGCCATTAGTGTTTGAAATGTGCATAGGAAAGTGCGGTGCATACCACTCCAACCAAGAATTGCGTGCAGTCAGCTCACTACAAGATGCATGTATTATGCCGAGGATGTCTCCTCCTGCATACAGACGGCGAACAGTGAGGCGGAAAGGTCAGTGAAGCGGAATAAAATAGTGTGCTGATGCTCAGCCAATCAGAATAATCACACAGGTTTCGTCTGCGCTGCAGCAGGTGTGAGGAGTTGGATGAGTACCGTTATCCCTCCATGAACTAATTTCCCGCTCACTTTGACACAGGTACCTGCCGTTAATCATACAGAGGAATTAATGCAGAGCCATTTAGATAAGAGCATTAAACCACGGTAAAGACTCAATCTTACATTGGCTCATTTAAAGATTTTACAATTTCTGTGGCCACGGGGGCAATCGAGGAATTAATTGAGGAGAACTGCAGCAATTGTGTCCGCGTGGTTCACAAAAATAGAGCTGACCCCGACATAACAACCAACAAGCATCCCTGATCTCATTTGCTTTAGATATATATGACCGTATGGGGACCATAATACTTCCTTAAAAGGCCCTCTTCACTGAGATGCAATGTGACAATCAACAATTATCCTGAATAGCGCACCTCTGTGTAGGCACAGGACTCTGCCTTCCAATTTTCCACAGCCATTATACTCTTGGTCACAAATTAAATGGCTATGAATGACGTTAAGAAGATCCCTTAGAAGAGAGCAAGGAGGAGATAATGGAATCACCTTAATGGTTCCCCACTGTATAAGAGAGCGGGGAGAGAGGACAGACATGTTGGATGTCGTCTCCTAACAAGAGGTGTAATCTTCAGGAGGTTATTCCGTGTCATCATTCATTTGACATGCTCACAAATATGCAGCTACTCATTCTTAAAACACAGTCAAACCCAGACCCATAAAGAAACCCAGGGGTGTTTATGAAACAGGATAAATTGCTCACTGTGCTCTGTAACAATTGCCTTCTCTGGTGATACAAAGTAAATGTTACTGCTTGGTGTTTCGCTGTGAGAGGGACACGATGACTGATGGCGAACTGAGCACCGTTTAAAGACTACAGATGTAATAGGATGCAGTGTGTTAAAAGCTTGGACAAAACACTGGTTGCCAAAGGGTGAGCGCAGCTCTACAACACTGCTACAAGCTTTACTGATGCTTTAATAACTGCAATGGACCTAAACAAAAAAACAAAAAACATTTCCAAAAAAGAAAACAAAAGAATCTTATTTCTTGAGTGCCTGCCATCCATTTCTGGTGTAACTGAAAGTACCTACGCTAAAAATAAATAAATAAGCAAAGCATTAATGTAACTCTGAATCACATACTGCACCCCTGGCCACATGCCAATCACTGATTTTAAAGCAGCTACTATTCATTCACGAGCGCCACCGCGATAACCTGTGTCATACAGCTGCAGGTTAAGGTCTGGGAAAATGGAGTCACTACTATTACAGTGTGCTGACACAAAGTACATAGTAAAGTGATATGAAGAGACTATTCGTAATCATACAACGGCTCTATTCAGCTCTCTGTACAATACTGACACAACTGCAATACACTGAGTAAATACAGTGTATGACACCTTACTTACATTTCAGACGTGTACATTTTTCTCCTACACTGTGATATACTGTCGCTAATTGCTTGCAATATATAGTAGTATTAAAGCATGACAAAATTGTGATTTACACACCTACACAAGCTGGTTTACAATTCCTCCACCACAAGTCATGAGAAAACACTGCCATACACTCTGCTTTGCAAAAAGTTTCATGTTCACCTGGGAATAAACCTTTTGCATAGAAATCAACATGGCCTTTCCTCTACCATGGAGCCTACACTGTAACTAACTAGACTTCCTGATGAAATATTATCACATTTTTTGCAAAAACAAAAAAGCGATTTCAAAGAGAGGCAGAAGGAGGGGTCTGAAAAAATGTGTTTGAAGGATATATCCAGGATGTCAAACTGACTCAGCTGCAAAAAGAGGTTAAAAAGATAAAAAAAGATATTCAATGTTATAATCATTAGCAGCATGTGTATACATTCAGTAGGCTATATCTTCAGTAGCTAGCAAGCTAACCCTACATTTTTCAGGGTTTTGTTTTGTTTTTGGAACGAGGAGGAAACCTGTAGCACCTTCAAACCTCTCCAGGTAACAAGTATCATTAATACACGACGTGCCCCAGGCACAACATTTAGCTCAAAATCCACAAAACCAGCCTGAAAATGAATCAAGAGTCAATGGAGCACAGCTGTGTTCTTGTTGGACGCTGGTCTGAGCCGGCCCAATGCTACGCTATGTTTGGTCTGTCTGTGTCTGGGGATGGGACTTAGCGAAGGGTCAATTCAACACTTACGAATGTCAATTACCATAAACCTCAAGAAAAAGGGAAGAAGATGGGGCAAGGTCGGATGTCTGTGTACGTGGCGGAAGACGTCTCTTAGTATTTTCAGGAACATGCTGGGCAAAGAGCTGTTTCTGTCTGATGCCAATGTTCTCGTAATGTGTTCAATTAATGTATGACTTGTAAGTTACTAAATCAACTGCAAAAGCATTGGTGTAAATGCTAAATGCTAAAGATGCAAATTTACATGAGTCATCACTGGAGTCTTGTGATTGGTTTGCTCGCTCCACTTGAAATAGTCGTCAGATGAACTCAACCCTTTAGGTGCTTGTCCCTGCAATGTTACTGCTTTCATTCATGGCATTTCCCTCGAAATGTTACTAAGCCTTGACGTTGGAAATTGGCAGTACAGATTTCCCTAAATATTGATTTGACCTCTGACTCCATGCAGGGAATGATCTGCATGTGTGAAAGGGGCTTAGCATACCTCTACTGTCTGACTTTCTATTAGGGGTATGTGCCGTCCTTACATTCTTATTTTCCTGTTGTTCTAATGACCATTTCCCCATGCGAAGCACTCTTGTCTCTTATTAAATTTCAGTCTTTATTGTTCCTGTTGCATGTGATTAGGGATTTAAATCCCACATCTTAAATGTGTAAACAGCCTTTGCTGGATCAGGACATCTTCTCTGATTGAAGCTGATAACCTGTCAGGCCAGTAATCTTGGACTACTTATAGCCTACTGAACCCAAATATCTCAGGCACAGTCAGGCTGATCTTGCTTCATTATACAGGTCCCAGGTCTGGGGATATCTGATACTTGCCAAGCAGAGTGAAATTTCCTTTTCCTGCATGCGTTTTTTAAAAACATGCAGACTTTAAATGCAGACTATGTCTTAGGCTTAAATTGAAATTTCTGTAGTATCTAATGCTCCTTTGAAGTTTGAATCTCAAACCCACAAGAGTGAGAAAGGGAGAGAAAAACACATTGGAGAGATAAACTTTTATCTGTCCTTCGGAAAGCACAGCACATCAGCTTATAGGTAATGAATAGTGAGCACCTACGCTGTCCCCACTCTCCCTTTTACTTAAGACTTCTTACATTCCTCTTTCCCCATTTCCTCTTTTGTTACTTCAAGTTGAGTGTTATTCTATTTCCTGACCAAGCCTCTGTCTTTCATTATTCCCTATAACTACTTTTCAACTGTTTTTTTTTTATCTTCCCATCTCTCCCTTCATTTGTCTGTGCCTGAAATGCCTTCGCCTCTCTGCCCTTTGTCGTCTCCATAGGCACCATTGATGGAGGGTTACTGAAGGGAGTCCTTCCTAGCCTGATCTGCACAGTCAGTCATGTGACCACTGAGCTGGCTCTGTCCCACGGCCAGACAGCCATTATGAAGACTGACTGGCCACAGCAGCGCCCACACACTTGGCAGGCTGGCAGAGCTGCCCCCTGTTGCCGCTTTCAAACAACCCCCTTCTCTAACAGCAGAACGCCGGCGCCACCTTAATCAGCGAACTGCCCAGGTGCCTGGACGAGCTGTCCCGGAATCTCGATTGCTCTGCAGAGATTTTAAAATTAAAAGCCTGTTTACGCCACACTTGGGGCGATGAAACTGACTCCTCCTCTGTCTGCGCCCTCCTCTATCAGAGATGGAGGGATGTCACAGGCACATATGGCCAGAGAAGAGGAGGAGGAGGAGAGTAAAGAGAGGGGGGGAAAGTGCGCGTCTATGAGACAGTGAAAAACAGACAGAGTTGGGGAACAGACTGGCTATTAGGCGAAGCCTTCTGTCACATGAAAAGTCCCCCTCCCCTGCATCCAAGCCCTGTCATCCAAGCCCTCAGTGTGAAGGACACCCAGACAGACAGCTCAGAAAACCTGGGCTCCAGACTGTCACAACTCTCATCTCGCCTGATAAAAGTCTCGTATGCCTCATCCATCCCTCCCCGCTTTTTCCTCTGCAGAATGTTAAACACACTGTGGAATAAAGGACTTCCCTCAGGGTGCAGCACAAAAATCTTCCTCTTGCAACGAACAAATAAACAAAAAAAAGGATTAACAGTTATGATCTCAACCACAAAACCCGCTTTAAAGAAAGTTCTGAATGCAAATGTTGTGCTGTAATGCAAATGTAAAAGCATCTGACTTTATAAGCGGCACTGCACAAACTGAGACTAGTTTTGGCTTTATTTGTCTGTGACATTTGTTGTTTTGCTCCTGCAGAAGAAGCGTAGTTAGATGCAGCTTTGCAACACGGTGAAATACAGTCACGGGGCCTGACAGCTCCCCAATGCAGTCTGACTAATAAACTTTTATGTGTACTAATGCGTCCTGTAAAACATCAGTCATAAAGCCTGTCTTCTCCTAGAGGTGACATGCCCTTATCTGATATGCCATCATCATTTTCATTGTTTAAAAGAGGCATACCCATTGTTGTGATTTGGATCTTTATCTGCTGTGACATAATTTCTACTTAACACATGCATACGTCTCTTCATATGCGGACAAAAGTCACAAAAATCAAAAGCAATAATGTTTATTGATAAAAAGCCACCAACCAGCAGGCGACTGTCTGGTTCAGAAGGGAAACTCAGATGTGCGAATGGGACCTCCTGTCAGAAAAAGCAATTAATTTTTCGTTCACATCCCTCCCTTCACAGAACAACGCTGGATTAAGGTGATTTTGTAAAGTGCATGCTAAATCTCCCATTAGAATCCCGAGGTAGTTAAATCCCAACCATCTCCTCATTCCTCTCTAGCCAATACTATAAATCTACATGGTGACGGGACTCGTCGCGAAGCTGCTGAATTAAACATGCCAACCTTCGCTCACTCCTCCTTCCCCCTCGCTGGGAGAATTACTGAGCAGAGGGACAAAACTGTGGACTGGAGGAGGGACAAGGGGCCCTGACGACCGCCCCGCTAAGCCCTCAGACACGTGCCGTGACGTTGTTGCTGTGGCCAACTGTGGAAAGGGAGATGTTTGCCAATGGTGTGTGTGTGTGTTTGCTGTTTCTGTGTTGACAGTTCATACCTAGGGCCAGAGGTTTGATAAGGCACTGATTCATTGCCCCTTGGTTCAGCCTGCCGCTATCGCCCCCCTACATCTCTACCGAGCTGAAATCAGACCTGTAATTCCACCTGAAGGCTAACACACTATGATGTGCATGTGTGTGTGTGTGTGTGTGTAGAAAAGGAGACACAGTAGCTGAGACAGTGTGACGAAGGCATCTGTCTGTGAAAGCATCTTCCTGTCTGTGCGGAAAGACAGTTGCCTTGTTCTTTCTGTCTTTCTACTAATTACCCTAACTGTGAGTGTGTGTGCGAGCCAATGTGTGTGTGCGTGTCTTGTTTATGTGCAGTTCTGGAATGAATAATGAATGTTTATACACAGTGTGACATCTTCTGAGCGCTTTTACTTGTGTGTGCGTGAGCATTGCATGCATGATAGGGTGGAAAGCAAAGTTTCTACAGATCTAGTATGACAATCTGCCTTGTGGATAAAACACTGAGAGCGGAAGTGTGTGAGTGTGTGTGTGTGTGTGTGCGTATGTGTGAGAAAATGGGAGAGACAATATGCAAAGAGTTTCCAGAGAACCCATTTTTCCTGTTTGTAAATAATTCCCTGACAAGACACAAGACAGGAGGAGAGGGTGCTCTAATTGCCTCGTCCACTTCCTGTACAGTGAGTCACATCAGCCTTACTCAAGCCAAATAATGTTTTTCCTCAAATGCAAACAAAACTCACATGCACCTACTCACTGCCTACAGCGTAAGATCTGCCCATCATACCGATTAGCAACTGGCTGATTGGCAGTTTCCCGAGATGGTGATTTCGGTTGACAACATTGACATTTGCTGATCATTACAGTCCAGCTGTTAAATGTTCAGATCATATAATCTGTTCTGAAGTACCCAATAAAAGCTCGCCAGAGACCACAGATTGTTGAAATGAGTGTATGACTGTCCCAAAACAAAATTACCACTCATGCTAGTGAGCTACAGCTATTTTTAGCCATGCTAGTGGCAATGTCAGTCTGTCGGTCACCACTTTGGTCCTGACTGAAATATCACATCAACTATTGGATGCATTATCATGTACAAACATTCAAGGGCTTAATGAATCATAATGGCTTTGGTGATCCCCTGACTTTTCCACTAGCGCCACCATGAGGATGACATTTGTGATTTTGAGTCAAACGTTTCAAACAACTACGATATGGATTACAATGACATTTGGTACAAACATTAATGAATTCCTTATAATGTCATAATTAATAGTCATGACTTTTTCTCAGGTTGGGAGAGAGTTACTGCCTCAAGCGAGGCTGTTCAAGTATCTCGGGGTCTTGTTCACGAGTGAGAGTAGAATGGAGCGTGAGATGGATCAGCAGTTTGGCCCAGGGTCTGCAGTGTAGCGGGCGCTGTGCCAGACCGTCAAGGTGAAGAGAGAGCTGAGCCAGAAGGCAAAGCTTTCGATTTACTGGTCCATCTATGTCCCAACCCTCACCTATGGTCATGAGCTCTAGGTAACGATTGCCAGAATGAGGTCACGGATACACGCAGCCGAAATTAGTTTCCTCAGGAGTGTCTGGGTTTAGCCTTGGAGATAGGGTAAAGAGCTCGGGGTAGAGCCGCTGCTCCTTTACGTCGAAAGGGGTCAGTTGAGGTGGTTCGGGCATCTGATCAGGATGCCTCCTGGGCGCCTCGTGTCGGGGGTGTTCTGGGCACGTCCGACTGGTAGGAGGCCCCGGGACGGACCCAGAACACATTGGAAGGATTACATATCTTGTCTGGCCTAGGAAAGCTTCGGGGGCCCCCAGGAGGAGCTGGAAAGCGTTGCTGGGAAAAGGGATGTCTGGAATGCTTTGATTGGCCTGCTGCCCCCGCAGCCTGACTTCAGATAAGCAGCTGAAAATGGATAGATGAACTTTTTCTTTGGAACCATCATCAGTTACAATGAAAAATGTCTACAAAACTAACGACATCTCAATTGCACTTTGTGTTTAGTTGTAATTAGCAAATATTTGCATGCTAACATACTTCAAAAATGGTGAACATGCCAGTGTGCAAACTTGTTAGTGGGAGCATGTAAGCAAAAATGATTTAAACTTTTAGGTCAAAGCCCTGCTCTGCATTTCAGTACAGCCTCACAGAGTTGCTAGCATGCCTGTCAACTACTAATACTCAACTGACAGCCCATGGGCCAAATCTGGCCCCTGATGGGGTGCTGGGTGGCCCCTTAAACATTTTCTAATCCACAATGAAAATAAACTAATTCACAATGGAATTATTTGCATGCATAAAAAGTATCAAAATAGAACTTGTCAGTCAAGAACAGTGCCAGGGAACGATCCCCTGGACACCCTGTACAAGGGTCTGGGCTAAGCACTGAATGTCCTCACATCATAAAAATTCCCCTGCGTACACCTGACTTCTACGGGGCTGGCTTCCTGTCATTTTGCAAAAGTGGGCTCTACACACAGCAAGTTCAGTATCTCTGCTGTAGTTCTGTTGTCAAAAGAAGTGACTTTGATTTTAATTTATGATCAAAATTCAAGCATTTATCATATGTCTTTCATTTTAGAATAGTAAGTTGATGTTGTAATACAAGATATATCATGTTTTACAGTCTGACAGCGAAGATTCTTAGACATGGCGTGCCACTTGCAATAAAACACTGTTCATGAATAACAGAATCGTAACTAGAAGGTCATTTCATTACCGCTGCAGCAAATCTGCATCCTGCCAGATGTGCTTTGACATGTGGCAGAGATAAAAAAGACAAAATCACAACATCTGCAGCTTCGATGTAGCGATTCCAGCTCCTGCCGTCTGCCAACTCTCTTCATCACTGCACTTCCTCAGTCAATTTTACTCTCACTTTCTTTTTGTCTTGTCGCATTTTTCTTTTCGAATAACTGCACACACCGACACCCACAAGCAGAAAAAAAAAAAGACACACACACACTCACACCAGAAGTATCTGTTTCCAGAGGGGGGAAAGTGAGCTGTAATTAACACATTTGGATTTATTTTTTTATTTCTGATACCAAATCCTCACAGTCTTTCCTCCTAACAGAAAATACAAACTGCAGAGGCGTCTATGACAATGTGATTATTAGATGGGACAGCCAGAGAAGTCTGGGTGGATAATTCAATGAGCAGGTGCAGGGGGAAAAAAGAATTAACAAGTCAGGCTGGGAGAAAAGAGTGCAGCACTTAGACGCGCTGCTCTGTATTCATAAATAATGAAGTAGATAATAACACATCAACACATTTTACGACGTGACATAAACATGACATGTTCCGCCTCAATTTACAGTCGCTGAGATAATAAATGAATGCAAGACCTGGGGAAAAAATGAGTATGGTTGCTCAGTGTAAGCAGCTCAGGGATGATGTTCAACAGTGGGCTACATATAAGATAGCACAAGGTTATCAGGAAGGGGATTTGTTGAGGCAGATATAACAAAATATTGGACCGGTGGAAGATACGCTCATACCAGGGAGCTTGGTGAAGTTTACCACCAGAGACTAACCTATTGTTGCTGTCTTGTGCACTGGAGCTTTCTGAAATATTATTTGCCACGCTCTCTTTCATTTTTCATGCCTTTCCCTCCTGTATTACCAACCTGCCCAGAAAGCTTACTGTAGTTTCACTGTTTTCACCCACCCCCACACCCAACCCTCCCCTTTTTCCCCCCACTTTCCTCTTCAGCAGTCACCCCACATCTTCCTTTGGTGGAGCTGAAATACATCTCTACAGGCAACACCTTGTGCTCATCTTGTCTGAGCCCGGATACACCATACCTGCGCTAAATTTCATTTCCAAAATTCACTGCTGTTTTGTCTTTATCTTTCTTTGCTCCTTGCATGTCTTTCATACTAGCCAAAAATGATGTTAACATACAAATGTCTTCTGTTTCAACTTGCACAAAGTCCCTCTGGATTTGTAAAATATGGATTGGAAAGGTTCTCAAGCCACTACTTTGTGTTAAATCACACCTTTTTTTCTTATTTTAAAGCAAAATTAATCAACTATGAATATTTAAAGAGTCCTGTGGTGCTCCTTGTTAAATTGTTAAATCCCTCTCCCTTTCCCGTATCAGCTTTCCAATGACAGCTGAATAAAAATGACAATCACTCCTTTTCTCAGAGTATGAAGTCACTATGCTGACACTGATCTTTGAAGAAAAGCACTTGAGTGCGCACACATGCACACACAGAATTCAATAGAAGTGTGTGAGTACAGACACAACTTTTCACACACTCACACACAAAAAACAGAGGCGGGGGAAAGGCACGGAAAGGTATGTGGGAGAGAGATGTATTTTACACACATGGATTAACAATCCATTATTCATAGGCACTACGGGCTCAAAGCATCAACACAAACACAGCAGTAACCCGATTCTGCTGCACTCTAGCCTTGGATGCATCACAGACACTTACCGCCGACTATTTGCTCTCCGGGATTACAGACAAGACATACAGTGCTGGCCAGAGCGCTCATATCTATCTACACAGCAGATCAATACGAAAAGCACTCTTAAAGCTCCGGTCAAAGCTCTATACACTGTGTCCCTGGCTCTCACAAGCCTATACTGTAAGAAATGAACTAAAAAAAATCCAGTAACGGTGCCACTACAGCTCTGGTGGAATTCTAAATCCTGAAGTACATCAAACTTATTAGGTGGCAATCCCCACTGCAGTCACATCCAATATCAAAAGAAGCGGTTTCTGTTTGAAAATACATTCATACCTGTCATGTCTGTTTCACGAAAATACATCCCTAACTGTCTGGTCTCTTTTGCGTTTTGACAGGCCGTTTCACAGTCATGAGTCATACTTGCCACTTTAACAGGATATTCAATTAGACAGCTTCCATCTCCCAGCATGCTCTTCGAACCATCGTAATGCACCGGAAGCTTCCAGTGGAATCTGGAGGCTCTCACATGCAAAACTGAGATAGATGGGTGGTGCTAAAGTGTTTTTTGGTGGGTGAATTGCCTCATTTGTATTCAGGAAAAGTTTCAGGGGAAACAAATAACTGCCATTAGTCATCACAAAAGACAAAGCAAACAGAAGCACGCGCGCACACACATGCACGCATACGCTTGTCTACTTATTTCCCTTATTTATTCCCTTTAACACCTCCGCACACACCCCTCTTTCCCTACTTTCCCAAATACTTTGATGTGAGTCATGCTAGTGCAGACAGTATCCATGGAACACACGTGCACACACACACACACACACACACACACAAAAAGGCGCACACAGAAAGGCGCACACACATATACACAAAATAATGACATTTAAAAAACTGGAGGAAGGTTGCGCATGTGGCATGAATTATGCATGCTTATAGTCTCTTATCATCTAAATGCATGTCTCTGTATTTGTCAGTTTGGTTTGTGTGTGCTTTGCATTCATTTGGGACCTCAGATCCACCCCTGTGGAATGGTGATGGCCAAGGGAGAGAGCAAGAAAAGAGAAGAAGACAGATACAGACACACACACACACACACACACACACACAGGCGGAGAGAGAGAGAGAGAGAGAGAGAGAGAGAGAGAGAGAGAGAGAGAGAGAGAGAGAGAGAGAGAGAGAGTATTAATGAAGAGGTTTTAGTACAGTCATAACAAGCAGCTGGGCCTTACACACACACACACACACACACACACACACACATACACACACACACACACACACACACACACATATATATATGCAGCAAAAAAAGATACAGCAGATGCATCTAGCTGAAACATTTTAAATTATTAAATGAGGGCATGTTGAGACGCACAAACACACACATGCACACAATAACACAAACACAAACAGAATGGGATAAAGACGAGAGGGCCGTCAGTGGCTCCTTTTATAGGAGGCGGTGTTAATTTTTTATTAGAGGAAATGCAGCTCTCTCCCTCCGTGCCCTCATCTCTGGGTGCTGTCCTGTGTCCTCTGGCCACGCTCCCCTGACACCTCACAGCTTCACTCAGCCAATCTATTTGACCCAGCGAAGGACAGGCAGCTCAGACAGACAGATAAGCCATGTCCCAAAGTGCCCGCCTCGCTTCCCAGTCAGCCCCTTTTCCTTGACTTTGTGTGTTCATGTGAACATACGCCATGATCGAGGGTGGGCTGCAGCCTTCACTCAGTGAGACATGGCGAGCGATTTGCCCCATTGCTCACCTCTGTCAGCGAGCATGCAATGATGGCAGATTTTGCCTTCAGAACTGCCTTCATTCTTTCTGGCATGGAAACATTCTCAGAGATTTTGGTCCATAATGACATGATAGCATCACGCAGTCACTGCAGATTTGTCGGCTGCACATCCATCCACATCCCAAAGGTGCTCTATTGGATTGAGATCTGGTGACTGTGGAGGCCATTGGAGTACAATGAACTCATTGTCATGTTCAAGAAACCAGTATGAGATGATTTGAGCTTTGTGACATGGTGCGTTATCCTGCTGGAAGTAGCCATCAGAAGATGGGTACACTGTGGTCATAAAGGGATGGACACGGTCAGCAACAATACTCAGGTAGGCTGTGGTGTTTAAACCATGCTCAGTTGGTACTAAGGGGCCCAAAGTGTGCCAGGAAAATATCCCCACACCATTACACCACTGTTTTACAGTTTCATAGGAGTCTTGTCTCGGATTTAAGGCTATCAAGGCTGGGACACGGTCTTTGACCTCATGGGAGGCATGGGGTATGACACATGCACAATGTAATTAGAGCAGTGATGCTGGAGGGTTACAACAAATGGTACTCTTTTGGTGATCTCTTTTTAGCCTCCATGGGTGCACTCTGATGGCAAAGCTTTTAAGGTTCAGCCCAATGGATGCCGGCCGATATTTAATAAAAACATTTTCATATTGAAAGCATTTGTTTATGGTCTTTTAATTAAGATCTTTTCAATAAGTGCAGAATTGTAATTTTCTCCTCTTCCAACCCAAGGCTGACTCTGGAAGCCTCAGCGCAACAGATCAATCATCCCCATGTTCTATGATAGTGTGCCAGCCATTAAGCCTTCTGGAAAGTGCAGGCCAGATTTTACTGCACATGTGTCGTACCCCAATGATATGACGTAATGTCATACTGTGGCTTCTCCTTTTTTCTACCTCCTTGATGAAAATGTGGAAGTACAATCTGTAGTTTGAGCCCTGAAGCCAGCAAAAATCTGCTATGCGTCATTCAGTGGATTTGAGCTGGGAGAAGAGAAGGGAGATGTGGGCACTGGTAAGATGGAGGTTCATTCACACACACTACCCACACTGTTATGATATAAAGCTGTTTGAAAATCTGCAAATTATTCCTTTAAAAACCACAGTGCAGAGTGAAAACAGTGAGCACACGCTTCATGTATAGGTGTAAATTTATGTCAGCTACATACAGAACTGTGTATTAGGGTGTGTGTTAGAGAAGAGTCTGTAAAGTGTAAAGAATAGGGAAGAAAATTAGGAGACAGAATCTGCCCACTTTCCCTCTGTGTGTGTGTTCTGGGCCATGCATGTATGATAAAGTGAGCTGAGCTGGGGACGGGAGCTCCTGAGATACAGCAGAGACGTGAGTGATTGGAGCAATGAATGGGGGGGACCTCGCATTGTAATTAGAAGTGCTACGCTTCCCAGCGGGCTTTACCATTTTAGTGTGATTACACTGTGTGATTTATATGCTCACAAGGCCTCCATCACTCTTGCTAAGCAAACCTGCCACATGTCACAAAGCTTTACCTTTCCTTAATTCAGATGGTTTTTCTTTTTATAGATTTACTGATTATGAAGCGGATTTGAGCTCAGAAACAAACCACATTATCAGCTGAAGTTATTGACTGTTTCTGTTTTGGAGATCAGATTCAGTTACTGTCAACCAAAGCCTCCACTCTCCTTGCACCGCTGTTATTTATGCCGATTTATTTCCCTTCGTTTTGATATGTATGCATTTTGTTTGTTCTTTTAAAGAAAGCTCTGGGGTGTCTTATTTCTTCTGTTTAAATAATTTCTCTCTGCAAATAAAATAAACCTCATACGGATAAAAAGGCAGATTTTCAAAAGAATATTAAGCAGGAATCGAGCCCCTTACAATCCACATGTGCTCCACTTCAATCATTATTTCAGTCCTCTGTGTCATGCATTTATCTGACCGAACTGCTGAAAGAAAACAGACAATCTCAACAAAAACAGTGCTGAACTTTTTTTCTCTCTCTCATTTTCTCTGGAAATGTCTCTGCTTTAAGGCCTCCCATTTTCAGTGCTATTTTTTCTGTTGCTCAGAATGACAGGATATGAAAACACAAGGGAGGGCTGTTTATGGGAGGCAAAGAAAACAGCCAGTTGTATTTCAATAAGACCTATGTAAAGATGACAAAAATTCTTCTCTGCTTTTACTGGTGGATGTTTAGCTATACTAACGTTAATTGTTATGTACATTATTCAGGGACAGTTGGGGTCAGAGTTTACGATTTTGACCTCACCTGTGTTCAGAGCCATAGTTCAGAAACACAGCTTTTTTTATAGATAGCTAGAACCTATGCCCTAAATTTAGCTATAGGCAATTGTTTCAACATGCTAATATTTGTGTCTGAGCAAGCATTAATTTGTGTCTTACAATTGCAATTACGATGCACAACAACCAAACAATGGTCAGAATAACAAGCAACTTTTTAAAATGAATTCTTGTTACTAGCTACCGTAAATGTAACATTAGCTATATTTAGCAACTTCGCAAACATCCTTACACTGTAACCACACAGTCATACAATGTTGCAAAGCTAGCGTTCATTAGCTTGAATTTAACAAAAACGACAAGAACTCTGTTGATAAACTCACTACTTTTGGTCCCTAGAGATAATGGGTCTTTTCTGTGTGTCACCAAACAAACAGTCTCAAGAGCATGGAGGAGATACCAGGAGACCGGCTGTCACACAAGGAGAGCTGGACAGGGCTGCAGAAGGACCAATATCCTCCAGTATGCTCCTTTGTGCAAGAAGGAACAGGAGGAGCAATGCCAGAGCCCAACAAAATGACCTCCAGCAGGCTGCTGGTGTGCATGTTTCTGACCAAACTGTCAGAAACAGACTCCATGAGGGTGGCATGATGGCCTGACATCCTCTAGTGGGACCTCTGCTCACAGCCCAGCATCTCGAAGCTCGATTGGCATTCACCGGAGAATACCAGAACTGGCAGGTCCGCCATTGGCACCCTGTTCTCTTCACAGATGGGCATGAAAAGCTCTAGCAACATTGTGGTTTATCACCCAGCATGACTGGTTTGGCGGTGAGTCAGTGATGGTCTGGGGAGACATATCCTTGGAGGGTCGCATAGACCTCCATGTCACAGCCAGTGGTACCCTGACTGCTGTCAGGTACTGGGATGGAATCCTCAGAGGGATTGTCAGACCTTATGCTGGTGCAGTAGATCCTGGGTTCCTTCTGGTGCAGGACGATGCCTGGCCTCATGTGGCCAGAGTGCGTAGGCAGTTCCTAGATGATGAAGACATTGATGCCACTGACTGGCATTGACAATGGAGACTGGACAGCTGATGTAACTTGTTAAGGATTGATGTTTTTTCAAAGGCTCTAAAATGAAAACTGAAATGTTGATCTCAGTGACTTGAGCCATGGGAGGGCAGAACTCATTATTATACTTTGCCACAAAGGGCGACTTGGTGAATCAGAAGAATGTAACTCAACTATAATTGTTACTCCTAAGACATTAACAGAGTAGGATCAAAAACATAAAACTCCTTCGAGGACTGCCCCAGTGATTCTTAGTGGCTACATGTCCGAAACTCCCAAGCTCAAAATTTGAGTTGTAGAAACCAAAATACAGAGAAATACTCCTTCATATCTGCTCGAAAAGTAAATCTTCTCAACTCCCAACAGAACAGCAAATTTAAGTCTAACGAGCGGAATTCCTTTGCGTACATCTCTTTTTCTCTCATTGACTGTCTCACTGTCGTTGCTCCTATTTCTCTCTTATGCACGATATCTCAGGAGACAACATAAAAGTGGCTTTCTGAAATTAAAGCGTTCCTGCAGAAATAAACCCCAACTCCCCATCCTTCCTTTGTGAGCGTGTCTGTGTGTGTGTGTGTATGTGTATGTGTGTGTGTTTACGTGTGTGAAGACAGTCAGAGGCACTCTCCTCACCTCTTTTGATCAGTGGCATGGTGACTCCTCGTACCACGGCCCTATGTGATCAATGACGGCTCAGGGATCAAAATATGAAAGCAAATGAATGGTGTGCCTCCATAATGAGGGGGTGTGTGTGGATGATGAGAGAGAAACTGAAGTGCTACATTTAATTATTTCTCTTCTAATTAAATTTACATAGCAGAAACACTAAATGTCATATTGTGCCATTAGAAACTAGCATAACCTATATGTTCACACCTTAGGGTACATTATTACATGCATGTATACACACAAAAATGATTTACAGAGAGATTGCAACAGCTAGATTAGCTCCAGTTGATAAATATTATTCTGATTTTCCTGTTAGGTGCATTCATGCATACAAATACAGACGCAAACACGTGGATATACTGTAGACATGCACACGAGGGAAACATGTATGAAAGTCGCAAGTCAAGGACAGGGGTTGCAAGGGAAATGAGGGGGGTAAAAGCTGAGGAGTGAAAGCCAAATTTGCAATGCATCACGTTATAGGCAGCAGTGAGACGGTTGGGCTGAGGGGAGTAAAACAAGATTTATATTCAGAGGAGGACAAATCTTGGCAGGCATGGAGTACCTATGTTAAGAAGCTTGGGGAGAGGCGGGGGGATGGTATTGATGAGGAAGTCCGGGAAAGATGCGTGTGGGTGCAGGATTGTGGTCCTGTGGGGATGCTCTGTCTACAGCAGCGATATGGGGCTCAGACAGCGGATTAGTGTTTCTGCTCCATAATCAATTTGCTGTCTGGATCCCATTGCACATAACCCTAAACATCCACACTTCGCTTGATCCTGCAAAATCTTTCTCTTTCTGCTCCCTTCTTTCTCCCTCCACCAATTCGGCGTCATCTCTTTTTCACCCGTTCATCCTTTGTTTGTTTCCCCTTCACACCCCAAGATGTCCAATCCCTATCTCTCAACCTCTATCATAAACTCACACACGGAGCTGTCCAAAATTTACTTTTATGTTTCCTTTTTTTCCCCTGAAACCTCACTTCTCCTAGTACTTCTCTCCAAAATGTGTCATTTTCCACTAGCCACAGCAGATTGTGCACCCTACTGCATTTTAGTGCAATACAGGGGACTTTGGGAGTAATTATATCCGAGTGTGTGTGTGTGAGTGTGTGGAGATGTAGAGGTTAACCTTGACCAAGGGCAAACTATTAGCTCCATCTCACCCTTGGGTCCAAGCTCGCTGCCATCTGCTCCAGAGCGAGGTCATAATACTGGCTGACCAATCAATAACATATTACATGTTGGCACCGTGCGCCAGCCGTGCTCGTGACTTTCTTTGCTTATTAAAAGCAAGGCACATTACACTCCAGAGAGGTAGTACAGTACATTTCCCGCAAGCAGGGAGCGCCACAATATCAATGGTACAAAGTAAAATTAAAAATATGACGTCTGTTTGCAGAAAACACGCATGTTTTCCTTCAGAGGTGTATTTTGTGGCACGCGGGACTATTGTTTGTATTCAGGCCTCATCTTAAATAAAGTCTTGCAGAAATTAAGGTTCTTTTCTCAGAGGACTGATGTGCTGGCATTTGCTGAAGGTGTCTCAGTATGTGTGCGTGTCTGTGTTTGTAGAGGGGAGGGGCACCTTGAGATGAAAGCCCAGAGAGACAGCCGGGAGGCGAGGCAGAGACAGCAGGTGGTGCTAGGAGCGCCTCTGTGCCGGGTGAAGGAGGCAGAGCGGTTTTCATGTCAACAGATCAATAAGTGTGAGACTGGAAGAGGACTATCCATTTCAGATTGTCTGACACAGACAGAGATAAAGGTTAAGGATGTAGTCTAGGCTAAAAAGAAAAAAAAAAAACAGTAAATATGGCAGAAATAATAAATATGGCTGCATCTGTCCTGTCCAGTTTCTCATCCTCCCTTGCACGTACCTGCATGCACACATAATCAGCTTTGGCATAGTATTAATGTTAATACTGTGCTGTATCAGAGGGCGAGACTTGACCCCACTAATGACACAACAGCTTGTCTTATTAAAGCGCACACATATACAGCATTCATGCATATAAACACACACGCACGTACACACAGCTCCAGCCTGTCAGCCACTGTCCATAGCCCTCTTATTGGACCAGGCAGATTGTCACCTCTTCTGATTCCAGCGGGCACACACAGATGAGAGCTACTAATTGCCTTGCTGGGGCACCGACGTGACTCGCATGTGACCGGTTAGGTTAGGAGGCATGGGGAGGTTTTATGCCCATAGGTGAGTCTGTGTCTGTGGCGAATTTGTGAGTTGCTTAAGTAAGTCACTATAAGAGGGGGGAAAAAGAGACTTGGAGAGTGTGTGTTTTTGTGTGTGTGTTTTATTATGCAAGATGAATAATCAGTCTCATGGTGGTTGATGGCACCAAGGACCTGAGTAAGGAGGTTTTGAAGGGTCCTTACTAAACTATCTTGTTACAAAGGGGTGAAAATGAATTATACTGGCAGTCTTACCTTGGCCTGGCCTCAATGTCGTGCTGGAAACAAGGAGAAAGGGAGAGAGAGGGGGAGCGGGAGGGAGAGAGGGATGAAACATATTTAAAATCTTTGCACAGGTGCTGGTGGATAACAAATAAAAAAGTAAACAACATCATTTACATCAACTCGGTCCACAGCTGGTGTGGCTCTTAATCTGACCAATTAATTTTCACTTTCATCCTCCACCAGTTGTGCTCATGTATATTCAAGAGCTTTTTAAAGGAGCAGTCTGGAACAAAGCACCGAGTAGGTTGCAAACATTATTCGCTTGCTGGCTTTTCTTAAAAGGGCCTAAACGTTGTTTTCTGAGTCAAAATGATGGACGTAATATGTTGATTGCCAGTGCGTGATGGTTACACAAATACCGCCAGCAAAAGCCTCATTAATGTGCCAAATTAAAAAAAAAAAAAAAATCACATTTCAGATTCTTTCAAACTACAGAGGATGTAAATACATTATTTTACATGTGACATTAAATCAAAGCTATAATCTACACTGATATTCCCAGCGTTCAACATGCCAACCCACAGCTCCAGCATGCATGTACTACACTTGAAATGACTGTGATGTACTGCAGCCAAACTAGTTGTTAAACAATTCCTAATCTCAATTGGTTTATTTTCAGTCAAGAGGACTCTGAGCACAAGACAGCCTCTGTTGTTATCTTTAATATTCTGCCCAGCACTGACTGTACTGTAGCACTGGACCTTGACTACCAGTGCTAAGATGGCTGCGCCAGGAAAGGATTTTGACACTGTGTAACTAACAGCATCTTGAAGGCAGTGGCTCCTTGGCAGCACAGCAGATGAGAGGAGAGCTGATGAGTGGAGGCTGCGGAGCAATGACTGGCTGTCTGCCTCACTGACTAAGATTTGGCTCTAAATTTAATTAGCTCCAGATCTGGACAAATACGTAGTTTCAAATATTGGAACTCAGTGAGATTTTTCTTGGTTTACCTTGTCTAACACTTCAATAGACGCGAAAGTCTGTTTGTGAAATCAAGAGTGCAAAAAATGACATTTGCCAGAGAGGCTCTTGAATGGCTTAAGTCTGCCTCTCTGTTTGTTTCTCCAATGTTTGGTTGATTAACTAACCTAGCATTAATAGACTTATAACACTTAAGTTTTAAGACATTCAAAGGGATGCCAAAGTCTGCTTTAAATTAAATTGCAATTTAAAGCTGACTGCAAATCCACTGTTTCCTTTTTAAATATACCAGACTGTATGCATTAAAATCACTCAAACACAACCGTGACACACACCAATCAGCCGAAACATTAAAACCACTGACAGGTGAAGTGAATAACGTTGATCATCTTGTTACAGTGCAAGGTTCGCTGCGAAACCTTTGGGTCCTGGCATTCATGTGGATGCTTCTTGATGCGTTCCACCCATTCAAACACCATAACAAACGAAGTACACCCCCTCATGGCAATGGCACTCCCTGATGGCAGAGTCCCCCCCAGCAGGACAGTGCACCATGCCACACCACAAAAACTGCTAAGAAATGATATGAGTAATGTGACAAAGAGCTCAAGGCATCAACCACGCCTCAAAATTCCCCAGATCCCAATCTGATCAAGCATTTGAGGGACATGCCGGTACCCCAGAGGTAGATCTACGGTGGAGCCACTATGGATCAGACTTGGCTCTGACTTATTGAGGCGTGAACACAGGACCTTTGGGGGTGTCCTGTGGTGTCTGGCATTAGAGTATTGGTGGTGGATCCTTTGAGTTCTGTGAATTGTGACGTGGGGTACCAGCACATACTACAGACACTCAATTAGATTGGGTTCGGAGAATTTTGAGGCCAGGTAGACGCCTTGAGCTCTGTCACATTCCTCAGGTCATTCTTGAGCAGTTTTCATGGTGTGGCATGGTGCATTGACCTGCTGAGGGGCCAACGCCATCGCGAAGTGCTGCTGCCATGACAGGGGGTCCTTGGTCTGTAACAATGTTTGAGTGGAAGGAGCACATCAAGAAGCATCCACATGAATGCTAAGACCCAGAAGTTTCCCAGAAGAACATTGCAAGATGATCAATGTTATTCACCTCACCTGTCAGTGGTTTTAATGTTTTGGCTGATCAGTGTATATATTTATCAAAAAACAGTTATGTTGCGGGGTAAAAATAATTTTGTAGACACATTTTAGTCTACTACCCTTACTTGATGAACCTATTAGCGCACTGTAAAATGGGGTATAATTATTGAAGAGGTACAATTCTTAAAGGAATACTTAACCCCCCAAATGATCATTTGTATATGAAGTACTCACCCACATGACCTCGATATTTTTAAATCTACTCAAAAGCATATTTTAGTTTATTATTTATATTTGGGAGACAAAATCGAACACAACAATATTTCTGACCAAATACCCTCTCTGATTTGACAAAGTTGTCTATTGTTGTTGTGTCAGTTTTTCAGAAAATATTGACACAATGAGATTTTTGATCAATAATCATCAATAATGTGAATATAATGACTAAGTGGGTTAAGGCAAGTGTTAAAACAAATAGAAAAGTCTGGTAAGTTGATAAATTTACATCACTTTACTGTAATGCAGCCTTTAAAATTAGGGAAAATACGCAATCTATGCCATACAATGATCTCCAAAATCCAAGAGAAAATACAGTCTTGTATCTCAATAATGATATAATATCTTCATATTGCCAAGCCCTACCACATATTACCTTGAATGCGTGATGAAGACTTTGTTTTGAAGGTTGTTGCCTCCATGGTGAAAGAATCTAAAAACCCAGAACCGTTTTGATTAGTTGAAGTTATAGGGGTCGTCATTTTACAACAACCAAAGTATATCAAAAGGTCCATTTATACACTCTCGCACAACTTGTGCAGTATAATCAAGTCTCATTTATCCAGCTGTATGCTCAGTACTTCCCAACCAGACAGCCTTTTCCGAGCGGGAACTGAACTGTAAATTTATTTAATCTATGCCCTCAGGCCAGACACTGAACACACGGGCTGCTGGTCTATTGCTGCCTCGATCACTTAGTTTCTTTTGTTATTGTGTGACTTTGGTGAACTCTAACTAACCCTAAGTCGTACAATAACAAAAACAAACTAACTGACTGAGTCAGCGGTAGACCAGCAGCTCCTGTGTTCAGCAAGGTAAATTTACTGTTTTTGTCAATGGACACCAGCACTGAAGGAAGCACTGATAACTTTCAATTACGATTAAGTTCCCTGTCAGATAGGGCTGTTGTTTAGGAAAACAGTTAGCATACAACTGGACAAATGAGACTTGGATTACACTGTATGAGCTGTGTGAAGGTTGGTAAAGGATGCTTTGATATAGTTTTGCCATTGTTAAAAGTGGACCCCTATGACAATAATTTTCTCTGTTTATGGATTGTTTGTTCACCATGAAGACATGCGGGATAAGTGTTTCTTCATGGATTTAATCTAACCACAGGATGAGCAATTGACATACAAATGATGATTTGGGGTTGAGATATTCCTTTAAGTGAGTAACTGCTACACTTTAGAAAAAGATTTGTGTATCAAAGTGTAACACTTGCATTACATTATAATTTAATCAGTCCCCCCATAAAGACTAAAAGTCAACCACGAAGTTTTCGTAACACTAAGCTGATGCCCCATAATGCCTTGTTATCTGCCCTTCCATTATCATTTAATAATTAATAACAGGTTCCCAGATGGAATCAGATCCTGAGCAGAATAAACTTTACTATTTGTCTGGTTTCAACTTGGCTGCACACCACCAGTCCATTTTTCTGATGATTCTATATAAGCATTGAATTAGTAATGCAAACTGTATTTCTTTGTTATTTGCTTTGATTGCATTATATTACATCAATAAAAATGAAATGTTGTTATGGTCCCAGTTGTGTGCTTTGTTTTCATTTGTTCCAATTAAAGAGTTTTTTTCATGCCACTGCCCACAAAAATGAAAGAAATATGCTGGTGGAAAGAAGCTGACGGCTACGGAGCTTTGTTCCGACTGTAATTACCGCCGTTACCTCTGCAACAGCACGGAGAGAGAAATCATACCTTTACAGCTGCATAATACTAGATTCAACATTTCTTATTTTATATTATTCACATGGCCTCGGGGCAGTTCTATCTTTATGTGTGCACAAAAACTCAAACTCTGAAAGCCACTGTGAGAACAACCTACACCTGTGTGTCTGCCATGAAAAGATGCAACCAGAAGCTGCTCCATTCATAATTTAAAAACAATATCAGCTTCAGTGGAGTGATGTGCCCTTGAACTGTTCCAATGTAAGCCGAGCTTTATTTCAAACGTGTGCCTTTAACTCCCCAGACAAGGAATCTTTTGGGGCGCAGCTCCATAGAAAACTGCTGTTTACAATTAAATTAGGGTGAATTAGTACCTATAATAAGCCACTGCCGCAATTCATTAGTTCAGTCATAATATTCAAAAGTCTGATAACACCTGATAAATCACTGAAAAATGATCTCTTTAAAACAAAACAATTCCCTAACATGCATTATGTATTTAAAATTAACAAAACTAAATGACTAAATGGGAAAAAAATAATGTTAACAACAAGCTTCACCTTATTTAAAAGGAAGAGCCACTGGGCAAAAGACTGTTTTGTTTCAAATCAGCCTCTGAGCAGTTCACTGTGACCTGGGTTACGACTGAGTCAGGATCGGGTCACTGGTGCAGACTCCTAATCCCTGGCTTATGCAGCATCTTGGCTTCGGCTTTTTATGCACTGTTTGTATACCAGTCAGGCAGAAAGATCATTTCCTGCCCAGTGACATATAAATGCTTTTTTAATTACCGTATAGTCATCAGGGAATGTTCAAGTAAACACACTGCGTGGTTGTACAAATGAGCACCTACTGGCACTTTTTAATGAAAATGTGGAGACTGAGTATTTTGATAATAAATGGACTCAGACTGAGACAAAGTCTCTTAATACATTCTCCCTCTGGCTCCCGCTGATTGGTCAATTTTCAGAATGTTTTTCTCATCCCTGCTGACCCTCTTTATTGTGCGAGTATGTGTGCCTGCACCTGTGTGTTCCCGTGCCTGCATTAAAAGAAGGACGAGAGATTATTAACTGAATCAGTGGTAATTTGTTTGTCTGACCTTAAGCAAAAAGACTCACCTCAATTATGTGGTGTATTCTTTGGGGAGCCGTTTTAAAGGATGGGTTTTATGCAGGGGAGGAACATTTCACATCATACTAGCTCCATTGCTGTCCTTGCTGTTACATGGCTGCAGTGCGTGAGCTCGATATTCTCACACAGCAGCAATCACTTCTCTGACTTGGCTCTAAAGCTGCTGGTCTTTTCTTTTCTTGTAAAAAGTTGGATTCAAGGCACTGCTTCCCAAAAGTGCTTGCGGCTATGACTGTACCTCTCTGGCAAACAGGATTAGCTTGCTCTTTACAGGAGGAGAAATAAACGAAAACCAAAGCAGCGAATGGGGTCAACGTACTTAAATATGTATTTTGATTTAAACAAAGCTAAAGGCAATGGCTCTGTATCAGTGCAGTCAATGTATAGTATTTTTCTAGTGTTAAATCACCTTATATTGTGGTTTCATTCATGGATTTAATAGTTTTTTGGAACAGGGACGACTATAGAATATACTGCAGGAGGACACAACAACACTGTAAGCTCGAACAAATTTGATGTTTTTCCTTTTTGACATTTGTAACAACTGCTATAACCAATTATTCAAAGTCATAATTGGTAGGTTAATCAACAAATGTACCCTTTCAGCCCTTGTATCATAGCCAAGGAGTGACCTACACAGTTCAGCAGAACTGCAGTAAAGAGGCAAGTGAATGATTGCAGTTCAGTGTGCCATCTGTAGACACTGCCACTATGAGGCAGACAGACTAACAGTGACAGAGTGAGGGGGCAAGAATTGATGTTTGAGCCAGTTGTTCTCTGGAACCACAAGGCTCTCTGCACATCGCAAATGTTTTACAGAGGACAAAAATTGCTGCAGGCAGTCGGTGAGTTTGTGTGGACTTGATGCAACGACTGTGTTGGTTCCCCCAGATCCAAAACTTCAAAGACCACTCACACAACTCAGCCCAACTCACTTTGAACATTAAAAAGACACATCATTACTGGATAAGTAAACTGCTGCATAAGCCCCCTCTCTACACCTACACACACCTCTCCTGTGACCATATATTTCCAAATAACACTGCCCACTCCAGCAATAACTAACACACGAGAACAAATAGCGTAACCATCGGCATTCAATTAGGGCCTTAATGAACTTGGCCCACCATGGATTCATTTCTCAGCTTGAAAAGCAATCTGCACATCAGCTACCACCATTACTGCAGCCTCCCTGGTCCCGTATAGCATCACCGGGGAACACTCAAGTCTGCTTTTCTGGCTGTGGTGACTTAAGTATAGAGAGTGACAAATGGACCAATGGGATGTTTTTAATTTGGGATCCATACGCAGTAAAATCCTCCACTTCAATGTTCAAATGGGAGATGAGGGAGTGAAGTGCTACATAATCTGAAGTGGTCAGTCTGCTGACATGGCTTGCCCTCTGACTGCAGATGTGCATCAGTAATTTGGCATGAGAGCCTCACAAGACCAAGGTGCTGGTAGCAAAGACTGTATAAAAGAAGTGATGTAGCCACTGGGTCTGAAAAGTGAAGCCAATGTGGAAGTGCCTACATTCTTTCTAATGGCCAGCAGGGGGCGACTCCATTGGTTGCAAAAAGAGGTCAGAAGAAAAAAACAGGAAATGTTTTTGCAATGACGTAAAAAACGCCATCAGATTGAAGGAGCAACATTTGGAGTACCGCATGGGAATTATGCAAGTCACTGAATCCTCCACAACAAGTTCCTGCAAGAAAAGCCTGTACAGAAAATGAGGGGATTCTCTCAACCAAAATTAAAAGGTGCTTTTGATTTTAAACAGCTACAGGAAGTGTTGAGTTTGAAATGACGGCACGATGCATGAAGTTTAATAAGGCAGACGGGAGCGGACTCAAAGTACAAATATAAAAACACAGAGGGAATAATAAATAATGACCCGTTTACAAAGTAGTCTGTTTCACATGAAGCTGGTACCCTCAGCAGTTGACACTATTTTTCAATTTTATTTGGCCTACTTTATATCGGTCTCCCTTGTAAAGAAATAGCACTCTTTGCTAGCCTGATGCAAATGGCAGTACTCACCGGGTTGATAAGGTGCCTCTGCTGTTTCACGCTATTATTTTTGCCTTTTTACTCTGTGTGGTAACGTACCTAGAGGATGTATTAAAAAGGCTGGGGTGTTGTTGCCGTACGGTTGTCCACGGCAGCAGATCGCTTTGTGTTTCTACTGGTCAAAGTGACGGCTGTGACGGGAGAAGTCATGAACGACAAAAAGAAAATCAAACATGCTAGACTTCCTGTTGGGACATCGCGAGGTGTACGAGACGTGACGTTGTTTGTCGTCCGCTGTGACAAACTACACAAGATGAAACGACAGACTATGTCATACGACACAGCATTAGGCTATAATCGGGCTGATATTGTATTAGTTTCAAGTCTTCTTTAATACAGCATGATGTTCAATTTGTAAATCATGGTCCTATTTAGTGAAAAACAGGCAATAAAGCAGAAAAAGTGTGGCTACTTTGTGAGTGACAAGTTGCTACCACGACAACGTGTCACTCAGGATAGGGGCGTAGCAATGCCTAGCCACCAGCAGCTCCACCCTTTCATTTAAATATGGTCACTTCTGGTTAAAAAAAACACAAACAAGCAAAAAAACAAACAAAAACAAGATGGCAATGGCTGAGAGCCCACACTCAAGGCTTTAAAACAGTAGCACACAAACTAAAGAGTGATGACATGGCGGCTCCATCCACTTCTCCTATACATACTATAACTGGCATGTGAAGAGAAGAACAGTGCACCCAGCTGCTGTGCTCATAACTGACATCTACTGTAGCCAAAGGACAAGCGTAGTTACACTTGTGCTTTATTAGCCTACAACTCAAGATTTATCCTCATTTAACTACCTGGATCACACTGACACAGCTGACTGTGTGAAAGGAAAACATTTCTCTACATGAACATAATGTATACGCATGGATAAATACACCCCGTCTCTCCTTTCAACTGGAACAAAGCTGTGTATGGTGGCACCCGTTTACCATACTCATTTTTGCCATAATGACTATGAAGCAGATGCCACTGTCATTAGAAAGATAATCCTTTAATTTAAAGGCCCGGGATCAAACCTCCACAGCTGCAAGCATCCACCCTGCTTTAGGTATCTTTAAGCAAGGCACCAACATTTTACCAGCATAACACTTTAAAATTGGGCCACATCACAAATCGCAAATGAAGACGGGTTGAGGTGCCACTGCCTTGAAATTATGAGTAATAACTCTGTACAGCATGCACTGTAAAGTTGCTACACATGATCAGCAACAAAGCAGCTTTGTGCTGGCTGGCCAATTGTTTGTAATTGTTTATTGACAAGAGCAATAGTGCCCAGTTTTACAAGGCTGCCCTTTGTAACAGCTTTGGCATCAGACCTCTGTGTTTAAACTTTACATTAATTAATCATTGACGCAGTGTGCTTGTGTTTTACTAAAAGTGCTCTCAGCAGCACTGTGTCATGTGGTGTAATGTTGTCATTATAGATATCAACTTGGCGTGAGTTCAGAGTACTTGGATAGACATAATCACAAAGGTAGAAGTGTGAAAGTTTTACAACCTCGCCTTAAAGGGAGACCTCAGTGTTTTTCAGTCTGGACCCTATTTTCCCAAGTGACTAATGGAGACAACATTTTTTTGAGATTGGTTCAGTATTGAGAGAGCCGCAGCGGCAAAATAGGCTGCAATGTAATCCCTACGGGAAATTGTACCCTGTCAATTTAGGTCAAGTAAAAGTGCTTGTTTCTGCCACTGACGTGCTCAGATTGTTATTGTAATTGTCTGACAACATAACAAAAAGACCCTACAGAGAAATGAAATGTTTTTCCTTAGCTGTCACTGATCCGGTCTGTTATTGTGTTATTGTGTGTGACCGAGTCTCGCTCAAGCAGAAGTCTCGTTGTGAAATCTTGCAGACTTTCTCCACATTGTCAAAATCAGCTAAATATTCAGCCATGACAATGAAACACTTTTAGATAACACTAAGCTATGCTTTCTGTACACAATAAACTCTTCCCAGCACTCCTCTCTCAAACAACAACTTCTCCTTGAGCGAGACTTGTACCCCTTTTCAACAGTCATGGGCTGGCTTACTTGGCTTGGGCACGAGTTTGCCAGCAAGGCAGGGATTTGCATTTCGATTACAACAGGGCCACTCACTTGAAGGTGTGTCTTTTACTGATGACGGCTGGTCTTGAGCGATGACATTTAAAAGCAGCTGATCCATGGCGAAAGTCCCCCGTTATTTTTGTTGTATGTGTTTTACCACAGCAAGGCAGGTAAGAGAATTTCACTTGTTGGAGGTGAGCTGTTTGCAGAGGTGCAGTAAGAGCCTGTTGTCTGCAGCTCCTCATCAAACATCTCACTGTGGCTGTTTCTGCTTTTACTCTTCCTCCCTGCGGTATTGCCTTTATTGAAGAAAAGCCGCTAATAAAGTTCCACTAATTCAGTGATAAGCACATTTAATTTCCTATAGATTCTTCCCAATAAAAGCCCTGTTACTTTGTGAGGTAAAAACTTCTATTTTGAAATAGCAGAATAAGTTGAGTTTCCAAGCAGCAACTTCACACAACTTCTAACGCAGCTGATAGCGAACATGAAACAGTGAAATAAAGCAGATGAGGACACAGGAGAGGAACTAAACTTGAAACCACTGTGATTCACTCAGAAGCTACAAAAGTACTGAGAGCTGAACACACAGAGACTTTCAAAAACACCTTTCTCTCTGGTCTCCTGCAGACAGAGGTGAGTGGAGTCTCGCAACACAAACGCTTGTTTGCGGGGGAAGAAGTGGGGTCGTTGGGGGTTGGGCTGCAGTCAGTGAGGCGTCACTGCTACCCGCTGGCGGCTCGGCTTTTGGACCCACTCTGAAGAAGGTCCATCTCTGGCGCAGCTCTGTGAGGCACGGTGCCTTTTATGGATAATGGAAATACAAATCTGCACAGCATGGCTTCACTCAGCGTGGCCACAAGTGGCAGTGGTAAAGGCCCAGTAGTCACAATAAAACATCGACTAGTAAAAACGAAGGAAAAACATTTCATTTCTCTGTAGGGTCTTTTCCATAATGTTGTCAGACACTTCTAATAATCTGAGCCAGCCACTGGTAAAGACACTGACTGGATGTAAACTGACAGTGCACAACTGTCAGTAGGGATTACACTGCAGCCTGTTTCACTGTCCGGCTCTCTCAATACTGGACCAGTTTCAAAAATCGTTGTCTCAACTTGTTGCTCAGACAGAAAAACATGGAAAAATATAGGATACTGATTGTAACTGGGATGAAAAATCCCATTAACTACTTACACAAATAAGTCAACTTAGATTCAGAAGGCCATATTTGAGTGAGGCCAACACCTCTAACTACATCAGACTTGTGAAATATACTGTATGAAACTAGCTTATGTATAAATAATGGCAGGTTGAATGTCAGTCACACTAGACTTCTGTGTCATTATCAGCTTGCTAACCTCTCCACCTGCACTTAGCTGTGCAGTGAGTCAGACACACACTGCTGATTGTAGAGAAGCAGTTTAACACGCAGAAGAAGGATAATGAGGAAGGCATGTCCCTCTCACCTGCACTCTGTGGGCTGGTCCAGGCGCTGCAACGAGGGCCTCTGCTGCCGCCACTGGACCTATTGCCTCGGCCTGTTCCAGCAGGCACAGTTGGTGTGTGATGTTGGCCATCTCTTCCTGCAGGCGTTCCGTTTCGACGGAGATCTCCGCGATTTTCTCGGCGGCAGATGCCGTCAGAAAGGCCTCTTTGAGATCCACCAGGTGAAGGGTCCTCTTCTCCTCCAGGCGCACCAGTCTGCGGAGCTCATCGAACTGGCTGTTCACGTAGGCCTCGAGCTCCTCCGTTGACATCTAAGATATGTAGATGAGACAGAGGAAAGTGTTTGTGAAGGAACTGACTGGGGGAATTTAAGCGCATTAAAATTAAAAACAAGTAAATAAAAATAGAGAAAAGAAGATAGTAAAATGTTAAGAGTATAAACTGTAATGACCACAGCATAGGGGCCACACAGGCTTCTGTCTTTATTTGACATGTGAATACTTTTTTAATAAGCCCACTGGTCTCTGTCATGCAGTAGCTAATTGATAGCATAAAGTACATCCCCTGGAGGTAAACTCCATGCATCCCATCTGTAGATAGAGACCTCAGAGGCTCCTTCTACCACAGCAAGCCATCTGTTTGGCTTTCAAGGCAACTGAACTGCTCACTGAGATACCCTTTTTAATCCATTCCTCTGTTCCCCGATGAAACTCTCTTTAGCTATGACTCATTACCTTAAAACACCTCAGTAAACAAATGCCTCCCTGAAACCCTTCCCGCTGTGATGGCTCCACCTCCAGCGCAGATACCGACATGTGGTAAAACACCCCAAAGTCCCCTGTCATGATCTCTGCCCCTGAATATGTTATAATCGCGCCAATCTCCGAACATCAGCAGCTCGGTCTTTCCTCTTCCCTCGAGCAGAACTTCACTCTCTTCCCTTCCATCTATTTTATCTTGTTTCCCCTCAGCCTCCCTCTCTCCACTGAAGCAAGGAATCATCTGTCTTTACTGAGGTTGGTGGAGCCACGGCCCCTATGGGCCCAAAGTTTTATCGCGTATTATGCCATTTCTGCACAAGCAATCAGATTCCCCAAATTGGCCATTAAACCAAGAGCGAGAAGTAACAATTTTAATTTAGTTTCTTTGAATGAGCAGAGAAAAACGTGCACATCGTTCACCCTGAATCAGACAGAGGGACTTAGTTAACATCTAATTGGAAAGCAAAGAGCTGTTTTCTCTTTTTGCCTTGCCAAGATCAATAGCTTAAATATATGTCTGACGAATTAGGGACAATAGACTACAACGGCATTGAACTAGAAACACGCTCCATTCCTTGTCCAGATACTCTAGTGAAATGTGTCTGTGAATGTGTAAGACTGGAGAGAATGAAGCATTGTTTTTCAAATCCTTTTTCCTATGCCTTTGAAAGTTCTCTTCATTTTAACACAATAGAGGAAAGTGCTAAAATTTAATAAATCCTACTAAATTAAAGTAGAGGCTGATGAAATCTTCTAGAAGACTCATCATTTTAAACATGAGCAGTGAACACTTAAAAAAAAACACATTAAGAACTGACAAGGCATTTACTACCTCATTTGGTACTGGGACAATGATTTAATGCTTAAGCTGCTGCTGATGGTTTGACATCTGAGGAGTCTTGCTCTAAGTTGCCTGTGATTGAGGTGTCATGGACACCGTGATGAATCAACATATTTAATATTCAAGTCCGATTCCCCTGCAAATCTAAATAATCCTTTCAAATATTAATTTTTAAGAGCTTTAACATCTGCTAGGCATTTACATTTATTATCAGTCGGCCAAGTGGAGTGAATGTCTGTCAATTTCTTCAATGGTATCTGTAGTATGAATTCCTTAACAGCTAGCAGTAGCAGTGATCACTTCAGTGGTTATTTCCATGGTGTATACAGCTTTAACATTCAGTGACTATCATGAATATGGATGAAGAGGTATATGTTTTTTTGGTTTGGCTAGTCTTTCATGGCATGATTTTACCTACACAAATAACTGTACATAACATAATCATTTTTCTGGAGCCAATCCCAGCTGACAATGGGCGAGGGGCGGGGTAAAACCTAGGTTGCCAGACTATCACGGGGCTGACACATAGAGACGGACAACCAGTCACGCACACATTCACATCTACGTGCAATTTAGAGTAGGAGTGCCTGGAGAAAACGGGGAGAACATAAAAACTCTGCAGAGTTCCCCCACCCCAGGGATCGAACTTCCCCACTATAAATATTAATCAGACTAGAATATTAAATATATCATATATCATCTAATATTAAAAGACTAGAATTACCGCCTCACGTTGGTATGCCTACATGAACCTGTCAAGTTGCAGTTACAGTTAACATCCATTTGAAGTACTGTCATATGTAGCCATGACAGCTGACAATACCTCAAATAGGCTCGGATGTCGCTGCAAAGAAGCTACATATTCTAAAAACAAGATTGGCAACCCAAGATTAGCATCACCAATTCAGTATTTGACTAAATGTCTCCTCTTCTGTCCTGAGTTATGGTCTTGAACAATGGTCAGAAAAGTATTTTTGCAGAACATTATGATGTCACAGTGAAGCTGACTTTTGACCTTTTGGATATAAAGTGTCATCACTTAAGCATTTTGTCTTATTAGACATGTATGGGAAATTTCGTCATAATTAGCATATTAATTCTTGAGTTATGGCCAAAAACATGTTTTGTGAGGTCACAGTGACCTTTGACTACCAAAATCAATCAGTCCATTGTGCATCCAAGTGGACATTTGTGCCAAATTTGACAAAAATTCCCTCAAGGACTTCTTGAGATATTGAGTTCATGAGAATGAGACAAACGTGAGGTCACAGTGACCGTGACCTTTGACCACCAAAATCTAATCACTCCATTGTTGAGTCCAAGCGGAATTTTGTCCCAAATTCAAGGAATATTCCCTCAAGGTCTTCTAGAGATATCGTGTTATTGAGAATGAGACAAACACAAGGTCACAGTGACCTTGACCTTTGACCACCAAAATCTAATGTTTTTTTGTGGAGTGCCAAATTTCTGGGAAAACTCCCTCATGGACTTCTTGAGATATCATGTTCATAAGAATGAGGCAAACGTGAGGTCACAGTGACCTTGACCTTTGACGACGAAAATCTAATCATGAGTTCAAGTGGATGCTTTTGCCAAATTTAAAGAAGTTTCCTCAAGGTGTTCTCAAGGTGTTTTCGAGATATTGCGTTCACAAGTATGAGGCAGACAAATGGACAACCTGAAAACATTTACTGGTGCGGAGGCAAAAAAATCTGCATCTCTCCATTTTGTGGTCGTAGCAGGTTTCAGAGAAAAGAGACAGCATAAATCATAAAGAACAATGGTAGCCAAGAGCAAAGCTGCAACATGAATAGGGCGGGCCGAGCTATAACATAAAACATATCATCTTTAGTATCCGTCATCAAACCGCCACATTCCATCACCGCATGTCCCAATCTCCAGGACCTCCACCGAGCCCCCTGCCCTCTCATTGAGTCCCCGTGGCCTCTGTGACAGATGGGAAGTGTGATCCTGGATCAGTGCTCTTTGTGTATGTGGAGCAGGAGCCCTCTGCCCTTGGACCTTTCACTCAGTGACAGAGTATCTCTGAGAATTGGTCCGGCTAGTAAGGAAGGAGCATTCATGCGTGCTAATCTTCATTTGCATTGCTGCAAGCTGCGGCCACAAAATGAGGCCTCAGGAGAGACAGTGGCACGCTGCTTGCAAGGGCAGAGTTAGAATAAGGACGAGAGAGAGGGAGCACAGGCAGAGGTAGGACAGGCTAGCAGATTAAGAAAGCTAATTTCTTTTTTCAAAAAAAGAGGTAGAACATTAAGCAAGCAGATTAGGAAAGCCAAATTCATTTTCATGTTTCTAACATGCAATGTATTATCACTGTGGAACCATTCCTATCTGGGAAATTCAGGAATAATGGGACTGCAAGCTAATGCTAAAAAGGCCTATCAGCTCAAACCTCATATATGCAATGTAATCTGCAGTCATGCGTGTCTTCCAAAATGGTTGTTCTTATCAGGAAATGCCAACTTAAACCTTGATGTCATTACTTTATGAACATTTTTGGAGCTGTGTAAGGTGGGCTGAAAGTTCCAAGGGAGGAAAAACAACTCCCTGTGACTTCCTCAGAAACAGAAAGTTTGGATCTGTGCCTCACTAAAAATAAAACACTTCTTAAGCCTTTCCACTAACACTTTACATGATTACAATCTAGCAAGACATTTAAATAGAATTAACTTCACACACTGGTGTACTTTGTGACTGGCTACAAAAAAGGTTGTGCTACTCATTAGTGCCGATGAAAAAAAAAAAACCTGCAGAAAAAGAACCAAAGCCCTTGGGAGTGAAAATTTAGCAGTGTGAAAAACAAACAAACAGTGTGTCATTACTTTGGTGAGACATCAGGACGCACTGCAAACGGCTTGCAACAAATATCAAAATAGCTTCAGCTTTTAAGCGTAACCCCTTCACCTGCGCAGAGACATCAGTGGGTCTATCATTACAAATGCAAATGGACAAAAGCACTAATTTGATTACACTTCTCCACATCAGTGGAGAAGATAAAACCCTGCTGTCTTGGGCTAGAATATTCCCCTTAATTTAAACATCCTGCAACTTCAGTGAAGTGATGAAAAATGCAGATGCAGAATTTTTCCTTTTTGAAAATGGCACAGAGAGATGAGAATGTTTTATCTAACTCTGATGCTCCTCAGGGGGGGAATTTTGGGGAGCACTAGAGTTCAAATGGTTAACTTTCTTTGAAATCACAGCGCGTCATGCTGCTTATTCAGAGGTCTGTTTTGTGTGATGCTTTTTTAAAAAGGCTTAAAAAGCATTAATAGAACATTAGGAGTAAATGGATTTGAACTGTCCTTGCCCTTGGCAATAGTGGCGCTGTTCCAAGTGAACACTAGCTCTCTCACGCTCTCTTTTATCTCTTCCTGAAATTAGATTCACCAATTAAACCTCCAACACAACACAGCAATACAAGTTCATTTGAAAAACACCAGCTCTTCAAAAGTCACATAAAGTGATACAAAGTGGGGAAGAAGAAAAGAGGGCAGAGGAAAAATGAGACAGAAGGCCTTTGGTTTTATAATAGCAGAGTTTCAATATCCAGCACCTTTTTATTGGTTTTGAGTGAGGCAATGTCAGCCAAGCAACTTTCGGGGGAATGATACCGAGTAATTCAATTAAAATGCTGTGAGTGGAGATAGAAAGGGAACAGCAGTCTTAAAGAGCAATGGCAGGAGGGGGCAGAGAGAGGAAGGGGAGGAGGAGGAGGAAAAAGGATGAGGTAGAGAAGGACAAGAAAAAGCAGGATGAATAAACCTAACAGCAGCAGCCAAGTCTTTCATGCCTCTCCTGTCTGTTCCTCAGCCTCGACTCCCTAAGACAGCTTTAATGTGTCTGCTGCTCTTGTAGATTTTATGAGGCAGGGAAAATGGATGTAGCTACTGCACACACATTCGCGTTTGTGACTGGGCTGATGTTGCCGCGCTGCTTCCAGATATCCGACTCTTCTCGCTGGAGCTGCGGAGAGCTGCTCCACAGGCGCCGTGTGTCCTATAGACAGCACCCTGCCGGCGGAAAGTGGGGTAAATAAAACATGAGAGCAGATAAATATGCTGACTACCTGCTGTCCTGGGCTGACGCCACAACACGCTTCACAAATCACTTCCAGCTCTTTGACGATAGGTTGAATGACAGACCGCAATTGAGGCCCTTTATGTTACGTTACGCCTCTGGTCCGCCATTAATATGTATGCAGCCTCATCGTTTTTTTGTTTTTTTTTGCATTATATTCCAGTTCCCTGTGGAGAAAGGAGATATGAGCTTTGAGAGATTAAAATCCCCACACCTGCAGCAAAGTACATAATTAAGCAGGCTAGATTTAATAAGCAAACACCAGCTAAGGGTTAAACTCACCCTTCGCCCCCTCACAGATAGCTGCTGACACGTCTTTCCCTCTGAAGTCCTTCAGGAACATCCGTCCCACACAACTTAACCTTCTCAAACTTCTGTCTATCTCCTTTCCCTTTTTTCGCCTCTGTTTCTCTCACACACACATATACACACAACTTTCCTCACCGGCAGCAGTCACTCTGATGGTTGCCTGTCATGCATAATAAGAAAGGCTGACATTTGAGAGTACAGGGAGGACACGCCGACAAATCCACATAATGGTCTCTCACACAGTGGCCTGTGAGTGAGCAGGTAAGTGGTTTTCGGCGAGCACCTCTACAATGGAACAGCACAAGACTAAATGTCCAGGAAGTCCTTGGGGCAGCATTGATATTTCAGTATGATAATAGACATGAACTCGGCTGGGGTGCCGGCTGCCAGTAAAAGTGTTACCTCTCGCAGGCCAGTCAAATTAACCTTCTACATTATGCCACTGTGCTTGGGTCACATCTCTGCAGGTACTGAAGCAATGCTCCCGTGTGCCTCTGCTCTCCGCTGGGTTCAGACACAGTATTATAAGCAGAGCATAAGGCAGAACAGGCGTTGCAGGGGTGGCTGAGAGAGCAGGTGCTGCCTGACGACGGTAAGTAGCTGAGACCGTAGCTGAGACCTAGCTGTGCATCCCTGATCCTGTCGCTTGCTGTTACATCTCTCGGCGCACAGCACATAACTGTCTGCGGTCAAGTTTCATTTTCAGAGGCAGAACATGCCCCCACTATGGCATCTGTAATGGAAATACAGCCGCTGTTTTCAAGGTTGACTTGTCATGAAAATTCAGTTTGCAGCTTTTGTTTTGGTTGATATCAAGAGAGAGGTGACTGTGTGCGAAATGCACCAGGCACCCGGATTTTCAGACGACGACTCGGTGAAGGTTAGACGCACAGACTCAAATAAGGTTTTGATCATTATTTCAGCTTGTGACCCTTATTTCATGTCTCGGTTCCACATGACTGACTGAGACAATCTGAGTGGTACAAACACTTTCTTGTCACTTCTGTGTCCTCTCCAATAACTACCATGGGATGTGCTTTTGCTCAAGTGCCAGCAGTATAAAACAGGGCTGAAAACTATAAAGAAAGCATACAATACTACGATAATGATATTATTTGCAATAAATAGATATTAAAGTGTATTCACTTCTGCCTTTCTGCTGCAATATGCTGCTGGAATACAACAAATTGCTTGCAAAATTAAAGAAAAATGGAGCGAAATTATTTTCTACATTCTTTTATTGAACAAATTGAATACTGAACTGAACACAAAAGACAACGATAAAGAAAGAATAACACTTTAAAGCAGTGGTTCTCAATTGGTGGGTCGCAGTCCAAAAGTGGGTCGCACGTCGATTCTGAATGGACCGCAAGTGACCCTAGCCCTCTAGTGACCGCAAGCCCCCTAAGTCATCCTAAAATATTCCTCAATACGGCCATCATCGAGGCGAAACTGGCGGTCCTCCCTGTGATCCACCCTTTCTTTTAGGGTCTCATGTACCCACACAGATCTCCATTTCCCTGTGCCCAACAAACTACATGCTGACAGCCTCTCATCCTCAACCAGAGCTAGAGCAAGTACCCTCTGCCTGTCCATTTTAGAAACCAGAAACCAATTACTGTCAAACTGAAATAAATAAATAAACGATAGATTGATTACACGGGAAGGTTAGAATAAGGAGGTGAGTCCTTGGTTGCCTGGCAACAATAATAAGGCGCAGCAAGAGTTTTTTTTTTTCACTAGTGGCATTCAATTTAAAAAAAGGGCAGTGCGGCACGCCTCATCTTTTGCAACCTGCAAAATGCTCTCTGTATGATCCAAGACAGTCTAAAAATATGAGTAAACACCGACAACTTTCTCCCAAATCCTAAAGCCAAAGTGCTAAAACTCTGCTTTGTGATGTTATAGGGTGTAAAGCCTGCTCCATAGACAATGAATGGTGAACGATATTATAGATCAGTGGTTCCCAACTGGTGGGTCGTGGGCCAAAAGTGGGTAACGGACATGTCA
Organism: Epinephelus awoara; assembly: GCA_035609425.1. Classification (NCBI taxonomy): domain Eukaryota; kingdom Metazoa; phylum Chordata; class Actinopteri; order Perciformes; family Serranidae; genus Epinephelus; species Epinephelus awoara. The sequence continues at coordinate 25,328,138 of CM069298.1, read as the reverse complement.
AGTTTGTAAAAACCATGCTTTATTTTGAAATATGGTGAATTTCAAGCGCTGTTTCGTGTTGTAAAATGAGCGAGAGAACAGACAGTTACTTGACAGAGACAACAAACTAGCTCGATGACATGGCCAAACGCAAGTATGACGCTGAATATATTAAACTGTGTGGACTGTGAACTAATAACTAAGGAGAAATCTAGAAGGGGGTGTGAGTGTGGACAGATTTAATGAGTGAACAGAAAAAGAAGAAGAAAATTATAAACTGTTTGTGTTGATGCATGACTATGGTCATTTCTGTATGAGTATTAGAGCCATATTGGGTTACATTATATTGACAAGTGCCTGTTTCATGTCCACTTTATCACAGAGAGGGTTAAAAAACGTTAGAAACACCTTACAATTTAACGCACTGTATAACACTACATCCATCCTAGTCCGAGATCGAATACAAGGATTTTTATGTCAACTTCAAGTTCAACAAGGGTTTAAAGACAGCTACAGGGTGTTCTGTATTCACCACCCCTTTCTATTTTGTACATGACAATGCCTAAATAGAGTCACTTTGAAAATACAACCTCTGATTTAGCACAGAAGTGCTGAGTCAAAAAGTGACATTAGCTGAGCCCTGACAATGTCATGACTCAGTAGTCACACACAATGATGCCATCACTTCTACGCTTCAAGTAGAATTATATCTGCAGAAACCCAAAAGACACGGTCTGTGATCTGTGAATGGGGCGGAATGATAAATATATGGTTTGAAATAATTGGCTCTCATGTTTACTACCCAATGCCTTTATGACATAATCTCTTTCTAATCCCTCTTTATCTCATTCTAGACTGCTGTGTCTCCACTGCTGCAGTCTATACACCGCCGCAGTGCTTACTGCTGTACCCACTGAATTAGAAATGAGTAATGCCTCTTTTTTTTTGTTTTGCTCTGTTATGGCTCCCCATGTCTTGAAACCAGCTTCAACCAAAGGTTTATTTATATCCTTATCAAAAACCTTCCGAACTTATAAAATGTTAAATTTCATGGTAGCCCATTTTCTGCCAATGTGATAAAAAAAAATCATAAAGATAAGTCATTGCACGGAGAAACTTTCTTGAAAAATTAACTCAGTATGTCAAAAGTAATGACTTTGTTATGACATTTTATTTTCAAAAATTATGAGGGAGTTTCTCAAAATAATAACTTGGGTTAATTTCTCATCATTTTAAAATATGAAGTAAATATTGAGAAAGAAAATTAGAAAATTATTTTTTTCATTACTTTAAGGTATTAAGTTGCTATTTCCAGAAAGTTTCCAATTACAATGACTTTCGAGATCTTTGTTTTTCATTGCATTAGTGAAAATGGGCATGGAATATGACATATAATTAATAGAAAGGTTTCTCATTATTTTGAGGCACTATGTCATTATTTTGAGGAAGTTTCTCATTATTTTGAGGTATTACGTCATTATTTTGGACAAGTTTCTCATAATTTTGAGGTACTTTCTCATTATTTTGAGATACTATGTCATTCAAGGGACGAAGTCAATATTTCAAGACAGCTTGCCATTACAACGTTCAGGATCTTTTTTTCATTGCATTATTGAAAATGGGTAAGAAATATAACATATTATTAGTAAAATAAATGAGAAGTTTTCTGAAAAAAATAATGATTTGGTACCTCAAAATTATGGCTTAGTGTCTCATAACAATATCACTGTCTCAAAATACTGACTTAGCATGTCAAAATAATGACTTTGTATCTCTAGGTTATGACATTTTATTTAAAATATAATGAGAAAATTTCTCAAAATAATGACTTGGGTTTGTTTCTCATCATTTTTAAATATGAAGTAAATATGCTCATCATTCTGACACATTATGTCATTATTTTGAGAAAGTTTCTTATTATTTTGAGATCGTTTCTAATTATTTTGAGGTACTAAGTCATTATCGTAACAAAGTTTCCCATTACAATGACTTTCAAAAAAATTTTTTTTCCATTGCAGTAGTGAAAATGGGCATGGAATATAACATATTATTAGTAAAAAAAAAAGAGAAGCTTTCTAAAAATACTGACTTAATATCTCAAAATAACATAAAAAAATGACAATACGTCATTATACTGATAAAGTTTCTCATTATTTTGAGATACTAAATCATTATTATTAACATAGCATGTCATTATTTGAGAACTTGGCTCTTTGTAATGACTTACAGAATCTTTATGGAAATGAGCTTCCATATTCCTATAGACATAATCTATTTCCAAGAAATACTCATTCAGCTTTTTTTGAGATAGAATGAAAATGATGATCACTCATTCATGGTCTTCAAATCAGGTAGTCAGCGATCCAATTTGGTCTTGGCAGTGAGTAAAGTTATGAATTAGGGAAGCTGAAATACAGAACTGCATTTAAAATATAGAAAAGGACCTGCAGGATCTGCCCTGTTCATTTGACAGGCTGACTGAGGCTCCTGTCGTTCCTTGCAAGGAGGTCAAGTCGACCATTTATGGCTGCGGAGCAATTCTAATTTCACTTGATAGGATTCCTAAATGAGAACAGTTGAGTGCAAATCCTGTGGGAGGGTTTTTCTAAAAACGGCCCGTGCTGTGAGATTCGACTCTGTATGCAGGAGTTTGCGCTCACCTCTGGGTTGGTCCACTTGGTCTTGACATTCTCAGCCATCTGTTGTGTACAGCCCAGCAGGTCGTAACCTTGCCGGCTCTACAGGTGGAGCAGACAAACACACAGTGAACACATCAGAGTAAATGACTGTTTAAAAAAACAGCACATACACATATATTCTGTTTCATTAGTTCATTATTTCACTGTTAATCATTTAGAAGAGCACCAAATTAACGTAGGCTATACTTATCAGTTTATAACTCCATGAAAATACAAACTGGGCACATTGACAAAAAAAACAAATTACCATATTTTTAATCAAACATCTCAGTAGAGATAATGTGACAATATTTTTGCTTTGCTGCTTTTAAAAGCTGTTTACACACTAGAAAAAGGCATGATACGCCACAATTTTATATTAAAGCTTCACACGCTACATGCTCAATGCAATGTACAGCAACAGGAAATCATATCACTACTCCCGCAGATAAAAGGTTCTTTCACATGAATACACTGACGTGGTAAACAGGATAAAAGCGAGGGTAGGTTTAGAGTAAATAATGTGGCCTTAGGGCTGCGTGTGTGTGTGTGTGTGACCCCATTTGTCTCTCATCAATCCGTATGTGGCCATGATGTAAGAGAAAAGCACTGCAGTGTGCTGCTCCACTTCTGTTTTTCAGATGTGCTGCCACGGGGCAGGGGACAAAAACGGTGCTCTGTAAATTACAGTCGGCACCATGTGGGTCATTACTACTGAAGCTAAATGCACCGGCTTTGTAGTTCAGTTTATTTTAATGTTCACAAACAAAACCCTTGACCGTTCAAAATATTAATGCAAAACTACATCCTGGTTTCTGATACTATCACACCCCTGGTAATTGGACTTCTGTGCAATAACACAGCCCAAATGTGTTCGTTGTGCCGATAACATCTGACTCTAAATGGTTCTATAATCATCACAAACACTATTCTCTGCTAAACTGAGTCCATAGTGATGATGGCGTTATTCTCAAAAACCAGCACAGCATTAACCCAACTTACTGGACCGACTGAAATGCTGTGCCGAATGAGCGGTGATTCCCTGGACCTTAGAAATACGCCTGAAGCAAAAAAGCCATCTGGGAAATGGAGGACGGGTGAAGCTATAATTGGCATCAAGCCAAACGGACATTGGGATATATTCATAAATGTTTAATATCAATTTCACAGTTTTCATAGGAATTATTTATGTAGCCGTGTAATTGAATCCATTTATTAATGATGTCATGTGGGTGATCATGAGCCATTGTTACATTTAAAATATTACACAGAGCTCTTACAGAGCCCTGGTGAGTTGACTTAAAGACTACAGGGCCTACAGCTATTGACTTACTACTTAATACTGAATTTAAAATGCAAACCAGATAGACGACACTCTGAATACATTACAGAGCCGCAGATGTTGTGATTAAGTACAGTAGAGAGCACACAGTGTTCTTATATATAGGAACCTATCATGCTCTCAGTGTGTGACTCACCTTCTGCCATACATAAGCCTCGTGCAGGGTGATGATCTCATGGTCACGGTGCTCACCCTGCACCGCACACACCACACAGATGATCTTCTCATCTGGTTTGCAGTACAAGGAGCCCTCCTGTTTGTGCTCCTTGCAGCGCAGTCTCTCTACTGTCACTGTGTCCCTCTTCCCAGGCTCTCCAGCAGCCACGGCCTCCTGCCCTGCCACCGCACCCTCGGCTCCATCATCCAGCTCAGCCTCCTGCTGCAGGCCATTCTGGGCTCCTTCCCTCTCCCCAGCATCACCGCTCTCACCGCCATTAGCCATCGCCACTCCAAGTAGTGCCATTCCCTGATTAGCGCCCATTCCAGCTGCCCTCTCCACACCAACCTCATCCTCAGCTCCATCTCCCACACTGGAGTCTCTTTTGGTGCCAAGTCCATTAGCTTGTGTCTCCTCGTGGTTATAAGGCATTATGGGGTGATGTGTACTGCTGGCATGTCTGTCAGCGTGAACGGGGCAGAAGGCAAAGCTGCAGATGTAGCACACTTGCGTGGCTGGTTTGGCTTCATCGGGCTCGCACGCATCACATGACCCATCCATCTGTGGCAGCTCCTCATGTTTCAGCCCCATAGCTGCTTCCTGGGGTTCCCCTTTGTGGTCCATGGCGGCTGATAATTATTGTGGGGATAACAGGAGCAGGTCTTGTAGGAGACACACAGAGTAGAGGACAGGTTATTAATAGCTGTGACCTTCTATGTGCAGATCTCATATTTGCACAGGGGAAAGTCCAAGATCCTCAGGACTAATCCCCTCTGATATAATATTCCCAGACAGATGATGTATAGCGGGAGGCAAAGTCCACAGCAAACAGCATCCGGAGCAACACCATCACACAAGCCACACAAAAACAGGGCATCATTTTGCAAGGACAATAAACACCAAGACCCCATCTGCGATCACTGAGTGTGCAAACACGCTCACTTTGTTTACTGACTCACAAGTGCTGAGCAGGACTGTACCCACAGCATGACCGAACACCATCGCTCTTCTTATCTCACCTCTTGTCATCAGGCCCTGACCTTTACGTGTCTTGTTAGTTTTTGTGTTTATGCCCTCTCGCCCTGCTTTCACTTCACTCTGCAGGAGTGAGGCTGAAAGTGAAGAGAGACCTGTGTGCTTGCCTTGTACACTGAACACACACACAGAGTTTTTTTTACTCCTCACTTTCTCTTTCTCCTCGGAGCCTTCCTCTCCTGAGCTATGTCTGTGTACTCTTTCCCCACTGCTGACACAAACAACCGGTAGAAAAAGTGCTGAAATGCAGAGAGAGAGAGAGAAAACACCCCCCTCTTCCCCTTTTGCTATTTCTCTGTCTCTGACTCACACATTCATGATGCCTCCTCACGTAAACACACACACACACAAGCATTTTCTCCCTCATCCTGTGGGGCTTAGCAGTTTGCAACTCACTGCAGTGTACTTACTCGTCTGTGTCTTCCTCCCCCCCTTCTGCTTTTCTTGTCTAGGGCTTGTTTTGAAGTACTGTGGAGTCAGTGGAGGAGTTAGCTTGACGGCTAACTTCCTTAGCACAGCTGTTGTGCTCTGGGTCTATTATTAAGCTGTCGACAGATCTGCTTTCACTTTATAGCAACAAAAAGAGGCTCCAGCTTCGTTCCGACAGCGTTTACTTCCTTATTTTCATCAGCTGCTGTCTGCTTTTTTTTCTACTTCCTGCTTGTAGTCTCCTGTGTGTGTGAGCGGCAGAGACACACAGAGGCTGAAGGGAGAAAACCAGGGATGTAACGTTCACAGTCAAACTCCGCACCGGAGGCAGGTAGAAGAAAGAAGATTCACTTGTAACGTTAGCACGAAGTGGTTGTGTCTTAAAGCTACTCGTTTCGAGTTTTAGTGCTATTATAATTACCAGTAATTATGAAACTATATTTCTTTAACTTACCCCCACCTGCGCCAATTATGAAACATTAAGCTAGTCGGCCATTCACGGTAAGTGAAGTTAGCTACATCATCTAAAGTTAGCCTAACTTGTTTTTGCTAAAGCTAGCATAGCTAACACTAAGTTAGCCTACATTTCAAAACAAATGACACCCAGCAAAGGCTTGTCAAGTGCAGTTTTTTGTGTGTCCCCACATTAAAAATGCTATAAGTCTTAAAAATAAATTAAATAAATACAAAATTCACCAGAAACCACATGGGGAGGGGCAGTCATTACCTTCAGTCATGGCTGAGCTGAAGTTTTAATAAAGAAAAACAAATCCAGACAAAACTTTAAAGGGGCAATACATCCACTTCCAAAATTCATTCGTTATTCCAATAGTCTAAAGCCTGATCACGCAGAAAGTGCTTTAGCAGCTGAAGGCACCTTTTTGTAATTGTTTTTAAGGACGCATTCACACCAGGATAGTCCGGGGGACACCTTTATTTGGTGCGGTTCACTTTTTAAAGCAGACCAAACCGCCTGGACAACGTCAAGCAGTTACAACAGCTGCTCGTTTGGGGGTGGTATTGCCCGAAATTACCACTGACCAGGAAGGAAAAAAGCATGAGGAATAAGAAAACCCAGCTCATCAATTGGGCAGGACCGAAAACAGCTTTGTCACTACAAAGTCACCAAACACCAAAATGCACTGTGCTCTATGCCACTTCCTCTCTTTGGTTCACTTCCTCTCTTTGGTTCGCTGGATCACCATTTGCATTTACTGCTGTAAGTGAACCACACCAGGGCTCACTTGCAAGTGAACCGAGACCCCCAGTTTTCAAGCAGACCAGGGTTCGCTCGTTGGTCCGAGTTCAAATGAGCGTTTGCACCACTAAAAATGAACTTTCCGTGGAAGTGGACCAGGGTTCATTTAAAGCAGACCAGGTAGTGTCTGTGTGAATGCGTCCTAAGAATGAAGCTTTTTGCACGCATTGTTTGCGTATCCAACCCAGAGCTATACGGCCAGACTGTTGACAGCAGATTGTCAAACTGCCCGAGTCATCCTAAACTATGCCTGGATAGGGTGATCATCCAGGCGAAGCACCTGGACTAACTGGTGGTACCCCCTGTGATCCACCCTCTCTTTTAGGGTCTCATGTACCCACACAGATCTCCATTTCCCTGTGCCCAAAGAACTATTTGCTGACAGCCTCTGACCCTCAACCAGAGCTAGAGCAATTACCCCTGCCTGCCCATGTGCATGTGAAACTAGATACTAATTACTGTCAAACGAAAATGAATACATTCATGATAGAGTCTGTGGTTGCCTGGCAACAATAAAAAGGAGCAGCAAGCTTTTTTTTCTCACTAGTGGCATTCAATTAAAAAAAAGGCAGTGCAGCGTGCCTTGTGTTTTGCAACCTGCAAAATGCTGTCTCTGGGATCAGGGCCTAAGACAGTCTAAAAATATGAGTAAACATGAACAACTTTCTCCCAAATCCTAAAGCAAAAGTGCTAAAACTCTGCTTTGGGTTGACATAGGGTGTAAAGCCTGCTCCATAGACAGTGAATAGTGAACGATATTATAGGTCAGTGGTTCCCAACTGCTGGGTCGTGGTCCAAAAGTAGTTTTCGCGAGTCCGTTCTGAATGGACCGCAAGTGACTCGTGTCAACATGTCAAGTTTGTAAAAAACATGCTTTATTTTGAACTTTGGTGAATGTCCAGTGCCGTTTCCTGCAGTATAATGAGTGAGAGAACAGACAGTTACTTGACAGAGACAGCAAACTAGCTCGACGACATGGCCAAACATAAGTATGACGCTGAATGGATGAAGCTGTGTGGACCTTGACCTAATGACTAAGGAAGAATCTAGACCCCGTGGCTGGACCAGTTGAGATCCACTGTTACAGATGACACTCAGAGCACCCAGGGGAATGTTCTGGGTATATGGGTACATTTTCTGTTTCAGATCTGAGAACTGTAAAATAGAATAAGCCTCCCACAGACTGTGAGATTTTAGCAATCTTAAGCCCAGTTCAAACCAAAGACTCACAGTGACATGAGTTGAAACAGGTCACTACTGGCAATGCGCTGTTCTCCAACATTCTAAAAACCTGCCGGTTTCCATCAATTCAACCAGATATGACAGTGTATCATCTCTATGCTACAACTCTCTGTACCTCTGTTCTGTTTTCCAGCTTTTCAGGCTTATTTTGTGGCTGAATTCAATTTGTAGCCTCTTAAAATTTGAATGAGAGTGATAGTGAGAGACTGACTACAGTTGCATTTGTAGTAGTGATGAAACAGCGAAACACAAGCATCAGATGGACTATTCATAGTCAGATTGCCACAATAATAAAAATAACCAGCACCAATTAATCAGTCAGTGACAATATGTGTGTGTGTGGGCGGCATAAGCACATACTGCGAGCAGCAGCAGCGACCCACCGTCTGACACCAGCAGAGGGCTTAGTGGGGACGAAGCACCTGCCGCAGCAAGCAAACGTGCCATCTGTGGTCACTCTCACTTGACCAGCAAACTTTACTACAAGCTGATTAGCTGTAGAAACAAGAGACTCGCCTAACGTTCTAAAACCAGCCGCTGGGGATTTGACCAGCTGAGTTGCAGGTGACACCATCAGCTGGCTTGATTCGAGCTACAATGTTCTAAAACGGTTTTGTCTCATCGAAAATCTGTGGTTTGAACTTGGCTACAGCTACACTGTGCGACATGGATCTAATAAACTTGGGTACGACATCAAGTGTGATGTATGCTGACTGCGCGATGAGAGTGCCGACCAAATGGCAGGCTAACATGTACGATGCAATGGCTTTCCATACTGACTGCGCAAGAAAGATGCACAGGTTATTACTTCTCCAACTGTGAAGCACAACATAGACGTCATATTAATAAATAACCTAAAGCTTTGTGGGCACTGTTTACTGCAGTGTGTCTGTGTCTGTGTGTGTATGCTAGCTGCTAGGTTGTGCACCTGGCAGCGGCAACTCCACCACTACTCTTTACGCAATCACGGTAAGAGCTGGGGGATACATCATACAGGCAAGGCTTCTGCTGCCATAACTTGATAAGGTTTTCCTTTTTGTGCTTGACTCCCACACATGTAGCTCGTAACAGCAGTCACACTGTGAGATGGTCATCCCAAATTTCTGTCAGAATTTTATCCCAGGCTGTCTTTGATCACAAGACCGTGACCATGGCCATCCTTGAACCTCTCTCACTGTGCAACATAGCACCACTTTTTTAGAGCCATGACCAAAGATATCACTTTCACGTTGGTCATCTTTCATCTGAAACAGCCCAAATTCGCACCAGGCTTAAAGCTCATTTGGGTATAATAAAGAAAACAAACATTGTGTGGGTCCACAAAATCAGGCTCCCATTCATTGTCTATGGAGCAGCTCCAAACCGTATACCCTAGGACATTACAGGTTTAAGACTGACTTCTCTGGTTTCTGACTTCGAGAGAGAGTAGCTCATGTTCACAAATATTGATTGAACTGTCCTAGTCCATGGAAATAACATAATGGAATTAATAATTGAGTTGGTGTGCATCTGTAAAAAACCTTGTCAGGTTGTTTGACAGCATTTTCAGAATCTACCATAAAGTACCCAGCCAACAATACTCAGTGTGCAGTAAAATAAGCTTCTCTTTGCTTTGTTTTAGTTTATCTGCTCCCAACACACACACACACACACACACACACACACACACACACACACACACACACACACACACACACACACACACACACACACCTTCTTTATTGAGCTAATTAAAAGTAGTGGTGCAAACTGAGGTAGGAAATTAAGAATTAGGAATGAATAGAGATGAACAGGAAACCATTGCAAGTTATTGCAAATATTTAGCATCTGTGCCAGACAGGCCTGTCTAAGAGAGTAATGTGATTACATGGCTGTCCTGATGTTGTCTACTGGTAAGTCATAGCCTACGGCGCTTTTATGTGTTTCATAAATGGTCTTATTTGCTTTATTACGGCGTCTTTTGCAATAGATTGAAGTGACTTTGTCTCAACAGATTAAATACTGTAACATGCAACTGCTTTTTAAGAAAGAATGTGCCAGTAGAACATTGTAGAGGATCATGATCAGTGCTCAGAGACCTGAAATAGCCTGCCTCTGTTGTGACTAACAATTTGGTTATGAGACTTTGGACTTGACTTAACATTTATTCAGAGAGATTTGAGATTTCTCCTCAAATTAAAAAAAATCCCAATTCCACATTGCCAAACTTCCAAATTTGTCCTCAGTTTAAAAACAGTGATTTATTTCTGTGACTCACTTATTAATGCAAAAGTTGTAATAGCAATAATGGCAATATCTGGGGCCTGGGGGTGAGATGAAATGAAACTGCAGTTTCCTTGGAGGATTAGGGATAGTGGGCAAAAGCAATCTTATATTGCAAAACGCAATGCTGTTTTCCCAAAGAGCTTTTAAATGATGTTAAAAGAGGTGCATGTTATTGGTCATGCATAAATTTATAAGAAATTGCAGCAGTGTGAGTGACAGCCACGAGGCCAAAAAGAGATGTATTTAATATCTGAATACACGGAAAGGTTCAGCTGGAAGAGTAAACAAATTGTGAATTTTAACACTGGTGGTTAATGGGGAGTTTCTAATTATGATGTCTGCTTTCCCCTTCTGTACACATCCCCTCCATAAAGCAGCAGTGAGAGACAATAGAGCAGGATTAGAGGTCTGTGGAGAGAGACAGAGAGATGAGGAAAAACAAGCTGTTCTCTGTTGAGAGATCTAAAGAGGCTATTGAGCCGGGCTTCAGACAGGCCGTATTTGGCATATAATTGTTGACTGTTACTGTGATTTGAATGGCACACCATAAATAACCATAAACCACGTTCCAAGTACGTAAGCTTCCAGCATCCTGCATCCACTCAATATGTATGATGATGCTGTTTTTGCCAGAGTTTTCGAGCTGCTTTGAAGAGGGTTGCTCTTAAAAAAAAGATATAGCCACTAGAAAAGATTTAGTATGAGACTATAAACAGAAAGGATGACTCAATGAAAACACATTTTACTGGCAAAATCAAATTTGCCTTGGCATAAGACTTGCTAAAGCCATACTGATGTAAAGATTAAAACTGAAACTGTGTTTCCAGAGGGCATCATAACAAGTCTACAGTTCTGGTTTGAGATGAAGCTGGAATTGGGAGCACAAGTTATTTAGCCGAACAAATCACAGCAAGATCACATCCAATCATAAATTGTCTTATGCTGTCGAACCCCACAACATGGTCAGTGGGAAGTTAAATAGTCATCTGACTTGTTTTGAGGAATCTTTCGCTGCATTAAACTCTATTTAACAGTAAGAGGCGGCATCATCATGCACACAGCATAAAACCGAAAACAATTAAAAGGCTCATTGACTTGCAATTCATTAGAATAAGCACTCAATATAAATACAATATGTGACTGCTGATGGGAACTTTTGATTGGTTCTTTCTGTAGCCCCGGGGATTGTAGTGGAACAAAATGTGACACACAATAGGAGCTAAATTGTTTACCTAAATTGTGTTTCTACAGCTCAGAAAAGCCTGTGCATGGAAGTTGGCAACACAAAGAACATCAAGCTCTCAGAAACGGCAGCCAAGAGTGAAGGGGGAAGCTTTGGCAGACAAGCACAGCAGACAGAAAACACTTACCTAATGCCTCGGTTTTAACATTGTTTTATTGGCATGAGGTCAGTTGTTTGGTCTCAAGATGAAATGTCTGTCAGTGCAACAGCAGCGGTCTGTCAGAAGAGCACTCCCCCCCCCCCCTCCTCCTCATCTGTTGATATTTTATTCTGTCTCCCTCCTCCTCATTTGCCCTCTGGATTATTCTCTGGGTGCTCTTGACTTTTCCCCAACTCTCACCCTGTCATAGCTGTGCAACATAAAACAGAATCAATATGCTGTTTTGCAAGGTTGTTTGTGGGTTCCTGAAGCCTGTCTCATGCAGCAGGATAACTAAACTTTGCTAAATAAAACCTTTAACCCCCTCAAACCTGATCTGGAGCATGTACTGGGGTATAAAGAGATGTGTTTGGTTCAACTGAGATGCAGTTTACCAGCTAAATTTGTTATCCTTCTTTGTGAGATAGGCCCCTGGTGCTGCAGTCGCTCAGTAATGTTTGTTTTCTCTGTGTGTTTTTTTAGGGCAAGGTAGGAGAAGGACAGATGTCAAGGCTGATCAGAGGCAGTGAGCGGTGAGATACAGGTGAGGGAAGATGAAAAAAGCACAACTGTAAAAGGAATGCACATGTGAAGGACAGAGATACAAAGCAGCATTTTCTAAAATGTCATTCAAGACATACAATGAGACAATGTAAAAATCAAGATCTTACAGTATTCTCCCCAGGAATACAAGTATGCACTCCAAGCACAGATCAGTCAGTTGCTGTTTAGGCTGTGTTTGAGAGGTGTTGATTCAACTTTATTGTCATTTTGGTGGCTGTTACAATCTTTGTAATCTAGGCTACCCTCACTACCCCCTTTTATACTGCCAGATTTTCGATTTTTTTTTTTAGACACACAGAGCCGGATTGGCGAGCTGATCAGAGGTGCCCAATTTTCCGCCTCGTAGGGTAGACATATTGGTGGAACCTTTTTGGTTTAAACAGAACAACGCAGCCTTCCGCCACAGGAGGGGCTGTTAATGACGCCGCACTGGCGGTGGACTAACATGAATTAGCGAGCAGCTAGTAGCAAGAGGGAAACGCAAACCTGACAGATACTGTAAAGATGAGCAACTGGGGAGACTGATTTTCACACGGTTTGGTTTGTTACAAACGGGACACATGTAGTTATGATACAGGATGCTTTCGTATATATAGATATATATATATATATATACTGTATAAACATACTCTATAAACACAATATACACAATACAAAACATAGTATAGCATATTATGTATAGCACACCTTTGTGCACATATTCACTTTTCCACCAGCTGTGCTGCAAATATCCCCTGCTGCTCATCCTTCTGTATCTTTTTTTTAATTATCTTGACCACAGTCCCATTTTCATAGTTGTAATACAAATACCAAAATTAATTTCAGTGTTTATGTAAATATTGAAAATGGGTTTTTTTACTACTTGTGAGGGATCACAGCAGTCAGTGTAATAAGAATAAGAAGAATTTTATTAATCCCCAAAGGAAATTTCAAAGAAGTCTGTACAATCATCTATTTAACAAAGAATTATGAAGTCTGATGGCTGTGGGTATAAAAGAGAGTGAGTGTGTGTGAGAAATAAACTCAATCAACAATCATGCACTTTATTTATCAAAAATATATTAATAAATGTATTAATATGCTATACTATGTTTTGTATTGGTATATTGTGTTTATACAGTATGCTTATACAGTATATACAGTATATATATACTGTGTATATATATATATATATATATATATACACGCAGTATATATATATACTGTATGTGTATATATGTGTATATATATATATTCCACTCAGGTTGAGGTGAATAAAAGAACTGTGTTGTGACCTAAATAACATGCTGTTGCTATCTGCAGAAAGTATTGAAGCATGAAATCCCGCATTTTTAATGTACAAAAGCATCCTGTATCATAACTACGTGTGCCGTTTGTAACAAACCAAACTGCGTGAAAATCAGTTGAAAGTTCAGTGAGTTATTCTATTTCACTTATGCAAACAGCTCCTTCCTCAATAGAAGTGAATGCACTGTGGAGGCGAAGCGAGACCCATCCAAGATGGCGGCCGGCTAGGACGCGCTCAGGCAGTCAATGCGGCGTCTATGTATATATGTCTATGCTTTTTGTTACTTGCTCACGCCCCCCATTGCCCCAAAAAAGGCACATTCTATATAAACAAAAGTAGGTAGGCGGCATTTTGCTGCACTCCCCGATTTTGCTTTTATAATACCAATGCTGAAAAAAGACTGATTGGGCTTGCTTGCAAATTTGCACAATTCCTGTTTAAAAAGGGCTAATGATAGAAATTGAGATGATTATACATGCCTTGGTTTTATTCATCACACACCAAATATGGTACGTTATTTCACACTTTAAGGAGTATGTCACCCACAAAATGCATGCCTCCATGGAAAATGGCGAACATATTGATTGATTGATTGATTGGGAACCACATTTAACAACAGCAAAACTATATCTAAACACCCATTTACAAACTCTCACACAATTCATGCAGTGTATTCCAAGACTCATTTATCCACTTGTATGCTTAGTTTTTCCCAAACGGATGCATTTTTACAAGTTCTGTCAAGTGATTACTTTTTAAAGTTGCGATTAATCAAAGAATTTCAATAGTCAATTGCGAGTAAGCACATTTTTTCAAATCTCGTTTAAAACTCTGTTATTTTGCATTTCAAAACAGTTTTGAAGTCCATATTAAAAATGTAAGCAATTCTCACCAGAGTGTCTTTATTGGAGATTTAATTAATGCAATGTTTGATGCTTTTTAAATAAAGTGGGCTGCCAGTCAGAGTCACGTCCGGCAAGTAATTATAAAATAGAAAGAAAATAGCTTTATCAAACCATAGGCTACAAAACAATAAAGCATACAGCAAATTATAAAATATATCACCTAAAGCTAGCACTGCACAAAGAAATAGACCACAGCTCAGTTCAGTTCAAAAGGTGTATTCAGTCAGCAAATAAACAATCTTGGTGTGTGTGAAAAATCATCCCACAATCTCAAGAGTTCAGTCCACAGAGTCTGTTTTTATTTTCCCGACAACACTAAAAAGTTCAATCACAGTCCGGTTTTTAACCACCAAAAGAAAATACAGCTTAAAAAGCTCTGGGTTTTACTGCAGGCCTAAAATGTGAAGCTCAAAATACCATCTATATTAGCAGTTCATTGATTATTTCCAGTATAGACACCTGGAACTCACAACTCACAGTAACCCCGACCAGTCCGTCAGTCAATTAGTCTGTTAGCTTTGTAGTGTCTGAACTCTAGGATTGACAGGAAGGCAATCCAGGCACTCTGAAAAAATACAGAAAAATGAGGAGGGAAATATTAAAAAGCCTTGATTGCAGTGGCTAAATCATTGAAAGTGCCAATGTGTTTCGACCACTGCAGGTCTTGTCAGGACTTTCGAACATATGACACAGGTATGGCCGCACCTATACAGTGGCAGGAACCAATCAGAGGCCATCACATGACCCACATGATGGCATGATAGTGTGCCATTTTAATATTTCCTTCCTCATTTTTTTCTATATTATTGTCTGGATTGCATTTCTGTCAATCCTGTTGTTTCCCGTTCTCCACAAGCAACCTACTGACACTGGCTTGCTTTCCATGCATGAAATAAACAACATGGACTTACATGGTGCTCTGATGCTGAGGTTAAAGCTGAGGTACTCTGCCTCACTGGCCAACAGCAGTGATGGCTCTGAGAGACATTAATAGTTTTTTGTCTGCAGGTGCATATTACTTTTCAAATGTCAACTGAACTGACTGGAAGTTTTATAAAGTGAAGTGAGCCATTAAAAAAGTGCAGTGGTGTCTTATTTTCCATCACTGCAGGAACATGACGCAGAGAGCCACCTCTTGACTAGGGTGCATCGAAAGGTCAAAAATAGCAACGCACGTTAAATGCGATTAAAAAAAACTGAACTGAAGAAGGTCTGAAGAAACCTCTTTGATGAGAGGTGAAACATCTTCAAGAAACTCAAGCAAGTCCAGCTGCCTACAATATAGCACTCAGGATCACACACAGAGTCTTACATTTACTAACATGCCCATGTGGCTGCACCAAACCACAACAAACCACAGAGAAGCTCGGATTACAGCACACAGAAGGAGAGCAATTCACTGTCTGCTCAGAACGTCATTACTCCATTTTAGTTTTGCATAACAAATAGTTTCGAACTCCTTCCAAATAGGGTGTGCCCTGTGTCCCGGAAATGGTTGTCAAAAATGGTAATTTGCATAGATGCAAAGCTTTTTCTGTCCCTCAGTTCTGTTGTTGCTACAAGACCCAGACTTGTTGAAAGTATCTGCTTACCTACCTCCAGCTAATTCCTTACCAGAGTCATAGGGCTTGGATCTGTCCAAGCATGCATTCTAGCTCCCTCGGTTGATTGCAGGACCATATATGTCCATGTCATATATTCGACATTCTTTATATTATGCAGCATCGAACAGCCAAATGGGTTTAGTTTGACATGGGAAACAAATATCAGACAACCGCAGTGTAAAATGTAAAAGAGCACAGGCGGTGATCTGTAACACACGCTGGGTTATTTTGTTTGAGTTCAAAAGTTCCTGCATCTGCTTTCCTCCAGCTAACCTAAACCTTTTATGTCCGTCTCAGAACTAAGGTCATCCATTTTTAAATCGCTATGCTGCAGCCTCTATTTCCCTTTTTTTTTGAATGGTCATAAATACGCTCAGAACACATTATCATATGTATCACGCAAAGCACCAACTCATTACTGTCTACCGCCAAAGGCACATCTACACTAATCTCTCTCTGTCTCTCTCTCTCTCTCCGTCTGGCCTTCTTGTCTCTCTCAAGGAGAAGGAGAGAAACATATTTGGAGTGCTCCCTCATGAAAACAGAAATACTCAAGTTAGCGAGAGGAGAGGCTGAGAAGAACACCACTTCCCAGAATGTTGGTCGGGTGAATCTGAGTTTAGATTTGAAAAATTGAAGCGTGTACTTACAACACTGTGTGTGGTTTCACACTCCTCACGTTATTGAAATTTACACCTCAGGGATGAAGACAGTGGGTTATTGTTTTAAATTAATGGCATTTTCCTGGTCCTTGCATCTCCACGAGGGTCCAGGTGGGAGTGTTGATTCATTGTTTCAGTGTTATTAGAGTCAGAATCCCTCATAATATTAAAAAAGGGTGCCTGTGCATGCATTACCAAAATTCTGACATTATGAGCAATATAGTCTTTCACAGATTATGGGACCACATCATTCACAATCGTCTCTTAACCTCTGCAAGGCTATTATAAGTTACAAAATCTCTTTATGGCTGTCTCCTCTATTCCCTAGAAACACAGAATCAATATCCAGCTTTGGGGCCGCAGCCTTCCATCAATAAGTCATTTAATCAATAATCCCCAGAGAGTACTGCATCACGTCTGTTTTTGTAAGCTCAGGTTCTACCTTCGACTACATTACATAGCAGCAAATGGACAGAATGAGTAGTTAGAGAGAGTCTCTGCGTTATCTGATCCGAGCTATTGAATTAAGACTTTTAATTTGTGCATATTAGCAGGGAAACAGTTTTAATTGTGACCACAAATGCATCAGTAGGGATTTCTTTTTCACTTAGATCATCCAGAAAGTCCAATAAGGCACATTATACATGTTCTAGCTTTTTGAAATTCTCAGAGAAAATTATTTTGCAGACATGTAAGGCTACATTTCACATCCTTTGTTTCCACTGTCTTGATACAATACATCTATTTATTACGCTACATTTCACATTCTCTTCGCCTCCGTGCCGATGACAGCCATGGCTGGAGGCATTATGTTTCCAGGTTATCCATCCATCTGTCCATCTATTCGTCCTATTCTCATGAATGCAATATTTCAGGAGGGAATTTCTTCATATTTGGCACAAACATCTACTCGGATTCAAGGATGAGCTGATCAGAATTTGGTGTTCAAAGGTCAACATCACTGTGACGTCAGAAAACTATTAAACAAGCTAATGTTTAATAGCATAAAATGATGAAGTGATGACATTTCATATTGAGATCAAAGGTCAGTCTTCTTCACTTCCTCTTCAGATCAGAACCAGGACAAGGGGCCTCCTGTTCCTCTGCTCATTGGTTTTGCTGATACTGAGCTTCAAGTGACTTTCGTAGCACCAAACTTTTGTTTGGTATGCATTAATTTCTCCAACTATTTGGGATCAGTAGGACCAGATATTTATAAAAAACAAACTTTGTCAACGATAATTAAGTCCCAATGTCCTCAAATGAGTACTTTTCCAGAGTGTCTTAGCTTGTTACTGTTGCTAAAATTGGTCAAATTTGTTGCCATATCAAACCACAAACATTATTAATTATGAATAGACAAGTTTCAACCATAAAATCGTATCAGGTTTTGGACCTTGTTCACTTCTGTGTGTCGGGATCGACTGCAGACTGGCTTGGCAGAGATGGCTGCCATCTTGTTTTTATATGGTTTAGTGTATTGTGCTCTTAGTACCACTAGGTGACACAAAAACGTGTCCATGAATGAGGACAGCAGGTCTGAGTTAAGTAGAATTAAGTGTAAGATCAAGTAAACCCAAAATGTGATGTCCTCATATGAGGATGCAGCAGGATATAGTGAAAGCCTCTATCAGTCCTATGTAAAAGATAGTCTCCAAGTGAAGACAGCATGTTTTCACTGGAAATTATTCACTCGAATCATACATGTCAATGTAGTGATAGCTTCCATTTAGCCAAAAATTACATTTAATACCTTTTATAAAACCCCTTCAAAGTCTTCACTACATATATGAGTCTGGACAGACAGGGATATAAACTGCAACTTGACTGGTTGGCAGAGAAATACAGCTGCGAAGAGGTGTTTTTCAGCCTTCTTATACAATATATATACTAATCAATAACATAGTCTCTTGTGTGAAACTGTCAGCTGAGGCTTTCCTTAGACCCGTGAAGTATGATATCAGATGGACATGTAAACATGAAGTGGAACTGAACACACAAAGCACATGAACCAAGTGAATTACCATCACTGCCTTGGCATATATTCCTTCACCGCACCCCACCCCTGCCTACCCCTGTTTGATCCAAACACTGGTCTTATCAGCCTCTTACACACACTCTGTAACCACGGTAACTGTCTTACACCACTAGTTATAGGGCGACGATGTGCAACCAGCAGTTTCCTGCAGGGTTCACGGTCCACTTTTGCTCAGTGCTGCAGAAATAGGGTGTCGGGGGACGAGGGTAATAACGTTGTTCAGAATCAAACATCCAGCACGGCTAATATGATGACTTTGAATTCTCACTGCACAGTTCAGTGTGTGGAAGCAATTAAGCTCAGGCTTGTATTCCTGAAGCAAATTGAAATGTATCATACATCAGTAGTCCTTTCATTCATCAGGTACACATGGGAGAGAATTCCAGGTGGTATAGACGGATTACTTTTTGAAATATTTTTTAATATAGCTTGGCTTGTGCAACATTTGGGATGTGAAAGAGTCAGAGTTAATTTGTTTTTACTTGTATTAGTTTCAAATAATAAATTGTATATACCAAACTATAGATACATAGTGAGAAACAACAGTTGCCTTTTCAGTATTTCACAATCCTCTAATTAAAATACTGTGGTTCTAAAAACAACTTCCCAGTCAGACTATGCAAAAAGGACAAAATTAGCAAAAGTGCATGCTATCTCAATTTCCACTAGCTCAAACAAAGTAATTGGCAACACCAGTTCTAGCCAGCAATACCAGTGTAACATCTAATTTCCATGACTTGGTGACACACCTTGCTATTTATTGATATTTTTCTTTTGCGGTAGTTTCTAGACATCATTCATTTTTTAATTTCCTCTATTCTTCTTCTTGGGATTGGACTTCTTTTTCCCAGTCCTCAGTGGGAGAAGTCTGTTAGCTCAAGATGGGAAAGTAAACCCAATCTGCAAGCTTGGGAAGGCGATCTTTGTATAGGCAGTAGCTGTTATCTTAGGAAGTGGCCATCCTTGAACTTACAGTTGGAGTCACGCCAAAAAGACAGATTTTAGTAATGGACTGTGAGGACAGAGCTGCTTGTAATAGGAAAGTGTTCTTGTCAAGGAGTCACAAGTGTGAATATACAGTACAGCAGTCCAGATATGAATATACGGTAGCACAAATAAATTGCCACAGTCAGGCAATGACTCTTTTGAAGGTAAATGTCTCTGGACTGAGATTCCAGTGGCTATCATGGTTGGTCAGGTTTTCTGCTGCACTATTTGGCCTCCTCCCACTGTTGCCAAAATAGTAGAGTGCACTGGGTAAGCAAGCAGACTATGCAAAACATTGCTATGCTTGACACCAAAGATGTGGAGCACTCCTGGATTGCAGATGACTCTGCTTTTACTGTACTGTGCATGGCGATCACTAAAACCAGATATCATGTAGCAGAAGCAAGGGGAAACTAGAATCACTGCCTCGCAGTTGTATGCCTCCACAAACCAGTCAAGTTGCAGTTACAGTTTACAGCCATGTCTGTCCATACTTATATGTAGCCATGACAGAAGACAAAACTTTAAATATGGATTTTGTTGCAAAGAAAATACAAATTCTAGCAGCACAGAAGATCTATACAATCAGCATACGTTCAATTTTAGTGTCACCAGTTCATTATCTGATCAAATGTCTCCCCTTTTGTTCCTGACTTGTAGCGTTGAAAAATGACTAGAAAAGTGTTTTTACAGAACATTATGATATAATGAAGTTGAGCTTTGACCTTTTACATATAAAATTTCATCACTTCATAATTTTATTCTAATAGACAGTTGTGCAAAATGTGTCATAATTTGCATATAAATATGGAGTAATGGCCAAGTTTTGTGAGGTCCTGGTGACCTTTGACCACCAAAATCTAATCGTTCATTCATTCATTAATTTATTTTCCATAACTGATTATGCTGTTAGGGGTTGCGGGTGTGCTGGAGCCTATGTCAGCTGTCATTGGGTGAGAGGCAGGGTCACCAGACTATCACAGGGCTGATACATAGAGACAGACAACCGATCACGCTCACATTCACACCTAGGGGCAATGAAGTCACCAATTAACCTAGCCTTTATATCTTTACACTGTGGGAGGAAGTTGGAGTACCTGCAGGAAACCCATACTAACATGGGGAGATACACATTTTGCAGTCCTCTTGAGTCCAAGTGGATGTTTGTACCAAAATTCTAGAAATTTCCTCAAGGCATTCTTGAGATATTCGTAAATGCTAATAAGTCAAATAAGTCTTCTTCAGTTCTGAAGAACTGCATGTTCAGTTGCCTATGATATAGCACTTAAGAATACCATGACCTGGATGACGTAGACTCTTCGCCAACTTCTTCTTCTTCACAAGAATGGGACGGACAGACAGATGGTTGGCTGGACCCCTGGAAAACATAATGCCATTAGCCACGGCTAGGAAACTTTGCTTTATCAGCACAAAGCTGCATCTAGTGCAGTGTCCCTGCAGGAAATTAAAAACTTTTGTGCTGTCATGTTTACTCTTTATTCAATAACTAGATGTTCATTGAGCAACAGAATTAAGTAAACATGTCATGTGAATGTTGTCAAATAAATAGTCTAATATGTCTAGACTTGGTCTGTTGGATGTAGATCGATAGTCTCTGTTTCTTCTCTCAGAGGGAGAAAAAAGTGAGTAGAACACTGTGGGAGGTTTGTCTAAGGCTGTTATGTTTTGGCTTCACACATGACATGCTCATTTTCCTGCCACATCTGTGCTTCATCAATAGCAAACAACTGTGCACTCGCCACTGAGTCACGCTCTGCAGAGCAGGGAGCACAACACATATATTTTACATCACCAGCATCCAAAAACTTTGAAAGTGAGGAGGAGGTTGTGTGAAAAAAAGATATGGCTGCCTCGTGAAATTAACATTAAATATAGCGTGCATGCAGGAACACTGTAATTCACACAATGTGGAGATTAATAGCCTCTTTGAACAGACATGCGTGCTTGGCCACAGCTGGACCAAATGTCTGCCATGACATCATAGCAGAGGACAGAGCAGATCATTGGCGCTATATAACAATGACATTCAGTGTTTTCCTCTTTGGTCCCTCTCAGCAGGCCCCAAAACGTGGGCGCCCGGGTCACAATGCTCCTCTGTGCCCCCTGACGTATGGCATCCTGGCACTGATGTGGCCCTGGAAAATTCTCAGGATGAATACTCATGCCAGAAGCCTTCAGACCCTCCAAATCCTGGTATGGCGTCCTCTGGGTCTCACGCTTGATTGTCCGGGACTCAGCTTACAACTCACTGAAAGAGAGACAGCTCTAAGGTGAGTGTGTTTAGAGAGATCGGCAGAGCATTTGAGAAAAAGAAAGAGACACCTTTGAATAGTGAAGAATTTTTCCAACTTGGCAAAGTATGCTCTATTTGGCTGCCAAACCAATCAAGATTTTCACAATTCTGAGTGCTGATGATGATTTAAGGGTTTCCACACACTTCTTGCTTGGAAAAGAAATAGGAAACACATTTCCCAGAGAAACTTGATAACCGCTCTTTCCAAGCCTTTTACATCACAATCCCCTCATTATCTTTTCATGTTGAAGCTGACCTTCTTCGTCATTTCATGTGCATCGTCTGATCAGAGTCTAGCATTGATCTCAAGGTAACTCTGCGCCAGTCAGTCAAAGGGTGGCAACATAAACCTTATTCCTTTCCCTGACAGAGTGGAGATGGGAGGGGGGGGGGGGGTGCTCTTGGGGGAAGATGAGGGAGCGAGACAACATTTGGCACAAACGCTGAAGTAATTACAGATTTAAAGGCGAAAGAGATTCGCACAATGTTCACTCAAACAACTATGCCCGAGGCCAACAAAATGGAGGAGAGTCTTTTGTGCGTGCGTTGCTGATGTGACTGACGGAGTCGTGAGAAAGAAGAAGGCTGAGAAGAAGAGCGAGAAAAAGGGAAGAGCAGGTTCGAAGGACGATAGAAGCAGACAATAGTTTTGTCGAAAGGGTGGGGTGCTGTGGAGGGGAGAGAAAAACAGTGAGTGAAAGGATGAAGATTGAATTTCGTCTTCACAGGCGACAACACTGCCTGCGAGCAAACAAAAGGATGAAAAGATGACCTGCCGCTGTTCTCTGACTGACGGTCGGACAGTTCCCCGTCTTCCTGATGGCAGCCCCTCCCACTTACTCCCTCCCCTGCTGCTAGTCTCCAACTGCCAGTGTCCGATATCAACTCTTAAAACAATTATTGGACTGCCAGAGGGTGGATATAGCGTTGAGTCAGCAAACAATCACTGAAGACTACCTGTCAGAGAGCGTGGAGGCAGCCAAGGAGAGGGATATAGGATGAAAAGAAATAAAGGGGGAGGGAAACATAAAGGATGTATGAACCATTTTAAAAATGGAAATCTAATGACAGCTAAGCTGCTTATTAATTTGGCTGACACTGGGACTTTGCGTGTGTGCGCGCACATGTGTGCTTGTGCGGTCTGTTTGTCTCCTGTCTTTGAGGGAATACAACACTAGTCACAGCAAAAGCAGATTATGAGATTAAGTGATGTGCTTCCGGGAAATAAATAAAAAAATGGTAGATGAATGAATACAGTAAGTAGAGACGCCAGAAGGAAATCATTCTTAATTTAATTTTTGTGTGGGGGCAAAGTATGAATGAGTCATGTTGTTGGGATAATATTCCCGTATAATATTCTACAGTATGCTTTGTTATGTGACACAGAGGGGGCAGCGAGGTTACCGTCACTTTGTAATGGCTTTACCGAGAGCAGGGAAATGAATCGCTAAATCAGTAGGATTGATAATCGGCTCCGGGCAGGAAATAACCTGCAGAGAATCACAATGACTTTGCTTTTATCTCCTGTGCTTACAGAGTTGCTCGTCCCACTCACAATTGCCGCCCAAGTACACCACGTAATCCCATGGGATTAAATTGTTTTTACATAGAACATGTGTAGCGTCACAGCACAGGAATTTGTAAACCATGGTAAATATAAAATCAGGGCTTTGATGTTAACCACTGCAGGGCCCTCTATCTGCCTTTTCCCCACTTCCTTTGTTTCTATCTTCCTCTACAACCCCCTTCTCTGGTTCCCTCTGTGTGTTTAGAAATAGGATCTTATAGCCTAAATTGAAAATGGGACTGCTTCACAACACTCAACACATGGCAGCAGATGTGTGGCAGTAAGTGAGAGGAGGGGGAGGGCTCAGAAGGAAAATAAGGCGATGGGAGGGAGAGACTCAAGGAAAGAAGAGGAAAGGGGATAGTGGGCGGAGGAAAGAAAAAGATGATACAGGTAAAGAGGGAGAGAAAGATGGAGAGAATCAACACACAGGACTACGGAGAGGGGAGAAAGATGAGAGAGCGAGAGGGAAGGGAAGAGGAATGGAGAGGAGTTTAGAGGCTCTCAAACACATTGCACTCCCAGCACAGCAGATGCCACATTCTGTCTGGCACAGTGATCTGTGGGCCTGCTCTATTTATACCCTCACTGTGTCACTTCAGGGCCAGCACAACACTCAAAACGCACATACACACACACGTCGAGCATCAGGCTTTTGCAGCTCTCCTGCAATGACTGAAATGAGGCAGGTTAGAGAGGCTCCCTGCAAGGGGTGGAGTTGGAAAACAATGTGAGAGCATATAGAGACAAAATGGGAACAGGAGATACAGTATATATTTATTTATATACACAAATGGAGCTTGTATGTCTAGAAGTGCTGAGAGTTCACTTTCAAAGTTCATCTGAAACTCCCATGTGAGAGGAGATAAAGACAGTTTTTTTCTTTTCATTAATGCCTGGCTGGTTTTAGTTGGCAGTCCAGACCATGAGAAAAGGGAGAGTGAACAAACAGTGGTCTGATTAAGCAGCGGGAGGACCGGAGCCTTTTGGATCGCCCTGGTTACTGGGAATAAGAGCCACAAGTTACATCAGCTTTCCACCTTAACAATGAGTCGTGTTGGGCAACTCAAAGAGGAAAATCTTAGCAAGTGTTAAATGAGAGAAAAAGAAGGGCGGAGGGAATGAGAGAGGGATATAAAAGAGACAATTTGGACACTTAAAAGCGGTTCCATATGTTCTTTTCTGTAAATGTGTGCAGCCAATTTCGAGCACTACAGTATTAAGATGAGAAAATTGGACATGAGTCATCTCATCGCATGTGGGCGGAAAGAAAGCTTGATAACAGCACAGCTTTAATTTAACAAGCAGCACGCCGTGGTCTTTTCTTACGCTGTATACGTGTAATCTCATCTGCGGAGCTACATTGCATTGTTAAGAGGCAGCAACCCTGCATGTTAAATGGCCTTTGTTTGTAATCAATCAACCCAAATGTTACAGAAGCAAAGCAGGGTTCATTACACATCCGGCTCAGAGAAACGACACCACTCCACACATCCATCAACCTCACACACCGCGGGGCCCCCCCTGCAATACAACACGAGCTTGTTGGAAACGGAGTGCGCGCCAAATACAAACACACTCACACATATACAAATATAGATAGATGCGAACGTCCACGTACTTGCACATTTGTCTGTGACCTATGATGTTATATGCAAAGTCACACAAACAAATTCTAATAGCGCAGAAGGAGGTGGCATTTAAGAGCAAGAGAAATATTTTATGCAGGTGCAATAAAAAAAAGCTCGCAGGCAATCTTTGAAGGGTCACCTTTGATATTATGAAAAATGAAGGGCTAAATCACGGCTGTAATAGTTCTGCATCTCTGTCGATGTGTGAGAGTAAGAAAGGCTATCGTCAAAGATGCAACCCGCCGTCTATTCCTGGTCATACAGGTTGCAAATAATTAAATGAAAACCAACTGTGCAAACCAATGACTCCAGCTGCCAGAGGCACAGAGAGGGAAGAGAGAGAGCGGCGCGTATGTGTGCACCAGTGAGCGTAGCAGAGCAACAACAACAAACGCTTCCTTCTCTTTGAAGCGGACCCCTATCACCTTCCCACCCCCGCCACGCTTCCCCCCCTCCACTGTCCGTCAGCAAGCCATAAATCCAGGCTCTCATCTGCCGATATGCCTCTGAAGTTCAGGAATGCTCGCGTGGGATTTGAGGCCCGGTGAGTTATGAGAACACCTGGGAGGGTGAAGGGGGGACAGAGGGGAAGAAGAGGGGGGTGGTGATTTAGGCATCCTTATACCTATGAAGGGCAACATGTTGACAGCCGACAAGGCAGACGGATTAGTTCTGGTGGTCACCTGTCTTAAGGCTGGGTAATGTGCCTTTGAATCACAGAATAAGCATGGAATACAAGCCTGCTGACGGCATGCAGGCACCCGCACACACCTATTGTTTTCACCAGATGGGAATAGGAGCGTGTAATCTGCAGTCCAGCGGCAACTTCAAATGGAAAGATATTGCTGAGAATTCGGGGATAGCAGAGAGAGAGGGGTGTTTTTGAAAAGGCTGAGGGTTATAAAAACAGAACATGGCTGGGGTCGTGGCCTGGCCTGACTCTGTCGTTCCTGCACAGCAAGCTCAAAGTCTTTAAGTCCTCCATCTGCCTGCGCATGTCCCGTAGCAGAGTCACTGCATTGCCCTCCGTTTGTTGTCTGTTGCAGAGGTTTGTCTGTATCTGTTAACCAGCTGTGTGCCTCTGGCTGTCTTTCAGTCTCCTATATATCTATGTGTTGCATGTAGAGCTGCAACTACTGTTTCCATCAGTGACTCATCTTTAGATTCTTTTTTGAGTTATCAATTTAGTCTTTTAAACGTCAGAGAATGATAGCCCATCACATCTCCAGCTTTCCATTCTCACAAGGCAGTGATAATTCTAGACAGTGACCTTCAATTTTGCCGGCTGACTCCACCACTGTCACTTTCGAATTACATCAGCTGTAGCCACCTATAGCTAATTAAGCTAATGAACTGGTTGAAATTGCTGACTCGTTTCAAAATGAGAACCCTGCGAAAGGGTCTTAAATATGCACTTGGTGGCTATAAACATGTCATTGCGCTAAAAGATGGACAATAAAGCTGCATGTCCCCGGCAATAATTCAGTGTCCTCGCCGGCTGATGATCCATGTAGAAGTCAAACAAATAAGGCCACAGCATTGTTTTTTGTATTGCTGGGCAGACCTGATTGAGCCATGCAAGTTTTGTTGGGAAAAATGTGAGATCAGACTGTTATTTCTCTCTGGCATAACCCCGTTCAGCTGCTTTTATATTTTTCAACAGTATATACCCATGTTTAATATTACAATAGATCTTAGAGCTGTTAACATAACCTTAAACTTTGATAGCATCCTGGACACACCGAAAGGAAATACTACACAGTGTGACTGGAGCTTTTTTAAACATAACCTATAACCTCATTAACTAACGTAGTCCGTTAATGATGTGCTCCTTGACCTGTTACTCCTGTTGGTAGTTAGATTGTAAACCAGAAACACTAATGATTGCAGTTTACACACTGTTTAATCCATTCCTTACATGTTCCCTCTGCACAAACTACCTTTTAAACTTTTTAAATTTAGAATAGCTTTGTATCTACAACCGACACACCACGTCTGCATGTGGGGAAAGCTTAACATGTCTGCTTTCCTGAGTAGAGCTTCCAACTGGACAAAAAAAACACTAACATCTGGCTTTTCTATGTAATTGGAAAGGTCACAGTTGGCATTCACTGCCGGCACAAATGACTTTTGTAGTACCCTTTTCTCACCAAGAGTATGCAGGTTTTTTTGTATGAGGGAAACCTGTGGCATTGCCAGTAGCCCAGAACTGTGCACACAGCCCTGAGGACAGCAGACGAGTACGAATGTCGTTTTTTTTTTTTTTTTTTTACTGGTGTGTCACAAACAGGCCAGAAAAGAGGTTAATAAACAGTAGAAAGCAGCATGAAGACCAGTGAAAATGTTATGGCGGTTGCTTTTTTACATAACTCTTCCTTTTTCAGTCTTTCTCAAACTCAGTGCAGACTAATTTTGAATGATGCTGCGCTGCTTGGAAGGAGTTGAGCTGTATTTTGTGGCGTACTGTCATTGCATTGGGGCTAAAATTAGTACGTCCACCAAGGTATCGTATTTTGATCACTGCTGATTAGAGCCTCTCGGTTTTGTAGCCAATAAATTCCTGTGACTACTGCAGAGTCACTTATCCTGGGAATGAATGCTGATTGTAATCTTTCTATTAAATAGCAAAAACAGATGTTATGGGATGCTAGTGTTGTTTTATTTTTGTGCAGTGGGAAAAAGGGCTTAGTTGTCATGGATATTTATCAGCTCTAGTTCTGAACAGCTCTGATCGGCAGTTATGGAAATACGACACCCAGATGGATGTGCTAATTTTAGCCCCTTTGCTGGCACGATGCAGTGATGCGCCACCAGAAAATACCATCCGCTTCCAACCAAGCTGCTCTCGAACATCACTCAAAATTTAGTCTGCACCGTGTTTGAGAGAGACTGAATATGTAAGAGATATAAAAAAGAAGTACCCACTGTAACATTTTTATTGGAGCTTTCTACTGTTTATTAACCTTTTTTCCATCCTGGCCGTGACTTTGAAAGTGACACCTTCAAATTGCTTATTTGATTTGATCAACAGCTCATAAGCCATTTGTTTTTTCAAGTTGCAGTAGTTTAAAACAGACTGACATGATTAGTCCATTATCTAAATTGTTGATCGACAATTCAGTAGATCAACTAATGGTTTTAGTACCCGTGTTCTTTTGTTTGTGTGTCTAATGGTCTGGAATGAAGCCATAAAGGTGACATGACTCTTGCTCCCTGCTGCCTCCGCACATGACAGGCAAAGCAGGAGGAACATAAAAGTCAGCACACAAATGGATAAATCACTCAGTTGCACTCTCTTTACCCTTGCCTGAGATGTCTGTTTTCTGTCTTAGCGCATCTGCCAACTAATCTCCATACCTTTCCATTTCCTGATGGTCCATCAATTCTGCCATTTAAATGAACTCATATACAGGAGCTGATCTCAGTGATATATTTCAAACCCCAAGTGTCCAATAAACCCCCTCTCCTTTCTCTTTTAAAGGATAAATGATATAGAATAAATGAGTTGGTTCAGAAATCGAAGAAGTTGAGAAAAAAAATGAAAGCAGACAAAATGAGAGAAAATACTAGATATTCCCCTTGTGGTAGACAGTGCTATATTACAAAGGACTGTGGAAGCCTAAAAAGATTTAGTTTCTCTTTCAGTGGCATTGATTTTGTGGAAGATGTCTTTGTAACTAGCCCGGATGATTAGCCCCACCGCAATCAATCAATGCTCACAGGATCTCACAATGGCAATATTTGCACAGGCCAAATAGATGTGAAGAAACAGAATGAGAAAGGATGGAGGGGAATTAAGGGAGAAGGGTGAGAAGGAGAAAAAAGACAGAGGAGACCTTACAAAACAAAGACAAGGACAGAAGCCATGGGCCTTTTTATTTTGCTTGAATCCAGCCTTGCTGATTCACAAAATGATTCGGCCCTCTGAATTTCCTGTAACCCTGCCTTGTTTGTCAAGCACTCTTTTTTCACTGAGAGGATATTGAAACCTCCCACATGCAGCATTTCAGTTCTGATGCCAAGGGATAGGTTATGTAAAGTATAAGACTGAAACACAAAGGTTTGCTGCTTGAATTGCCACTCATCGTGGAAGGAAGTGAACCACTACACCCTGTATTGTTTCCCCTTTGGTTAGAGTAATGTAAGGGTGTCACGAAG
This sequence comes from Epinephelus awoara, assembly GCA_035609425.1. NCBI lineage: Eukaryota > Metazoa > Chordata > Actinopteri > Perciformes > Serranidae > Epinephelus > Epinephelus awoara. The sequence goes on along the minus strand of CM069298.1, from coordinate 25,298,653 downwards.
TGCTAGACACTAAGCCTCACCCTGCAGTCGTGTCAGAGTATAATTGTTGTGGCTGCAGGCGTGATGGGCCCGGATGTCTCAGACTTGTTATTTGAGATGAGTCAGGTTACAGGTGGGAAAAGAAAGGAATGTCTTTGGGAGAAGATCTATCTTTCAAGCGGACATAATAACATATAATTAAAATCCTATTATAAAGGACGAGGAGAGAAACATGTCTGTATTTTTTATTGGCCCTTTTATTGTTTCTGTCTACGTTTTCCTCCCCAGTTTAGTCTCTGCTAATTCCAGATTCCCATGGCCTCAGTCGTTGCCAGCCATTCTGCTGGCCTGGGAAGAATGACAACTAATCTCCACTGATCATAGAAATATAAAGCCAACTGGATTCTGCTTTTTCAGTTGGCCCCAGTAGCACACAGGCATTTGAGTCCTTCTCTTCCAGTTCCCTACAAACAATAACCTTGACCTTTATTTTATTTATTATTTATTTATTTTATTTTTTATTTTTACTCAATGGCTAAAATTGGTTCTTTTGCACATGACTGTCAGTCAGTGGAATCGTGTAGACCAATGCCAAGAATGCAAGTCATCATGCTTGTGTACAAACAAAATGGAGACTTACTTGTAAAAACATTGATCCATACAGGGTACCTTTAACTAAGGTTTCTGCACTAACAAGCAAATATTTCAATGCTATGCTGTCTAGATGCCTTCAACCCAGTTTTTAACCTTCACGTCTTCACCATTGTCAGTAGGAAACTATGAAAAAGTCCCTGTAACACCTCATTTCCAATTACATATGTGTATGCAGATGAGTTAACCGCAAGTCCATTTGTTTCTGTGGGAATCTCCATGATATCTGATGTACCTGTGAAACTCTTTTTCTCCACAATATTTCGGTCTGTGTTTGCCTTGAGTACGTTTAAAATACATAACTTTTGCAGTGGATTTTGGAAAGACCATATGACAGTGTGTTAGCTGAGCTAACAGGCTGCTAACTAGCTAACAGGCTATTTACTTTATGTCACTTTCCTATGTTAATGGTCAAGTGAGTTTGTATGATTAAAAAAAACTTCTTTACCTAGTTTCAACACATTGTGAATCTGAGACATGTTATTCTGCTAAAGTTTGGGTAGGCTTATGAATGCAGTTAAGTTTGACAACTAACATACCTAAAACATAAATAAAACATTGCTTCATAGTGACAACATTAAACAAAAGTACAAAACTTGGCTCCATTATAACTTATAAGATAACAGTTGTCTTTTGCTTGACACCTTTTACCCACAAATACAATGCTAACGTTATTAGCATAAGCATATGACATTTTACATGGCATAAATTAGCCATGCAGCTAGCGGACTTTCTCAACTCATATTTGGCCAAGGTAAATCATACACAAGACTAAATAAGTTTTGTTTCAACTGAAGGAAATGGTTTGCAGTTTACAAAAATAAACTGGAATTCTGCATCGCAGCGAGGTGGGGTTACATTTCTGGGGAGGTGGATGTCAGGGTACTGTGTAGGCTATGACATAGGGTTCCCATTTATGCAGAGCCTAATGTCATATGTACAGCTGTACTGTACAGGCAGGACTGAATAAGTTATATTCAAAGAAAGAAAAAAATACCACTGCACATTTTGTTTTAAATTAAAACTTGTGAATACAGCCAGTCAAAATACACAGGATTTTTTTAAGGAAAATTGAAGCTAGCAATGCCATCAAGAGATATTGTTGTCAAGGACAGAAAGGATAATAATGTCTGTGAGGGCTGAGATTGCCTGGCTTGCGCTGCTGCCAAGATTTGTACCCAACCCTAAGTTTATAAAATCCTGAAGTAGAATAGCAATGAAATCAAATAAGCTTCATTAACTTATATGTATAATTGTGTCACATTTTTTAATATATTGCCTCATTCAGCTGTCTCCTATAGTAGGTAGTCCCATCTCACCTTCACTAAGGCATGGCCAATCTTGTTCAAATGACAATGATACTGCAGAGTCAGCCATAAACCCCTAATGTTTGTCTCTAGTGAGCTCTTCTCTCTTCCCCCCTCTAAAGAGAGAAGCCAGCACCTGGACGCAACCCAAAACGACTGCCTGCCTCTTATGCCTGTCTTCGTCGCCGCATGCCTGAGTGCCCTCCTCTTCTATCCACACTCCTGTCGACCTATCTACTTAACTGATTGACTGTCATGACATTTTCTCACAGTTAGCTTTAATCATTTCAGTGTAACAGTGCACCATTATGGAACGAGGCAAGCCGGAGCATTTGTGTGGTACAACAGCCTACTATGGCGGCACAAAGCACAATTTACATAGAAATGACCAAATTACTGAGCACCGGCGCAGCCAATGGGTGCTATAATTCAAAACGACTACTGTGACCACGCGCGGGTCTCCGACAGGGTACAGCCTCCAGCCAACGCTAACATTCAGAGAGCAAGTGGTCAGCTAAAGGAAAGGAAAGGAATGTGCTGTTTCAGCAGCTTGTAGGTATTTTGTCATCAAGTATCACACGTCCTCTTGCCCTTCTGTGTATCGATCCTCTTTGCGCTTCAGGCGCGGAAAAGACAAAGCCCTTATGACACAGTCGCGGCGTGCTCCAAAAAATGAGACCTCCACTGACAAACAAGTGTGCCGAAAATGAGCAGACATTTTCATGCTGTTGAGTAGGTGTAAGATTTTATATATTCTAATTTAGAATCTAAACGATAAGATGTGTCAGATCTGAAAGTTGGGTTTGCCAAGTGGTGCAGGATTTTCAGAATTAGTCATCCCCTCATTCTTATATATTATTCATATGTCCAGCCAGCTAATTTGGACCAATCAGCTCTTTTGTCTGGCTATGGGGCTGATTCATAACCTCCCCTCACAACATTTGCATAGAAATATCTTAATTACGGCCACAGTCTCAGCTACGTGCAGGTGGCCATGAGAAAGATGCATTCAACAGCAAAATGATAGATTATCTCCCAGTGAATGCGATCAGTTCTTTTTTTTCCCAGAGAAAGACAGACAAAAAACAGTCATTTCCATAAGCATACTAATTCACATTTACATAGAGATGAATCCAGATGCAAATGAGCGAAACGGCACATACTTGAAACAGGTCCCCCCTGGCTGCACCAAGGCATCAACAGGCGTCACCCAGAGGAATATCAAAAGCCGTCAAGCATGTCAATCAAATGCCATGCGACATTTCAGTCAACGTAAGGAGGGGAAAAGCAAGGCGAAACATCTGAACACAACAAGGGAGCTAATGTCATGCCTGGGTAGTCCTCAATTTGATAAACAAAACACATGCGCTAGGATGGCGGGATAAAGCGCATGCCACATTTAGCTATTTGACTAACTTTTTTTAATTGCCCCTTTTACTCAAAGCTAAATAGTTATGTCTTTAATGCAGCCCAGCTTGTATAAATCATTTTGAAGTATGACAGTAGAAATATTCTCATCATGATACAGAATGTGAATGTTTTAAATGATATTAAATGAGGCTCACGACTTTCTCCAGGCTATGGTCTGACGTTTTGGAGACAGAGCTTGAGGGACGAAGCATAACAAATAGGATGGAATTAAGTGGTGGAAATTAATCAGGATTTATTTTTATGTACGCTATGACTGGCATGAAACAAATCGTATTAAGGGAAAATAGAGGGAATCCAAATTGAGGTTAAAGAGTTCTTGTTTCAAAAACAGTTTAATGGATTATACTCAGATCTCTGTGTGTATTTGTATACGTACTGTAGACTATATTACTGCTCCACATCTAATAATAACAAAGTGATGATGAGGGATATAATAATGGGATAAGTCTGTGTTGTCTGAGATATTTCTGTCAACAGGAACTACATCAAAGATCTGACTCACTAGCAGTCATGACGCAGTGAAAAAATAAACTAGCGCGATGGAAAACAAGTGTGATGGAAAATTACAAGTAGGCTGTAATCCCTTCCATAATCTGCAAGCATGGCAGCTCTCAGAGCAGGGTTTACGCTAGATTTTTGTTCTGCTGAAGGCCAGTATGGACGTTAATATTCTACAACAACTACCGGGCATATGTTTTAAATTAAAGTGACACTGACCTTTCTGGAAATTTTACGCTATTCTTTGTTTAGGTTAAAATGCTATTAGTAAGCTGATGGCACACTAAAATGTGAAAAGTGAATTACACCAGAAATAAAACTCATAATTATACCATTCTCATATGGTTCGGTGGAGTTGCAGGAGGAGGGGGATGGGACTTTGAAGGGAGGCGGGAGTTGATGTTCAAATTTTTTCTAAGTGCTGTGTGAAATGCAAGAAAGTTAAGAGTTGCATAAGCGGCCTATAGCGAACAGAGTGACTAATCATAGGTTTAGTGGCAGAGGCCTCAGTGCGCCCAACGTCACTGTCATGTTCGCACTGGATGTGTAAGCACCCTGATATGTCAATTGTTGCGCAGCCGCCTATTGGGCTTCTGGCCGTTCACACCAGACGTGCATTCATCTGTGCCGTTCAACAAGCAATTCTTCTTCTCTGCTCTCAGCTAATCACATGCAGAGGTTTGTCTTTGTCTGTGCATGTGTCTTTGTTTGTCTGTTCATCTCTTTCACTCTCTGTGTAGGCACATCTGACAAATGCGTGGAAGCATGGGGACCATATCATATATATCTAATATATGCTTTGTAATGCTCATAGCAGATAATCAGTGTGGTTTCCTGCCAAATTTGCTCGCGGCTTGTGGAACAATATTGACCAGATGCCGCAACTAAGCCGCAGAGCTCTGGGCCATGGCACGTCCAGTGTGAACAGCTCCATCGCTTAACATGGGCGCCGAAAGAAAGCGTGCAGCGTTCCAAGGAAAATCGGCATCCAGGGAGAACCAGGCTCGCTATCCACTGTCTGGCTCGCCGTGGTGGAGGGGAAAGGTATCTCCACTCTGTTTTACCAGGAGACCTGCAGTGTGTTGGAGGTCTTCCTAGAGAACGAGATCCACTGTCACCTGACTACACCAAGAATATGAAGACCATGACCGCTGCGGATGTGGCATATGCTCTGAAGAATTAGGGACTCAGTCTGTACGGCTTTGGTGGATAAATAGATCTGGTCTGTATAATACAAGTTTATCTATCTTATAAGTCACACGGTAGTAGGCTATTTAATATGCTATTAATGTATTTATCTATTTGGCATATTCCCCATAAGACATTTGGGCTGTTAATATTTTAATCTGCTGGACTACTACATGTGATCCTGGCCAAAAGCCGACATATGCCGGCTAATGTAAACTCTGCCTAGAGAGGGGACAACAGCTGGACAGATGTATGAGTCTGCTCCCTTGTGTATGATTTACTGTGTTAGAGCCCTGCAAAAACCAATTTCCCACCCAAGGCTGGATGTTTAGTGGCTGAAGACACTGGCCATCAAAGTTTAGGGAAATCTCTTGTTCAAGAAAAGAGAAATCTGTCAGAGAGTTTTACATGGTCTCACACACACACACACACACACACACACACACGCACACACACGCAATGCCTTAACACATAGCCCATTGCGTCACCTTCTCTTTTTCAACTGTCTTGTGTCACTTTTTATATTTCTATTCACTCTCATTTATCAAACACTTGTGTGCTATCAGAGCTGACTGTAGGAGTAAATCCATATGGTGGAGATTAACAAAGCTTGGTGTCCCTTGTGATGTTTCCAGGTGCACACACTTGTTAAAATCGCAGCATGTGAGGAAATTGGACTACATACCCCAAATCCACACCCACTGATAGCGACCAACTGGGAAAACCAGCAGTTTTTAACACTGACGAAGTAAATTTGACTTAAATGAAGTTGAACATACACGCTGAGATGAAAACAGAGGAGGTCACTATACTTAACTTAGCTGAGGTATGTACGGCCCTTTTCCCGCCTGTCTCTGCTCCTCATTAAGTTCTACTTTGTCTTGAGAAAGAATGCCCAAAGGTTGTGACCTTATGCTTTCACCCCTGGTTTGGACAAAGCCAGGCTTTGTGCCAGATCTCCAGGCGCACCGCAGCCCGGCTGTCCGGCCCTCGCACTGCCAAAGCCCCTCCAGCCGTTGCCCTGGCCCCCCAGTTTACCCTTCATGGCCCGTATCCACTCAGCTGTGACTAACTGACTCTCCCCCTAGTATGTGCCGTGTTTCATAATGAAATCATTCAGTCATGCGCAGGAAGTTCCCCGCACTGTGTAGCCATGAAAGAATGCCAGTTATGTCCGTCCACTCGCACATGGCAGGCCCACAGGGGAAGGGGCAGTCAGTTAGTCACCTGGTGACCTGCAAAACACCCAACTTTACTTTTTTGTCCAGTGTTTTGTACTTTAAATTGTGTGTATTAGTTTGGAATGATTAACTATTTTGTATTGTTACATGAGGATGATGACATTTTGATGTTCTTGTTAATGATTTCAGTGTTAGAGAAATAGTTTGACATCTTGGGAAATATGCTTATTTGCTCTCTAGACAAGTTAGATGAAAAGACAGAACCACTGTCTTGTGTTTTTGATCAATACTAGGCTACAGCCAGAAGTCTGTTGGCCTTACTTAGCATAAAAACTGGGAACAGGGAGAAACGGCTAGCCTGGCTTTGTCCAAATGTAACAAATGTGCCGACCAGCACCTCGTAAGCTCCCTAATTACAGTGCTGTAACTCATATTAACACTTTAGCACAAAGAACGTGTAAAAACAACAAGCAGTTTTGCAGGAGGTTGCAATCTTTTCATCTAGTTCTCTATAAGAAATCAACAGTAATAAGCATTTCCCAAAATGTCGCATCATGCCTTAAAATACTGCATCACTGTGAATTACTTCCTTTTAATATGACTGATAATCCTCACTTTATGAAATAGGATCTCAGCCAGCTCTGACAACGGTTTATGTACACAGCTGGGACTCCTTCCACTCGCCCGTCTGAGAAGTGTCTGTGCGCGTTTGTGTGTCCATGGAGATGATCCTCCCTCAGCTCCTCTGGAATGTTTGCAATGTGCACAAAGAAAAAGATCAGCTTGAGTACCTGGGGTCTGTGCTCGGGCCTGCTGTGGGCCCCCGGCTAGTATGACTGTCTGAGCCTGTGATTCAGCCTACTGACACAGACAACAAGCACATGTGGAAGGAACCACACCACACTGGCATGTATAAGGGCATAACCAACCGCCATATACTGCATAATCACCTATTGCGCCGGTGCCACGAGCCAGGACAAGCTGCACTCATTAGACCATGTCACAAAGTTATGTGCGTGAAGATTTTGTTGCCTCTGGGTATAAAAAAAAGGGGGGTATGTGGAGGGGGGGGGGGACTTGAAGGATTTTGTTGGGTGATCTGAAATAAGCCAGGCAGAGAGAGTGAGGGAGGAACATATGTGAACAGTTAAAAGGGTGATTCAACAACCTCTTTGATATCCACCATTAGCGTGATTACAGCTGGCATGGTCCCTGGTTAAAAAATGGCTTTCTTTCGCAAAGGAATGCCCAAAAAATCCTAATTAGGAAAATGAAACTTTCATCTTCCATTTAGCTAACAAATGAAGTTGACAGTGATGTTAACAGTGAAGACAGATGTGTGGCAGGGAGGGCGAGATGCGGGTGAAATACAGAGTGAGCGATATCGTGCGAGGCAGGGAAGGAGGACGTGTTGCGAGTCTGGTTTAAACCTGCAGACCTCGGTTTAGCATTTTGTTTAATCCCTGGTGTCTGCGCCGCGTCGTAAATCTCACTGCAACGCTCGGCATTAACAGACATGCTTAGAGCGTGATGCCCAGCTGCATCCCCCACCCCCCTCCTTCTCCTCCAACACACACATATTCACATACTAACCCAACACCCTGCACATTAACATGACCCGCTTTCCCCTATACAGTCACTGCACATATTGATCCCCGAGTCCCTGTTAGAGCTGCAGCAGGCAGTTAGTCTGGAAAAAAATCCTCCAGTTACACCTGCTTAAACCTCTGCTGCTTCTCTGCCACTTATGCAGTGACCTAGCAGGCAGAAACATAAATCACAGATACTGACACACATGCTGTAAGCCCTGGAATGAAGTGCGAGTACAAATCAGGCCACTATTTGAACAAGATGCATGCATTCAGCTCTGTGGAGACGTACCAACAGCAGCGGTGTGCCCTGGAGTTGGCCATATATATATATAAAAAGAAGCTGTAAAAGAAACCAGATGAGGTGCAGAGAGGCTGGAATGAATTAGGCTTTCAGAAGTTCGATCATTGACTTTCCCTCTGATGTGCTCGAAAGTCTAGAACCAGAAATCAGACACAGAGCGGTGCCCGTGGTGGAACTAATAAGGAGGGGATGGTTCCAAAAAACGGTCAAATTAAAGAAAGATGTGCTTATGCGAAATGAAAGCATACAGCATAAATAATAGAGCTGACCTCCAGGCATTACCTGTACTTTTTTCTCTTAAATACCTTTCACAGTCTCAAAATCAACCTTTGAGAAACTGTAAACAAGCCTTTCCTCTGAGAGCCAAGTGCTCATTAATTGTGGGCTTGGCCTCTCAGCAGCACAGACTCCCACAAAGGGAGTTCTCTTACTTGTTAGCTGCACAGATTGAACCAATAAACCAGTCTTGGCCGCAGGTTGACCGTTTACACTGCCAGAGTGACAGAAATTCTGTAATCTGTCTTCTGGTACTGAAAGGCAGGAAGTTTTCATATCGTTAGGGAACAGTAAAAACCCCTTTTCAAAAGGATGTCAAATGATGTCAGTTGTCTCCTTCAGTTTATCATTCTGGGTGAGATTATAAAGGGGATTAGAGATTCCTGTTGTAGCGTGCCTGTGGCTGACAGAATGGCTCCTGGGGAACGGTGTGCCAGTACAAGATATTACTACAGCACAATGAGAGCACTGTAATGGGCGAGCACAGAGGCAGGGGGAGCAGAGGCAGACTAGTAGGTAAATATTTGATGGACTCTAATTACGGCGGTTAAGTGGAAACTGCATGCAAAACACATAGTCCGACAACAGTTAAATTAAATTACAGTGTATTTATCAAAAAAGGACAAGAGATTCTGGAATGTTACAATGCACGTTAAATTAGTGGAGCTTCAAATTTTCCAAAACAGGTTGGCTGACGATATTTACAATGTATTTTACAAGATGTACAGTGAGTATGACACACCTGTAACTTTAAGGCTGAATGATGCAATCCAAACACAATTACAGGAGTGCAGGTGCTGCTAAATGTACTGTGCAAACGATCCTCTATAAAAAGCGAGCTAGATGCCAACAGAAATTTTCAAGAGTCAATTAATGTTAAGGCTTAGGAGTTTACCAGTAGGACTGTTGAACACAAGGCAAGAATCCAAATACACATGAAGGGCTGCGTTATGATCCCCTACAGTCACAAATATAGCCTACTCTTTACATTTAATCCTATTCAGGGTGAGCATCAGTGGGGTGAAGTTAAGACAGGATAGACTGGCCTTAATCATTCCTCTCTGTGAGGCATACAGTGGAAATCTCAGCAGGGAGATTATAAACATGTCACAGATGTACTTATTTATAAAGTAGGCAACACATTCTATTCACAAGAGGTAGTTCAGCTGGATATCCAAGACAGTTTTTGTGTAATGCGCATCAGTTTAGCACAGGTGTGCCAATCGCGTTTGCAGAGCTCGTTACACCGTGCAGACAGCAAATCCCATCACCTGTGCGCACTGAATGTTCACAGCTGGCTGTACTTTCCTTTGCAATGCAAAATGTGTTTGTGTAAGCTGTCTATCCTGTCCTGGAGAACACCGGCGTGCTCGTCTGAGAGAAATCCTAATTCCAGAGACAAAGGCTCGCTGTCTCTGTAGAGCTCCAGCAGCCTTTTCCTGGCGTCTCTGCGCCTGTGCAGATCCGCCACGCGCTGCATGGTCCTTTTTCTGAACACACACACGGAGCCCAGCACTGTATTGTGATATTTCTCCCACATGTTCAACACCCGGTAGCCGTGCACGAGTCCGGCCTCGTTGTCTATGAACACAAGGTCACCACGGGGCGTTTTGAGGAGGTTGTTGGTGTCCCTCTCCATTACGCGCGAGTCCCACTGCAAGCTGAACAGATTGCTGACGAGTCTGTCGAAGTTTGCAGTCAGGTAGTCGAATATGATGAGGTCGGTCCACTGCATTAGCTCCAGCAGCTCCGCCGTCGTCTTGTTCCAGAGGTCCACGAGCACAGGGTGCAGCCCGCTGCTCTCCTGCCTGAGCGGCGCAGGTGTGACCACCCCGGTCAGGTTGGAGACCCACGCAGTTAGAGACACCACGGCTCGATCGCTCCACTGTAACCCACCTATCCGCGACCTCACTGCCGCCCATTGTTCACTGTCACTGTTCACTTGGGACAGTATGAGAGGAGGCAGGTTTGTGATGCCGAGCAAACTGGCAAGGTAATACGTCAAAGTTTCCCCTTGCACCTGATCCGCGTTTATCCCGTAACGCACACACGCTCTGGTCCCATCTGCAAAAGTAGCGAGCTGATTAGATATCCTGCCGCATCCAGGCTCCAGCTTCACTATCCTGTACGTCCTGGCTCTCTCTCGCCAAGCCCGAGCATATTCCTCCGTGAAGCCCACAGGGAGGAGATCTTCCAGCCAATCACTCCAAAATATCCCATCCTCCACCGGGGAGCCCAACTTGACCGGGCCCTCCCGCAGCGCTGACCTCTTGTTATCCCCATTCACATGGTAATCTCGATTTCCTGCAGAGGCAGCTTGATCAGTGAGGTTGCGAGCCTCAAGTCTGCCCCCCAAGTGCGGTCTTTGTGCCGCTGGGACAGCGAGCAATGCCCGGAAAGTTTTGGCGGAGAGGTCCGCTGGGAGACCTTGGTGAAAAGACCCACCGCCCGGTACAGAGAACCTCCGTTTGTGTCGCTCCAAGCGGCTCTCCAGTGCGCTCCACACGTAGAAAACACTCGCAAGGGCGCACAGGAAAAGAAGAGCGAACAAGTTTGCTGAAACAGCCCTCATGGTGAAGACCACCCGTCCCCCTCGGAGACCCTCAGAGCTCCGGCAGGTTTAAATTAGAAAGAAATCACGAATATTCTTCAATCCACAGTTGAGCTGGAGCGGCTGAGAGCCCTGCGCCCCGTGTCCCGTCCGCCGCTCACAGGCGGACTGCTTGAGATCACAGGAAGGAGAGGGTCTCCGAAACAGTGTGAATCTCATCTCCCGTCCTGTTCATATGCCTTGTCACATCCCTCCTCTGCGGGGAACATAGCATTTCGGATCACCACAGCGGATATCCTCTACTGAACGCTCTCCATTATAACCCGCTGGCGTCGTAGGTGCTTTCTGTCCGTGTGCACCTCTCCGTCTCTCATCTTCCCTTTCCCCTCTTCCTCTCCACCGGGCGCTGGGTGAGTTTGATTTGTGGTGGTGTCGGCTCGCAGAGAGACACTAGGCGGTGAGACACGTGACTCCAGTCCCGAGATGGTGGGCGGATCGTGGGAAGGAGGGTTCAGAGAGGAGCGGAGCAAGTGCACCGCACCGCGTTTGTGTGTGTGTGTGTGTGTGTGAGTGTGATGTGAGAGGATTGTGTGGTATTGGCAAAGGCAGCCATTATGATAATTGATACCTAGGGCAGAAATACTTTGGAAATAATGTCACCATTTTAAACAAATTATATTTCGTGCCTGTGTACCTACCAAGCGGAATATGAGGCAAAGGCAGGCATGGATAAAGTGGTGGGTAAACCTGCTCCAGACCAGTTTGCCCAAATTTGTCCAAAGCAAAATTCTATTTCTCTCTCTATGGTCTATGAGGTCATTATAGATCACAGAAAGCACCCTTTCTTTTATTGTTTTGGCTCTTTACTCTATGACATTTTCACCTTAAAGGCCGTTGTTTATTTCACTATTGGCCAAACCGTGGCAGACTCCTTCTTTTTACACTCAGTTTTAGGACAAGGATCCAAAACATACAAACAAGGCAACCATTTATGCCCCAAAAATGGAATGTTTGTCATATGACATCTTTCCAACCGATCATATGATTCACTGCAGATAATCAGACTGGAGGCAAAAACAAGATCGCTGCAGCAAAAGCCTAAAGCCTTGCAAAAGGTGTCTCCAAAGTCGAGTTGCGGACCTCATTGGATGAAAATGAAAGCAAACAAACATTTAATGTGATTACTTTGTTTAGGTTTACTTTAAAGACCCTCAAATTTAATTGTCAGCACTTTAATTTCACTGTCTCGTTGTTTCTTTTAAAAGCCAGTGTGCTGGAGTCCAGAGCCAAAACAATAAAACTGTGTGAGTGTCCTAACACTTACAGACAGCAGTGTACAGTAACAGCTTCAGACCTCGCAGCGATCTGGCTGCTCCTAGTTTTTAAGGCTGAGAGAACGGTTTGAGACATTTCAAATAATTGACACTGTGACAAAAACTCAACACAAAGTCCACTTACTGAGTGTTTGTAGAGCTTTGTTCACTCATGACGTATATCAACAAATACCTCTTGTTTAACAGTTCAAGCTCCTGTTTTGTATTCTCCAAAAAAAAAACAACCCATCATCATTTCATTTTTGCCGCTAAGTATTTGATCATTTCCAGATGAACACCCAGGGCATAACAAAGTCAACTCCCGCTTGTTTCATCTTTGTCTAAGGCTTTTGTTAAACCAAATACAACATGCGTGCGCACAAACTCCTTTATACACATCTTCCTCATTAACTTATTCCTCATTAGCATCCTTCCCCCCAACTCTTTACCATTCGACTCATGTTTTCGCACTCTGTATCTTGAACCTTAGTTTGCTAATCAAATTAATTGGGTCATTTTTGTAGCAACATGCTGGCATGCTAAATTGCCTGAGTCGAGAAGACAGCCGTAGACAAGAATACTCAATTACACCCAGTAAACCAGAGGTCGACTAATGCATGCTTTAAACGCCCGGAGCACTGAGGCTGTTATCTTCATGCTGATATTCATGTTTATAGCCCGAAGAAAGACATACTGAAACACACAAACCCATCTAGTGTATCTTTTAATATCTAATAACATGCAGGAGTAGACGGGAAACGACTTCTAGTAGAGACAGGCAGGTGAGCGATTCGGATGTGCTCATATCGCCCATGTAGCCCTCGCTTCTGCCTCGCTTAGTTGAAGGTTTTGTTTTTTTTTGCCATCAGCTGAATAATTTGTTCAATTCCCAGCCTGTTTTTGATTCTGCAATGCAGATTGACAGCAGTGGCGGTGCAGAAGGGAACGAAAAAATCCCCGGGTTGCGCACGAGTAGAGAAGCATTTACCAGTCCCAGAATCTCATGAAATGGTTTGTGTCGTGGTGCATGGCTGAGAATGTTTCTCGAACGTGGTAGACAAAGGAGTGGGTCCTTGTGGAGGTGGGGTTTTTCCGTCTGGTTTTAAGAGCTGTTAAAAAACAAATTAGCCTTTGCAAATTGCACACTCGGTCTGTGTTCCAAGAAGTGCAGATAGTTAAGGATTCTAAAAAGGCTTACTAAATATATGCAGGCATAGATGTATATATGAAGGGTACTTTTAAGGGATTTAAGTTTGACTTGATGTTTACAGGACATCAGTGTGGCATGTTTTGTCTCCGCTTGTTTTGTAGTTCTGATATGAAAACCTTGCTCCCCCCCAGGTCGAGCTACTTCACTTCACTTTCTCTTTAAAGCTGAGTAACAGCAAGACTTCCAAGGTCTAGACATGGGAAATGAAGAAGGCTTAAGTGCATTGCTGGAATTCTGTCTGATGTGTGTTGCTTTTAGGAGTGTGGAGTGACTGTATTTACTGGCTCTGTCTACGGCAGCAGCGCGGCTCTCGGTGTCCCTTTCCCCCGAGCACAAGTGCGGGCATGTTCACATATCAAACCTATCTGTTTCTTGCCATGTGTTATCTGCAGGTCATAGAACCTCTGAACGCCCCCCCCCCCCTCCCCTCCTGCCGCATTCCTCCCTCTGCTTTCCTCGTAAATCCCACAGCAGTCCCAGGAGGGCCGTAACACCGGGAAAACCTTTCCCCACCAGTCATGGCTGGCGATGGTCAAATGCTGCAGTGACACGAGAGAGCCCTGGCCGTCTGTCATTCTGTCCGCAGCGTCACAGTATACCCATCACCGGCCGTCTGACCACGCCACAGCTGTGATATAATCTCGGGTTCTCTGCGTGGTGCCTGTCTCCCTGTGCACATGGACAGAGGGACGCAGAGGAGACGTAAAAGAGATGAGGGACAGAGGAGGAGAAAGTGCAGCGGGGCTTCTGTCACTTCCCTCGTAGTCTGAGGTTAGTTCACGCTGAGCAATAACTCATAGGTCCCTTGACACTTTGCAGCACTCTGTTTCCTGGACTGAATAATGAATGTGCAGGGCTTCCATTAGCGTTGAAAGCTCCGATTATTTCACAGGGCCTGACAATTACTCATGCTCAGGGATTCGGGGACAGGGCGGGGGAGATGGGGATGAATTTATCTTCTCATGATGAAGATATAGACGCAAGAATATGCGTTCTTAGGACATATGTGTGCTCGTATGTTTAGAGTGGAGCAGATGATAACAAGATATGGTGATTTAATTTAGTATTCTAGTGGTGAGTGCGTGCACACACTGAGATGTCAATACCTGCCTTGGATCCAGGAACTGAGATATAGCCATCTGTTCAAGAAGCCCAGCATGTGCCTCTCTCTACTCAGAACGCCAGAATTTGGCTGCGGTAAACTTGCAGTTAAGGATGTACTATTTCAATGAATACTCCGGGGACAGATAAGACATTTCTTTTAACTACTGGTGACAGAGACACAATGTCGTCAGCACTTATCTCAGCACTTATCTCAAGTAATGCTTTGGAATAGTGCACAAATTGCACAAATGGACCTTATAGTCGGCACACTATACTTTCTTGGCTTCTCTAAGTAGGAAGACCTTACTGCTGTTGAATGCAAGAGGTTACACAGTTTAATTCCCAATCGTAGTGTTTCTAGGATGATGCAGTTTTTAAAAGCAACAGCAGTCACCCTCAGAGCTTTATCTAGACAGAAGCCGGAGTCTCAGAGGCAGCGAGCAAAAACAAGCAGCCTATGCAGAATCAAACCAAGGCTGTTGCTACCAGAAGAGATCCACTGCACCGCTGGGACCTGAGCATGGCACACAGCCACCAGTCACTGTGGTTCAGTAGCCACTTTCCTGATACGTAGTCTCAATGCTTTTAGCAATGACTGGGTTGGTTTCTATTTGCTAATGAATGAGATATTGTTAATGAATGCTGCTCAGCCGTGGAGTTAAAGCAGGATGCTTAGCTTATTGATGTACTGTACTCCCAATCTCCATCTGGTTTCCATGGAGCAGAAGTTAAAGAGGAGGTGGTGGGGGGGTTTGAACCAGCAGAGGAGTGGGCGATTGAAATTCAGCGCTACACAAGGGAGACCCTCTTACAAGAGCGCGATCAGGGAGGGGAGGGAAGGAGATGTACTGTCGAGCCACTCGATTAAAGAATCAGTGTCCAATCTCCTGGATTACACCCCCTGACCTGCCACGCCAAATCCCCTATTAAATAAGTCAAGAATTGAATTCTTTTTACTTTCCTTTCTGCTAACTGGCTTATTGACTCAAGTGCGCTCAGTGCTTTGTGGTGAGGCTCGCCTTTAAATTGGCTAAAGGAAGAGCTTAAGAACATCTGATCATTATTAGGAAAGTCATGACATTCAAAGCCTTAGTGTGCATATATAGATATTTTTTTCAGATTCAACGCGCCGTGTGATGCAGTTTTGCCCCAGCTCTTGTGGAGCAGGGGGGGGTCACACGGTCAGTTAAGATTAGCGATGGTGGTTGAATGTCCTCCTAATGTTTCAGCGAAACATTTAGCAGCTTCAAGTTTAATGGGCGAACAGCGTGAAGTGCTTGCCCTCATCATATCACATTGGAATGAATCTGAGGGAGGAGTGCTGCGGTTAGCAAGCGTCTTCTTTCCCAACTCCTCCCCGCCTTCTTCGGCAGAAGACTACCACTAATGAAAAACATTTAGCTTTTTCAGCATATGGCAGGAGTTTACACAGAGAGTAGAGGGAATTCTCTTGAACAGATGTATGGAGATGTGCATATCAGCGTGATTTATTTTAACAGAACCACTACGCTAAACTGGCTAGGGGGCATTTTTCGCTCTGTAGATCATAATGCTAGTGGGATGAAGTCCATATTTTATATGGCTAAATTTACAGCCTTAAGTCACATTAAAAGGCCTGAGCAGTGCTGTATTAATATTTATTTGCCATATGGGGCATACTGTAAACGTATGCCAGTTGACTAGAAACTGTTGTGCCTTCATTTAGATCTGATGCTTCAAAGCCTTAAATACTGCTTAGATGCAAGTTGGACATTAGTTGAAAACAGAGATTCAATATGCCAGCAGAGAGCAGCTCACAGTTTGACAGCTCAGGCAGCAGTAATTATAAGTTGGTACAGATCCGTTAATACTGAAACATCCTTTAATAGGTAGACATACCCAAATATAGAAAATATTCTTGCACCTGACAACATCTTATTTCAACCCCAAGATTCCTTCTGCACTCCCTTTTTCCAGCCCCTCAGCAGGAGCAATAAAAGTATGGGAGGGGTAAACAGAAGGAAAAGGCCAGAATCCCGGACTCAAGAATGACCCCTTGGCATTCTGACCTTTTCCTACTCTTGAGGCCGTTCGTGTTGACAGAACCCTGGTGGGGGATGGGTAAACAAACGAGCCACATGGAAAAGAACTCCAGGCAACCACAAGTACAACAAAAAAAACACATAAAACCTTACCCAGAACTCTCTCAGTCACTCGCTCCAAATTAGCATGTAATATAGACTGTTTGAGTTAGCTGAATCTCGTTAGATATAAAAATAGTGCAAGTTGATTCAAAGAATTGTCTACTTTTGCAGAACTTTCTGTGTTCTTGGCACAGCGTGTCTAAATCAGGAATAATCCCTTTACTCTTATCTTTTAATCTTTCTTCATTTCTCTGAACTGTGCTGCATAAATAACAACATCCCGCTTGTCTTTCTGAGCCTGGAATCAGCATGAGTGTATAAGATAGGCATTTCCATCACTTAAAAAAACACCTAGAGGAGGCTCAATGCTCTGGCCATTTGATACCAGCTTTATTTCACTGGAAGTCAGCTATAAAGTGGAGGCTTGATCATTTATGGCTGTGGCCTTGTGAAACGAGCCCTTTCCATAGGCCTTGATGTTGAGTGTATTTTACTTTCCTATGCTCCACTGGTGCCTGGAATCTCTAATGTGGCAGATAGACGCTCGCCACTGATAGATTTGTGTCCCTCGGGACAGGTTTGTATCACTGTTGGCTGTCAGTGCATACATTATGCCGTTTAAGCAAGAATGATCACTGCTATTAACAACAAAGCAGGCCCAATTGAATAATTTAACGTAGTGGGTAGTGGGTAGTGGCAGTGGCTCGTTGCTGATAAAAGAAGGGAGTGGAGAATTGATCAAACAGCTCGCCCTCACCCGGCTGCAGGAATATAAATAATAAAATGAGATCAGAGTGATTGGCTACGGTGCCCTGTTCCAGTCCGGTGCCTACTACTTACATTTCTCTCCCACTGAGATCCTCGCTGTGGACATCTTGATTCCACTTTGCTGCTTGCAATGGCAAATCAATACGTTCCATAAAAGATGGAAGTGGGAACGATTGGACGTACCTCATGTGAAATCCTAGAAAGCAATGTGCGGTACAGGGCTGTTTTTTTTTTCTCTTTTCACCTTGGTCAGTGCAGGCTTTTATGACTCGCATGCACAAGAGAAAAAAAAACATATCTCTTTCAAATCAAGGCTGCTCATAAGTATTCAAAGTCTACTTGAGATTCCTCTCATGCCTCTGTTGAAAGATACCTCACAGATTTGTAGGCTCTGACTCCCTCTAGAGGGAGCAAGGATTAAGAACAGAGGATCAACAACAACATGCCTCCTTCTGTAAACACCCACTTCAAGTTTGTTCTTTTGAGTTCCTAGTTTACACCAAATTTCACATTTGGGATGTACTTTGCAGGATTAAGACGGCAGACATTCATCCCATCTAAAATTGATCATGCTTAGAGAGCCTCTGCGGCAAATGTGCACTTTCAAATGAACATCAAACCCACAGATAGCAGGGTGATACATAAGTTAATGTCTTCACAGTCGCACCACCGTGGATCCTGCATACTGTGGCTTGTTTCGTCTTCAGCAGCCCACGTTGTCGGAGGTTCGACATCAGTATGAGCAATGCATGATGTAACAGTTCTGTAAGGGTTCATTTATTAGAGACAGAAACACATCCTCAGCTATCAGAGAGATTTATCAGTTACTTAAGATCATGGTGCTATTTCTGGCCTGGATGTCACGAGTATCTTGGAATATCATGTTCTGAATCAAGATCAGCTCATAATTTCTTTTGAGGTTATGATCACGTTACTTGAGGATTGATCCCAGACAAATGATTCTGGTTTTGACATCCTGTTAATTTAGTCCAGGAATTTGATCAAAGGTTTCCTTTATCTTTTAAATTAACTTTATCTGTAACAAAGTAGTGAAAAGCCAACAAAAACTGAACAGTAATAATGTTGATAGTGAGAGCACAATTTTATTTTTTAGACATTTTTAAGAACTTCCACTCTCTGTTTTGGTTTCATTTAATTTTCTGGTGTTTTGTTTTTACTTTATTGCTCAGTGGTTCTCTTTGTATCTCTTACACACACACACACACACACACACACACACACACACACACACACACACACACACACACACACACACACACACAATTCTATTACAAATCCAGACACTATATGCACCTATTTCAGAACTCAAAGGATGCTGAATGTTAGAAGGAAATGTTCTTTAGATATATGAATTTTATTTTACACTAAATTTATACATACTGCTGTGCAAAATGTCTCAACACAGATTTTACAGAGTGGTCTCTGACACGTGTCAGCCAAGTACTGTAATATCTGAAGGGGTCACTTGGAGTAATAGTGCCCGAAAAGAAAAAAAAAACAGTACACATAAACAGACATTCCCTCTCCACCACAAGCAAATTGCCGCGATAAACCCCATAGGTCTTGGGTGCCTTAAACCTCTTATTTACTGAGACTGCCATGACATATGCATTGCTATGTGGTTTGCTGTGCGGCCAGGACCTTTGCCCACTTTCCCAAACATTTTCTGCATTTCCGTAAGGAGCCACAAGAGGCCGCTGTGCGCATATCGTCCCTCTTGTAGAACTTAAGCCACTGTAGTTGAGCCATTTAAGTCTGCTGTTGGAGCTCAAACTGTAGTCTAAGCAGAGATAAATGGGAGCAATGACCTAATGCTGAAGAGACAGATTGGAGGGAGGAAGAATAAAGACAATGGGATACAACAGAAACTGACGCATGTCTCAAATTGCGCACATACAGTGTATTGTATTACATTGTTTTTAAATGCTGGTCAGCTTAATTTCTTGGCCCTGCAAACACAACACTGTTCATCCAAATAGTGTTACATAATGCTATGAAGACAAAAATAAAATGCGGATATCCTACAGTTGTACACAGGTCACAGAGAAGGCAGAGTCAAAAGCCAATGAGTAAAGAGTATTTTAAGTGTTTATTTTCAAGATAAACTATGTAGGATTTTCCTTAAAACATCGTATAGACTAATACAGAAGTCATTCCTCTTTCAATCATCACGTATGACCCAGTACGACTGTGTGTATTTTTCTGTAGAGACTTTACCCTCTGCCTGCATTTTCTTATTTTCTTCTTATTTTCTGTGTTTGGGACGTTCATAGGCGTGTACCCCCACATTTCTTGGGTTAGGTCAGGCCATTAACGAGCAAGCATGCAAGAAACACAGCACCATAAAATCCCTAAACAATAACAGCAAGATGAATCTGAATCTGAGGTTGGCTTACTTTCGCTTTTGCGTGTTAACAAACAGTAACCGGCAGTTCTGCATGGCATTTCCAGTTATCAGTGGATTTATTTAATCTGTTTGATGACCTTTCATTTCATGCTCTCATTATCTTTCTGTGAGTGAATGTTATATTTGAGCATGATCATATGAACACAGTATATGTGAGACTTACACTGGTATATTTGAGTTTTGCATCGCCGTGGTTATGCAGCTTATGGAAGTATTTTATTTACATGATGTGCTAAAGCAGTGACAGTAGCGCTGTTTACGTTCTGTTGACTTCCATCATTTGTAATTTTAATGCCATAATTATAATATAGTCTCATTCACTAATACTCATTCCGTGTTATTATTTGTATCACGCACGTGATCTCAATGTTTTTCCTGTATTATATCCCATGTAATTGCGCTAGGGCATGCTATGTGGTCAGGCTTAATATTTGGCACGAGATAGTACCACCCTGGATCCACTGTTATTATGATGATGGCTGAGGAGCAACAAACCCTCCCATAAAACTAAATCCGAAATTAATGTGCCTATAAATACACACAACAGATCGAGTATCGAGAGAGGGGGGCAGCACCTTGTCCACACCCTACATCCTGGCATCCCGCACAGCGAGCATGATCTCTCTTGTTTGTTTTCCACGTTAAGCCTCATTAAGGAGCTCTGTTCTGTAAAACTGTGAAGTCCTCCTGTCAAGTGTTCCATTCCTCGCACAAAATGCCACATCTGACACTGAGAACATGTTGAGATCACCGGCTCCTGTCTGGAGACTCCTCGAGAGCTATAACCAGTAGAAACCAATAACAAAAACACAGAGAGCACAGAGAGCAGAGGAAACTGCTCTCAAAGCGGCAAAGTTGGAGTTGGAGTTGGAGAATTGGAGCACTGAGGTGATGTGCTGTAAAATGTTGGGTTTCTGTTAATGGGCTTTGGGTGGCTGTTTTCCGCTTTAAAGTAGCTTAGCTGTTCCAATTCTGGTCTCTCTCACTGACCTCACTCAGCCCAACTTTTTTCTGTCTTTCTCCCACCTCCCCTATATCTCTCTGACCAAATTATTTCCACCACAATGGCACAGCCTCGGAGTTCCACTGCACACGGTGACAGGAAGGGGATTAAAAAAAAAAAAAAAAAAAAGATGTCCAAAACAGAAACCTTGTTGCCATGATACACCAAAA
The DNA here is from genome assembly GCA_035609425.1 of Epinephelus awoara. Classification (NCBI taxonomy): domain Eukaryota; kingdom Metazoa; phylum Chordata; class Actinopteri; order Perciformes; family Serranidae; genus Epinephelus; species Epinephelus awoara. The sequence continues at coordinate 25,277,579 of CM069298.1, read as the reverse complement.
CAAACTCTCCCCGTGACACAGTTGTCTGGTTCATTTCCTGTGTGGCTATTCTTTACCAACAATGACAATGACACGACAAGGGTCATTTTATGATAAACACCGATCAAGGCAAGGACTTGGAATTGCCTAATAAAGACAAGCTGAGGCAGGTCTGCAGGACACTGTGTCTCATATCAGGGACCTCACGAATCCCTGTTGGAACCCAAAGCAGATGGAAAGTCTCCTCCTTCCGCCTGCACACCATGTCTCTCTCTGTCTCCTTCCATGTCCCTCTGAGGTTTCCATTATAAGAATGACATTTTTTTTATTTTCTATCCCAGCTTGTTTCCATCTTCCAAGTGCGGAGCTTGGTCAGCAATTACTCAAGAAGCTTCCAGCACTGCTGCTACCATCTCCAGCCATTCCTCCCTCCTCAACAATTTAATTTTCAGAGGTTTGTAGCTATGCTCATAAGACTCTGTTTTAGACCCCACAGCTGTAGTCTACAGTCTGCCTATAAACTTGGATGAGCGAGACAAGATTTATGATCTTGAGGGCCGTTTGGATGGTGCCGCAAGCCTATTCTGAGACCAATCCCACTCACAGTATTGAAAGAGAAGGTGACCTTGTTACAGTCAATCTCAAATTTATTTCCAAAGGGAGCGCCCTTGTGTCATTGGCCCACATTCAAACTAAGTGACTGAGTTCAAGCTTTTAAATCTCAATTAAGCCGTGAGTGATCAAAGAAATATGTGTCTAATAATGTTTGCTGAGGGTTGCAAATACTGGCTGATTTTAAATGCCGCTGTGCGTGGATTTGCATGGAAAGCAAAGGTCTGTAGATATTTTACACGTGCTGTAATTCAGATAAAGTTGTTTCCTATTAAAATTAAGTTGTTTCCAATTAAATATTTTTTCTTACAAGTATCAGCTATGTTCTGATTCATGGAAAAAAGCCCACATATACGCTTCAAACTTCCTGATTACAGGTTGTCAGAAGGTTTACATTATGCTCAAGCTGTGACTTAATGCAATAGAGACTGACTGTATAGGGTGTTCCTGGCAGTACATGTGGAAGAGTTCATTCTGGATATTATATGGGTGTGGAGCCTGCCAGGTCACACACGCATGTGCATATGCTCAGATATGCACACCGAATCTCTAGCATCCTATCTATAGATGCCCTTGAGGGTGCTATAATGATCTTTACTTTAATGTTGTTCCCTCCTGCTGCTGTCTCCTGCAGATGGACCTTTTGCTGTGGTATTAACAGGGTGTAATGGGATGTGAAATCCAAGTCTTTGTCATTTTCAGCCAGGGCAGCCATAGCCGCATAGCTTTCCTGGGTGGAGACTCCAGAGGACAGATTTAAAGCTTTCTACGAAGTAACGTGTAGATGCATTCGATGTGATTTAAAGATCGAGGTAAATCAAAGCCAGACAGGGACTATTTGGAGTGTGTCTTCAAATCAAAGAGTGTGGTACATGTGAGCCAAAACTATGTTAGATGTCTCTGGCAAGATTTTATGAATTAAGTATGCGTTTCAAGCACTGAGAGTGCTTTGAAGTATCTGCAATCGGATGGGCGCCTGTATGTAATTCTTGAGGCACTGTATCTAACTTAATCTAGCATGATTTACCTATAGACATATATGTCATGTCAAAATGAACGGACTTCATGTAAACAGGGTCGGTAAGTTCAAGCACATATGTCTTAGAGCATGATAAAGTGTCTAAGAAGTGCTTCTTAGTATCGGGCCTCATTTTTTCTTTCATATTGTGTCACGTCATAATCACCATCCACCTTACCTCTTTTTCTTCCTTACTCCCCTTTAACTGCATGTGTGTAATAAAGTATAAAGCCTGGTGAGGTAAATGGACAGACAGAGCCCCGCTCCTCTTAAGGGACCGATAATTATGCATAAACACAGTGGCTGTGCAGAGTAGTTAACCTTAAAAGAGTTCATAAAAACAAGCTGTCTTCATAAGTGCAGCGTTCTCTTTAGAGTGCAGCCCATAAATGAGAGCATATTTGGCCTCCAGTTTGACACAGTCCTGCAATATTAAGTTTCTAACCCGCACCTCGTCATGGCAATATGCTCCTGGCAACGGTTGTCGCCGGCTTTGCTAAAGAGCTGCTGCAGGCATCTGTCTTACCTGTGAAGCTCACGGCCTAGTTTCCATCCACCGCATCTAATGGAGACGGCACGCCGTGCCATGATAGAGTGAAGCTGTTAACTTTTAGGGAAAAAAGCAGCTCGTGTTTACTGTCTGTCCCCTATGTTACCATAGAAATGGGATGAATGGGATGCCATGATGAGATTCCTTAATATTAAAACCACATGGCTCCATAGACACCTTCATTCTGTCTGACCCTGCGTGAACTCTCGGACCTTTAACAAAAACAAGTTAACGCTATTAATAATAAACCGACCCAGCAACGTTTGTTAACTATACTTACTTTTATATATACCTCTGAAAAACCTCCTGTAACCAATGTGTAGTCAACAATGGATGTCATTAAGTGTAATGGCTCCTGCGTAATTTGTTGTGCCCCGACAGCACCACTTCCTTCATGTACTCGGTAATGAGGTTTTACTGTGGGCTGTGGGCAGGGGGCCCATTGTCTTTGACCAACCACAGTCACTGTGGTGCCAGCTGAGAAGCCTCTATAATGCAGCCCAGGATGAGCGTGATCTGTGGGTCATGAGAAAATGTTTCCCATCAGGAAAATATCTCTATTACAGCGATGATGAATGAAAGCATCAGCAGGGCTGTGTTTTTCCGGCAAGGTGGGCAAAATAGGACTACGCATCAGTGTATTGTTGAGTTTTGTAATATGGCATTCATTTTCCAGTGAAGACCATTTGTCTCAGATTTTGGTAATTTTGATGTCTAGACCAGATGTGCAAGAACCAATAGTCTGCGTAAGGTAGAGCGCAAAATAAAAAGCAGAGTCAGGATGGATCATTTTGTAACCTGGTGTCTTGATCCATCTTAGAATCTTTCTGCAGTGCGAGAGATTATTCCCGGTAAGGTCAGAGTATAGAATATCATAACTGTGAACCGTCAGAGATGCACAAAATTAACTTTCCCATTATCTTCTCCAATGTAACATTATCGCTGTCATAACTTTCAGCTTACATCAGTGACTAAATACTCTTTGTGAAGGTCAGTGTATTGTGAAAGCCCTGCTTAAATATTCCTTTGTGGGTTGAGAAATGTTCCCTACTTTGTAAACGAAAAAAACCGTTTAAAAACCCACTGGCTTGTCTGAAAAAAGCATAGCCACAAAGCTGTTTTTCATGAAAATGCGACATTTAGGGACACACGGTTTTACAGGATGGCAATGTTTCCTAGACGCTGTATTCACCCCCAGTACCAATGCATTGAAGAATGTCCCACAAAAACACAATAATATGCAGTCAAATATTATTTCAGTTACCTCTGTGTGTTATAATGTTACTAAAATGTTACTTATATACTATTGAAACCAAACAGTGGTAGCGGTAATGCACCTGATAGCCAACCGCCGTTAAAAGACAAGAAGAAGAAGAAGAAACCAAACAGTGGGGCATTGTGTAAATATACAATTGAAAATATGTTGACACTTTTTCTGTGTAAGTAATTCAAAAAAGGATGTATACAGTCTGTTCTGCTGACAGAGGAGACTGCAGATGCAGCCTTCCCGAAAATACGAAACCAGTGTCCATTAACCTGAAAGCCTGGGGTTTCACATAATAAACCATTAGGCATCTGGACAAACAGAAGAGAGGTGGTGAAAGGTGGATTCAAAGCGCAGTGAGGCAGACAATATTTCCTTTCCCCCCCTCTCTCCTCCTTGATTTTCCTTTTTTCCTGCCGTTTTTTCTCCCTCTGTATATTACCCTGCCTTCATGCCTCTATTTTCTTCATAAACCCTCTTGATTTCAGTCTGTTTTTCAATTTCCCTACCAAACACACACACACACAGACCGGAGTCCCGCACACATCTTCCTTCTATGGTCTAAATCCTGCTGTTTTAGGAAACTGCTAGGGATATTTGACTCTCCAGCTCTGAGTCGTTTGATCTGTAGGCCTATTCCCTGTTAGCTCTTGCATGCAGCCTGGAGTCCCAGTGGGCAAAGAACAACAAATGAATTAAATCCAGTGCCGTATCCAGCTGAAATAAAACACACCCAGGAGATCATCCAAACTAACAACCGTTGTAGAAAAAAACAAGTATCATGAGCAACTGTGTTTACGTTGGCTACCATTCTGTTGTTAAAGTCTTCAAGTTTTCACAGCAGGATTGTTATGAAGGGTGAAACTTTCAAAATTTATTTTCTAAACCATTTTATTTGCAGCACAACATTAACAGTGCATCAGAGTGATGAAAGCTATTTGAAAAGGCTCATATAAAACAGTCACACTGTGTTTGTGTATATTGTTAAACAGTTTGGAATAGTTCAGCATTTTTGAAAATACATTTATTTGCTTTCTTTTCCAACTAACTAATCTATGTCTGCATCTGTTCAACCACCTAACTTATCTGTATATGTATCTGTATCTGTTTAAGTTTAACCAACTAACTTATCTGTATCTGTTCAACCAACTAACTTATCTGTGTCTATATCTGCATTCAGAATTGGTGGGGTTTGAATTGGGAGTGGATGGAGCCTCACTGGAAGTTGCCTTTTTTAAAACCTGATATTGCTATGAGTTGATCAGAAGTTACGATATTCATTAATTATTAGAAAACTCCAGGGCTCCAGATCATTTTTAATCACAAGTGAACAGCTATCCAGATGAGGACTTTCCTTCATCATGAGTAAACATGAACATTTTACTGGGACACTCGTACACATAAATAAGTGTGTCAGTTCACCTGACGATATAACGTGCTAGTAACTGAGCTTTAGAAGTACTACTTGCTGAGTTTTATTTACTTTGGACAAAGCCACTGTAGCTGTTTCCTCCTATTTCCAGTCTTTATGCTAATCTGAGCTAACAGTCTCCTGGCTGTAGCTCCATGTTGAACCTACAGACATGAGTGTGGTATCATTCCACTCACCTGACTGCAAGAAAGCACATAAGTGTATTTTGCAAAATATTAAACAAATTTTTTAATCTCACAATAATTAGGCTACTGACTGAATGATGTTGTTTAACACATTGTTTTCTGAGACTACACACACAGCTGCAGTTTCCAAGCTAAGTAAGGTGAGGACTTGAACAACACTGACCTCAAGATTTTTTAGACATGAACACACAGGCAGTGAAACAGACGTAAATTCTATCACCACATCATTGGTGTTGTCAGTGAGGCAGGCACATAGTGTTGAACATAAAGTGGTTGTTATATGCTTCCCCTCACTTTGTGTGTTTGTGTGTGTGTGTGAGTGACACTATAATGAGTTAAGCATAAGACGGTGGAGTCTGCACTCATTCAAGAGCAGTGACGTCGTCCTCTTAGCGGAGCGAGGGGAGTTTTTGGGAGACCACTGCAAGTGGAACTCCTTGCGAGGCTGGGCTGTAACCTGAAGCCAAAGAGAAGTGAGAGAGAGAGAAACTGAGAGAGAAAGAAAGGGAGAGAGGAAGAGAAAGAGAGAGAGAGAGGGAGAAATGGAGGAAGGGGGAGGGAAGGACTGAAGGGCCAAGAGAAGGTGATGTCAGCTGAGTTCAGAAAGTAAACAGAGTTCCAGACTGCAGCATGCTGTCTGCGGGACCGGGACTGCAGCTGGGGCAAACCCATGGGGGCACCCAAGCGACCCCACGGACCCGCACCTTTATCTCTTGGAAGGAGGGCTGGTTCCTCCTCCTCCTCTCCCTCTTCATCTCCTTACCCCAAGGGACAGCCTGGCCCTACGGTAAGAGACTGGCAAAGACCTTGCCTTTGCTGCTCTTCTTTCTCTCCCTCGCACTGTCTCTGTTTGGCACAGCCTCTTGGTTTGTGTTCTTTGTTCTCAAAAAGCCGGCATCAGCAGCTCTCTCCATCCCCTCTTCCCTTCTGTCCTTTAAGAGCCGAACAGCGCTCAGCAAGGCTTGTAAAAGATGACCCACTGAGAGACAGTGATGTAAAATCCAGCTTTTTACAGAGGGTGCAAAGAAAAACAGCACTGACAAAGTTTGTGCAATCTTTGACTTTACAACTCTTGTTCTGAAATACAGAGTGAAGGACTGTCCTGTGTGGGTTTGTTTATGGTCCCATTAAAAAGGGATTCTGTGATCTTCATACTCCCTTCTACTCATTGCTGTTGTTTCTTTGTGTGAAATGAAAGTGAGAATGTTTTTCTGGTGTTAAATAAAAGAGGCAACAGCTGGATGTGGCCACACATTCCTTGAGGTAAAGTGAGGCGGTTTGAGTCCTAATAGGGGTGTTGAATCTTGGCACTGGTTCCCTTTTGTGTGAGAGATCGTCTTTAATGCTCAAGTGTGTTTTCTCCCTGATTAAGATCTTCTCTGCCTGTTTACCCCGGGTGACCACTTGAACTGCCGCAGGAAGACATGAGTCATGTTTGAGTCAATCACGCTGGCCGTGGTAATGTGTATACCGTACACCGTCTCCAAGGCTCCTAACCAAACCTCTGCCCTCTGTCTGATTCCCCTTCGCACGGTTACCAAGCAGTAAAATAATACCTTCAATTTGTAATGTTGGTATCTGTGGCGAAGGGCTGGGCAGAGCACAGCTGTGTTAAGCTGCAGTGACTAAGAGTTCTCTCTGGCAGATTTGCCGACTTATGTTGTTGTCAGCTGAGTCACCCTCAGCACGGCTTGTTTCATAATCGTGCATTATCAGCTGATGATAGATGTTTTCAGTTGAGCAATCGCAAATAGTTTCCTTTTCTCGGAGCAGAACGTGGTGTTTACATGCCAATCCTGACTTTGTGGACATGTCTGTTTACGTGTGTGTGCCTGTGCTTGTGTTTGTGTCTATTTTTGTGTGTTTTGGTGTCCTCGCTGAGGCATTTTTGATCGATGTAAGGCTTCCTGTTTAGGATCCTCCACCCACGTGAATCCTGAGATGTCCACACTCATCTAATAGTGTTTAAAACTAAAGGAAGCTGTCGGGACTATTAGGTAGTGTGCTGTAGGAAACAAAAAACCAAGGCTAGCATGCTTAGAAATAATATTATATTGGAGCAAATGAAATCTTGGCTCAGAAAACAGTTACAAGAAGAAAAACATGGCCTCTGGTTGAGCAACTGGAAAAAATAGTGTGATATCAGAATAAAGAGTTCATTCCAAGGTTAGCAGCTAAATGCTGAAAACAAATGTGCACATCTCAGACTCGCGTATGACCTACATATCGATGTGTGTTCGTACCATTTCATCAAAGTGGGTAATACAGTGAGAGGATATATCATTGGGTGTGTGGTTTCCTAGCAGAGGGAAGTTTATTTAAAGCAAATCTGCAGGATGACCACTGGGATCAGCGCTTGGGATCGGGCTACATTCAGATACGCAAAGCCCACAGAGATCCCATGGGAGTTTCCCTGTTCCACGATAGCAAAATCACTCCAACCTCAAAATACCAGACAGCTGCTGTGGGCAGTAGGCGAAAGGAATTATACACTCACACATACATGCACAGCACGTGCGCTCACAGCTGCTGTAAAAACAGCTATTTTTCCATGATACATCAGCATGAAATAAGCCCCATTTTGTCAGGAGGAAACTATTTATTCAGTGGATATATACTTTAAGCTGTCATTGTTTTCAAAGGGAACTTTTTTTCTGACATGGTTTCTCACTTAATTATGGCAGCAATCAGCTGTGACTTAATGAGGTTGTGGCGAGGATTACGCAAAACAGCGTGGTCAAATAAAACTGACACTGCCTGCAATGATAGATGCTACCAAGGATGAGTAAGGAAAGATGTTTTTTTTTTTTTTTTTAAATCTGGGTGAACTTAATGTTAAAGCAATACTTCAGCATTTTGGAAAATATGACTTCACTTTCTTGCTGAGACATAGATGAGAAGATTGATATCACTCTCGTGTCTGTCTCTTAGTCTAAATATAGACCTACCTCAAGTTAGCGTAGCTCAGCAGAACAACTGGAAATGGAGCAACAGCTAGCGTGGCTCCGTCTAAAGGTAGCAAAATCCACCCACCAGCACTCCTTAAGCTCACTAAATAACATGTTTTACATGTCTCCTTGCAAAAACAGAAGAGTAAATACGTGTGGTTGTACGCAGGGTTCTGGTTCTCCCTGACTATTTCTTGATTCGGGCGCAGTCCAACTTCCTGGAGTCTCCAGAGGAAGTGGGAAGTGACTGTGTCCAGGCAAGAAATAGTCTATCATAAAACCGCAACATTTCATTTTTTTCACTTAAGTTTTACACCTCAAGGTCGGGCTAGCAGTTCCAACCTGTTTCCAGTCTTTATGCTAAGGTAAGCTAAGCTAACCAAAGTTTATACACTATTGATGGGATGAAGCTATCATGAGCAGGTTTGCCATATCGACAGGGGCGTGCTATCAGTCTTCTCATCTTACTCTCACCAAAAAAGCCAAGAAGCCTATTTTCAAAAATGTTGAACTCCATGTATGTAAGTTAGTCAAGCCGGAAATATTGAGATACATCTTCTACATAGTTGACACAGCCACAACATTGTGCATGTGGAACCCTTAAAGTTTTCACGGGGCTCCACTGAATCCATCTCCACATTGTGCTCTTCCCCTTTCTTTGTAGGTAAAAATAGCTTAGCTATGGTAGGAGTGTGTAGCAAGTCAAGACTGATAAGATACAGTGTCTGAGTGGTGAGCAAGAAAAAGACAATAAGTGGTGTAAATGCCACAGGAAGCGGTGTGCTCAGCTACATTTCTTATAATATCAATGTATATCAAATCAGTGCTCAATGCAAGTTATTTGAGACTCTGGAGGCAGCGCTCGGCTTTAAATGTCAAAAAGTCAATGCTGTTGCGAAATAACAGCAAATACTGACCTTGGGGTTTTTATTTAGCCTAGTGCAGAGAAAGTTGCTTCCAGAAAATGATGGCACAATTTCAGAGCTGATTCAGGCTTATGAGTCACTTGTAAGGTCAAAGTCAGCACCTGCAGCACATTTTAAGTGTATCCATTTATCAATAGTGCTGGTTCTGAAAGGGGTTCTGAGGGGTTATGAAACAGTTATGTGCGTCTGTGAGCTTTATATTTTGGGGAAATATATTTTAATGTAGGAAATCTGATTCAGAGTAAACAACAACATGGAAATTTGACAGTGTGTTCTTGCCAGAAGTCAGAGTTTGCTGCAGCTCTCCACAGGTCAGTGGGCGTACAGGGCAGTAAAGTCAGACACAGGGTCACAGGACTTGCGTGAATTTCCGTGACCACATCTCCTGCCCCTGGTCATAATGATGTCAATCTCTGGATCCACATCAAAGATGAGCAGCTGAGAAATGTCGGCTCACAACCTGGGTCTGTAGAGCTTCTGATTCGGTGGGAGTGCTTTGTGACACACCAAGGTCTCCACCAGACGACGGGGCGTCTGTTATGATGCCCGTGTTAGTGCTATTTTCATTTCTATGGCTTCTTGACATGCATGTTAAGGAGCAGCTCAACATCTGGAACGGAAAAAAAGCAGACGCTACTTATATAAGACCAGAAAAGCCAAACAACCCACACAAAAATCTGCACGCTGCAAGCTGCAGAACCGAGGGGGGAAAAGCTTTGTGATCTGCTGTTGAATTGTGTTTCTATGGCTTGGTGCCAGTGTCTTGTCACACACACACACAACACAACACTAGTTATGTGTGCACTGGGGGAATATTTCAACACTATGCATATACCAAAACATAAATATGAGACAGACTGGATGGAGAGGTTGCTAGACAGCCATGAGGAACAATGCGGAAGCAAACTTTGTTATGGGATGAATTTCTTCGTTGTTATGTTACCTGTCCGACAGCTGTCAACACTTCCAGTTTGTGATTAAATACACATTAGCCAGCGGCACACAGCACCACCACAGTCTCAGGTTAAATTACAGGTCTTGGCAACATAATGTTAAGTGCAGTGAAATTAGAAATTGATGTCATTTTTCCATGCGTTTGCAAAAACATACTTTGTGTTCAAAAACAATTGATAGGCTTAGAGCCAAAACACAAAAGCCCACTCGCTTGTAAGCTTACTCCTATCCACGTGCACTTCCCCACCTGTCCAGACCCTCCGAAAGTGCTGTAAAAAAAAGCCCCATGAAATTATTACTGTCCAGTCTGTAGTTACCTGCAGGTGTTGACCTGGAAGCCTCGCAGATGTGTTTTTACAAGGCAGTAAGCTTATCGCCGAAATGAATAAATCCAAATTGCCGGGGCGTGAGCCAAGGCACAGTTACGTAAAAATGATCTTGCTGTAAATCAGTAAACACCTATTAAAGAGAGGGGATAGCCTTCCAGAGAAATAAAGATGCATTCCAGCGTGCACCCAGCACTGGAGGAGAAACCACGGAGTCATGCTTCAGAGAAAAACATAACAGCCTTATCAACAGAGCTGGGGGTCAGCAAACTGAATCCGTTCACAGCGAATAAACACTGAAAACGCTGCAGCCTGTGTTTATTTACCTCGAGGAGAAGCGTTAAGAAAAAGGCTTTTGGGAATCTAATCCTATCATAGCTGCATGCTTTTTCATGCCACTGTCTGAAGGGAGGCAGAAGATGTATTACCAGCCCCAGTTAACAAATAAAGATCTATTCTCCTCTACTGTAAATCAGGGTGTCTATAAGTGCACTGAGGGCAGTTACAGCCACAGGATGTCATTCTTCTATCTAAGGACAAGACACAAAGCAGCGATCCATGTAATGACAATACCAGGCCAGCTCATAAAGTCTTTTGACCCTTTCAAGTTTATGCCCTGTAAATCAGGTTTGTCTTTCTGGCCAGCGTCCATTAACAAACCCCTGCTTGCGAGCAGAGAAGCTGTCCCATAAGGAGAGGAGATAGTGTCAGCACCTCTCAATCGCCATATGTCAGGCTAACACCTTTTAAATACTGTTTTCATCCAGCACTGTTATTTGTTGCTAGTTGGCTAATGGTAGTGGTTCAAAGACTTGACAGTAAAATTGGCCAGTGACACAGTCGACAATGGCTTACGTCCATCCTCCATTGTTTGACAATCTCCAGCCTCTGACTTATGTAATTTGGATCGTGTTGCAGCCACAACAACAGACATAGCTGTTTGAAATGTAGTTGCTTCCAACTACATTGTAATGTATGTGAGTAAAAGCAGACCAGAGTTTGGATGGACTCCGGGACTCCACTGAATAAAGTCAGGCTACTGTTATCAAGCAATTAACAGCTTGTGAAAAAAGTATTAAGTCTTTTGTGGCTCCAGAGGGAGCTGCACGGAATCGGATAAACTGCCTCAAGGGATGTTACTTGAAAATGATGGTGGGGTGGACTTAAGAAGAAGTGAGTTTACCAGACCTCCATAGCCCCTCCTCATCTCTGCTTGAGGCCAGTGGCTCGAGCCGCTACGAGCATATCTCAGCCAAGTTTCTGACAGAACTGTTAGTGGTTGGTTTGCATTGTGGGTAATGTAGGTGCCAGGTCATGGGACAGGACATAATCTTTGGTTTTTCTGCTGCATTGATTTCAATCAAGGTTTTTACTCCCTGTCGTAAATCTGACAATTTTATTGGAGCGCAATGCTAAATCAGAGGAGTACTCTTGTAAAAGCATGGGCTAGACTTTGTATGTCTTTTTAAAAATTGATTTCACTGAAATACATTGAAAAGAATAACCATTATAAGTCCGACTTTGCAGGTTGTTACTTGCTGTGCAGCTCAGTTGCCAGAAAAAAAATGGGCATTTGAGACCAACAAATAACAGAACTGGCTTTCTTCAGCGGCTTCGTAGTCACCAAACGTAGGTGTTTTGTTGCAAAACAGTGACAGGTTGCTCCAAAACACCCATGGGCAAAGTGCCATGATAACTTTTTATTACGGAGACATTACTGTGTTTCCTGCTGGGATAGCGGCATGGAAAGTGGTTGTTTCTTACTGAGACATTACTTTTCCAGCAGAGTTTGTGACCCCAAAGCCAGTTAAATTAATCCAAAACATGATCTTTTTCTAACCCTAACCAAGTTGTTTTTGTGCCGAAGCCTGACCACACATTAGCTAGAGCATTGTTGAAACATAAAGTTTTAATGTATGTGCTACATAATAGCGTGCAAATGTAACATCTGTGGTTTGCAGAAACATACAATGCCAACATTTTTTCTGGGAATTTGGTTGTGTTGTGCCATTTCTCATAATGCATATTTGTACTTGACTCACAGTACGTTGCTGAATCCTACCCTTTGCACAGTGTCCTCTTCTTGTCTCGACAGACATCTCTCTATACACGCGGACCGTGCCCATGCCGTGAATGTTTGTGGTTCTCACACTTGGTCAAATGAAATCCACAAAAATGACAATTTCAACAGAAACAATGAGCTTCTCCTTTCTTGTCTCTGGGAGGCAAACCAAGCTAAACAAATCAAGACAATGCAAGGATGTCAGCTTTGATTTAGGAACCAAAGCTCAGGGGTTGTAAGTTTACATTAATTTTTACCACAAGAGAACTGGCGGTTGGTGTTACAGCATGGGCATTGCATAATGGAGTGATGCGCTCAGGCGCCACGGTCCAAAAACATTTGGGTAACATTAAATCATAGTGCTGAGATCTATCGCACGCCATGCCACAAAGAGAGCGGACTTACCCCATGTTGTCACCGGCTTGCTGAATATGCTTTAAGGTTAATACACAAATCCAGCTGAGCCCATGTTATCAAAATAATAAATTACCCTCAGTACTGACAGGAATCATAAAACAGCTAAACCACTGCAACAGCTTCATAAAACACAAACTCTGTCCTTAAAAGAAACTTGCATTAAAGTTGAGCTGGTGGCATTGCAAAACCTACTTTCTCTTTGATTAATGTCACTGAGTTTGTCATATCTCACTGTGTCTGCTTGGAGGGATAGCTGAGGAGAAGGCCAGATTGTAGCTGGACTGAGATACAATTTATGATATCATTAATGCGGAAGGGCAGCAGGGACGATTCGGCATTCCAAGACATCTGTGCTTCTCCTCTCTCGTTGACCCTCCGCAATCAACTACTAAGAGATTAATCGCTTCTGGTTGTTGCCTTTGTGTGTCTGTCTCAGATTCTCGCTTTCACAAAACTCATACAAACAACAAATAGGCCTAGTGTGCAGCTGCGGCATTGCAAATAAAACCAGTGTGCTAGTGTGTCGCTGTGTTTTTCAGTGGGGGGAGTATCAGGAGGAATAAATGGTTGGAGGCTTGAGAGCAGAGGAGTTATTATGATTGCAGGGCTGGGAGAAGGGTACGTACAAAACGCTGCACTAACACTGTGCCAAGTTTAAAGTGCAGCTTCTGTTAGTTCTCTGTCCACATCTGCCACAAGAGAATTTCCACTTGTCTATTTCAGCTTTTAAATCCACTGTTACATAATTGTAACCACTCAGGCTCAAAGGTCCTTGAATCAGTGGTTTCCAATCCAATTAAACAATACATTTATTGGGTAAAAACTTTACAAAGTAGAAGCACTTTCTGATTAATGATTTGATTCTACTTTCCGTGACAGTGACTTTACCATTGCGGCATGTTCTCTGATGTCATGTAGTATGAGAACACACAAAGGAGGTAAACTACCGAGAGAGACTATGTGGTGGTGGAAATAACCAGAGAGCCAGTGCAGAGCAGCAGATCACATAAACACTGAACTCACCAAAGTCCTCCCACTGCTGCTCGGGCTTCTGCTTACCATAACCCACGTCTGTTCGCATATCCCCACAAGGCCAATCATTACACTTGTCTTATTTCCTCCATGCTTGACTCATCTTCCTCTCTATGTCTGTGCACGTATGGAATCATTCTTACATATGCTTGACATATTGTCTTCTTTAGATTACAGGTATTTGTACAACCACTGCCCGGGCCCTGAGTGGAATGTAATGTGCAGAGGCTGCTGCGAGTATGACGTGATCCGCTGTAAATGCCCCCTACAGGGGACTCCAGTTGGCTACGCAGTGCCCTGCTGCCGCAACGCCATCAACGAGTGCGATCCCTGCATCATCCATCCAGGTAAAACCTTTGCAAATATTCATATTTGAATGAGCACTTCACTTTTATGGGGCGCTGCAAACTTCATTACCTTGAACGGAATGAAAAAATTGGCATCCACTGTGTAAAGGCTACATCTGCTGATACCAGTCCGCTCATAAATCTATCCCTGAAACTGTTTTTTCTTCTTTTATATCTGCACTGTAGTTTGTGTAATACCAAATGATGCCTGTCAACCGCACAGCTGTTTGCACTGTAGCATTACAAACAGAATGACAGAAAGCCTGAAACTATTTGTGTCTGATCTAATTTGCTTCCAGGCCAACTTCACATTCGCACTTCTCCTGACGTGCTGGCAGGATCCTCTTGAATGGGTGTGGGAGCGAATGATCAAACTTGGAACTTTGATTTGTGAATGAAAGGGTGTAAAATATGTTGTTTTTTTTCATAGACGTGCGCATTGAAGAAATACAGGTGTGTACTGTATATACGTGAGAATATAATCACTTAAGGATGTCTACACATGTGCTGTAGCCCGCGCTTCCAAACTCTTGCTTTCTTCATGTTATTTTCCTACATGCCATCCGCCTGTGGAAGTAGGTCATGTTTTCTTTACAGCTTGAATGTATGTAAATTTTTCTTTACGGGGAAAAAACAGCTGTTTGGAATTTAATGGATACCTGTACATCACTTTTTACTGTTGAACACAAAAATGTGCCAAACCCTGTTTACATCTGCAGTACCTTTTTTTTTTGTAAAAATTCATACCTGCACCGAGGTCAGATGTTGCTCACACCCCCCCATGGATTGAGCAGTCACTTAAGTGAAACTCCATCCTCCGTGGGGAGCCATTTCAGGGGGTTCTCTCCACATTTCTATTTCAGGAAGCACCAATACATTTGTGTATTCTGTTGTGGTGACAGATGAGCGTGATGAGTTTAGCAGAGTTGATTTAAAGGAACATGGCAGGGGTCTGATGAAGGTGGGTGACAAAAATGTTCCCAATTCTGACTGTAACAGCTCCTCTGAAAGACTTTTGTGTGTGTGTGTGTTGCATTGTGGCCTATCACTCTTTAATGACGTTACTATAAGTTTGTCTCTTTCTTTTTTTTCAGGTTGCAGTATATTTGAGAACTGTAAGCGCTGTAACAATGGGACATGGGGCCCCAGGGATGACTTCTTCATAACTGGCAAATACTGCACTGAATGCCGGCCTGGCTGGTCTGGTGGAGACTGCATGCGTAAGTCTCTTCATTCCCCCAATTAGCGGATCCTACATGGCTTTTCTATAAATTATTTTTCTCTTTAAGTAAAATAATTACCATGTTCTATGAGTTCTTCCCCTCACCGTTGATTTATCCTCATCTGGGACAACTATGCCAGCTTGGAAGGCTGCCATATACCCAGGAGGTTTTCCGTGAGGAGCTGAATGACAAGTTGGAGTCAACAATTGGGAACCCCATAAAACAATTTAATATGTAACATTTGGACACTGACGACAGTTTTCTCAATATGCAAATATTCTGCCAAGGGGCACAACAAACATACATTTAATTAAAAGCAGAACCTGGAAAGGCTGCTGAATGCCTTGTTGCCTCTGTGCATACTGTGTTTATGCTTCTTTATGTCGCTGAGCACAACACTGGGCTTTTGCAGTGGCTTTGGAAACTGAAATGTAATTGCTTTTGGTTTGAATGGTAACCAAAGCGGCTGAATGTGGACCCTCAACATGATAATTAAGCTCTAATTAACAGCCACCGAAATTTAAAGAGCGCCAACTTTCCAAAATATAAATTTTTCCCATGTGTTTTTCAGAGTGCGGGGGAGTGATCCGTAAACGGCAGGGCCACTTGGTGCTGGAGAGCTACCCCAACAACGCTCGGTGTGAGTGGACAATCCAGGTGGACCATCCTTTTACTATAGAACTCAGGTGAGATCGTAAACCTTCTGCTACTATAGATGTTCACTGGTTGTGAGAATTTTGGAGGTGACATCAGTTAGCTTACATCAGGAAGGTTAGTGATAATATTCCCTGGTAACAGTTTACTCACAAGCACACGCAATCAAAAAGCATAATGGGTAAAACCACAGGTTAGATAGATTAGATTTAGGCAACAAACCTCCTTGGTAGGTTTAATTAACACATCATGGTTTGGCTTAAAATACATATGTTTGCTAGGGAGGAAACCTAACATGTCACATGAAATCTCTCATTTATAGCATGTCTTGTCACATATGTTGATATACTATGTTTAATTGTTAACTCTCAAAGGACTTTTGGTTTCAGACGAAACACAAACAACAATCTCCTGAATTAAAGTCCTGTGCTTGTTTGACCCATCCACCTCCCCTCCCTCTCAACCTAAGCAGACTTTCTTGCTCTTTGTACTACGTTGCCTGACTTTCTCCTTTGCTCCTGTAATAATTACCACAGCCACTAGAGGTCGCCGCCTAACAAAAATGCCCATATGGGACGTAATTTCTGCTCATAAAAACACCCTACGTGGTCATATTTGGAGGACAGGCCTGCTAAACACAAGGTACAGCTGATGGCTGATGGGAATGTCATTAGATTTCAAGTACTGTAAAACTTCAATTACCGATTTACAATTACCGAATTACAAAACCGAATTGTTGACCTCCCACTTTAGCTAACGTTAATTAGCTGTTTAGATCGCACATACAAATGTTTAAACCTTTGTCAATATGGAGATGCTTCAAACTGTTAGCTCGGTTGAATTTGCTGACACCATGAGCACCAGAGAAGACCGTAAGTCATTCAGATTTACCTGCACGATCATGTTTCCTATTTTTGCTGAGCAACAATTTTGTGTAAAAGGAATTAAAGGCCTGTCCTATATAGACACTTGTCCCTAATATAAGCCTGTTAAGTTCAATGATATAAGCAATAATAGCCCAGGCTACTAATTGAAGTTTTACAGTATTTCATTAGAAACCAAAGAGTTTGACAAATTAAAATTGGAGATCACAAACGTCTGCACAAACTCTCATCGCAGTCAAATAGTTGCTGAGATGTTTTGGCCTCGACAAAGTGGTGGACCAATGAGCAGATAAACAGACATTTCTATCCTAGACTCATGCCAAGCATTTCATGAAACGATTCAACAGAAGTTACTTACAGTGCCCAAGTTATTCTGAATAATCCACATACCTCTCTGTCAACAGTTTTCTTTCTGAACTTTTAACCCAAACATCTGTATGAAGCCATGGAGAAGTTCTCTAGGTTGCGTAGCCACCAAATGAACAAATAATAGTTGATTCGGATATAATGGCCGCAGCTTACAAACAAATTTGCCTGAAATTGAGGTATATCATAAACCTTTGTTTCAGTAAAGTTAAAATTGCCCCACTTTCATCTGGCATTGAAGCTTCAGTTTTGGGGATCTTCATTGTCCATCTGTAATTGTTATTAACGGCTGGTCTGCTTAATCCAAATTTCCACTCCGTGCAGATATTTTTGCAAGATGTATGTTATGGACAGATGGCAAGTCTACTGCAAAGTTTGGAAACCACAACACCTCCTTTTTTCAGGAAAGTTATTACTTTTCAGTCCTGTGATAACTTTCTATTTCTGTCATTTTCTCCATTACACATACAGCATTTTACAGGCGAGCATTTGTGCAGGGTTTTGGCAGAACAAAGCTCCATGCAGTTAGATTCAGAAGGCTGCGCATGCCGTGCTCCCGAAAATGATTTGTTGTGTACATGAAAGACATTTGTATTTTTTTCCCGCTATTAAGCTTTGCATTACATTTAACAACAGCAACATTAATATAGAGATGACTAATATGTCATGATTTAATGTCTATCATGACATAAATCCAGCAAAACCCCAGATGAAAAAGAGCTGCTGTGATCAAAGATAGAGTAATGGAAAGTTGTGCCTGAGTGATTGGGGAATCACTGGCAGGCTTTTCCTGCATTTCTTTAACTACCATGGCTCGCAGTACACTCACATCACAGGAAACATTTACTGAATTACAACTGGCATTAATTGTTGGGAGCTGCTGCAGGCTAACATTTAGCATTACTGTATATCTTATTAGTCTAAGCTTCCCTGACCCAAGGGTCTGTGATAACGAGTAAAATTAGAGGATTTGGGAGCGTGCCATTGCATTGTATAAAGTTCATCAGTCATTCACATCCGTTCCAACGTTAGGCCAAGGAGATTACATCTGAAATAGCCGAGAAGGGGAAAGGAGACTCCTTTGTGTTTTTCCTAATCCAACTGGCAGTCCTCTCAATGTCACACTCTGACTGCGACTGAATCAAACAGCTCATGAATTAAAACGTTATGTAAATTTCTCCCAGCAGCTCATACACTCAACTTAAATTCACATTTAATCAGGCCCCTAAAGCCACTCCTGCTGGATGACACGACTGTGGTAAAGCACACAGAGAATGTTTTGGAAACATTAACGCATTACCTAGAACGTTCATCCCAGTAATCACTAGTTGTAAGCCTTGTTTTGGAAATAATGGTGTGCAACCAAGGTGTTTGTTCAGCATTCGGGCATATACTTTATAGACATTTAACAGCTGCTTATCTGAAATAACGAGATGCTAAAATAGACCGGGATAGGTGCTGCTTTTTATCAGCAGCACTTATTGTCAATTACATAAAAATGGCATTTATATGCACGCTTAAAAATGTTAAATAGGCACGTAATGAGTGCTGAAAGATAAACAATCTATTAAATACAAGGGTGAAAAAATTCTTAAGATGTCTCTAAAGCTGTCTGCCAAGGCCACAGAACCACTGATAAGCATCTGGTTTTGGTTTCTTGGTGTGCTCACAGTTTAATTGCTGCTGACAAGCGTTGATAATTACTGTGCTTTATCTAACAACAGTTATCTAAGCTTATATAATATTGTTACAAAGTTGGTACATACAGTATCTGTGTGGTTATACTTGCCTTCGCCTGTTTTAGTTGTGATCCCAGGTTTCTCCTTTCCTCTAATTTTTACTGCTGTGAACAAACAAAAACGACAACAAAAAAACATAAATCTAAATCTTTAACTGCTGTGTTACCTGGTTTAAATGAACCTCATTTTCACACGCCATTATGAGCAGTAAGCCATGTAATAGTGCTGCAAATCACCATCAACAGCTGTTAATGTATTCAGTAGCTTTGATTACCGTTCATTAGTTGTTCGCTGGCTGAAGATTTGAAAGCATTAGTTCCATGATGCCAGCTTGTGTGGCACTGCCAGGAAAAACAGGTGCTCTCATCATCCAGGGTAACACAAATATAGTGGAAATTCAACAGAATCTTTTACAATAAAATCTTCGATCAGTTTGCTTGACGTCACCATCATATCCATAAAAGAGTCCCTGTGACAAGGTCAAGTAATAGAATAATAAAAAGTTCCAAAAAGCAGTCTTAACAACATAAAGTTAATTTGTCGGACACTAACTGTTCTGTTACTGTTGCTAACAGGTTCATGATGCTGAGTCTGGAGTTTCACCATACTTGTCGTTATGACTTCGTGGAGGTCCGAGATGGTGACAGCATCAACTCCCGCGTCATCGCGCGGTACTGTGGGAACAACAGACCTCCTCCGATTAAAAGCTCAGGCAACAGCCTGCACATTCTCTTTGTGTCTGATGGCTACAAGAATTTCGATGGATTCTTTGCAACTTTCCAGGAGAGCTCAGGTAGGTCAAATACCAGTGTCATTTAACGACAAAAAACTGCAGCTATTGTTCATACATATATAATAATAGTGATCCAATTCCTTGCCTTTGAGTACCATTGCATTCCCTATCCCAAATCCTAACCTGTTACACCAACCATAACCATACACCCAAAACCCAGTCCTAAATCCAATAACAGCACCCAACAAGAATGTGTCCTTGCTTTATGGCCGATAAATAAAAAGTCATTTCTAAAGTCGGACTCAATGAACACAGGGGCTCTTTAGAGTAATGGGCCACAACAAATGCAAACAAGACAGAAGTTTCCAAGGCACTCACACTCCAAGTGTATAATAAAAAGCCTTTAACAGTGCGTGACTGACACCTACACGTTTCGGCAAAAGCCTTCGTCAAGGTGTTGAGCATGCTAACAGCCTGTTGAGAAAGTGGGGACTGACCAAAATGTCCTCACTTTCCATAAATGTCCTCATTCTCAAGGTCTAAAACTCTCACTCACACACACACACACACACACACACATAGGCACACACAGACCCGTAAGTTACCAGCGGCTAAGCCAGATCTAGTAAAAGTAAACAGAGGCTTTTCTGT
Source organism: Epinephelus awoara (assembly GCA_035609425.1). NCBI lineage: Eukaryota > Metazoa > Chordata > Actinopteri > Perciformes > Serranidae > Epinephelus > Epinephelus awoara. The sequence goes on along the minus strand of CM069298.1, from coordinate 25,257,277 downwards.
GTCGAAATGCCCGCACACATTTAGAATTGGAGAGTAAAGATGACATTTAAATGATACCAGCCTTGAATTTGAATCCCATGATGCAGCTTGGTGTGGACTACCATTCCTTTTGGCTTACACATTGAATTGTTATACTGCTAATAAGTACAACATTTCTCCATGTCACACACTTGAATGTTTACAGCTTGCAGCTCCTCTCCTTGCCTGCATGACGGGACTTGTATCCTGGACAGTTCTTTAACTTACCACTGTGCCTGTCTGGCTGGCTACACAGGCGAGAGGTGTGAAAATGGTGAGTGTGTAACATAACTTAAGCCTCTGTAGTAAGATCATACTTGAAAAATGTTGATATTTTACGTTTTTTGGGTGGAAATGGCAGTGGGCAAATAAAAAAATGCCTGCAGGTTCTAATCACAGAGAAAAAGCCAGTCTCATACCGAAAGCATGACTTGAATTTTCCATCTCTTGGGGCTCTTTAAGACATGTCTAACTGTATCGACACAAAATCTCACAATCATTTTAGTCATTTTCATCTACAGTCAGACCCACCTAGTTACAGCAAACGTATCGAGAGCTGACTTATTTTTTTAATGTTGTTGTTGCTGCCCAGAGGAGGGCGGTGATTCACTGTCACAAGGGAGAGGTCTGTGGTTTGGATTAGGTTCAGGCCAGCTGCCTTCCCAGTCCGTGCAGTCCCAGCTATAGTTTTGGTCAGTCAGCAGTTCAACAGTTGGGCTGGAAACTCCAAATGACTATCTAACAAGTATGTTTGCATGAAATCAGGCAGCATTGAACCAGCTAGTGCTTGAACGCATACTTCTGTGGACAGATGAGGTAAGTTGCAAAGAATAGAAATGCTCCAATATGGAATATGGAGAATCAAGGAGGAGAAGGAAAAATATGTGGGTTTTTTTGGAGTTTGGTTATGGCAGCAAACCATTTTGGTTTCGGCAGTATATGCCACCTTTTCTTTTTCTAATTTTTTGCTTTTATCATTGTGAGGTTGCACAATGTAATGGCTATAGAATGATGACACATCACTGGTGAATAATAACCAGCAATGATAATGGCTATGGGTAAGACACCATAAAGTTGGACTGGTTCCCTATCCTTGCTTTTACTATGCAGTTCTGTCTGCCATGAGGTACAGTTTCCAGCCATGAAAATGAAGCCTCAGTATAGGGCACAAAGGAAGTGCATCAACCCAAACAGGAAGATGGTAGCACTTTTGTTTCCCCCAGTAGCTATCCCTAGTTACCAACGAGTATTAATGTTAGTTCTTTGCACTTAGTATCCCTGAAAGTGGAAATGGTGGATGGTGGAACAACCGAACTAACTGTGGAAACTATGGTAGTTGCTTGGCTCTGAGGAAAACGGAAAGCAATCTGGCTGTCTTAGTGACAGCGGCGCCAACAACGATACCACCTGGAAACACTAGGGGGTGAAAAGTTGTCTGTTTCCATAATCTGTGTGGATATTTCCGGTTATTTACAACATACTGGCAGAGCTCCACTCCACCATGTGGGGTAATGCTCAATCAGGGTGTGGTTGACCTACAAAGCTTTTTATTTATGGGTGCCTGGACCCTAAGTTGTGTTTTTATATCCCATACACCTCCCTTAAGATCCCACAAAAACAGACTTCCTGAACCCCACTCACTTTTTTTTTTCTTACGGTGTCATTTTCAGGGCTAAATACGAGTCTATAAAACGAATGGTGAAACAATTCTACTTCTATGACACGAGCCAGCTTTTCCATTGGAGGAGAAAGCCATAAAAAAAGGCAGGAGTTTCATTCCACACAGGGTGCATTCATCTGTATTCCCACGAGGAATCCTCAGCTGTTAATTTTAATGGAAGAGAGGTGGAATAACGCTAATGTCTGACATTTTGTGCAGGAAATGTAGTCTACATTTCTGCCCCGGAGTCAGATAGGGAATTTTAAGTATGAACCTGACATCAGCCATATTTTACGTCTCCAATAATCAACCTGTCATCTGTTGTAAGCCTGAGCTAAAACTCATTCTGTATGAGAGAGTCTTGACACATTATCGCAGAAACTCCAGATAGGAAATAATTTATTTTCCTTTCTCTCTTTGGCACAGTTTAATCTCTTTGAGTCTAATCTGTTTTGGAGTGCAGTGTTCAACATAGTTTCCAAGGCATTAACGAAAGGAATGATAATTTACTTACAGTATGTGCCATTATGCATACTGTGTTAGCATTCCACCTCAGTAACTCATCTGATTATGTCTGAGGACAAAATCTGACATGGAGTATTGATTATTTAAGCAAAATACTACAATGCTTAAAGCACTCCAGTATGCTTCAACTTAAAAAAAAACACACACACACACTCAAAGGAGGTCAGCTGCAGTTTACTTTTCCACTTTTGGTTGGTCAAGAGAATTCTCTGTCCCCTAAGGGACCTGAGATTGAAACTGCCATGAGGCAAAACCACCCAGATTATAGGGAGGGTTCCTTGGTTTGGAGCTATAAAACCGCAGACAGTGCATTTCGTGGATTGGACCCAACTTGAAATCAACAACACAGAAAACCTCCTGAGGGACAATCTCACACACAGTGTTGTATAACCTCAGTGTTAACATGTGTGTTTGGGTTTTTGTGAACTCAGTTGTGGGTGGCATCGTCGTGTATTACAACATTTCTGTGCACATTTGTACTTTGCCTTTAGGATAGACATAGATACTATATTAACAAATTAACTATCACAAAATGCTTAAAGAATTACACATAATTTCCCCATTTATCACTGGGATGATTTTATTTTGCAGTAGGTTGTCACATAACAGAGTTACACACAGTATTCCACCATCACATTACCAACCTCTACCACCACACTTCATACAATCCACTTTTACAACACTGGAAAATAAAACAGTTTGACTTAGGCTATTTTATTGCATCTATTTCTTCCTCATTTACAAGCCATGTGTGAAAGTCTTGCCCTGAACTTTACCAAGGTGGTTAAAAATACTCATTAATGAGCCTCCAAGGTAGCAAGCTATGCATTTAAAGCTCTGAACTTTTGTAGATGAAGATTAATGAGTGTGAGAGCTGAGATTTTGGTTCAGGGGCTACCTGTCAGACCTGTAAACACCAGAAGGCGATGTTCTCACTGAAGCTCTGTTTGTGTGGTCTTCAACAGCCAACCCTGTCTCCTTGAAATTACTACTAAACTTCTAAACTGCTTTCTTAATTATGTTGTTGTGGCAGCGTTATTGCTCCCTGGATTATGTTCACAGTGTTTCTTTCAGGTAATGAAACGCTACATTTATGTAAAACGTAGGCTCTGGAAGGAAGTGGTCGGGGAGGATGGTGGGCGTGCATAATGCAGGAGCTTGACACCAGAGTTTTGGGTTCGTGTCCAGGCCTGTGTCTTAAATTTAGGCAACAAATGCATAGGGAAAGATCGTGATTTTGTTTATATGTTAATAAAAATGGTAATAAAAAAACGATGCTGTGGTCACGACGAGTGAATACTGTATGGAACAATTACCTATATTGGCGGGAAAACTGAAATGTGATTTCAGTAAACCTTTTACATGTTCAGTATCAGCATTTTTGCAACTTGCCAGATACATTAATTGGCATCATTTCCACATTTTGTTAATAGAAAACGCAATTTGCTCTGCATTATGTTTCCCTCAAAACATTTTCGCTGTTTCAACTTAGTTGCATATAAACATAATTTCTAGGAGACACGGATGCAACAGCAGGGAGGTGCAATAAAGTGATGGAGGAATGCTAGCTATGCCTCCTAAATCCCCTATATGCCTCATTTGGATGAAGCAGGCTTTCAGTATAGAAACAACATGTGTTCATGAATAAAATGTGCATGCCTGTATTTCCATTCAGTGGTGGGATGCCGCAGGCCTCCAGTGCCCACCCATGGATCCACAAAGGGTCTGTTTCATCACTCGGGGGCACGCATCACTTTCCACTGTGACCCTGGCTTTGAGCTACGGGGGTTTCGTACCGCCATCTGCCTCAGTGATGGCACCTGGAGTGCGCCTGCCCCAGAGTGTGGTATGATAATGATGTGCACTTTTTTTTTTTTGGAAAATAATTCAAGTTTGGAATCTGGGAATGTCATATGTGTGTGTCATTTGCTTAGGTCTGGATGTCATACTGTACATACTGCCCGAGAGATGGTGCGGATTTCAGCTTCTAAAAGCCTGATTTTCATTTCTTGTCTCCAGTGCCAGTGGAGAGTGTTTGTACTTTACCACCCAAGCCAAAACAGGGGGATCACTTCTTGGTTTATGGACCCAATGACGTCCTCATTGCCCTACAGTATTTTTGCTACCAGCCATATGAACTCAGTGGCAGCTCCCAGAGAACCTGCCTCCCTAACAATACCTGGAGTGGGACTCCTCCTGTTTGCACCCAAGGTCAGACAAAGTGTCTTAAATAATGAGGATTAGAGTTAAGATGGATGACTCAGACAATTACTGCATGCAGCTCATTTTGCTTTATTTTTACAAGGTCAGTCTTTAATGGATCAGAAAATGAGTCAGTGCCCACAGCCATTCAGCATGACGAGGCAACTTTGAAAAAAAGATTTGCAATCAGCTGCTAACTGACAATTCACTAATGATCTCTCTTTACGTTCTGTATCCGCAGTGAATAACACTCTGCCTGAAGCAGAAAAAGACAAAGACAAGGCGAAAGAGACAGAAAAAGACAAGGAAACAGAGAGTGACAAAGATATCAGCCAAACGGCAGAGAAAGGTCAAGAGAACACAGCTGGAGAAAACGAAACTGTTGGAGGGAGAGATATAAACACTGGGCAAGAGAATACAACAGCAGTCGACAAAGAAGATAAATACACCACTACCATTTCAGGAAAAACTGTGTCTGAGGGTAGAAATGAAGGAGAGCTAGAGGAAAGAAATACTGGGTCAGAGAAACCCACTATAAGCAGCAAAGATAAAGTGGATAGTGAAGGCCCGGACAACAGCCTAAATACAGTTGAAAAGAAAGAACCTGAGGTAGGAAAGCTACCCCCGAAAAAAGAAGGCAGCCCGGACACAAACTTGGAAACAGAAAAGACAGATATCATAGAAATAGTCGTGATAAAAGACAAAGGACAAGAAGAGAAGGAAAGAAAAGAGGAGCAGGTGAATGGAAAAAAAGATCCGGACAAATTCGGCCCTAATGATACCAAGATGAGGACGGTCATAACCGAGGGTGAAAACACAGTGGAGATATTTCAACTGGAAATGACAAAGAACAACACAGGTATAAGTGATACAAAGGAAACAAAGAAAGAAAATAATACCATAAGTTCTCCAGAGGCGGGGAGGAAAATCCTTCCCACTAGAGTCAACATTACACAGTACACCATGTACAGGGCGGGAGGTGAGGAAAGTGAAAAACCAACAATAAAAGTGGACAAGACAGAGAAGGATCCTGCTGAGAAAACAAAGGAGGAGCAGGAAAGGGAGAGGGAGGAGAAAGAAAAAGAAAAGGAGAGAGAAGTCAACCAAAGCTTCAGCGGTAAGAAACTAATTGAAAAACAAAATCACCCGTCTTTTTGGTCTCCACCTTCACCTACTGTCTGCTCCCCTGCCGCAGAGAAAAGCTGCCCACCTCTCACTCGCCTTTACCATGGCTACTACCAGCTGGTGCCCGGGGTGGAGCCTGAAACAGCGGAGTTCTTCTGTAACCACTCTTATGCTCTCAGTGGTAGTGCCCGACGTACCTGCCAGCCAAACGGTACCTGGAGTGGCACACAGCCGCTCTGTGTCAGAGGTACGGTCATCTGTTTGGTCACTATCTTTTTTTACTTTGTTCAAAGGTTCAGGGCCTAGGATTTAGGGGGATAATACAATACAATAAATGTGTCTTCTTCAATGTGTAATCACCTGAAAATAGGAATCGTGTTTTCCTTACTTTAGAATGAGGTGTTTAAATCTAGAGAGGGAGCAAGTCCTCATCTATGGAGATCACCATTTTGTTTTGGAGAGGAGAAGACCTCTGTTGATAATTTGGCTCCCACTAAAATACCTTCTGATCAAAGAAAACTGAAGGAATTCTAACTGGAAGAAGTTTCAGCTGGTTGCAGTCTCCAATACCCACCACTAGATGTCACTAAATCTCCCTAAATCGTACACACCGTTCCCTTAATTGACATGTATAGCATTTTGTCTGATGGTTACTGCGTTGTTGAATAGCTACCACCTTCAAATATGATGTGCCATCTAAAGGGTTTTTAAGTACAAATATTCAGCACTGCAGACTCAGTGTTTAATCAGAAAATCAGTAAGTAATTAATAAGGTGTCAGGAGTTTCTCACTTTATATTAGGCCATCAAACTTGTAGATATAAGGGCTAGTGAGTAAAAGGTTTTAAAATGCTAAACAAATGCTAACGTCAAATGCCAGTGGGCAAAAGATTCTTAAAGTACAATGAAGCATCAATTCTGGAGTCTCAAATGTTAATTAGTTATTAATGGATTTTGGTCTGGACGCTCTTCAGCTCTTTGTCGAAAGGTAGGTCAGATTGTCTGTGGCTCGACTCTCCTCATGAATTAAAGAGCTAATAATTAAAGACAAAGCAGATTATGCTGTTGGATGATATACAGCAGCCAAAGGATTTTTTTCATTGTTGAATAGTTTAATATTTTGGGAAATACTTTTTTCTCTGTCTTGCTGAGATTTTGATGAGGAGATTGATAGAATGCTCACGTCTGTCTGTTCTGCACCGATCAGTCACAACATTAAAACCACTGACAGGAGAAGTGAATAACATTGAACATCTTTTTACAATTCAATTTTCTGCTGGGAAACCTTGGCTCGTGACATTCATGTGGATGCTCCACCCATCCAAACACAGTGGCAGGCCAAATACACCCCTTCATGGCAATGGCAGTCCCGGATGGCAGTGCCCTCCCAGCAGGACAGTGACCCATGCCACACCACAAAAACTGTTCAGGCATGGCCCGAGGACCATGACAGAGAGTTGGAGGCATTTGTGGTACGTGCTGGTGCCCCAACTGGCAACCCACAGGACTCAAGGGATCCGCTGCCAAGGTCTTGGTACCAGACACCACAGGACATCCCTAGAGGTCCTGTGTTCGTGCTTCGACAAGTCAGAGGCTCCACTTTTGGTCGGACTTGGCTTTGACCTTTTGAAGCATGGACACAGGACCTTTGGGGTACCAGCACGCCCCACAGAGGCCCGATTAGACTGGGATCTGGGCAATTTGAAGGCCAGGTTGATGCCTTGAGCTCTTTGTCACGCTCCATAGGCCATTCCTGAACAGTTTTTGTGGTGTGGCATGGTGCATTGTCCTGCTGGGGAGTCTCTGCCATCAGGGAGTGCCATTGCTATTGCAACATTGTTTGGGTGGGTGGTGCATGGCATCCACATGAATGCCAGGGCTTAAGGTTTCTCAGAAGAACATTGCATTGTAATGAGATGATCAATGTTATTCACTTTACATGTTGTTGCTTTTAAAGTTGTGGCTGATGAACGCATATGAAACCACAGCCAGCAGCGGATTAGCTTACTCTAGTATCAATCTTCTCATCCAACTCTTACCAATAAAGACTGTATTTCCCAAAATGTCAAACTTTTCCTTTAACCATTATTATAGCCATTATTTACAACTTATAAAATTCTCATAAAGTTTACCATAATGGCCAGTGCACCAATGAAGACATGCCACTCCTGTCAGTTTACAGATCCCCACAGTCCAGCCACTGCTCCAGTTACAATAACTCCCTACAAACCACAGTTGATGTTTACTGGGTCCATGATGTATGTATTGTATGTGTTCATAAGTCTGTGTTTATTTGCAGCATGCCGGGAGCCCAAAGTGTCCGAGCTGGTTAGACAAAGAGTTCTGCCCCCTCAGGCACCTTCCAGGTACTTTAACCAGTGCATTATGTTATACAGTATAATATGTACAAAAGTACTCTATGTTATTATGCTCTGCAGTCACATCCAAAAGGATTTATTCAACCTAAGGCGTATGTCCACATACCCTTGGCCTCTGCTTCCCCCCCCAGAAAAACACCTGTGCACAAGCTCTACGCTTCTGGGCGGAGCCAACTGTTCCAGTCTGTTGGCCCCACTAAAGGCCCCCCAGTGCTTTCACAGTTACCCCAGGGCTTCCACCACCTCTACTCACATATAGAGTACGAGTGTGCCTCTCCCTTCTACCATCACTCTGGTAGTGCTCGTCGCACTTGCTTGAAGACTGGGAAATGGAGCGGGCGTCATGTGTCCTGTTCGCCAGGTGAGGGCAGCAGAGGACCATTAGTTGTCAGAGCATTGGTAATGACCACCACACTATCACAGAACAAACACACTGACATACTATTTGCAGCTTTTCTCAATTGTTTACAGACGTTTTCTGAAAGCATACCTTATATTCTCACAATAAGTACAATAAGTACTACAAGCAAATTCAAAAACATACACAAAAAAAGACAAAATTACACAAATTTGTCGAGGCCTTTAAATCAATGTTATGTCTAAGTTGACATTTATAAGAATCAGCTGAACACTGATATGCTCAATATTAAACACTATTATGAATGGAAAACACTAGTATGAATGCTTTTTTTAGGAAACTTATGGCTTTTTCAGTGTTGCTATGCATGTATAGTTGTCCGTTGTAAAAATATTTTTGTATGCCTTTATATTCTAAAATGAAACATAAATATACTAAAATGTATATCATTATATGTCTATAATATAAAAACACAGGTTTTAATCTTCCCCCAAATACTGTGTACATCCCAACAAACACAACGTTGGATGTTTAAAGTGTTCTACATACAGAATAAACTACAAAAAATGTACTGTATACGGTAACACAGGCAATGTTCTCCCTGGCCAAGCAGCGGGGGAGGTATGGCAAGGCAAATCCAGCCCTGAAAAGCTTCCACAGCTATATGTGCTCATGCATCTTCCGTATCATGCAGAAAAGCTCTACGCGTATGGAGAATGTGTTCATAGACCTTTAAATCTACAGGCAGAAAAAATTGTTAGACCACGGTTGAGCACATTTTCAAGCAAAGTGACGAATCTCATCAGAGATTATGGCTCTCCATGGTCTTGCTTTTCTTCCTCCTTTTACTCTCACTCCTCTTGGTATGCCTCTCTCCCCTATGTTGGCATCCATCGCTCCAAAACAGAGGAGCTCATCAGTGGCCCCTTTACTGTAATGCTACAGCTCTGATTGCTAATTGAACAACTGTTCAACATGTGTTTGCTCATGTGGGGAGTTAGAGTGGATAGTAGGAAATTTAATCTTAATGTGAACCATGTGAGATTTTATTCAAGGAGCTTGTGCCAAATAGAGAGCATTGTGCATAACCTTTTGAAAAAGAAAGTCTGGTTTAGAACTGCAATCTGAGTGTAAAGCAGAAAATGATTTTGTATTTTAGCAGAATTGGTTCAGGGGGGTTGGTACATGAGTTACAGGTTGTGGTCATTGTGTCTGAAGTATAGGTGTAAACTGTAAAACTAGATACACTGAGAAATACATTGTCAGCATCTTCACCCATCTCACCTGCCAGGTGTAGTCCTTTCCTTACAACCCAGTATAACTTCCCCAAGGTACAGTGTAAGATGAAAAACCAACTGCTGATGTTTCCTAGCTGATCTGTGAGAATTTGTGCAATGGGAGTTTAAAGATCAGCATCTTGGATTAAACAAGGCACCTTGTAGACTGTAATTAAATGGACAACCTACATATACCACAGTCCCCACTTTATCATCAGCAGCAACAACATCCAATGTAAAAGCGTACATATGCAGAAGATTCTTTATTGCAGTGTCGATCTATTCATGCCGTACTCTCCCTTCAATATAATAATGCTGCCAAGGAGAAGTCTGAAAACATTTGCCTAAAGTCTAAGACTGTTTATTTATTACTCAGGAAGAATATGTTTGTATCTCCCATAATGTATTTTCTGAACATTTTCTTCAAGGTATGGAAAACAGATATCCATCTGTGTTAAAGGACTATGTAGAGATTGTCTTTTTTGTATGAGTTGGGGTCTGTCACATTTCCTAACATTGTGTGGTTTTTGAGTATCGCTCTATCTCTGCCCCTGCTTTGCATTTTGGCAGACATTCTTTAAGACGGCAAGCTAACGTGCAAATTTAAAACAAAAGCTCTCAGAAGGGAAACACAAATCACAGAGAGTCCAACATAACTAAGTGTTGACACAGTCTCAATGTAAGTCTAATTTTTGTTCCTGTATTTCTTTTCCTTCGCCCTGTGGTCTCTCCCTCTCTGTCCTCTCATCCTGTCACCTCCTCTTTGGCAGTGTGTGGGAAGCATCCAACCTTTGACCCAGAGAGGCCGGCAGAGGCTCACTGGCCTTGGCTGGCAGCCATCTACCGTCGCTCCACCAACGGAGTGGAGACCAAGGTGACCAAGGCAGACAGCCAGGCAGGGTCCCTGAAGGGGGACTTTGGAGCAGGAACTGGCAGCCTGAACCAGGCTTCTGATTGGCAGCTGGTGTGCAGTGGGGCTCTGGTGAGCCAAAAGAGGGTGGTGGTTGCAGCCCACTGTGTGACGGAGCTGGGGAAGGTGTATCCTCTGGATGCAACCAAGATCAAGGTGGTGGTAGGAAAGAATTACCGTGACGACCATAGGGAGAGCAAAGGTCTTCAACACCTGAGGGTAAGCTATTGGAGATCTTGTACTTTTAATGACCCTCTTTTACTAGACTTGCACAGTAAGTCCGTCTCTTTCTCCTTTAGGTGGCCTCTATTGTTGTTCATCCAAACTACGACCCGCATATTCTCGACTCAGACTTGGCCGTGGTCAAGTTATTGGACAAAGCAAGGATCGGGGAGAAGATCCTGCCCCTCTGCCTCTCAGAGAGTGACGGAGAAGAGATGCCCTCTGGGCAAGGGCTTGTGACAGGCTGGTCTCTGCTGCCTGATTCAAATTTAGGTCCTGACGAGAAGGCAAGGGTTGGGCTTGTTCACCTTGCTGACGTAGTGCCCTGTGAGCAGCAGTATGCTCGAAACGGCGTGCCAGTCAGCGTCACGGACAATATGCTCTGTGCCAGCCAGAAGCCTGACTATGAACCGTCCAACATATGTCCCTCTGACATGGGGGGAATCCTTGTTCTCCCCGCCCTCTCTGAGAACCAAGCCAGCAATGACAAGAAGCCCTCTCTCAGTTCTACGCAGGTGCAGGCGGAGAGCAAAGGGCTGTGGAGACTCCTGGGACTGGTGAGCTTTGGCTATGACCAAGGGGAGTGTGATCCTGACCTCTACACAGTCTATACACGTGTAGCCAACTTCAAAGACTGGATAGTGAGCAATATGAAATAAAAATAATCCTACTGTCTGACTTACCTTCTTCCCTTTATGCTTCTAAAATATTTAAATGGCTTCATATCTTGCAGTTCTTTCCCTGATGGTTGTCAGGTTTTTCAATCTATTCATCTCTTCTCTTTGATCTTTGTTTTTTCTTGCACACGGGCATTTTCTTACTCATTGCAGAAGCACATGAAACACTGGACAACACAGTGCTCTAACTGAAGGGGGTGCTAACACATTGGCTGTGCTGGGCATCAACCTTTCACCAGACGACTTCAGTGTTCAGGTCCCTCAGCCTGAGGTTACAGACTTGAAAATGACCAGAAAACCATTTCACGCCTCTGGCTACTGATGGTTAGCGTTGTAATCATTGGTATGTATATATGTTGTAATGTACTGAATTATTCTATCGATTCATATGACGCAAGAGATGTACATATTGTATGGAGAGACAGAAAAATGATGACGTTTTTAATTAAAGGAAAGTGTGGGTGTGGTAAAGCCTGAGTGTGATTATTTTTCATCATCGTGTGATACTCAGTACGTGCACGTGAATGAATACGTTTTACCGACGATTACTGTCATCATATTGAGATGATGGGGGAAAAAAACACCTTATATTTGCTCTACAAAGCACACAATGGACTTGCGCTGTGAGGCAAATGAATCCAGGTCATAGCAGCACCATAAACGGAGCACGTTATTCACAGATCAGCTCCCTTTTCTGTGCTCAAATTAAATCAATTACCTCCATTCTGACCTTCCTCCATTATTTAGAAGTGAGTCTACATAGATAGATGAGCTGCAGCTTATATCGACATCCAAAAGGGGGCAATAAAGAATACAATATTACTGTATCCTCTTCAGGGGGAGCATCAGTAGAGGAGCTGGGCACTAGTTGTTGGTTTGTTTGTTCTTTATTTGGTGATTTAGAAATAATAATAATTAAAATTACAAGCTGCTTTACATGAGTAAATTAAAGTTAAAACATTTGAGTGTTATAAACTATACAAGTGGGGCAGGTAAAATCAGGCAATTAGAGGTACTAAAATGGAAAAACAGAATTAAATCTACAAAAATGGACATATTAGAGCTGTAAAAATTAAAGTTGGTCCACTAACTCCAAGGGTGAGGGGCACTGAAAGCCTGGTCACCTCCTCTCATGGAGCATAAAAAATCTGAGGTAAAACTAGAAGTCAACCCCTGAAGTGTTTTATTTTTCATGTGTAAAATCTTATTGCTGCATTAATTGGTCTTTTATCCACTCGAAAGGAGCGTAGAAAGGTGAAAACACAACACTGCCTTTTTATCACACGTTCATGGAGTTTTTGCCATGAACGTGTAGCAGTGAGGCAAACAGTTGTCCATTTACACATCCAGTCACATTATCATCCCTTTGGAGTCGTGCCTTTGGGAGCACATGTAAGTTTAACATTCTCTCTCTTTTTACATCAGTTTTGTTAAACTCTTGAGAGAAATGGTCCGGTTGTTCTGCTGCGATGCTCCACTGTGTTCATCAGCTGCTAGGTGCTATCTGTCTGCAAGGCAGGTATTGTATTGTGTTCCTGCTAGTAGTGGAAATGAGGTTGACGAGAGGGCGGATAGGGACCAAAAAGACCAGTGATCCCTTCCACACTATTAATTGTGTGATCCATTGTTAATAAAATAAATATAATGTAAATCAAAGAAGCATTTTCACATGAACAGAGCATGTCATTCACAATTTTTATAAACAGATATCTGCATATGCAAACTCTGTAGGCCAGGATTTTGGTATCAGAAGCATTCTGGTTTCCATTTTTAGTCCATTTGTAGTCCGAGTAGTATTGACTAATCTCCTTTGGGTGGCCAGTAGAAAGTCTGGATGAAGAGGCGGAAAGCATTGGCTGAATTGAAATTTTGCTATTGTCTGATGATTTAGCATAAAAGTTTTTTTTTTTTTTTATCTTTCTCATCTGCATTCATTGCGGTTATCTGTTTTTCCTCCCTGAGTCATCATCCAGAACGCTGCTGCTAGGCTGTTAACCAGGTCCAACAGGTCAACTAACATCACTCCCATTTTGGTTTCTTTACACTGGCTTCCCATCAGGTTCAGGATTCAGTTAGAGATACTTGTTCTCACATATAGAACAGGACCTACTGGCAGTCCCCTGCTCCAGACTCAAAACAAACGGTGATTGTGTTTTTTTGTTTTTAATGATTATTTCTTTTGTTGTTTGTTTGATTGCCTGATTGTATTTTGTGAAACACGTTGTGAATTTAATTTCTGTGAAAGGTGCTATGTCGAATGAATGTATTATTATCATTCATTATTATGGAGACTAGCCGAAACGAGCAGAAGATGAAGACTTGGCCCAGATATTTGCTTGCTACACCGGACCTCTTGAAGTATTGGCCGTTGGCCCTAGAGGCTTATCGTCATCAGACCGATAGCTAGTTGCAGGGCCGTCGCAACCGGACAGGCAAACTAGGCAATTGCCTAGGGCCCCAAGCTGGAAGGGGGCCCCAGAGACTGCTGACATTGGTTCATATCAATGATGAAACTCCTATAGACACTGCAACAATGACAACACGTTGGAATCCCCTAATGGGGCCCCCTACTAGCTGCTGCTTGCGAGTGGCTAAATAGGGTGACCAGACATCCCGCACTGTGCAGGACTGCACAGCATTTCTGTCTCTTTACACGCGTCACGCAAATTGAGACCATGTCCCGCATGATTGGTTGCCACCTGCACTAGCGTTGTTAGTGTATCGTACGGTGCCTCACGATACCACTACTGTGGGATAAGTTCAAAGTCCAATTTCAAGCAAAACAAATCATTCAACACGCTATGCAAGTACAGATTTCAACCAGCAGCAGAAACGAAAGGCGAATCCTGCCAGTTGTGGGTTGAACGGGGGTCACAGTCAACGTATTCCTGTCAAATAGGTCGCATGATAAGGCTTACCGGCGACGGGGAAGTCCGGCTCGAAGGTGCCTCTTGCCTAGGGCCCCCAGAGTGTCTTGAAACAGCCCTGGCCAGTTGGTTCATAGATTGTGTAATTCACAGCTCATTCCCAAAGGTAAAAAAAAAAAATGGTTAGTGTAGCTTAGGAACCAGCCATGAGTGGCAAAAGCAGGACTGATATGATAATCATAAGTGCTATATCGTAGACAACTGGACATTTCGCCTCTCATCATGTTTGTGATTCACTTGCGGTCCATTCAGAGTGGACCTGTGACCCACTAGCTGGGAACCACTGTTATAGGATATAGAGTCTGGAGCTGCCCTATAGACAATGAATGGGAGCGTGATTTTGAAGTTGAGTTGCCTATGATATAGCACCTATGATTATCATGACCTGGATGACTGATATGGTGTAGTGTCTTTAACTTTGTCAGAGCCGTATACAGCGAAGTGGCTAATGGTAACAGTCAGTATGAGTACTGACATTGGGGCTTTATCTGGATGTGGTGAAGGGATCGTCACCAGCAAGCCAGTGGTGCTTTGCAATTTTTGCATCATGATTCAGTGCTTTGGATTGTCTGCTGCCCTCCTTTTCATATCAGGGCAAAAGTTCACTTAGCCGTACCCACCCATGTTCTGTGGTATTTTGTCATGACTGGATTTTCTCAAAATGACCACTCTTTCTGTCCACGGCTCACTTGGGGCCTTGAGTAGTTATTCATGAAACCACAGCACTTCATGGCGCCAGTGTGTTTGTGTTAAAAGTCACCACAGTTAGTTTCGTTCACCGCAGCCACACATTCCCCACCACCATATCCCAATCTTGAGCACCCAGAGAGTGTAGGTATGTTTATGCAAAGAGGGGCTGTGCTTCAACTCAAACTAAGCTCTCAGTTAGTGACCCACGTCTCTACAAGTCTGTCTTTGTCTCTCCAAACTGACAAGAAAACAAATTACTACTACTAACTACTACCTCTACTACATCTTATGTCACATGATCAGTGGGGCTTATAAATCTTGATAAAATTGTCAGTACAGTAAAATGCAAACCAAAGTTATGTATATCTGATTCTTGTCTCGTATAGACTGGTTTTTCAATGAGAAGGTCACTGGGTTTCTTCCTTTTCCTGCTTAGCCAGCTGGTGTATGACCCAGCAATCCGACTTCTGAAAAGACATGCCAAAAGGGGATTACATATTACCTGTCATAAATGTGCTAATCAATTTAAAGATTATTACTTTAAAGCAGGACTTGGACTGGGCCCAGGATATACCATAAATTTTCTTAAACTATATGAGCATCAGCATAGCCTGAGGTCATCAGAGCAATTTTGACTCTGCATTTCCCAGGTCTAATTTTCTAACCAGATGTAATCTGTGCTGTCAGGACTGTACATCTGGGGTAGAGGGGATTTTAGTTTTTAATATTCACATTTTCGGACGTGGATTTGTTAATTATTTTTAATGTAATATGTCCAATTAACTTATCATTTGTCAATGCTGTGAAGTTTTCCTTTCGTTACCCTCAAATGCACCTTGTAAGATCCTACAATACATCATAGTTCTTTTTATTTATCTTCCTAATATTGTTATCTTTCAACAAGATCACAATTGGCATGCAAAACTGCTAGAGTGCCTTTGTTGCACTCCACAGGAACAACATCTATCAAAGACTTTCTGTCTTCCCTTCACCCATTTACTGCAGTCGAACAACAGCTCAGAATAGTCCCACGAGGAGAGTCCCGTCCACTCGGGCTGGGAGACTGTCTGTTCACAGGCCCTAGTTAGCTCACAGGGCATCATCCATAGAAACATGGGCAACACTTAATAAAGTCCCGACTGTCCTGGGAACGGAGATGTAACCCTGAGCAAAGTACCTGGATAATGATGGGAGAATGCGACCATGAGAGCTCCATAGTTGATGCTGGAGAGGCGGAGGGGCAAAATACTTAACACCAGACTTACACAAAATGTTTAGGTTTCAGTCCAGTTTCCCAGTTGAGCTGATGGGCTCTCTGTGCTTTGTTCGCAGTGTGAGAAGAAGCCTTTGAACTAAAACATTTTGGCACTAAGGATTCACACACAGCTCCGTCGTTAGTATTCTGGTCTGACGAAACAATGTTGGACTGCTACGATGGTGTCCTGGAGCATTTACACTATAAAGTCTAGTCTCTCTATACAGTTTTTTAATATATATTTCTATGTGCCCTTGTTTCTAATGAAATTGGTCACTAATGTTTAAGTTGGGCACCGTAGATTTTTAGCTAACGCGACTCAAACAGAAGTGAAAAGTGTATTTATCAGGAACTATTTATTGCATGCATTACAGCACCAGCATCTGTATCTGCATATCTGTGTATCTAAACTACAGTGGCCACATTTGTTGTAACGATGTACCTTGTCACCTATTATGCAACCGTGTGGCTCATTTATGTGTTTTTAATGGAGGTCTATGGCACAAAAGAATAAAATACTGTTTATGGGTGATTCTTCAACTGTCGGGATTTTTGTGCCCCTGTCAGGATATCTTTTTTAAATTGCTGTCACACTTATTTGACCCCAAAAGGAGCATACAAACATTAAATAATAAAGTGGTTGTTATTTTTAATATAGAACTAAACTAAAATAGACTTTTTGCTATATTTCCTTTATACCCTTGCTAGATTTTAGATATTTAACATGTTTAATTTTACATTCAGTATTAATCTCGCATTAACTTCAAATGCCAACGACACATGAATAACAACTTTAATGAAATATGTAATGTGTTGCAACATATATATTAATATTTCATGTCTTTTTTCATCAAAACAACGGCTGTCTCTTGGGGATACTGTCTTTTCCACTGCACTGTACAAAATGTAAATTCAGTGAGGTGTTTGGTGAGTGTGAGTGTGTGTCATTGTTATTAAATAAATATAATGTAAATCAAAGAAGCATTTTCACATAAACAGAGCATGGTAATCACAGTTTTTTTTTATAAACAGATATCTGCACATGCAGAATCTGTAGGAGACAGGACCAGACTTTGGTATCCAGTATACTGACTAATCGTGTTTGGGTGGCCGGTAGACAGTCTGAATGGAGAGGTGGAAAGCACTGGTTGAAATGCAAAAAAAAAAAAAGTGGCCTTTTATATGTAGTTTTTGCTTTATTTCCTTTGTGGCCTAGCTGGATTTTAGATATTCATTGTGCTTAATTTTAAATTTCATATAAATCGAGCACTAACTTGACACATAAATGAGAATTTTAATGAAATATATCATGTTGTAAGATATATAAGTACTTTATGACTGTTTTTCATCAAAACAACAACTGTCTCTTGGGGATACTGTCGTTTCCACCACACTGTATAAAATGTAAATTCAGGGAGGTGTTTTGTGTGTGTGCCTGTGTGTGTGTGTGCATTTTGTGTATGTATAATGCTAACACCAAATGCACATTAGCAAACTAACGTATCTTAAGATTTAAAATGTCATTTTGTTTACTATGATAGAAAAGACATTTGGTAAAAGAAATGACAATGCTATTGGATCATAGTAAAAGAATGACCCATATCAGGCTTTGGGTACATGGGTTATACTTTGAGCTTGTGGTGGGATTTGTTCACATGGGAAAAAAGACAATATTGCGAGCCTTATTCTTTATGCAGTAATGTGTTTACTGCCCTGCGTTATTAACCCTGCCCCCCTTCTCTACCCTTAATGCCCCTAGCAACTCATCATGCTTCCCCATAAACCACTCCTTCAGCGCCCCAATACATACAGTACGAACCTAAACAGAGCATGGTATTATGCAGTCGTTATCTGCCAGATAAAGCTATATAAAAGGGAAGATAGCCATTCATACACTTCACACCCCTGAATAAATATACAACACACTCGTGTTTCAACGCACAAAGCAATTTTGCTGTATTGATGTAAAGCCCCGGCTGTGTTTTCATCCATATGCAGGCCTGTGACTGAATCGCACAGGCAGA
Organism: Epinephelus awoara; assembly: GCA_035609425.1. Lineage (NCBI taxonomy): Eukaryota > Metazoa > Chordata > Actinopteri > Perciformes > Serranidae > Epinephelus > Epinephelus awoara. The sequence continues at coordinate 25,239,030 of CM069298.1, read as the reverse complement.
AGGAGCAGTATGATTTATTATAGCCGTGATTGTTTGACTCCTACAGCAGCTGCAGACAGCCCGCATGAATTCAGCGTGCTGCTGCTGCTGCTGAGCTAAGAATAAGTGAGAGGGGAAAGAAAGCAAAGCAGGGAAAGTGAATACGGAGATAGCAAGACAGAGAGGGGATGACTGGCTTGGTTCGGCTGTTCTTGTAAACATTTGTACCATTCATCAGCGCCGAGGCCAATCTTTCAAATACACAAGCCTTAGCACGCAGTTCAATACTTGCATTAACCTCCTCGACCAAGGAAGCCTCCCCACCTCCCTGGGGTATTCCTGAAGACGTGCCAGCTTTATTACCTTGGAGCATCCTCGTAACACTCCTGATTGCTCCTGAAAGGCCATCAACACTGGCCCAAGCCCTTAAGGGTTAATGCACTTTTTATATAGGCTAGAGGCAGATACAAAGCCGTATATCATGGTTCCCTCGTTAAACAGCTTATTAAAATGCATATGATTAAAGACACTCAATTTTAGGATAAATCCAGTCAATAAAGGTGAAAGGTAGAATTGTCCACCACACATGGCTACACATGGCTTTGTGTTTGCGATAACAGAGTCCTCAAATTATCCATGCCGCCTGTATCTGTGCAGAGAAAAGATTAGAAGTGCACATTAGAAGTGTCACTCAACATATTGGAGACCATCCGATTTGGGCCAGTGATTTTACTGCCCTGTAGATTTTGGTGACTGAGGCTGAGAGGCTGAGATTAAACCTTATTACCTACAAATCCAAAGTAGAAAACAGTGAAGTTAACTGACCAATGTGCCACGATAAAGCTGGAGTAACTGCTGTGTGTCCTGTAAGTTAGACAAAGACTTCTCAAAGGAAGCTCGCCACCTGCATTCAAAACAAAAAGTATATTATCTTGGGTGGTGAAGTCGGTGAAGATTAATTACTCAGCTGCTCTGAATGCAGGAGAGGATCCTGACATTCCCATATCGATTATCCTTCACAGTGCAGTCTGGTACATCCAAATGTTGGAGACTCAGATTATTGTCTTCATGGCATGAATATAGTGCCATATTTTAAAACTGAAAAGCCTTGAAAACTGGAAACTCTGTGTTTTAAGGCTTACAATGTAATATTTATTTATTTGCAATATTAAAGCTTAAGTTTTGAAGGCTTGTATAATGTCGGCTGAAATACTTACTCTGAACAGCTATTCTGCTCCGGAGCAGGGTAAGTTCAGGGTTGAATCTGATCCTATAGAAAGCACCACCCAAATAACTCTGCTGACAGAAACGCAGCCCAGTCATGACGGGAAGTTTAATTCATTTGATTGATTTTGATTTGAAAGTTTATTTTGAACATTAAAAAAGAAGAGAAAGCAACAACAACACACAATGAAAAGATTGTTCAAAAAGGAGTGGAAAGAAGTCGATATTTCATCCCACCCCTTCATAAGAAAGAAACTGATCATTTGTGAACACTTAATAGCACCATTAATTAGTGCCAACATTTTTTTATTGTTGGAGGATTACGTTGATATATGGCTTTCACTTTGCATGGTAGAGTCTTAACTTGTATTTGTAGATGAAGCAACACACTGTGTTTACCGACAGTGGTTTTCCAAAGTGTTCCTGAGTCCATGTAGTAATATCCGTCTTACAGTCAAGCCAGTTTTTAATACAGTGCCCTCTGAGGGGTCAAAGGTCACAGCCATTCAGTGTTGGTTTTCAGCCTTGTCCCTCACATGCGGAGAATTCTCTGAATCTTTTGATGATATCATAGATTGTTGATGGTGAATCCCTAAATTCTTTGTAACTGTGCGCAGAGAATAGTTGTTCTCAAACTGTTGGACTGTTTGCCCACACAGCTTTTCAGAAAGTGACCATCCTTGCTTGCGAACACCTGAACCTTTCGAAGATTCCACTTTCATACCTAGTAATGATACTATCAGTTGTTACCAATTGATTTGTTTACCTGTGGAATGTCCCAACAGGTGTTTTTTTAACGTGTTACGTGTTTTTATTCACATTTTACTCAATGCCCCAACTTTTTTGGGATTGGGGTTGATTTTTCCAGGTTTGAAACCTTGTAAATGGTGATCAGAAAACTGATGGGCAAATTTGAGGAAACATTTTGAACATTGAAACTGGAGTTTCAAAATGGCAGATCTTTATGTTGAAAATTTGCAAGTTTACATTTGCACTGGTATCGCAAAGTGTTCTTTCAGTGCTTAGTTTACAGCATCTTCTCTTTAGAAATTTGCTTGCACTGTTGTGAACTTGCGAGTCATGCGACCTCTGGCAGCTCTGGGTTGTGCTCAGGGTGAAAATGGTGTGTAATGTTTTGCTACGGTTACTGGTTTGAAAGACATCTTCTAGCGAAACAGTGAGGTACATTTTCTTTCATATGGTGGGTGTGTCAGAGGTGTCACACATTCAGCACTGATATGTATGGGCCTACCGATTAGAGTGGTACACAATGTGATTAAAGACAGTTATGTATGTGACACTTTAATTAACTTTTCCACTCCACCCTCCTCCTCTAGATAAAATGGTAAATATTACAATATTATATTACAACAATAATGCTCAGATATAATGTGAGGCCTTATACTCATATTAAAATAAGATTATAACACAGTCTCGAAGGTAAGAAGTGGATTATCCTCTGCCTGGTACGTTTGCCTTGTCATCCTGAAATGGGAAGCAAATGTTGGATCACTATATATATTAGGAACTACGGTTTTCACATACCCCTTTACTTGATTGGGATGATCCCTCAGAGACTGTGACATTGAGTGTATTTTGAGGTACTAAATATGTATTTTAACCAATTTCATCAGGCTCCAAAATAACATAAAAAAATGCAAAGAATGGCCTTTTCTGCTGCCATACTTACACCACTTATGTAACACAACGGAGTGTTCAATGCACCACTGTCTCTGTTTTTGTCTGAAACTCTCAGGGGCAAATTCACAAAAGGACTGCGCAGCTTTTGTGACCACTGAACCTGCACAAATTAGACAAAAGGAAACTGTGTAATTCTCAAAGCACCCACAAAGGGTGAAAAGCACCCCGAACTGTGCTGCATGTGCAAAGGCAACATTTATACTTTGCCACATGGATAATTTTGAATCAGACCCAGCAAAGGGCAAATTGCACTCATCAAAACATTATTAAATGCCTTAATTACTTAGTTTCATTCATGCAAAACCACTTAATTACATGTCAACCTATCAAAGCTTGTTTTTCAGTTTTGAAATATGGCATTATATTCATCCCATATGTCTTTGTCTCAAGCCAAACCCAGGGGAAGGTTGGCTATTCCCTAAGACTCCAAGGAGGTTTAACTGCTGAAGCATTTAGCTAATGACCTGCAGAAAGCCATAGTTCAGTTTAATTACCCTACCAAGCTAACTGTAGCGACTTACTAGCTAATCATATGTAATTAAAAGCTATAGAGTGATGCCACACTCAGCGTCTTTGAAATAAATAATACAACACTCCTGTTTGCTGGAGTCGGAATTAATTCTACAGTGTGATACTGACCCAAGTGCTAAGTGGGGCTGATTCTCGTGCAGTATGGAGACCCAGAAAATGAGGCAAATCTGGCCGTCATCTTACTAAAGTCCTGTTTCACATTTGTTCCCCCAGATCTGAAGCAGCAGAGTGCACCAGTATTAAGCTGCAATATGAAGATGACCTGAGATGGGTTGATTAGGAGAAACGAAAGAGAAACAAACAGTGCTGAATGTTATTAAACCATCTTTTGCAAACCTGTCTGTTATATATTAGACAAAGATAAAAGCATGTTTGTTTTCACTGTATCATACTTGCCCCATCTATCGATGTCCTTTCTGATTGAGCATTCAAAAACCTCTCCGGATGGCACAGGTGTCCTCGTCATTGGGGAAGTAACTTCTTAATTTTCTTCAGTGGCCCCAAATAAAGCTAATTTACAGAGCAGTTGATGAGGCGTTAAATTTATAAGATCGATTGTATCGTCTTTTCACATTTGCAGACATTTGGACTTCAGGTTGATGTTGCTCTGTCAACACCACCTCTTATATCAACAATAAACAACATTTTTGACTTGACAAGACAATGGAAGGTCATAGATAAAATCAGAAAAGAATGATAAACACATACCCATTTGCATCATGCTGTGTACTTGTTTTAGTTTGAATGAATTCTTTCATAGGCTCCTCAAGAGACCTCAGTCCTGTCACTAAAAATTGATTCAAACCAAGATGACACACAGGATGTTGTATATGTTACCACAAAAAGGATTAGGAGGTTGTGATGGATGGCAGGGCATCACAAAATGACAGGTGTCTAACTTTACTGGAGACTAATGTTTACATCCTGTCCCCTACCAACAAGCACTGTTTTCTTTTGAGGATGCTGGCCTTAACTATGAGCTTAATCAGGGAGAAGGTGACAGATCTTTCCTCCAAAAGAAGGTGACATTGTTACACGAGAGTTATTAAAGTGCCCTTCTCTAGAACAGGGCAGAGCATTTAAGAAAATGATTGCCTGAAACTTCACTATTTGCTTGAGGGAAACCAAAAAACAGTCCCCAAGTTAACTTTGAGTACCTCAATGCTAGTCTCTACTAGAGAGAGAGAGAGAGAGAGACGCAGCAGAGGGCCACAGGCTGGAGTCGAACCCGGGCTGCTGCAGCAACAGCCTTGTACATGGGGCACCTGCTCTACCACTAAGCCACCTACGCCCCACTCAATACTAGTCTTAAGACTTATTTCACAAAGTTAATATTAACATCTACTAGCCTGAAACAAGAATGAGAGGCATGCTGGCAAGCTGAAAGTTCCAGCCTTGCTGACTTTTAAGATGGCTGGGCATTTGTTGCCTCTTGGTCCCGGACTACACCCTCTGGATTGGAGAGGTGGGCAAGTACTGGTCAGACAGGAAGCAAGGAGTGAGTATGGGCAGGTGGGACCAATGCAGGGGGCCACACAACCTACTCAGAATACACATCAAAACACTTCACATGGAGTTGGCGTCGGCTGTAGCCATAACACCTTTGTTTTTCTTGAAAACAGTGTCCATAGTCACCTTGCAGGGGAGAAATATCACCCTTAACCTGGCAGTGGTTCCCAGCGTCTTCTAAATATTGCCTCGCCTCTGGTGAAATGACCTTGCAACCTACCACCTTTTCCTCTTTCCTTCTATTCTCCTCTTTGAAAAGTCACTTTGATGGTATCAAAAAGCATGTGCATGAATATACATTTCAGATGTCTGTGTTTCACGTCAGCATCTGTGAACTGTGCTTTGTGAAGTGGCTGTCTGCTTTCATTTTTCTGCTGATATTCTTGTTTTTCTTTTGTCAGAAACCGCAAGCAGTGGCTTCTGGATATGCAAAAATCACTGCAACTTTATTTTTTGTAGATATAGTAAGCTATTGCCATATTTCAACACTTTCATGACCTCCTTCATGCTATGTAAGCATGGCCTGTAACAGCGCAGGCCTGTACTGCAGTGACTGGAAAGTTCTGCAGAAGATTGCAGGGCTGAAAATCTAAATTCACTGGTTAGACGTGAACATTGAAGTGAATGTTTTATGTGGTAACACCACTTTACCACTGACTCAAATCAGTGGACAAGAGCATGCTCACACACAACTAATTAGCACCAGCAAGGCTACCTAGATACAGGAGGGCTGGAAATAACTAGAAGTCCTCCCAAGAACTTTCTTGGTGCCAGTGTTTGATTTATGCTTGACGCATACGTGATGGAGGTTGCGATTGTCTGCATGGCCAAGGTGATGCCACACCACACAACGTGCCCCTTCATAGGGGTACCATGCAGTGGGTTTTCGCCTGTATGTGCACATTTGACATTTTCTAACTACACTGCTATCCTGTGAAAACAGAACAAGCAGAACTTGACACAGCATCCCAGAACGTCAACAACCACCGCACCTTGCACGTTGTATCTGGACGTGGAAAGTCCATGACCAAACATTGATCTGTGATGAGGTCAGAGTGAGCAGAGAAAATGAAGAAATCATGCTGTAGACATAAGTTGTCGATACACACCCCCTCTACAGTTTGGAGGAATAATAATTTGTTGCGCAAAGAGAAACCCACACAGAGTATAAAAAATCCAAATGTTTCGCCGTCGTCACGCCTGTGTGACCATCTGTGCAGAAAGCAAATTTGGGATTTTAAAGTAAATCATTTCCCTTGGAAATGGGAGGACAAGTAACAAGATGAGCCCAGCACCCTGAGATTTGTGATGCAACTGGCTGGCCTACATTATCATCCAGGCAGAGCACCCCTATACTTAGCAACACAGATGTGGACAGCTGCAAAAGGGAGAACTAGCAACAAATCTCCCCATCAACAAAATGTGCAGCTGGAGAACAGGGAAGTTGAGAGATTCAGACGTTAACCAGCATTTATCACTTTCAACTGCATATTATTGACAATTTCAACTTCTTCTGAGACTGCAGCCATCTTTTTAAGGCTGATGGACTTTGCCTAAACAAATCAGGAGTAAAATTGTTTACCCCTAGCCTATTTTGCTTTCTGCGTAACCCAAGTGTTCCCTCAAGGACAAGAGACAAGAGGAATCACAACTGGAGGAAGACATAACATGTGTGCTGGCAGAAACCTTGAAGAAGGAGAACTTTGGTGCAACTGTGTTTAATGATCTTACTTACCTTAAGTATATCATATATTTTGACTTTGACTGTGTAGATATTATTGGGGATTTTAACATGAATGTTGAAAATGTCATGGACAGAGAAATGAAAGATGTGAGATTATGACCCTTATTCACATATTATTGTTGGGTGACAGCCTCTAGTGGCATGTTGGATATGTCCAGTTACGTTAGTTGTCTCTCTCCTTACTGTGGATAGGCGAGTGAAAGGTCGCAACTGTTATCTCTTCTTCTCTAGATGTTTGAAGCACTGAGTGACCAATACGATCGATCTGAAAATCCCCTCTGTGACCATGGGGGCTCATGAGAGATCATTTCTGGGGAGTGTGAGTCCAAGCCATACGTAGGGTGGCCGAGACCCGCCATAGCTGCAAATGAAAAAAACGCTGCAAATAAAAAGAAACGCTATGATGCAAATTTAAAAAAGCAATGACGCAAATAAGAAAGCCACAACGGAAGTGAATTACCGGGGACTATTATTGCCGATGCACATGTCTTTTTATGTGAAAGAAGAAGAAGAAGAAGACGAAGAGAGCAAAGTAAGAAGAAGACAAAAAATAAGAAGAAAAACGAACGAAAAAGTAAATGCGTTATATATGGTTAGGCCATGTAGCCCCAGGTTTGATATGAAGCTGAACTGGAGGATGCTGGAGTTCCTCCATCTGTATAGTATAGACAAATTCGGCGATCGATTTGTGTATGCCGCCATCTTGCGGCGGCGCCATTGCTGTGGTGACGTGTCAGTCATCAATTCGTTATGCTGTCATTGTGAACTGACTCTCTACAATTACAGCATCATGAATAGCTGGATTGATGATGTTAGACAGTGATCAGTATCTTAAATGAGTACCCGTATAAATTTAGAAATTAATCATTTGTTTGAGCAATAAACAGGAAAGAATAGAGTAATAGGGAGATAATAGACTGTATCAGTATCTGTATCGTGACATTTAATCATTACGGACAGGCTACGTGACCATCACATCATATTGAAGGCGATCGCCTTCAGTATGATGTGATGGTCGTCTAAAAGGCAGTGTAAAATTTGCCCGACCCATCTGGAGCTCAGGTAATTTTGACCCTCAATCAGAGACCTGTAATTGTCGTTTTTCTAGTCATCGGAAGCCAGGTGATCAATAAACTGTTGCCGTTTCACAACGTTGATCACATGTTGCAAACCATCGTATATGAGCTATTGTGTTGTCCACTGGTAGGTTTGCTAACTTGGGGAAACACTCCTGTGGGCCGCAGCGGAGGGTAAGAACATATGACCTATGCAGCTGTATGGATTGGAGGACTTGTTGTCCAAAGGTCTGTACATTTTAAGGATGGGATCATTAAGAGCACTATCTCCGTGCACACAACCAGTGAAACACTTATTTGGTCTTCTCCTCCACATCCTCCTCTCTTTTGGGTCTCAGTCAGTGATCTGTGGATAATTTAAATTTTAAAATTACAAATAATATTAATGCCATTGAAAGGCTGTCTCTGGTGAGAAAATATCTCCATGGAGAAATTTAGCACTGGTAAGAATAGGAGAAAAATGTGTTGAAAAGCTGTACGCATTTGGCAAATAACAAATCTTGAGGTTCATTATGAAATATATAAAGACAGACTTCACATTTATGTTTTGGAACTGAGAAATAGAAGGTGGTCCTTCTTCTCCGACACCATTGCCAGTAACAATAATAATGCATATGCATTGTTTGATGCTGTCAACAAGTAAACAAACCCTCCTGTGTCAGTAGCTTCTGAACATCTATCTGGGTCTGCAGTGAATTTGCCTCCTTCTCTGACAACATTCAGAGGATTAGACAGGCTCCATTTCAGGTTTAGGATATATGTTGTCACTGTGTTAATCTAAAAGCAATTCATATACCATGACACAATTTTATCCGATGGAATATAAAAACCTGGAGGACATTACTGTATACAACATCTCCTCATGCTACCTTGATATCCTGCCAACTGGCTTTTTCAAAAATGTTTAAAATTACATGGCCTCAGACCCTCTACTATAAACATGTCACTTCTCTCTCTGAAAACTGCTGCCACTCTTAAAAGAACAATACGCCCATATCAAACATCTTATTTTTAAGTTAAATCATTGAGAAATCTGTTTTTCAACAGCTTAAACACTTCTTCATTTTTTTCTCTAAATGTCTTCATCAACATATGTAAGTGCACTGTTTGGCTTTAATATGAGAATTTGTGAACAGGAAGTGGGCGTCATACTGTTTCCTGTATTGTACACTGTGGCTGAAAATGCTAAAAACTCAACAGTGCTGATCAAATACAAACCAACATTCTGTTATTGCATTGCCCATTTTTCACCTAAAATGTTTTCAGGAACTTATTTTAGTTTACTGTTTAACTTTAAATCCGCTGGCTGCCATATTGTTTGCTGTGTCAAAAAGGACAGGCTCACATTATGTCACCCACAGTGGAAGCGTTTATTGGTTCGGTGTAGGGCAGCGGTAGTTGTAAGCTTTGTACCTCGTGGGCAAAAGCAAATGCCACAGTCCATTTCCCCTGATTTCTCTGGTCATCTAGCACCAATATTAAAAGTGTTTGCATCTTGCATCTTTTTTTGGTATTAGTATTGCTGGATCTCACTGCTGCATTTGACACGGTCAACCGCAATATATTCCTGGACCAACTGAAAAACTGGGTGGGACTTTCAGGCACAGTACTTAACTAGTTGAAATACTACTTTAAGACACTACTTTGTTTCTTTATGTAGGCCTACTGTTCTTAAAATTCTGAGCAGATAAAAATTTCATGCGGGGTTCCCCAAGGCTTCGTTCTGGGGCCTCTTATGGTAAAGATCTACATGCTTCCCTCGGCTCACATTGGGGAAAAAAAATTACCATAATTATGCAGGTGACACAAATTTGTATGAACATATCATCAGGGACTATGCTTCCAACACAAGCAAATCACCATTTGGATGGGCCATAATTTTCTTCAGTTGAACAAAGTCAAAACTAAGGTAACTGTTTTTGGAGCCACAGAGGAAAGATTAAAAGCCAACACTCAGCTTCAGTTGGCGATGTTAAAAACCACTAACCAAGCTAACCAAGACTTAAGTCTCTGGAGGATTTGGAAAAACTTATCTATGTATCTATCTTCAGTAGATTCGACAACTGTGACAGTGGCTTTACAGCTTGTTCTCATTTAGCTCATTTTTATTTTCATTTTTTTCTTGTCTTTTTGTTGACTGTTTTTAAATGTTAATGACTTTAGTTGTTCTTTTCTCTCATACATGTTGGCATGTTACATACTACTTTGACATTTTTTGGCAGAAAAACTGACACCTTCCTCAGAAGTGTCACTGGTGTTAGGAAAGCGGCGTGATTGTTCATTCCTGAGGAAGGCGTCAGTTTCTGCCGAAACATGTCCAAGCATGTAACATCCTAACATGTATGAGACAAACAACTAAAGTCATAATCAGAAACTAAAGACATAATGAACACCACTGAACTATTAATGTACTATTAATGTACTTTTATAATATGTTTCTTCTACACTTTGTCTTGCTGCTGAAATGTGCCTTGCTTTATGTCTCTGTTGCTTCAAACAACCATCTTATAAATGTCAAACAGGTTACATCGGCCACTATTTTGATCATCAGTTCATCATTTCAGTCATTTATCAAGCTAAAATTATACATTTTTTCCACAGATTACTGACATTTAGTGGGCAAAACAATTAATTGATGAAGTGGGCAAATAATCAGCATCAAGTAAAGCAATATTAACCTAATACGATACATGAATCACAGACGCATTGCAGTAATGTTTCCAAAGTTTTATTCCCATTTCATTCCTTTGATTGTTTGCTGCTGCTCTCTTGTTTGTGCTCAACCTCACCATTGACTCCACACAGGCAGACCACAAAAGACGTGCCGCATTTTGTGTCATCAGTTAAGCATAAAAGGAGTATTACCAAGCGAGTATGGGCTACATACTAACCAAACATGAGCCAAAAATATCCCCAAGATTTACACTGGAGGCTAGAATATATTAATTATTGTCAAAGAAATGTGTGCTTCAGTTTAAGTTGTGCAACTTGGAGGGTTTTCAGTTGAATGGCATGAAAGGTATGACCTGTGGTGCATAATATACAGTAGTAACTTGGACAGACACAGCATGATGCAATCAATCAGGCACTGGCTTTAATGAGTTTTAGCCCACAGTCTCTGGCCAGTGCAACAAAATAAAGGTGATAAAAACATCAAAGTCAATAAGGGCAACGAAGCAGTTAGGCTCTGAGAACCAACGGTGCACCCTCTGCATGTTAATGCATGATTTCTTTAGGACACTCTGTGGTGGACATCCAGCTATCTTCATTACACCTCCTCATGAGCAGGTTTCACATCAACTTAGACTGTGTTTGCAAAATAGGGTGCGTGCGTGCGTGTGTGTGTGTGTGTGTGTGTGTGTGTGTGTGTGGCCGAGGGAGAGAGGCAGAGAGAGTGAAAAAGAGCGAGATGGGTACGTTATAGGCTACATCTTCAACCAACGGGAGTTGGCATTCCCATGCTGAAGAGACAAAGAGGGGGGACACGGGCGGAGGTGGGTGGGGGAGTAAAGCGCCGAAGAGTGAGGTGAGGCAGAGCTCATTCAGTGGGAACGTTGAGCGGCGGAGCTCCTCGGATTGTACTCACAGAAAATCCCTCCGTTTGGTCTGAGAAGAAGCGCCTCCTGTCCTGGACCGCTGTGCGCTCTGCGGCTCGCTGTGGCTCACCACCTCTGACGCGGATACGAAAAGACCCTGCGAGGGGACAAGACCAAAAACTTCTTTCATCGTGGTTTTCAACCAAGGTAAGATGCTGCTTTTGTTTTTTGTTTTTATTTCAGCTTGCAAACAGGGTCCATAAACGCGCAGTGGTGTGTGGGATGAAGAGATACGCGGCTTGTCTTGGTTGTGTCTTGCATCTTCATTTGTTTTTGGGGTTTTTTTGGGGTTTTTTATCATCACAGGCAAATCAAAATTATTGCCTTAATCGATAAATCACTGCAGATGCATTGGGGGTGCATGTTTGTAGGTAAACCATTAAAGAATACATAAAACAGCAGTTTGCAAATCTCCCTTAAATAACATGTGACTTTATTGCTTTGTGAAACATTCATATTCTCATGGATTAATCCAACCTGCAGCGAAAAGTCCCGGAGCGCAGCCGACCTCCAACAATAATCATCAGTGCAGAGCTGCATTTACTCACACCTCTCTTACTACCTCAGACGTGCATGCATCAAATAAAAGTGGAATTGATTTTGTCTTATCCACGTTACCCAAGTTAACCTTTATTCCCTGACAGTTACAGGGAACAATCAAAACGCAAACGAGCTGCGCGCTTGACATCAGCCGCAGGCAACACTTTGGCGTCACAGCTGTAGATATAACCTCTGTGACAAACATTTTTTTCAACCCTCAAATCTCTGGGTGTCGCGTGTTTACTCGTGCCAAAAAAGCAGCTTTGTACTAACTGAACCAAAGGAGCTCCCCTCGCCTTCCTCCGGCCAAACGCGCAATTTTCCTGTTGGATGTTTCCAAAGAAAAGGAAGTTGCTTTGAATGGAATTCAAATTTACTTCACAGAAACAAGTTATTCTGCTTCATATATAGTTATATATGCTTTTATAATGACCTTGTGGCAACTTTCTAAGTACAAAAAATCTTGGATAGACACCAGGTGCGACTGTATATACGATTTTTTTTGCGCTTCTGCGTTATGTAATTTGATAATTAAGCCAACAAGTTATAGGCTGAGTTCACAACCTATCTCTTGTGTCACCTATATGTTTAGTCCTGCTCTTATAGACTCACTAATACATACACAATTTGTGAACTTGCTTTATCTGATATAGAAAAGCGCACACATTGTGATTTGCAGTGTTTTCTAAGGTGCATCTCTCCTTGAAAATGCTTGCAGCATATATTTTTTTTCCACGGTGAAAGCACTATATATCAGTGGTTTTATTTTTTGCACACACCGAAGGAGAAACGCTCCTGGAAGGAAACAAAACGGAATGTCTATTACCTTACTATCGCCACCCACCTCCTGAGCCAATCGCTGCAGCCCTTTCCCCATTTCATATTAAAACGCGATCACACACACACACACACACACACACACACACACACAACGTACAGACACTTGCGCCATCAATGTCACCATGGAAACCAACTCCCTTGATACCCTCAGTTGATCGCCTTTAGCATTACTCTTGGCCTGTCACTTAAAAACGTGTACAGGTTGTGTTTGTGGATGAGTCTGTCAGCTGTATGTTGATGCATGAGACCTCGAGAGGAGGTGGTCCCTCCCTTCCTCCCTTCCCTCCCTCCTACCCTCCCTCTTTCTCCCTCCCTCCCTCTCAGTTGCACCTATGCTGGATGTAGGCCTTTTGAATGTGCTCTGTGGGAAGTTGGGGGTAGGTCTGTGCATTCTGGAGCCTATGTGCTCATTCAGAAAGAGGGTATTATGCATGCTGCAAAATTTCCTGTTTGGTCAAGCCCAACTGGCCACGTGGCTTACTAGGAATAACCAGGTGAGAGGCAGCGGGCCTGTTGAGCCGGGTATGATGCTCAGGAGGCTGGTTTCTGAATGCAACGGGCAGAAGATGCATATTATATACTAAACTTCAAGGTTTTGCATTGTGTGAAACTGGTGTGTGTTACGTTTTTTGTATTGCTAAGTGCACATGGTAAGAGTGCAGGCATGGACTGGTTTGGTGTGTATGTACGTATATAGTAAACAGTGTTTTGTTGGGAACCTGGAGGGTTGATTTCAGTGGGTGGTTGTGGGTGTTTGCATGTGTAAATATGTGAGCGAAGGCGTCTGAGGCAGGTGGATTTATAGGTGTACTTTTTCCCTCTTTGTTTGTACTGGTGGTTTTTAAATGAGATGTTCAAAGTCTAAGTCTCTCCCTCTCTTTTCTCTCCTTCGGACTTGAGATAATCGTATCTATTGGATGCTAACTGTAATGGACACGTTATCTTCCACTGGTGGTCGTGCTGAGAGGAACTGTCTGTACCATGTGCATTGTGTGGCAGGGCCGGGATCTGAAGAAGCCTCAGTCTTCAGTGTAATTGCCGGGAGAATCTGTAAAGGAAAGTGTCCATGCAGCTAATGCGTTTTGTCCTTTTCCCGGAGGACGCTCTCTAAACTACTGTACTGTGGCATTTTCTGCCTTATATGAATGAGCACAACAGACATTCAAGTCAAGCTCACACATGCCGAAAGGCAGGATGACACATTTAATGTATAAATGCATGTCCTGAATCTGTGGGGGTTGGATTTTCTTTTTATTTAATGTGAAGGTATGTGTTTACCATGTGCGAGTGTGTTGCGTTCTGCACATGCAGCCATAACAACCAGTTCACATAAGTGAGAATTCACATCCATGGAAGTCTGTTTGGGCACATTATGCACATTTTAGCATTTGTTTACAGAGGAGATCATTAGTGTAAGTGAATTTATGCAGAGACTTTTATCTTGGAGTGCTCCATTAATCCTTTTTACCTGCGTCTGCCGGAAAATAATAGAAAACAAATGATTTCCTGGGTGTTAATGGTTTTCATATGCTGCTCTAGGAAACATATTCTGTTTATTATTCCTTTTATTTTATGCAATTATTGTTGTTTGGAAAGGCTGCATGAATCAAAATAAAGGCTGCATCATATGGAATTCTGCCTCATTAAGGAAACACCTCTTGGATATGGCCACTGGTGGACAAAAATTTACATTCATTGTGTGATATTCATATTAAGCTGTGTTTGTTAAGCAGTTTTTTCTTTGACAGTTAATGATTGTACGTCCAACATGGAGTCACAAGGGTGTCAAAATCCTCTGAGCATGAATTCATCCAAGTAATCATGCATGCACAAGACAACACACCAATGCACTCACTCATTCACTCCCCCACGCCCAGACAAATCCTGTGGTATCGCTGATCTGTCACCGGGAGGGATCCAGTCAGAATCATATTTCTCGGAATCTGTTAAGTTTGCCATCTGTGAGGGCGTTACTTTAATTAGGGTAGACATCGCTTGGGGTGCACAGGGCAGAATGGGTGTTTGTGTGAACATGTGGGTTTGTTAGTTGTGTTTAATATGGGCTGTTCTACTATGAGGCACACACACACGGGTTGGGGGAGGGGGTTGTGGAGATATGAGAGGCTTGGTTAGATAATACAGAAAGGAAAAGGAAGTAACAGCACACCGGTCCAAAAAAAAAAAATCAATATGCTAACTGATAGCTTCTTCATTGACTCTGCTTTAACTGTGGGAATTAAATTTTTACTAATCGATCTGAACCGTTTTATGGATTGATTAAAGTAGCCGGCTGTGCTTGAGAATTAATAAGGAGAGAATCTACTGGATGGATTTATCTGTAGACTGGGAATGGTTTGACCAGATGGCAAATGAGCCATCACCAGTAAGCAGGCATGAACTGAGGACAAGAAAACTGCACTGACACTGCAGAGTAAGCTGAAAGATTAATTGAATCCTATAGGATGTTCACATGCAGTGGGTAGAATGGGATGCTATGGTCTTGTTCTCACAGCCAGAATTAGTTATATTTTTATGTAACGCCTGACAACACAGAAAACAAGCAGGCAGCAGGCAGTGCTGGCCTATTTTCCTTTTGCTGCCTTCGTATTTTGTGCAGTGCTCCACCATAATGTCCTTCAGTGCAGTTTAGCGCCTGAGAAAAACAATAAAACCCAAGAACAATGTGGAAACGCTTCAGTTTCTGCCAGACAAACTGAGATTTTACACTGCCAGAAGTGTGAGATAGAGTGGGAGAGTGGCTTTAATATGTGGGAGTGACAGAAAGAGAAAAAAGGGGAGGACAGACAGTAAAATATAGAACTCTTTCTTTGGTGGAGAGGAGATAAATGGCCAAATGATGGAGTGACTAAGCAGTGTGGAAGGTGGGGTTGTCCCCCTCCCGAAAACATTTCCTCAGCGCTGCCCATGCACGAGGACATAAAAAGGGCTGCACACGCAGCCTGAAGATGGAGCATATGTTACCTGTCTGTGGCTGGCCAAGCCAAACCTCTCTCTCTCTCTCTCTCTCTCTCTCGCTGCTGCTGCTGCTGCTTGGAAAAGCTGCGGAGAGAGTGAGAAAAAGTGATAAAGATAGAGAGTGAGAAAACGGAGGTGGGGGAACGAGCTGGGAAAGTGAAAGGAATGAAAGCAAGAGGAAGAGAAAAGGACAGTAGAGCTGGAAATTAAAAAAAAGCGGGAGGAGAGGAAACAGGTGAAATAGACACCAGGATTCAGACATCCCCAGAGATGTGTTTGTGTGTGTGTGTGTGTGGCTGTGGGTCTCCATTCATGGAGCTCCTCTGTGGTCTTGCTGGCAGTCTGTGGCATCTAGTGCTTGAGTAATCCTCCTGGGAACACGCTGAAGCTGCCAAAGTACCATCCAGCTCCTCTTTTCACTCTTTACCACCCTCATGCTCGTCTATCTCTGTCTCTCTTTTTCTCGCTTTCTCAATACTCCTCTTTCTCTCCCCTTAGCTGTTTCTTTCATTTCAGCCCTTCCTAATTGCCCAAATATCATCCAGTTTCATTTGTCTCTGCACTTGATTTTCCCTGTTTGCCCGCTCTCTTGCTTTTCAGGGCCTTTAATTGCGATTCATCTCCTCCTCGTCACTTTACTCCTGATGTGAATCTTCCTGATATGTGGGATTCATGCTCTTTTTTTTCCTTCCTTTTTTAGTCTTGCCTATAGAATCAGTGTTTCGGTTCTCAGAGAGCAGAACAGAGTGAGGCCTTTCCCATGGGTTGACAAAACAAAGAGCCTGGCTCCCTTCACTTCTGTATGACTGCACAGGAACAGAAACAGAGGCATTCACCAGCAAGTCTGCTGCTGGGCGGCTAAACGATAGATCTCCACTGGCTATGGTCGACGCATTTCTTTGGTTTCGCTATGAGAGGGCAGCAATCATTAAACTGTGCATATAGTCTGTTTAAGAGACAGAATGTAACCTCCAAAAGTGGACATGTGCGTTGGGCATGTGGCAAAAAATATGTTGAATACAGATGAAGATTTAGTCAAGTTTAGTTTACTTTATTAGTGGTGTAAGGAACTTGCTTTGTTGAGTTCATAGTGAGGGACAGACATGACAACAGACAGCACAACATTTTATTTTAACAATCACGAAATAAAGCAAGAAAGAAAGCTAAGAAAATAAGCCAAAAACAAAATCTACATAAAGTTTTCTGTTGTTTGAGCTTTGCAGTCAATTTGCTTTATATTGGTTGTTTTATTAAAATATCTGATTCTGAAATTAATTTAATTTTGTTTCAAATTTCTAGTACTTTCTGGCATTCTGTGTAAAAGTGAATCTGAGATATAAGAGGCTCTGCAGCAAGTTCAAAGACCATGTGGGAATTTTTCGTTTGGTCTCATCTGGTGGACACAGGTCAAAAGTCATGGTCCAAGTGTCCCACATGTGTATTATTATTCTACCAAGTTCACAGGTTGAACAAATACCATACCTGCCATGACTAAGATAAGAGAGTTTGGCAAACATCCTTTAACACACAGTTAACACAAATAACTTCCTCTCACACGTGGACCCACTTGATCCGGTTAATCGCGGTCTGTTCCTGCTCCAGTTTAAATGATTCAATCAGTGGTTTTCATTTCTTCCTCTCAAAAGGACTCGACACAATTAATATCACATTAGCACATTAGCATTTACATACTGGGCGTGGGGCCGCGGAGGGGATTGAGTCAGTGTTTACTGTGGTACAGTGAAGGCCTCATCTCACCCACCCCATCGCCACGGCCACTGTCCTCCTCCTTCCTGTAAAACTGCCCTCCAACCACCCACATCCCATTGGCACCTGCTACATTGGAATTCAGGTCAGCAGGGGGAGTCACGAAATTGCTCCGGGAGTGATTGGAAAAGGGACGAGGGGCTGAACGGGGAGCAGGGGGGAGGTGGGGTCTTGTTTTGTTATGTTTTTTTCTACTTGGCACCAGCGACCATGCCACTGAGAACAATCGGCCCATTGTGCTGCAACAAAAGAATCATAATTAAAGCGCATTAAGAGATTCGTTCAAAACAAATAAGACTTCATCTGACTGTCACAAGATGCAGTCTGACAGATTCGCATTGGTCATCACGTGGAGCTACTTTTGGTTTTTGCCATCTTGATATAAGTCAATAAAGCAGAAAGCTAGTTCACTTTTCCTTAAAATTTAAGGGATATTTAATATTTTATAAATGTTTCTTTTTAACTTGTTTTGAGTTGTTTGAAAAAAATAATTGTCTCCTGTTGGAGTTAGCTGCTTCTCCTTTCATATATACGTCCTTTCTAGAGTAAAGCTTTTATGACAGTTTCATAATGAGGATAATGGGAGGATCAGCGAATGGGGAATAAAGAGGAAGAGGATTTGATGATGCTTAGAGTTTCCATATGGTGACAAAGATGTTGCGAGATATCATTTTCACATTTGATCCCCCTGCCATTAGCTGAAGTCGGACAGAAAAAAAAAACACTGTAAAAAAAGTTAATCTGAGTAAAAACTGGTGTCACTGCCCACTTCACCCCCTCCCCGCCTCACCCACCTTCCTCTTCCTTTGCCCCTTTTTACTATTCCACAAATCCTCAATTAAGTGCGTAATGGGCCTCTGAGGCAGGTTTGTGTGCCTCTTTGTTCAACTCTGGGGGATCGGCCGGCATTAATGTTCCTCTTGAGTATGTAAATAGCCTGAGCTGTGGGAGCGCAGACCAGAGCTGCCACTTGTCCGCTTAATCGCGGAGAGCTCCATCACTTTCCGACATTTTGGGGAGCCAAAGCGGGACATGCATGAGAACTTCAGCACCAAATACAATGCCCACACTCTGAGGAGTAACCTCAGCACCCATGTCCGCCTCCCACTTCTTCCGGAATAAACCCCCTTTTGCTCTCTCTCCCTCGGGACCCTTTACCCCTCACCCCCCTCTACCCCCAAAAACGTCCCCTCACCCCTCCTACTCCGCGGATCCCTGACCAATCCCTCCCTCTGCATGGGTGCTGCTCCCCCACCGCTCAGCCTATCCCATCCCGACGAGCCCAACTGATAGACCCGACAGACTAGTTTTGTTTACCTCACCCACTTGTCCAGCGGAACACACAACAATCCCCTTCATTGCATGTTTGTCAGCCCCCTTTTCAGAACTAAAAGAGGAGAGAGAGAGGAGGGGGGGGTTACAAAAACAAAAACGAAGGAAACAATTAAGTTGCCCCTCCTCCCCATGAACCCTGTGCTAGCGGTTTCCCAGCTCTAGATTCTGTGAACTAACTTTGAGGCCTGTAAAGTGGCCCATTATTCTAGTAGGGGTGGCGTGTTCCAAGAGCGGCTTGCCTCAATGGCTGATGAACACAGTGAGGGTTTTGTTTGAAGGTTTTGGCTCACCACATTATGCACTGGTTAATTAGGAGCTGCATCTATCTATCTATCTATCTATCTATCTATCTATCTATCTATCTATCTATCTATCTATCTATCTATCTGTATGTACAACCTTGTGAGGGAGCTGGATTCGTGATTTGCTACATAGCCCTCCCCGAATAGCTCCCATGGTGGAAACGTTATTGCCAGATCTCTATCGGTGGACACATTCATAACATAGCATGGTATATACCGTCATATTGCCCAACCCTACCAACCTACCTACATACATCTGAAAAAGAGATAAGATCATAAATATTGTCCAAGTCTAATGTCAGGTTGAATTATTTCTGATCTATACTATCTCTGTACACACTGTGCAGAATCCCTTTTGTATCCAGATGGATCCTGACATCACTGGGAATCCTGGCTCCTCTTATAATAGTAGAGGATTACAGCGAACCAGGATTTCGGGGAATTTGTGTTGTATGCCTTAAATCTCGACTGAAGTGGGGGTTTACCATCCTCTGAGCGTGCTGAGATGAGTGTGCGCTGGGGGATTTGGCTGCGACTGGGATCAAACAGTGGAAATGTGTTGAAAATGCTTTCGCCCAGAGGTTCTGATCATGATTGACTGTGACTATAGGCGGGTTGTCATAATTAGGCAGTGGAAAAAGCCTAAGCGGGTGCGTTCGCTCTCAATGGCATTCCAGTGCTGCGTGTGACTGAAGAAATGTTTACATAGTTTGACAAAGTATGCAGTGAATAGTGACGTGGAAAGAAAAACAATGAGTTGAGGAGCAGCAGGGGTCCCTCTGGGGCTTTTCACGTGTAACAGCAGTCGGTAATAGGCAACGGTTAGCTCTTTATTTTCACAGCATTTGAAGGATATGAGAAAAAGAGCTCCTGGCTCATGTGTATACATGATGTGGTCCTGAAAGAACAGTGTCAGGGAGGTGGTACTGAAAGGAAAGCAGGCTCGCAGTGTGTAGCTTACAGCACAGGCTCGAGTTTTGCTTTTCTAAAAGGGTAAAAAAAGTGATTGATCACAAACCAAACATATATTTTAATCTCTCTTTGTAGATTAATTTTATATTATCTGCATAAATCCTGTTTGCTGCACTAAAACAGATAAGCTCACACCAGGTTTTTGCCTAGAAAAAAAGGACCCTGGTTCCAGATATGGGCCTCTGCTGAAAATGTGTTGTCTGTCAGACATGCATATCACATGAGGGCACTCGTTTAGTTCCTGCAGTATGGTGTGACAGCATTGATATGTCACATATATGCACACGTGAAAGAGAAGGACGAGGGAAAACCGAGAGGGAAGGAAGACGGTGACAGACAGAGGGTGATGAGAAAGAGAAATGCACACTGTAGAATGAGAGAGTAAGAGACTGTCAGCTCTGTCACACTTCCCCGCTTTCCTGATATGCTTCCCCATTGTATTCTGGTCATCCTTGATGTGATGTGTTTTTCTTCATTGCAGATACACAGACAAGGAGTGTGTTACAATCAGAAAAAAACACACAACACATCCAGGGACCCTATAGAAATGTGCGTACGATAGCATCACCGTATAGACCATGTCTACATATGTTTCAGGATAATTGCATGCCATCCAGCCAGCAGATACCATATGGTACATTTCCTAAAAGCACAAGAATAATTCACACCAAGAGATACAGTATGAAATAAGTTGTCATGTATGTCTAGGAATTTCTGTTGCTTGAATAAAGAGCAGCTGGTGCAATATATGGCTGCAAGAGCTACAGTATACAGTTACTATTTTGTCTATAATGAACTGCACTGCGTACAGAACATTTTTAGCAAGACATCTAAGAAGGAAGTATGAGCCTGAAAACTTAAAAAGTGACTTTCCTTATTGACCTTAATATTTTTATGCTGAACATAATGCTGAGGAAATTACATTTTTTTATCAACATAATGAGGAAATGTTGCTAATTAACGTCTCTGCCAGCTCTCAAAAATGTTATGTATCAGTAAACTCTTCACTGACAACCTACTTGTCAGTTGTTCTCTGCCAAAATAGGTCATCTGCAATACACTATCCACTCAAAATCACGATCTTTCCCCAACCTTAACCGAAGTGTATTTGTTGCCTACACCTAACAGGAGTCTGGACAAGAACCTGAAGTTCTGGTTTCAAGGTTCTGCGCACTTTATATGTTCGCCCCTGACCCTAACCACCTCTTTCAGAATCCTATGCAGTACATGACGTAGCGTTTCATTATCTGAAATGAAAATTGTCTCTGAACAAAATCCAGGCAGCTGCAACACCATAATTAAGACAACAGTTAAAGTTGTAATTTCTAGGAGATAGGTACCCTGTAACCACTGACAAATTTAAATTGAATAGCAGCCTTTATGACTTGGTGAGTCATGTGCGAGAAATGTATATGTATGAGTGTGTCTGTGTGGTCATTTGGCTTAGCTGGCTGATGTAATGAGCTATGTGTGTGTGCAGGAATGCCCTTTCTGTCATCACTGCGGGGTGGTGTGAGGAGAGCGGGGCATGGCCGCTGCTGCAGGCTGTGCTCAGTCCCTACAGACTCCAGTGTTTAATTAGTGAGAGAACATCCATCCTCCTTAGCTCTCTTATTGGCAAATCCTGAGTGAGACTGTAACCCTCTCACCCCGCCTCGAAAACCACGGGACTGGACCAGCTAAGATTTATGACCACAGACAACAGTGTGTATGTGTGCATGTGTGTGTGTGTGTGTGTGTCTTGCTTTTTGTACTCACACAAATGTGAGCGAGAAGAGGGTATCATCTACGTACATTTAAATTTGAGAGTGTGGCAGGTGAGCTTAGTGATGTATGAAACGTGATTTGTGCACTAATCCCATTTCACAGGGCCAGCTGCCCAACACAGATGTCAGCTCTTCACGTATCCACACATAACATGATAACACAGACACCCTTAATATACTGTATTTGTAGCGACATGCTCCATCTCACCTCTCCGCTTCTCCGCTTCACAATTAATTGCTTTAATCTGGCCTTTTTCTAACCCTTTCTCTCCACCGTCTCTTATTTTCTCATCTGTTTACCATTCCATTCCTTTGTCTCCATCCTTACCTTCATCGGCCACACCTTCCTCTTTCCACCCTCCCCCTTTTTTCCCTTCCCCTTCCCCCATACATTGTTACGCATCTATCTTTATATGGCGTTCCTACCGTTTCACCCCTCCCACCTCTCCCTCTGCCTCTGTCATCCCCCTCTCAGCAATGTAGCGGGTATACCATAGCCATGGTTGTAGTAGGGGGTGGGGTGGTCCTGCCTTACTGGCAGTTTTAATGAGCTCCTTTGGGGATCGGACCGCAGCCATCAAAAGCTGCGTGCTGCTACATAGCCAGCTCTGTTAAACAGATGCGCCTTTGCTAATGATAGTAGCATCCCTTCATATGCAGCAGGCAGCTATAGGAGAAAAGAAATGAGTGTTGTCTACAGTAGGTGTGTAGCCCCTCATCGAACAGAGGAGGTCGCGGCGACGTGCAGCGGGAAAATCTCACATGACTATGGATGATCTTCTTTTCTCTGCTGACCTTTCATCTGTGCGGCTTTGGGCAAAAGATGGGGGCTGGGTGAGGGGAGTAACAAAATCCTTTTGGTTGCAGCTTTTAATGGCACGGCTGAAAACATAGCATGAAAGTTAAGACTCTTAAAAAATGAAGGAGGAAAGACTGTCAGTTAAACAGAAAAAAAAGAGGAGACCTAAATGTGGAGGCGGAGAGGAAGAGACATGTGGGGCCGAGCGCTGGTGTATGATTGAGAGCCCAACTGTAGCTCCGTCTGTGAAGTGGGTTGTGGTTGGATTGGATGCCATCAAACTAAATCTATCTGCAGATATTATCCAGATGAATGGGAATCACCCGATTCAGCCCTATGACAACCAATCCCCAGCATAATGGGCTGTTAGCACATAATTGCAGTGGAACTGGTCACATCTAAGAGACCTATGCAGACTACAACACTAGCCTCAGGATTCCCAGAGGCTCTCTCTAATGACTGCCTCATTATGGACACAAAGAGTTGTGCCAAACAAAGGGAAACCTTAGAGGATGCTGAGAGACAGACACGTACAGTATGGTACAATCATGCCTTGCCAGGATTCGGATGCACCCTGATTGTAAAATAGAAAGCTATAAATGGAAAATATGATGAAAGCATAAAGATAAAAACAGGAGTTACAGCTGTTCCTGACAATATGAGACATATTTGACAAATTGCCGCAAGTGATGGACAGTAACCAAAAAGGAGATTTGTTCTCTTCAGTAGAACTGTCACAAAAAACACACAGAGACACAGACATTTTCCAGATAAGGAGGATTTGCTCTCAGAGGTCAATGTATGTGTGTGTGATCTCCTTCTGTCTGGAGTTTGTAGAATCGTGTGACCTGCCACTAATTGCCAGTGTTATGTTTGACTTGAGAGGACTCTTGGTAGCTTAAGGACTGGAATGCTGCATGTTAACCTTATGATGCAGCCTGTCAGTTATAGTAAGAGCAGCTCCTACAGCACCACAGCTCAGATCAGCCTGAGCTGCGGCCTGATGCTGTGCTCACACTATGAGCAACAACGCAACAGCGTGGCCGGCTACATTACAGCTGAGTCACAGGTGAAGTGTTGCTCAAGCGCTCGTTAACAAAGTTACGTCATTAGGGACTTGTGTGTGTCTTCTACTACAATCTATAGTTTTGATTGATGTCTGAGCCCCATTTAAACATCACACTTTATTTACCTAAACCTAACCATGTGTGTTTGTTGTTGAAGGAAAAAAAGGTCAATTTGCGGTGTTGTACTGACTAAGTGTGTTTATTTTGAAAGTGACTTTACGTAAACGGTAAATTTCCTGGGAAAAGGAAGTGTATTTTGAAAGAAGACAATACATGTAACAGGCAGAACTTGACACGGTGTCCCCGAACGTCAACAACCAGCGCACCCAGGGTGCCTTGCACGTCATATGTGGACGTGGAAAGTCTATGACCAACGTCAGTATGTGACGAAGTCGGAGTGAGAATGTTTTGGAACACAGCATAAGGCTGTGTCACTGACCATTGAATGCCTGCTCTTCTTTTTGTTAACCCCTCAAGACCAGACCACCCAAACTCATTTAAGGTGGCCTTTAATGATCACAGAAAGAACAATGTATTAATAATAACAATATTGATAAATAATCAATCATCAATCATCATCATCAACCCATAGAATAACCAAAATCCAACCATATTACAAAGAACATGCTTTTATAGTTATTAATATTTCCTTTGTTCTGCTCCATTGATGCAAAAAATCTGATTTACACTATTGCAAGTAAAACCTTTCAAATTTACTCAAGTGTGACCAAAAAGCAGAAGTAAAGTGCGTATATAAACTGGACTGTAAATGAGCGTATTGTTTGGTATTACAGATTCACATCCTTTAGAATCTGTTATTTGCCCTCCATTCATTGATTCACTCTTTCATTCAGTCCAAAAAACAGTGAGTGACAGCGTGGAGTTGACTCGGGTGAATATCTGCAAAAATCTGCTTCATTCAGTGTGCAGTTCCTTTGGCTCCGTGCCCGCCTTTGATCAGACTGTATTCTCACTCCAGGGTCCACTTGGAAGCAGTTCAAGTCAGCTTTCAAGTGGACCGCCTGGTGACTCTGCACACCTACATTTGCTTGGGGTCATTTGCTTTAATCAACCAAATCAAGACAATTAAGGGTCTTGTTCACCTGCAGTGATACTGCCTGTGATAGCTGATATAGGGACACTAAGGTTTGACCAAGTGTGTTGTCTGCTTCGGACGAGTAGATTCAGAACGGGTTGAGACATGAGAATATGTGCACACAGCGGACACCCACATACACAGAGAAGACAGACACACACTAGAAAGACTAGTGTTGATTGTGGTTTGGTACTCAGGGTTGAACCTATGCAAAGTTTTGAGGCAACTTCCCGATGGGAACTTTTTTGTCATGATCCCTTCAATCAAAGGAGATGTGTCTTCCCAAGCAGGATTGTTAGAGGACCTTCTGTGTTTTGTTTCGCTGCTGAAGAAGAGTAGGTTACACCACTGATGGAATAAACAAGATTTGCATGACAGTCCACACATCTCCATCACTATCTATCACTGAA
Source organism: Epinephelus awoara (assembly GCA_035609425.1). Lineage (NCBI taxonomy): Eukaryota > Metazoa > Chordata > Actinopteri > Perciformes > Serranidae > Epinephelus > Epinephelus awoara. The sequence continues at coordinate 25,213,800 of CM069298.1, read as the reverse complement.
TGCATTCATGCTGACAACCATCTCGGGATACATAACTGAGAGGTGTAGAGTGACAAAGCTTCCCTTTCTTCGGATGCTGGAATTTATCTCCCACTTCCTATGCACGGCACAACCTGAAGTGTTTGCTGAGAGCTTCATTTTGGAGGCGGGGGGGGGGGGGGGGGGGCTTTTTCACAGCTCCTAGGCAGCCAGTATGTGTGAGCCCATTTCTTCCCACTGCATGGCAAGTGGCTGTGAGGCCCAGGGGGGCCAGATATATCCGGAGCCTGGCCCGGCTCCAGTTGTCTTTACCTCACAGTATATTGTGATGCTCCAGTCATGAGAACGGGCATCGGGCCCCTCGGGAGACCAGTGGGAAACTTGTATTCTCATTTACATCTTCTCCTGGGCTATTGCATGGATCCCAACAAGCTGAATTAGATGAGTATGACCACGCAACCGGTAGCTAATGCAAACTTGTTAATGATTGCACATGTTGTGGATGGTAGAGTGGCATTGTTTGGCAAAGCTGGTGACAGAAGCTCATTAATTATGCAGCGCTGACACCACAGACGCTCTATTTAGAAGTGTCCTGTGAAGTTTTGTAAAGTACTTGAATGCATAATAAATGCATTACTTCTTTATTTATGAAATGACGTTTTCTTTGGTGAGGTTAAGATGTAACGTGTCTGTCCATCTGCTAATCTTTCAAGCTGTATCCCATCTTTATGTGGTGTGTGTGCAGGCTGTGTGTTTGTATGCCGGGTGTGTGTGTGGCTGTGAGCTTCCTCTTTCCCCTTCATCCCCTTCTCTCTAAGCCACAGAGTGTTGCTAGGACAACCCCTCGTGGTCCTTGCTGCATCGCAGCGGTCCTCAATGCCAGCACTCAGGGAACCTCCTCGCACTGGGAAGGCAGCATAAAATCGGGATAATCGCCGTCGATTATGGGACACAATGGGCTGCCGCTTCTGAAAGATTCATTCATCCTGGAAAAAGAGACTGTGGAGGGGGAAAGAAAAAGGGGCGCCTTGGTCCCTCCGCTGCTCTCCCACGGTGGGCACAGGCATGACATCAGTGGCCTGAAAGAACTGGCATTCTGGACATGCCCACTGCCCTCACCCCCCTCCCTCGCTATACCCTATACCCCCTCCCATTCGTGCCCCCTCCCTTCTTTTCTCGCCCCTGCCAGTTTGGATGCAGCGCTTGGCCGGGCGAGTTGGGGCCACTGCCACTGTTTGCGTGTGAAACAAAGCCCCTCAGAAGGACGAGAGAGGAAGCAGAGAGCTTCACATGGTACCAGCCAAGAGCAGGGATGGCTGCCTCAGCCTTCCCCTCACAGGCCCCTCTTTTGGCTGAGAGGTGCTGGTGTGACCCCAGTACCCCCTTCTCCCTGAGTGTCCCTCTTACTCCCCCGTGTAACCCCTTCTCCTCTGTCCTACGCTCTCACTCTCATCCCCCGAAAAATACTCCCTCTTTCCTGAGAGGGCCCTTTCAACGTGTATGACATGTCAAGGGATTTAGGATGAGTGATTTCTCATGACACAACCTCTGCCGACAGGGATGGGATTCCTCTGGCTTTTGTTGTGCGGTTGGTCATTTGTTGGAAGAGGAAATAGCTTTCCAACACATTTCCCTAATTAGAATAATGTGATACTGCTCAATACGATGTGAAGTCCCATGCTGCTGGGAGACTGGAGGGAAATCAGCGTGACACCGTCCTCACATGAATCACGTTGGTCATTTGTGCTTTGGATTTCAACACTTTGGAGTTTTGTTGAATAGTGGTCATGTGTAAATCTATATGTTGGAGTGTGTGACTCGAATGTGTGGATCCTATTTCACCAGAATCTTTTGTAGCTATCCTCCCTGAAGGACATTTTTAACATCTATCATATCTTTTAATGTAATGATTTGGGCCTTTTTGCATGTGACGTAACCACGTAGATCAAAGCATACCTCATAATATGCTCTACTGTGGCTCAAGTGTGACATAATACGTTGTAGTGTAGCTGCAGAGAGCAATAAACATTAACCTCTCATCTGCTGTCCATCAGGATGACCTCAAAGCTCCCGAACGGCAACATTATGACATTAAATCTGTCATCCGTCATTCCTTTGTCGTTTATTCCCCATTCAGCAAAGGGGCTACTGACAAAGCACTACTGTCCGCATTGTGCCATTAGCAGGCATCATCTCCAGCAGCCTGGCCTTTCCCTCACTATCCCATGTAGTCTGGGAACGTGCTCTCTAGGGGGGGATTACAGTGTCCAGGGAATGGAGGGTCCCTGAGGGATTTGACTCTTAAGCTCAGATATTGACTCCTCCCTCCACTTCTTCTTTATAGTTATTTATTTATTTCTAGGTTTGTTGTGTGTGTGTGTTTGTGCATGTGTGTGTGTGTGTGTGTAGCTGGCTGTGGGTGGTGGTGGTGGTGTGGTCAGGGGGTGGGGGCTGAGAGGGGGGGTTTTGCAGACTTCAGGATGGGGCATTTCAGGTTGCTGAGGCTGTGACTGGGTCTGTCGTCTGGGCTGTGTTGACTCGCTCCTCTCTGGATGCTTTGGAAGAGCTGGTGGACAGCTGAGAGCGGCTAGCTGTCAGCAGAGCGCTGGTGTTTTACCTGGGGATCTTACCTGCTGACACCCGGCAACAGTTTTTGGATGGAGCAGTCGTGATCCAGCTGACGAATTCTCGTGCTGATTCACTCATAGATACCAAAGGCTGGAGGTTTGATCCTGGTCAATGTATATAGCACTTACCTCAACTCCAACAGAAATGAAGTAAGTACTTGCACTTGCAGTTCGAGGTATAATCTACTTTTACTTTGTCACTTTGTCTCTATTTTTATGCAAAAGTTAAAAGTAATCATGACATGCTGATATGTTTGAGTGGCTGAATGAGTATGTTAAGTGTAGGATATCAGCAAAATATGCAAAGAAGCCTCTTTTTTTTTAACTTAAAGACAATAACATTTTGGATCACTTGTCTTTTAGACTGTACATCACCTGGGATGACACCAGGTGTTGTTTTATTAAGGCCGTCATTAATTCTTCATGGCTTTACGGCCCTGTAATGCAATTAATCTGACTAAGCCCTCGGCCAAGATTAACCGGTTTATAAGATGATCCCATTAGAGGCTGAGGAGAAGAAACTGTGTGGCTATGTGTGTGTGTGTGTGTGTCAGTATGTGAATATCATGACTTCTGAATTACAAGGCTCTATTGGACTTTTTTTTTTTTTTTGTCAAATCTATTTATAGCCCCAGAAGCTTATTTTACAAGTAGCTCTTAACATCTTTTTGACATTTAAGTTCAGTTTCTTAAAAGTAAATGGATCCTGAAATCTTGTAAGCTTAATATCTTGGATTTATTCTTTGTGGCAGAGAGGATTAATTTGAAGCTCATTGCATATGAATCAGCATACAGTAAGGAGAATTTTTCCATGCAGTTAAATGGCTCTATAACATAAAAACACATTATTATTTCCAGTTGATGTGGGATGACAGTCCTTCGCTGCAGCTGATTACTCCTCACTGTACATTTTTCGTTTTCATCTATCATCGGGTCGCGCGAGCCCACTCTCTCATCTGTCTCTGACTTGGTGCGAGAAGCGCTAATGAGAGAATCATGACAGAATAATATCCGACCTCGGTGACGTCCAGCGTCTGCTTCCTCTCTCTGTTAGAGCTAAAAATAATGAAAGGGAGAGAAAAGGGGAGAGAAATTCAATTAACAGCACTCATCACTCTTATGGAATGGGATTACCAATTTTTCAGGGTTTTATTCCTGGGGTTTTACTAATTCATTCGGCTATCAGCGGAAATATGAAATAACGGTGGCCCACTGTTCGCCTGCTGTTTGCATGTATTTCCTGTGTTTCACACTTCACTTTGAAATTAATAAGAGGAGACGGGATTGGTCCATCTGTGTGCCTGGAAGCTGACCAGGTGGTCTTCCTATAGCCAGCCTCACAAAGCAGCAATACACAAAGCTGGGGGAGGTGTGTGTAAATGTGTGAGTGTGTGTGTGTGTGTGTGTGTGTCCATTTGGAATTATTAGTGACTACTCACACAACAACAATAACATCACAAAGAGCCTTTGGTTGCGAGGAAGTTCTCCAAACGCTGCCTATTGATTCGAGCTCCCTGTCTTGCCTTTGATCAAGTTTCAGCTTTGAAAACAAAACAACTTGACAGCCAACATGATTAATATCTATGAAGTGTTCTGACTTCATAGTGGACTATGGGGGAGGGGACGAGGACAAAAAAACATTCAGTTCACCAGAAGCTTCCATTTGTGAGTTTCAGGCCATGAACCCCAGGGGTGAGGTGAAAGGTCAGAGTCACATTATTTCTTCTTTGCTTTTCTTTGTATATCCATCACAGCAGACGTTTCCATGGACTTATTGGGGATGAATAGGAACACAGAGACATTTCTATGTCCTCATGGACCAAAAAGATGTCAAACAGAGGAACACAATTTGATAGATTATTCCTGCGAGTTGTTGAGGAGCGGATGAATCGAAAGCTCTGACAGAGTTATTGAACACCTGCCTCACTGGCATGTGACAGACACAGCTGGCTCTCCTCTCGCCAACAAACACGTTCGCACCTCGATGGGGCCGCAGGAAACGGCTCTGCGCTGCCTGTAATGGGAAATCACTTTTCATTCAGCTAATTAGGCTGCGTGACTGAGCCCTCTCTTCCTACTATTGTGTTTGAGGTTTTGTGTGCTGCTAAATTTACTGTCACACAATCATAACCATGAGAGGGAATGTATACGAGAGTGAATAAGTGTCAACCGGCAAAATGTTTTCTTCTCCACGCTGTAAATTATGGACGTTTCTGTACTGTCAAGTTGGCATCTGTTTCACTTTTTTCATCGCTGTCACTGTGAACCACTGCATACAGCAATTAATTAATGTATTTTGAGTAATGACTCCATAATTTATCTGGGTTTATATTCAAAATCCAATCTGCTTCACTCTTTCTTCCGTCTATGTTAATGCTATGCAGACATATATCAGAATATTAGATCCATCTAATTTCTTTATGCATGATAAAACTGTCGTGAAAGTTATTACAGACAGCCAAATTACGCAATGTAGACATGCCAGTAAATTCTTGCAAAATCCTACACAATTATTAATTTATCAAAATACATAAGTGCGCCACACAAATCTTTTTTGCTTTGAGATGCTGTGCTGCTGAAGTATCCTCCCTAAAGCAGCAGCTTGTAGTCAGCTTCCATCTGTTGGATGCTATAGTAACCATGGACAGTGTTGGAGTGACAGCTTGGCAACACACTTAAATGCTTAACTTTTTTTTTTTTTTAAATCATCCACTGTTTTCTTTTTAACTATATCCGAGATATTTTTACAGAGACGTCGTGCATCTCCAGATGATCTGATTTCTGTATTATGGTGCTGCATTTCATTGTAAAGTCAACATAATGCCTGTCACAGTGACCACACAGTCTCACCTGTTCCTTCTCTCTGTCGCAGTGCCAACAGTATGCCTAAACAAGTTGAGGTGAGGATGCACGAGAGTCACCTGGAGCCCATCGAGGCCAGGCCTCAGTCCAAATGCGCCCAAGTCTGCTCCAAAATGTTCAAGAACCTTCTGCTCACACTCACCGTCCTCGGTAAGTCTGCTCATCATTGGTGTATTTTTAGTGCTTTTTTCCCCCCCTTAAGCACCTCCGAAAAAGAAAGGCGTGTGAAAGTCCACCACTGAGCTCTGTGATCTGTTAACTCAGACCTCGATTATGCAGCTTGCTGGAAATATGAGAAGGAGATGCCATCTGTGCCTGCTCAGTGTACCAGACAGTAAGATGACTGGGTGTCCTGACCTTCCCCAGCTCCATGCCACCTGTTGCTATCAAACGCTCTCTGCAGCACTGAACATCCAAACAGCCTCTGGTGGTGCATGAAAAATATTGTGATTATGGCGGTGGCTCACAGCGCCACGGGGGGAGATTTAATGAAAAGAGGGAAAGGGCACAAAAGTATTCATGCAATTTCTGTTTATAGGCCACATTTGTGTTTAACCAGGACATATCATGTACACTTTGTTGTGTCTGACAGCTATGTGGTCAATCCCAGTCTTATATATCATTTCATAAGCACAGGCTGTGAACCTGTTAAAACTGTATAAATACATATATGTGCGCATATTTTATGTAGCCATGTGTGTGCCCGTCTATCTGTATCTTGCTTGCAAGGACGTGTGTTTGTGTGAGCATGTGTAATGTGTACATCTCACCCCACTTGGCAGGCCTCTCGCGTAGCAAGTGAGCCAGCATGATCATTGATCATCTGTCACTTGGCAGATAAGAGCCTGAATGGGAACTTGCAAATGGGCCAAAGAGAAGGCACAGGAAATCAAGTGCCATCCAAAACCATTGGGTGTGCAGGATCCACAGGATGCTGCTAGACTGGTGGATAGATTGAAGCACAGAGGACAGCTTACAATTTGGGGAAAAAAAAAAGCTGCAGGGCTTTTTATTCCAGTGTGTGTTATTAAACAGCGTCTCGGCCTGTGTGATCTTTGGCAGTGGTGTGGTAGCAGAGGAAGTGCAGGCCTCAGGGGAGCATGCTGGAGTTTTGTGTGGCCTGAGATGGGCAGACACAGAGGCCAACTACCAGGCCTGGTAGACCGTGCTGCATGGGGGGTTAGAGCACACAGAGGTCATCTTTACTTTTGTGTGGCAGGAAAATAACTATTAGGAAGAGGCATATGTCAAGGGTGAGTTGTGGCTTTGTTAGAGAGAGGCTGATCTTTGAGGCTAGAGGCCAGAGGATAGGTAAGGTAAGGCAAAGAAGCCGAAATATCCCAGAGAGCATTAGGGTCAACTGCCTTATTTTTCCTCTTTTTTTCTGAATCCTCATATTAGTCTCTTTAACTTGCCCTGCCACAAAGTGAAAAATCCTCGAAAACATTTTGGGTTTGCAGAGATTACAGATACTTCACCAGGGACTCTGACATGCTGCCTCCTCCCTGCTGCTTCAAAGAGATCTGATCTTAATCCTCCGTGAGCTTTACTCTCTCTCAGCAGGTTTCTGTTTTATCTGTTCAACTCACTGTCCTCTTTAAGCATGTAACTGGCAGCCTGTTGAAAAGCTCCGTACATCCAAATTGATGTGGCAGGGGTCAGCTCATTTATTATTTCACAGATGATGTCGAAGCTCTTCATTCAAATGCAGTATCTGATTTTCTTTTCTCTGACTTCTCAATATCTGACTTCAGCTTTGATTGTGTTCTTGCTTGATTTTAAGTAGTCTGGCAGTTTCACTCACACACACACACCTCCTTGCACTTCAGGTGTGATCTTGGGAGCTGTAGCAGGGATGTTGCTTCGTGTTGCCTCCCCGATCCACCCAGATATTGTCATGGTGATTGCTTTTCCCGGAGACATCCTGATGAGGATGCTGAAGATGTTGATCCTGCCTCTTATCATCTCCAGTTTAATCACAGGTATGGTGTGACTGATCACGTATGGCAAATACCTTATATTGTCACAAGAATGCTGAATGTGTTAGACGTTGTACTGGTGCATTTGCATTTTATCTTTACGTACTGAAAATAGACTCAAGGGCAAAAGCCGTGGTATTGCTGTAATCCTGGTTCTGAAATCATAATTGACAATATTTCATGTAATGCATCATGCCTTGCATCATGCACACGATCAAACATCATTATGCAAGCCCCTAATGGTCTTTGCATCCAGCCTTCATGGCCCGTGGTATTGAGTCAACATTTCCATTCAATAAGTCCAAGTAATTACCAGGTAAACACGATCTTGCTTGTTTTGGCTGCAGGTCTGGCTGGCTTGGATGCCAAATCTAGCGGTCGCCTGGGCACCAGAGCTATGGTCTACTACATGTCCACCACTGTTATTGCTGCTGTCCTGGGAGTCATCCTTGTATTAGTCATCCACCCTGGCAACCCCAAACTGAAGGAGAATCTGGGCGAGGGCGAGAAAAACGATGACGTGTCCAGCTTGGATGCCTTCTTTGATCTGATCAGGAACCTGTTCCCAGAGAACCTGGTGCAGGCTTGTTTCCAACAGGTAATGACAGACATTATTTATTTCTGTATTTAACCTTTATTTAAAAGGCAAGTCATTAAGAACAGATTCCTATTTACAGTGATGACAAGAGGATACAAATGCGCAGTAAAGTTTGACTGACAGTACAGGTGCTGAATGCTTAGTGTGTGTCTGATAGCTGAAAGTCACTGTTAGTTCTTGGATGTGCATCACTTAATTTCAAATACCATTTGCATTCCAGTATTGATGAGAAGAGAAATTTGCAAGCTTGTAACTCTGGAAATAGGTAGGCTTGTACAGAGAGAGTGTCCCTGGACTCTTTATATTGCTGAGGGTTTATTAACAGAGGAAATTATTTTGCAAAAGCAGATTTGCAAACAGTGTTATTGACAGTTGAGTGGTCTTATGTCATAGGGAACATCATGTCTCACTCCAATATTGGACATGAAACTCATCACCCATATCTTTTCCTCCTTTATCTCAGATCCAGACTGTCACAAAGAAGGTAGAGGTGGTTATTGAGGAGGAGGTCAATGCCACCGCCGTGGAGGGCCTGGTGGCTAACATTACCAAGGAGCCTCAGTTCATCGTCAAAAAGTCCCTGCAGTTTAAAAGTGGCATGAATGTGCTGGGTATGTAACCAACTGAAAACACTCACAGTATATGTACAATTAACATGAAACAAGACCGAGGGCCCAGACACAACAGACAGACATCAAAGAACTAGTTGCTGTTGCATCGTCTCAGGGCGCCTGTGTCGCAGCCAAAAAGTTTAATTTAAACACACCAACAAGACTACAGCCAATGGCCATGTGCCTTCTGCGCCTGCGTGAGAGGAAATAAAAAGCATATTCCTTGTGAGCTAGCAAACAATTACAGATCACTATTCTAAAGAGATTAATGGCAAAATAAAAATTATAATAATAATCTTGCTTAATATTACAAGTTTGTTTAGATCTCACACCCTCTTGACTTAAGCCATTTGTTTACTTTCCTCACTGCCGTTTCTCTTCTCGTGCACTGAGCAGAACAGCCAATCAGAGTGATTTCACTCCGCTGGGTCCAACGCTGAATTAACACGCTCGATCAGTTGAAAAACAGCCAGCAATTGCCACCCAATGCCAATAGCGCAGGACACACTGCAGAAAACTAGGGCGACAGATGCTCACCGACAGTCAAACACTGACTGCCTGCCGATCAATGGGCTTGGTGTGTCAGGGCCTTTGGAGCCTACAGGCATGCTAGTGGCTCTTTGAAGTACTTAGGGGGCCATACGCATGCCGCATTTTTAACTGCCTGGAAAATGCGAAGTCGGGCACTGGACGCTATTTTCGTGATCTTTTTGGAGCAGGCTTTTAAGAGCGCGGTGGCAGGTTGCGTCTCAGGTGCTAAGCAAAATTAACAAGCACCGAATCATAGCCTATTTACCTGAAATCCTGAGTGCAGGGCTGATCGGATTCCAGGCGCTGTTTATAAATGTGTGGACAGATGAAAAGCTCTGGGTAGCCCTGCACTAACCACAGACTGATATTTATGGTAGAAGTACCTCGTCACTTGACATGCCACGCAGTTAGTAAGTTAGAACATGGTGTTTCTCAGGGTGCAGCTGTCATGCCCTGAAAAAAAAAAGGCTTGGGAATGCGTGCGCGCTCCAGCGGCATCGCTCTGGCGTTTCAGCCTGCTGCTGAACCTCTACATTGAAAACCATGAATTTGAGGGCGCAGCAAATGCATCATGTGTATGGCCCATTACAGTACTTTGTGGTGCTATGCTGAATGCTAATATCAGCATGCTAACATGCTCACAAAGGCGACATGCTGATGTTTAGCAGGTATAATGGTTTGCATGTACATCTGTCGTTAGCATTTAGCATAATGTTATTTGCAAAGTAGCATTAAGCACAAACGCACAGACACTGATGGGAATGTCATTAGCTTAGCAGGCATTTGGTCATAAGCCTATGTATACAACACACTGAAATTTCTAACTTGATGATTGTGCTAGATGAAAGTTTCCCACGAGAGGCATGTCTGTATCAAATGTCATGGCAATACATCCAATATTTATTGAGATATTTCACTCAAAACTACGTGAACCTCATGGTGCCGCTACAGGAAAAGTCAAGGTATCACCAAAGTCATTAGGATTTATTCTCTTGGCACCATGAATATCTCTACCAAAATTCATGGCAATTCATCTACCACTTGTTAAGTTTGGATCAATGTGGTGGACCAACCCACTGACATCGCCATCTACAGGGCCACAATGCTAGCATAGCTAAAAATAAAGGCAATATTTACAGTATTACATTTACAGTATTTTACAGAAGCAAACATAATCTTTTTGGCTGTAAATGTAAACTGTCTCATCTCCTAATAGCAACACGCGCATGTGGTAGTCATCTCACCCGTCGACACTGGTATTCAAAGTTTGATACATTTATGATTTTCTGTCACAGGTCTGATTGGTTTCTTTATTGCATTTGGCATCTGCATGGGCAAGATGGGAGAGAAGGCCAAACTCATGATTGAATTCTTCAACATCCTCAATGAGATTGTGATGAAACTTGTCATCTTGATCATGTGGTTAGTATCATTAAAGAATCTCATTGAAACTCATTTAAGTACTTTGAGTCGGAAATAACTGTTAATGGCACGTTATTTCTCAGGTCATTACAGCATTTTAAAAAGATTATAGCGATGTGAAACAGAAGTTGTGTTCGGACAAATTTTTTATCGCCTGTATTTGAAGAAATGACTCAAACTTTCTTTTCATCAGGTACTCTCCCTTTGGTATTGCCTGTCTTATCTGTGGTAAGATCATCTCCATCAAGGACCTGGAGGTGGTGGGAAGGCAGCTGGGCATGTACATGGTGACTGTCATTATTGGCCTCATCATCCACGGAGCCATCTTCCTGCCAAGCATCTACTTTGTTATTGTCAGGAAGAACCCCTTCACCTTCTTCCTGGGCATCTTCCAGGCCTGGATCACCGCCCTGGGGACAGCCTCCAGGTCAGCATCAAAATGAACAGATCGTTGTGTCTTGACATTTATACAGTTGATACAAAGTGTAACATACCTTCTTCTGCCTTTCTCTCCAGTGCTGGTACACTGCCTGTCACCTTCCGTTGTCTGGAGGAGAACTTGGGTATTGACAAAAGAGTCACTCGTTTTGTGCTCCCGGTCGGTGCCACCATCAACATGGATGGAACTGCTCTGTATGAGGCGGTTGCAGCCATCTTCATTGCCCAGATGAACGGCATCTACCTTGACCCTGGTCAGATTGTCACTGTCAGGTCAGGAGACATGATACTTCAAACATATCATATTTTATAGCGTCTTTGCATATGACATCATACATTGTGAGTGGTCGAGATGGAGGGCAGGCTACTGGAGGCTAAGACTACCAACACTCCACAAATGCGTATGATTTGTGCTGTTTACAGCTATTTCAAGTGATCATATTACAGGAAAAAAGAACCACTTTAAATCCAAAAGGGGAGAAGTAAAAAACAATAACTCCCTGAGAAACAGCAGCAGATGTGGATCAAAAACCTCTGTCGTTAGTCTGGAGAAGCGTTGTCAGCCACTGTCAAATGTTAACGTTAAACTGTTACGTTAGACATGCTTCAAATTTATGCAATTACAATGTGCTGAAAAAACTTCCTTGTGTTTTTGGTCACAGCCCATATTTTTAATAATTTAATAATAATAATATTTCCCATGTAAACTACCTGGAAAGACTTTAATTCCGAATGATTTCGGAAGTTGTGGGAAAAATCCCTTTTCGTTGTTTTGTGTGGATTACATCCAGCAAGGGTTTCAGCTTTCGGATGATACCCATGGCCCGCACGTTCATCCAGCCCTTTAATGTAGTCACAATCCTGTATTTCCAATTCATGCCATATATGGATTCATCACTCCATTCTCCATCTGAATTTTGGGCATTGTAATATTCACATTATTGCAAACATACTATTAGCTGATGGTTTTTTTTGCACTGTTAAGAATAAGACTGAGATATCAGTGTTGTGAAATGATCAATATTTCAGTAATCCATGTAAGTATGAAAATAAGCTTCTTAAACACATATAAGTCAGACTGTGGTTTAAGAAGAGATATTCTTAGTCATACCAGTAAGAACTGTAATTCCCACTATTTGAAGAGAGTTTAAATTGAACCCTGAGGATGCACTTCAGCAAACACAGTTAGCTCCTAATAAATGAGGACAAACACAGCCACAGTGTCAAGGCGTTTAACAGTGAACAAAAAACCCATCTGTGGCACAAAGCAGCGACTTCAGAGAAGAAATTTACAGTGGAACAAATAAACCACCAGGAGGAAGCAGCAACGTGTGCCAGCGCCGTGTCTCGCGCTAAGCAGGAAGACAAACACCAACCAAGCATCTGTAACTATCTTTTCCAAGAGCTTCTCTGCTGATAGAGTGAGTCAAAGATGGACGACCTTCAGCTTGACATTTATATGGCGTAGCAATCCAAGCAACCCTCAAATTAAACATCCCATCTCTCACATTCAAACCTCTTTTCATGTGCGATGGAGGACCCACTCTGGCGCTCTTCAGCTGCTGCTCTTTATATAAGTATCATAGAGAATTAATGTCTTCATCAGTCGCTGTGGAGTGAAGTATTTTCATGTCCACTGGGTGTCTGAGGAGTTGTGGCAGGGCGTAGAGGTCGGGGTGTAGAGGATGTTGTTAGGTGTAGTGGGTTTGGAGAATGTGACTGAGTCTTGCTTTGCTGTGTTTTTTATCCAGTTTGACAGCCACCCTGGCCAGTGTTGGAGCGGCCAGTATTCCCAGTGCCGGCCTGGTTACCATGCTTTTGATCCTGACCGCTGTGGGCCTGCCAACCCAAGACATCAGTCTGCTGGTTGCTGTTGACTGGCTGCTGTAAGTTTGACACAGGACACACACACACACACACACACATTAGATTTCGTTTGTCATGCTTGCAGTATACACCTCAATTGATAAACTGAACCATCTTTCTATCCTGGTTTCTCTCTCCGCAGGGATCGATTCAGGACCTCAGTGAACGTGGTGGGTGACTCCTATGGTGCGGGCATCGTGTACCACATGTCCAAGGCTGAGCTTGAAGAGCTGGACGCGCACACGGCCAAATCCGACGACATTGAAATGATGACGAAGACCCAGTCTTATTACGACGACATGAAGAACCACCACGAAAACAATTCCAACCAGTGCGTCTTAACCGCTACCGCTGCCACAACCGCTACCACCACTGCTAACAATTCTGTCGTAGTAGATGAATGCAAGGTACAATTAATGCTTACGGACATAGAGACTAGTATGTAACCCACTCTGCTGTTGCATGCTCACCCTGCACGTTTGCTTGACTCTGTTTGTTGTATTCATTGCACCTCTGTACATAATGATGTCAATATATCCACTGATATTTTGAGACAGAAGTGAAGCACGAGAACAACAGACGCATGTGCACGTATGTATTTCATTCTTCTGGAATAGCAGCTTTTGTGTTGAATGATTGATGATTCAAGTTTAGTGCGTTGGGGATTATCAGCTGCTGCTCTATAGTTGGCCTAATCTGATGATTTACCTGTTGGGCTTTGGCTCTAACTCAAAAGGCAGAGCCAGATAATCGTCATGACCCGGAATTATTTAGCAGCACTCCCATCTATCAGAATTTCACACATCCATTTTCCTTTTGTTAAGCAAATGCCCAGTGCACTTCATTCTCCTTTATCTTAATTTAATTGTTTAAGGGATTTATTTCCAAAGGTCCAACCTTTCCTGCAGGATTTCAAATGCAGAGAGGGAAAGTGTTACAGCTAATTAGCAGTTCATCTATTCCCAACATATACCCCGTGCTGTCAGTGACTCATTTCCAGTAATGTTCTTTCTTTTTTTTTTTCTTACATTTTGACACCAGCTATTTTTGCCCATTGTGAGAACAGCGCTGTGAAATTGAAACCTGTGAAGCAGCTTGTAAATCGTAAAGCATAATCCCATCGCTGAATGTATTCCCGCCATTTGGAATAATTTATGGGAGTTCAGAGTGCTTGTTCCCTGACACACACACACACACAAGCCCTGGCGGGAAAGGTCTACTGATGAACCTATTCATTTATTAAAGGATGAAAGGCGTTGCTTAGCAACTCTGGCGACCTGTCACACAAGTAATCTGTCCACCGCAAAAAGTTATGTCCTTTCGGAGTCTCTCTTTGTCATCGGACATTTGCATATAAATGCGGCACAAAGGCTTGCTATTTCCAGTATCCACCATGACTCATTTTTTTCTGGTCTGTTTTTCCTGTAAATAGTACGACTCATTTTCTAACACACTTTTGCAAAGATTCAAAGCACTGTAGAGTTCTTGCAAAATAGCTCAACCTCCTAACATGCATTCATTCTGTAGTGTTTGTACCTTGTTTTCAGTGTAACCTGTCTATTTTGCATTAATTCATTGTTTTTATTTTTTTATTTCTTTAATGTCTGTTGAGTTCTTGGTCATCATAAATGTGTTGTCTGTTCCCAGGTCAGTTAAAGAAACTTCTAGACTGCCATAAGCATGATCATCAGTGGCTGTACAGGAGTTCCAGTATTCCTACTGAAATAGTTGTTGTATGTTATGTTATGACTCTTAAGAACCAGGACAAAGCAGGGCTGATTGGTTGCTTTTCTGATGGCACCAAGCAATAAATCATGGTCAGCCAGAAGCTTAGGAAGCAATATTTAACCTAAGTGGGAACACTGAGTCAATAATGCAGTGTATTATTTTTTAATTTCCAAATGAACTGTGTGTTTTTGTCTGTGCCTTGGACCAGCTGTTTAGATCTTCCTGCTAACTGCTTACAGGTAACCTCAGCCACTAACGGCTCTGCTGCGGAGTGCACGCTTGTCGAGGAGGGACCATGGAAACATGAATAATGGCAGCACAGAGATCCCCCTGCTCCTGGGCTCCACAAGCTTTCCTATCTGGTGATAAAAAAAAAGAGTGAATGAAAAAAAAAAGAGTCACACGAACAGAACTACTAATTGTTTTTTTTATGTAGTTTAGTTTTCTCTTTTCTTTTCTTTTCTTTTCTTTTTTTAATTAGTCCCTTTAAAAGTTTTTGTAACTGTCTATCTGACTGATATATAATACTAATTCACTTAACCGTGAAATGATAACAGAGGTATACTTTACCTGTTATAGCACAATTATGTCCGTATAGCAGATACTTGCACAACATACTTCAAGGCTCGGGGAGGGAAGGAAGAGAAAAAAAAAGTTAGATAAGTATTCCCAGCAATACACCTCGGCTCTACGTTGATGAGATGAGAGAAGAAGTGGCCGTGTTACATGAGATGTACTGAGAGCATCCAAGTTTCATACAGGTGATTCATTATTCTAATGCCTGAGGATGAGTGGGAGATAGAGCATTAATCATGACAACCAGTGTAATGTTTGTACTGAACTTCGTTGCTTTACTGTCGGTACCATCAACATGTGTGCATAGGGCTTTTTTCATACCAGCTCAGTCTCTCATCTAAGAACATCACCTTTGATTCTCAAACTGTCAGAGACTTTAAAGTGCGTCTGATTGCATTTGCCCAACATTACCCACTATCCCTGAGGTCCGGCAAACTAATTAAAGGGTAGGGAGGCGGCGAGAACGGTAATGAACGGGAAAACCACACTGAGCCTCACAAACCTGCAAGCACAGTCATCATACCATGGATGCCATTTTATTTTTATCCCACTTTTATTTACTTTTTTTTTATGTCTACTGTAAAGGAAAGGGACGTTTTTCTTTCTTTGTGTCACCTGCTGAGTGAGATATTAAACTTGTTTGTGTGTGTGTGTCTGTGTGTGTGGTAGAGAGAGCGCGAGATAGCTGGAGTTAAGAACATGACCAAGTCAATTATAGGGACCAAACAGGCAGAAAATCAATCAGCTCGCAGAGGCCTTTGAACTGCCTCCATGACGTCACTCAGAGCACATTTTTCAGTTTCCCTGTGTCGATGTTCATTTTAATAACCGGCTCGCACAGCAGTTGATATCACCACATTTTCTAAAGAAGCCTCAAAGCATTGAAAATCACTGCCCTAAATATGGAACTTTCCCGTCTTCCCCCAAAAAAGTGATGCCAATGAAATTAAAGCGCCAAAATTATTATTGTAAAAGCAAACAATAATAAATAACTGAGATATCTGAATAATTTGCAGCACAAAAAAATGATTATGTAGAGCACAAACAGAATGATAAAGCACAAATGAAACCAATGAGGATGATTTTAAGTCAGCGGCATAATCATAGTCATGCATGCTGTCGTTTCGCTTATTCCAAGTTTCAATTTGAAAAGTTAAAAACACAATAAGGGACACTCAGGCTTGTATTTTACAGGGAAAAATGTAATCCTAACATGTTTACTTACTCGCTACAGAGCTTCAAAATAAAAGCCTCCTAACAGCACAACTTTTAAAACTCTGAAAAATGGCGACAGGTTACTGCAAAGGTCTTTTATAATATACCAGGAAGGGACGTTTCCCAGCACTTACATGAAGCACACACATATTTCAGACATTCCAGTGGTTGCGTGACCCTTGACCTGTGTACTACCTGAAAGCACAAACACGGTTATTACTGACAGAGTGCACAAGGTGTACCATGAAGAAAAAAAAGAAATGGAGGAAGAGGTAGCACAGCGTTCGGCTGTCAGATGGATTCTTGGCTTGCACAAACAGAGAAAGATCATTGATGTAACACTCGTCCGGGAGGATTGCCAGCTTCTTGTTTAGCCAGACCTTAAAAACGGTAAACAACAATATATTTTAGCCACCAGAGCTCAAGACTGTTTCTACAAACCCTAGATGCTGCAGCTGTGTGTCCATATTGGTGTGAAGGCGTTTTTTTTAAGGAAACTCAGAGCAGAACAATGGACACTTCACACACATTATGCACATTAGAATGTTGCCAACTATCAGGTAATACGAATATATTCCTCTCACAGAACCAAATGACTTAAAAAACACCTGCAAACACACAAACAAAGCTGGACTACTGGCTGTTAATCTTTTTTTTTTTTAGTCTGTGTGAGTGAGAGGTGAGACTTCTGTGATGTGGATTTCTTTATCGGTACGGTGTCCTTCTCTCCTGTCTTGTTCCTTTTCATTTGTGCTTAACGACAACCTTGCCTTGAAGATGTTCACTTCAAATGCCAACAACAAATGCCAATTAAAGTAACACTAGGAAACCTAACAAAAACACTTAGCGCAGCACTCTGTCCTTTAGTTCCTGAAACACACTCTCAGAAGATGTCTTTCACTTTGCTTTTTTTTTTTTTGTAAAGCTCAGCTAACAGAAGTGTGCTTTGATACAACATAGAGTGCAACTTCTGCCGCACACACACTGCACAGACTGATCCACACACACGAATTCAAGCTTGCACACACAGAAATTTCCACACACGTGCAAACACTCTTAAACCTCCAAGGTCGCTACACTTATAATTGTAATCAGCGAGCTGCAGAGCACTGACACCCTAACGGGCCACCTTGAGCCTGATCTTTTGACCTTGTGATCTTCAGGAAAAAGAAAAAAAAAATCTCTCCAGTTAAGGAGACAAAGCAGACCATAGTGTCATCCATGGGGATTGAGTGTTGGACCACTATTATGTTCAAACTCACGGTTTTAGAAGCATGAATAAAATAAAAATGATTATTTTTTTGCACCACTATCTTAAAAGCATGATATTATGAAGTGCCTCCTTGCACTTTGTGTATATATTGTAGGTAACAGATGTTTTTTTTTGTTTGTTTGTTTTGTTCATTTTATTTTCTTTTTTGGGGGGAGGGCTTTGAAATGGTATATAGGTACATAGTTTCATTGTGACATTTTTAATGTAATCCTCTAGAAAAAAATATATCATCTATGTCCTGAGTAAAATTAGATTAGACAAAAATGTATAGAGAGGAAATCGTGTAATAAATTGCTTGTTTTTTTATTCTCTAATAGCTGTTAACTAGTTGTTTTACTTACCTGTCACCCACCAATATATAAATATCTTTTTTTTTTTTTAATCTAATGTAAGCGTTTTGAATGTTTGTTCCATGAAGATATAAGCAGTGTGCATTCATTTTCATTGTACATAAATAAATATATAATTGTTCTGTTCAGTGGGGATGCAGAATTTTCCGGAAAATTACAGTGATCCTGACGCAAACGCTGTTTGCATGACGACGAGAAAAAAACAGAGCGAGAGGGGAAGAGAGTGAGGGGAAGTTTATGGTTTGGAGAAAGGGGGCCAACATGAGATATATTTTGGTGGGAATTACTGTGATAAGAGGCTGCTGAAAAGCGAGATAAATAAAGGACAAGGTTAAATTTGCCCTGTACGTAGGATAGAGCGAGGAATCACACACGGCCTAGTCGTTGATTTGAGTGAAGGAACAAACATTAGATGCATTCAGATGCCTGTTACAGTATAAAGCAACATTCCTCAGGTGACTCATCTGAACCATTTTGTCTTTTCAACAAAGTAAAGTGGCTTTAGTCTCAGGCATCTTTGTTTACCCGGTGCATTTAAAGCTGCAAGACAGATATCGTTTAGATTCTGTGTTACCCTTTCGTCACGCCACGTCTTCACACATTTGACCTCCGACGTGCCATCAACATCACGGAGGTTTATAGAAATCCCACTGGGTAAACTGCCTTTACTCCACTTGCCTTTTTTTTGTTTTTCGCTTTCTACACAGAAACTATATGCACGCACAAACACCTGGAACTTGCTGAGTAAACGGTACTGATGAAATGGGAATTGATCGGCGCAGTATTCACAAACAAAGAGCCAGTATATCTTCAAGCTTGTCCTTTTCTACTGAAATGTGTCTTTTTGAAGAAACTCCTAAACAGAGCTGATAACCTGTCTCACTCCTGCCTACAACGTGCTTTCCTGATCTTACTTTTCTAGGCCTTCCCTCTTTGTAAAGCTGTTGTAATTTTGATGTAAAGGCAGAGCGTATGTGTGGGAGAGATACACTATTGAGAAAAAAAAAGACAAAAAAAAATTACATGAATTCTTTCCTCGGTCTATGGTATACATAAAAAATCTGTTTCTACATATCAATAAGTGTTGTACCTTTGGTGTACATATACAAATATAACTAATAAATGTTGATTCATAACTAAATATTGGCTTTTTGACTGTGTGAATTTGTACGTCTTGTTGAATTTTCCTCCTAATTGAATATGAAACATGAGCTCACAGAGGGAATCTGTCTTTTCAGAGATAGAGTTCACATTCGCAACTGTGGATCCGTGAGCTGGTCAGCCAAGAGACAGAGAAAAGAAGCTCAGAGACCAATATTTGTACAGGAAGGCATGCGTCACAAACATCTTTACATCTTACACTAGTTCTAACACATGTTCAGACCATTGCCGAGGCTCTCCCGATTTAAAGCACCTTTAAGCTAGCAGCAGGAGGTAGTGGCGCAAAATCAACGTCTGGGACCATGAACACAACAGGTGTGAAATTTTCACAATGTCTTATGTGTGTCAGCGAGGCATTGGGGTACATTTAAAAAGCAGCTCGTAGCAGTTAGTGGCTAACTGAGAGAGGAAGAGTGGCTGTAAACGGGAAAACAATGAGTTCCAGGAGCTCCTCAACCTCAGAGCTAAGAACAAGATTAGCCGCCATTTAACAAGGTAAATCTTTGTTATTGCCATGTTACGCCATTGTTATTGTTTCGAAAGCAATCCCAACACATGTGTTATATGGCACAGTAGAGGCCGATGCTGCCTGTCATGCCAGCATGCTATCTAAGATAAGATAAGCATTGTAAAAATGCAAAGGCGGTGTAAAGAAGGGACTTTGTAGCAGCCCTATAGCACGATCTTTGTGTAAAAATAGCTCATGTTTACTGGAAACCAAGGGTAAGGTTGAATCACACATTTCTTTTACATAATAACATTTTTCTGTGACACAGCTTTAACCCTTTCTCACAGAAACAGAGAGGGTAGGGTCATAAGGTTAAGATCTGTAAACACACTGTCACACACACAGAAATACATGTTTTATTCTGTCAAGCCATCAGTGTAATTATAACTCAAAGACAGTCAAGGCAATCTAGTTTTTACTGCTGTGTTGATCTAAAAACATAGCTAAATGTACCGCATTCAAAGATACAAATGTCATCTGTAAACATTTTGATTGCTATAGGCAGGGGGTAAATAGGTTGAAATTGACAGTAAACTGTTTATTGGCTATTTTTAAACATCTCCAGTGTGCCTCGTCATTTATGACCTACCTCCAGAGACACTGAGGGAATGAGTAATCCTCGGTAATTTTTAAGATGACGCACATACTGAATAAAAATAGAGCTGGAAACTGAGAATATGCTGTCACTCCGACCACGGACCATATGATGCACTGTGTATGACTTCCACAGAACACTCAGATCCATGACGTGTCCAACACCAGCTGAGAACTGTACAAAAAACATCAAATTTTACATTTACATCACAGTTTTAGGTATTAAGTATAAAGGTTGTCCAGTTGAATGAAAGCAAGAGTTACAATGACGCTGTAAAATTATCTGGATTAAAAAAAGCTAGACAGACAATTTGGCATGAACAATATTTGAAAGAGAGTAAACACAAAAAAGTTGCTACTTTTTTGTGTTTAGATTTCAATATGTGAGGAATAATGTATTTTTTTTCTAGCTATAAAGAGTATACCTTTGTTGGGAAAAAGCAAAGTACAGAAAGTGAACAGTGGGTAATTTTGACATCCTATCTGCTTGTTGACATACACCAATTATTCTAACTGTATCACAGAAACAAAGTTATGATGCAAAAGTAGAGAAATATGATACAAAATTATAAGTGAGTAGCACAGGGAAAACAAATTCTTCCTATAATAGGAATATTTGACTGTAAGTCATTTGTGTTGGCTGCATTACATCTAATTGTCCATCTGGATAATGAGTACTGCAAAACTGGTCATCAACTAGTTCAGTCAACTGTGGGTTTTTCAACCCATCCACGCTCATGTGAAAGAGGCGGGGGTTGTTAATTACGAGTGACATCATCAGAACCATAAATGAAATAGGCTTCTTCATATCATATCAAATGACATGGTACCAAAAGTGCCTTCGACTGTGAGACAGCAAAATGTCCATGGTGTGGGATGTAAACAATACTTTGTAATCTTATAATGGATCTACTACTATCCAGAAATACACCGTCAGCCGAGACTTACAGGTACAAGTAGATACCACTGAACTATATGTGACATTAGTATAGAGTATGTTTTGCTATTTAGTTGGAAGATGATAATGAATATGTCACATTAAACACTTTAAAGTAATGCCAGACTGTTTCTGCTACTCAAGTAAAGGGTAGAAAAGTAGCCTAGTTAATGACTGATGACGTCTATCTGACCCAAATGTTGCATTTATGGTAACGAGAGCCAGTTAACAGTGTGTGGATTTTTTTACTTATAAAATATTGTCTTTTTTTCCCTAGCTCTCATTAAGGTGTCTTGTGTCATTTTGAGCCGCAGTGATGGAATCAGAGTGTAGAATAGCAGCATTATCGCTGCGGACTTTAAAATACAGCTAAAATCATGTGTTTAGTGTTGTAAACAATCTCTCCATTAGAAGCCCTGTTTTAAACCAGTTGAAATAGAGCCTTGGAACAATGAAATGATTCTGCTGACCTATAACATACGGAGTATTAGGGCCATATTGAAGATAAAAATATTGGAGATTTTGAGAATAAAGTTGTAATATTATGAGAATAAAGTCATCCCGAGAAAAAGTCATAATATTACGAGAATAAAGTCATAATATAAATGTGTGTATTGAGGCAACACACAAAGACAAAGAGCAGCTGTCACAAGCAGGTTCATCCTCTAACCCATTCTGTTTGTTGTTGGTTATTTCCTTAAAAAGTACGACTTTATTCTCATAATATTATGATTTTTTCTCATTAAATTATGACTTTATTCTCATAATATTACAACTTTATTCTCATTAAATTACAACTTTATTCTCGTAATATTACGACTTTATTCCCGAAATCTCCAATGTTTTTTTTTCTCTTCAATGTGGCCTTAATATTCTGTCGTTATAGGCTGCTCTCTTTTTTACCTGAGACTCCAGACTTTCGTCCATGGATACTCTTTTCTTCATTGATCTGACTGGTCAGACGTCGGGTTGTTGACAGGCTGTGATCCAATACTCTGGAGTTAACTTGTTCTGGAGCAGGTTAGCTGTTCAGAATTTGTTACCATGGTGATTTATCCCCGTAAAAAGAGAACTAGCTTCGTAGAGTTAACCCTATAGTTACCTCGCTAACTTCAAATCCTGCATCATAGTTTTCAAAAACACTGTATAAAAAGATGCCATCTCAATCTTTTAAAATGGCTGTCTTTATCTCAGTCTTTGTTTCCTGGGTTAGCATGTTCTCACATCATGGCCCCGGTGCCATGGAAACCCCACTTCCTCTTACATGGGGGCAATGTAACCACTGGCGTCATGCCATTCACTCGCTCCTTTTTGTCTCCACACACACACACACACAGAGTAATCAGTGAGTGAAAACACCACATTCCTGCACATCTCTTTCTATACACATTTATTTTCGTTCATGACTTTACAAATCTTTTCAGCGACATCTTTTGTTAATTTTCTCATAAAACCTGCCTACACTAAGTACATTTGCTACGTCTCCTCAAAATGAATCATAAGAGCAAAAAAGCAGGAAAAAATTAAACGGAACAAGTCAGAAACAAAAACATCAGTTTGCGTAATCCAGCGTTTTCATACCGACGAACCAGGAAAAACTGGCTGTCACACAGGGGATAATATTGATATGACACAATGTATGATATATTTCACCAATGAGAAGGTCAGTAGAAAAACTGCAGCATTTTGTTTACATGTGTGAAATGTACAAAGACTGGCACACTGAGGCCTGGGCAAGCACACAAGCTTCATTCATCACACCTCTCCCCCCTCAGGAGCACACAGACGACGTTGTCACAGGCCCTTTCATATGAAGAAACCTTTACATTGCTATGTGTTTACAGCACACGGGCCCCCCATTATCATATGTGCCATGTAGTTCAGCATCTAACACTAGGACGCAGTCACTCTCTTCATTACGATTGAGCTTAAGTATTGCATTCAAAAATTATTATTAATCCACCCGATTCTTTCTTTTGCTCTTTCTTTTTTTTTCTTCCCTTAATCAATGTACACACTGTGTATATAGTATGTACATCATCTTTATTATTCTACTTATCCTCAGGATAACATCAGGGACTTCATATCAACACATTCCCGACCCAATATAAATATTAACCGACTTCAATGGTGCATCAGCTGCACGGTTTTGGATGCTATACATCAAGTTGATTCATACATTATCCACTCCACTTCGACTATAGCAAAATCCATTCACAATTATTTACCTCGGAGGTACTCTTTTCTATTTAAATAACTCTCAAAAAAATGACACATTCCTTTATTTTAAAAAGGGATACAAAGTCCCTTCCTACCAAACAACAAAAAGCACTGGAAGCTATTGCTAAGGCATTTCCAAAACATATACTTTATATACAGAGACCGAGAAAATGGGAATCAAAGCTGCATAAATTAAGGTAGTGACAGTTGTCTTGAAAAAAAAAAAAAATCTCCAGTCCACAGGCAATGTCGGAAATATACACAAGGTTACAACAGTAAGCAAACAAAACGAAAAAATGAAACATGTGGGAAACATCAAGGGTTGTTTTGTTCAAAATTATTATTTTTTCTATCTGCAATATATCTCAAATAAAATAACCCAGTTGTCATCATTGATTCATTATTTCCCATTTAGGCTGAATGGCCCTTTAATTTAGGATCCACCAATACTATAAAAAGAGGCTAATCTGCATCAATGTGTTCTTTACAAATTAGACCCTCCCAACCCCCTCCCTTTAAAACTCATGTCTATCCAGCCCGACAAAGTGTACAGCTCACAAACACAAAGACACAACACACATTCACACACCCTGCATGACACCCCATCGTGCATGACACTCTTTGACCGCCATTCAGTCCTAGCTAACCTCACATACCACACAAACAAAATGCTGCACACGCTGGTCCCACTGAGAGGTGACAGCTTTAGACCCAGTACAGTATTTGTACCTCAGTAGGACAATCTCTCTTAATAACACCCACCCTTATTCAGTGTCCGTCCAGTGCTGACCACCAAAGCAGTTTTTACCCCCCCCCCATCCCAACCATCTCCTGATTCCATCCCTCCCTATCCTCACCTACTCTCTCCTGCCTGGCTCTACTACCCTCCTCTCTCACGCCAGCTGCTCTTTATCTGGCGACTCCTCTAGCGTGATGACGGTGAACTCCTCTGTGTTGCCGTTCTCCTGGATCTTCTCCTTGTTCATGAGGGTCACCATTTCCTGCTCCCTCTCCTGGGCGTGGGAGCTGGATGCTGATGCTGCAGCACCGTTGCCTTCGCCGCCGTCTTTGGCTGTGATCATCAGGGTCTGCTGTTTGCCACACCAGCTGCAAGAGCACATTCAGACATGTATTCAGTATTGATTTGCCATTCCCAAGTCTGCAGCAAAACATGTCAAAATGTGGAACGCTGACTGTTCCAATTTTTCACAATTTTTATTGACAGGAGGGGAAACGTTTAGTCCAAAACATGTCACATGACAGCTGTATCAGTGTAGGATTAAAGAAAAACAGCAATCAGTGTCATACCTCTTTCTTTTGGCAACAGCTACGCACACGAGAAGAATAGCAGCAACTGCCACGATCACTAAAATGATTACCAGCCAGTCTGGAGGGAGAAATAACAGGCCATGAGTCAGTAAAAAATAAGGAGTAGTGTGCACTTTTCTCAACATGATCTTATTTGACTGCAATCAGGGTGTTAGATATGTGCAGTAAGGTGGCTGCTCACTGGATGAACTGCTGTTGTTCGGTTGTTCAGGGGCAGAAGCCGGGACATGTCCCCGACCATCCTTCCGTGGGGCTGTGTGTCAATAAAGGAAAAGGTAAACATTTAGATCATCTCAGAAAGAGGTCATTCACTGACATATCAATCACAATTATTTCTAATCCTGTTTTTTTTTTTTGCTGCCTGAAAATCAAACTAATTTGATGTTTCAAGTCCTTTAAAACACACCTTTTTTGCATGTGGTGTATTTGTTGAATATGTTGAACCTGTTAGTAATGCCTTCGGGACATGGAGGCAAAATCACTGTTATAAATCTGCTCCACAGCTCAACCTAACACAAGGGGGCGTCATGTGTTCTTAAAGTTTCCTCAGTCCTCTTAAAACCTGTTGCATCTGATGCCAGGATGTGCTTTTTGTCTCTGTGCATTTTAAGTATAAATAAACTCAAGTATCATTTTCTACAATGACATTTTAGATACACAGAGGGCAGTCCAAATAATAGAACACTGCAATATAATGCAATCCAGACGTCACTACTGAGTTAAATCAGATGCCTTCTGTCTGTTTTCACCACAGCTGAACACTGCTGGCACCACAGAGATGCATGACATTGTCAGATGTTGCTTTTTCACCCAAACCCTGACACCTTTTGTGACCTGTAACCATACACACAGCTCTACTTGTGCTTTGATTTGTGGCAGTTGCATGTTTTGGCTTGTGTTTCTCTTACGCTCTGTTCTGGCAGTCTCTCCGTCAGGCTCTTTTTTCCCTTCCTCTGACTCCATTTCATTGGTAGGCTGTGTTTCCTCTGGCTCTCCAACAGAGGTCGTTGTAGGGGCGGGTCCTTCATCCTCATGTGGTTGCATCCCAGATCCAGTGGACTGATCGAACTCTCCAGGAGTGAAAGTGGATCCCACGCTGCCATTCTCACTCCCTCCAGAGGGGTTTTCCTCTACACCGGGGCCCTCCGTGGAAGCCTCCGGCTCATCCACACTCAGCTCTATGGCAACAGTGGTGGCCGACGGGGTGGTTTCCGTCACATCTTCATGATCTGCTGTGGGGTCACTTCCCTCACTACCAGAGGCATCCTCAGGCCGGGTTCTTGGAGTGGTTTCCTCCTGATCCTCTGCTGTTGTAGGGGCTTAAAGAATAAGAAAAAAAGAGGGTTACGCATTGTTACAGAGCTATTTTGTTTATTTAAAGTCGTGCCGTCCAAGAGGTTTCATTTTATTTTCTTTGCTTACAGTTGTTTGAATGTGTTTCTTGTCAGTTCCCTGACAGGTGCCAAATACGAATACACTTTCATAACCTGGACATTCTGTGTGTCTTTCAGTAGATCTAATGACAGAGGCAGACTGCACTGCTTGCAATCTTTTTTCAGCTTTAGTTTCCGTTTGCTGTGTATTTGCATTTAAACTTTGAATATATGGTAATAAATGGGCACAAGATTTATAAAAACAACATATTGTACCTACCTGCTTCATCTGCGGCTACTTCTTCCCTTATTTCGAATTTTTTCGTACAGTTTTCCTCAGGCCCAGCTGGTGCATGGGGAAATAGGAAGTAGATGTTACCAAAATGGGGGGGGAAATAACAACAGGCCTGTGCAATACAAATTTACACGACACTTGAGTGATTTGAGTGTTAGTTTTTGGACTGCACTTAAGTGTAACTGACTATTTCCTGTGGACGTAGTCACCTTTATCATCATAGCAGTAGACATCGAAGAGTTCTCTAACGTCTACATGTGGCTGAACAATGAGGCCAGTCATGTTCTTGGCGCAGTTTTCATGCTCTGTGTGTCTGAGGATGGCGATGCTCACATTGCTGATCCATCCGTACCTGAATGGAACACAACAGCATTATTAGAAGGTGTATTTTAAAACAATTTGTAGTGAACTTTAAGGCATTTATCAATAGCGAATGCAGTCTGCTTGTAAGCAGCCACGTCTAAATACATTACATCATCATTAAAGATGAAGTAACTTTGTTTAGAGAAGTAGATACAAAGTCAGTTGAGGAACAGACGGGTGTTTTCTTTGTTGGAAGTGTGTGTGATTTCTATCACATGACAGAAATGGCAGATCCGTTCTGCAAAACAGAAAGACCTTCTTCCTTCTTTCTGGTTTTACATGTCTCAGTGAAGTGCAATAATGGAGACCGAGTGCATTTAGAGTTAAAGTTCAATTTTGGGATTTAATCATGATGTCTGACTGTGAGTAAAAGTATTTCCTGTGTTAGAACTGAAGAAGATTCAAAAGCCGAATCGTTGAACGATGTAAAAGGGCTAAACTTAGGGCAAGACCTTGAGAATCTGGGGTCCACAAATGTTTCATCATAAATAATCAGTCCACACTTTTATGAAATAGGCATTGAAATTGAACAACAATTAATACAGATAATTATTAGACAAAGGCTTGTTGTTTCACCTGCATGTTTGCATGTTCTTATCATAGGCCACCTTGACTTGATCTGGACTCGCCAAGACGCTCTCCAGCTGCTCACACACCTTTTCAGCCATGTCATAGTTCAGGGAGTGACGGCCTGCTCCCTCAGCCATAAAGACCCCGGCATAGCTGCAACTGCGAGAATTCACTGTTTGGAAAAAAGAAAAGATATAATGTCTTATAAGTTTATTACCATTTAGGTACAGAAAATGGGGGCAGGAGCAGTGGCGCCCCAAAGAGGTGGCCGGGAGGGGCCCCAGCCACCCTGATACAATTGCTACTTCCCCCACCGACCTCCCCCCTATGAAAATAATAGAAGATAACTGGAGGCTTCTCCGTGATGTTTTTGAACTTGAGTAGTTTGTTCCCAGTAAATGTTTTGTTTCAACGTATCTCTTCAAATTAAAAGCTGCATATTTGTATCTTAACAGAAAAGGACAACAAGCCTATTTGAAGAATAATGAACTGTCTAACACATACAGATACATACACACATTAAAACACTCATTCTACCTCTTATAATTCTTTATTCTTTACATCGGAGTGACTGTAACAAATCACAATTTCCCAAATCAATAAAGTATTTAGGATTCTGATTAGTCCATGCACATCCAATAATTAGTACCAATAACTCCAGTATAAACCACAGTACAGCAGAATGCGAATCCTTGACTTTTATATTAACATAGTTTTCAACTAGCCCACTAGAACAACATCATAGAATTCCTGAAATTCAGTGATGGCTTTTGGTTTGGGTGTGGTGTGCCACCCCAAGATTTTCAGTGGCCCCATCTGGTCACCCTGGGGTGTGCCACTGTAACTGCAAACAATACTGCTCAACAATAGCTCAAAACCATGTTGACAAAATGCAGATAGCGAGATGGAGCATAGGCTAAAGACTTTGCTTTTGAAATGAAGGTTGTAGTAACAGTAATAGTTGGTTTTCAGAATCTTCCTTTCAGAAGTTTCAGGTAGTGATTTATTTAAGACGTGATGGTATGCATGAGTGCTTAAAATGTGTGTAAGTAAGGAAATGTACTGTTCACATACAGTGTCTTTTGCATCATTATTCAAGTGTTGAGTCATGAGACCTTTTTTTTTCCAGATGAGCTCACTAGGAGAGAAGCACAGAAGCATCATGAGACAGACAGCATCTACAGTGTTTAGCCCCCAGGTCTCGTTAAGTCTCCTTTGTTCAAAACAAAGTGTGTCAGCAAGAGTATACACAACACTTATAGACAAGGAAGGATAGACAAAGGTACGCAAACACACACACACACTATGTCGAATGCTTTATATGCGTGGCAAATAAAAAGCCGACTTCATCATGTCATCACAATAAAAGGTTTCACTTCACTTTCCACCTCTTTCTCAAAATGCTACCAAACGTTGCACCGACAGTGTGTCTCGTGTGATGCTCGGTCTATTTGCTTAAGTTTGCTTGACTAAAGGAGAAACCTCAGGGAAATGAGTCTCCCCTGTTGAAATGAAAACAAAAATGCAAAGTAGGTCCTGCGAATGAGCAGATGAACAGGCAGCATGTGTTTGTGTACACGTGTAGTTCGCTTTCAAAGAGCCATATGTCCGTTACAAAAAGAATGGGATGGTTGTAATTGGCAAGAAAAAAGATTTCAGATTTTAAACACCTGGAGATTTTCCTGACACGAGCAGGTGATCATTTGCATTGAGAATTGAAAGACAAAGACACCACCTGGGGAAAAGTCTTGCGACATTGGACACTCATCCTTCACCCTGAATATTCACCAGACTGTCTGTACACCTGACTGTGTATTGTGATCTTTGCATGGTTACCCCTCCCACAACAGTTTAGTGGAACTCAACTGAAAGCTGTTTTGAAAAGCATCTAATCTCCATGATGTGACATAACATCAAAATATCATCTTTGCATGTTTGATGGGATATAGCAGAAGTCGTTAACTGTATTATCATCAGTAAAAATGTGATCAGGAAACTGATGGGGTCATTCTTTGGAGGCTTAACACATTGTGACTCAAGTGCTAAATACAGGCACAACAACACCCATACTCATACTCAAAAAATAAAATCTCCACTGCAGTAAATTGCACGGTGTCTGTGGTTTTAATTTCCTTTATGGTTACATGTAAAATGCGAAACTCATTTGCAGAAGCGAAATCAAAAGGAGGATCCTCTACCACAAACACCACAGATATCTTATAGGAATCTATACTGTTCATGCACAGAAGAAACAATATCTGCACTGTTTGGCACTTGTTTAAATGTGCTACCATAGCGACGGATGCACGGGACGTGAAAGATGTCTCATGCAAAGTCACCCAGCAGCAACACCACACTTTGTACAGGAAAGCAGCACACATGGCATATGGTGTCGTTTTTGATGGCTGAGCTTCCTGCGGTGAAGCCGCACAGATAGGAACCCTTGAAGTCACACCTGGTGCACAGATTTTGAACAAATAAAGTAACAACCATGCCAACTTATTTCAGTTTACAGCTGCACTTACTGAAATTCAGATAGATTCACAAGCCTCCTGAAGGACCAATGCACAGTACAGTTCAAGCAAGCAGCTATAGGGTTTGTAAGAACTGTGTCAAAAGTACTCCACAAGACTTACACAAGAAACTTGGTTTCTTTGGCCCTATGGTTTCTCAACTGGATGATTCAGAGGAAAACAAAAGTTGGACAAGACCAAAGTTAGATGAAGACGTCAAGCACAATATTAAAACACTAGTCCATACCCATTGAATGCAGCATACCATACCATGACTTAGTCATACCAAAAATTAAAAAAAACAACAACAAAAAAACAAACATTTGGCCACAGGGGGAGCCACAGCGATCGGTCGCATTTTAGCCATTTTTAAGCATTTTTCTGTTGTTATAGCGCCACCCAGTCGCCAATTAGAGTTAAATTTCTCCAGTCACCTTGAGGCGTCCTGTTCTACATATCTACCAAGTTCAGTAAAAATTGATATGGTGGTTAGGCCAAGATAAGAAATTAACTCTCTAGCGCCCCCATTTTGTTTGATGGGGTCAATAATGGAGGAGTCCCCTCAGATTATGTGTGGTCATATGCCTACAAAGTTGCGTGGTGATTGGTGAAACACTATTATACGTAGCTACTTGGCAACAGCCCAATTAAGAACAATGCCTGTACAATATACATATTATAGAATTATCCCACAATACGTTGTGAGGCTTTACTGCCTCAGAGATATTAAATCAACCCAGTGGTTTGTGTTGTTGCTGTATCAGATTGCATTACATTGTACAGCGTGTGCCAACATAGTAGTCAGATGCTTCATAATCACAAATTGTTCGGCTAGCCTCAGCAAAGAGGAAGGTGCACTGTCTAACCACCAACTCTACAGCTTCCTCCGGCTACATCCTGACCAGACATATTTTTCACCATTTTTTAAAAAATATTTTTCCATATTCTCTATTCATTTTTTTCTATTTTAAACTGTGTCCCTCGACTTTTGTACAGTATCTATTATTATGCACCAAATCAGAAGACCAAATAGATGATAAAACTGTCTGAGCTTGACCTTTCCATCGAGGCATGCAAATGCAAGAAAAGAAATAATAATAATAAAGAAGAAATAAAATAAAGGAACATCAAGATGACACAAGCTCATATATTGGTTTTGCCTGAAAACTAGAGTATTTTGTAGCTATTTATATCCCAACTGGAGGTACACCTCAACTTTAAGTGAAGACTAGCATTAAGGAAAGTTGCAAAATTGCTATTTGTTATGTAGTGGCCATGTTTATCACTGTGCTGTGGAGAAAGCTGACTTCATAAAGATGAGATATAATTACCCCCCCCCCCTATTTTCCACTGGCTGTTATGAGTAAACAGAGCGCTAGCAGCAGCAGGAAGTTGAGCTCTCTGCTGTTAGTGGCAGTTGGACAACAAGAGTAAGTGCCAACACTTGTTTTGTGAGGCAGTTTCAGTTTGCTTCTCTCCCTCTCTCTCTCTTACACACACACACACACATACACACACACACACACACACACACACAAACAACTGAAGAAACCTCAACACATGGTGCCACATGGCTCAGTGTCCCTGAAAGTAAAGGGGTGAAAAACAAGACAACAGTCCCGGCCTTGCAAACCTGCCCAGAGAGATCAAAAGGAGCACCGCTTACCATCAGCGAGCTGAAAAGGGGGCTGACATGAATCTGAGGCACAGGCATTAGTATGCAGAGCGAATGGTCATGGGTGTCTTTATACAGTTGAGAAGCCTGCGATGCCAAGCTACTGACTCTCCCAAAGGCTCCATTGTCACCTAATAGAGTTGAAACCAAGGATACTACAAAGTCTGGGTGTACAGAACGCGAGAGAAAGGGAGCTTTAACGCAGCATCTTGCCAAAACCTCCAGCTGCTCTAGAAGTAATAGACAAGCCCGACTCTCTGCTCTCACTTCACTTTTTCTCCCCTCCACCCCCCTCTCCGTTTTTTTTTTTTGTTTTCTCTCATTACCCTCTGTTTGTCTTTTCTATGCCAGCAATAAAGTACAAATTACCCCCTGCATGCAGGTGCGCAAACACACAGAACGTTGGCTGATCATTTCTTGAGTCATAACCTTTGTAGAGCCACGACACAGCGTGGAGCCCAGCGAGAGAGCAAGAATCCTCAGTAGGAAAACAACAAAACATCGGCTTATTTATAATCTGCATTTTTCTCTTTCCTCTTGTTTTCCACAGTAACACCTCGCTGAGAATGTTCTCGTTTATCATAAGTGCTCATGGGTGCAGGAATCCCATGCTAAAACGTTCCACTACTACTGTAACATCCTTTTAGCCACAGTTCATCAGCCAGCTAGACCTTCACTCCCACAACGCTCCAGTGTCCTGCATTATCACACTTGAGTGAAGTCGCCCTGTCAGCAGGCATGTCTTTCCCCCTACTGGTCACAACAAAGGTCCACTGGGCCAGTGGGACAGATGAAACATGAGATACGGTGCAAATTGTGCATGCACGTACACACACGTTCACATGTCACAACATTACCTGAAGGTCACAAGAAGGACTCTCGCTATCTGATCTCCTCTCCAATGTGCTCTTTCCTTTCTCACCTTCTGTCTCCCCGCACCTCCACCCATTATAAACAGGTTGAAAGCAGCTTTCTTTCATACAGAACAGACATGTGCACTTTTTTTTTTACCTCCGTTTTGCTTTTTTTAATAAACAGAGGCCTTAAAGCTCTCCACTAAATTAAAAAGAAGCTTTCAGTGAATCCAAATAGATGATTTGCGATAAGAAATTTGACCTCCAACATTCTTTTCAAACATTCACATTCGCAGGTAAGGACACTTTGGACTTCATACACTTGAAAATGTTCCTGACAGTTCGGTAGAATGTCCTGGTTTTGTTGACACTCTTACTTGTCAAACTGTGATATTTTACCAAACCAAAAAAAGCAGTTATCTATGATACTGTGCGCATATTTTCATGAATAGCCTGTCTTCTGTTTGTGCATGCAAGGTTTTTAATTAATGTTTTTCCTGTCAAAGAAATAGTTTTTAGGATTTTGGATTTTTTAAACTTTCTTGCTGGGAGCTGGGAGGTGGTTAGCATAGCTTAGCATAGCTTAGCATAGTTTAGCACACAGTCTGGAAACAAACACAAACAGACACACAAACAGAAATGTAAAAGAAACTTTAGACTTTCCCAAATGAGCTGTTAGCCTCTGCCTCCATTTTCTATGCTAGCACTAAGCTAATCGCCCCTTTGCTCTAGCTCCACACAGGTGCAAAAGTGGTATCAATCTTCTCGTGCAATTTTTGGAGGAAAAACAAATGACTTTATTTACCAAAACGTCAAACTATTCCTCTGCAGTGAAAGTCGTGTTATTTTCATCTGCATAGTCTGCACAGTATCTTGTTTGCAAAGCTACGGAAGAAGGAACATTTTCCTTTATGTCCTAACACGTATGGATCCAGTATAATCTGCTGCTACGCCTGATGATACACCGAGTTTGGAAATCACTGCCTCGTGCAGGAAGATGTGTGTACATTACAGAACTCTTTCTGAGCAGTTTTTCCCATGGACACAAAGACTTTAGTATATATGAGGAGGCCAAGTAGACAGGGAGGAGTGTGGGTCAGGAGGGTCAGGGAAACTCACAAAAAGGTTTTAAAAAGTAATTAGAGGGTTTAACAGCAGACAATGAGATAGTCGAAATCTGGAATATGAGAACCACTGCATATTTAGGACCAGTTCGGTCAATGTCAAAGGCACTTTGTATAGAGAATTCAAGGAGGAGAGGAGTTATATAAAATATTGGTGCAGGTCCATTCGGCTTCAGGGTGGTTGATTTGCAGAGAAGGGTACATTTGGTAGAGAAGGCAAACACGTGTCTGGGAGTCTCAGGTGGCAGGAGATGGTACTCAGAGCCTGTACAGGCACAAGCCCTCTTTGTCAGGGCCCAGTCCCAGTCCACGGGGCCCCTGACCACCCCTCACCTTGAAACACGATGCCGGTGCATGCAGGAGGGGTTATTGCGCCAAGGAGGCAAATATGGCCACATTTGCAGGAAGTCCAGTGGTTAGGTTGGCCCAAGTGCATGCATTTGAGTTTGCGTGTGTGTGTGTGTGTGTGTGTGTGTGTGTGTGTGTGTGTGTGTGTGTATGTGTGTGTGTGTGATAGAGAGAGGGGGAGGCTAATCCTCTGCAAAGAGGAAGCAAAACTCAGACTTACAGCCAGTCTGTTATCGCAGTAAGTGGACACTTATCTACATAGGAAACTCAAAAGAGACAAGAGCACTAGGCGTTCATATCAGATAAAGTTACTGAGAAATCTTGAAGTGTTTCATTCTAATCATCAGATCATCAGTGGTAAATCACTTAAGAAATTAACAAATTATCAGATTTGTAAGGTCCTCACAGATAACTCTTTACAATCTCACGATCAACTGAATCATTGAAGTGTAGTGATGAATCTAAATCATGCTAAATTGGGTTTTTATTGCACTTCTTGCAGAGGTCATGCAGTTACGTATGAATTTAAATGGATGAAATTAATTTAATTAAGTTCTAGGGGGGAAAACTTATTTGATATTTTATTACCTTTAAGGCACTTTCATTCACTGCTGCAGAGATGCCAGTCACAAGTCAAGTTACTGTTTTTTTTCCCCCAAACATTTTTTTGTAGAATCATACATGCTCACAGATGCCATTGGTAGGCATACATTCAGTATCATAAAATCTCCCTATAAATCTCATCCAGGCCACGAGTCCATGAGTGCTGCTCTTAATGATGTGCTTCAGGCGAAACGCAGCCACAGGTTCAAGGTTCAAAGACAACGTCTGGACAAGGACGAGATGTAACCACTGCGGGACATTTCTAGCCAGACACCAATTACTCTCAACACTCAGACACAGAGACACATGCACAAACACACACAAAACCTCACAACTCCTCAGCACACAAGGTGCCTTAAGGGCGCAAACACATGTTGAGGCACTAGGGAGGCAAGAGGCTCTATCCGCTCTCCTCTTCCTTCCCACATACGGTGCGCATAGAAGCTGTTAGGGCAGTCTCTTATTTGCCTTTAAATACTGGTCAAATTTATAGCTTGATGCTTGTTGTACTTTGGCGCAGTGCCAGAGGGAGACTTTGTGAACGACCCCACTACCACCTCCTCAGGGAACAAGCCAGACAAACCCAGACCTGTTTGATTCAGAACCAACTTCACCTCCAGAGATATATATCGCTCCGAG
This sequence comes from Epinephelus awoara, assembly GCA_035609425.1. Classification (NCBI taxonomy): domain Eukaryota; kingdom Metazoa; phylum Chordata; class Actinopteri; order Perciformes; family Serranidae; genus Epinephelus; species Epinephelus awoara. The sequence continues at coordinate 25,178,639 of CM069298.1, read as the reverse complement.
CAACAAATCCAATCAAAACCTTACACCGAAAGCACATGTGTGAGACAGAGACAAAGAGAAAAGAGGGTAAGATTGAGGGGGGGGGGAGCTGGAGCGATTGCTGAACATCCTTTGTGTAAGAGAATAAAGCATTAAGCGTGGCAGAACAGACTCCAGCTGTATCAGCACAGCAAAGAAGGGAAAAAAAAACCTTCTCTATTTCTGCTACCTGAAAAGAAGGACTGCTTGTTAAAGCTACACTGATCACCTGAAACCCTGATAAATAAGGTTCACTTCCCTGCGTGTGAATGTGTGTTAGACAGAGAGTGAGCAAGAGCGCCTGTCTCCTTTGTGTCTGTCAGGAGTCTCAGACTGCCAGACGTAAGCCTGTCTGTGCTGGTGTAGCACACGCTCTCTTTGCCGGCATCCACTCATCCATTCTACAAGCAGCAGCAGCAGCAGCAGCAGAGCACAGCCTCTTTCTTTCACTGTCTTCTCTTCACATGAACGCTCACTCAAATTCTCAACAAGGCTCAAGAAGGGAAAAAAAAATAACAACACAGTCTGGTCCTGAAATCTGAAAACAAAGGAGTGCCAGTCAGCCAGGCACAATTTAGGCAGAATAAGGTAAAAAAGACCAAAAAAAAAATCCCCAAACAAAGAGCCAGCCGCTGGGCGAAGGCACAGTCCCCTCACCTTGAAGTTGTTCCGACCTGGAGGAGGCCAGTAATCCAAAGGTGACCCCCAAGAGAAGCGTCCACATCCTGGGCAAAGCGTCTGGCGGTGTCTGGGTGAGTAAGCTGGGAGTAAAGGTGTGTAACAGTTCTCCTGTGGTCCTGTCTTCCCTCTGCCAGGAGTGACGGGTGGTGTGAGTTTGTGTGTGTGTGTGTGTGTGTGTGTGTGTGAAAGAGAGAGAGTGAGTGAATGAGAGAGCAGTAAAAAAAAAGGAGAGAGACACAGAGAGAGACAGAGAGAGAGAGAGAGAGAGAGAGAGAGAAGAAACCTGTCACTGTGGATGGGAGTTGCTGTGAGTGTCTGGTAGCTGCTGGAGCTGACTCAGACTTTGCCCCAACTTTTCTATTCTCTGCCCGTAAAAGACACAGAGACTAGTGGCACACACACACGCAGAAGGGCAAGAGTGGTTCATGTGAGCACACACCCTTCTGCCTCTCCCACACTTGCCCCACCTCCCCTCCCGCCCCACCTCACACAGCCTTCCCTTTCCCTCTTCTGCTCTTTTTCTCTTCCTGCCTCGACATTTATTAATGGTTAAGAAGAAGGTGATCTCTTCTCTCTCCCTCTGCCTGGCTGCTTATCCTCTCGTCTCCCTCCTTCCCTCCCCGTCTCCCCGCTTTCTGCCCACCCCTCTTCCTCTTTTCATGTTCATGACAGCAACAGTTTCTGAGAGCCCATCTGGTCTTTTGTTCACTCCTCACTCCATTTTCAATTCATCCGATTTTCTTGTCTCTGCTCCCTCGCGCTCTCCGTCTTTCTCTCTCGCAGTATGTCTCGGTGTGATCCTGTGCCGCCAGCTGAAAGAGGTCACATCCATTTCACAGAGACACACCTCACCGTCCAAGTTTTTGGAGATCTGAAACACCGATAGAAAACTCTGAGATGTTGCACACGTTTCTCAGTGTCTAACATCTGTTTTTGACCTCATTGCACTGATTGACAGACATACATAAGTTCAGCAGAGGAAAGAACTGCATACTTAAACCTGTGTCTCCTACACATACGAATGAAAGAAATCTGTTCCAGTTATGCTTCAAGCTGAGAAGCCCCCCGACACCCATCCATGCTTAATGCTATCGGCAACTTCCTTTCTCACTTCCATTATGAGAAATGTGCGGCCACTCTTAACTCGGGCTTAACACTTCACTTCACCGGGCGACGGATGGAGTCATCTCAGGTTTCCTCCATCTCTCCTGTGAGATTGTATTGTTTGCATGCTATTGTTGTCTACGTGTGATTGTGCAATATCTCAAATAAACAGCTGTGATAAGACTTGTGACTGCTGGTCTGTAATTTTGTGACTTCCTGAGTATGTCCGATGGCTCAGCATGAGCAGTAACTTTGTAGTCATGGTGACAGCACTTAAATAAACAGATGTGACCAGGTAATCGCAGTTATTATTACACTCAGCTCAAAAGCTTATTGCACTTAAATCACAGCATTTCCAGCTCATTTAACATATATGAGGATGGGATAAATAGGGATGATTAGAGTGATGGGTAAACAAAAAGTTACAGCAACACAGATTGCAGATACTTTGGGTCCATATGCATACACAGGAAGTGTAGATGAAGTTAAACACCAAGGGCACAGTCACACATTAGTGATGTCAACATTAGCAAATACTCACCTCCTGTTTACTTCCATTCAGTGCGAGAAGAGGGGTAAATAACACATTCACTTCCGTAGAAAGGAAATTTGCAAATTTGAAATCCTCAACCAATAGCAAACAAGTATGTGTGGAGGAGATTGTTGCTGTGATTAACCACCAAATGTTGTCTGATACTGGCAATGAAAAATTACTACTGCCCAAATTTCGGATGCTGTCTGGTTGGCAGTGAGTCTGGCAACAGGCATGGAACATAAAAAAATGCACAATGCACCAATAATGTCATGTTTCGCAGTATTTATTAGCCTACATTAGCTAGCAAGCTAGCTTTCCATGTCCGTCATGTAAGGCCCTGCGTGGCAGTATCTCCTAAAGGTTTCCTAGGTTTCCTAAACCCAATCACATGTGTTATTTCGTTAATTCGCTGTGCTTTACTGACAAAGTGCTTTTATTTTGAAAGAGACTGTATGTAAACGTTAAATTACCTTTGAAAACAAAAGTGTATTTTGAAAGAAGACAATACATGTAACAGGCATAAGTTGACATGGTGTCCCAGAATGTCAGCACCCAGGGTACCTTTCATGTCATACCTGGACATGGAAGGTCCATGACCCAACGTCAATATGTGACAACATTGCAGTGAGAATGTGTTGATTAGACAAAAAGTCAGGGTATCATCAATATCTCCGAGATATATCATCTGGGAACCATTAATGTATGTACAAAAATTCATAGCAATTAACCTTTTAGTTGTAGAAATATTTGAGTCTGGACCAAAGTGGTGGACCAAGATGTTGATCAACAGACGGACACTGCCATCCCTAGATCCACGTCACTAGCATGGCTAAAATAATACCAGTAAACACCTGAATGTGAAGACTACCACCAGAGTCCCAAACCTCCATAACACAGCTAATAATGAAACAAACATGCAGGAAAAAGGAACACATGGGACTCACTGCAGAACAATAATGAAGACATTGAGAACAATGTACTCCCTTTAAGGCAGGACTAGCCCCTGGACTTCCTTTAGTCTTACTGAGCTCCGGGTTGGGAACAAACCACTGATTAGAGCAATTATGTAAAGTGGTCTTAAACATGGCCGTGAAAAACAAAGATTAATGCTCCTTGGTAAATGCAAAGACTACAATTTAATTGGAGAATGTTTAGATGTAGCTGGGAGAACACATTATATGAATAAAAAAATCCCACACTGACTGTTGGCTATGATTTCACACACAGATTAAAACACTTTTCTGATGTCTGAATGATTTCACCCAAGAAATAAAGGTCAAAAAAAGAACAGTCAGACAGATTCACACTTTCCACCCTTCAGCTACAAGTCGCTTCCTGTTTTAGACTGTTGCCATGGTGAAACCTGTTTATAGTTTATCTGAGGCAATAACAGCAATGAAACAAGCATGTAAAGACGTATTTGGTTCATGGTTTTGCTTTTTTCATGTAAACCACATTGAATTTCCGCATGCACGTGTAACATAAATAAAGTTTCCACTGCCAGGTGTGATCAATATGATAAATACTAATGCAAATACATGAAAATTAAAGGTGATTTATTGTCAAGTCTAATAAGGTACAACTGAGAATAACAACAGTTAGAGAGTGTCCGTGAAATCCAGACGGATCAGTTAATGAAAAAATGTCATGAGACGGAGAAAGAAACAGAGTGACACTCTGAAGACAAATGATTATCCAGCCTTCCTTCGTTTCGCTTCCCTCTCGGAACAATGTCTGTCCTAGTTTCTCTCTCTGGAGACGCTGAGACAAACTGCAAAGACTATCCACACCTTTAATGAATAGATGGGTGAATGTGTAACATTTGCTGTGATTGATAAATCCCTTTTCAAACCGCTGAACATACACACTGTCCCATGTAGGCTAGACAGAAAAAAAAAAGAGTGATACGGTCAACACTTGAGCTCCATGGAATGCACAAAGCTCTCAATCACTGTCAGACTGTAGATGTAAAATAAACTTGTTCACCTCAGCTGAACTCCTTACGTTCAAGGGCTTCTTAAGTGTGAAGTGTCTTTAGGTTTCAGGATTATTGTCCGGCTATCTCTGCTGTATGACGTTACAGCTGCATAAAAAAGAAAAAAACACAGGAGGCGAACAGCTGTACACTGGGCATGACTAAAGCCTAAATTAAACATCAGACTGCTGAGTCAACCAATACGCATCCAGCAAAAGGGGGAAAAAAAAAAAAATTCCATGATAGTCATTCACTGAGGACACACACATATGCTCTTAGCAGACGCCCTTGTGGCTGGGAATCCTTGTGGTAATGGCCAAGTAATGGCACCTCTTCAGCATTCCTGTTAGGTAACGTGCCTTTTTCCCTCCGACCAGTGCAGCCACTGGTTTTGCGACTGGAAGAGATCGCAAGATGTCCTTATACGTCCAGAGTAGCGAGACTAAATCCATCATTCACTGTCTAAACATCCAGCGAGTATGAGCGTTCGCACAGATGTGGTGTAATAACGAGAACTACATGGTGTGCAGTTATATAAATGTAAAATATCAGCTGGTGACAAAGGCAGCATTAAGTTTGCACACATTTTAATCTGATCCACCCCAGGACCAACATGTGATCTCCTGGTGGTCTCTTAGACAAATGTTTCTAACAACTTCCTGTCAGAGCTTCCTGTTATCTGGAGCTACTGAGAGGGAGCTACTGAGAGGGAATCAGAAGTCGATCTATGTACTGGGGCATTTCTGTGAGGTGAGGGAGGTCACGAGGAGTGTGTCCTTGTTGTGTATCTTTGGCCAGTGGACGAGCTCTGCCTCACCCCGCAGTGTCTCAGGCTGGATGAGTTATCCCGGCGTCACGGGAGCATGACTGGACTGCTTCAAAAGGCTGGGCTTTGTGCAACAACAACAAAGCAAGGGCCTCGCTTGTGTTTGGGTGCTGGGACAGCAGAGCGGGCGTGTTTGGACAGTGAGTGTCACAGAGTGCTGTATAGCCATATGGAATGTCTTGTGTCATCCCATATTGGGGTGGGTGGGACTCACAGTCAGCGCGGCGATTGTAATGCACGGTAATCTCGCAGGTGTTTGCAAATGCCACTCAGTTTCTGGGTAATTTACACACGTATTTCCTTTCACTCAGCAGCATGCTCCAAGTTGAGTGTTTCCATGAAATGACATAACAGTCTAAATATAGTGGAACCCACAGTCCCACAAGTCTACATCGCAGTTAAAAGACAACTGAATAGAGAAGTGCTGGTAGTAAGGGAAAACGGGGAGACCAGAGGAAATCCTGTCAACAATGGTTGAACAAACTTGAGCGTGAGATAATGTGGATGAGAGCGAGCCTCTCACCAACCCTGGTGATCATTCACAAAGCCTGTTCACACAGGGAAATATGTGTCTCTCTGTGTGCGTATGAGACACCAAAAAAGGGACAGGGAGAGACTCCTGAGAGACTAAACAGGCTAAAATGGGTCATTATTATTGGTGTCTGATACCATCATCGAGTTTAAATTTATAAGTGGGGAATTATTCATCACTGATCCTTATTTTATCCTCCACAACAAAATATCCTCTCTGAGACGACGAAATCCATTAAAAATCTATTTGATTTCATTTGAACGCCTCATGACTGTTAATGTATAAATGATTCCAAGCTTTGATGCTGCCCAGGAGTACTGGGAGCGGATGGATGGAGGCTTAAGGAGAGGGTGGGGTGCTGACTGGTGGACTGCACCACACCCCGCAGCGTGTGGTTTTTTTTTCAACATCAAGAGGCGCTCCAAGCCCCTCATTGGATAATCAAAACCCTTTCAACATGGAATTTGGACCACTTCTGCAATTCGGACCGACGCATTTGTCAGACGACGCATCTGAAGGACATCCAAATATCAGCACAACACAAGTACACACTCGCCCACTTTGGTCTCCATAGCAACTGCCTCCAGCTCTCTGCAACCATGCTGCGTGTCCATGAGTCTGACCTACACGCCAGCGCGAGCCCCCGCACTATCTTCAAGACCCCGCGCACAGTTCATCAAAACCTCAGCGGGAACAAATCTGATTCCTTCTGTCTGGTGTCTCTCTTACCCAGCTGTTACACATAACAAGATTGCCGGGCAGAGATTGGCAGGCGGCAAGTCAGAGGAGTAAATGTCAGACTTTGGCAGGAAAGCCAAGGAAATGTCAGAATCTGTTTCGCTGCATTCGCAGTGCTGATATTTGGAAGGGCATTGTTCAACCGCTCTGCTTAACAGTCGCAGCAGTCGTCAAGCTGGCAGCGAAATGTGAAATGCAGCAAGGTCTAATAAAGGGATATGATTTCACCATTTCTGACAAACGGCACCAACCATATAAGAAGAGAAAAGTGATATTGCATCAGCAGTGAAAATAGGCGATTTCGTCATAAATATTAGGCCTGGAGGAAATTGCATACCAATGTCACAAGGAGGCCAACACAAACATCTTATTACACAAATCTGTAGTGCTGAGTGTAGCACAAGACCATGAGACAACTAATCAGCATTTATAAAAAAAACATTACCAGCTCTAGGCAATGTATTACTGTTTTCCTGTCAGTGTTGCTGGGGTAACAGATCTGCCATCTCATCCAAATGTGCTAAAAAAACTCAAAGTACATACACATACTGTATCCACACACACATTTGTTCACTTCCTGTCATGTTAATGTGCTTGTGTATGTGCTGTGATGGCAGCTGACACATTGGCTTTGCCTTCTTGAGCAGTTGTTTGAATTTCTGCATTTGACTTGATCTTCGGTTGATCCGGGGAAGCTACTGTATCTCTCCCCAGCAGCTGGTGAAGGTGTGCACAATGTAGTGGTGGGATTATGAGCACGGCCCACTGGGTAATAACACATTTATATTCAATGAGGAGGAGATAAGTGGAAGACGGGGGCTAGTCTGTCTGAAGCTGTGTGGAGATGATGTCAGATGACGGCATATGGTGTAACTTACCACACTGAAAGATTCACAAATATTAAAAGAGCAAATGTGGTCTAACAAATCCAGGTGTGAAAGATGGAACAAGACATGTTTATAGTGACATTTCGTGCTTATCAACTCTGGAACGATTAGAGAGACGTGACAGAAAAACAAAAAACTGAAAGAGCGCATCGCTGACGCTTCCCCATTTTGTGTCACCGTGATTATGACTCAAGCTTAAATGTTAAAGGGCAAGGTTTTTGTCACTTTTTTGTCACCTCACTTTTTATTTGAATGTACCCTCCATCACCGTGGTAACTAGCACCGCGGAAGGTGCATGTGTGTGTCTGCAAATGGCCAGTGGAACAGTGGGCATACTGTAGAAAACAGCTGCACTCTGCCAATTGCCTGTTAACCTCCCCCCGTCCCCATGTACACTGCCTGTACCAGTCCCTCCTCAATGTCTCGCTGCAGAACGCACACATCTGATTCCACAGCAACCACAGAACAAAATGTCCTTGCTCCACAGTCGTTGAAAAGTGGTTAAGTGCATGACGGGTTACAGTAAAAGCAGAATGGTCGGGGGAAAAGGCAGTTCTTGGGAGTCACTATCAGACAGAGATTTTCACCGTGGCCCCAGCTGTAATAGCATTAAATATGAATGCAGTCCCTGTACCTCTTTTCTTTCATTGCTACCAGCATAATCCACAGCTCACCTTAGGTCATTAATATCCTGAATTAAAAATGTAGAAAATCCATCTTGTAAATCATCAGCACATAAAGAGGAGCCGTGAATTCAAAGGTGTCTTAAGAGGAAGGTCTTCGCCTTGTCCAACTGCGTTAACTGCACACATCTCAGCGTAGATGCTGCCCTTGTAGTAATGTGTGGTGTGTAAAATGTAAATATAAGCTGGAGACATGAGACAACTTTCCCTATCTCAGCAGCTTCTTCCTTTATCTCAGAAAAACCACTAACATGTATCTAGGATAAGCTCTGCTCGACTGGTGCCGATACATATGTAAACAGCTGTTCTGCCCACGCTTACAGCAAAGATAAACATCTGCCAACAGAGACTGACCTGTATACTAAGCCCAGCAAATTATCCTAATTGGCGTCTATGAAATAATTATTATGCAATCTCTTTAGATTCTAATTAAACAGAAACAGGCAGACGCATCTGTGATTTCACTGTTCGCGTGAAGGTGGAGAGAAACATGTTTTAATGAGGCGCACACACATTTCAAGGTTGAACATTGTGTTTTATTGGCATCTGAGGAAATCAAAACCCTAAATGATTATTGTATTTAATTTGTATACATGTGGACTTGGAAGATTAAGTTTTCGGGGATGTCACAACATCTGTTTTTAAATAAGTTAAAATGTATTGACATGAAGAATTAACTCGGTTCTTGAATTCTGTTTGATTTCGGTAACAACAGGAAATGGTTTGTGGGTTTACCCTGATCTAAAACTGCATTGCCACCGATGTTCGGAGATAAATATCTGTTTTTACAGTACAAGCTGCATTTGTATTTATAGTGACACAGAGTCGGTGAACTGGGACTGAAAACTGGAATAACCACTTTATAATATATACAACACTGGTGTGACAGAACAACCACACCTACTACAGTATGTGGGACGCACCCCGCTATTCTGTCTTGGTAATATTTGGCACCACTGCCAGAATCTGAAACCACTCTAACAGAAGCCCCGTTTAATCCCTCCATCACAAAGCCAGGTGCTTATCTGTCAGAAGCAAGCCGCACAAACAAGTTTAAACTACATGCACGCCTACTTGTGTAAGCTTTAATCCAAGCATGAACAGGAATCAGCTTTTTAAGAGCTCTCTGCGTGTGAAAGCACAAGACTGGCTTTGTCATGCAGGCGTTACTTGCTTTGTCCCTCCAATCACTCCTGTACAGATATCCCTACTTTTGTTTTTTCAGGCTAGGGCCATGCGTTGTGGTTGTTCTAGGTTGGCGCGGAATTTATCTAGAAACCGTGCGGCCAATTCGTCATCCACTAGTCGTCCATCACTGGACAGTGTAACTGTCATCAGCTGCTGGGTGCGCAGAGTCTGGTCTTCCTCGCACAGTCGCAGCTCGGCCCTGGAGGTCCCCACGGCGAGGATGCACGACTGAGGAGGGTTGATCACGGCGATGAATTCACTGATACCAAACATCCCCAGGTTAGAAATGCTGCCAGGCAAAGAGAAGGAGAAGGGAGGGAGGAAGAGAGGAGACAGTAGACATATTACATCATTAGTCAAGCTCAGCGGGGGAGAAAATGCATAAAAATCAACTAAGCAAGCATCATGGAGGCTCTCAACGCAGCGTCTCGATGCAAAACCTCTTACAAAGAGTCAATAAAAAATGAGAGGGTGAATTAAGTCGATAAATATAATTGGCTGTGAAGATCTTATGTTAAAGAATAGAGCACTGATCGGTAAAGATTAATACAGCAGCAGTCGGCAAGTCTCTCCCTAAATGTTGTGTATGGTGAGCAAGACTGACCCGAGGGCAGTTTGCTGTTTGCCTTAATGAGAATCTGAGCTCAGGGGGATGGAAAAACGAATAGAGGAAGGGCGTACACATATATCCTCAGGAGGACAAAGAGGACTGCATCTCCATAGGAATTCATCCCTCCTGCCTGACACAGAAACCCCATTTATGTCTAAATGACACCATTAATTCTAATGAGTTGAAAAGCCTCCCTTCCACTTTTCAGCAATTGATGGCACAGTAACTGATGATACTTGTCGCCCAAGACCACATTCGGTTCAGGCCCGCATGAAATGTAGAATATGCATAATATATTGACTATCTGTGAAACCGGATTTTAGTCATAATAGCGGAAATTTATGATGTCTATCTCACTGCTGAGCTGTGAAAGGAAATTGTGAGATAGAATTAGGTGTTACAGAGATGAAAGGGCCTCTGTTCCCACGTACAAGTCAGTTTATTGAATTGAGAATAAGAGTTACACTGGAGACTGGAGGGGGGGGATGAAATGAAATTTAAATGTTGTGTCTTTCCATACGCCCCTTCTTTCCCTATAACATGACGTGTGTCTTAAGCACTGTTTGGACGGGATGAGTTTTACATGGGCACGTGGGGTAATGTCACTTTACCACAGGACATCAGTGATATTAATGGCCGATTGGCACGGGATCAGAAATATCAGTAAAACTACCACAAGTGGGAGGGGTAAATCCATTCATGCACCGCCGTACCCTCCTGCTGTCATGTGCATATGATACTACTGTCAAAATCACCATGAAATTGAGTTAGAATATTTTCGAATTAATTTAGTAGAGTTTGAATAATATTAGAATGTATTATTATTATTTATTTATTTATTTTTTTAATACAAAAAACCCCACAAAAACTAAGATGCTTATTGCTGATGCAATATGAATGGGACACTCGGATAAAAAACACCCGTTCTAACGTCACTGAAGTGCCAGGTATGATTAACTACTGCCTCGCTATCTGAGCAATGTTTGGATACTTCAGTGCGTAGTTTTTCACCACAAGAGTGGATCCTGGTCGGCTCGTAGTGGTGTCTCATTCTGGTAACATTTCATATCTTCTTCAAAAAGGGTAGGCAGGGAAGCAGCAGTATGCATGTCTCCCCCAAAAGGTCACACATTGCGGAGAGCGCAGTGGGTGTTGTCGGCGCGCAAGCCGGGCCAGAGAGGGACGCAGCGACAGAGGCGCCGATGGAGGAGCCCGCTGCGTCCTTCTCTGGCCCGGCTTGTACGCGAGCGGGATTCGCTGTGATATACAACATTATTGATAGTATTAATTCATTATTAATGATATTCGAATTATCAAATTTAGGTTCGAACAAAAAAAAATATATATAGGCCTATTCGAAAAATATTTCTGACTTTGATTTTTTTTTTTGACAGCCCTAACACACATATTTACTACTGGTCTGTTTGCACGGGATTAGTATTACCTGAGGTAATTGTCCGGGACCCATTTACAGAAGGTAAAAGTCGCGGTAATCTTTACTGACACCGTGCAGTAATGATTACTGACATGGCACATTCGGACGAGACTAAAATCTCTTGTAATTATGTAAAACTAATCCCGTCCGAATAGAGCTTTAGGCTTACCTGAATGAGCCTCCCTGGTACTCCTCAGGTAGAAGTTTCCCATCTCGAGCCTTCTGGGCCAGTGCCTGTGGAAATATTACCTGTCAATCAAACTCTTGGCATGAAGATATAGAAAAGTACACCTGCTATGTGATGTAGCAGAAAAACTCAGGTCCAAACAATAAGACATAAACATGAGGTGTTAAGAGAGCTCCTGATATGTCCATGTAAATAAAGACATAAGCACATGCTGTATTGGCTAGATGTTAAAGGTAAAGTCAGGGGATCACTGAAGTCAGCAGGATTCATCCTCTGGATACCATGAATATCTATACAGCCTGTCCTTAACGTCATTGCCTTCATAACAGCCCGAATTGACTAATGTAACAGCACTCTTTACGGTACACCATCTAATGGCCTAAATAAACTCCAATACACCCAGAACTCTGCTTCCCGTCTACTCACCTATTCCCGATCCCGCAATCACATCACCCCTGTTCTTCAGAGCCTCCACCGGCTCCCAGTCCCACAACACATCCAATTCAAACTCCTTCTCCTTACTCATAAAGCCCTCCATAACCAGGCCCCCTCCTGCCTCACTGACCTCCTCTGCCGCCAACCCCCTGACTCCACCACTCAGAACCAAGCACCGAACCTAAGGCGACAGAGCCTTCTCCATGGCTGCCCCCTCCCTCTGAAGCACTCTCCACAAACACATTTGAGACTGCACCGACCTCTCTCAGTTTAAATCACTAATCAAAACTCATCTTGCGATGAACATTTTACAAAATAAGTGAAAATTTGACTTGCTGGTGGCGCACAGGAAAAGTCTGGGGATCAGCAAAGTCATTGGAATTCATCCTCTGAGGACCATGCATGTATTTACAAGTTTACCATCAATCTGATACTTGTTGAGAAACTTCAATCTGGACAAAAGTGGTGTTAAAAAATTATAAAGACCAAATGGACCTATTTTCCCAGATAAGTTAGACACCAATAAATACTAATAAACCAGTAATACTAATTAATGCCATTGTATTCTAGAGGGTCTGTTGTACTGACAGTAGCTCAAGCTTTGTCCATCCGAACTACTGTAGTCAACTAGACACAACAGAGCAATTCTCCTGAAGTGCTGCAAGCCTCTCAAACCGTATTTCCATTCAATTGTCAAGCAAATTTTAGGCAAATGTTTGAAATATTAAAATATCGACACGAAAAAAAAAAAAAGTGTTTCCATTAACTGGTTTGCAAGCCAATATACCAGGCTCCTCAAAGTGTTGTTCTGTTGAAAGCTGGCAGTTTAGGCTACACTTTACACATATCTGTAATCCGCCGGTAAACACAGTAAATGAAGTTAGAGGTTATGAATCGCAAATACAGCAAGTCGCCATGGCCATCTAACCCATCTACTAGACATAACAGGCAAAGGTCTTCTGGAATTACTTTCGGATAGGTGTTTCATGCTGCCCAGAGGCGAAGACAAATAAATGCATGATCTGTGAAGACGGCCAAAGCGGAAACAGCTGATCAGTCATGTGAGTTAAAAGTCCATTACGTCAGAATTTATTTGGCAAAGGTATTCCAGTATCCCATTTATCACATCATCTTTTTAACAAAGGCAAAAACCACAGCAACTAAACGTAAAAACGTTGTTGCGTAATTGAGGACGTTTTATCAAATTTAGAATTTAAAATATGTTTATGGAAACATGTTTTCAGCCAGTTTTATACCATTCAGACTTTTCAGTGAAAGGCCACAGGGATCAACTTTCAAATATCATGATCCAAAAAAAAATTATTAAATGCCCAATAGCAAGCGCTGAGCTAAATGGGAACTATCAGACTGTGCCTTTCTAAAATGAAGAAAGGGAATTGACAATACCCAGAAGGCAAGATGAGGCATCTGGCAAGGAAAACTAACATATTGCTGCAGCCAGGTTCTGCGAATTCATGTCCTATCCTCGCATGAATGAGAGTGACAACCCTGGAGAAAACAAAATATCTGTCAATGAAGAACAAAGTGTGTTGACGGTATTGTCTCCGCTGAGGGGATGTGTGCAAGCACGCGATCCACTCGACTTTAACTAAGAAGCATTTATGTGATTCTAGAGATCAAGTACGAGCTCTTAAATCTGTTTAAAATATAAGCTTCATTATACTACAGACCTTGCTGAAATAACGAGGCTACTGTTCAAAAGCTATCGTTGAACTTCTCTCTCAGCTGAGACTGCTGGATTGCTACCATGTCTTTATTCAACATGAACTTTATTCAAATGGAAATGTAGTTAAAGGTTAATGTGGAGACACAACCAACACAGAAAGTCTAGAATGACTCACTGTAGTTGTGAGACACGGTGGGATATGGTGGGCACATTTGAGATAAGAGCTCTTAGTGCAAAAAACAGCCTGATACTCCACTCCATCACGTCAATAGCCGGCAGCAACCTCTCTATGCTTCATGCAAACCACATGTTGATTTTAATTTGAGACCAATAAGGGCTGATAAATGCAGATTAAACTCAAGCCAGCAGCATAAGTAAACTGAATAGCGGTGGGTGGTGAAGCTCATTTTGAAGGCTTAAGTGGACTGAAATGTACACAGTGTCGGTGCCTGTGCTTTACAGTAGCTGCTGTATGTGTATGTGCACTAGTGTTTCAGTGTTCCCCTGCAGTGATCTGACTGGAAGTCATCAAAATTGTTTAATAAGAACAACATACATAAAGAAGGCATTTTTCCTCTGGGTCTCACAAGCTTGATTAACAACTTGAAGCAAACTTTTCTTGAAACAAAAATTACAACTAGACTCACTAGAAAATGGTATAGAGAAGTTTTTGAGCAACATGACATCACAAAATAACTGGATTCACATAACTGGATAACTGGACTGCTGGAAAACGACAGAAACATAAACAGTAACTGACAATTTTTGCATTATCCAATACCAACTGCCTGTCCTCGCTGGTATTGCTCCAGCCGAGGTCAGACGAGAAGCAGCCACACTGGCCCTTGCTCGAAAAGAACAGACGAGTGAATCCCACCTCCTCCGCAAGATTGCTACGGAGACACCGCAGCACTCTCGTGTCAAGTCCCAGCGCCCCTTTGCCACAAACGCTCAAGAACTGCTCTGTAAAACACAATCTGATACCTCCAAGGCTGCCTGGGTCAGATGGAGGGAGCAACGGAAGTCAGCAAAACCACCAAGACTCCAGCACTACATTGAAGACCCCACAGATGTTCCCATTCTCAACCCTCAATCGCCTGAGGTCAGGTGTAGGACGCTTAGGGGCAGCAATGCAAAAATGGGGTCTCGTGGACAGTGCCCACTGCGAATGCGGGGATCAACTACAAGCTGTGAAACACCTAATAACCAGCTGCCCCAAACACCGGCCACCAAGTGGCGATCGTGGTCTAACTGACCTGGACGATGAAACACTAGACTGGCTTGCCTCAACAGAGCTGAAGGTCTAAGGACATATGCCAGAAAAAGAAGATCCAATACAAAACATTCTGTCTTAATCTCCTAGAGATTTATTCCGTCTCTGTGACCGCTTATCCTCTTAGGAGGAGGATAAAAACACCTCTCGCTGTCGCCAGACTATGCTGACACATACAGTCACCAATTAACCTAACTTTCATTACTTTGGACTGTGAGAGGAAGCCAGAGTACCTGGAGAAAACCCACACTGACACAGGGAGAACTTTCAAACTCTGAACAAAAGGGCTCCTCAACCCCACATCTTGGGACCAAAACCTGGAACCCTGTTGCTGTGAGGCAACAATGCTAACCACTGCACCGCTGTGCTGCAATCCTAACTCTCAATGATACTATACAATAAAAATGAAGCTAACATGATCTTAATGCATAATGCAGGACATTCACTGTACAATGATAACAAATACCAAAATGCCCATTTAACTGGATGGCACGATTATCAACTAAACTGCACAAACACCTTAACACTTGAAAGAAAGTATATATGAAAAATGTAAATATATAATGCACTCAAAAAGGGTTGGTGAAACACAACTGTAAATTGGGCACAGCGTGTTGAACTGTAATGACATACTTACTAATTTATACAACCACATGTTGAGGCAACACATCATTTCCACCCACACTGGGGCGTTATATTAACAGCTAGTTCTGCTAACGCAGTATTGACATGAGTGTGCTGAGATGTCTGTCCAGACAGACACACAACACCTACTGGGCTGAGGCAATCACATCTATTGCAAGATCTGCCTGGAATGGATTACAGCATAGACATCAATGCGAGAATAGAAGTATGTAGAAGTCTGTCTTAAACCTAATTACACACTCACCCACTCCTTCCCTAAACAACTCTCACAATGACACTGTGTATTTCCCCAAACTACCACACGTATTCTCAACCCTGCCAGGCTGAAATTGGTACTGTCACTAGTACAAATACAATCATACTAATGCTGCAGTTCAGCCACCCAACTGCAACAATTATTATAGTTGCTACTGCTGGTATTACTGACACTGTTAGTGCTGCTGAGACTGAAATGTGATGTCAACACTGTTGGGCTAATATTGTGTCATTAGGTAGAGAGGCAGTCTTCCACATTTAAAAACACTGTTTTGTGTTTAACGGCAACAGTCATGAGTCTTCTATGTTTTGCTGCTAACAGCTGTTGCATCAAACATCATATATTCACCGAGACATATCAGGCATAAATATGAGCCCTGTTCATTTACAGCCAGTCACTGCTGGTGAGAGACATCACGCTCATTACCCTCATCTTGAGAAATTCATCTATTTGATCTGTGTATATGTCTTTAATGAAAAAGAGACTGAGACTAATCATCGAGTGTGTGTCTGCACATGCATATCAGATTTTGAGAGAAAAATTTCATCTGTTTACGAATAAATGTCGGTCCCCAGCTGCTGACTGTGAGCGGGAGAGAGGGCTGACCATTGTTGCTTTGTGCTCCATCTGTGGCCAGTGACAGCTGAGTCCTAGAGCCTAACAGCCCAAAAATCAAACTATCCCAAATTTAATCAGTTATTTACAGATTTATTCAGATGATCTGACAATAGACAGGCTTCCATCCAAACACAGGGAAAAGTTTAACCTAACTTGCAGAATGACGGCAAAAGAAAATGCAAATTTATGCCCTTTTCGATCCACATCTGTTACGCCAATATTGGGAGTTGTTTTAATGAGATTAACTGTAGGTGGCGCTAATTCTCAAGTCAGGTGCTATTACACCACTGCTGAATAAAGCAGGATTTGATAGTTGTGTGTCAGCTATATGCAGAGCCTACGCCATAGCCTGCCCCGTTGTGAGCATTTATAGTTGTGTGGTGGTGTGACTGTGTCACTCTGCAGTTACACCTCCAAAACACTAGTGGCAGCAGGGTTTCTGTAAAGTGCTGTAAAGCTTAGGTGATTCAAAACACACCCAAAACCCATCAAACATGACTTATTAGTGACAATTTCAAACACAAAATCAGCTTTGTCTTTTGCTGGACACATTTTCCCCCAAATACAACATGCTAATGTTTTTAGCACAAGCCTATGGCATTTTACATTGTTTAAATTAGCCTAGCAGCTAGTGGACTTTTCCTCTACTCATATGAAGCCAGAGACAACAGCAACATTTAACAATTACAACCATTACAATTACCATTACAACTCACAAGGTTCACCGACAAGACAACTGTCTTGTTCTAAACACGTTTTCCAAACAAATATATCATGCTAACGTTATTAGCACAAGCCTATGGCATTTTACACTGTATAAATTAGCCTAGCTACTAGCAGAGATTTCCTCCACCCATATGAAGCCAGAATAAATCACACACAAGATTTAAAATGCTATTTTTTGGAGGCTTTATTATCTTCACAACTTATTGTTTCTTATCTGTGAAATAAAAGTAAATAAAAGCTTTGTTTCCACTGATCTTACAAAAATAGACAGGAGGTCTGCATCACTGCAAGTTGTAGTTAAATTTCTGTGGAGGTGCACGTAAAGCTACAGCGTAGGCTTTATGTCGACACAGAGCTGGTAGGGGCCCTGTGTACATAAGTGTGTTAACAGCCATCCAGAGCCGACAAAAGGAACCTGCAGTGGAGGTAACGTTACGTCATCACTTATTTGCTGAATCTGTTTCCATTGCACTCAGCTGCATTCACCATTTATCGATTCACCAACTTTTCTGCCTTCCCTGATTGTAAAAACTATTTTTTGCGATATTGCCATTTTTTTTAATTGTTGGTGTTTCCATTTGGTTATTTCATATGCAAATTGAAAATGTGCATAAAAACAGATAAATGGAAATGCACCTCCTGCTACATGATCTGATGGATAACAGAGAAAAAAAACCCAACTTAATATGCAACAAAGTTCTAGCCAGAAGGCGAGCACAACTCTACAGATGCCCACAGAGTTTGTTTTTCCCATACAGTTGGGCTGCAGTCAAGTCTCAAATCCCTTATCTATTCCCACATACAAATCAACAGCAAAACTCCAAGTCTTCACCTGAAGTGATACACCGAACGCCCCCACAGCTTGTAGTTAAAATCTACCAACAGCGAGGCAAGCGTGAGAAAAATCCCCTCGCTTAAGCAGACGGCTTTACGACACAACACTCACAACAAGGCTGCCTCGTTAAATATCATAACATAATGGTTTATAATAATATATTTACTTTAGCATTTGCGGAGATCTCCTGGACTCCTTTGTTTGCAGCGTCCCTGATGATGGGGGTAATGAGGCCTTTGTCAGTCGCCACGGCCATTGAAATGTGGATCGAATCAAGTGCACGGGGTCCATCACCAGACCAGGTCACATTCACTTCTGGCATCTCCTGAGAAAGAAAGTCAGAGGTCAGCCCAGGTTTTAACAGATCTTAACAGTGAAAATTAACAAGCAAAAATAGAGAAACAAAGCCCTTGGCTTTGATGAAACTGAAACTGTGCTTCTATTCAGTCCATGAGTGTGGAGGAACAAATCACAGTCTGATAGAGTACCAAAAATCTGTAATTTTCTCAAACGTGGCTGCTAACATGCAAATAAATCAATTATAAAGATGGTCAAAAAACCCATTATAGTACAGCAAATGTAGGAAAATCAGTAATCAATTTGGTGGTGGCTGTATACTCTTGCTATCAGGCCAGCAAATCTAGATACAGATTTACTGCGCTGGATATCTACGCATAAATAATCAGATATATATCGAATTAATCTTGATCCTGATGAATCTGATGTGGTGGAACCTCAATTATAAAATATCTGCTAAATACTTGAGGTATGGAGGACACGGGAAAAGTTTCATCTGCTCAGAAACAGCATGAACTGGGAAAATGTACACATTAATGTTTCACATGCCTCACATTTACTGTAACACATGCACCAAACAGCCAGGTTCTGCAGCTGTTGCTTTATCCTCACATAGCAGCATTTCATACATATACTCCTACAGCGTACACGGTACAACGTTCAACCACCATGATGTCTTGCACATGTTAAGGCTAAAGGCCGACACATTTACTCACTGATATTCAACTGATAAATGATAAGAATATAGGAGAAGCAGATAACAGGCTGCTCTTATCAGATGCCGCTGAGACATTCCTGGTTGAAATAATTAAATCACCAGAGGGCTGCATCTGGTTTTTTTCCCATTTCCATTAACAACAGCATCTTTATTTACAGCGTTTATTTTGTGTTTTCTCAAATTGCTCAGAGCAACCGGTGAATTCCTCAGAGTTTCCCCAGAATTTCCATCAACTGACAGGAAAAAGGAACACAGTGAACAGTCTCTAAGTAAACACTTGATCTTGTCTTATAATGGCAAAGTTACCAGCAGATTCATCATCTGAATAAGCCGGCGACGCCGACAACAGAGTGACCTTTGTTGCTGAAGTAATGTAAAATTTAGAGACCAAATGTTGGAGCCTTTGAAATTATTTACAGTATGATTTACAGATAGCTGTGTGTGTGTGTGTGTGTGTGTGTGTGTGTGTGTGTGTGTGTATGGGCTTTGTTAAGCACTGAAAGACATAAAACACCACATATTTGTAGGCGCATAAGTTTAATAACCATGTGCATCATACACGTAGTCATGGTTAATGGATGAATAAATAAAGATGAAGAGGTTAAAGCAACTAACGACGACATAAGAAGGGACTCTGAACAATACTTACTTTCAGTGTAACAGCAGCTGCCTTGATAATGAAATCATTAACAGACACTTTGATCTGTTCTGAAAAGACAAATGAGAAACAGACTGTGAGCAAATTGACATACGGGCATGGCTCCTGTAAAACACCTGCTCTTTCTCAAATGTCACATGAGTGATACTACAAGTTCCCTCAGTGGAAAAAAAACCCCCCTATATCTCTTTTATCCTGCTGACCTACACTCCAGCTGATCAGAATCAGTCCCTCTCAGTCACTAGCATTTGCTCCGCTCCCCTCCCCGTGGTGTGTGACACCAGTGGGGCCGGGTGGGCTCGGCCTGGCATCGCTGCCAACTTGTGCTAGCGTCCATTAGTGCAGTACCAGACAGTTATGAATGCTGTGAGCGGGATGATTAACGAGCTAACCGTGAAATCGCGCTGCTCCCGAACAATGAGAGTCCGCAAAAACAACCGGGGAGAGAATCCCTCGGTACACACACAACCTCGCTAATAGGTCTGGAATGGCCGTCCCATTTCCTCCATCGCAGAGACAGCACCCAGAGAGATTTACTGTTTGTGTGACAGCTGGGCAAAGTTAAGCTAAATAAAGCCAATTATGTGCTAGTGTGTTAAACTAAATGTTTAAAAATAGGAAACTGACGAAGCACTCTCGCTATATCAACAAAAAAGAAAAAGCCAAAAGCAAGCATAAGTTATATATTATAGCTTGTGTTAAAGTCTTCATGCTGCTGCCTTGGCCAGAACTCCCTTGAAAAGCAGATTTTGAATCTTCCTGGTGAAAGAAAGCAAAATTCTAGGACTGCAAGCAGCCTTTAATGATTAATATTTTCTTGGCTGCGACTGTTGTGACACATGAACAATGTTCCCTTTCTCTACTTGTGGTGTAAACCTCCCTTCACCTTAAAAAACACACACACACACACACACACACACACACACACACACACACACACACACACACACACACACACACACACACACACACACACATCCTGATGGCTGTTTCACAAGAAGCTGCGGTTAGCTCAGTTACAGTTGCTAGGGAAGTCTGTGAGGCTGATAAAGTAAAAGAGCAGCTTTGCTAAACTTGCTGAGGACACTGCGAGACCCTGCTTCTGCTTATTATTCGATCAGTCAAGCTCTCAATCCAAACAGTACCTGCCTTACTGATACTGCAAGGATGGACCGAGTTATTTTCCACTGCCTTACACTGCCCTCACGCATATCCATTTCCTCCAGAGGCCTTTAATGCTTTTCCACAGTCTTTTAATGCTGTTCTTTATCTTGAATACTGTCATTATATAACACAGACAGCACCAAAGAGCCGGCGCTCTAAAAGAATCCATTTGAAACACTTCGAACCAGAGATGATTACTCTGGTAGAGTACTTTACTCAGCACAAAGGGACAACTATATGAATGAAACCTCACTGTTATGAATGAAAACAGCTTCCTTTTCTATCACATTTTGTCACTGATACTGCTTTCTGAAATGGGAGTTGTTTCAAGCTAGCAGACGCAGACATCCTGTTCGTCAAACGGGAGAAATTTTAGATTAGAGTTGTGTATATGATTAACTGTCGCTGTCTTATCAGCTGTACAATGTGACGTGCGTAGAAGATCTGATCAGTGTCAGATATGGATGTTTCCAAGATCCCATAACGCACCATTTGGCCTTCTAGAGGTGTTAAGCTTCTGGGTCTGCATCAACCACATTTATACCCTCTTCACAACCCAAACAACATGTGAACTCCCACCCACAACATGCCTGGTTTGTCCTTAGACACACAGGGAGAGATATTTGGCTTGAACCAGAGGTACATATCCACCCTGAGATGACATGCACCAGAACTTTTTTTTAACGCAACAGACTGTCCTCCTTGTCAAATGAGCAGTCATGTGAAAACCCTGAAATCTACATCTTCATGGAAGACTCCTTCCAAATGTTACCGTCAGACATTCACTGAGGGACATGACACAAACATGTGCATGTAAAGAAACACACACCAACAAAGTTGTGTTTTTTTTTTTTTTTTTTTTTACCTTTGGCCAAGTGTTTCCGGAGGTTCATGACGGCAGCCACGTCACAGTCAACTGAGGCGTACGCGTGGGGGATGGTGGTCTTCGATTGCGTTAGTCTTTGAGCTATCACACGGCGGACATTTGTGGCTGGGATCTCTGTGAAAGTTCCCTGAGGATGACAAGTGGAGGGAAGGGGAGGTCAATAATTGAACAACGAGAAGGAGGCTTTTTGAGAGAGACAACAGGGACAAGAAATAGAACGATGGTCGGCTGCCATCAATCACTCGAAAAATGCATGTGGTTGACAATGTAAAGATGTTATTGACAAGCTTGTAACAATGAGTTAACGATTGGTCAGGAGTGAACAATTGTGTAGAAAATGTGTGCATCAGGTTATTTGTAGACACAGTCTTTGAAACCTATAGGTCATATCTTGCAGGACACACATTCATGAAGACTAAAATTGATAATGGTGCAAAAGAACAACAATGGAATATGAAAACTGAAATCAAATCTCTTGGTTACAATGCTTGTGGTATTCAAACAAAATAAATTCTCGTTATCTAATATGTGACTACAGGACTGTAACTACAAAATCAGTGACCCTTTTCTATGTGACCACAGGCAAACAAATACATAAAGAAACAAGACTAGAAGAGTTACAATGCCAACTGCAGTCATGGAATACTATTAGGTGATCATTCATCAATCCAATTAGGCTTTAACAAAACGTGGGTCATTAAGTGTCTGATAATATTTAGTAATTTCTTAGCACCACCACAAAACAGACTATAGCCCTGTTTCCACTGAGCAGTACATTTTTTTCCAGTTTCCACTGTGAAAAGTTGTGGATGGTACCAATGGAACCGTTATGGACCTTCCCCATTTTTGGTCACCCTTCTGTTGGGGTACCAAGCACACGGATCTGGTACTTAAAGGCGGAGCTGTGAACACTGCAGTCCATTGACTGGACAATAGTGGACAGTCACTCTACTCAGAGCCGAGTTGTGGCCGGTTTTGAGGTTTATGTCTCCACTTTTCACAACGTGGAAAGTTTTATTAGTAGACTGTAGCTATAAAATTAAAGAATGTTTTGCTGGCTCTCGCAGCAGCTGTAGGCGGAGAAGAAAAATAACATATTTCACTGGGCCGGCTGCAACTTTTAAGGTGGGACGTTAACTTGAAATGTTACTCAATGCATGAGTTGACAACTTGAATCCATATCCCAATCCTCACTTGGAGAAAAAAAAAAAGCCTTGTGGAGCGTTGTTCCTGTGGGCTCCGGCAACACTAAACCCCTGAGCTTGCCTGAGAAGGACTAAATGCACAAATCCGCTATTTTTTAATATCTAATCAAGAGAGACTCTCACTGCAGCCTGTTTTATTTTGTTCAGAAAATGTCGGCGTGCAACCCCGTTCTGTGGACGATAAACAAGGTGCAGACTTCCATCTGTGTCACCGGTATGGATGGAGCAGTGAGTGACAACGACCCTGCCCACATACTGTTTGCCGTGGAGACGCGAGGGTCTAGGTACCATGTCTGAAGGATTACTTTTGGTTCCAAAGGTACCATACCGAAAGTGTTTGGTGGAAACGGGGCTAATGTGTATACTGAATGTCTGCTGTGTTGCATTAACAGCACAACAGAGGGTCTGCATCAGTCCCCAGCAGTAAACAGGAGGGCTGGAAGGTAAGCTTACCATCCTCCTACTGCCAACACTGGTTACAACTGAAACTAAGAGGACACTTAAAACTACCTTTACCTGCAGTGCTGCAGCTTAAGTTAACCTGAAAACTATGTTTTGGACTGGACTGGACTGTAGATGTGAGATTAGAGCATGCATAGTCAGCGTGCTTGCTATGGGTGCAGTATACACAGTCACAAAAAATGAACATCCACATGGGGGTCAGTGTGGACTCTTGCGGACATGGGTGGATGATGACATTTACATCATGTGGATCAAAGCAGGCCCTTGTGGTCACATGGTTGTTAAAACTATGAATTGTCCTGTGAGAAAGAAAGATATGGTGTGAGGAGTGCTCACTGGTGCTCCTGGTTTCCCTGGTACAGAGAGAGGAGGTATGTTGGGTCTGCTGCCTGGGGGCGGAGGTGTAGCTGCCGGGGTGGGGACAGGACTCGGGGCAGGTGGGGCAGCCATGGCTGGGGTTGCTTTGGGGGCAGGAGACTTCTTCAGGAGATTCAGTGCATCTCTGTTAAAGCAGAAACAGACAAAAATAGATATTTGTAAGTCATGTTTTATACAATCATTTTGATATTTGTGTACAATAAGATGTTGTTGTAATGTTGTTATTCTGTGACACAAGACTGACCAAAAACCTGAACATAACTGCCCACTTTCTGGTTACCTGTCTGCACTGGTGATGACCATATGGTAATTCCTGTGTAAATGTACATTTAGGTTGGCATACTTTACACACTGTTTTATTCCTCAGTACACAGGAGTAACTGTCGAGCTACCCTTGTTAGTAAGCCGCTTGCTATTTTCTATTATGGAAATAAAGGGGGAAGAGGAGGAAATAAAGGGGCAACAAGCTGTAAATCAAGCACCATGGCAGTCAACACACACTGACAAGCTTCAACACTCAACACGCTGGGGCATTGGCTCCGAAAACATTATGTCTGGATGAGATTAAATATTCAAGATGTTAACACATGTTCATTCACAAACATTTACACAGGAACAAATAGCTTCCTGCTTCTTGCCAAATATTGTGCAGACTGCAATGATGATTTTGTGCCAATTTTATTTGGGTCCATTTTTATTCAAGTGCACATGTGAACTCCCAGTTTGCCCCTGGTGCACAGACAAACTATGCTTTTTCAAGCCTCTGGCAATTTTTTGTCTTTTCATCCTGTTTTTCTTTATTTCTGAAATGTATTAATGATGGCCTGATTTTTACTGTGAAAAAATCACACAAATTTTCCTTCCACATTAAAAAAGTTTGTTTAAACCATTATTAATGAAATTATACTGGCATAGCTTATCAGTACAATAATACATTATTCACCCACGCTCCCACGTGGCGAGCTTGTATGTAGCACTCTGCTAGTTCTATCTGGTTTGTATTTGTGTCAGTCTTGTAAAGAAAGGGTAACTTTCGGTCATCCTCCGGTGGATGGGCGTCCTGAGAATCATTTGCCAGTCACAAACAAACCCCATCAGGATAAGGCCAGGCGGGATCAGGTGTCAGTTGCAGCAAGGGACAAGGTTATTCAAAACCTTGGCTTCATTATCTTTCCCATTGGCATCCCCACTATTCATGCAGCATCTTTTTCCTCAGGCGCTACAATGAAATAGCACAGACTATTTATTCTTTTCGCAGACATACAGTGTTTTGCTGCATCATTAAAAGACAAACTTCTCAGATGAGGGTGAATTCCTCACTCACACATCACCCCACAGCCAGCTTTGAGGGATTCAAGCTTTGAGAAGCCAGAATCATACCTCTTTTATTGGAAGTAAATCAGTTTCCTTTTAGTGAGAGGGAACATTCGTCTGAATAAGGTCTCTTCCATTACTACATTTTCCACATACTGTATATTTCTAATGCAACAAATTACTGCTGTTTCATAAAGGTAGTGGAGGAAGTGACAATATGGACCGGGTCACAATGCTGACAGAGGAAATTGAAAGGTAAAGAAGGAGGGAATCATAATGTACTGAAAGATCTGCCCTGGATTTTTTTTTCCCGAACCATTAATTTTGTTCTTAGCAGCATAAGAGGTGGGAGGGGCAGGTATCAGGTGCACCTGCTTGAAGCACTCTGGCTCCAGTTCAGTGCACTGGAGTCCACCTACCCACACACATCCAGCCTTTTGTCTGGACCAGCTGCCTCTGACCTAAACGTGTAGCCGGGAACAGTCTGGGCCCCGCAGCTATTTTCTCCATGTCCCTCTCCAAGCTGTATCTTTTTTATTTCCCCTAGCACACTAGCTCCTCCCTCTCCCTCTCTCTCTCGCTCTCGCTGGTAGGAGTATTTGTTTGTGGAGGAACTGAGACAACTTGGAAATCCCCCAGCTAACCTGAGAAGACCACATTGACGTTAAACGATTACAGACCACAATATGAAAAAAAGAAATGCAGCCAACAGGTTTTATGTGACGTAGAAATTAAACACAGTAAGATTATAAAAATGAACAACATTACAAGTAAAAAAAAAAGTAAACTGAGCTGAGTTCGTTTTGCAAAACCTTCTATATTTTTCAGTGAAGGATGTATCAGAAAAATCCCCCCCAAAAAATAAAGATTAAGTCAAGTCAACAGCAGCCTACAGTGGACACTTGGCGATGACGCCATAGATACCGTTTGTGTAGCTGGTTGGCATGTGGTTTTCACACTGACCATTTACACCCCTACTGACAGCCAAGGCAAAGGAGCCTCTGAAAGAAAGACTGGGAGAGGGGTGAGTAGAATATCAAAAAGGGAGCGAAGCAGCACAAACACACACACACACACACAAACACACAAAGCACACACATGAATAAACTTTGTCTTCTACTGCCACCTAGGACAGGCGAAGATGGTAGAAAGGGTGCTGTTGTCATGGGAGCAGCTCCACTGGACTGGTGTGTGGTCGGCCTTTTTAATCACATGAAAACATATCTAATGTAAGAACAATCTTAAATGGAAATTCAGGCAATTTGAACAGGCAATTATAGCAGAAATTGAGTCCAGTGTAAAAGAGGACACTGCTGTTGTCTGATTGGTCTTCTTCTAAGAACATTAAGAGAAGACGGTGACTTGAGTAAAAGAAACAGAGAAGAACCAGATTTTCACAGTAAGTACACCCACGATAATGGAAAAATGGGTCCAAATCATCACCGTACCGATGAGGAAGTTGGCAGTCAAACAATAGGATAAGTTACAATATGACAAACTCACCACTATAAAACATTCCTTTTTAACAGCACTAGGTTTAAGTCAAAATGGTTCCATAATGCTTAACCTGTAACTTTCTGTATGTACGGGTTTTACGTAGGTTCTTTGTGTAAACTGATTGAGTGAAGAATTTGAAATTTTAACTGCTGCTGAAGGGCAGCTCTGGCGCTGTACATGCCAAAGAGTCAGGGGTCACAAAAACCTGTCTTTAGTAATGAATACCTCTGATGGTCAAGGTCAAATGAAACTACTCTTTTGAGCCAGCCCATATAGCTATTAAACCCTTTTTGTGAGTTTTCCCATTCATTATAAACTTAACAGGAAGCAGCACTTAAACACATATATGCATGGGAAGCTTCAAATAGATATGCTCGCACTGAATATTTACTTTTAAGATAGACTAAATTATTTTAAAATAACAAGCACAACCAAAACAGCAAAACAACCCTTACTACTGGTCACAAGGTGAGTAAGATACATTGGCAGCTTACAAGCATCCCTTGTTGAAATTTCAAAAGGCTAAGCCTGCTTTAACTAATGTAATATGTCATGCTTAATAAGTAAACCGTAACGAATGTATACAGCTCCATAGCAGTGAAACATGAGTTGTTTATCAAGTAATATTTTTTTTTTTACATTGAATTAAATACACTTGTGTCATGGATTTTCTTAACTGTCATCCTTTCCACATAAAGGGCTGGGTTTCGCCTGCACTTACACGCTACAGTTATTTCATCTGTAGGAACAAACTTGTGGTATGGCCTGCGGTGAGATAAAAATCACTGAAACCTTTAGCCACGACTGTGCCCTTGGCTTACTTTGCTATTTAAGACAGTGATGAAAGATAAGGTGAGTAAACAGTAGTAAGAGTTTCTTTGTGCCCAATCTGTATTTAAAGCTTGCTGTGGATTATGTAACATGCTATGATCTCATCCCTGGGTAGCGTGACCTCTTGTTATTCATGCCCACTATAGAGGGGCCCCACTAGAGCAGGGGGTGGAATGGGAGGGGTACCTTTCCCTGGCTTCAGCCTTATCTGATGCACCGAAGGACAATGGAGGGGAAATCGGGTCTGTCCTGCCCTCTTCTTGAAGGAGCTAAGCTTATGTGAAACTATTCTGACCGAGGAGATTTGGTTTCCAACATGTCTCACAACAGCTCATACTTCTATACCTCTATAGTTGGATCTCAGTGAACGTTTTAAAGGATGTTTCCTTTATGCAATTGTATTGGATACCCTACATATTACTGATTTATTGGCAGGTTTTCCCAATTAATAAACATTTGTATCCATCAGCGTCCATTCCTGAAGTTATGTATTCATTTAACACCCTAACATTCACTGTTTTTTTTTCCACGCAGAAAAGCCACATGAAAAAGGAGCAGTAATATACCTTTCATTCCCATGATAGGCAGTGCCTTAAAAGCAAACTTCTTTTTTACTGTGGCTCGGCCAGTAAACTGTTTGAGTCTTTCATCTCCTGCAGAACGTTCCTCTGCTTTCTTTCAGCATCAGCCTTCCTTTCTGAAGATTTCCTGTGCTCATTAGCTAGCCTAGGTGTCAGTGAGTGAATTGGCGAGCCATTCATGCAAATCTCGAGTCCAACAAATGGCTTGAAGAGCGGTAACTGAGCAAGTGTGCCAGATCAAATAATTGGGATAAAATCAAAACCGCATTACTAATTCAACAATTTAAACTTCAAACCCTGGAAATCATGTTGACACGCGTACGGCAAAGAGCACCTCCATGTTCATTAACCTTGACAATTACTTACAGCTTTATGCCAAAAGAACAAGAGACAAAAAAGAAGCCTTTTCTCATCTGTGTTTCTTGACGGTTATTTAAAACTTTGCATCTTAAGCGTTGATGTGTCATTTTCAGCTGGCAGACTTAGGAGAAACAACACGACTGGCTAAATAAGGGTGCATACGAGACACTCTCTCAGCTGTTAACACACTCGTTATTGGGGCTGACAAGACGGGTGTTTCTAAACATATATATCATAGTGGTTATACTATAGATCCTGATTTAAATGAACCATTCTCAGCCACACTGACAACAAGGTATGGACAAACAGAAAAGGCCTTGAATTTCTATGAGTTATCATGCTTTACTGGTTTATGAAGCTTCAAACTGTCTAAGACACATATCCCAGAAAACATATGCTCTGCGTTTCTATGGTCACCAGTCGGTCCTGGATACTGGGTTGCTATGGTGACCGAAGTTGCTTAATGAGATTCCCCTGCAGGGTGTTAGGTGTGTAACGAGAGCATTCAATCAGCTACCTACTGACAGCAGGTAACCATTAGAGCTGTGTGTGCATGTGTGTGTGCGTGCAGTTTTTTTGTAGTGTGAATTCACTACATAACAGGATTAAAGCGAAATCCTAACCACCTCTTAGTCAGTTTTCACTTGTCTAGTCCCTCTCGCATTTTTCATTTTCAGTCACACTGCCCACACTGTGGCTGTAACCTGCCTCGCTCTGAGTGACACCTCTTATCTCCAGAGATAACGCGGTGTTATGATGGCCACAAGGGGACCCTTCCAATCTGTGACCTTAGGCCTGATGCAATGCCAAACAAGCATCTACAGCTGACTTATCACGTCTCCTCACCCGTTCCACCCCCGCAGGAAGGAACTCAGCGATAAACTGATAAGGTTTAAGTACTTACTGTGGTTAATAACTGTGTGTTCATGATGATGTGAATACGTTCAGAGTAGTTTTATAATCCTTATAGCTTCCGCCCCCACATCAATTTTCTTCATGAAGAAGTCAAACAGTTTAGCTCTTCACAACCTCACACTGACCGTTTGTTACGTAATCAGGGAGGCTTTATATCATTCATTAAGAAGGCCTAAACTGGTCTTAGAGCTAACCCATTCACCCATACTCACTCCTTGGTGATAAGTCCTCTTGGTCCAGTGGGTGTGGCCAATTTGGGGTCTACACCGTGGGTGTCCAGGATGTGTCTTGCTGCTGGACTCAGACGTAACCTGGACAACGAAGAGAGAGAGAGAAAGACAGTTTGAGAATAGCTGAAGTTTCAACCCTTGTACATTTGATTTAAAGAACCAAGATTAATCCTGTTTGTTCTAATTATTGAAAATGTTAAGTCCATCAGGGAAGAATGGGCAATAAACCAATGCCGTGTCTCACATCACATACTTGTATTAGTACAATGGGAACTTAGTGTGTTGATTTTGACAGGGTGGTGTTGTCCCAAATCAGACATGGCTATTGTGCAAAAGATCTGGCACCTTTTAACTCATGATTGTCTCTTGCCAAAACGTACTCGTGCTATATGTTTGTTTGCTCACTTTACATGTTCTGTATCAATTAAATTATTGTATTAAAAATGAATGTGCTTTCAAAGTACGTTTCTATATCTATGAATGTCTGTGGCTGATGCTCGCTGGCTCTATCATCAGCTGAATTGATGATAGCTGCTGTATTTTGCTAATATTTACAGCTTGTCAAGCATCTGACCAGAAATTCTGATACTACAATCTTCTACAGTGAAGACTACAATTTAACATGCATACACACCAAATGTAACCTGCGGCCAAAGATCGTATAGCTCATGCCACAATCCATGTAACGTCAATGCCTGATGATAAGCTAATATTAGCATCTGTGTCATTGTAATAGCATCAGATTAGTACAGAACTAACCCAATAAACAAACTGATGGCTTATATCCAACAACAGTATAATGGCAATGAAAAATACACATGCATATTTGGACATGGCTTTGGTGTAAGCAGTGGAAGTCGGCTGACATTTCACAAGTTTGAAATACGTTTGTGGTCTTGTACCTTCTGCTACGTAGGTAACATGTTGACCATTCAGGGTGAGAAGTGTCCAACGTTCCACACTCAACTTTTTGATCATTATTAGTGCACCATGCTTCTCAATGTGAACACAAATATCAAGTATAAGTACAGAAATACCCGATTCGAGACACAGCACAAGTCCTGGTCAAGCAAAGCATTATTTGAAGCATCCCCGTCTCGCTTTAAAGTATCATGGCACTGACCCTATACTTATAAAACATGGGAAAGGACCTCATGCTTACTTCAGATGCCATCTTTTTCACAGTTTTAGTTCTACTTGACCTGACTGCCTAAATATAGCCCGCTCCTGTATCCATCGCCTGATCATCATGCTTGCTGCACAAGGAATCCACCGCTCATCTTTCACCCCTGTCAGGCTGATGCAGCCAAGGCACAAATCTGAAAATGTGGACTGGCTCAGCGTAAAATGTTTGCATAACAAACAGCGTCTGTTTGTTCTGTGGCAGCTCTTTTGCTTTACGCTAGATCATTTATTGTGTAAACAATGCTGGTGGGATCCAACACATTTGGGAATGTGAACAGAGAGGGATCATCGTGTCCAACGTGCTGAACGGTGGTAGATAATGTAAGACCTGAAACCAGCATGACTGCATATTGAACAAAGGAAGATGAGCTTTACTTCACATTAAGTTCATCAGGGGGTAAATGAATTTAACAAACAGGAAGGCTACATTTTAAGTTTAAATGTCAACACAACTGCTGATGCCCAAAAGATGTGACCCTCCATTACGGGTCACATTAGGCAGGGAGGCGAGTGCAAAGACCTGTAATCACTCTAGAGGTGTTATTCATTTGATTAATCTATACGGTGTGTTATTTCAGCAGCTGAAAACGAGTAAAGTGACACTCACGGTCCTGACGTGGCTGGTTTTGGGGGAGGAGCTGGAGAAGGAGCAGGCGCAGGAGGGGGCACAACTGGGGCAGCGGCTGCTTCTGTAGCAGGTGGAGCCGCAGATGGAGCTGCAGCATCTGGAGGGGGGATCTCAACCTGCTTCCAGTCCTGCCCTTCCTCCACCATGAGGGCAATGAGAGTGCCCAGGCGCACGTTGCGACTTCCCTCCTCCATCTGTAAAGAGGATGAGAGAGGCATGTTACAGTACGGGGAGAAGTTCAATAGCAAAACTGGTTCAGTCACTTCAGTGCAACTGAGTTTGCTGGAATAAAGGGAAAGGTCTCTTGAACGATTTTGAAGTAAAGATAAAAAAAAAAACAGCAGTCATTAAACAGATAAATATTTTGACAACCATTATTAGGGGACCTTTAAAAAAAAAAAAAAAAAAGCACACTGCTGTCTCTTTCGCATCTCTTTCCATCGTCCATTTTCTCGCTCTATTAACTTCGCAAATCATACAAAAACCCAGCTGTGCAGGAATAGGCTCTTGGAGTGCCATGGATGCGTATTCATGCTGTTCAAAGCTGTCAACTATTGATTCATTATCTTGTTCCAGAGTAATCCAAATCCACTGCGAGGCTAACGCTACTCTCCCCAAGCTGTGCAAGGTGTTGTTCTTCAGTCAATATTGATCAGCTTAAATGAAAGGCCAGGCACAATACACAGGGCTGGGCTGCTGCACTTCATCTCTTTTCAAAAGGTATCCACTTAGAGAGTTGCCTCTTTAACGTGTGGCTCGATCAAAGAGGAGAAGAAGAAGAGGAAGAAGGAGGGAGGGAGGAACGGCTAACAAATGAACAAAACTGTGCTGTTGTATTCAATCATCCTGATCAGCCAAGAGATAATCTGCAAATTCTAACAACTAAGCAAATGAAAAATAAGGTATCATTTCACAGTAAAATGGTACAAATCGAAAGCACTGTGGTACGTCCACAGTTATCAACACACTCCATCCCAACCCCCTCCCTCTAGCAGGCTTGCAAAACCAAAAACAGCACTCCAATAACCAAACCCACCTAACTGGAAAGAGCAGAATATATGAACACCTGCGCTCACTGGTAGAAAGCGCTGCACTTCATGTTTTTTCAGGGCTACTTCAATGTACACCTACTTCTTTTGTAATGGTCGTCAGCACAAGGCTACACTAACCTATATGTACAATAGTTGGCAACACAAACGACTATGCCCTGGGTTGTAAAACATAAGAATGCGTAGTGTAATGTTTTATGACTAATCAGGCAAAGGCCAAATTGATCAAGTTTGAAGTGAAATCATTTAAGGATCAGATAAATATTATATCCTGCATAAGTTGATTATGTCTAATGATTAAGTTGTGTGATATTTGAGTAACTATGAAAGGTGAATCATTGTTGTAACCACACACCTGATTGAAACACAGCACATTTGTATGAGTTAAAGCACACACACATAAAACATTATGCATCACCTGGAAATGTAACAATAGACACACACACACTCTAAGGTCTGTAAGGCTTGTATAATGTGTGAGCTCAGGGGATCATAATGAAAAATGAAAAATGAAATGAAAAATCCTGGAGCTCACGTTTTTTTAAAAATAGAGGCTACAGCGGCTCGAATCTATTGGAAGAAAGTTTCGTACTTTCCAGAGGCCGTGAGGTCAACTTCGGACGAAGGCCAGATTGGTCGCCACCATTATCTCATGATAAGGGCGGATTTGGACAAAAAAGAAAGGTCTTCCTCCAATAGAAATTGACCGCGATGGGATGGTTTCAGGAAAAGAGGTGGAGATTCTGCCGAATCTCCACAAGCATAAAAAGAGAGTGTTCAGTAGTGAATCTTCAGTCTTGTTCCGGAGCTTAACTCATTGAGTGTGATGTGTTTGTTGCTTGCGAGCACATTAAACTCAGTTGCATGTGATTCTACGTGTCTCCAGTGATCTTTTGACCTCTGAGTATTTCAGTTTTTGATATCTAATGGAAGACAAAGAAAGTTTGTTCGGGAGGCGGAGAGCGGGGTTGCGAGCTTCCTGGCATGGCTCGGGACCTTGACTTTTTGCTTCCACAAATGACAAAAGTGTGAACCTTAGACAATAGGTCTGATGTGTGATTAACACAGAACTGCTATGGGAGGTGATGGATGAGGGCAAATGTAGGGCCTCTCTGGGAAATCCAGACTCCTGTAAATTTCCACAGAGATCCTTCTTGGAAGTCCCAAAGGGGTTTTTCCACATGATAGAGACTAGAGACGCAATATATTACGCACAATAGCTGTGGTATCATGACACAAGCAGCACTGTGACATGTGATAGGCTGTTATGACAGCCATTAATATATCTGTGTGAAACTGAAGAGGAAAACATAGCCCTGAAGAGACCAAAAGACAGGATCTGTGATATACAACATTTATTTATTTTAAAATTAAGTGCTTCAACACACACATACCAGCATGTGCACGTGTCATTTAGTAGCCAAAAATTAGGAAATGGTCTGACTGCTACTAAGCCGAATAATTCCATTAAATAGAGGATAGTCATAAGCAAATGTGACATGTTCCTGGCACCAGTTTATCAACAAAATTTGACAAAAATAGCACATTATACACAATACAGAAATTAATTTGAATCGAATAGTTTTGCAATTATCCAAAATATGTTTGTAAAATCTGTGAGTAAATACATTTACAAGTACAGGATGACTGGCAGCCTCATAGAATGGTGCACCACACAATTACTTGTTCGCTTGTGATTAAATGCTGTTTTGCAGCTGACTCTCCATCCTGAGCTCCACCCACAACCTCTCAGGTTGACAATTTATTTGGAGTGTTTGACCCTGAGGGAAATGCTGTCAAATATTTATTCCACTGGTATTATATTCTAGATCAGAGTAAGTGTGATGAGATGTATACTTATCACAAAACATGGACATGCAGTTTACAAGTCATATGTTGAGGACCGGTCAGCATTACATTTAATTAGACATTAGAAAACAGTTCCAATGACGTGTAACAATATAGGTCCATTTCTCACTAAAGAGGACTTTTTAAAAAACATAAACCGCATCAGAGAGACCAAGAGCAGTTTCATGGCACCCCTCACTGCCACTTTAGCACTTTCTCACAGTAAAAACACATGCACTGTAAACAGCAGTTGCATAAACAGATGCTTTGGATGCTGTAGTGGTGTGGGGCTCAACACTGCCATCAAATGGCTATAGAACACACTGAAACCTATGGAATTGATAAATGACGCTCACACCTCAGCTTCTGCAATGGTTTCAACATTCTGGGGCGAATTCACAGAGAATGGCACCATGAACTGTGCATCACGTGCAACAGCTATCTGCCCTGCATCATGGTCCCAATTACAAAAGATACTGCCTTAATGATATTACAGCACAAGCACGAGTGCAATTTTCCCCTCTTTTTGCGTCTGATTGCAATTATCCATGTGGCGAGGTATAAATGTTGCCTTTACACCAAAAACACAGAGTGAAAAGGTTCCCTCGAAACCTTTTCACAAGCCCAGATTCCCAACAGTAATCACTGTCATCAGGCTCCATCAGGCCACCTGTGCATAGTTAGACACAGGGTGAAGCCATCAATTAGTTAGCTTCACTCTACTTTAATCCATTAAATGTCAAATTAAAAAGGGTTACATTAACCAGGTTTATGTGCTTGTTTTTGCAGTGTGTATTAACCTTGGTAATGTATTGTAATAATGATTTTCCTTCTTTTTAACAGTGTTATTGTGGGTGCTGGCAGAAGAGTATATAAATAATTGCTCACCTTAATATTGTTGGCATTTACATGTTTTCTATTTTCCTATTAAAATCAGGTTTCAGTATAATTTCCCCTCTCTGCCTCCATGGTTTAGCACAAGTAGGTAACCCTCATACAGTGGGTTGGTTCAGTTAGGGTGGGGCCACGAAGGGTTATATAAAGCCACTTGGGCACTGGCTGAAGGGGAGTTGTCAGTGGCAACTTGCGGTTGGGCTGTGTTATTCCAGTTATTTTTCATCTTCTTTGCTCTTTGTTAATTTCCCGATACTTTTGTTCCTCTCCTCTCTTTCACTGTGATTTTTGTTTAATAAAACCCACATTTTTCTGCATGGACCTCAGCCTCCTGAGCCGTTCTTTGATGCAACATCTTTTTTCATTTACCTCCAGTGCCAGCCAGCCTCACTAAAACCCCTCATTTGTATAGAAATACTCCTAGTAATGCCTCACACCGTAGGCACAACAATGGCAGAGAGAAAAAGAAAAACTGAAATTTTCAGTCCGCGAGCTACGGTTCCTGACCAACAAGGTGCAGAGGCATTCCTCAAAACTTCAGCCAAGGAATTCAAGTGGGACAGACGCAAACTGTGACACCACTTATAAATATGCTTCAGTTACCACCACAACTCTCTAAAGAGATGCTAATAATATCACTGTAACTGCGTGTGGCTATTGGCGTTGATCCTTGTTAACTGCCTTGTTTTTGCAGTGATGCTCATTTGTATAAAAATGGGCCAATTTTGCGCCAATATTACCAAATTTAAACACATGCAAATAGCACATGAGCATCAAGACGCTATATGCTTGCCAGCACAGTCGGGGGTACATTTCACCCTTTGCAGGTGCTTCGGGAATTACACGTTTTTTTTAAAATCTTATTTGTGCAGGTGTAGCAGCCCCAAAGGCTGCGCAATGCCCCCAGCTGGCCCAGGATCTCAAGGTACAGCCTGGGGGAGGAAGAGGTCAGGTTTAGTGATCTCAGAATTGCATCTCTGCTTTTTGCAGATGATGTGGTTCTATTAGCTTCATCACACCATGACCTCCAGCATGCACTGGGGCGGTTTGCAGCCGAGTGTAAAGCAGTTGGGATGAGAGTCAGCACATCTAAGTCTGAGGCCATGGTTCTCTGCTGGAAAACGGTGGATTGCCCCCTCTAGGTTAGGAGTGAGTTATTGCCCCAAGAGAAGGAGTTCAAGTATGTCGGGGTCTTGTGAGGGTAGAATAGAGCAAGAGATGGATCGGCGGTTTTGCAGGTGCTGCATAGGACCATCATGGTGAAGAGGGAGCTGAGCCGGAAGGCAAAGCTCTCAATCTACTGGTCCATCTATGTCCCAACCCTTACCTATGATCATGAGCTCTGAGTAATGACAGAATAAGGTTGTGGATACAAGCAGCTGAAATAAATTTTCAGTAAGGACCTCGGACATCTGGAGGGAGCTCGGAGTAGAGCCGCTGCCCCTTCGAAAGGGGTCAGTTGACGTGGTTCTCCTGGGCACCTCCTGTTAGAGGTGTTCCAGGCTGGTAGGAGGCCCCGGGGCAGACCCAGAACATGGTGGAGGTATGACACATCTTGTCTGGCCTGGGGACGCCTCAGGTTACCCCAGGAGGAGCTGGAAAGCGTCGCTGGAGAGAGGGGCATCTGGAATACTTTGCTCAGCCTGTTGCCCCGCGACCCGGCTTCGGATAAGTGGTTGAAAATTGATTGATCAATGGACTGCGAGCATGTCAAATCAGAAGAAACATTTAATCTAGAGCATGAAAAAACATTTCTTTTATCACAGGGACCCAAGGCTTAACCACATACCTTGGGCCAGATACAATTTTTCGGTGGTAAAGTGGTTAATATTGACTGAGTATAGTCAGATTATTAACTAAAAAGTAGGTTACATAGTGCATTTTGTGCTATTTTGCAAAAAACAAAATGCTTATGTGGTTAATAACATTTTTTACATGAATGGTAGACATATTCAGAATCAAATAATTTGGTAATGTGTGATCTTTGATGTTCATGTTGTGGCCCTCCTTTCTGTGATGCGTGACGAAAATGGGCTTAGCGTGCCGGCCTGATCCAGTCTTCGACCTTTCCTATGGCAACATCCTCACTGTGAAAAGTCTAACAGATCTCAAATAGGGCTCTTCAGGGACCTCTCCAAAGCCCATCAGCTACGCTAATGATATTACAAAGTCAGACTGGACCATTTACGAGGTTTAACCTACTTATCTCCAAACTGTTATCATACAGCCACACAAGCCCCCTGAGACTCTAAACAGCTCATTAACAATAAGCTCGACCTGGACAATTATCAACATCCCTTTTTACTTGCATTAATGAAGATTGTTTGCTTATGTAGCTGTAAAGCTTGTGATGTAGGTTCCATAAAACATGATTATTCCAGGGTTGTAAGCGAGTTGTCACAGGGGTGTAAGATGTAACAGTGTACAGTTAAAGGTACAAACCAGCCCCTTATTGTATAGTGTTGCAATAGGTGTTAGCCTAAAAATGAACAGAGAAACAGAGACAGATCTTATTGAGGGAGTGCGCCGGGGTTTGTCTCTGATCAATAGAGCATGACAGATATTGCACAAAGAGGATTGCAGCCCCATCCTTCATCTTAGCAGTAACAGTCTGCCAGTCCAATGTAATCTCACACAGAAGAAAAAACACACACAATTCAAGCTGCAAATCAGGAGTCATGTCATTTCTTCTGCGCATCATGTTTGTTTAGATTTCTAACCGTATACCCACAGCATTACATTCTGGGTTTGAACTTTCAAGTAACCTTTATCACAGGTAATTTTCCCTTTTCTAGTCCATACTTCCAATTGCACTCCACTCTGTTTTCTCTTTAGAGTGTCACCTCAATTCCAGCCACTTTCCCCAGTGCACTGCTGGCCTTTCTTGAAGGAAAATATGAACTAATTGAATTCAGCCTTTTTGCTACTCTCATTT
The DNA here is from genome assembly GCA_035609425.1 of Epinephelus awoara. NCBI lineage: Eukaryota > Metazoa > Chordata > Actinopteri > Perciformes > Serranidae > Epinephelus > Epinephelus awoara. Next base: position 25,140,730 of record CM069298.1, on the reverse strand, counting down.
TGAAACTCTGGAGCAGACAGAACACACAGACTTTTCCCCCATTTTGACCTGAGAATGGTGCACAGTTAGAAAGTGATTTATACTACCACTGATTTAGAGGACACATAGCTGTTTAAATTGATCCCTTTCGTGACAGGATGTGGTGATGAACAGAGGAGGGGAAAGGGAGTGATATATAGGAAAGTGAGTGGTTAGCACTGCAGAATTTGTTGGGGTATCTCCGTCAATTTATCCATCTTTTCACATATCTATCAATCAGTCCTTTCTGCCATGTATTTCATTATATCAATCACCAACATTAATCAACCTTCTGATGTAGCCAGAACTCCCACTGCACAGCCAGTCTCAGGGATCAGGTGCTAGTTGGCTGCAGGAACATCTCGGATGAAATCATCAACATAAACCACCGCACACAGAACTGAATTACTGTGATTTTATTGGTGGTATTTGGTTTACGTTGATGATTTTATCTACTTATTTACCCATCAATACATTTCTAGACCAGTATTCCCCAATTAAAGCTCAGTAATCTTTCATCACATCTACACACACAGCAGCTATAGCATGTATCTGCAAACGCATACAAGTCACTTCCTACAAGCCATGATTGATTGCACCCAGGGCTGATTTTCAGATTGAAGCCCTCGGGTCAGGGTGGAGCAAGGCAGTAAGAGTATGATGAGATACAGTAATCTGTGTTCATGGTGCTACCCCCAACATCCCCATCCCAATATACGCTGAATCTTTCCCCTGCTCTTTCACCCATCAAGAGCCATGGTTGGAAATTGGTTGGGGGGCCATAGCGGTGTTTGACCCCATAAATAACCCCTGTGGAGCGCAGGAAGTCCCACGTCTACTGCAGCCTGTCCAGGCATTTGGCCACAGGCAGGTAATTATGGTTGCCTCTAAATTAGAAACCGACTGGGTGCTTGGCGAGCCCCAATTACACCACTAAGGGCGGATACACTCTGACCCAGACAAAGTGGATGCCACATTGCCAACGCCATGTAAGAATGCACAAATCTCTGAAATACTGCCACTAGCTGCTGTTTTTATTAACTATACACATAGAGGGAGAGACAGAGAGAGAGAGAGCTAGGGGGCTTATCTAATGCAGACCATCTTTCTCTGCCAGCTTCAGCTTTAAAGCCCCTACCCCCAATTCTTGGGTGGTTGCTATGGAAACTACCTCATCCCCTCAGTGGCAAAGACAAGGATGGAGTAAGGGAATGTGGAAGAATGTGAGCAAGTGAAATAAAAGGAGCTATAATCCTATAATTTATAATTGACACTCGTCCCTGTGATAATTAATTGATTAATTTACCCGTTGCTATGTTTGTGCATGCACACAATAAACGAGTGTGTATTGTTCATGAACAACGCATCTGTGTGCTCATTTGTGATGTGCATCTGCTGGTGCAGACTGGCAGTGTATTTGTTTTTTTTTGGTTAAGGTTGCACAAACAGACACATCAGCTAATTAAACCCTGCTCCACTCGGGCGTCGCCACAACGTGAGCAAAATTACATGGCAAGGGAGCAGGTTGGGTTATTAGATGAGACACTCTCTGTGACATGGAGCAGGGGTTTATGTTTTGTATGCATGCTCAGGAACAAATACAGCGATACCTCACTGCGGTCCCGTCAGTTTTTTAAAATAGGGAAGCTAAAAAAAGTGAACTGAGATCTTGCCTAAACCACTAGGAAATCCTCCTCCTCCCTCCTACTTCACATAACTGCATTCAGCTCACTCACATTTAAGTCTGAAAGCACAAGTAGATAAAACATCTTCATCTGTCTGTTCAGGGGGTCGAACATGTGGTGGAGTACTGATGAAAGAAAAGTGATCACTCCGTCTTTGGCAGCCTATTAAAAATTCGTCTGACAAACAGCGCAGTGGGGGGGAGAAGCATTTGTCACTGACGACTCCTCGTCAAAGCTTTGCCGTCAGTGTATAAGGAGAGCAGATTTAACAAGCGTAGCCAATTAGCATAGGCGACGAGGGAATCCTGAAACATTCACACATAAATATTAACAGGACTATATCCTACGTGCATATAAACTCATTTAAAAAAACATAGCTATAATTACTGCAAATCGCTGACCTTACATAGTTGAGGATATAATAACAGAAAACTAAGAAAGCACCGGTGCTGCAGACACACACTTGTAAACACAGTGTTTCAATACTCCCTCAACCTGCTGCTTTCACAGGTAAGTATACCTGTACTCCCTCATCCAAGCATCTCCTGTAGTGGGTTAGGTGTGTTTTAGCTCACTCACCAGTATCTTTGCCATGATGCCATCATCATTAGACTCCATGGTAACAACAGCCTTGTCAGTCTCAATTTCACAAAGGGCATCGCCGGCTGCCACCGCCTCACCTGCAAAAGAGCAGAAACTCACTTTCAAGTCACATTATACAACAAAATGATATATGTGGCTTAATAGGCATCCTATTCTATTGTATGTTAAATGTCTTAAGTATCATATCACAGTATTTTAATGCTATATCTCGATACACAATATATATCTCTCGATATTTTTACATTTCCTCAAAAGCACTTCAATAATGCTGGGACAGGGAGCCTTTCAAATCAGGGGAAAACCACCATTTATGCCATATCCGAAACAACGATATCCAAAATCTAAGACGATATAAAGTCATATCTCAGTCGCGATATAATATCCTCATATTGCCCAGCCCTTCGTCAGATCCAGGATCCGGATCCATTTTTTTGTGGGTGCATGTGTGTTATGTGAAGTACATTAACTGTAACTGCATTATGATGTAGGGCTGCAACTAACAATTATTTTCATTGTTGACTAATCTGTTGATTATTTCTTCGATTAGTCGACTAATCATTTTATCGAAAAATGTGTTCAAATGTTGAAAAATGTCGGCTTGTCTCTCCCAAACCCCAAAATGATGTCATCTAATGTCTTGTTTCGTATTCACACTAAAGGCTTTTAGTTCACCGTCATTGGAGAGTGTGTAAAGCTGCCAATATTTGAATGTCAGAAGCTGCAATAACAGTATTTTGGGGTACTTTTATAGTACTTTTCTATGAAAAATGACCCAAACCGATTAGTCTGGAACTGAAATAGTCACCGATTATTTTAATAGTTGATTAGTCATCGATTAGTTGACTAATAGTTGAAGCCCTATTATGATGTGTTATTTAGTGTACTGTAGTGTTAACATAAATTCTGTATTGTCACCATGTAACTGTGTAAACCCCAAGAACAATAGCTGCAATGCAAAAGCTAATGGGGATCTTAATAAAACAAACAAACAAACAAACATCCAGAAATTGTAATAAAATACATTTATTACAGCTTAACAATACAAAATTTATCTAAAATCTTAAGCACATAATTTCCAAACAAGCTGTTCATTACACAGGGGTTGCTGACCTTAACGAAAATGCAAATGACTCATCTTAGCTAGAACTGGAACTGCATGAATCATGATCACCAGCAGCATGTTCAAAACAACTGTTCTTTCACTGGGGGCTTCTCACACGCTGAGAACAAATTAGTTGCCGTAAAAACGAAAGCATTCCGCGGAAGGGACAAAAAAAAAAAAAAAAAGGTTGTACAAGAGAAATATCTGCTCAGGCTTTGCCCTACATATCAAATGGAGAGCCTAATCAATGTTTCATGGGAAAGAATGTGAGATACGGGAACGCAGCGTGTCAAAAAGAAGGCGAGATCTTTGCCTTTTCCTGGAATCCCAGTAGATTCCCACTGGTCCACCCCATGAGAGAGCTGGAATATATTAGCATCTGCTTAGCAGTGAGAGAGAATGGCATAGAGGGAGCCGCTGGTTCGGTTCTGCCATGCTCTGATATCCATTTTGTGCCACACCTGTTTTGTACAACAACTCTAATGGGGCTTTCAGTGACAAATGGACCTTATCGTCCCCTTGGTTGAAGACGAACTACTGATGTCAGTCATACAGGAAATGCTTGTTAGAAATCAATAGTTTAATGCTGAAGATAAAGAATGTTTTGGTTACATTGCAGTCCACAGCTATTTGTAGCCTTTAGCACTCGCAGTCAATCTATTTCATGCAGGAAGTCAAGGCACAGGATGACTGAATCGTCTTCGGAGGAGGAGGCAAGGTATATGGGATAAAGGTCAAGGGGTCACGGATCTGACATCTGGTTGCATTTCTATCTTCTGGCTGAAAAAGCTGTGAGAGGGTGCATCACCTGGGCATGTAGCGAAGAACAGTAAAACCAAGGACAGCGCTACGACAAAGGCAAAATGCTGTCTTGTAAAACCTCAATTTACAGGAGTTTGTAGGATATGTTTAAGGAAGAGAGATGTGTGGGAAAGGAAAAGGAGGAACAGCTTGGGTCAAGGCAATAGTAGGATGTGGATGAGGATGGGTGAGGGGCAGGTTGAAAGAGCAGGGGGAGTATTGACGTCGGAAGCCCCTGAGAGCGAGCAGTAGTGGAGTCAAAAATTGGATTTGTATGAGGCTTTAACGCCGCGTGACCCAAGGGGTTAGGTGTGATGTGCAACATTAAAGATTAAACAGGTGACCTCAAGCCTTTTCACCTCTGCTCTCTAACAGAAAGGCAATGGGCATAATAACAAAAAAGATATTATATGCAGGCCAGGGCTACATTATTATACATCACTTGCACATATATCTACAATAAGATGTTGAATTGATATTTGTGGGAAAACACCTTTAACATTCCAACAAGACGGTTTTATTTAGGTTAAACAGGTGTTCTACACTATAAAAATAACACACCTCTTCAGCTGAGGTTCTGTTGTAGACTGATTAATCCCATTACCATCATATTAAATCATTTTTGAAAGCTCTCTTAAACCCTATGATGAATTTAAGGGTAGAAAAGTCGCATCCCAGATGTGTTTCTCTTGTCACTGAGAATTCATCTTTCCCTCTTTCCCTTTCGAACTTACACACACATGTAAATAGCTCACCCCAAGTCACAGACGCACATGGCAACACAGCAGAGCGGCCAATCAGAATTCAGCATGCTGCCTCCTGATAAATGAGAGAGTGTGGCTGAGGCGCCTGGCTGAGCAGAGTTGCTAAGCAGTGATGAATAGTGACTGCCGTGTTTCCTTGAGCAAATTAACCACCATAGGCCCTCAGGTGCTTCCAGCGCTCAGTCCTCTGCCTTACATAGCAATCTGATGTCATCCGGTAAATGATTGGTGCTGCCGCTGGTCCATCGTTGTGAGGGGAAAGAAATGCTGAGCTTTTTGATTTGATGAGCAGAGGGTGTTACTGAGAAAATTACAGACATTTGGACTGACTGTTCAGCAGGTTAGTTAGGAGAAGTGAAGCAGGAAAAGTGTGGCAGTGAGAGCTGGCAAATGTGTTTCCTTTACCTTCCTTCTTCAGCCATTTGACTATGTTTCCCTCCTCCATGGTGGGGGACAGAGCGGGCATCTGCACTTTGAGTGGGCTGACACCTACAGGATGGAAAGAGAACATAACATTTACATCAGTGGTATTAAAGCTGAGACCATAGCTGAAATACTTCCATAAAAATCACATTCAGAACCGTCCTACAGCCAGGTCTGTCAGCATCAACTGGGCTATGTGCGTGTCAAAATAAATCAAGCAGCACGCCCAGAAGGCCTCGGGGGCTCCAACATGGTCAACTCAAGCAGCCGGGTGGGCACAGGAAGAGACAGTGCCACTATGACAGAGGAAAGCTGCAGGTCACTTGTGTAATTATGATCCTCGCTGACACGGCACCAGAGGCTGCAGAGGCGCTCATACTCTTGCGGGCCTTTGAGCGACCATCAAAACCTCCTACTGTCACCAGCTGCAGTCACTCAGAGGGTCAGGGGTCGACTGGCTCACAGCGCTGTGGTGGACACTGAGTCTCTGGGCTGCTATAGGCATCATTGCTATGCTACAACTAGCCTGCAGTGCTACAGATAAGAACAATCAAGTGTATTGCTTAGACAGAAGGAACACCCCTGTGTTTAGTGTACTCTATATGCTCTATATGAACTGCTCAAATAATGCAGACATTTATGTGTTCATAGTGTTGTCACGATACTGGAATTTCTAACTTTCACATATTACCTTGAGAAATGTTGATATTTAATATCATTTTTGATACCACATGGAGATATTTAAATTTACAGCACAAGGGCTAAGATAAACATAGCAAAGCTAACATGACGAGAACTTTTATTTTCTTGGTTTGTAGCACATTAGAGCAGAATAACTATGCTAAAAATTAACATTAAGGAAGAGCTAGAAACCGCAGCTGGTATCGGTGTATCAATACTGCAGAAAATGGCCACTGAAATTGTTTCATAAATTCATAATCGACATGTGTCGACACCAATTTATAGAAAAATAAGTGATATCGATCAATAAGAGGTAGAAAAAGTAAACAGAGCAGGCAGGGGAAGTGGAAGATGTGAAAGGGTTTTTGTCAATATCAGCTTTTTTTATTGGATGTGACTCAAACAGCTCAAACAGAACCTACAAGACCATGTCCTTGACATATGATGCGGCTTATACAGGCATGGGTTTCTTAGATATTCACCATAAGAACTAAACAAAATTACTGGAATAAACATAAGATTAAAAAGTTAAGCTATCTTTATGGGTCTTCCAATTATACTTTTATAATCAATCCAATACAAAATCCTGAAAAGTGTCCTCCATGACTGGATCATAACACTTTTTATCCAAACTATTTCAAAATTTAATAAAGTAAAATGTACTAAAAGTAAAGTATGTCAAAGAGACAGTAATAAAAAAAGTATTTTTTTATAGGCCATGTAGGATTTGCTGCCTCTGCCTCATGGCAATAAAACATCAGTCAATTAAAATTAAAATCCTGTGTGGTCTCTTTTCATGTTGTGTGTTGCTGCCATCTGCTGGACATTTGAGGATGTTACAAAACTTGCCCACATATGTGAGGAAGGCAAATACACTGCTCAAAAAAGTTAGGGAACACTTAGTCTCTATATACAGACTCTACATTCAGTGAATGTAGAGTCTGGCCATTTCATCCTGGCACCTAACAACAGTCAGGGTACCACTGACTTTGATATGGAGGTCTGTGTGACCTCCAACGATATGCTTCCCCAGACCATCACTGACCCACTGTTAAACCGGTCATGCTGGATGATGTCACAGGCAGCATAACATTCACCATAGTGTCTTCAGACTCTTTCACATCCGGCACATGTGCTCAGTGTGAACCTGCTCTCATCTGTGAAGAGAACAGGTGCCAGTGGTGGACCTGCCAATTCTGGTGATCTCAATCAAGCTGCATGGTGCTGGGCTGTGAGCAGAGGTCCCACTGAAGACGTTTGGCCCTCATGCCACCCTCATGGAGTCTGTTTCTGACAGTTTGGTCAGAAACATGCACACTAGTAGCCTGCTGGAGGCCAATTTGTAGGGCTCTGGCATTGCCCCTCCTGTTCCTCCTCGCACAAAGGAGAAGATACCGGTCTTGCTGCTGCTGGGTTGATGCGCTTGTACAGCCCTGTCTAGCTCTCCTCATGTAATGGCTGGTCTCCTGGTATCTCCTCCACGCTCCTGACACTGTGCTGGGAGACACAGTAAATCTTATTTCGACCACAAGTATGGATGTGCCACCCTGGAGGAGCTAGACTACCTCTGCAACCTGATTGGGCTGCAGGTACCGCCTCATGCTACCAGTAGTGACAAGAACACTAGCAGAACACAAAACTACAGAAGAGTCGAATCAGGAAGGATAAGGAGAGAGCAACTGTCTGTGGCCACCACATGTAAAACCATTCCCTTTTTGGGAGGTTTTCTTGCTTTTGCCTCTCCACTGCACCTGTTGTCACTTTCACTTTAAAGTGTTCCCTTAATTTTTTGACCAGTGTATATTCCAATAGTATCAACAGTTTTGTTATATCACATTTTACTTTCAGGATCTGGAAATTAAAAAAAGCCATTATCTGCCTATTTATTTTCTTTGTGTTTATATGTATGTATAACCTTTTGTCACAGAGCTGCATTGCTTTCATAAGTAATTGACAATTTTCTTGGCACACACTCTGTCATACCAAAAGAGGCACAGGTGCAGTTAATAACATCAGTGATGCTGCATTCCACTGATGTATGCCAGTTACGGGAACTATGTGACTGTGCATGTTTGCTTACTGGCACAGTTTGGAATGGAGCCATCATTAATGTGATTACTTACACCAGTACTTTACCTGCTTTACCTGTTAAACTGCCTGCAATAAAAAAAGATCTATTGGCAACTGAAATCACAAGCAGCACATCATCAATCCGGTGTTCATAAATAAAAGCCACGTTGAACACACAGCTTCTCTTGGTTCTCAACATCCCCCTCACATCATCCTTTAGTTCCTTCTAACGACCAATTATTTCTGCCCTGGACTCTTTCCCTGTGCCTATTACTGGTAGTGAATAATGGCTACCTGCCAAGCAGTGAGTTGACTGGTCCACTCCCTAAAACTGAAGTAATAAACTGCTAAATGGTCTTAAATAGCTGCTAAGTAGCTATTTCAATATTATTTCTGGATCTATGAGCCAGTCGCTATGCTGATTATTTTGTGGAACTGTGTGTTACTTCCAAACCCTCATTTACCTTCAGTAAATCATGCACACACTTTATTTAATACAGCTGTCTGGTGTAAGCTAACAAGGCCACAGACAGCAGCAGGTGGGTTTACTAAATACGACATCATCCATCTCAATTATGTTGCACATTACTAACTATTCCTGTTAATGGTATAAGTAGGCTAACACCTGTGATTTCCTACTATGACAAGTCTGCTATGAAAAGTGCATTTCAGTTTTGGACATGCACCTATGCATGTATGTTATTGGTCATATATTTCTTCCATACACTGTATTTGATGTTACCATAAACGAACTGGGCACACTCTTGTGAGTGTGAGAAACCACAGGCATGGATGGATTATTAAACGGGCTTAATGGGCACAGGCCCAGGAGCTTAAAGCGTCAGGGGCCCAATTGGCCTTCACTCGACAAAATGTTGCTGAAATTAAGAGGCACTGATCAGGAAGAGACTCAAAATAACCACAACGAGACAGAAGAACACAAAGAGACGCAAAGAAACTGCAAAGAGACACAAACTAACTGCAAAAAAGGGACAAAATTACCACACAATGACCAAAAGAGACACAAAATGACCACACAAAAAAAGCAACACCATCACAACATAGGGGTGCAAATCAGAGGATCAGAACCAGAGGATCCACGATACAATATTATCACGATACAATACTATTGCGATTTTAAATATGTTGCAAAATAATGAGTACAGCGATAAAATATATTGCAATTTATTACCTTTTTTCAACTCTAAATGATGTCCCCATAGGAAAACTTTGTCAATATGTTTAAGCCAATAGTTTTCAGACTGTACTCTTATCATACTTCTATTGTTAATCCATTAAGCACTGTTTTTTTTCTCTCTTTATGCTTCCTTGAAAACACTTTTTATATTTGCATTTTTTGCCAGAAGTTGTGGGGCCTTTTGCATATCTCTGCCCACGGGCCCATCATCTTATAATCCACCCATGATCACAGGAGGGATCGAAACTCTTTCGGCCACCAGACTGACAGATGTCATAAGAAGAAATCGATGCATTGGTGAAAAACCCTGGTTACATCCTGGACTGTTAAAATCTTCTGACAATAAAAGCAAAAATGCGAGCATTTGTCGAGGCTCCATGTACAACTAAGCCTGTGGCACCTATAACCTGCAGCTTTATCATGTGACAAAAAAGATGCTGTAATCAAAGCTATTAAACTTGAACTGAACCCAATATGGACAACTTTCTGTTGCTGTTTGCTCAAAGTTCACATCCATCGCAACTTGAAGCATTCAAAAAATCATAATCGAGCTTAGTCTAACACAGGGGACAATTTTGACGCTCACAATAGTCTTTTCTTTGTCTAATAAGTAGTAATAAGTATGAGAAAATGGTCAAAATCTGATGTTGGTCTTGTACTGACCATAGTTATGTCTAGGTGAACTGGAACATTTTCCTTTGTTACAGATATATCGGTTTTGCACTGTTAGAGACACTGACTGTCCTCATAATGAATCCTTTCACACTGTGAATCTTCCCATCATTCAAATGTTAAGGTGGCTTTACGTGGTGAAACTTCCATGCTGCTAGTTGCAGGTTGCAAACTCTATGTAACCTAATTCAAATTCAACATGGCAGTTAACACAAAACAACTACAAAACGCGGTTTAATAGATGATGTTGTGCTTTTCTTCCAGTAAAGGCTGCCTAACGTTATGTTGCTTTACCACGGCTGTCCTGGAGAAGATGAAGACAGCTACTGGTGCATTCAGGTCATCTGAGGTCATATACAACCCTCACTATAAAGGCGAGGCTGCAATACAACAGTCCGCTAATTTAACATCAATGTCATTAACTGTCACGATATGAAAAACGATAATGAAGCCACGTCTGAGCGGTTAATGGAAACAGAGAGCGGTGATAGTAAATGTCAGCGGCTGCCATCACGGCGGAGGACAACACACAGCATTATATCACGCTGTCAACACTCACCGAGGATCCAGGGTGACCGGAAGAAGTGTCTGACATGCTCCTGCCATGGATGTGTCGCCCAAAGACATTTATTATAATGGGATAATCTAAGGCCAAATAAAATCCCTTGACGACCCAGACGCAAGGAAGCCGCCATGTTGTCGTCCTCCGTCAGAGACGTGCCCACCGCAATGCCTGACGGTAAAACAGCGGGAAGGGGAGAGGGGTGGCATGAACAAAAAATAGATTTAATCTCATGATAATAAAAATGTGCGATAATTTGTCACACATTTCATCTACACAGAATATGCATTATGTATTGATTTAGTGATAAACGAGCAGGCTGACAATAAGTCACTCTTTTGGGTCCTTCGAGGTCCTTTACACTTGTTCTGTTGCGTTCAAAACTGGTGGAAATCCCGCTGCTGACTGATTCACTGCCCTCTGCTGGGGAGAATCTCAAATAGCCTACTCCTGTACAAGATAGCTCTGTGGTTAAAAACTTGCGAATTAAAATTTGTTTTTGATCATTAAATGAGTCAAAGGAACTTATATTAATTAAATTGGTATTAAATACTTGAACTTAAACACTTAAACATAGTATTATTTCATCATTTAGACTCCTTGTGACAACTGGAATTAGAAAATGTCAGACAAAGTCTTAATTTAACCTCATTTGTTGTGGTGGTGTGTCAGTGCTAGAATGAAATTAAGATTCAAGTCAAGACATGAAATTACTGCGATCTAATGACATGTATTAAAAAAAAAAAAATCAAAATTAGGGGAGACTGGGAACGGTTGCAACAGCTCTTATGATGTTCATCCTGCACATGATCTGTTAGAACTTTCCCCCCACCAGGGAGACAGAAGACACATTCAACACCTGCTGATGCATTTGCTGAAAAAAAATTGTTTGGAGACATGAAAGTATTTTTTTCAGGAGCTGCACACTTATCATACTGTCCTGATCTCATGTATGGGCTAATCAATACTTAGTCAGTTTAAATTATTGTTTTGTTGACTGTTTAATATGTGTCCAAATCTGTGTGTAGCTAGCACATGATGTACTGTCACTTGTTGCAACTGTCCCCAATCTAAGCAGCCTTTTCAAAAGAGACCACACAACAGTATTGTACAATGTGCACACATAATATATAAAACTGGAAATTGGAATGACACGGACACAATTTGAAGGATGACACAACTATACATAAAGTTTTGCAAGACTAGAAAATTACAACACTAAGATAATAAAATATTAAAAAAGTAAACCAAACAAAACAGAACAAACTAACAAAAATGACGATTTAAAGTCCATGGAATAAAAAAAAAGTAAATAAATAAATAGAATAAAAATAAACAGGAGCGATAAAACAAGATAAAAAACAAAAATCAAGACTGTTATGTTACCCCAAATTAAAAGACAGATTAGACAGGTCTTTAATTTATGCTTATAAATACTCAGAGAGCTTCCCATCCTAATATCCAGAGGCAGTAAATTCCACAGTTTAGGGGGGTGAGAGAACAGAAGGCACGCTCACCAGTACGTTAATGGGACACATGAGGAACATATAATAGTGAAGCAGTGGAGGACCTTAGCGATCCGGCTGGAACGTAAAATGACAGAAGATCTCTGATGTATGGAGGGGCGAGGTCATTTAAAGCTTTAGAAACAAGTAAAAGACCTTCCAGTGTAGAGACTCCAGCAGTGAGGTGATGTGATCCCTTTTCCTTTTTTTAGCCAACACTGTGGCTGCAGCAATCTGGACTGGCTGTTTTCTTATTGACCTTTTGTGTAGTCCAGTAAAAAGGGAATTGACCCTGTTAAAATGAGAATTAAAATTTAAATCTGACTCTAAATCCACTCCCAAGTTAGTAATATTAGTTTAACGTGCTTGCTGAGGCCTCCAAACATGCTGCTTTTGGTCCAATTCAAAGAATCTCAGAATTTACCCATCCATACATGATTAATAACACTGAATAGATAAATAATACTATAATAGTATTGTATAAATACACAATATTATAATAGTATTGTACTTCAGTGCATTATTCCTTTCAGAATACTTTGCTTATTAAGACTTAAACAAAAGTTAATATAAAAGATGCATATGAGCATGAGTCTACATGTTTGTTTGTGCAAACAAGGAAATTATTGTGTGACTTAATGGTCAGAAGTGAATCAGGAAACAAACACTGATGGAAAGTCCACAAATCTGAGCAGGAAATTGGCTTCATAACAATTTATCTTTGCATTGTCATGAATACTTCCTTGTTTTGTTTTTTTGTCTCATCAGAACCGCAGACCCGACTGTAAATCGCACTGCATTAGTGACTGCGACATCAGAGCTGGTCTTTGCTTCATGTGAACGCAGGAGTGCTTCGACTGTTTGCCTCTTTTGACATCCGCCCTTCACTCACCTACTTTTTCTGTCAGAAGATCACAAAGCAGTGCGTTATTTCTAACTGGGCGGTGAACTGCAACACAGCCCCCCACTTCACCCCCTGCACCCAAACAAAGTAAAGCTGCATCAGTGGCGCAGTTCTAATCTGCCCAACTCACAGTTTGGGCTGAATGCCTCACAGGTCCATTTGAGTGTGAAGAGAAAATGATAAGGGGTCCTGATAAGCCGAGGCTGTGTATCTGCTGAGAGAACACAATAGCCCCACTGAGCAGGCATGGGACACAGACACAAAATCCCAGCTGGCTGTCTCTGTGCCCATGCTCTGCCTATCTTTCATCACTTCCCTGTTCTTCTGCCAGCATCTATCTGATTGAATTAATGCACCCCCTTTTAAATAATAAAATAGCCCTTGCGTGACTCATTCAAATCTGAAAATAATTTTCTGACAATGAGAGATAAAGGCACTTGTGGACTGATACTTTTTTTTTTTTTGGCACAACAAAGGCAGCCATTGTTTCATCTGCGGGAGGCAAAGTACACTTTACCTACATTTTGTCGCCTGTCTTCCTAGACAGTTGCACTATTCTTATCATGGCAGTCAGTGTGCAAAGAAACCACTCACTGCTGAAGTGACTCGCACAGATTAAATATCTCTTCCCAGCTGCATTTGTGTGTCTTTTTGTTCCTTCCCGGATCAATTACAACCGGTTTGGGTGCATTTTTGCCTACGTGACACTGGTGCCTGCATGCCACCAGTGCCCTACGAGCGAGTGTTGTAAATACTTGTTACGCTGGTTTGACGGTGCTTTCCCAAAGGACACATTATATGTGTGGTTGATTCTCAAGAAGCGGGGAAGTCATGGGCATCAGTGAATCACACACACACACACGCACACGCACACACACACACACACACACACACACACACACCTCACATTCACTATCACTGCCTATTAAAGGGCCCTGATGTCTGATTTGAATCAGCCGTGAGTGGCCGTCATGGTTTCTCACACACTGACAGTATGTAAAGCCTGGGTTTGCATTCACAGGGGCCGCAGTGCGTTAGGGAAATCAAGCCGCTGTCTGTCTGTGCTGCAGGGGGTTCGATCAGTCTAGACGATTTGCCTAACTGTTTACTTATCTTCACTCACATCACATCAAACATGTCCCCCTATCGCAGCTCACAGCAGCATCCACATTATTCACAAGTATAACTGAGGCCACATTTCAGACGTCTGCCTGCGCCTCCGATGATTAGATGCTCGTCTCTTTGTGCTGTGTTTACAGTGTCTCATGGTTTGGAAGCATCTGAGGTAAAAGGTAAATCACACACAACTCTCACTCATGATGCTTAACAGCTGCACTTTGCTTCATTGCTGCCACTATTGAAGCATATAAAACATATGCCACTTAAGATTACAACATTTGTTTTGCTGAATAATTAGCCGTGTTTGATTTTATTTCAAATTAAAAGCGCACAATATGGGCCACGATAAGTGCCGCTCCAGACGAACAACAAAGTGTGATTTTATGTAACAACACAGACTCTAAACAATGGAATATGATGGGATATGCACTTCAATTCACGTCGCTTGCTTGTTTCATGTACGCTAATATAACAATGGTAATCAGTAGCTATTATCTCAACCCAATCAGGAGCAGTCACTGGCTATATCGTCTCTGCGCTCGCAATTTTCTTTATTTCATCCAGTCGTCAATGGGGAAACAAAATTACAGCAAACTCCCCTAATCAGTGACGATTTCCTGCTGCCAGAAAGAAATGCTCTTTTAGTTGTTTCCATCAGGTCTGACACTACAAGATTGATGTCTAACTCTTGATAATGACATGTGGTGTAATTTCCTCCAGCTCGCGTCGTGACAGTGTTGGTTAGTGACACTGATGTGTGTGTGTGTGAGAGCAGAGAGTGGCAAGAAAGCTGCAGCGGTGGCGATGCAGTGGGCAGATTTTAAAACTGTAAGGAGAGATAATAACCGAACCCGGCATCAATCAATACCACGCTATGTAAAGAAGGCCTATAAGAGCCAGATAAATCAGAGGGAAGATTAGACCAAAATTTGCTTGTGAACACAGGCCAAAGAATGGAGCCTTATATTGAAGCTGCTTTTATCTCGTTGACCATCAAGGGGCAAATCATTTCGTCTGCTGCCTGCAGGAACCAGTTGTGGCAGCTGTGGCATGCGCCGGTGAGCAATTAACTGTGTGGCATTTCACAGTGTCACGATAAAACAGAAACGACCTGCACTATCTCAGAGTGCATGGCTTTTCAAAGTCAAGCTTGTAACAGATCCAGTGGGAACAAGGATTGGATGTGAGTCACACTGTGGAGACAAGAAAGGCTGCAATTTGGGTGGTAGTTTGAAATTAAAATGCTGATTGATGCGACTGATCAGAATAACTGATCTTTGTTTTTTAACAATTAAAAGTCACATGAATTATCCTCCTCTCGGAGTAAAGGATAACAATCAAATTGACCTTTCACTAAGCCCCGCCCCTTTGTGATGGTCCAACCAGCTGTAAGCATGGAGCCCACACTGTAACTAACTGCACTTCCTGAAGAAATATTATGATATATTTGGAGAAATGAAACAGTGATTCCAGAGAGAAGCAGACAGAGGGGTCTACAGTCTGTGTTTGAAGGATATATCCAGGATGTCAAACTGACTCAGCAGCAACAACAGGTTAAAAAGACAAAGATAGTTAGAAGCTAAACCATAGGCTACAGATCACAGAGTAAAAGTGAACCACCACATCACTGCTGATCGCCGCACAAGACAATGAATATAAAGGGAAACTTTGCTGATTTTCAACCAGCTGTGTGGCATCGCAGTGTGTGCAGATTTTTTTCATTTTCAGGCTGGTTTTGTGGATTTGGAGCTAAATGTTGTGCTTGGGGCACGTTGTGTATTAATGACACTTGTTACCTGGAGAGGTTGGAAGGAGATACGTTTCTTCCCTGTTCCAAAACCAAAAATCAGATCCTGAAAAGTGTAGGGTTAGCTAGCTAGCTTCTGAAGATATAGCCTACTGAGTGTGTATGCATGCTACTTTTGCTTTTTAATGATTATAACACTGGAAAAAAGACCTACCCCGGACCTCCGCCACTGGACGGGCAGGGATCTCCAGGGGAAGTCAAACAATGTTCATCTCTGCACACAATGCGATGACACAGAGCTGGTTGAATATCAGCAAAGATTCCCTGCTTCCCTTCATTGGCTCCTGTACAGGAACTGTTCACTGTTATGATCATTACAAAGCAAAGGCAACATGTGTATACATTCAGTTAGTCTCGCTCACCAGACCTACTCTCACTTTAAGATTTGAGAAAAGAATGCCCCCGGCTTTTTTTTATTTCTTTCAACCAATCACAATCGTTCTGGGCGGTGCCAGCAACGGTGCGCTTGCAAAAATATTGACGGGGGGAAACAGGTTTTGGTGTAACACGCCCACAAGAATATCGCCTACAGGACACGAACCATGGCAGAAAAATGGCTACATCCCCGCAAGATCAAACACCGCAAAACTTAGTAAAGGACGTGTTGAAAACTGCAACCGGAGGTGGTAGGGCGGGACTTCAGCGGGTGGCTCGTTCCGCCCAATGAGAGGCTGATCTATGCAGCGAACTTCCGCCCACTCAGACTAACATTCAGTAGGCTAAATCTTCAGTAGCTAGCGAGCTAACCCTACACTTTTCAGGGTTAACGAGTGTCATTAATACAGGACGTGCCCCAGGCACAACATTTAGCTCCAAATCCACGAAACCAGCCTGAAAATGAAGGAAATCTGAAACGATTGTTATTGTAAGACCCTGGTCTGAACAGGCTCAATGCTACGTTATGATTGGCCAGTTTGCGTCTGGGGGCGGGACTTAGCAAAGGGTGCATACAATCCTAAAAAATTGACTTTCATAAACTAAAAACAAAGCAAGCTTTATTTGTATCAAACATTAAGAAACAGGTACAAACTTTCTTTACAGCTCAATGAAATGAACCAAATGAAACAAATCATTCTTATGCAAATATGTATCACGTGTTTATGCATTCTTGTACTTCATAGCTGAACTTCAGGAATATTATTTAATTTAATTTGGTGTTTTTTCTGCAGTGATTTCCTTCCCAAAGGACACTTCACAGTATCAGTGTCAAAAACATACATCTGTTTACAACCTATGTTTTGAATGCTATCAACACGTGCTCCTTTGGGAGTTGTAGCATCTGACAAAAATGTAAAAACAAAAACAGAATTCACAATGTTTTATGTCTGCATTTGGCAGTTTTGATATCCTTCTCCTCAGTGAGATGTTACGTAAACACAAGTGTGTGAGGTTTGACCACTGTCAGGCTGGAACAATAAGCTACTTTTTTCTTTTTTTTTCTTTTAATAAGGCACAGTAAGGAACATCTCAGTGCAGTGTCACAACAAAGGGATGAGTTTAAAGGAAAAAAACAATACAAACAGACTCATCGTCAACAATGTGTAAACAGTTCAAACATATCTCTATAAAACACGATCAATGAAAACTACAATAAAACATCACATTTGCGTTCGACATCAAAGGAAACATAAATTAATGAAATTGTCACTTGTCTGACTCCCTCCATCCTCGCGCGTTCCTTCCAAACTTGTAAACCAGTCTGCGCCCGTCTACTCGCTCTAGGATTTCTCTTTTGTAGTAATATCTGTAACAGAGGAGAGATGAACACTGTCAGATTCAAAGTGCATTCATCACAGATCAGCTGTCTGAAATCATAAAGACTATATAAAAGCACTGTCAGATTAACTGAATTACTTGTGATTGTTTTTACCTTTAGATTTTTATGTCTAATAAATCTAAATCAGATCAATTACAACTATTTATTGTGCAAAATGAACAGATTTTTTTTTGCTTTAGAGAATAAATCTGGTGATATATCACCAATGAATCAATCCTACTAACAAGTATTGTTTGTGTATCTAAAGCCTCATCTAGCTTATTCCTCTGTGCCATGTATCTCCATTGTTATTTAATATAAATACAGCAATGTGCCAGTGACATGTTCCTTAATTACAACCAACATAGACGTCATTTTGAATCCTGGTGGTGAAATCAAAGTCACCGAGTCAGGCAACCAGATGCAGCTGTAAATCTGAATGAATTACGGTATTCTTTGGTGTTCATGGTCTCTGTAAGATAAACTGAACAACTGACAATCTTACCAAGCTAACAATATGTGCAAAAGTTTAAACATTTATATTTGTATCTGTGATCTAAGCAGCTAACTAATCTTAGCTCCAGCGGGTCGCCAGCAAACCTGTTTTATACATCCAAAGAAGTTTTATAAAAATTAACTAGATGGGCACTAGACCAGACGTCTGCTGGTGCTTTCAGGCCTAGACTTGTCTTGCTTTGATCCTAATCAGGGACTAACTTTGTTACAAAGTTGCATAATTGCCTACAGTTGGTTCATGTTCTCACGGCAGCATTTACAAGCACACCGGATAAAATGCCTTGTGCGAGAAGGCTGCTCGTGATTAGTTAGAATTTCCATGCGGGAAAAATCCAGGAAGTAAAACGTTGAAGAAGAGTACACTTGCAAGATAAATGTGACACTTTCTAATGTCACAATGGAGGGACGAGGCTTTTATTTGAAGTTCTGTGGTACATTGATAAATATTCAATACCCATTTTGAACCAATGGGAACGAAAGAAAGTAAAGAGAAGGACGAACACACACTCGTTTTTTTGTCTTTTCAAGGGATTTGTGGACAATACCAAAAATATAAAGTTTAGCCAGCCTTATTTTTTTCCATTCCTTTATGAAATGTTTGTCTTCCAAAAACTGAAATACATTGTGTGTTTCCCTCCATTCAGTAGAAGTAATCTGAATTAACTGATTATTATGTTTTTTTTAAGCACTGAGATTAGAGTTACTGCCTTCAACAAAAATACTTTAACTGTATTATGTGTTTTTAAACCAATATGTTATGAAAGTATGAAGACAGAGCATCAATTTTACTTGGATTAAATTTGTTTTTCAAATTTAATGTTGTCATGAAATGGATGGCAACTTTGCCAATAGAGTTACACGTTCCCTCAGTGTGTCCGTTGTTCGCTAAATGTCATTTTCATTCCAAAATGTGTTTTCAATTTCCTCTAAATTCAATCACAGAAAGCTGAATGAAAGGAAACTAAGTTAGTTTGGTTGTTATATCTTTGCCTTTGTTATTCATAACAGAGAGAAGCGATCTGTTTGGTGATGCCATCAAGCTGCAAATCCTTCTGCTGCACCACAGTAAATAGAAAATCAGCTTTGTGGTCACAGTGACAATACCTGCGGGCACATTTTGTAGTTCCCAGTGGTTTGCACTACAATGAAATTAAGCTCATTAGATTAGCTCATTTGAATGTAAAGCTGTGACTATTGCAGGAGCCAGGAAGATTTTCTGAGGAAGAAGGCTATTTCAGTTCATTTGGCAGAAAACATGGAGCAGTTCATTTTACTTGGGTAATCAGCACTGGGAAATATGTGTTTTAAAGGGTTGAGTTCACAGGTTTTAGATAACTCTAAATGATTTCACCTATAAACATTTGAGGTTGTTTCAAAATAAAATTCCTAGTTGTAACTGTTTCAGTAGCAAGTGCATTATAAGCTGCTTAAGTAAATTGGATTAGGAACAATGCAGTGTGAAATGTCTTCCTCATCATAGATTTTACAAGCTGTGTGTGTGTGTGTGGGGTGTTGATTGTGTTGAAAGTGCAGAAACTTTATTTTGCAGATCACTCTCACGGAGGAAAAAGTTACGTGAAGAAAAAGAAAACGTATCAACCTATGGCAGCATTTAGAGGCCACAGTGTCTGCTGAATACGGCACATTGAAGGTCTACTGCAGGGGTCAGCAACCTTTACTGTCAACAATGAGCCTTTTTTTTACCCATATTTTTTTAAAAAAAAGGTCTGTCTGGAGCCATAATACAAACATATTTGAGTCTCATCACGAAGGTAACTATTGCACCTAAAATAGCCTATCAATATTACTAATAGGTCTAAATGAGCATTCATTAATATGTTAGCATTAGGTGGCTAGTCAGCAGTGGCCTATCTTTAAGTTTTTAATGAACATTTTGGTGAACATCTCCAAAAGATAATATATACATAACTGTTTCGCCAGATGGGATGTCAGATTTAAAGCCAAGTACATACAAAAACAAAAAAAGCCCCATAATAAAAGTTTACTGAGTTTTGAAAAATCAAATAATCTCTTTATACTATTTGAACATCACTGAACCTGTGTCTACATGTGGTAAGAGTTGGTGGTGAGTCTGTCCACCCATTATTAATGCTTCCATTTTCCTCTCAGACTGTTAAAGTTTTGGATTTGGAGTCCGTATCTAGCCTTGCTAGGGAGATTCAAGACTAGCCACCACTACTGAGGTTCATTTAGACACGACGAGAGAAAAAAACGTGCCAGGCCGTAAATGTAGAGAATGAAAGAATTCATTCAGGCCTACAACTCTGACAAATAAAAATTAAAATGTAAAATCCCTATGATGTCGTTGACATCCAGCGCTTGAGCAGTGACTTGTGGGGTCAGGCATGGACAAGAACAAAAGTGAAGGTGGCAAAAGTCCGACTGGGGCAGGCAGTAGGTGTGGTGGATGGGTCCAACCTCTCACCTGGGAGAGCAATGTTCGTGTCCTGCAAGATTCTAAAGCCAAACCCTAACCCTTCAGCCACATGTTTTTGTTGCCTAAACCACGCAGTGTATTTTGAAAGAAGACAATGCATGTAACAGGCAGAGCTTGACATGGCGTCTCGGAATGTCAACAACCAATGCACCCGGGGTACCTTTCACGTCATATCTGGACATGAAAGGTCCATGACCAAGCGTCGATGACGAGGTCAGAGTGAGAATGTATTGTTTTCATATGATTTTATATTTTCAAAGCCACAGAGAGCCACTGGAGAGGGACTTAAGAGTTGCATGTAGCTCAGGAGCCACAGGTACCCACCTCTAGTGTAGTGTGTAGCATTAATTGGCATCTAGCTGAACTGAAACTTCTCCTGTGAGCCAAGCATATAGACGAACTAGTGGCTGATGCCAAAATGCAAAAACACAGATTGCCGCATCTAAAGCCAGTGTTTGATTTGTCCATTCTGAGCTACTGTAGAGACAACCTGGTGGACTACGTGGAGGAGGACCCTTATGTAGATATTTAAACAGCTCATTCTCAGGTAACATAAACACAACAATTGTTATTTTCAGGTGATTATAAATGAATGAATACCATTAGATAGCATCTGTACCAATAGATACCCTTAAATCCTACACACTGGACCTTTAAAATCAATGAGAGCTAAATGAAATGATTACTTTTAGGTGATTGCAAAATGGCATCTGCAACATTTTTTCCTCAAGTGGGTTATAACTTACTGTCTGGTTTTGTATGTGTGTAAGTACATAAGCACATGTATGAGAGCTGCAGGTGTACCTCATTGCCCGGCTTAGTTTCTCGTAAGTCATGCTGCTGTTATTCTTCTTCTTGCCCCATAACTGCGCCACTGCCTCTGACTTAAGGAAGCGGAAAACCCCCTCTGTCCGATCCTCCCATTTGATCAGCCCTGGGTTTCGCTCTGGGTTCAGCAGAATGTCTCTGATGAACTCCCACAAGTGGGTGCCCCTTGGGTCTGTCAGGAGAGAAGGTGGGTTGAATGGTAGCAGTAAACAGATCCTACTGTATGTTCCGGGGGGGAAATGATATTAAAATGTAAAGATGCATTGATATTACTTACTGTGTTTTTTGACCTGACGATTGAAAGACCTTTTGATATCTGAAAGAAACAAATCAAATCATTGTTGAATCCTTTAATGTATTTTTTTTTTCACTTGTCATACTCGTGTTGTGCAGTCTATACCATGAATTCCTCACCAGGGCTTGAAGGGGTGGGAGAGGCAACAGGAGCGAGGGGGTGAATTAAAGGATCGTAGATTTCTAAGATAACAGTGGAAAGCATTTCATTCATTTGTCTTGATCCATATCAAATGAAGTATGAGCAGAAATGATATATTTACTACCTCCAGGTGGATAGCTGACGTCTGGAAATGGACAGGAGAAGTCTACTATATTGGGGAGGAAAAGACACGTGTAAGGACATAAGATTTATCTGAGCCTGTCTCTGCTGACATTTTATTTTCTTGACGAACAACTTGTTTGAGAGACTCTTACATTCTGGTTTGAGTTCCAGTTGCCCTATTTCCACATGGCACTGCCCTGTGCAGCGATGAGAAGGAATAAGGAAGTGAATTAGAAAAAAAATAATCAAATCAGGGAATTTAAATTGTCAGTGTTGCGCAACATGTGAAGACTGATTATTAACTGTCACGTTCATTGTGAGCTGTGAACCAAATCCTTGCTGAAAGTCTTGAAAGCCTCTGTGGGACACTATATCACGTTACACTGTGATGCAGACTGTTTTAGCTGGTTTTCAAGGAACCTGATGTGTTAACTGCAGATACTTTCACTCCCACAGCCTAAAACAGGATGTTTTTGTATGATAAGCATCAACAGAGCCAAAACATGTATTACTTCCTTATTCATATTGGCTGAAAAATTATCTGTTCCTCAGAAAAAAACCCAGCGAGAAACAGACAAGTAGCAACAAAGATTCTTTTACAAGAAGGAATATGGGAAATCTGACGCCTAAAATTCCCACAGTGTTACCCATTACTACTCAAGGCCTCAAGTTTTTTGTGCTAATTATACCCAGGTATCACAATGATTTTTGATGTGTAAAAATGTAACTCCTTTCCCCAAGAAACTGAGCTGCTTTCTTGCAGCTTGCAGGAACAATAGCAGCATTGTGCTCTGCTTCGGTTCACCTTGAATGTCCCTGTCACCTGGAGGTTAAACCTGTTGTGCCTGGTCTCCTGCCATCGCTGTTGTTTTGAGATGCCATTAACCGTAGACGCTAGATAAACTATGATATGCTGATGTCTTTCATCAACGCAACGTTGCCCAAGAATATTTATCGCCTTAATTTCCTCTAAGCTACATTCTTCACATGATAAAGCCCAAAGGTGAAGCCCTGAGCCTATGAACTCCTGTTTCTTTACAATAACCCTCAAACTCTAATTAAAAAACAGCGGATGAGCCAGCTTGTTTCTCAGCTTCACACCCCCTCTGTGCTTTGTTAGGAGACCCACTCTCGCAAGAGCAAACAACAAATCCATCATCTCCTTCGCTTTAAGCAGTCTCTCGCCCCCTCTACAGCACCACACAGTGCGACCCCTGACTGGCTCTGTGATCCCTCCTCAGCAACACTTCAGCAAGACCCAACTTGAATCGCCCGGCTTCTCTTTTATTGGGACTAATCATCCCCCCTTCAGCCCCCACTTCTCTCTGACGCACCGCTCCACTTGAGCTCTGTGATGCTGTGGAAGAGAATGGGTCCCACGCTGCCGGCAGCACGGATGAAGTCCTGGTAGCTCAGGCTGCAGAGCTGTTGGCCGTCCATATCAAAGTTTTGGAAGGGAATGCTGGAGGCATCGATCTGGTGCATGTCCATGACCTGCTGCAGCCACTCCCACACCTGGTACTTACTCCAGAACTGAGGCTGGGTGTCACGAGGCCACAGGCGACTCGTGTAACCAGACATCACCATCGAAACTGGAGACAGACATATAGACAGGCATAAATGACGCGTGGATTTATTTTGTTTTAATGCAAATACGCCTCTGAAGGGGAAACATAAATTCCTCCGCTGAAGGTATTTGTCAATAATTAATCTGCAGTGCAGTTTACTGAAAGAGCTGTTGAGCTACTTCTCAGTCGGGAATCTCTAATTCATGCCTTGTGTCTCAGAGCTCGGGGCTCACCAGGTGAGCAATACATCAGTCGCTAATTGTTGAATGATTTTCATTTTGCATCGCAACTTCATAACCAGTGAGAAAACTGTATTGTTGAACAGAGAGCAATCAGAATCCTACAGCAGAACAAATTAACATACTTTCTTGAGGCATTTCAGAATTTAATTCAGACAATTTAATTAAGTGATTTACGTCAGTGAAGAGTGCATTCATAATACCAATAAGGCATACAGTAAGCTTCGTTAAGAGCGTGTTAGCGTTGGTCGCGAGCCTCACCGTCAGAGTAGGAGTTTGTGGGGCCCCAGGTAGTGGTCAGCTGGCTGTCCATGGTGGTGGATGGAGTTACACTCATGTTGTAGCTGCTACACTCTGATGTACCATGGCCCAGAGGCTGAGGCAGGAGAGGAGCAATTTACTGTGTGGATCAATTGAAAATGAAATAACAGTCTTTCCTGCTTTAGGGACACACAAAACAACTATGCTTGAAATATTCAGAGGGTCACATTGTGATTTAACTCCAAATATTAAAAAATGCCCTAGTGATATATAAGATACTAGGCCATACCCAGTGCATAGTTGCCCACGTGCAGTTTCACATGGTGTGTGTTTGGGATACAGGTCATAAGAAATTGCAGATTAAATAGTCAACTGAACCCATTATGAAGTTTTTGTGATTGCTTTATTGAAAGTACAGTAGTACCATTGCCAATAGTGGGATAGTTAGTGGGCTAAAATTGTACATTAGTAGTTGAGGTAGCACGTTGATAGGCGGATCATTAAAGTCACTGCCTTATAGAAGCTCAGTTTTAGTACGTTTTCCAACTTTTGCCAAGAGGGAACTTTAGATATTGGTCCCTAGATTATGTTCTAGGAGGAGATCGATTTTAAGTGTTTTTCAAAAAATTCAAAATGGCGGAAAATCTATATAACCGGAAGTTACGGGTTCTTTAGGCAGATTTGTTCCTCATGAGGAGAGGCATCTCTGTGCAAAGTTTCATGTCTCTACAACATACGGGGCATGAGATATGCCCATTCAAAGTTTGCAATTTCAATCGGTTGCTATAGCGCCCCCCTTTGGCCAATTGATGTAATATTGATTCATTCGCATCCTCCCATGACCCTCTACCACTGTGCCAAATTTCACATGGATTGACCAAGTCAGTGAGGAGAAAAACGTGGAACAGACACACAGACAGAGTTTTCATCATTATATAGTACTAAGATATAGTAAGATAATAATAAACAGCTTGTTTAACTCAACTGAACATTAAAGGTAGGATCAAATATAGATAAAAGAATAAATAAAAGATTTCATGAAACCAAAGCTTACGTATTTCTCAGTATAACAGTTTTGATTGCTAGTGACGGGGTCCGCCATTTACTTGCTGGATTCAGACTGACTACCTAAATAAGAGGGATTCACATAAAAACGGTGCACGCATGTAATCCAATCTTACCTCACTGCTATCTGCTTCATTGTTTACTGATTGCTCTTTACACAGCGAGGGCTTTATTACATTTCTGCTAACACAAACAGGAAAAACAACCCTGCTACACATTGAAATATGAGAAGGTGGATTTTATTATGAAGCAACCATGCAATGTGTTTGTCATGAACAACGTAAACGGGCCTGAAATCGGAAGGATTACAACACTTAAACTGTGTAAAAATGGTTAATTCATTAAATTAAATGTATTCATAATAAGCCATTTAAGGTCACTGACAAGTAGTTACACAAAGGAATTCTATGTCAGCACAGTTTATGGGTTGTGTAAGCTGTCTGTTAGACATACCAATATGACAGACGAATAGATCAGTGGGTTTTATGTTATAATAGAGGCTGGTTAAACGGTGTGAAACCATTTCATCTGTTTGTCACTTCTGTAATCATATTTGTTTTGGACTGCTTGTGCTGTCTTCACCTCAGCAAATGCTTAAAATGCCTTTAAGTAACATAAACTTACATGCTGCTGTTGTTTAAGCTACTGGTGTTATTAGATTTCCACGCTGATTTTACATAATTACAGCTGCTTATTTCATCGCCAGTCACCGCTGCACTCCCTTTTTATGCTTCCCATTTTGCACTTAGCGCTGTATACATTCATAGAGGTAAATAAAAAGCATGTTTCAAACTTAACCGCAAGTAGATTTGCATCACATGTAAATAAAGCTTGTCTGATATTCGGCAGTGTTGCACATACACAATCGCTGAGTCATGCCTGACACAGTATTTGGTTTTATGTTACTCTGTTATGTGGTAATGGACTCTGAATGTTTGGGACATGAGACATACCGTGCCAGACTATTACTTACCGTAGTTTAGCTATTAACAGTGCTCAAGGAATGCCACACATTCTTTGTTCTACACTGTGGGTTTAAACAAAGCTTTCTCGCTTTAGGAAGTGAATTAATTTGTCTTTACACATGCTTTAAACATGACATTAATTCACTGTCTGATGAGAGTTGTTTTATATTGTAATCAAGCTGTCAAAGGTCAGCTTTGCCTAAGGTGGGTACACCTGTTTCACATGACTGCACAATGACTCCATTTCTTTACACAGTGACCCACATTGCACCTGTTACCTGGAAGATCTTGGTCACACCTTTATGGCAGGCTGTAAACAAAATTACACCAAGCCCTGTCACACGTTCCAACAGTAGACACTGCGCTGCCAGCCTAACACAAATGTGACACATATACAGACAGGTGACCGAAGCTCCTTAGAGATCGGGCAAATCAGTTTTTATAACAACCTAAAGTCAAGATCCCCCGAATGAGATTTCCCCAGGAGACAAGTGACACACGCCGTCATGCCAAGGTAGATCAGCTCCTCAGCTGACAATCTGCCAAGGCTGCTCAAACACCTTATGCTGTGTGTTAACCCTCGCCGCTGTCTGCTGCTGCCAAGCAGGTATCTTATCAACAAGGCAGCAAGTACTTTCTGTCAATACAACAATCATGTAGCAGCGCAAAAGAAAAAAAAAGACAAAGACGTAGTCATGGTTATGGATCGATATCCCGTTAGCCAAGCCGTGGTAAAAAAATCACATCACTGCATATGCTATGTGATGATGTTCGGAGATAAGCAACGCTTATCTGAAGAAGTCCGCACAATCATCATGTCAGTCATTGCAGCCTCATGATAGTATTTAACCAAACTGTTTTTGCTTATTTTACCTAAATACTGTAAAGTATGGCTTGTGGAACTAACCTATAGTGAGGTTGATGCCATGGCATTAAATATGCAACCTCCCTGCGACACCAGCTGAAACACAGTGAGGAGGTGCAGTGTTGACAGTGTGGAAGTGTGCTGAAAAAGTGTGTACAGGGGAATATATTAAAGTTAATGCATTATTTTGCATAGCATTACACAAACTTTTTTTAGGAATTTGATATTCTCTCAGTAAATGTGAGCAAAGAAATATTCCAGTGAGAGGAAATGGGCCAGTTTGTGAGCACTATTCAAGGTCTCTAATTTTCTTAAAACTTTTGATGCTGCTCAGTGTGATTGCACAGATAATCATACCGTGGCTGTCTTGCAATAACACGAGATACATGTGAGACAGCTGGACGTTTAAATTCACCCTGAACAGAGCAGGTTAAAAGGCAGATAAAAACCTAAACAAAAATCACAATACATTTAGAATCAAATGGGCTCAAAAACACACTAAGCCTATTAGAGCAGCCCTCGGTTTGCTCCTGCTGTGTTGAGTCATTTTGAAAAGCCCCACTGGCTGCCCAGCACCAGTATGACAGCTTACCAGAGCAGTAGAATGGGGTCAGACGAGGCCTGATAGACGTCTCACGTAGATTCACTCTCAACACCCTGAATAGAGATCAATACTAATTCCAGGAGATTCCAATACTCTGGAGGACCGCTGCTTACAGTGAGACGAGGTGAGTCCTTTTGCTTCCCAAAGCCTTTAATTAACAGATGAAAGCATGCAGCCACACTAGGTACTGCCCCACCACAATGGCTTTTTTATCCTCCTAACTTCCTTATACCGCACCAATTGGCTACCTGTACAGGCTCATACTGGGCAGGTATTTGCATAATGCACACCCACACACACACACACCTCACATAACTTTTATTTTCCTATTGGCACTGTAAAATACACTCACTTGCTCTCTCAAACACACACTCGCTCAAGCGGAAAAACACACACTCATGAGGAGCCATATACACAGGCGTGGATCCAAACACACTCCACAGCCCATGGAGGGAGCGTTAAATTGCTTAAAGTCATTGTTCATATAGTTGCTTAAAATAGTGTTTAACCTTCAGAGAAAATTTCCCCTGTGTCGTTATGTTGCACAACATTTGTTTTCCTTATTTCATCATGATGAACGAGGTGCTGACAGTTTAGGTAAGAGGCCCTGCGAGACTTTGTTCCTTTTTCCATTCTGAAAGTCGCTGGAAACTGCATGCTGGAAAAACATTAGTGTGTCTGTGTGCCTGAAAAGACTGTAAGAGGAACACAGCATCAGGGTTACACATTTACAAATGTCTTTAATTTGTCTCCTAACACAGTGGCCTCTTTCAGCTTTGAATTTGCAAATTAAATGCGCTCTTTGCGCCCGTTTGAGGGATGATCACTATTTAGGACGAGCTTATTTTAGTTTCACTTAGAGCTATGGATGACCTCGCCTCGTCACACTCACATCAGGCTTTGATCAAGTTTTAAAATAGCTT
The DNA here is from genome assembly GCA_035609425.1 of Epinephelus awoara. Taxonomy (NCBI): domain Eukaryota; kingdom Metazoa; phylum Chordata; class Actinopteri; order Perciformes; family Serranidae; genus Epinephelus; species Epinephelus awoara. The sequence continues at coordinate 25,112,209 of CM069298.1, read as the reverse complement.
CCGCCGACACGCGGTGATCCGCAGGTGTCTGAGTGGAGACTGACAGATGACAATTAGCTTTGGTGTGCGTCCCACAAATCCTGGCGAGCATCACAAAACAAAGAGTGGGGAATCAAAAGCAGCTTTAATATGTGTGAATTTTTTTTTTTTTGCCAGTGTTCATATATGCCAAAGGTATTGTGCATTTCCCTCTGTGACATTCACAAGATGTGCTGTCTTTGAGAGGGACATCAAATACCTGTAGAGGACATGCCACACAGAGCTAAGTCAACGCCAATATTGTTCCCCAAAAGATAAAATCGTGTTTCCATTCAAATCAGGCAGTGCATGCTTCACAGCCGCACTAATAAAGAAAGAGAATGTGAAGGTGATTACCTCTTTCTTCCAAATTCCTCAAAACTTGTTTGTCCTGTTATGTTTTTTTTCTCCACTTTGCATCAGTCAAACGCAGAGCATGTCTTTCCAAATCAACAACAGCATAGATTATATAAACAGTATCCATGCAAATGTGTCAAAAAAGCATTTTTACTGAACTTTGTCACCCTTCATATCCGCTGTTGCCCTATACTGACAGCGATCAGAGGGAGTTCAAACGTTCTATTTTTGCTTGACGCCAATTAGGGTTTGGGCAAATTGTAACATCTTTGATCTGAGATCTAAATATGATCTGTAGCCTTGTACTACTACAATACCTCTTGGGACCAGAGGCGCTAACAGTATCATGTTGATAATTGAAGTGACTTTGAGCAGGGTTGAACTGTATAATAGGCTGGAGCAGGGAGAACTCACTGAGAAAGTATGTCAGGTTTCTCTCAAAGCCGAGAGTTCTGTAGAGGGGAAACAAGAGGCGATGCCGAACAAATAAACTCAATTAATTTTGCTCTTATATAATATGGATCAATCAGGAGCAATCATATAAAATCGCTTCCAAGCCTTAATATTTAATCACCTCAAGAGGCTGACATTAATGGCCTCTCCTCATTCCACAGATCCCTGTGATCAACATTCTGGCTTAGTTCTGTGCTCTCCACAGTTCACGCTGAGCTCACTTTGGAAGCTCTCACTCTCTCTCTCTGACCGTGTGTGTGTGTGTGTGTGTGTGTGTGTGTGTGTGACTTGGACTCCTGCCCGCAGCTCAGCCTCAGAGGTAATGAGGGAACTCAGTGTTAGCATGATTATCTCTGAGAGTTCCCCTCATCTCCCGACGCGCACCAGATCGCTACAGCCCTAATGGTAAAAACCCACCACTCCTGATCTCCCTGCGACTCCCTGACACCGTCCTACCTGCACAGGTTGCGGATAAGTCGCCTCGAGCCCTCCCCGCAGCCCGTCTGCTGCCTATTTGTAACACAGGTGCTATTTTCTGGATTATTTTGCAGCAGTTTCCCATCCTCTTTTTAAAGGGTAAAGGGCCTCCAGGGTGTAATTTGGGACCTAAGCCGCGTTTGGTGTGCCGTCCCACTGTGAATGCCTGACCAGATTTTATTGCAGTAAGATTAATACGCCCATCAGCGGTGAACTGAAGTCACACTCTTCTCATTATGGCCAGTGGTGCTTCTCAACTTTTTTTTTTTTTTTTTTTTTTTGTTCTCTCCCTATCACACTTTCCTTTTTTTTTGCCATGTCACAAGGAGAGCTGAGTATTTGGCATCTCATTTCATGGATCTTCGTTCGGCTTTTTCAGGGTGGATGTGGGTCGACATATGCAGAGGTCCACTGGGGGAATAGCAAAAGGGAGAGGGAGGGAGGGAGGGAGGGGAGTGGGAGAGATCAAAGTCTGTCATATCAACTGTGTGAGTCAGCCTACCAACATCGTGAGAGGCAGTGAAGACATCCTCCCAGACACAGAAAATGTCATCAAAATGCTGGCATTATAGACAGTGTCATCTATTTTTAAATAGAGAGTCAAGTAGAGGCTTATGTCAGCCTCCAATAATAGTACACTACTGATCCATTTATAAAGAGGCTTATAACTTGCTTAGTGGTGCTGTGAAATATTAATGCTTTATTTGAGGATGCGGTCAAAAGTTTCTCTTTGACAGGAGAGGCTGTCAAAGCTGTCAGTCAGAAGAAACAGACAAGACAGGAGGAGGGTACAGTTTGCATGCTCTAATGAACAGGAACTTATTAGCGGGAGTATGTCTATTACTGTCCCACTTGCCTCCCCTCTTTCATTAGCTGCTTATCACGCCCGTTAGTGTCTTCTTTAATACTTCACATTTTGATTAGCATATGATCCAAGGGGAAAGACGGAAAAATCATTTTATTAGTGTCAATTACTGCTACAAATGACAATTTCACTGCCTAAATTGCAATTTCACATTTCTTCCCTGTCAAAGAACAATGGCTGTGTAATTACAGTAATGAGAAGTGCAACAGAAAAAATTAATTATTCACAATCCTCTTCCTTTCTTGTTCTTTTGAACTCCGCCGTGTCTGTTTGCTTGTCATCTGGCTGGCTGTTTTAATCACTCGGCGAGGAGAAACACCGGTTGTGCGTGTCTCACAAGCCTCGTGTCCAGGCGCAGGAGTCCCAGAGCGTGGCATGAATGATGTAAAAAAGAACTTTTCACCTGCACAGTGTCCAGGAGCTGCACTGCACTTGGTGAGGTGGAGTGTGGATCTCTCCTCCGCCCGTAGGTGACACTGTTGTCTCACATACTGCTGGGGATCTCTGAGAGCAAGGTTATGTGATGAGTGAACAACACAGATGTGACATGAGAATATGTAGGCGATGAAACTTGCTTCCTGACAGCTACTGACTGCGATGCCAATGGATGGCGCTACCCATATAGGTTACAGTAACCTACATACTGCACCAGCTCCCGAGGGAAATATCACAGAGGTGTAAGAGGGATGCATGAGAGAGGAGGAGAGATGAGAGACGAGGAAGAGGGTCAGTGTAGGACCAGTTTGTTGTGACACATTACTGCACGGTAGCAGCCCCCTGTGTTTCAATTAACACATCTCAGAGACGCACCACCAACACAGTTAATCCTGGACATCAATGACTGATAGTCATTGAGTTTCTGACACTACTGCAGGTACAATACATCAATGAAACAGGCTGTCTTTCTACGTTGAGGCTGTCACCCCCAGCATGAAAGCACAGTGTTGTATTACAGGAGCATCTCGTAAACCCTGCTCATAACTACAATCAGTTATTTCCTAAGAATGTATTTTTGTTGCCAGCATATAACTGTGTGATGTTTGCACTTTGTACCTCTAAGAAACAATTATTATAGCTGCAGTCGTTTATATTTCTGCATCACCGATGGATCAAACTAATTGAAAGGGGTTGCGTGCAGTGACAAACCCACAGATAATTATCACTTGACTTTGCAGTTCCCCTCAGCTCTACAGAGCGGAGCTATCAACACTGACTGATTGTTTTGGTTTTGCATCCTCCAACTTTACTGTTTTGGTTCCCTCTCGCCGCACTTATGAGTTAAATATGCAGACAGCTGTTTTCAGCAAAAAAGCTCTGAAACTCACTATATATTCCCCGAAAGCAGACAGACAAAGTTTGCAGCTAGCTGAGGAACGTTGTCGAGTGTTTAGCAGCTAAAGAGCCTGATGTTTAACTCAGGAGTTGGTAGAGAGCAAAACAGAGAGACAAAGACAACGAAGGTTAGATTATTTGTGAAGTAGCCAAAAAGTCTGACTCCAAATAAACCCCGCCGGCTCCTGCCAGGATTGGGCTGGTAAATGCTAGATCGCTAGCAAACAAAACGTTTACCCTGAAGGATTTTCTGACTTCCCGAGTCTCATTACTGGCCAGCCTAACGTTTTAAGTTTGTTTATCTGGAAACTAAGTCTGTTAAAACAATGGGGAGGTGTGTGATTGTGTTCATGTGGCTTAACTCCTGGCTACATTAGCTGTTAGCTTGGAGAAAATGGTCCCTATGAAAGTGTTTTGCTGAGGAAGAAATGATTTGAATCACTCAGGGATCGGGGTTACGTCATTCTCCGAGTGATTTGTTCACCCAGTGATTCGTCACGTGGTAGACAGTCCCTCCCTGCACCCTGGCTGCCTTGCGACTCACAATTGATTCATCGTTCGCGTGGACCGAATCGGCAGTTCCACTCCCAGCCTGCACGCTCGCTGCTGAGCTCAACTGAACTGAGAAATTAACAAATCAGTTCTGGAAGTGATTCAGTTCAGTACGTTCACTCAACAGATTCGTTCTTTTGAACGATTCGTTCATGAACAACACAGCACTACCCTCCACAGCTCTACCCTTACAATCAAATATGGTCACCTCACCAGATGGAGACAGCCAAAATGCCAAACTCAAGGCTATGAAATAGAAATAGACAAACCAGTAGGTGATGTCACAAAAATTTGTGCGTGTATGCAGGTTTTTTTTAACGCGATACACCTGCTCAAAATAGGGGACAGGCTCCTTTCCATTGCCAGTAGACGAAAGCCCAGTGCATGGCTCCACAGCAGACGAGTATGTCTTTCTGTTTTTTTACTGGTGTGTTCCTTTGGAAGTCATGGATGGGCTGGAAAACAGGTTAGTAAAGAAGTAAAGCAGCATGGAGACCAGTGAAAATGTTATGGTGCTTACTTTTTTATATATATATTTTACTTATTCAGTCTCTAATTCAGATTTGGTACTGACTAACTTTGGATCAATGGTCGAATGCTGTTGTATTTCCATTTCCATTAATGCTGATCTGAGCCAGAGCCAATAAATACCTGTGACTACTGCAGAGTCATTGTAGATTGCACATTGTCACCTTCACCATTAAATACAAAAGCCAGATGTTAGCTGGTGTTAGTGGGGTTTTGTGCAGTGGGCAGATTGTATATCTGTCCGTGGAATATGACGATACAGTCAACAGGCTATTAGCTTAGCTTACCAGACTGGAAACAGACTGGAAACAGGGGAACAGCAAGTCTGGCTCTCTCCAAAGGCAAAAAGCCTACCACTAAACACATTATTATTATTACACTACAAAAGCCAAAGTGTGAAAACAACACCTTATGGTTTTATGCGTTGGTTTGTGTCGCACTTTTTCTCTACTGAATGCTCTGATCCAGACTGGTCCAGGTGCTATCAATCATCACATCTACTGTTACTCTCTGTAAGAAGGGTTAGTGTGAATGTGGGAGGTGAATAAACATTTCCAAAATGTTGAACCATTACTTCAAAGTGTTATTGGTTCTGCATTAAAGCTCAGTACCTCAGTATGATCCCATAAAAAAACACTGACCAGAGCAGAACTAAAATTCTAACACCATGACCAAAAGATTGGCGAAACACACACTCACAATACATGTCAGTCCATTAACGCTGACACCCATACCAGCAAAACAGCAGTGGGACAATATCAAACTGGGAATACGTGTTTTTAAATAGCTGAACTTTCCTCTCTCTCCCCAGGAGAAGAGAAATATTTCTTTTAGAAGAGGAACTGTCTGAGCAAAGAGAACAAAATCATGCTGCTGCATGCTTTCTAATTAATACATAACTATGTTAGGACTTGGCCGATGACTACTGGCTCTTATCCTCATTTAGCATTTCATTGTTGGGTCTTAAACTGCCATGGCTGAAGTGGATTAACTGAAAAAGTAGAGTGCTTAGAGAATTAGTATCTCAGGGCAATCAAAGATATAACATCAAATTATTGTACGCCAGGGCAACTTGACTTAATTTTCTTTAATATAAGTACAGTAACAGAGGTACTCTGCCTATCTGGAAATCATTATTCATTGTTAATACCGATGTGCTGGGCTATGAGTCATTTGATCTTATACAAAAAAGATTGACAAATAATAACTGAATGTTGTCTTCTTCTGAACTACAAGAACTACCAAACTGGTCTCAGTGTTGCCTAAACCTAACCACATGCATTAGTTGCTGGAGGAAAAAAAAACATCAATTCACACTGTTGTACTGACGTAGTGCGTTTATTTTGAAAGAGACAGTGCGTAAATGGTAAATTTCCAGTGAAAATGATAGTGTATTTATAAAGAAGACACTGCATGTAACAGGCATAACTTGACACAGCAGTGGAGTGAGAATATGTTGCTACATACATACTCTATCAGCAGTGTTGGGTAAGGGTTACTTTAAAGGTAATCAAAGTACGTTACTACGTTACTTTTTAAAAAAGTAACCAGTTACTTTACTGCATTACTCCCTGAGTAAAGTAACACAATTACTTTTAAAGTACTTTTGAGTATTCTACATTTCCTATTGGGCAATGGACCACAGGGTGCTAAGCCTACATTTTTTTGTCTCCAAAATTTAAGTTATGGACCACTTGCCCTTCACTGAGATCCAGTTCTCCCATCACAGCCGTCACTTTGACCAGTATGATCTGCTGCCGTAGACGACTGTATGACAACAACACCCCAGCGTTTTTAATATTTCCTCTAGGGATGTTACCACACAGAGTAAAAGGGGGAAATGATGGTGTGAAACAGCAGAGGCACTTTGTCAACCCGCTGAGTTAACGTTACTGTCATTAGCATCAAGCTAGCAAACAATGCTACATCCTCACGGTCGGACATAAAGTAATAACATTAACAAATAGCGGCGGGGCTTTTACTCACCACAACTGCAGAGGCTCCCAGCTTCATTTGAAACAGACTACATTATAGACGGTCCGTTATTTATTAATCCCTCTGTGTGTTTACTTTTCATCCGCTCCGTCTTTGTAAAGTTAACATATCGCACCGTCATTTCAAACTCAACACTTGTTTCAAATTAAAAGCCGCTCATAACCTCGGCTGAGAGAATCCCTCTATTTTCTAAATAGGCTTTTATTCTGAAACATTTGTCAGAACTTCCTGTGAAAGATACAGTAGCTTGACAGTTTACGTGTGGCACTTCAAATGTAGCTCCTGCCATTTGCTGACGCTTTTAGGTGACTACAACAACATGTCGGCTGGCACATGAACAGACACAGTGACTCAAATAATAGTGAAAGTAATAAAAACAGGACAAGAATAATCCGATGACATCACACATGCCGTGAAAGACGACCGGGGATAATTGGTGAGTACCAGCGTGTAGCGTGTACCAGACATAATGCAAGTCCTGAGTCTGAAATATGTCTGTCAGTGGGTCCTACTCCACCTATTTAGACTCCACCGTAGACAAGGGCGGCATTTCTCCGACCACATAGAGAGCCACAAGCTCCGTGGCTTCTTTCAGACTGAAAAGTAAAAGTGTGTAGGAGCTGAAGGACCAGTGTTCTAAAAGTAACGGAAGTAACTGATGTCTTGTTTGAAAATGTACTTAAGTATTTGATTACTCAAACAGCAAACTAACGCCTTAGATTACTCGTTACTGCAAAAAGTAATCAAAGTATAACGCGTTACTTTGTAACACGTTATACCCAACTCAGTCAATATGTATGGTAATAATATATTTATTTAATCTACCTTTTTTTCCAAATAGGTCACTTATTATGGTACAAATGCTTTTAAAAAAGAGATTTTGCTGACTAAAATCAAAAGTCCTTTAATATAGGGTTTTATTTGTACAACCCAGTATTTAAAATAACTGAAGGTTACTGCAGAGTATGAAACTGAATAGGATTTACATAGGAGACCAGCTTAATTAGAGGGTACAAGGCTGAGATGCTAGTCAGTGCGACACTTCTAGATCTCGATAGACAATCTGCAAGGTAAAATCTGCCAATATTCCTACAAGAGTGAGTGCAATGCAAGGATACTGGCCCCCACTTTGATGAAATCAGTGTTGAAAAGAGAGTGGCAGTGCAACGGACATTAAAGTACACGAGCTGCCTGATTGTGTAATTAGTCGGGTGTTGGCAAGGCTTATGGGTATAGCAGTTGCCATGGAAACATACAGTATGCATGCCATCTTTGTCCACTCCTCATAAAAAAAACCACCTTATTTGGTACAGGTTGTCGCCAATCAAGAAGTAAATGAAATGTGACGAGCAGCTAAATTTAGAAAGATCAGTTGTTGAAGGGAAATTTCATGTGAGTACCGGCTCTAAAGGTTGAACCACACTATCAGCAAACCACCTGTGTAAGCAGGGGGCTGATATTCTGGTCTTAGTGAATTAGCTGTAGTCCCTTCAGAGCTATCAACCTTTTCCTCAAATTACTAGATACCCCTCGCTGGGTGCATATGATCCTGGTATTATGATAATTCAGGGAAACCACATGTCGGAGGGCAGATTAATCAATTTTGACCCTTTCCTGCTGAGTTCTAGCTGCTGCTATACTGAAGCATAGTTTCACACTCTTTACAGGTGAACATGAACACAAGGAAATAACATCAGAAATCAGCAGGTTCCCATGATAATGAGGTGTAATATTCGTAGTCTGTCATATTCTATTGTTGAAAGTGACAGTAGGGGAGCATGGGTTTTGGCTTCTGTGAGTAGTAGAAGTGGTATTTATCATATTGTAGGAAATCTGTTCACACAGTTGCCTTGTGGGCACTTAACTCCCATCTGGGGACCTGGAAGCCCGACTCCACATGTTTAAAGGCTAGGTTCAGATTTCAAGTCTACAATATAATACCGGTACCCACATCTCCATTGTAAGAGTTATAGGTAGCCATTATCATTCCACCTGTCCATATGGCTCTCAAGTGATCCCTTCTTAGTGTGACTCCAGTGTGACAGATGGGGGACAAAATCCATTGCATTCTGTAGTGAAGCTGAAGCTAATGAGTTTTCAATAGTCTGGGTTAGCCAAATCAAATACCTTCCAAAGTTGGTCTATTTGGTATGTCTCTTTATGTTATACACCCCTAGGACTACATTTTCCCTCGCCTCTCACACTGCCTGTCACTAAAAGTCACTGTACAGCCTGTTGATTATATCTTTAATGTTTCCAGCAGCTGTAATGTTGCAAAGTGCTGCACATACTTTTGCTGACAGTAACAGGTTGGACATTAATGCTAGCTAAAACACGTTCTTCTTTTAATTGGTATCATCCCTCACACTGGCTGCCAATCACTGCTTTTGACGTGTTACACAGTTAAAAGTCATATGCGTGTACGGCATCACATTGATTTCCCTTGAAGGTTTTTTAAATTGAACTAAATTTTTAGCAAGAGTTTGCCTGTTTATTAGGAAATGGATGTGCAATACGTACCAATACACCCAATTAAAAATGAATTCATAACTTTTTGTACAGGCCCAGTTGAATATTGCATCAATAATGTGTGGTTATCACAAAATCCCAAGTTTGTATTTGTCTTCAATTAAGTCCCGCAAAGGCTGCAGATTGATCTCTTGTCAGAAAGACTCCTTCTTCAACTATATAAAGAGCTGGAAAGTCCCTATGGGGCAGATGGGAGAGGAAGTGGATGGGTCCAAAAACCCCAGACTTTCACCCAGGAGCCCGCTGTTCAGTTCCCATGTGAGTTTTAATCTAAACCATGATGGGGTTTTTTTCTCACCCTATTCATGCACTTTTGTTACACAAGGAAATAAACATAAAAACAAGGTGTTTTACTGATGCTGTAAGATTATTTTGAAAAAAAAACATGTATCAAATTAACACTGTACATTTTCTGAAAAGATGAAAGTATATTTTGACAAGACACAACAAGTGTAAATTGACATGCCATCCCAGAATGTCAACAACACATGCAGAAGGTTACCTAGCGTGTCATATTTACATGTGAAAGTCTGCTGAAAGTGGTGATATAATACCATTGCGACAACAGCTTGAGTCCATGTTTTATTCCCTGTCAGCTGATGTCAGTCAAACATTCTAATAACAAGAAATACGAAGGGACCCATTAAGAATGTTTGTGTTGTCAAGGTTGAAACGGTCTATAAATACGGCAATAAAAATGAGCTCCTAAGTAAAAGTAGCACTTATTCCCCCAGTAATAGAGCTATTTTTGTGTCTATTGAGTTTTCTCCCTGATCTGTGTTACACTACAATAGTTCATCATAGTTCATTAAGAATCAATTAGCAGAGATGAAAGCAGTGGCTGCAGACAGCACAAAGTGGGATTTTACGGAGACAAACAGACAAACAATAAATTCATAACTGAGTCCAGTTTGCACACTATAACTTAATGATGTGTTTCCAGGCAAAAACAAATAGACAAAACAGAAAAGATCATTTTAACACAGGACTGGATTTAGTATCTGTCAATAACTGCCGCTACTTAAAAGACTGAAGAGCTGCAATTACAGTGACCCCTCCTACTGACCATCACCTCCTCAGTATAGCCTACACTATTTGCTAACCTTTTCCCCCACACAAGCAGCCAGCGATGGATGATCGAGCGAGAGGCAAACAGAAAGTGATGAGGAGAGGGATAAAAGGAGTGTTGTTCCAGAACATGTGAATAACACATTTGGTTTCTAAAAGTGAATAATGTCTAAAGCCCTCCAGCCTGCCATCCCTACCTTTCCCTTTCTTTTTGTCTCACTCTTTCTCTCTCTCTCTCTCTTTCTGTCTCCATTATGAAGTTAATAGGTTCTCAGCGGGGAAATTTAAACTGTAATTTGAAAGCTTTTCTGAACAACTTTGACAGTTGAAAAGTGGTACACTATGCCACCTGCGGAGCGAACAAACGAGGGGAAAGAAGGAGGATGTGAGAAACGGTATAGAAAGAAATGAGTGAGTGAGGGGAGGAGAGCAACAATTAGCATTCCTGAGGCTGCATGTGTAACTAATTACGTGTGAGCATTGTGACAGGGAGGCTGTTGAGTGCAGTAATGGGATCCCTGCTGCTTAATGAACATGTCACAGGCTTTTGTCTGAGCTGAAGGAAAGAGACAGTGCTTGATGACCAGTGGGTATCCTACAGACGTTGTGCGGGTTGCATGTGTTTTTGTACGTTGTGCAAATTGTCCAGGAGAGAACAGTCTTTTTCTCTTGCATTAACATTGACATTCAACATACAGTGTTCCATAGCTACATTCAGGAGACTCTACCTACTGTTGCATTAGGGCTTTTATATTTTCATACTGTGAAGTAGAAAAATTTTGCCCTTTAGATTCATGTTTCTCTGTAAATCAGTTCTCTTGATAATCAGCCTTGCATGTTAACCACTAAAATGTTAAAAAGAATCCCTGAAAACTTTTTTAATGGTGGAGTGAACTAATTACATGAGAGCGTGTGCACACTGCTCAGCCTGTGAGAGAGACGTCTATAGAGAAAGGAGAAGGTAATGAGCTATGTATGGATCTAAATCTTGAAGTCTACAGAGACTTTTAGACTTCTAATCTTTGCCTTTATAAATAATGATTGTTAATCATTGTTGTTCCAAAAGGCCCGCTCGCCGGCTTTGTCTTGATCGATAAGGGTTGCAGTGTTTGCATGCACAATATCATTGTATGGGAAGTCAGTGGGTATTGGGTATCTGGGATCTCCTACATGACATTTCGTGGTTAAATCAAGAAGAAAAACAGAAGTGTTTAAAGTTGTAAACTGGCAGCTAACGGCATGGTTCTAGGTATGGCAATGGCAACACATTCTCACTCTGACTTTGTCACATAATGATGTTTGGTCATGGACTTTCCATGTCCAGATATGACGTGCAAGGTACCCTGGGTGTGTTGGTTGTTGACACTGCCTGTTACATGCATTGTCTTTTTCCAAAATACACTTCCATTTTCACAGGAAATTTACCACGCATGCAGTCTCTGTCAAAATAAACACACTATGTCGGTACAACACTGCGAGTTGACGTCATTTTCCTTCAACAACACACACGTGGTTGGGTGTAGGCAGTGGTGTAGTGGTAGTTGATGAAGTGAGTGTTCTACTAGGTAGATAGGTAGGTTACTGATGAGGAAGTGGGCATACTCTGTAACTGGATAGAGAAAGAACCCCATATACCTGAGTATACCCTCCACTACACCACTGGGTGTCGGCAACGAAAGCACGTGGTTGGGTTCAGGAAAAAAGAACAGGGTTTAGCTTTACAATCTTACTGGAAGTGAATACGGTTGAAAGTTGGCGGTTGTTGGACCCATCCACCACCTCGCCCGCCCACGCTACTGAGACCTTTGTTGCCTTAACTTTCACTTGTGTCAACTTCTCTCTTGTGCTGCAGCGTATCCCCCTGACACTGCTCAATGGCAACTGGCCATGAATCATGCCGAAGTGAAAGCGCGGCTTCTTTCACAGGTTTCTGATGCCAGAAGTTATTGCCCAAGCACCGGATTTTGACGGTTGATTGGGAATGTTGGTTTGTCGGTCAGTTGGTCAGTCCAGCTCCTTAGTTAAGACTTAAATATCTCAGCAACTGTTGGAAGTTTTCCTGAGGATAAATCCGACCCAGCACCAGCAGTAGGTCACAGTTTTTACTTATCCACTGGAAATGTGTGCAGGCAATCACTGTTTAGTGTTAGGCTGTTCATTTTTAGGTATCAGTACTGGATAGATTGCCACCACACACATACCATGTCCCATTCATAACTTTGACTTTTATGCAGCGTCATCATCAGGTCAAATCTCAATTTGCCCATAGTTTGCTTTAAGACTGACTCCTGTAAGTCGAACATTCAAATCATCAGTCCACCAAGTGCTCAAGTCGAGTGTGCAGTGTTTTTCTGGGGACATTTGGGAACATATACTTGAATATTTGTAGAATTATATCACTGGTAATGATGAACCTACAGAGAATTATCACCCGAATCTGCAGTTCCCCCAGGCTTTGACGATTTTACAGGAGGCAATTTATTTTTTGCTCACAGATACAACAGTGCTTTGCTTGGAATAAGAAATAATAAGAAAACCTTAATGTTTTAGTGTAAATGATAAAACCTAAAAACATCTGACACATTAATCAAAAGCATCTGAAAGCAAATGTCCTCACTTCTCTTCATATAGTTAATTGAATCCGCGCAGTCACCAAATCTATTCCAAAAACATATCCATTTTCTTATAAATGTCATCCCTGCGGAGGAATGCTGCTAATCTACATTTCCAAAGTTTGACAAGTCCTCTTAAAAGGTAAAATATATACAATGTAGAGAAGCTCCTCAAATACAATTAAGTCACCATAATCACTTTCTCGAGACGACAGCGAGAAGAGAAAGATTAATGGTGTGGAAGAGCTGTGAGGGAGGGGACGTATTCTTCACCATCTTGCCCCTCTCGCTCACTTCCTTTCAGCCCCCATCCTTTTGAACAGCTGAAAAGTCTGAGATACATTATTGGAGCTAATCAGAGTCGAATGAGGAAAGCGCTGAGGTGAGACAGCAGAAATTACCTCCCTCCTCAGCCTGCCTGTTCTCTGTGCCCTCTTTCACTGAGCCTCTGTCCACATGTTCTCTGATAGAGGCTGAGAGATAAAGGTGGAGGGAGATGATGATGGCGGAGGTGCAGCTGAGGTGTAGTCATAGAGCTGCGACTATTGCGCTCTTAACTCAAGGGGGCGATGAAATGACTCTCTAATACAATGAAGCGAGAATGAAAAGAAATGAAGGTTACAATAGAGGGTGATTAAGACTTAATATATTCAATTTTTCTCTTTTGTCGTCCAGATGGTGCCGAAGCCCCTCTAAACAACACGCTGATGAGTTCACAGAATTTACCTTAAACAGTAATCTAGTACAACATCTCCTCACATAATGATGAAACACAACATGGTCGGCTTCATAGTCACTCCAGTCCGCAATTAAGCTTATGTGGGTGTCTGTCTGTGCAGAGCTGAAAAGGGATCACAGCCTCCTCTGCGTTGGGGGTGGATGTCCAGAGGTAGAAGGAGGATGACAGGTTGGAAATAATTGAGCCTGTGCCCTGGCAGATTTCCTAAATCGAGATTTGGTGCCAGGTGGAGTCAGCAACCTCCTCCATGCCTACAGTAAAAACACTGCAAGATTTCCACTTAATCGCATCCATCATATCAGCAGTTACAGAAAATCTTAACTTCCTCATTCCTGCCGCTGAGATGCGTTTCCTCATTCCCTTGAGTTGCATGTTGCCCGTCTTCCCTCTCAGCAGAGGCTTTCTGATGTTCGGGGAATAATAAGCAGAGTGAGACCGGAGCGGTAAAAACTGGATAAAGGGCTGAATTTAAGGTCTGAATGCTGATCACAGAGAGGTTAGATAAAAGAAGTTGGTGGGAGTTTGCTAATTTGGAGTTTCTATGCTGACAGGAGGAGTCCGAGCTCAAGAAAAATGAAGCTGACTTCAAACGATCGTTTGTGGTGTTTATGAATCCTTTGTAGTTTATTGACTGGCCATTATGTAACAGCTAAGGGTGTTTGTTTGACACAAGTTTGAGAGTAGATGGATAAGTCCACTCACCCACCCACACACATTCGATGCTTACACAAACAAACAGCATTTCCCTGTGATGCGAGCACCAGTAAACTATCACCTCCTCAGTATCTGTCACCTCTGAGGATGATCACCAGGCTTTGCAAAGCAGTGACAGCCCCTCTGCCCGTTCTCATTGTCCCTGCTGGCAGCCCACTTCTCCCCCTGTCCCCTTGCATTATCTCTTTACACATGGCGCTCCTAGCCTACGGACGGACAAGAGGGCTTAAAGAGGTTCATTAGGATTTATTTTTGTTCATTTTGTGGTCCGCCTATGGAGTGTTATGGTGCCTCGGCAGCAGGGCTGACCCTGCGGTTCAAAACGCTCTAACAGCCCATAAACAGAGACAAGGCCTGCAGATGACAACCTGCCACTGCCCGGGCTCCGTCATCTGCAGCTCACCAAGCCCTTTAAATAGGTGTCTGGGGTGTCATCGTCTCTGAGGGCTGCCTTATGGGGAGGTGTATAATAAAACCAAGACTATAAACCTGAATGTAAGTGGCACAGCCTTGCCTGCGGTGCATGCTGCAACTTTTGAGCAGCAGCAGCAGAATGCGGACTGTGTTAGTCGTATGAGAGAAAAAGGGAGACGGAGGGTGGGGTAAGAGAGAGACGTAATGAAAGAGCGGCTTTATGACATTAAGAGATGGCGGCGGTAAATCAGCATTAATGCCAGACTGATGCATTCTTCATGCACGCTAGGATTTTGCCATTATTGTAAGGTTGTCCACCTGTAGCTGTGCTGCATGGCAGATTATAATAGTGCCTTATGATATTTGCATTATGTGCATTTAAAAAGACTTAAAAAAGTGACTGAAAATTTAATGTAAACACAACACTGATTGATTCTGTCCACCAAAACCCTCAGAATTCTTAGTCATAAATCTCCAAACAGTGATTTTTTCGCTCTCTGAGCTTTACTTTGTTTAAGGTTGTGTTCCACCACAGTCAGAGTACTTGGCAGTTCGCACAGTCTGGCCAATAATGATGTTTGCTGTGTTCACAGTGCTGCGGAGAGATAGCCCGTCTTAAGCTTTGTTTCTTTTTATTTAAAAAAAGGCTTGTCTTCCAGCAGCTATAAGTGTGTACAGCAGTTTGATTCAGGGAGAAGAATGGCCAAGAGCCATCTGCCAGAACCAGAACATCATAAGCAGCTGCTGTGCTTTTATGCATATGTTGACTCTTTTTTTTTTAACATAATGTTGTTGATGTCTTGACCCTCGCATCCAGATGGAAGCATTCAAGTGGCTGGGAAAATAATAAATAAGGGAATGGAGGCTATTCGCAGTCCTCCCGCTGATTTATGAATGCAAATGCTGTAAAAGGGCTGGTGGAGGGATTTAACGAGCTATGTGTTCTGTGTATCTGCGGAGGATGAATGACTGATGCAGTTATTTTTCCCTTCAAACCTCCTTTCTCCATGATGTGTAATAGTGATGGCAAAGGGGAAAAGGGTGAGGGAATGATGCACTGCGTTACACAACTGGTGGCAGATCTTGTTCTCTTTCAGCTGCCTCTTTGTGGCGTATTGTTAACCACCGCATGGGTTGCTGTATTTGGGCTTCTTCCACCATATCTGCGTAATGACCACGTTCCTGTAAAGGGTCCCTGTGAGAGTCATTATCCCTGATGCAATCGTCGATGACAGGGGGAAGGGGATGAAGAGGACGGATGTAAGATGACAGGCGCTGTGCTTTGTGATGTCCCCCTCATGTCTCCAGGGGGGAGACTCACAGCCAATGCTCGTACAAAGAATCCACAGAGCAACAAAAGTAATCAGGCCTCTTCAGCTTCAAACTCAGGGATTATGTTTTCTTTTCACGGAAGCCACATATTTACTCATTGATGTGCTCCTTGAAGGGCAGCCTACCAGTTGTGTACAAGATAACATCCAGGTCACTGGGGTTTAGAGGAAAGCCTCCTCACACACCACATGTTCTATGACATTTGGATATGATGTTTCTATTGTGAAGGGGCTAAAGCCATTACTTCACCCAAGGGCTGTGTGCTTCACGCAAGGCTTTGTTTTGGGCTTTGTATGCATCAGCAGGCTTTTTTTCTCATTGTGAAAATTTTCTCTGCAGGAATCAAAGAGCACCCACGTTCAAAATCATTTTTAAATAACTTTAAACCCATCAGAATGCTCACAAAGTATGAACAAAACCAGTACTTACGCATAGGATATACAGTTTGTTTACTTACTTTAATGTTAAAGGCACAGTTCACCCTTAATCAAAAATACATATTTTCATTCTGACCTTTAGCACTGTTTATCAATCTAGATTGTTTTGGTGTGACTTTGAGAGTTGGAGATATCAGATGTAGAGATGTCTTATCTCAAATGTAGTGGAACTAGATGCCAATCGGCTTGTAGCGCTCACAGCGCCAAAAATAGATTTACGAAACTCAGTAGCGATGTCTCTTTCCAGAAATCACTACCAGGTTACTTGAGGTAAGCGACAGACCATGGAACTACTTTCTGGCAAACTACACCTGCCTACACTACTACAAACTGTATCCTGGCGCAGAAGGAAGCGTGTACTCGTGACAATGCGAGATGTAAGCATTAATGCTGTCTTCCTTGGCTAAAGGCTAGTTCACATTATGTCATTTTCACCCTTATTTTGCATCGTGGAGACTATCCTAATGTTCTGAGTGTTCATACCTGGCGACGTGTGTTTCTGTCACTGGGAGTCTCGCCAGCTGCGTTCCGACCTGTGTGTGCACACCACAAGATTTCTCCACCAAGCCCTCGCTGACAGAGCCGCAGATAACGCGGTGACGTCACCAAATTATGTTTTTTAATTTGGAGACGACACATCGTAAAGGCATTGTTGTTGCTTGCCGGCTTGCTATCATGCGTTTGAATAACTCGTAGGCTCGTTCACACATGAGGACTCGTCTGCTGACTCACCTCCGACCCAAGGTGGCTCTCAAGATCCTCTGCGACGTCAAAATCGCGGTGAAAATCGTGTAATGTGGACTAGGCTTAAGCTGTAATGCTAGCTAGCTCAGTGGTGCTAAGTGAGTTAGCTGTAGATCCATCCTTCTGCACAGTGATACAATTGGCAGGTGTAGTTTGACAGAATGAAAACAGTTCCAACATGAAACTGCTCATAGCAAGGTCTGTGGATTATTTTGAGAAACCAGGTCATGATTTCTGGACAGAGACATTGCTATTGAGTTTTTCAAATGTATTTTTTGGAGCTGTTGGCACCACAAGCCGAGTGTCATCTAGTTCCATTACATTCAAGAGAAGGTAAACATCTCTACGGCCAATATCTCCAACACTTGGCAACTGAGACCAAAACAATCTCGACTGATAAACAGCAGGTAAGAGGAAAAATATTTGATTTGGGGGTTAACTGTCCCTTTCCCACATTTAACCCACAAAATTAAACCATATCTCCAAATGAAGCTCAGTCAGCTGACTATGGGTGCTCCTGCTCCCGGTTAGCCAATCAAACTTTGCCACGATCTACTTCAGCCATTCATGTTGCTGCCAAACTTTGAAACAAATTTAATGTCAACTTGTCAAGTCAATGTCATCAGTGACATCAATGTCAAGTTGTCATAATCAAGACAACCCAAACAATGTCAACTTGTCATTACAAAAAACGAATGACCCTTCATGACAGCAGTCATAAACGTTTATGATATGTACATAATGTTTACGACAATTTCATGACAGTGTCATGTCATAGTGATGACAGTGTCATGTCACTCTTATGTAGATACCTTCAAGTAAAGTTACCAAATATTCTTTCTCTCAGAATGAGTCTTTCCTGATTGAACTAATTGTGTACATATGTCACTCATCTGCATTCCAAATTTACTAAATTCTCATACACACATTTAATGCCAGGAATTCATTTAAAGTAATGTGAAGGTCATAGAGTTTAGTGCCGTCTGTGGCGTTCAGGGAGGTCGATGAGGGAAAAGTGTTTAAATTGATAGGACAGGTTTGTATCCCTTTTGATGCTGGAAGTCGGCATTAATATTTTTAGGATGTAACATTGACTATGACATGCCCCTAATCTTGACCAAGAGGCTTTAGTTGCATTAAATTAACCTAACGCTAATCAAGTTTTATTAGCCATGTGCAGATTTTGTAGCAATAAACGTCAGTGGGGAAGATTTTGCAGATAGATGATTCTAAGAGAGACCATTTTGTTTGATAAGTTGATAAAAAATGGAATCTGAGAGGCATTATGTCTCACCCAAATGCATTTGGCTGATGCAAACTACTTGCATATAAATGTAAATTCACAGGAGAAAAGACTGCAGGAATTATACCACACTTGAGAGTACAGCTGGAGATGTTTGTGTATGAATTAGCTAAAATATTTTGCCTTGTTTTCTCTTTACAGCTGGCTAAGTTGCTGTGCTGTAGGGAGCCATGTTTTCTTATATCAGCCGGGCTGCACGGCCAGGCTGTGCATGCTGACTCTGTACTTTGTCAAAGTGGTTCTGTATTTAATGCAATTCTCTATAGTCAGGTAATCTGCCACTCTGTTCTGTCTTTTTTAGGGCCGCATAGCACAGCGTTTTTGCTCTGTGCTTTTCCCTCAGTGTTCAAATAAGTGTTGAAGTTTTGTTGAACTGTGGCAATTTGGTTCAGTCTCATTGGTTTGAGGGTCCTACTGAGGCACAGAAGTGAACTGGTGTCAGGAGCATTTAAGAGAGGAGGCTTTCTTTTCTCAGCTCATCTCTTGGTTTTATAGTTCTGTGCTGAAACAAGTGACTGTGTCTGGTGTTAAGATGTAGCCATTGTTGGCTATATCTGTTTGAATCCACTTAAGCAATGGGTATGTATTTAATTAATCTCATTTAGTGTCCGAATTCTTTCATGCACTTGCAGAATACCTTTGCAGAGCTTTACAAAGACAATTTCAACTTGGTATTTGACTAAAACATGTGAATCCTTTCACTGATATTTCAGTACCATGAGCCTGTATCATTAACTGCATTCATGTGATGATGATGCACATACTGTAGCAATAAAAATCTCATTAAAAATCAAAATGTCATCCTTTCACCCAATAAATTAGTTATAGAAATCCCTATCATTTTCTTTGTCTGAGAGCACAGAGAAAGGAAAGGATGCAATCCACAAGCGTAAGCACGAGTTATAGTGATGTGTGATTACAGCATGTGCATTCAGGATTGGTTCAATTTCACATTACTGCAGATTCAGACTGGAATTTGAATATAAATGACATAGAATGCCCTGCATGCCTGTTCACTCAGTGCGGGACGGAGCTCTTATTACATCAGAGCTCAGTTCAATACATTATGTTAACGTGTAGATAGTTGGGGTTTTAACAGTTATCCATTTTGAGTGTCTGCAATTTAAAAGTAATAGTATGAGTAAAGTAATGTCTCCATGTGTGGATCTTTTGGGGATATCATTATTTTTGTGATTTTTTTTTTCTGTTTACTGCCACTAAAGTCTTGCTTTCATTCCTCTTAGCACTGATGCCAAGCCTCATGCAGTTATGTATTGATTTCTGGTGTGTGCTTGGGTGTGTGTGGACTGGATAAATACATAGCTGCATATCAGTCTCTGTCATGTTTTAACTCCTATTTAAATCTATGCCTGTACGCAGGGGTCTGACTCTGGGTGAGAAGGAACTGTGAAAGGTTAGATCCTTTGGGAAAATGCTAAAAATATAATTTAGGAGAGCAGTTAGAGGATATACATTATGGATACTATGAAAATTCGCCAGTGTGAAAGCAATAACTCACAGCCTCAGAGATGGTGTTCATAAGCGACTGAGTTCAGAAGCGAGGCATCATGGGGCAGTCTTGGCACACTGACCTGAAAATGTTTAATTACGCGGTTGTTTTTGTCTCCTCGCCTAATAGCGAGTCATTATCTTGGACTGTGTTAAGAATCTGGAAATAACAACAATTAATTTGTGTCATAACAAAACAAACATAATTAGCAGGGGTAAGGTGGTGACAAGGATCTCCAGCGCGGTTCTTTCTCTGTACGGCCCGTTTCTGCGTTCGGCGTGATGGTCATTAGGCAGAGAGTGCAGGTTGTTGATGATTGGCTGAGTTTGGCTCAGCTGACTATACAGCAACATTTGCCTTATCTGATTGCCAAGGAGATGCTTCTATCAAAGGCACCGATCGGGGTAGCTGTGCCCTGCAGGAATCAAATAAGATATGTGTGCTTAGTAGCATCTCTGCAGATTAGGCAGCTGAATAAAGAGAAAACTATGAGGGAGATAAAACAGGTGTGAGATAAAATGGCACCCCGGAGGAACATTTCTTGCAGGCCTTGACAACTCAAACACACATATGTTCATGCACATGAATGCACAAATGCTCTGCACAAACACACACATATATGCACTCACAGCACATGCGTTCTACACTATTCTGCATGTACTCACACACACGTTAACACAGTCACATGCAAAATAAAGTACAAATACCTACCTCTCTCTCTATATATTTAATATGATTATTGCAGCCATATGGCTGGGCAGAACTGGATGTTAGAGGAAACAGAAGTGGGGGGGAAGGTGGCAGGAAAGAAAACGGCCTCCAATAAGAATATGCATTGGAAGCTTTGTTTATGACCTTGACCGTGACATTGCTGCCTCACCTCACTCGATTCCCCTCACGCACACAAATGTAAAGTACTGTAAAATCTCAATCCATCAAACCATATTCAACAGACTTCTTGTAAAGCATTCCAAGGGTACATTTATATGAAACATTAAACACTGCTTGGCTAGCTTTGGGTTCCTATTTACCTGCACTTCAGCGTGACCCCAATTACATTAGGTAAACTGCTGATTCAAACAACAGACTTTTAACAGACTATTAAGAATAGTGGTAATAACCCCGACTGAGCCCGGAGTAGCAAAGTGAAGGATTTCTGCATGATATCCTCGTGTGATGCAGCTACTCTCTGATTAAAATTAAATCGCGCCACATGTCTGTTTCAGTTGTCTCAGTAATGATGATCTGTGACAGTTTGAGCGAATAATTTGCATCTGAACGCTTGGATGTATGTTTCATGTCTGCTGCATGTAATAATCAGTCATCTGAGATGAACACAATAGACTGGTAATTTATTCTATCCTGCAGCGCATGACGTATAATATGTCAGCTATTAAAGTTCAAGTTGTGACTGTGCTAAAATCAATTATTAAGGTAACATTTCTTCCCGTATAGCTCGTGTCTGACAGCCGGCTGCCTCCACAGGTAAAACATATAAGGGGTAACTTAGGGTTACAAAAGTGGCTGAGATGATGAACTTAAGACAGTGGTAATGTAAAAGGGTCACACAAGTCTGGGATGATTTATTACCCTTTGTCTCTCTCTCATTGTGACATTGAGGACTGTGATGTACAGCGTTTCACTCTCACTGAGAATTCCATTGTCTTCTAATGTGGACGATTCCGCATGGGTCGTACGGGACGGCTCAAGTGCTGTCAAGCTGTCCTTTATTTCACACATCAGCGGTCCCTGCGCCTTCAGTATTACAGGCATGACGTGAATGCTTTTTGGATGGTTGATATATTATAATACTCGCAGATAAAGGCGCAGCGCACAATTGGCTGCACATGAAATATGATTCACCTATTATGATATCAAGAGCAGAGAATAGTATGTCATGTCAGACCCCGCGTCCCATCTACATGCTCTAGAAAAATGCATCTGTGTCGGTTTTTATAAGTAATGTGCGTTAGGCTGAGATAAGTGATTGTAACACGTCGTCTTTGTGGCACTCCCCGGGGGAATGCAATGAATAAATCACGTTTTATTGAATATACCAGGCTTTATTTGAGGCCGTGCTGTTGCTCATTATGCGATTATAGAAGTTAACTTTGAGAGCTTTTTCTAATATGCACCTTTTCGGCGACCTTCAAGAGGAAAAAGTCAACACCCGCATGAAAACAACTTCTAATTCCCCCGGCGCTGGGAAGTTACGTCTCTTTGAGAAACACTGCTCTTTTTATCACCTTGGTTTTTTTTTTCCTGATGTGCAAACGCAACATTACTTGGCCATCACTTCCTCTGCACTCTGTCTTTGTCGCTCTCCACATTCCTTATTCGCTGCCCCTTCGCTGTTGCTCCCACTGCAGACACCTAATGCCCCTCGTCTTCCACCTGGTGTCCTCCAACACGTACCTGCCCTTAACCGGAGAAGCTGCCACTCGGAATTTGTCTTATGTCGGGAATGTAGTCTTCCACTTCCTAAATCAGTGGTGCAACACTTCTGTATGGCAACAACACACCATTAGTGGTCTCCAGTCAACATGTGCACTTTCAAAAGGCTGGCAAAGAACACCGCAGGGAGTTATACACTCTCAATGTGTGTGTGTGTGTGTGTGTGTGTGTGTGTGTGTGCGTGTGTGCTTTTTTCACCTGTAAATCCCCTGAGAAAAAACATTCACTCCATAAGAACACAACACTGAGGGCTGGTCACACCTCATTAATCAACCAGGAATCCTTGTTGTTGTTTTTTTTTTGCTGCCGTACACCTGTATCCTTTGTAACAATCTTCACAAAATCCATCAACACATAAGGAAGATACAAAGACTGGTCTGTCTGGTGTGTGTCTATAGAGACACACACACACCCATGCACACATACACGAGTGTGCAGGAGTAAGGTGAAACAAGCTTGATTTAACCACAGCTTCCACGTCTCTGTCCTTCCCCGTGTTCTCCTTGTGACTACAGTCCAGGTCAGCCCAGATTTATAATTGGGTCCAGGGTGGGACACAAGGTACGTAGATAATGGGACATCTCCAACACACACACACACTCACACACACACAACCCCACCTTCACCTATCATTCTCTCTCTCTTCAAGGCTACACACAGTCTTTCCCCTTGTGTGTGTGTGTGTGTGTGTGTGTATCTCGTGAACCTATTAAGAAGAAAGCTAATGTCCCATTATGCTCACCAGGACGACCACCTATTAACCATGATAAAATGACCTCTGACCACACCTTGACTGACGACACAGTTCAAGGCTCCCTCTGTGTTCATGTTTGGCTTCCTACTGAAGCTGCTACATACAGCTGTCTTATATCCCGGTCTCTCTGCGGCTTGCTGCAAAGTCCTCTATTCCTGACTCTGCCATAACCACAAGGCCGTAAACAACAGGCGCTGTCTGAAGACGAGAATGAAAGCTGAGTGTGAGTATTCACCTTCAGGTGAGGTGGCACTTCACACAATCCAGCGTGGGAGCGCGCGTGTGCTTTCCTGCGTGCGGTTCCTCTCCTGCGTGTTTGTGCTTGTGTGACTGAATTATTAATACTTGACAAATGACAGCCATTTTGCACAGGACCCTCCGCTCGACATCGATTAAATATAAACAATGAGCATGTGTGAGCGAATGTGTTTCCACCACTGCCACTGGAGCTGCAAGCCACTTTTAGCTTTGGTTGGAGGGGAGGCAGAGATTGTGGTTGATGGCAAGAGGGCGAAATTTATAGCACACGACAGTCACTTGGTATGCAGGGAAGGGACAGGCAAGACTGTTTACACATAATTGTTCCATCATCATCTTCTCAGAGATATGCTTTTGTTTGTAGGCTTCTTTTTTTTCTCTCTTGTGTGCTTCTGTGTGTATCTTTGTGTGCTTGCGAGGGAGAAAAAAAGTCGAGGCTGAATGGCAGGGAAGGTGGGGAGTACAGAGTGAAAATGGAATATCAAGAACATATGAGTGCAAATTTGTGTTTGTAAGAGGGAGGAAGAGGAGAGGCGAGAGTGAGCAGAAATGGAATACAGAGTGTATGACAGCACTTTGTTTGTGTGTGTCTGCGTGTGTCCATGTGTTCACCTGTCCACGTTCACCTGAGAGGGAGAAAGCTGAGAATGAGATCAAAGGCAAACAACTTTATTGGCCGTCTCCATAATTCAGCAGCTATACCAGGGGTCATAGTCTTTCCTTTGAGGTTGAGCTGCAGAGATGAATCTTTAATGCACTCCTGCCTAGGAATAATGGATGGCACGGGCCAGCCACTACCCAGCCCCGCTGCAGGCGCTGGGAGCAGTGGGGAAATGAATGGGGGCGAGGATATGGAGGGCATGTATGGACCGTGGACAAAGCGACGCACGTGTGGAGGAGAGAGCACTGCAGTGAGGATTTGTGTTTAGTTTATAAAATATGTCAGTCCTTGTCGCGTGCATGTCTTGGTTCCCTGTATGGATACTGTATATGTGCTGTGTGTGCTCTGCACGCTCTATCACAAGGCTTTATGTATATGGGATGAATTTCCCCACATGAATCTTTTCACAGCTGCGTAGCTGTGAGGTGCCCTCAGGGTAGGCGAATGATTGAGCTGCACCACCCTTCCCACTGTGACCCACTAAGCCTCTCTGCCCCCCCCGCAGTCCCCCGGCAGTCCCGCCCCTGTCCACCTGCCCTCCTTACACCTGGACTGGAACGGCAGGCTCACTCTCGCACTATCTCAGTCCACCTGGAGGACGGGGAAATCTTCAGGACCTCCTAGGGGAGGATGAACAAAGCTGCGGCACAGCAGGTAATGCAGAACCGCGGGTTTTGTGGCTCGACACAGCGGATAATACCCGC
Organism: Epinephelus awoara; assembly: GCA_035609425.1. NCBI lineage: Eukaryota > Metazoa > Chordata > Actinopteri > Perciformes > Serranidae > Epinephelus > Epinephelus awoara. The sequence continues at coordinate 25,087,399 of CM069298.1, read as the reverse complement.
ATAAAGCTAGTGAGTTAATGTTACTCTTTTTACTAAGCTGTGTTTTACAGCTCCCCCTCAGAGACACATCCTTGTCATTGTGCTGTTTTTTGACTAGCATTAGACAAGTCGATCTGCTCTTTGTAGCATCAGTTTTTCAATGTCAGTGTCACCATGCTGCAAAAATGAGTGAAAACACCCATCTTCTATAGAAACAGGGTGAGTTTATGTTAATGTTGTGTTGCCCATATGTTATCTCCCTTACAGTATATGCTCCTTGTGCCCATAAACAGGTCATCCTCTAAGTTTAAGTACCCCATGTTTATATCCCTAACAGACCAGATGAGCTTTAGTCCTTCTGATGTTTAGAGTGCTGTCAGAGTGGTGTCACGCACTGCACTAACATGCTAACGCACTGCATAGCTCTGCCTGAGGGGACAGAGGAGAAACTATCGCAGTGGAATAGCCAGAGTTTGTATTTTCCTCTCAGTGAACTAGTTTGTAGGTATATTGCATTAAATCATATCCACAAAGTGCAGCGTATTTACTAAAAGTAATGTATTAAAAGGGGGAATGTTATATTATTAGAGAGAGAGGGAGACAGAGAGAGAGTCGCACAGTGTTGTGAAACTGGGTCACCCGCAGCCGGAATGTGGAGCCGGCTCGTCTGAGCCGAAATGAGGTATAAAATACAAACAAATGAGCTTGCGATGCAATAAACCGAGCATCACACATTGCCCCAGCCCTTTTCCCTCTCCCTCTTTCTCACACACACACGAGCACACACTTCACATTTCAGCTTGCACAAGATTACATCTCAGCATCTTAGTCAATCAAAACCTCCCATTCCCTCCATCATCTCGATCTCTAACCCAGCACAGGGTGGAGGAGGAGGAAGTGAGGGTGTGGTGGAGGGGAGGAGTAACAGGTTTTTTCGCGGGTGGTGACAGAGGAAAGGAAGGAAGGAGGGGTGTGTGTGGGGGATGACGACGACGACACAATCGTCTATAATCTGACAACGGAGAGAGAAAGAGAGAACTCCTTGCTTTAGCTCAAAATATTTTCCACGTTCAGTGGGTGTGAAAGGAGGGAGCCGCATGGCAGCAGAATGCTCCGAATGGTGGAGGAGAGTTCATTATGGAATGACATTGACTCAGGCTGATTTGCTGAGACGAATCAGATTGGAAAATGAGACATATGCATTTTTTTCCCCCCTCTCTATTCCCATTCCCTGGCGTGCAATGAAATATTAACTCGTCCTGTATGGCAGCCCCTTAAATTGCATGCGCGGCTCACACAAAGGGCCTAGCAAATGTGCCATTACCTCGTTTTAATCTGAACCATTTTCTCGGCTGCCTGCCTGGCTCTCACCTACCTAGGGGACAGATTGTTGATCTGAGGGATTGAAAATAGGGAACAGAGAGACAATCCCATTCGAGAGAGTCTTAAATTCCTCTCTCACCTCAATTTAAGGACATCCATCAACTGATTCGGATCATGTCTTTTATCAGAAAACGCAGCGAAATCTGAGAGATGAGCTGTCAATGAGCGAGCGGGGACAGAAGGATCTGCACTCGGAAAAACTTGGCTCACAATGCTCCAGCGTTGATGATTAAGATGTAGATGACTGTTGATCGTATCGCAGCTGAGATCACATTGACAAATCTGTAGTTAATCTGCATCTGAGAAATGTCTTTTGCTTTGCTATTTGTACATCCATCCACACTGAGCTCCGTCGCACAATGGAGCACAATATGCTGTTATATTCAGCGGGATGACACAGCTACTTTTTTGAAATTACAAATCCTAAGAGAGAAGCCCTGCAAAATAAAAGTACTAGTCATGCTTATCTGTCCATTATGTGAAATACACAAGCAGCTTAGAAAAAATTTGGGCAACCGGTTAGATGTAGCGGCGTCCAGACCAAAAACAGCTTGGGTTAAAACAGCGGGGGTTGGGGAGTGGGAGGGTGTTGCTTCAAGTACCAGCGAAACATGAAATACGATCCAGGAAGTCCAGTTTGAGCAACAGACCGCTGAGTTTTACGGATGATCAAACTGTGTCTGGCAAAAGTTGAGTGCAGTGTTTTTGCCGGTGCCCTCCTGCTGTCTCTGTGGATTGGCCTCATTCAAACACAGGCTTTTGTAACCTGATTAACATTAGGTACAGGCTTGTGGTCATCGGAGCTAAAGGCAAAGCCCTATTCACCATCACCATCCTGACCACAAGTCTTGTCGTTTTCAGACTACTGCCGTTTGATCCTCATGTTTTCCTCGTATGGGACGATGTGTTTCTCTCACTTTTTGAATGTCTCCTCTTTCGGAAAAGAAATAAAATGAAGATTTCTAAAGAGGCTCTCAGCAGACAATTATAGCGTGTGATTAATTGGATGTAAATGTCCAAACAGTTTCTCTTGAATCTTTATCCCCCACCACCATCAGTCTATATTGCTCATCTTTCTCAGGACTAATGCTTATGCAACCTTAAACATGAAACTGAAGAAGCTCTTTGAAAGGATTCCTCGTCAAGACGTGTTACTTCAGCAGTTCTGCAGGATTAAGTGTGTTACCCATGCTGCTTCTATAATAGATTCAAACAAGCCAGATAATTTCCCAGCAGTCTGACTTTATTGTATTCTTATTATCTCAACTGTGGTGCTACTACCACACCTCTGGTTCCCCTCTTAATGCTTCTCTCAGGGATTTTGTTGGGGCCTAATTAGCCATGTTGATGGATTGTATAGACCGTGTGTTATGCTCCTTACGCAGGGTGGTGAGCTGTGGGCTGTGGGAGTCTCTAGAGTCTATGTTAACGCAGTAGTTCCCTTTCGGAGAGTGCTAGCCATTAGCAGGCCTCTCACCCAGCCAACACAGGGGATTATGGGAATAAAGGAATGAGACTGCGTGACCTTGGCCTCACACAGCCACTCCAGCATCCACGCATCGCATTGGGGTGGCACATTTGTCTGCAGCTCTGTGTGTTGTGTGTGTGTGTGTGTGTGTGTGTGTTTATGTTGGGAATGCACGTGCTGTTCTCTGAGCCGTAAGGGGGAAAAAAAAAATAGAGACAAGGGTTCACACATAAACACTTCCTTCAAGGGCAACCCTTACAGCAAGGACCACCTATTCTCCAAGACCTGTGTGCTCTCTTTGGCGTCAAGTCAAACAGGAGAACAACTGAGATCTGAAAATAATAAAAAAGCTCAGCTCACTGCACGCTGAGACGTTGACACTCTCCCCGGGATGAGCCGAAATTTCAAGGGAGACAATAGGAAATGGGGAATCGCACCTCAGAGCACTCAGCAGGAAGTCGACTTCTATCTTTTGGTCTGTCTCCATCAGCCTATCAATTAACATCATAACCGTCCCATGAAAGTCGACAGCCCTGCAGGAGCTTCATAGCAAGCCTTCAAAGCCTGACTGTAGTGTTACCCTGAGAAAACACTCCTTCCTCCACTCTTTTTTTTTTTTTCCCTTTTTACTATTGACGTATCTTACCTGGATAATGTGACCCAGCAGCAGATGATTTCTGTCACAACTGATCCATTGTGCCGAGCTCTTATGCTCTGTTGCCAACAACTCTATTTAAGGCAAGTGTCATACATCCATCACCCGCTGAGATGAACTGCTGGTGAGTACAACATTTACAAACCATTTGCTTCTTTCCCTTTGCTGCTGTCCCTCCCCGCTCTCCCGCCTCCGCTGCCATTCATTTTCTATCTCTCTGTCAGTCTCGTTCTTTATCTTCTGTAGCATTCCTCTCCCATTATACACTAACGCACATTCACGTCACAGTGTGTGCCTAAACATGTACATAGACATGCAAATACCAAGTTGCCTGGTGCAGATGGTGGTTACGCCTGTAACCAGTAGAGGGAAACAAAGCGCTGTCATTTCCCCCCCAGTGCAGCTGCTGTCATGGTGGCCCTCAGCTGCTGTTGTCACGCATGCAACAAGCGTACCATTCAAAGTCCCTTATCATCCTCCACCCACAGAGGTATGTTTTGGGAGCTTGTTAATAATTTCAAGCAAAATAAGCGACAACCGGCACACAAAACACAGTCTTTTAATTTTAAATACCCTGTTTTTACCTTCCCAATATATTTGTATGACAGAGAAAATCATGCTCCAAATAAAGGTGACATACCTTTAACAATATTAAACTCAGTGAAGGTGTATTAGGCTGCCTAGCAGTTTCAAACTACAGACGATGTGGAGGGAGGAGGCTCTACTCCTCATCCACATCAGTCACTCCTGCCCACTAAGCAGTATAGAGGTACAGGTGATCATTCTCCAGTGCAAAAGCTTATTCTGCAATGCATTTAAAATGAATCAGACCAGAATGTGTGAGATGGAGAGACCCATTCATTATAGTTATCTGCACAATACTAGAAAAAAGATTTTTCTTTCACCCTTATCATTTTCCTCCACTATTTCTTCTTCTTTTTTTTATTCACCGCTGAACATACTTTGCAAGTTAAGTGAAATGGAACATTGTGTGTTGAAGTGTCTTGACCTGTGACCTTGTGATTTGGGCAGCAATAGAGGAAGAAGAGGGAGCTCGCTTAATGTTCCCCCTGGTCCCCGAACTTCATTTAAATACCGCACATCATCGGAATACATTATTCATACAATCAACTTGCTAATCATCTTTTACGGAACATCATCTGGGGAATGGCTGCTCTTACTTTGCTCATTTCGATCCCTTGCTTTCATTCACTTCCAGCTGAGCAGAGGGTGACAATAATAACAATTAGGTAGATGCACAGAAAGTAATAGGTGATGTGAGCTTGGAGGGAGAGAAAAAAATAAACAGCATTATAATAGAATCTAGCGCAGAGCAAGAACACCCGTGGCTTCTCAGAAGACACACCAAAGGGTGAAAGCTTCATTGAAAGTAATCACAGGGTTTATGGTATTCCTTTTACTGTGTCCACCCTGTGTGCATGGACATCTTTATTTATTTGATGCTCATGCTATCTGGCTCAAAAGCGAGGAGCAGAATTTAAAATACCATCTCGACCCGAATTTCAGAAAAAGTCAGAGTACTTTGCACCTAAAAACCCAGAAAGAGTAGTGAAGAGTTTCAGGAGGTGGACTAATACGTTACGACAGGTGCCAATGTCCATCATATCACTGTGTTGATATGCATGCTGCTGCTGTAAGCCAACATGTCAGGCCCGGGCTTCCATCGCAGCCCCTCTACAGCTGACCAGTCACTCAGAGTTGACTGCTTTTTCAGCAGATTATACAGCGTGTCTCGGTTACAAAGGCACATACAGAAGACTGTTAAAACTTGGAACAGCTCTCTGGTAATGGCAACATCAAAGTTGCGTTCAGTGTCATAAAATTCAAGACAGCTTTGCAATGATCAAGGTGGATCTGGTCGGACTATGTTCACGGCTGAATCTACACAAACACTCACATCATATAGTCTTTACAAGTTGACAAGACGTAGCTCAAGGATCCTGATGAAACCTTGGAACAAAAGCAGCGTTGGCAAAGTGAGAGAAGTCAAACATGCAGCATTACTGACAAACTCTTTGTCAGTCGTGATCGTCTTTTATCAGTTCTTTCTGAATTGTTATTTCTTCATTCTGTTTGTTTCTCTGTGGTCGGTGCCAGAAGGTGGAATACTCATTAAATCTCATTGATGGGGGGAAAATGCAAGGTTCATGCTATTTTGCATTTCATACTTGTTTGATGTTTTCATTTCTAGTGGCTCACTCTGTTTTTTTTTTTTTTCACTTTCTGATTTCCTTATTCCTTATATTTTTTCGGCAGGCAAAAGATTCATATGAAGGCTTAAAACAGGCTCTGTGCGGGACAGATAGCAGAAGGAATTAACAGCCATTTCACGCTAGCACCTCGGTCGCCGAGCAGGGCACTGGGAGAGGGAAGCGGTTTGGGTGCAGCCGGGGCACTGACGGCCCCCGAGACACTCTGTAATTGTGCTGCTCTGAAGAGCAGGTAGGTGTGCAAATTACCAAATGTGCCGTGTAAGCCCATTTCAGCCAGCTCAATCACTGTCAAGCATTTCCAAGTTTTGAGCAATTTCATTTTTGGTTCATTTCTGGATTTCTCAGTGTCGTGAATGGAGCAGAATTTCTCTCTCTGTTAAGGTTTAAACAGAGATGATATGTAAGATGTGTCCTGTCTCCCTCCCCTGTGAGTTATTAATTCTTAATATACCAATTAAATTTAATCAATTGTATCAATTAAGATCATTTGACTAAAGGAAATTTTACATGTGCCATAGATATTATGGTTATACAATGGCTTAGCAAATTAGCTTTTAAAATTAGAACTGAATTTACTGCACACAAGAGCCTGTGTTTATACTCACTTAATTACACATAACTGATGTAAGATTATGACCTTTTTGTAACGCTACACGGAAAAAAAAAATCTCATCTGTCCATCAGCATTATATTTCTCTTCACATTCCACACCATCTTGTATTCCACTTCGCCACTCTGCCCAACTTTTTACTGGACAGAAAATCCTTCCCCTTGATGTATTGCCTTTATATAAGAAAGTGTCAAACCTGCAGGAATGTGAAAGATTGCAGGGCGACCTGAGGGTGCCTCGGGGTGGGCAAAAAATACCAGCTGATGTCACCAGGGCTTCCGCTAACAGAGCTGTAGCCTCTGTAGGCGGCATGAGGTTGGGGACCACAGAGGGAACAAAGGAAACACTGACCCCTGGGTGCGTGACAATAAGTTGGCACTACAAAACAGGGTGGACTTTACAGAGAGTAGGCCTGGCACCGTGCACTGTGATTTCAATCTGGCCTTTCCAAGCATTCGCTGTCATCCACAGGCCACTCGTGGGGCAGGTGCCAGGACTTCCAGGGCACGGGTCCTGCGAGCTGTCAGGTGTGGAGAGTAATGCTGACTGAGCAGGGGCTGGGGGTGAAGAGTCCACATCACTGACCCGAAGCACTGGGACATTACCAACGTCCTTACACAAGGTAAGCTCATTGAGAATCCTGTATTCAGCACTCTCAGCACAACACCTGTGTACTGTTTGGTAACAGTTATATACAGATGTATTGCACGGTATCACTTCAATTGAATTCATTTACTTTGCATTTTGGTTTGCATTTTATGTGCATGTTATGATCGTAAGTCTAAGTTCTAGTTAGTCATAGTTACATGGCACCTTAAAGCAGAATTTGACACTTTGGGAGATGCACCTATTCACCTTTTTTGAGAGTCAGATAAGAGGGAGAAGACCTACGCGTGTCTGGATGGTAAATATGGAGCTGCAGCTGGCAGCTGGTTATTAGCTTAGCATAAAGAGTTGAAACAGGGAGAAACAGCTAGCTAGCCTGACTCTCTGTGAAGGCAACAAAATTCTCCCAACAGTACCGCCAAAGCTCATTAATTAACATACAGAATTATCTGTCATTTATTTAATCCACAAAAATTTAAGAGTAAAAAATGAGTAATCTATGGCTACATGTCCTACTCACACAGACTCCGCCCCTTTACTAGACTGTATGGCAATACTCTCAACCAATCACAAGCAAGCATTCACCTACTAAAATTTGCATAAATGAAGCCTGCCAATCTGGACTGACCTAACTAAATATACGTGTAGCCCACATATAAGGCGGCATATGATGCTATCAGCCATCTTGTTCTCTTCAGCGACAATGATTTGACTACTAACCTTTAGCTGGTCAGGATCAGTGAGGTCGATGTTATGTCCAAAAAGTCCAAAAGAGGGTGGAGCCTATGTGAAACAGAATGACGGTTATGATATTGTAACCCCAGCTCTATTAGTACAAGGAGAGCTCTCTACAAAGGGGACCGGTCGCACCTACACTGGTTGTTGAAGAGGGCTCACAGCGCCATATGCCAGCTTATGGGCTCTGCTTATATTCAGGTAGGCATGTCCTCTCTGACCAACTACCTTTATCCAAATTTCAGTGGGCGAGTACATGCTCATGATTGGAGGAGAGTATTACCTATAGAGTTCAGTAAAGGGCTCCGCCTGTGCTGGTAGAACTAGGGTTACAAAATAATAACCTGAAGTAAAACAGCAAATTGTCTGGCTGTAGCCTTACTCACCGTACAGAAAACGAGAGAAGTATTGATGCTGTCATCTAACTCCAACACCACAAAGTGAATAGCATATTTCCCGAAATGCAGAAGTATTGCTTTAATGCTCAGTGCTTTGATCTGATGTCACATCCAAAATGTTGAAATCAAGTTTTAATCTCAAGAGGTTCAAACATAAAAGCAAAAGATGTAGGTTTCTTTTCATGTTTTGTTGTTTCATAAAATATCACTGTAACCAATAGCACTATTAGGCATTTCAGCCTATTAAATATTATTTAAGATGGTGCATGTAATAATGTGGCATGTTTCCTCTCCAGAAATTGAGTTGGACGTGTTTTCTGCATTGCCTCAAAATTCAAGATCATGGCTTATAGAGGATTTTAATAAATTCAAAAGCCTACAGTATGTATTTGCCTGAGTGGTTTGGTTCAGTGTTGCACAACAGCATGCAGGCTACTTTGATCTTGTGTACAAATGGAAATACACCATGACCCAACATCTACTTATTATGAGAATCACTGCTGACACTGTCAGCCCATGCAGCCAACAAATTCAATACAGACGCAGCAATAATGATTTTTACCCTCACATTTGTCACCATCAAAATCTGTAGTCATGTGAGGTTTTTTGCTGCCATTCCATCACATGGCATTGGGCTAAAACCCTGCATGATTAATAGTGCTGATTATTATTTTTATTATTTGTAAAAATGACTTTAATTTAGATTTAAGCGTAGAGAAAATAAATCTGTCAGTTGAAGTGTGCAGGTGTGCGCAAGTGTTCAATAATTTATGCATTTTTTTGAAGGCTGGAGCATGAATGAGATTTGCAATTCAAAACAATATCCACTGAATGAAAAAGGTACAGTCTGACTAACTCATTATGAATCAACTAAATTCCATCCAAAATTCAAACCCACATGTTCAATATTATTGGCTATTATTACATAATTAAACAGGTCTGATTGCAAGTTTAAAACAAAAGCAACTACAGAACCATCTTGAATCACATCTGCCTCCCCCACATGTCCAGCTGCAGTAGAGGGGCATAATATTAGACTTAAGGCTGATGTCTTAATACTAAAGTGTCTGCTGTGGGGAGTTTGGACTCCACTCAAGTTTGGTTTGCCAGCAAAATGTTTCTAGCTAACCCTTTTCACATAGGATTCTGGCTTGACATGATATGTATCAGGTGTTATGGGCGCTATTAGCTGCTTATCAAAATGTGCCAGCAACTTAAAGTTTCTTTTTTTCTCATAACTTTATACCACTTTCCGATTCGAAATTGAAGTTAATTTTTTTTAACCATGCATTTTTCAAGGAGTTTTTCACATGTCCACTCGGGTAGACAGCATGCGTCTGAGTTTTAAACTAAAAAAAAAAAAACTATAAAAGAAATGATATACTCTAAAAATATATATTGTAATGCTTATACACTAGTGTGTTCACATTTTTAAACAATTCTAATACTGCTGAATGCCATGCAAAAGCATTCAATTTTCCTCCTGACTTCTGAGCTTCTCCCCTCTGTCTGTCAAAAAAAAAGTCGATGTGGTATTTTCAAGAGCAGCAAAGTTGCAGTCATACTATTAATTGTAGCTGAAATATAGCCAGTGATGCATGATGCCCATCATACAATACAACACATACATACAATCAATATTTGGAAAGTTTAACAACTGTATTACCCCTTAGATGTTACTTGATTTCTCCAGATTCTATTTACCTGCCAGGGTGTCTTATTATAGAAGGACTGGCGAGATATTCTCGAGGGGCACAACATTTTTTGCCATCTTGGTTTTGAGAGATTTGTGATGCACTGACAACACCTGGCCAGTGGGTGGCAGTGTATGGCATGACGCTCTAAGGTCCACTGTAGTGACTTAAAAGCAACTTTAGCTTTTAAATAGCTGTCCGCTGTAGTGACCACTATATGTGAAAGGGTTAAATTTGCTTTGTAATGGACCACAAGGAGAAGACAAAATATATACAAGTGATCTTAAGCATTCGGATTGATCAAGTTTTACCACAAAGTGATTTTATTTACATCTTTCAGTGGATACACTCAAATGCCCAGATATGTTATTAGTATATAAGCAAATGAATGTTATGTAAGCCAAAGTAATTTACCATAGCAAATTATGATTATTTTTCCAATAGTTCTTTCTCTCTCTATAAATTTTCTACTTTTTAGGTCTGGATCGGCCTCATTTTCTTCATCCCACTTTTCGTCTATAAACCTGTCACAGTGAGACATTACAATAGAATTCCTGTGTCAAGTCATGTTGCTGTGATGGCTGAACAAACGCCTCAGCGATAACAACAAAGGATAGGGACCAAAACTAGACAAGAGGGAAAAGAAACACCACTTACTCCAGCGCCCACATTCCGCCACATTCTGTGGCTTGGAGTGCCACTCAAGTGACGCTCTATTTGGAGCATTGCCGTGGCCACCAGCATCTATGGCGACGAACGCACCTCAACTGTAAAATTGGGCGGGCGTGCTGACCCACGAGCTTCCGCTTCGGCCGCGGCTCCTCAGTATTCAGCCACCCAACCAGATCAGAAGCAACACCGTCTCCTCCACTCATCTCACAGTGGAGAGCCTCTCTGCCCATTTCACTCAAGTGCTCACGGTCCAAAGCGCAGCGATAAGACAACCTGTTGACGTGTGGCACCTAACTCTATGTGTCATGGTCTACAGTGTTTTTCATTCTGTGCTTGTCACTGTAGTGGGTGGCCGGTTGCCACACTTGATTGGTTCTCTGAGCGGACAGAGATGCTTCTGCAGTGTTTGTCGGAGAGAAAATGGAAAAAGAAAAATCGGTGAGATTCACCAACAGCAATCCATGTAAGAGGGCGACTTCAGCGGATAGGCTGCTCTAGTTCTACTTTGACTCATCACCCAAGCACAAAAGTGATGAATGTGGACTTGTGGGCCACTGTAGGCAGACAATTGGGCACAGGGACTAAAGATGAATAGTCGCTTGTACTTTCAGCTGAGTCATCTGTGAAATCCTGACTTCATATTTTGCTATTTTAAAACTCCCACCGCTCTTGCAACTCACGTCCTCTTTTTTTTTCCACTGACATTATTTGCTGTGGGAATACACTGAAGCCACCGCTAATGAAAACACAAACACAGGACAGCAGGCATTTAGGACTTCATCCCTCATCCACCACAGGAGCCGAATCAACCGGGCTCTTATCTAAATGTTGACATTTGAACCTGAGAGTAATATCTCCAGGAATTATGGTTTTAAGCCGTCCTTAATGGTCGAGCCGATGGATCGAAATCAGCAGTCATCCTGTAGCGGCAGCCTCGCTGCCCCGAGAAACACTGAGAAGTGGAGAGGCTTGATGAATAATATATCCAAAAGGGAAGGCGATATGACAGCAGGAAATTAAACACACTAATACTGGGAACGGAGGACAGGACGATCAGGACTTAATTAAAGACTTTGAGGAGTAGAGGGCATGATTTAAGGCCAGAGATATACTACTTTCCTGCTGACATCAACGATGAGCTAAGGATTATGGGGGCACGGCAACTGGGTGTGTTTCGGGAGACCTTGTGCCCTCTTATGACTCTTGTAATGAGTTGCTATTTCTGCTGTGGGATAATTACCACCCTCCACGTGTTAACATGATGTAAGTGTCTGGAGAAGAGTCCACTTTCTAATAATACATGTGTTGGCAATGAGCTTTATTTCACCTCACGCGGACCTGTGTTGATAAAACACTGGCCCTCTTAAAAGGAGCTAAACAGAAAAGACATTCACGGGTTTTTATAGGCAAAGCCGCTGCTGTTTAATTATGTGCAAGTAAGTACCAGCATCTTTCTTAGCAGAACATCCCTCTTGTTGTACAGTAGCTATTTAATAGAGACGCACTACACATGACAGATGTAGGGGTGAACCGAACAATCGCTCAGAGAAACTACAGGTACAATCTATTACACGAGAGAAATGAAAGAAAAGGGAAATAAAAACTCTGCTACTCTCCCTCTGCTTTTAACAGCTACATCGTACATCTCTCTAGGGGGGGGGGGCGCGCCGTGAAAAGGTGGCTCGGGCTGCTATTTATCTTTCGTGACATGTTTATTTTTATTTACACTTACTCTGTCCTTCTATTCAAGCATAATCTTATTGGCAACCGCACAAGTGGCCATGCTGTGTGTGGAGCCTGTATATGATCATCATCTGACCTCATCTAATGACTCGGATATTGGCAGGCGTGCGCGACCTTTTTGCACATGGCCACAGATGCTGAGTGAAATCATCAAAGCTCAGGACTGATTTTTAATGATATTTACCCCGGATTGGAAAATGAATTGCTGCCATGTTTGTGCATCACACGGTGTGACATTAATAATAAATAGCAGTAGTAGTAGTAATAGGAAAATATGAAAGAATATGTTGGAGGAAGTACTGAATTCCACCCTGCTGCTGGAGCCTGCTGTGATGCTTTTGGGCATACAATTATAGTATTTTTTTCTTTCATTTCAGTGATGTTTCAGTTTGTCATCTGCTTGTCAGGTTTTACAATTTTAATTTCGCGGAGCTCCAGCAGCGGAGCTACAGTCTTTGAAAGGCTTTTATTCGAGGTTGTTAATACCGACTCAGGTTTTGTTCAAATCTTAATTTTTCAAAAGGTGAAAGCTTGTTGCCGTGGCAGTCATTCAGGATAATTCAATACGTCCTCATAAACATGTGAAGATATTTTTATCAAAGCAGACGTAATGACATTTCGAAGGCGGAATTAAGCAGCTAGAAACAATCAACAAATGAAATGAGAGCCGATGCCTATCTTTCTCATTGAAATCTCCTCCGCTTCCACATGTCTTCCGCCCAACTGGTCCCCCTTTTCTCTCTCCACCTCCGCTTCCTACCTTCACTTCCCCCTCCTGTAGATAGTGGATGTAAGGTTGATAAATGGAGCTAATTGTTTTATGGCATGGCTGGCCTGATGCTGGCAGCGCAATCAGGCTGAATGAGGAGGCCTTGGGGAGGCCATTACCCTTCCCATTGTTATAAAGGACAGGAGGACGAGGCTAGGCCAGTGCACTCTGGAGGGACTGGGTCACAGACAGAGACCCTCTAGCACTGCGCACCGCTGTAGCCTCTGAAACACATAAATGCACATCACCCCTGGAATTAAATAAAGGTTTGTGCAGTTCAAATTGTCCCGGTGTAGCTTCTGTAATGACTTTCACAACACGACTTTCTTCAATAAAACACTACCTAAAGCATGGTTTAACCTGCTGTGTGTTATCACATGTCCATGATTTGGAATTTCTCTCTCATTCACATTTAGTTAGAAATTTAACACCATCCAAAATTGATATTTTTTACTTTTAAAACGAATTGAATGTCTATCTGTAATGTGAAAGGGGTCACTTGTAGTGAACAACCCATAAAGAATTATCACCTGACTTTAGTTTTACGACCCACAATCCATGGTTCGGTCTCACCGCTCTCATCAATCTCCTAATACAGCAGACAGCCGTTTTCAGCCCCCCAAAAATCTGATAAACTCGCTGTTATCTTCTTGTCCAGCACCAGACAGCAGCAACTAGCTGGTGGACGTACTCTGCAGCTGAAAAGCAAGATATTTCCCTTAAAGTGACAACACCATAGCTGAATGCTAACGATGCTCCATGTCTGTTGGATGTGTAAATAAGCAACTGTGTGGCCAAGAAAATCTGCATTCAAATGTCCACCCTCTGGACTTGTGAAGTGAGCCCTCGCAGACTTCAGTTGTACGTAATGTGATATATTTATCATCTTCATGTAAAGTCTACGAGGGCAGAGTCTGCAAGATGGACAGCCCTTGAGACCGTTTTACTTGTTGCCATGGAAATGTTCAACTATAATAGGTTGATGAATAGTGCCCACTCATCTGCCATAAGTGCTATATCACAGGCAACTGGACTTGTGTTTCTTGAATTGTTGCCCACAATATAGCACTTATGGTTACCATGACTTGGATGAGTGAGAATCTTCACCGACATACTCATCTGTTCCTGCAGATATAAATCCCATGTACCATGTATAGCCTTCATTGAAACTGAACAAAAATGTATTCATACATCTCTATGTAACATACAGGCTACACCTGTTCAAACAGGACAGGAGTACACTATAACTTGAGAACTGGGTATTACTGACATTAGAAGACCTTCTTTTGTTGTTTTTCAGTCAATTTTTCAGCCTATTACACTGCACAGCCTGATAGACTGCAATAATTAAATGCATTTCCATTCCCTCTACATACAACATATATTGGTAATGAGGTTGAATAACATTTCTGGTGTCACAATTCAAGTAGGATTTTAAATGGAAAAATTTAAAGATCCGACTGCAAGATGGAGGAGAGAATCAGCGTTGGGTCAAGCCGATGGCAAGCGCTGCTGCGTCGGCAAATCGGCAATCATGTGCAAGCGCCTTAACTATCAATAACTATTTTACACATTCATACTTTTTTTCGGCAATTAAGAAAAAACACAACGTCACATCTGTATTGCAATGAATTGTGGGTTATTAAATCAGTGAAGTCTGGTGAAATCTGCACCCAAAATGGACTTTCTGGAAGTCTGCAGAAATCTTATTGAGGCTCCTTGTGGACTGGATGAATTGTGGATCTTGACAGCCCTCAGCATTCCCAGACTTCCCGGGAATGCGCCCACAAAATCCGCGAGTATGCAAGTGCAGTAAAGTCTGGATATTTGGATTGAGACACAATGTAGCACAGCAGAAAGTAAGGATGGGGAATTGGGTGGCGGTTGGACATGTAGCACCGATATTCATGCGTAAGTCTGTAGGATTTGGTCCATCGCAAACATTTCTTTCTTTCTTTCTTTAATTTTATTTTTACATAATATCTCAACAATCTTGGCATTGATTATTAAAAAAGGTGCTGAACTAAAGGATTTTGAAGAATAAAGTTTTTATTTAGATACATAAGTTGACTGTAGGAGATGTGCATATATGTACAGGTACACTTATCATTTCTAAGTTCTCTTCATTAATGGAAGTGAGTCCAGTTAAAATCATTACTTGAAAGAATCTCAAGACTTGCTGCCTCAGCATAAATGAAAAAATATGGGACCAGAACACTCAGTGGCTAGTTATTAATCTCTGTCGACAAAGTAAATGAATTATATCTGCCTTACAGTTTTACAGGTTGTTACTGCAATCACCAGATAAACCAGAATTTTCATTTAGTCATATGTGGCTATCTCATTTTTTCTGATTTTAAGGTTCAGATTGTCATTCTTTCACAGTTTGCTATACTTGTAAAGATAACACCGTGCTAGATAAGGCACCAACTTCTCAAGTAATAACCATGTAGCACTTTGGGCAATCAAAATGACTGCTATCTGCTGCCATTTTAATAATGACAGCAAGTACAAAGGGTATTGCAATCAGAGCCATTATGTCCCTGATGTGCAGAAGGCTTTGCAGAATTACGTTTTATAACACATTTCTATCAAGGGTAAAGTCAGCAGAGCAGAAGTTGTTAAACACTGCAGGCATCTGTCGCATGAAGTGCGTTATAGTCAGCGCTACCTGAGTTCCCATCCACTATTTTTATTCACATCTTGAATTTGAGCCAGAAAAGAAATCTGGAGGTAAACATCAGGTTCATATAAAGTTCATATGCTTAACTGAGATAGAAAAGTTGGCATAGTGATAAAGAGAAGATATGCTGAAGTGAGATTGAAATAGATTTTTTTAAATAAATGAGGCCATGGTTTGATTTCTTGTAGTGTAGACACAGCACACACAGCATTTATCCACCTGTTACGCACCTCACAGGCGCCACTGTTTACTCACCGATTCATATATCATGAATGCTGCATTTTACAGAATGCATTAATAAAGTGGCGCAACGTTCAAAGACGAGTTACCGGTGCTTATTTGACTACTCATTCCTACATCACCTTGTTAGACTCTCTGATGGAAACACATGTTAATCTGTTTTGTCCCTTGTCCCATTTTTGGAAATTCCAATAAAATGTGTGCGACAACAGAAATATACCTGCTCTGCCCTCTTGTACTGTCAACAGTGACTGCACAAACGCCAGCCGTCTGGGCTGCAAAAGCCCTGCCTGAACTGCAGCAAAGTCCAGCTCCTCTGCCAAAACACAGTTGGCTGCAATGGAAAACACTGCTCTTTCAGTTTATAGCTAATCTGAACTGGGGTCAGTTGTGGCATCACCTGAACAGTGAAGGATGCGGCCCAGGCTTTGAACAGACTGGGACAATGAGGTTTTCTGGGTGATAGAACACTTGTGTTTCTTGACCAAACACATCCACTCCCCAGTTCAGAGAGGAGGCCTGGTCTCGTGGAGGAAATGTGCTGGCCCTGGATTGAACTGTTTGCTTCGACCGATGTCTGCTCAAGTGGCAGCATTGGCTGTTCATAAAAGGACAGCACACAATATGCAAAGGTTTTGGGAGAGCGCAATGGGCAAACTGAGGCAGCTCTGACCGATGGTGAACAAAGCCAAAGTCTTTTTCCTCTCAATGTTTCGGCAGAGTGTGAGCCAGGATGCCATTATTGGATATGACACTCGCCACACACTAGTGCCCAGAGCCTGTAGAGAAGTCCTCACCTGCCTGTGAAGATCTGGACAGGAACAGCCACAGGTAGTTGTCTGTCCAGTCAGGCGCAGACAGAGCTCGGCAACCGTGCCTGTGTCACTGTCCAAGTAGACAACAGGGTGGACAAAATTAGCAAAATTGACAAAAATTAACAATTGCATTGAATTACTGAGAACAGTTTATTAAGATCTGATGGTGACTTGAGGAATAACGTAACTCCAAAAATACTTTAAACAAATGCATTTGGGGTATTTTAGCTGACAGCAAAACATCCTTACAGTAACTAAAACCTACAAACTGGAGTCTGTGTCCCTACTGTGGCTCAAATTCCAGTGTTCTTTCTCATTTGGTCTTGTATAGCTTGCACAGACCACAAGATGTATAAGTAATGCTTGCCTTAGTACAGGGGTCAGCAACCTGCACTACCAGAGGAGTCATTTTGAATATAATCCTAAAAAATCTGTCTGGAGCCACAAAACATATTTGAGCTTCAGGGTAACTCTGTGTATGTAATCTAGCCTATCAACAATACAAATAGGTCTAAATGAGCATCCAAAAATATGTTTTACCACAATATGGCTCCTCTGCAGGGGGCTATTCATGATTATTTGTTACTTTAACTTTGCAGTGTTGGCGGTGAAAGAATCTGTCCACCCACTTAAATTCTGCTTTTTCCTTTTACTCAAGACTGTTTAAAGCTTCTTTTTTTTTTCATTTTATTTAAGTGCATAGGCTACACATTTTTATACTTACAGAATACAATAAAAACTAATAATAAAACTAAATAAACTACATAAATACAAATTAAAATGTAAAAAAAAAATAAAAAAAGTATTTATTTTCATGGGCCCCACTGGAGAGGGGCTACAGAGCCGCACGTGGCTCTGAAGTCACATATTGCCTACCCTTCACCTAGTAGACCACAAGGTACAACTTACCAGGGATTTACAATGATTTTAGATATTGCTCCATTATGTAACTAGTCCTCAAAATCTCTCAAAAATATTTTTAATGTGTAGTAAGTTAGTAGCCTACTTTCAAAGGGGCTCTCTGCGAAATTCCGAGCGTATAAGTTGTCTGGACATGGTTCTCAAGTTGGAAGTTGCTGAGCTGGCGGCTAGCAGCTAACAGAGCTAACTCCATAAACACTGTTGAACAATGGCAACAGTGCTGACATAGCTAACGGTGTTAACAAGGGGGGAACCATAAGGGTGGGTACTACACTTCTGTGACCACTGAGAAACTCAGATTACATGACCCACAGAGGTAGCATGGCTTCATTCTCTGCTCAGGATGCCATTACTTCACTCAATCTTTACTAAGCAAATAGAGGTTTGCTGTGATATTATTGCTCTGAGAGTCTCATTCTGAACCCTAACATACCACATAGTGCACACACAGTGATTTCTTTTTTACTATCATTTTGAAATGTGTTTGGCTTTGTGCTTATTACATATCAAATACTGTTCTTTGCCATTTAGCCATGAATCCACAGAGTCTCTGACATGATTAGTACTATTAGTTTCATTTAACTGATTTTTGTTTCTCACACTTTGTTCCTGTCACTTGCCAAAGAAAAAAATAATTTTCTCCTTCCCCAGTTGTGTTCATGTCCTTATGTACTTACAGTTGCTGTAGAACAATTATTTTGGATTTAACTATGGTAATCTCTCTCCTATGAGACATCTGAGCAAGAACATTTTTAGTCCCGTTTTGGCATGGTGTTGCAACGTTCGGTTCCAGCAGAAATGTGTTTCAGTGTCCTTCCAGCTTGGTCATTAATGTTTGTGTAAGGCTCAGTTACACCCCTGTAAACCCGACGCACAAAGTGCTGCTGCTGCCAAGAGAAACACAAGTAGACCACCATTCCTAGCGCGTGTACCAATGCTGAGTTCTGTCCAGCTGTCGCTGCCTATCCAAATCAAGGCCACACTTTCCCTCAACACAGTTTTCTCCAATCACTGGTGCCGATTACAGACATAGCTCATCAGTTTCACAATGGCACAGGATATGAAGGGAGTTAGTTTGTCAGAGGGCAATCAGTGCCAAATGGAGCCTCTTCACGCTTTGGTTCACCCTTGCCCATTAGTTAACCATGATTGTCTCCTTCCTCTAACAAGTCCCCAGCACCCTGAAGACTCACTATGCAAAGAAAAAAAAACGTAACTGATGTGTGATATGCATGTTAAATGCATAGACACAAAAACGTGATGGTTAGAGTGTAAATCTTTATAAGACTTTGCGTTTTTTGGCTAACTTGATGTCATTTTTTGCAGTTTTATCTTTCTAATTCAGCATTAGAATAGGAGGGTGCAGCACTACCAGATGGTGGACACAGTAGTAATACACATAAATGTAATAGCCACAGTACAATGAGTTCTGAACCATGGCAACGGTCATAAAAATGATCTCAGCTTGAGTTTAACATATGAAGAAATTCATTACAACAGCTTTTTCTTTGTCAGACAAGTCACTAACAGTTGTCAAGCTAAGTACAACCGAGTGTGAATTTCCCCCTGAAAATGTCTGTATTATGTTGGTGGGAGGAGGTAATTATCGATGGTTCCTCTCCCTGTAGACTGATAAGGTGGCCGAGCTGACAGATGGATTGCTGTGCTCTGCATATCTGGGCGAGGAAACATTGATCTCTGGGATTAATGCTGGCCTCAGAGGACTTGATGGCAGTCAAATACTGTTTCTGTAATTATACATTTACATGGGGCTACTATCTGGAAAGGTGCTGACACGCACACTTCAATGTTGCACAGCTACTCAGGTGGGAAAAGAATAAGTATTTTTGCCCTTCACTTACCATAATATTACTTTGCAAGATTAAAATGACCAGTTTGTTCTCCACAAGAGAAATGATTTGAGATATTTCTAAAAGATTTACGGAATCTCTTTGTGTGCGATCTTATCAAATTTACGATCCCAGGTGAAAACTCAGCACTACTCTGGCAGCTAAGAGGCAACACCCAATCACTGTTTTATAGTCGAAACGGTTTGCTGATATATTGATAAGCTCACTTTGAAATTCACATTACTGTTATTTAGGCAGACCTACCTGGATTAGTACATAAATTTGTCACGCTCACCATCATTTTCCGAGCACAGCCTGAAGGATTTAAGGCACACGACTGCTCGCCCATTGCAACAGCAAGCGCTGAGATCAAAGAGATGGTTTCTAGCAAGCCAAATATTATAATGCAGGATTTGTCCGGAGTGAATGCAGAGATCAGTGGAGGAGAGTTTGTAATCAGTGCAGAGCAGGTGCCCTCATCCCTCCTATGAGGGGGGAATGAAGCTGTGGGTACTCTGTGGCTTCAGATCCTTACATGGGGATAAAGAATAATTTTGATCATTTACAGTGGAGACCCGAGACTCTGGGGGGCCCCAGGCAAAGAAGCCCATCTAGGCTCCATTCCATCGCCTTGACAGTTACACCTAATGTTTCATGTATGACAGTCGCAGGTAGCTAACTAACCATATCCGGCTGTCACACCGTAGCTAGAAGGAGCACCATTTAGGGGGTTATCGGGGCAGCAGAGATGCAGTAATGTAAAGTACCTTTATGGGAGGTTGAAGGGGGGTTATAGTTGTCATTGCAAAATTTTCCAATAAGAGTGGGCATTGGAGGCGCCTTTACCCACATTTTTGAGGCCCCAAGCATTTTCCTGGTTTGCCTCCTCTGACAGTGCACCCCTGATCATTTGCAAACTGGCTTGAGTTCTTGGATTCACTACAAATGGCTGACTGGCTTCGTCTTCAGGAAAGAGCTTACAAATACACTTCCTTTGTATCAGTTTACAAATAATCTTAAAGTATTCCCCCTTTGGGATATCTACATTTGCATTCATGAATTATTATAAGCCACAAACAAACTACAGCACACATTTCTTGTATTCTTCAGAGTGTATGACGGTTCATTGAGCGTGAATGTGCCTCAGATTCTTAACTCAATTAAGACGAGGATAGTTTGGTGCAGTATGAATACAGCAGAACTCTTGATCATGATGCGCCAGCTGAATAATTGATGTTGGTGTTTGCTTCTATTAATTGGCAGAGGGGCAAGCTGACACCGATTCCTGTGAAGGACAATGATGCAGTGGCTAAAGATAAGCCTTCTCAGTAATTACTATTGACATTGCTTTAAAGGTAAGCCATGAAGGAGTTCCTGTGGGGTATTGGTCCTCTCCTTTCTCAACAATTATATAACACAAGGAAAGAAAGAAGATCATTCCAGTTAAACAACAAGAACAAGAGTCACATTAAGGAGATGTACAGAAAATACATCATTATACTGTGGCCACACTGGTTGTCAGTGCAAACTCCTTCTGGACTTGTCATAAGTACAAGTCAATAAATGGATAAATCAGAAGTGAAAATGTAATTACACTCAAAAGTGACCCCCAGAATATGTATTGATTGCAGCAGTAACAAAGCAGAGACATACCATACAGTATTCATTTATTTAAAAAAAAAAAAAAAAAATCTCTTCTGTTTTCCTGATAGCTTAAATACTGATCTCAGTGATCAGGAGATGCCTTGTTTTATTGATGTGATGATACACAAATGAAACAATACTAAAATGAATGCAAGACACATGTCCAATAAAATTGTCAATGGACACGTTAAGCATCTGGTCTGGACATTGTTCAAGGTCCAAGGGTCAGGTACACATTAAGCTGGATTTGTACTTGTGTTTCAGCTCTACGCCATAGCCTACACATGTGGCCCACACCGTTGTGAGCAATTATACTTAGTGAGTCTGAAAAACACACCCAAAACATTAAATATGGCTTAATAGAGACAATGTTAAATAGAAGCACACAAATTGGCTCCACTATAACTTGTAGCATTCACAGACAAAGCACTTGCCTCCTGCTGGACACATTTTCCCCACAAATACAACATGCTAATGTTTTTAGCACAAGCCTATGGCATTTTACATTGTATAAATTAGCCTAGCAGCTAATGGACTTTTCCTCTACTCATGTGAAGCCAGAGACAACAGCAACATTCAACAAAGGCAACGTTACAAAATTCAGCTCAATTCCAGCTCTCAAGGTTCACCGACAAATCAACTGTCTTATAATAACCACCTTTTCCAAACAAATATAACACACCAATCTTATTAGCACAAGCCTATTGTATAAATCAGCCTAGAAACCAGCAGAGATTTCCTCTGCTCATATGAAGCCAGGATAAATCTGTGGAGGCTTTACTGTCTTCACAATTTATTGTTCTTCTTATCTGTGAAATTAAAGTAAAGAAAAGCTTTGTTTCCACTGAGGGAAATGGTTTCAGCTTACAAAAGTAGACAGGAGGTCTGCGTCGCCGCAAGGTGTATTTATAGGCAGGTGCACGACAGACTACTGTGTAGGTTGCAGTGTGGGCTCTACATCTACATATGGTGTTGATTTGATGCAGAAGTATAAATCACTCAAGTGTCAGTGGACTGGACACCTGATGGTGCACTTTGATTTTGTGAGGCTACTAAACTAAATTAGTGCTATATAAATGTAGAATGTGGATAAAGTTAACGTTACTATGAGCAATACTGCAATACTACTTTCCTTCACAGACTCCCATCAAAGAAAGGTTAGGAGAAACACTGAAATTAGAATTCCAAAATAAAGAATATAGTCAACTTGTCTTTCAAAATATGGTTTGTGTACAGTAGTAGATAGTGTGCAGTAGATCTGTGTTGTGACTGAAGCCTAAAACATACCCTGTACTGCTTCAAGCTACACTAAGCTGATTTTTCCTCTTTGCTGCATTCAAAAGTGTGTCACCTGAAATTCTGAGCATGGCACTGATGTGAGCTGCAGTTTCACTGTATCACAAGTGTCATTGTTACGCACAGTGCGGTAGGCAGCAAGATGAAGCTGTCTTCTTTAATTTGTGCTTCAGATCTGTCTCTCAGTGTCATGGCTGCCTGGTTTGATGTGTCTCTTGCTGTATTGCCCCCTGGAGGACACAGGCGTTGTCATGTAGTTGTTGATGCACGGTGATTAGCGAAGCCAAATATGTTATAGTAAAACCATAACAGTCAACACTGCTGCTTTGGTAAATAATAATTTAAATGCAATCGCGTGCCTCTGAGTGTTGCACACAGTTGTACGGAAGCTGTCTGGAGCGTTTGGTCATTATGTTGTTAAATTTCTGCCTGGATGAGCAGAGCATCCCTGCAGCTGGGCTTTAGGTAGGCTACAGCCCACCGAATGATGGGAAACTGGGAGGCAGTGAAGTGAAGTGACTCACATCACATTCAGCTGAAGGGCCCGTTCCTGTCAAGCTTGATTTGCCATCAACTGTCATCCTGTTGTAGGGATAGGTAATGCCACTTATTCTACCAAATATGCATGTATCAGACCAGGTGACAGAAAATAGTAATCAAGGCTTGATACGAGACGTCACAACAGCATGTGCTCGTCCTTAAGTATCGCTCACATCAGACGGATTAGACAGTTGGGCAGGCATTTGGGGCTGATGTTATTGACAACTGAGCGAGCTAAGGTAAATTGATATTGTCCCAACATTTTTCTTGATTGTGTTTTGTTTATGTTTGCCTTTGGACCTGCACCATTAACTCATCGTCCCTGTTATTATGGTGCAATACCACTGCCGTGTGTGTGGCATATGCTTCCATCAAACTCTCATTAACCTTGTGTCTGATTATGTCCTGCATGGTGAGATTACTCTCTGAGATTCCCCTCGCACAACAGAGTGGCCATTTACAGCTCGATGATGATTAACAGTCCAAACAAACAGTTGCCCTCCAGGCTGAGCTCAGACAACTGTGACTGCAACGTGGTCTTTAAGTCCCGAAGAAAACAAAAGGAGAGTACAAATATTACGACATTTTGGTTCTCAAAGTCAGAAAGATAATAGAAATTTTTAGTTTCATCCGCTATAGGGAGCAGATCCCCAGTGGTGTGAGAGGAAATGATCACTGAAAAGTCTGGGGAATTAGCTCATTCACTTTCATGCTGAGAGTTAGATGACAAGACTATTCTCGTGAATGTATGGTACAGTAAACATGACGCCACAGACGACATATATAAATCCTTCAAGGTATACCCTGCGGGAATTATCAGTTAGCTACTGTTTGCCAACAGTATCGTAAAGTTAAAATAAAGTAAGTAGAGTGAAAGCAAACCCCAGATTCACTCTCTCTTTTTTTCCCAGCTTCGTGTTTACAATTTTCATAGCTTCTTTTTGGATGTATGCTGCTGATGGTTTGGCACCTCTCTACCTTCTTATAAAGTCCTAACCTCACCTGCACGCTGTGCCCAGGAAACAAACACAAGAAAATAAGAAAAAAATAATGGTCTCTGCAGATAAATACACCGCCATACACACATCATTATGGTTGAGAGAAATAACTTTTGCATGAGTCCATTTATCGTTTATTTGGAGAATCCTGCATAGTTTACATTTGAACTACATATTCAGTGCTACATATTTGTTTGTTTTTTCTTTTTTATGCCGCCGCCGACAGTCACGGCTGTCTGAAAACCAAGCAGGGTGAACAACCAGGTCTAAATTGATTCACCTTTATGTCTGTTCTATGAAGTATAGTTGATCTACAAAATTGTCACAACCTTGGTAACATCAAATATGAGTCATCTCTGAACATGTGAAATTTGAAATTGAAGGCTTTACAGTCAACGGTTGTAACTGGCTTGAAGTAGCTAACATTAGCAAGCTAGCCAGCTAGCAACATCAGTAAGCATCACTAACGTCACATATGTTAGTCTGTTATTTGAACAAAAGTTTTAGGTTTGAAGGCCTCTTGGGTTTTATAACATTTATATTGTTAGCTATTTGAGTGAGTTGAAACCAAGTACTTGCATGTTAACATGTAAGCTTTTGCCACCACTGCTGCCAGTGGTGTGTCAGATGTTACCGGCGTGCAGTGCATCTTGGGATAGGCTGGGCCATGAAGGATTCATCCGTTGCATCCTCCAAATTCTGCAAAGGAAGGCTGCATTTCTCAGCCGCATTTGTCGGAGGATTCGAAACGGGACAGCCTTGGTCACACTGATGTGACGCAATCAGTCGTCGAATGCAGCTGTCGGAGGCCGCAGACCCTGAATGGAGACACAGCTATTATATTTTCAGTTGTCTGTCATACTCTCATGAATGCGATATCTCAAGAGTGCATTGAGGTACTGTATGTTCTTCAAATTTGGCACAAACGTCCACTTGGATTCAATGATGACTAATAACTCACTAGTAACTCAAGAATTTACACTAAATATAACAAAATTTCACACAAATGTCTAAGAGGATAAAACGATGACATGATGACATTTTGTATCTAAAAGGTCAAAGGTCAACTTCACTGTGGCATCATAGTATTCTGCAAACACTATTCTGGTCAGTATTTAACATTATAACTCAGGAACAGAAGAGGAGACATTTAGTCAGTCACTGAACTGGTGGCACTAGTCTTAGGTGTCCACCATGAAACTGTCTTCTGTGCTGCTGGTTTGAGGATGTGTGAAGCATTCATGTTTTAGAATATGTAGCTTCTTTGCAGCAACATTCATATTTGAAGCACGGCTGTAAAATGAAACGGCGACTTGACTGTTCTTTTTTTGGGGGAGTTGGGTAAATATTTTTGGATAACTGGTATCTACATTGCTCATAATCAGAGTCCTTTCACGAATGTGGCACTGGTCCACCTCCACTGCTTATTAATATGTCAGGAAATTAACAAAAATAGGCCTGAGTGAGCCAAAGCGAGAAGCTTGTTCATCTGCCTGCATCCGTGCTTTTAATGAACAAAGTCGGGCCTTACGTCTAATACAAACAAATATTTTAACATGATTGCGTTGGTTTCTTGCACACCTCACAGTATTTCCTCCTCCTATAGGTCAATACAGTTTTATGTCAGACAAACTCTGTGTGTTATAGATGTCTGTATTTGGCTCAAAGAATGACTCATACAGAGGAAGCAAAGGAACATCTGACTGCCCCCTATGATAATTGCCTCACTTGACATGATGAGAAGATAAGCTTAGATATGCCCTTCTTTTGAGGGGGCAATGCATGTGCACTGAAATGCCTGTTGCGTAGAAGTCTTGCCTGCTCATAGGCTGCTCATCCAAGCCATTTGTAGACCAAAAAATGAATTACATTTTTAGCAGATAGATTAAATAAATCTGCAATGCTCTTAAACAAAAGTAGCCTACAGCCAAAAGGTCATTTTGACAGTTTTTGTGCCCACTGAATTTACATTTTACACAGTTCCCATAAAATGCACTGCTTTTTAACGCTCAATGGCATTTCCTCACATTTGGATTTTCTCCCCTCTCGTGATTCACAGATGGCCTATGAAGAGGACCATTAACACTGTTCAGAGAGAGAAGCCGAGATGAGTTTTAAATGCTGTAAGATGGAGAGCTGTTTATCTTCATCAAAGGGCAAAGAGTGGAAGGTCAACAGCTACACAGCCAGTGTTGGGTCGACTCCTATTTCCTCAGACAGCAAATAAGTGATGCAGGTGATACACAATTTGAATTGATGAAATTAGGCAATTTATGCCACACCATTTAAAATTTAAATTGACGTGGATAAATGGGGTGAGGGTCCTCCAAAACGGTGAGCTATCTGTTTGCATTCATTATGGGTCTAATAAAGTTTGCTGACGTGCCAGCATGTGATTAATATTTGTTTTAATTTCATTCGAGCTCTGAGTTAACACACAGCAATCAATATTTAATGTTTTCAGTGAATATTTATAATCACGCTGCGAGAGAATAATTGGTTAGCAGCACAATGGCCCAGATTCCCTCGGTGCCTGCGTCAAGAAAAGTAAACATCTCCGCCATCTATTTCGGTGAAGGCAGAGCAGTGCTGAGAAAGTTTACGAAAGCATCAACATGTTGCACGAGTTGTGTACGCGCTCACGCAGGAAATCGAGCAGAACACTGTAACGCAGTATTTGCTCTGGAGCTGCAGTGATAATGCAACACGTTCTATCAGTCAGAGGCCCGGCCTAAAGATGTCAATACAGTATTTTATGAGGGAAAAACACACACACAGATACACACACAAACCACACACCTAATGCGATCTTCATTTACATTTTCATATCATTGTAAGATTTGTCATGTAGTTGCTTTAAAAAACATCAATACGTGTGTTTTTTCCGATGGCCAACAGAAAGCTTTATTAATTTCCTTACAGTCTGGCAAGAATCCAGCCAAGACTTCCTAATGAAATGGATTTGATGCAAGGAGAACTTTGGAAGATGAGCTGACTTAACAATTTTACTCTGTATGTGAAGCTCCCCTCAGAGTCCAAGGTTAAGTGAGGCGAAGGGAAATGAAGTGAAGATGGCTGTATTGTTTGTCTCTTAAGATTCAGAGATGAGGGGCCACCGTGACATTAACTACTGAGCTGTGGAGGCAGCAACTGGAATATGGAACTTGTCTGTATTAGACCACTCTTCAATTAATGTCAGAGTAAAGTGCAAATTAAATTGATAAAAATGATAAAGCAACAAGAGCATTAACCCAATGTCAGTATCATATGACAGTACCATACGAGGGTGTGTCCACAAAGTGTTTTCCATTGGAAGAAAAGTGGTGGGTAGCTAACGTCGACAGACAGATGGTTGGCTGCAAATCTAAAAACAATGCGTACAATCATAAGAGCAAAACACTTACCTTACCAACAACTTCAATCAAGTAATAAAAAAATAAGTTATATCACTGTTATGAGGCCTAACGTTTTTGAAGACAGTCCAGATGCTAGCATTGTAGGGTTCCAAAAAACAATCAATAATGCACATGATCTCCAGACATTGCTCCAAAACAAATGAACAAATACAAATAAACTTGAAGTTCTGCTCTTGCTGAGTATTATATATCTTCAATACCACTGGAAAG
This sequence comes from Epinephelus awoara, assembly GCA_035609425.1. Taxonomy (NCBI): domain Eukaryota; kingdom Metazoa; phylum Chordata; class Actinopteri; order Perciformes; family Serranidae; genus Epinephelus; species Epinephelus awoara. The sequence continues at coordinate 25,059,840 of CM069298.1, read as the reverse complement.
GTTATATAGCTAATCCATCACTTGTTTCCTTCATCTTTAAGTTGTCAGCTTGCTTCAACAGAACAGCTTTTGCCTAAATGGGCTTTTTTTTTTTTGTCTTGCAAAACTTCCAAAACATTTTTTCCCACTCTCAACTCTTGGTTATCTCTAATAAAATGCTATGTGCAGACAGTGCTGCTTTTTTAAAAATTCTTAAACTGTGATAAATTGATGATTGCTTGAGGGTCACAGAGAAATAGAATCTTAAGTTAAAAAAGTGACATCTGGAAAAAAAAATAAGCGAGCCTGCAGGGGTAGGATGGGGTCAGGCAGGGTTTGTGATATCAGTCTGAGATCTGTCAGTGATGCTTAAACAAGGTCAAACAATAAGGGCGATACCAACGCAACAGTTGTTGATCTAGTAGATTATCAGGCTCTCTGATGAATTGGATAGATTTTTATCTGTGTTTTCATGATTTACTGAAGATTCCCCAGAGGCGCTTGCTGTCTCCTTCTCTTTGTCTGCTGCTATAACTGGTCTCAGTAATGCACCTCTGCATCACCTCTTCATGAGTCTACAACAAGCTTCAATATGCCCACAACCATGCCACCTGTATGCTTGGTCACACCCGTTCCTGAGTCCACATCAGCCCTATCCACTAGCATCTCACTAGGATCCCAGATCGATAACACTGCATCAATCAGCTTTATTAATCGCAGCCTACAAAGCCTTCCAGAGGCAGCCCAGGAGAACTTTCTACCTACTAAAACTTTTTTCCTTTCTCTATAGTGACTAAGTTTGGCCTTGTGAAGAGTCAGTATATGTCTGGCAACATCAGTTAAGTACTTGAGTTACATGAGAGATAAAGTTTACGAGATTGTGAGTAATTGCAACATCGCTCCTGCTGTGAGGATAGCCCACAAAAGAGTTTGGTGATAGTTTCTCATTAATTGTTTCCGTGTTAAACTTTACTTAACCTTTAATTTGATGGTAAATTATCGAAACATGACAAGGCCATGTGGCATAATGAAACACTAGATGTTTAAAGTCTCATCTACCAACGATGAACTGTCATCACATTGCCAATTAAATCAATTGTTTGCCAGCAAAACAATATTTTACCACCACCCTGCAGCAACTGCACACCACTAATGTACAACTTAATCACATCAAGAAGTTTTGCAGCCTCACTTGTGGGTTAACTGTGGGTTAATAGCAAATTAGTGAAGGAATAAGATTATGGACCTCACTGATTCAAACAACATTTTAAAGTTATAAAAGTAATTGCAGGAATTGTTCATTAGCATTTGTTTTAAAAGACAGTTCTGCTTTGTTCAGCGTATTAGCCATGCATATCACAAGACAGTCAAGCACTTCTTTGTTCGTCGACAGCAAAGGTAGTTGGCAAAAAAAGTTCAATTTCATACAGGCTTTTGTCTGTAATGGGGCTTTGTTGACTTACCCACTAACCTTATCACAGTGAAATGTTTTTGCCCATCACAGTAAGCCTTCTCCATCGCTCTGTGCTTATTAAAGGAATAGTTGTACACTGCATCCACTTTTCCGCGGTGCTTAAGAGAGCAACTTCTCCGAGAATGGTGAGGTCTAAAACTTTTCCAGCTAAATAATGCCTGGCATGTCCCAGTCTGATCAATGTCATTGATTTCATTTTGTCTCGAAAGACCAGCTGGTATGCCTTCAAGCTTCTTTCTGCCGTAAAATGCCAGCAGTGTTGGAGCCACACTTCAGACATGTTTTTGGAATTGCCTGGACAAAAGTGTAGCTGCAGAGTTAACAAGTTAAGATAAGACAGCATGGGTCAGAGTATTTCCTGATAAATATAATTGCCTGTTGGTTGCCCGTTTTCTCCAGGTTTCACTAATGATATATTTCACCACAAAAAGAAGTGATCAGTGACCTGGGTCATTAGAGATGTTTCTGTCGTAACTGCTTAGTTCAGGGGTGTCAAACCTATGGCCCCTCGGACCAGAACCAGACAGCCAAAGGGTCGAACTTGGCCCACCAGATGAATAGATTAGGTTTCAGGAGCAAGTTAAACAATGCATTGCCTATGTCATGTAAAATTCTGCTTCAAAGGCTTTTCCACCCTGGTCAGAATACAGTTCTCTGATATAACAAAGAATACTTCCTGTGACCATATTTAGAGATACTGAATGTTGTGCTAAATATTGTCAAGCAGCAGCTTCAGTTTAAAAGAATCTGTGTCACAACCTGTATCAGGAAATGTATGGATAAATGCACATGTAATGACAGTGAGTAGTAGACTGACTGAATGAGACCTGTTGAAATTGCACTTATTTTTCTTAAGACTTCTCAGACTGTTCATCTTTTTTGTAGAAGGATGAATGTCTACAGAATGTATTTGTAGTTCTTTACACAAAAAAGGGAAAGTATTGGAGCTTTTTACAAAAGTGATGAGTTAAATGCTACTAATTCAGAAGTACTTGTTTGAGGACATTGGGACTTAATCTTACTATATAATGACGAAAACTGTCTGTGGGTGTGTCTGTTCCACATTTTTCTCCTCACTGACTTGGTCAATCCATGTGAAATTTGGCACAGTGCTAGAGGGCCATGGGAGGATGCAAATGAAGCAATATTACATCAGTTGGCCACAGAGGGGCGCTATAGCAACCGATTGAAATTGCAAACTTTGAATGGTCATATCTCATGCCCCGTATGTCGTAGAGACATGAAACTTTGCACAGAGATACTATAAGGCAATGAATATTGCGGAGGGCGTGGCTCATCACATAAAGGTGTATAACATCTCAAGGGTTTCACCCATCACCACGTAACTTTGTAGGCATATGACCACACATAATCTGAGGGGACCCCTCCATTATTGACCCCATTAAACACAATGGGGCGCAAGAGAGCTAATTTCTTATCTAGGCCTAACCGCCATATCAGTGTTTACTAAACTTGGTAGATTTGGAGAACAGGACGCCTCAAGGTGACTGGAGAAATTTAACTCAACTAAGTCATGGTATGGTATGCTGTGTATATAATCACGGAAACTGTCAGTCAGTCATTCTGTCTGTCCCACGGTTTTCTACTCACTGACTATGTGAAAATGTAAAATGTGAAACTGTACATTGGCATTGAGGACTGGCATAGGTAGAAGGTGACAAAGCTACCAATGGGTATAGACTAGTTATTGTATTATCCCAGCTTTTCACACAGGTCAGTTGGGTGTGACAAACTGTTCCTACAGACAAAAAAGGACATTTGTAGACTGGAGTACGAGCAGGGAAATTTTTATACAGTCGCAACATTCTTCACAAATCACAAGGCTTTTGAATATGTTGCACTATTTGCAATTTTGTTTTGCACAACCATGTTCAGGCATTAGAAAAAAAAAAGCATACCCAACAAAAGCTGGGGTCTCAGGACGATATGACACACCCACTGATGTTGTCATGGTTTGCACATCATTTTCTGGTTATAGCTGGGAATCTACTTCTGAGCCAATTTTTGGTTGGTTCAATATTAGGTCTGCGAATCGAAACAGAACCAACTACGTGTCGGTGGACAAGGTGAACTGGTGTGAAAGCTGGGTGAGGGTCTGGTGTGTCTGTTGAACTCGTGACTATAATCAGCAGTGAAGTTGCACTGCAAAACAGTCCAGTGTAAAGTGCTGCATTGCACAGGGTGTATCATAGCAGCGCCAGCAGGGTAGTCAGCCTGGGTGTAGTTACTCTTTAAAGACTAATTTCTCACTTTGTCATCTTTTCACCCCAGAGACTGAGATGAGTAGCAGGTAAACTGCCCCCTTCAGAGCCCACATTCCACTGGGCAAACAGGTTTTAGTGCTGAGCGTAGAAAAGTTCCCTCTGAGGATTGATCCTCAGGGCACTGTCGGCAGATTCGGCACTCTCTTGTCTCCTTGTAGAGAAACGACTGGCAGGTTAGCCACACCTGTGGGAGCCTGGAACCTGCTGGTCAAAGAGAATTTTGAGTATAGCAAGGTCCTGTGAGGAGGCTAACCCAAAGCCTTTGAGATCAGCAAATGAAGGCAAGCTGCCAACCCTTTGGAGACATGCGCTGCATGCTGTCCTCAGCTGACAGTGGATATTAAAGCCAATCAAGCTTTTCTTTTCACACTCAGCTGTTCAGTGTGGGATAAATCAGCATGGTAGAATGAGCTGTTTGTGTGCACTATACTCACTCCCAGTCATCTGTATACAAGCTTGTGTGTTTGGTGTTCACTATGGCAGCGTTCAACATAAAATCCACCTTGTTTTAGTCACACGCAGACTTTACATTACTACTGTTACACCTCTGGATTGGGTGGGAGACATTGTCCAAGATGATACATATCTTAGACAATATCCGTCTCTCGGACACTGCCACCAGAGAGTCCAGCTCCACCCCTACTATATTACTGGCCTTGCGTCTCAGTTTATTGAGTCTATTGGCGTCTACTACCTTCAACCTGCTGCCCCAGCACACAGCAGCAAACAGGACAGCACTGGCTACCACAGACTCATAAAACATCCTCAGCTTTGTCTATGATTGTGTCTATGCCCATGGTTACTGATATTATTTAGCACATACTATAGTATAATATAAACAAGAATGTGTATGTATTTACATAATGTAGAGGGAATTCAAAATTCAAAACCAATTCTGATTAAAGAAAAGGATCTAGCATTTAATTCTCTCTAAGTAGATATCTGTGCATTTACTCACTGTGGATGCTGCTGACACTGGCTCCACTTAGCATTAAAGCAATTCCCTTGTTATATCATGAAAATTATTCAACTTTTGAAGGGGTCTATTAAGTATGCAAAAGCCAAATCAGGTTAAGCCAAAAAAGGAGCTCCCATGTGATCACAGAACTAGAGTTATAATGCAAAACTATTGTTTATATATCTATCTTTATGTCTGTTACATTGCAGCAGGTAACAATAAATCTATTGAAGCAGAAAGAAGACCTGAAAAGATAAATAAAAGTAGGAAAAATAAGTCCATATTTGTCAACTTGAGAGAGAGAAAGACAACAACAGAGTGGAGGACCAGAGACAAAGAAGCATTTTTCACAACCAGCTGCTCAGGTACAGTATATTAGACAACGTGGAGAAGAGGGCTTGGCGACCCGTGTCCCCCACCTTTCAAATCCCATCTCCCTCAATGAAATCAGGTGTCAAAGTTTGCAGGGGATGTAGTGAAAACAAGCCAAACTCGATCACGGCTGGAGCTGTCACAGCTGTTGAGAGAGCTGATAAAATAACCTAATAAAGAAGAGAGAGTTGTCTTTGGCTCCGTACTGCCATCGTGGACAGCGGGACAAGGAAGATTTTACAACGGCATCCGTGCATGAGATTGTGAACAAGTAAAGTTGCTGGACATTTTAAAGCACAGCCGTAAATCTGTGTGGTGTGTGTTGTACAATTTGGGGAGCAGCAATGGGAAATGCTCTATTATTATAGAATACAGAGAGAAAACAGTTGTTTTGATACCGATGTTGCAAACCGATGATGATAGAGATACGATACCAGCCTGATTTGAAATCAAAAGAAGCGAGTGCTCTCCAGCGCTGACCAATCTGAGTGAGACAAAAGTGATTTCGGTAATTGATTCTTAAGAATTCAGATGTACAAAAATAAATTGTCTTTTTGTCCAAGAAAACCATTTGCAGTTATGAGTTTGAAGACTGACACAGGCTTCTATTATCAAGTCTGCCAGTCATCTAAAAACTGCAGGTTTTCAAGACTTCACCATCATGTCAGTAGGGCTGCAAACAGCCATATGACCATAAGTGAGCCTGGGAAACATAATTTTCCTTTAATTTCACATGTATTTCACTGCTATGTTCTTATGCTCTTGCTGTATGAAATTTAATCTAATTTCTACATGTCTCTGTATTATTTACAGAGCTCGTCCATTTGTTCATTCTGAAACCAGCACTATACAAAGTCTAGAAAGTGCAGCTGTGGTAATTATGGTGAAAAGAACTAAAGTCTTGTTCTCTAGGTCACTGTGTGAGTGCTGTCTGTGCAGTTATTATCTATCCCTGATGCACTGAAAGACGATGATAAAAACACAGGAACATGGTACATTTATAGTTACTCTGACAGCAACATATTGTCCATGTTTGCCATTATTACACCTCGCAGTGTAAGCAGACCGTGGCGAAAACAAGCATCACACGTGTCACAGCAGCAGCATATTCAAGAAACAGGCAGTGTCTTTTTGTAGACTAGTCAGGGGGTAGGGGCCGGTGCAGGGGGCATGGTTCTCACATTTTCAAAATCCTACTTTGTCCCCTTCACTTTTAAAGGTGCTTTCAGACCTAGACTTGTCTTGCTTTGGTCCAAATCAGGGACTAACTTTGTTATAAAGCTGCATAATTGCCTGGAGTTGGTTCATGTTCTCACGGCAGCATTTACAAGCGGACCAGATCAAATGCCTTGTGTGAGAAAGCTGCTCTTGACTGGTCAGAATTTCCATGCAGGAAAAATCCAGGAAGTAAACAAAATGTTGAAGAAGAGTACACTTGCAAGATAAATGTGACACTTGCTGATGTCACAATGGAGGGACAACTACGCAGGTTGATTTTAGCGCTGTTCATTTTAGTCAAACCAAACAGATTGAAAACCAGGCGCGGCTTCAACTAGAAAACAACGTTATGATTCATTAAATGTATTGAATGTGCATATTAAGGCAGTACAGGAAGATGCTCATGCTTGTTTAACCCAGACAATGCATAATACGACTGCAGTTGGTTCGGATCGAGGTCGGAACACGTTCTCACCACAAACAAACCACACCAGAGTTCGTTTGTAGGCAGACCTCTTTCAGAAGATCTCGGTCCAGTTGTTTTAATGTGCACCCGTGTGTGATTGCTGTGTTCACACCTGCCCAAAGACCCAAACTTGAGCTCGACCAAACCGAACCAAACGGGGCAGGTGTGAAAGCACCCTAAGGTTTCAGTTTGATTCATTCAGTCAACTCTCTAAACAAACTCTATACTGTCCAGCTGCTGTAATCCAGAGGAGAGAAGAGAGATAAAAATTGATATCGCCATCAAGGCAGCTTTCAGTTATTACCATGGTTCCTAGTAATTAGCTTTACAATCACCAGCGGGTGCTTTGAGGGCTTTTTTGACCTGGGTTTTGCCTCTTAGGCCCCATATAAGGCTGCTGCTCTGCCCTCCCATAGGTGGTGATGACAGCAGCCTGAGAACAAGACCTGTAGGATACACCTCCTGTATTAATGCTTCTGCAATTTACATGCATTTCTTTTTTTTATTAGATGACCTTTAATTTGGAAAGCCTGATAACCAACTGCATCATAATATGTTGTATTCTAGATTGATAAATCAAAAAATGCATCTGTACCCTTGGTATCAGTGGTTGAAAATTTGCATCAGCAGTAAGTTAAAACAGCCACGTTATTGGACATCTAGAGAGAGGGCAGAAAAAGGTGTCCACATTGAACCCATATGTATGTCAAACCATTTACAATGCACGTTTGTGGACATGCTAAAATTAGACTTTAGACCATTTAGCATGTTGTGAAACAAATAATCGGAAGAATCCAGATGTCTGTTTCGCCATCCTTCCTGTAGAGGAAGTCTTACAGTATCGCAGCATAAGACTGTTGTATCCAACCAATCAAAGAGTAAACAGGTTGGTTATTTACAGATAACACTTAGTCTAACAATACCTGGTGATTTAATCAAATATATAGATGTCTGGATGAGCAATATCCAGCTACCGTGTTGGGTCATTGATCCTCATGGATCCTCATGGGGGAATATTGAAGGGGCGTGACAGCACACCAATCAACTTTAATTTATAAAAGTATCACTAACGCTTGGGTTCAGGCAAGGTTGCAAAATAATTACTAGACATGTCAAACAAACGTTTCTGTGCATACCAATCAAAATTTCAATGCAAATTGCGTAGACATCTATTGGATCTTTAGTTTTCTGTCCCCCCAGAAGGGGCGTGGCCCTGATGTTTTGCAGAGTACCTATATATGTCAGACTGATCTGTTGGCTCAGCTTCAGCCTCAGCTTAGTACGTCACACTTGAATTGACATCCACATCCACAGTTGGAGCCCCCGTTAAGTTTCACTGCCAAACTTTGAAAGCTGTACCATCTTGTCTGCTATTGTTTGCCAGAAAATGTACCCTCACGAGGGCCAGCCTCTTATAGATTCACCAGAGATGATGGATAGCGCTGCAATCTGTCATCCACTGTCATTTTCTATTTTGAACACGTCCTCCTCTATGCCTTTATCGTGACACAGCAGGGTAGTCACAGGTAACACAACTAATACTGCATGTCACATCACATCAGCACCTGAAAGGCAAAATACAGGGATTGATTGATATTTAGACTACACAAGTTAATTAAATAAGATTATAAGAAAAAAGTCTAAAATACACAAAATGTGCTGTTGATATTCAATACCAACACTGGCAGCAATTGATGGATAAAAAATCTAAAGTGCCCTCTATTTATTACCCTCTATGCCAGTGTGATCTCCTATAAAGACATAATACTTGGTGATAATAACACTTTCCTTCTTCTAGTGACTCATTTATTAATTTTACTTTACATTGTGGCCTTGACTTTAACAAATCCAGAATGTCAGAGATGGCAAACATGATCCCTTTCAAATTATAACACAACATTGACATAATTCACACGGGGAGCTGCGAGGCACACTTAATCCTCTGTCCTCCTCCTGTTATGTTATAAGCTGATACTTGTTCACAAATGAGACCCGAGTGGTGCCATTAATTATGGGCTGAGATCAATTGTGGAACTGTTATTTCTGCCGCTAGTCTGATTTCAGCAGTATGAGAGGGTTGGGGATAGTGAGGAGGAGGCTGAGGATGACACCACAAGGCCATAACGACTTGTGTCTTGCCCATTAATCAATGCCTTCCACACAATTTGCTGTCTGTGAATTGGGACTGACCTGTCTCAAGGGTCACTTGCCAATTTTCGGCTGCAGTCAGCCCGCATCGGGCTGAGCTCTGTGCTTATGCCCAGTGTTCCTTTTGAGTGATTCCATCTTTAAGATCATGACTGCTGCATTCCTCTCTCTGTGAGGATGATATCATTCTCACTGAAGGCACTCCTACACAGTGACACTGGGGATTTAAGGAGGTTATTTACCACTGCTAATAGTGGCTGGATGATTGTGTGTACCTTTTAGAGTTTTGCTCATTCATGTGTGCCACTTTTTTCCTATGCAAAATGCTGCAGTATACTGTTCAGACCCAAATTCCATTTCTCAAGAAAGGTTTGTGACAAGTCAATAGGACAGGCGGTTGCAAAGAAAAGTTACAGTGGATGGAAGTTTACAGTTCAAAATCGTCTTCCCTCCTTAGTTACCACTGCTATGCCTGTCTAGTTCTTATCGCATGCCTCTCGCATCCTTGATTTCAGACAGTGGTAGGCAAAATCAAGTCTCGTTTCTAGCTGGCAGACGTTGATTTTTCCAACGCGTTCCCATCTCAACTCGTCAACTACCGCCGCTTTGTCAGTGGACCTAAACATCAGAATATGACTCAATAGGTTCATGTGTCAGTTTTGAACGTTTGGGGATGGCGTGTCAATTTAAGCTTGTTACATGCATTTTCAACCCGGTCTCACTCCGAAGTCGTCGAAATCAGCCGCTTGGGCAGTGGCCTGGGGCATCACACAATGACGAAAAAAGCCGTCCTTTAACGTCAGCATGACACGTGGCCAGTCGCAGTTATAATTTAATGGCGCTTGCTAACATCAGGGGGAAACGTGGTGGGACAAGAACGAAAGTTAAGGCAGCGAAAGTCTGGGTAGGGTGTGTGGGTCCAACAAACACTGACTTTCACCCGGGAGAGCGGTGTTTGTGTCACATAAGATTCTAAAGCCAAACCCCATTTTTTTCTTTTCTTTTTCTAAACCTAACCACGTGCGTTAATTGTTGGAGGAAAAAAAGACAGTCAATTTGCGTTGCAGTAATGATGTAGGGCATTTATTTTGAAAGATGACAATGCATGTAACAGGCATAACATTACTCACTAAGCAGTGGTATTTGATGAGTTAGGAATGAGAATGTGCTGGATTTTTCCATCTTAAATGACAACTGTTGCTGGCAGATTTTATCAGCTGTTAACTAATTAAACAAAGGTTAGATAAAGTTTGTCACAAAAACGACTACGGCTGACTTTTTAATGTTTGAGCTGACTCATTTTAAAAGGAGAAACTTGTAAAAGGGGTCTTAAATATGCAATTGATGACTCTACTCCTTCCTCATCAACACTGAGAGCCAATTGTAATCTCATAGGCTGTTAAATTTATTTTAACTTATAGTTCCACCTCGGTGAAGGAGCCACAGTTTGTAGCAGCCTCTATCACTAATTTTACAACTGTCTTGTTAAAATTGAGCCCCTGATCTCAGCTGGTGCCAAAAAGTGCAGTCTCTCTCCAGGTGAAACGTTCGTCACAGAAGCTGTTATTTTGTCTGCAGAGTAAAAACGTATTCCTTTACTGCCTCAGAATGTAATGTGAAACATATGATACATGGTGCATTTTTGGGACTGACAGACCAACAGTGTGATTTGTACAAGCTGCTGCGGTCACAACTAAAAGGGCTGTTTGATATCAGCGCTACATGGTCGGCCAAATCACCTCTATTGCATTCATCAGAAGAGCAGTGTGAGGTATAGGTCCACTCCGGCCTCTTCCCATTATATCCCTGGTGGTGAGAGTAACCTGCCAGCTTGAAAAAGACACAAAATTGCCTTCAGGTTTTTATTTTTTTCTGCCTCCTCTCCTCTCACCAACTCCCTTTCAACTGACACTTTAAGATACAGAGATGCTCACATGTTGATTGTAATTGGTTTGAATGAGGTTGTGCACATTAATGGTAATGATGTTTTAAGATATTTTAATTTCGTATGATGTGTAATTGAAACAAGGTGCTCCGGTGCTTGAGGGGCATCTAATTAAAAAGCTTTACCCAAAACAGTCTGAAAACACTGATGAGGGAATTGAGGAATTAATTATATACATAAGTTTGCAAACACAAAGCTGGTGATAGAGGGTGGTTATTATTGTTTTGTAATAGATTTGATTAAATCATACAGTTGTTGGGAGCATAGTTTGCTGGTGCTATGGTTTCGATTAAAATAATACATTTCCACTGTGAGCTAAATGTGTTTACTCAAAATGCTGTGTAACATCCAGGGGAAACATAACACCCTGCATGACTCACTGTATATCTAACTCATTTTCAGAGCAGTTCTGCCAACCTGTGCCACCTATGGAGAAGTTGTGTGCATAAAGTCATGCTTAACATTGAAACTACTTCCAAGCATCTTTTTTTTTTAGATTTAACAGCTGTTGTTTTTTCTGTTTGTGTTTGAGGATTAACATTTTAAAGGTACCACCTGTTAGCTATGACAGCATGGTAATAAAAAATCAAATGTGACAGCACAGTGTCAGCAGTTAGAATTTGTGCATCATGCTTTTCCCCGTCTAAACATCCACGAATTTGTCAAGTGCTTGCAAACACTTGACCATCAGACAACTGAGCATTACATGTTAACTGCCCGGGGGCAATTAAACCCGCTATTTTCAAGCAATTTAGTAAACACATACAGAATGTAAATTAGTTCCAGGATATTTATTGCTAAGTTATCAAGCACCAAAACTTAGTGATCCTACTTTTGTTTGTTATTGCTTCTTTCATTTTTGACCTGCAACCCTTCTTTCCTCCTTGCACGGATAAAATTAGGCCTCACCTCCTTCCCCTTTCAAAGTTACCAGCAGGACATTCCTGGAGGACAGATGAGACACAACAACAATCCGAGCAGTATGAACTCCGTGCTTCCACAACGAGGACATGCTGTGAGTTTCCCCTTGTCTTCCCAGAGAGCTTGGGCTGGGTCAGCAACTATCTCCTTCATGCAATGCCTAATGAGACACTGTGAAATAGGGCAATACGAATAAAAATTTATAGTTGGGAAGGGGAAGGAAAAACATTGAGCATCCCCCGTATTAGCTCTACTAACTAGGTTTAGCAACTATAACATCCGCCAATGATATTCATTGCAGGCCATAGCGGCTCCATTACAGAAACACAGACTCATTAGCCAACTGCCCTCTTCTCTTGTTCCTGTTGGTGTTGCTTGTTTCTTTTGTTGTATCTTTTAAAAGACAGTTTCAAGCTCCCCTTGGGCACACACACACTCACACAACTCCCTCTGCACAAGTGTAAGCAACAGAATCCAACAAAAACAGTCAAGTGAAACTTACTACAGCATACTGACTCCCTCAGCAGCACAGACTTTATTGTCCTGGGTAGCAGTACTGCTGGTCGGCCAAAACTTTGGCAGCCTGTGCTGCTGCCTCTATTTGTTGTGTTTTCTCAGCAGTGGACTTTGGCACATAAAGATGCTCTGACAGCATTACAAAGTGTGAATAAGTGAAGTAACCTGTAATATCCTATGCCCATATGTATACTGGAAAGTCATAGTGACTTTGTGAAATGTAGGTTCCAGCTCCAGCAGCTGGTTGAGCTGCAGTATTACCATTCGTTTTAGCATTGCTATACTGTACTGTAAAATAAAGGTTGTATTACATAGCAGTCCGTTTCTTAGGGAGGGCAAAATGTTTACAAAATATAGGGTATCTTTTAGTTGAATCTATACCATGTAATAATAAGAAACTTGTCTTTGCAACGCTGCACATAGACACAGCATTTACAGCCGACACACCTCTCCTCTGCAATAATACACATTTCTCCAGTGTCAGAACAGCTCATTCAATCTTGTTGCTAACTCAACACAAATCAATGAACAAATCAATGAGGTTCATTAAGTTGAAATCCCTTGGGATTAAATCTAGTTGCTTGGTCACCAAGAAAACAAAAATACAGACTCAAGCTACTCTATCACTGGAACTGGACAAAGAAAAAAAAAAAGAGTGACGCAAGGGCAGTCTGGGTTTTCACTAATGGGTCTTGCTGCATCTCAGAAGACAATGAAAGGGCCGGCAGAATAAATTCAATGGTCTGCCATTGATTTAAATTGTGTTTGTTAAGCCATGTGCTGTCTGCTGACTGTTGTTGAGTCCTTCAGCTCTAACAAAGTGCCCAATAGTGTAGATGTATGTGTAGCCTTGATTAAAGGAGAAATCCGGTATTTTATACTTTTATACTTATATTTTTACCCCATTTCTAAGTTTATGATGAAGTAAACAATAAAACTGTGATGATTGCTCCTTTTAGGAGAATTTGGCTTTCCCCTGCCTGGCTTAACAGGCACGTCTATGGCCATGTGTATATCTGTCCTAAAACCAGCCTGAAAGTTCGTTTTCAAAGCCATGAAACTCTCCGAGTAGTGTTTGTTGATGTTTTGACATAGAAATCGTAGCAAACTATGGTTTCCATCCGTGTTTTCGCTTTTCATCTTGATTGTGGAACTATTTTTTCAGCTGCCTCACACCCGTGTGTAAACTTCCGCTTGATCATTTGTTTGACCCTGAAGCGTTATGCACTCCAGCCCACTTGATGGCGATAATGCTCCTTTACGTGGGTGTCGCCACCCGGCAGGAAACCATTGCAATGTAATGGGACACAGAAAAGAAGCAGAAGAAGAAGGCTGGCGTTGTGTTCAAAGGCATCGTACTGTGAAGGTTGTTTACAAGCAAGTAATCCATTGTGTAGTTGTTTAAACTTATCACAAAACTTTCTCGTTTGTTCTCGTTCTTCCTCCAGGAGCGCACACAGCACTGTCGAGCCGGCATTCTAACTGAGCTAAAAGACTACAGTGACTACAACCTTGTCGTAAACAACCCCCTTTCCATTTCCGGTGGCGGATTACTACAAACGGACAATGAGGCTTCCGATAGAAAACCAATGAATTAGACAAGATGTCAAATAAATCATCACGGAAACCACAGTTTGTTACAATTTTTATGTCAGAACATAAAAGAGAGAGTTTCATGGCTTTGAAAATGAACGTTTAGGGTGGTTTTAGGACAGGTTCAAACACGGCCGTATATAGACAGCACTGTTAAGCCAAGCAGGGGAAAGCCAAATTCTCTGAAAAGGAGCAATCATCACAAATTTGGTCTTAACCACTCTATTTATAAACAACCCAGAAATGGGGCTCAAAGTGCAAAATACTTCTTCTCCTTTAAGCATTTAGTGAAGCAATTTAAAATTCCTACAACTTTGCTAAATCAAAAGTGGAAATTCCAGTTTACTCACTGTGCCTATTGAATCACATTTTACTAACATCTTCATATTTATTTTACCTGTGAGATCATAATCATAACACAATATAGCATAAAATCCATCCACAAAAGGAATTTATCCTTGAGGAAGCACGGGGCATTTTTGATCTTTCCACAAGAAATGGATCGCTTATCAACATGGAACACCTGAAGCAGGAAAGAAAATCCCTTTGAAGATTGAAATCTTTGAACGGGATGGGATTCATACAAGCAACAGTGTAAGATAAGTGTGATTGGGATTGACTTTGTGATGCTGATAATTTGTAACCTGATTTACATACGTATCTGGTATCATGTGTCTGGTGAGCTACGGTTGCTGTAATCTGGTGCAGATTATTTCTATGTGAAATCCTAACAACCTTTTCCCTGGCAACCTCCTACAGTGCTCCACAATCCACCCTCAACGATCCCGTTCACCTCTGCTTGGCCGCTCAGCCAACCGTAGCCCACTAAACATTAGTTCACCATTTGATGTCACAACCCTCACAAGAACAAGCCAAGCACACAGGTCAAACATGATATGAATTATACTGGAATTCAAACAGTGGAGGACAGTGTCTGTGTGGGTCATGTGGGCCATGTGAAAAGGAACATAAATACAACACAGACAGCTCAGTGCTGGACCCCAAGGACACAAGAAAATAAGTCTTACAAGAATGTTAGAGGAAAAAACATCACCCAGGCTCTTGACAACAAAGGTTACACATGGAAACGTACAAACTGAACAGATATGATCCAGTCTGGTCATGTTACAGCCAAGATACATAGGGCACTGACACGGCGTGGCATGTCTGCTACAGCATGCCGGCAGCAGAGTACATCCATTGTGATCACTTACTATAGAAGTGGTGCACACCTGCACAGGCAGTGGGCTACTGGTCTCTTTTTTTCTACAAGTGGTTTTAATGCCCTTCAACTGGTAAAGACCACATAACACAATCTGTTTAAAAATGATTAAAATAAGGCAGAACAGCAGCACAGTTTACATTTCACAAATAAATCAGTCAAATAATAAAATCATAAATTAAGTACCAGGCTCTTTTTTTTTTATATCGATGACTAATCATCATGGCCAAATCCAAGGAACTGGCTATGCTCCACAGGGCCCAGTTGATCCTGCACCTAACCAACTAAGGATTTGCACTAAGGATGCAGCACCTGCGGAAATGGTTTGCCAGCCTTTGCTTGAATGCAAAGAAGCAACAAGCAATAGGTGATAAGCTGAGGTACTGGGAGTCCCCACAACACCTGATGCAGTGAACACCGCTTGAGCTACAGGCAGCGTCTCTGATCCTCCAAAACTTCTGGTCCCCGATGCAGGGAAAGCACATGTTGGTGAGGACTGACAACTGCACACTGATGGCCTACATCAAGAGCAAGGGTGAAGTTTGGTCCGCTGCCCTGTGGTGGATGGAGAGCCTATGGTTGCGGATCAGAGCACTGAGCAGGGGTGCCAACCTCATGTTGAGAGGTGTTCACCTACCAGATGAGTGGAGGCATCACCCAAAGGTCATGAGGCAGATCTGGATTTGGTTTGGGTAAGCGGAGGTGGATCTGTGCGCCAGCCGATGTAACACCAACTGCCAGCTACGGTTCTCCCTGGCGCCACAAGAGGATTCCCCCTGAGTTGGATGCATCTGTGTGGAATACAACAAAGGTTATGAAATTGTAACCTCAGTTCTATTAGCACAGGAGGAGCCCTCTACCTAGAGGCCCTGTCAGCATGCTGCTCGCTGAAGAGGGTGTAAGATGTCTGACTGAATCTCCTCCCTATATACTGTGGGGTCTGCATGAATTCGGGTAGGTACATCCTGATGGGCAGCTAGCTGCTTTTCTCAGTGTGAGAATGCATGCTCCTAATTAGAGGAGTATTACCCAAAGTCCAGTAGAGGGCTCCGCCTGAGCCAAGGAACAACAAAGAGCTGCTGCTCAGCAACAGAGTCTTGTTCATTAAGCTAACCCAGAAGCACAAAGCACACCCACTGAGCTGAAGAATAAGTGAGCCACTGCTCGGCAACACAATGTACACATCCACTGAGCATAACGATAGCAGATTTGGACTGAACTTTCAAAAGGTACATTCATATTTATTTTGCTTTTATTTATATGACTGTGGTAAGTAACAGAGTTGTTTATTTGTTAGACTAAAAATGCAAAGAGAGCTTGTGGATTGTCTTGAACTCGCTGCTTGTATACATCTGCCAGCTGATGCTGGAGGGTGGGCAGTTGTGGGTGATCCAAAGGAGTTCATGAGTCGGTTCACTAATGACAGATGAACAATACAAACCGGATTACTTCAAAGAACTGGTGTTCTCACCACTACTCTGCTATGAATAAGATCAGAATGGTATGCCAATGACAACAGGAAAGGTTGATATAGCTATTTACACATAATCCTGACACCCAATAAAAGAAGAGCTCAATCATTTTAGCTTGTATTATTACCTCCTTGATGTGTCAGACATGCATCACTCTCCACTTCCATTGTTGCTCTTTTGATCTGAAAGAGCAAGATGAAACAAGCGTGAGTGGTGCATCATGATGGCATGGTTACAGCTACACGCATCAGTGTATATGTACAGGAATGTATTGATCTACAATGCAAGCTGGGTTTTTTTTTTATGCTAGGCTTTCTATTGTGTCACATCAGTTTGAATGATCATGGGAGAGCGAGGCTCAATCTGCTGTCATAAAGCAGAAAAAGGCTACTTACATCTATTGATCTCCTTTCCCTCCATATTGGCTACACACATAGGTCTGAGTTGCATTTTACAGTTGCCCATTTGTGCTTTGTAAATGTGATTATGTCATAACCTTACTCCTCTGCAGTGCACGTACGTGTGGCCTGTTATTATTTTCCTTTGTAGAATCAAGGGGCTGGTCTTTGCACAACACTGTATGAAGGCGGGTGTGTATGTGCAAGCATGCGTAACCAATGAGAGAGAACACCATTTAGATGGCGAAATTTTCAGGAGAGTGTAATTCATGGTGCTGTTCAACACCTGGTCGCGGGAAAAAAACCATGTACATGTCTTTCTTCTGTTTAATAACATCAGAACCACTGACCCTGAAGTATAGCTAATGCAGTCTGTGACATGTCCTCTGAAAAGCCTATTCTTGCAGAACATCCTTGAATTTCATAAGAAAAAAACACCTTTGCATTATAAAGGTTCTGGAATTATTGCAAGGCTTGTTGATATGGCATCATATCACCTGCTGTGAGTGGAAGGAAGTAATTACTTTTTTGTGTTCGGGCCTGTTCAGGTTTGTGTTTGCACGCTGAAACTACTTGAGATGTAGGACTGCATATTTGACTCATGACGTGTAAACAGATGCACTTTTGAAAAGGACCCGATGTCACTGTTAACATGGATTATTGACAGCTGGGTCGAGTGGCATTTGTTTTGTCTCTGAATGATGATTATGATGACGGTGGTGCTGTAGGCGGCAGAAAAGCTCCAGAAAAGAAGAGACATATGGGTCAACAGAGGTCTGACAACTGCAGTGGGGCTCTTATTTATTTATTTTTCTCTTTCACACAGTAGTTGTGTTGAAGTTGGGCTCAGAAATAGCAAAAAAAAGGAGATGAGCTTGAGAAAGACAATTGGCCACACATCCATTAGCTGAGTATTTGTCTCACATGCTCTTTTAGATTCAAGATGCAATACTTCATCGCCATGTCAGCAAAGCTACAGTTAGTTGATAGGAATTTGTTTCACTGCAATACATCAGCATGTCAGTCAAGCACACGCACACCCAAAGCTGCCACAGTGGCTCATTTATAAGTGACAGTACCTCAATTTTGCATGTCCCCAACAAACTCTGCGGCACAAGGCCTGAGTCAACATCATATCACACTCACCAGTAAGGTGCTCGTAAGCAGTTTGATAGCAAAACTGTATGTCCTATTTCCCAAATAATAAATTTATTTTATAAGACCTAAGCATATATCAGTCTTATTATAGCAGTGATACACTGACACATGATTTGAATCATTTTACTGCACATTCAGTTATATTGGTTATTGTACCATAGTATGAAAATACTTGCTTCTGATTTTCCATTCAAATTGAATCATTGTACACTTTAAAAACAGTTATGGTACACGTTTTAAATCCCAGTTCAGACCAAAGATTTGCGACGAGACGTCTCGTTGTGAATCTTTGGTCTGAACTGGGCTTAAGTGTTCATTATGATCACAAAGTATATGAAACTACTGGTAACCATGGGAACAATGCTTACTATATGTTTAGTATCACCACTTTACTGAGAGGTGAAACTAACTAATCAAAGGGATGAACTGAATGCAAAGAAATGTTCAAGCTCCTATGTGTAGGATTTCAAAAATTATGACTCCAGCAACTTGTAATGCTAGTATAAAAAAGACATTGTGCCACACAGTGAAAGTCTATTTTAATAGTGGGCACCATTCCTAAAAGGGATCTGTTCATCCTTAGTGACTTGCTTTTCAAATCCCCTGTCTGTCTCAAAGTGGCGTTCAGTGAATTCTGAGGCATATGTTGTATTGATTTAAGCCCATGTGCTTCACTGTTTTGGTTTTGCTTTTTAGAGGCCTGCATATGGAGGTTTGTTCCTATATGACTTACAAAGGAGGATGGATCCTGGGGAACAGGATCCTTTGTACATTGGTACAATTAGTGTTTTTTCTTCGCAACAGGTGCCTGCAGAACAAGTTCAGAGGAACAGTATGATACAGCATATAGTAAAACAAAATATAGCCAATAATAAATGTACACAATAAGCTGCTTTTACAGATTTTTTTTGTCCCAGGTGGCACATCGAGGGGGCAAGGTAACATCAATACACTTCAGTCTCAGATCCATTTGTCTGTTACAGAAGGTGGTAAAAATAGAGCGGAACAGTGTGTGAGTGTGTTTCACTGAAAGCCTTAAAATAGCCCGGTTTCTACAGCAGTTCCAACTGATGTCAGCCAAGGCCAGGTGAGAGGAGACTCACATTACAGTGTGTGCTAAAGGCCAAAATACATACACAGGGGATGTTGAGAGACACAATGAGCAGGACAAAAATGAAAAATGTCTTGCCAAAGGATGTGTGAGCCCTGATTTATGGAACATTCTGAGGAGTGCAACCTTGCCATTGAAAACACACATACCAAATGTTTTGTTTAACGTAATATTTCGAAACTATTTAAACGGCTTTGTTGTAAAAAAGTACTGCATGTGGTATTCCTATCTTATAATTTCAAACAAAAGTTCTACAGAGCATTGGCACAACACAGAGGGAAAATAGTAAACCCATATCAGTGGTGTGCCACTTGATTGCTCAACAACAATAAACAGGAAAACTAAAATTAGGACATTGCTCTCAGCAAAATGTCCTAGACAATTAAAACATGCAGTGCTAGCCATTATCAATTAGTTTCACTGCTGCTTCTAATGTGGAACTATGTTGAGGAAGTGAGAAATAACAATTTATTTAGTCAATTTTACGTTATAATTTCATAAATTTTTACTTTTGTCTGTGGCCCTACGGTAGAAACCAGCTTACAGTTTCCAGCAAAAACAATGAAAGGAATCGTGGCTCATCAGGGACGGGAGGCCTCTGCTCCTGAGAAAATGATACTAGAAAATAACATAGTGTTGCACTGTGAACAGGCTAGTAATCAAACAGTTCATCAAGATGGCAGGATAACAATAACAATCTTGCATGGAAGTGCTTCCCCTTACTTCACACCTCTCAACTAAAAGGAGAGGGCATAGTGTGTTGGTTAGGGGTGCTAAACACTGTAAACACCTTTAATAATTTGTCCTTTATTATGATGTGACGAACATCAAATTTACTGAGGAGAGGGACAGAGGATTCAAATGGTGCCAAAATTAAATCAATTAGTTCCAAGTATAGTAATTTGATTCACTCAGCTTTACAGGTGTTGTAAACCATTTATTACATTAGTCGTAATTTAGCTTACATTAACTGCGGTCGTAACAAACTTTGCACCTTAAAGATGAACATTTCTTACCACAAATAATATTTGATTTTAATTATGAATGGTTTCAGAAAAGGATGAAGGGAAGGAAAGAAGCTGGGATACTAAGTGGAGGTGAAAGTGCCAAACACTGCAGTTCCTCTAATGGCCACTTGAGGCTGGCTCCAGAAGTGAGCCAATTCCCATAGACCCCCATGTTAAAACTTTACAGCAGAAATAAACATGTTTACAGCCTGGTACAAACAATGGTTTTGGTCTCTATAGCTAATTTCAACATTCTTGACAACTGCACAGGGGTGAAATTGTGTATAACTTAACATGCAGTTACATGCGTAACTATTTTATTACAGTTTAAAGTTATGCATAACTGAGGGCATGGCTGCTTTGGGCGGTCGTCTGCGAGGAATCATATGGTCACTTCTGGCTCCAAAAAACAAAATGGCGAGTGTCAAAATGCCAAACTCAAGGCTTGAAAACTGGAGTCGACAAACAAATGGGTGATATTTCCATGGCGACTTCCATTATTTTTACAGTCTATGCTGGATACTTAACAGCAAACCTCCAGGTGTGCTCATGTCTTCAGCCGGTGTGCAATGTCTCTCATTAGAATCACATGTGCCAGCAAAGAGACTGTCAGTAAACTCGTATTTCACTGGTTGCACAATGAATGGAAATATACAGATAAATGTACATGACACCGTAGAAATGTTTATGTCTCCAGTCCCACTCCAGCTATGGAACTATTTGTGACGGAGGAGTCGAATTAACAGCGCTCCCTCTCCTGCGATACTGCTCAAATCGACATTTGTCCTTGAAACGATAAATAAAGATTTCAGCATTCAGGTCAGATGATGATTACCCAGTGCACTGTCTCATTGAAATGAATGAAAAGCAGCGTGCACCTGCAGAGGAAAAAAAAAACAACCTTCAATGCAAACAGGCACAATGAACGTGTCTTCATACAAATTGTGTCCTGCCAGGTGATAAACAGAGGTATGCAGTGATGGAGAAGAAAGAATGTCAAGGCCATTCGGGTCACGTAATAGATGTGACATCTGTGATCTAAAGTTTCCCAGACAAGAAGGAAAGAGGAAGGAGGTTGAAGGAACATGCACCGATTTAAATGTCTTTACTGTAATGCCTGCACTGTAAATATAGCTTTCATATGTAGCCATAAAGGTTTTGACCCAGTGTTCTAGTCTGTGTTCAAACTGAAATTCCTGCAGCAGCTTGTGCACATCGTCAGCCACGCCCTGTGTAAAATGACCACCGGAGTATATTGTCTTTAAATTACACACAAGGATGAGACAGTATATCTGAGAGAACACGAAAAAGAATCAAAGCTAAAAATCACACATCGCTACAAAGCACAAAGCTGTAAGCTGCCCTAAAGTTCAGTGAACATACATCACATTGGAAAGCCATTAATAAACCTGTCAGTACACAGACCAACCTCAGCCTGACTTTCATTACCACTGTTATTTGGGGTTCTTGCTGTACCATGCCATCTGCACAGAATAAGCTCAGTATCACCCCTTCTGTTAAAAGCCTGAACTTAGAGAAGAAACATCTCCAGTCTATATTTGCAATGTCCTCTATGAACTTCCTGCTGCAGCCTAGGGCAAGCAAGTGTGGAGCTGAGCTTAGCTGCACTGCAGTGATGTGTGATTAAGGTTTAGATGGAGCCTGACCTGTGTGTGTAACTGGGTACAGTAACGGATTGTTGGTTGTTTAGAATTGTAAACTCAGTGACAGGACATGGTGAGCTACCCTGTGAAGGGTCAGCACACATGCTGTATATTGTTTGGTTGCAAGCAGAGTGCGATAGAGTCATATCCAACTTCATCTCTTTGTTTTGCTTCTAACTTTTTGCAGCATGGGGAGAAGATATTAAACATTAAATTCCCTGATATGACATGGCTAATGAAAGTGAACACTCTACTCTACTACTATTTCTGTTGACATGTAGCTATGCATACTCCAACTAATGCACTCTACATGTTCTTGATCATGTCAAAATATGGAAAAAGTGAAATGGTTGAATCTACTTGTGCCATTTTTGCTTCTTAACGTCACTGGTAGCGACGTGTTCAACCGTGTAAACAGCCTTCCTCTTTCATTCTTTCAACCATCTGCTTGAGAAGGTTGCCGTTTCAAAATTTGCACCAAGTCTTTCATAATGTTTAAAAGTAGTACTAGACACTTAGGCTTTTCTTTTTCATCTCCACCTCAGCCTTGCAAACTGTTGACTGTAGTTGGTTTGTGTACAACACATCCATAGCAACGCACAGAGCAGACTGTAAACAGGCAACAGGCTGTGTGTCATAAACCGGCCCGTTCTCATTTCCGACTTGTCGAATATGGCAACTTTGTTTTCAAGCTGTATGGTTATGGATATGGACTAAAATGAACAATGACAGCAATATAGTCCACGATGACCAGCGCTAAAATCAACCTGCGTAGTTGTCCCTCCATTGTGACATTAGACAGTGTTGCATTTATCTTGCAAGTGTTCTCTTTCTTAATGTTTTGTCTACTTCCTGGATTTTTTCCCCCGCATAGAAATTCTGACCAATCAAGAGCAGCTTTCTCACACAAGGCATTTGATCTGATCCGCTTGTAAATTCTGCCGTGAGAACCCAAACCAACTCTAGCCCTTTCATGCATGCATTATGACTACTGCACTTCGGTCTAGATTTTTTGTTTATATTCCTCTTTAGGCATGAAAAACAAAATTTGAAGTTCATTTTTTTTAAACATGCATTTTTCAAGGTTTTTTTTTACATGTCTATTTGGGTGGACAGCATGCTTTAAGTGTTCAACTTAAGAAATATAAACCAATGAAAAAACTTTGAAATACCCTTCAATGCCTGGGCAAGAGTGTTGCTGCTTCTGACTCCTCAGCCTCGTCCCTCTCTCTTTCTACACCTCCCCCTCCCTCTTGTATGCCACTCCCTCATTCACTCAGCTTTTTAACAAAATTAGTCTCCGATTCAGACCAAAGCGAGCCAACTCTAGGTCTGAAAGCAACCTTAGACACCAATATACAAAGGCACCTTTTGCACTATATCATACACATATCCCAGAAACCCTAACTGGAGAATGCTTCATTCAGAAAACGGCCAAATTCAGAATATCCAAACAAAATGTTTACATGACAACGTCAAATTCAGAATATTGTCATTGTAAACATCATCAATGTCTTCCCTACAGGGTGAAGCTGCTCTGACCCCCCCCCCCCCTCCCTTTTTTTTTTTTTTTTTTTTTACAGCTCCCTGTCACTGCTCAGTTTATTTTAGGTGGATCAGGACCCCATTACCCCACTCACTTTGTGCTCCCCACCCCTTTTTTTATTAGCAGCATAATGGCACAGATACATTATCAGAGCTAATCAGAGTCAAATGAAGAAAAGTAGTGGAGTGAGACTGCAGGAATTGCCTTTTTTCTCTCCCTTGCAGTGCTGCCATACTGGTAGACCCATGTTTAACTTTTCCAACCTCCCTCTCTCTATTTTTTCTCTACCTCTCTTATTTCATTTTCTCCCTCGAAGCCTCCCCTTGTTTTCTCGCTCTCCATTTTTAGTCCTGATGTTTGTCCTTTCTCCTCCCTTTCACATCTCTTTCTCCGTGTCTCCTCTCTCTCCCTCCTCTCTCCCTCCACATCTTTCTCTCTCCTACTTTCCTCAGGGATTGCCTGTTTGATATTCTACTTGTGTGGCGGGGCGGCAGGATGGATTAGAGCATGGACAGGCCCCACAAACCACCCTGATCTACAGGACAGCTTTTCAATCACTTCTCCAATGCTGTTCCACCTATATAAATACAAGCACAGGGAGAGAGCCACAGAGGGGGGAAAAAAGTGAAAATAATAGAGAGGGTTAAAAACAAACAGGAAAGGACAAATGTAGAATTTTATGAAGTAGCACTGTTACTGTGCAAACAGGGTGAAATATGCCAGAACCTTGGAGTTACATTTTCCACCTTTACAGAGTTTGAGCATATCAAGTGTGTGCAGGTAGTGTTTGGAACACACGCCAGCTCAAAGACAGCACAATGGCTCATTTGCACCTGTAATGGCTCGCAGCAGTTTGTGCTACACAATGGCCTGCACAGGTGTCCCTTTGGCTTTGTTTGAAGGCACAAGTTTGTTTTTTTACCTCCCTCCCTGTGTGTTTATACTCTGTTCTACCTTGATCCTCAGGACCTTTCCCATTTAGACGAAAATTGCGGATCCCTCATGTGGGTAAAACAGAATTACTGTGCCTCCCCAGCTTTTTTTTTTTTTTTTTTGGATCAATAGGGTGATCTTCCAAGGCCGACATTAGGGGGCATTATAAAAAGGTTACAAATGAGTGTTTAGTCTATTGCACTCTCCTCAGGTACTAGGAGAGTATCGATCCATTGTGGCTCATCAAACTGTTTTGTTGCAAAAGTGACACTTGAACAGTAATCACCTTCAAAAGGTGAGATAATAAGATGCTGCGTAATTGCAGGAGCTTAACAAAGCCACTAATGACTGATGCTGTCAGATGCCAGGGTAGTATTATTTTGTGTCTGTGTATAATCAGTAGGAATGGCAACAAATTCACTTCAGTTAAGTACATAATTATTTTGTCACATCTGCATTAGAGCTTTATATGAGGGTTTCCAGACAAAACACATGCTGCTGAGTCTGTCTGTTCATTGGTGAATACACAGAGCATGTTTTATTTATAATGACATATCTCTTGAGACAAACTGAGATCACCAGTTAAAAGTGCTAATGTGGTGCTTTCACACAGTCTTCCACTTGTGTCTGTAGACCTTTTTTTCCCAAAATTTAATTATTAATATTTTATTTATATTATTTACAATAACACAAATGCTGTCGATTTACAATGAAACATGCATCATCTATAAGTAAATGACTATTTTTCCTAATTTGTTTGTTGTTTATTAGTGTGTAAAACAAGTGAAACAATATATTTTTCACAACCATAAACGTTTCTATAGTAATATATTTAAATTTATATCATAGTATTTTATTATATAAATTTATTATACCTAAAGATTTGTAAATTTTTGTAGAGGCCTTTGTCATATTTCCTCTAAAGCTTTTTTTCAAACAGCTGTATTGTGGTGAAAAAGGACACTTTAAAAGAAGTAACACAAAGACAAAAAATACAAGGTAAAGAAAATAACTTGGGGTCCAGTGGTCCAACTTCAGCTGAGAATAATAACTGTAACAGAATACAAAATTCATCCCCAAAAATCCGTCTGAAAGCGATTTCATGGACATATATTGTTTTTACTTTTTCAGATGAAACCATACGTTTCCAAGCCCTTATCACACGGGCTCTTGTTGGTACTTGATGGACAGCTAAGCTGGCAGGAGAACCGACACTTGAGGCTATTTCAGTGATGCAATTACAAAGACCAGCATACAGCACCATGTCACGTGTGCCAGGACAATAAGGGTGCACCAAAGTGCACCTGCTATTTAAGTCCATATAGAATAGGTTCTGTATGCAAAAGAATATATATCGATATATTAAAAGGATGCAACGGTTATTCAATATGATTTTATGTTACATGTGCTGCTACCGTGGTCCTGCCTTTTGCCAACTACTACTATTATTAGTCATACTTCTACTGTTATTGTACTCATATGATCATTATTGTCACATACATATACTGTGTTATTTTAATATTTACTTATAAAATATATGCTATCAAAATACTATTATTATTATATTATTATTACTAAAATCAATGTAATTATAGTAATTGTCATGACTGTTTGCCGTGCACCTCTCTTTGTCTCTGTTTCACTTGGTCTCTCTCTCTCTGTCTCATTTTCTTTTGATGTATCATTTTGTCATATGGATCACTGTACATTTATTATGTTGATCTGTTCTGAACTGAACTGAAATGATCTGCAGTGTGGGGGGTGTTTGTGTTTATCCCCTGTGTCTGTGGTGCCGGGGAGTCTGTGTCTGTCCCGTGAGAAAAAATCCACCAGATGACACAAAACGTATCACTTCACATCATCAGTGACACGCTTTGAGTCTTACATGCAGGATTTTTCTCACCCCACTGGCAGCGTCTTCCCAGCGCTACTGGGGAGCGCCAAACATAGTTCATCTTCACACACTCCTCACACTGTGGTGACACAGACCTGGTAGAAAGTCAGCAAAGTTGTTTACTGAAGTGATTAAAAAGGTTGCATTTAATTAAATATGGTTTTGTTTACAGGAAAAAAAAGAATGCCACTGCTGCCAAAACTGAGTGAAGAGATAGTTTGTTTAAACATGCCCTGCAGACACATTTAAGACAGAAAGACAAACGGTCTCTCTGAATGTTTTAACATGGTTTATTACAAAAAACAAAAACAAAAACAAACTTGCTTATATTTTGCCACAGGACTGGCTGCAGCACAACCTTTAACTGTAAATTAAAGAATGAACATTATCTTTTATGTCTTAGTAGAGGTACGATTCTTTTTAATGCTCTTATGATTGATTGCATCTTTACACAAAATTAACTACAAGTATTGGTACGATGTCAGAGCTTGAGCATCGGCTTTACCTTGAGGTGGAGGAAGAAAACTGATCTGCTCATAATATCACACCAGCATTATATTACCACATGCTTGAGTGGACAAAATTATTATCGTTTCTGTGTAGTGATTTCCCATTCAAGTCAATAAATACACACAAGATGCAAACCTCACTGTCATCTTGAAATATTGCGATGCTTGAGACTTTGAAGGTGAGCCGAGTTATTAAACCGCGCCGTTATAATCCACTGAAACCCCTTATGCATGCCTACACATGCTGACATTACTAACAAGTAGGAATTACTTCTCAGCAATAAGTGAGTCTTATGGTGATTTTATCACTCACAATGACGCCTTGACACTGTTTATCACGCAGCAGAAGAGCTCTGGTTCATGAGCCAGCCATCCATCCACCTCTGTTAGTGACAGCTCATATGCGACATTTAGTGCTCTTCCCCAGAGCACTGGGGGGCTAATGAAAGATGCGGTGTCTCAGAGTGACTGGGTAACCTCTAATCTTGAATATATGAAAGAACATTGATGATATTATAATAATCTGCCCCTCCCATCTTTGACAGACAGCTCCGACCTGACTTCCTCTTTCTCTGTGTGAGTGGAGTTTAATTTAAGTGGCATAAATATATTAGAGCAGGTTCTTGATAATAATCCGCCAAAACACTTTTGAATGAAACATTCATTTTCTCTGATCACATCTGTGTTGAAGCCCCTCATGTCCATTTATGCAAGGTTGGAGTGCTGACCAGCAAAGTGGGCAACTGACCCAGGTTCCCATTGTGCTAATTGTTTTGTGGTGATGTGTTAAATTGTAGATTAGTTTGGTCATGCGCACACTAAATTATAATATCAACTAAAATGACGAGGGCTTTTAACCCCGTCATTACTTAATCTGGAGGAATCAGCATCTAGTTTATTACCTATGATAGGGACGTGCACTGAACAGGTTAGGTGAACTGAAAATAGTGATTGTGAGTGTGGGTCTTGTGATAGATCGCCAGCCCACCCAGGGTCTACCCCACCTCTTAGTCACCCAATGGAATACAGAACCCAAGACCCTGAACAGGATGCATTATGCAAATTAGACATATTATTATTAATATTACTGCATTCACAATGTTACTGTACATGCACAAGCATAAATATTTCTAAAATATGTACAGAGCGGTTGTTAGCGTGGGCGTCCCATGTACAAAGGCATTGTCCTTGCCGCAGTGGCAGCGGGTTCAATTCCAGCCTGCAGCCCTTTGCTGCACGTCATCCCCTCTCTCTCCCCCACAGCGCACATCAAAAGGTAAATGAATGGACTCACTTGTATGACACTGTTCTAGTCTTCCTACCACTAAAAGCATTTTTTTTTTAACACCACAAATCACATTCATCCATTCAAACACCCATTCATACAGTGGTGGACGAGGCTACAATTCAAGGTGCCACCTGCTACATAGTTTTTCTTGAACACACTCTGCCATCGGGAGCTATTTTGAGTTCAGTATTTTGCTCAAGGACACTTCGACATACAGAAGGGAGGAGCCGGGATCGAACTGCTGCTCTTCTGATTAGTGGAGCCAAAAAAAAAATCAAAAAAAAAAAAAAAATAGATATATATTTTTTAAACATTGTTATTACCTTGGCTGCCATTCCCTGTGTGTTTAGTGTTTTTTTCTTTTGCATAATTACAGACCACAGTTTAAGCACACTAGTCTCCTTGTTATGATCAGGTTAAGACGTGTATTCTGGTTTCAGAAATCTGGATGATCCCTTATCCTGGCTTCAAGCAATGTGGCTATGCTACCTGGAGTGCTATGATAAAAACAGAATGTTGTGTATGTAAACACTATGTTATAGGTGTTACACGATGAACAGATATGAAAAACATCAGAAATGTATATTTATCTGGGTCTCCTACTATCAACACAACCTCCAGCTGATGAAGATCCTGCAATCTGGCCCCATGCAATTCTGAGCTGTATGTTCCACTGACCTCCTGTTCTATGAGGGGCAGCACACATGCCACGTTTTTCGTGCCCCCAAATTTATTATTTTCTATGTGGATGTGTGGCAGGCGCACTCAAACGCCAGAGCAACACCACTGCAGCGTGCAGGCATTCCCCGGGGCCCCGCAGTGTCCCACTCCAACCAATCACAGCTGGCAGATACCTTTCCCCTTTTCTGTAAATATCAGTCTGCGGTAAATATGGAGAAGAAGTAAGTCATTTTAGTGCAGGGCTACCAGAGCTTTACATCCGTCCCACGGACAATATTTTTGGCCTAATACATACTTACAAAACAACACCTAGAAGAAGATCAGCTCTGTATACAGGATTTCTGCTAAGTAGGCTATGATACGATGCCGGTCATGGTCACCTAGCAACCACAAATGCAACCTGCCTCTCCAGCGCCCAACTTGGTGTTTTCCAGGTGGTTGAAGACGCCTGAGTGTCCGCCTTTTCACCTAGACCTTCAACAGTCACACAACTTTTATTCCGACTCATTTAAGGCTGAGTTTTTTTTTGTTTGTTTCTTCCATTTTTGTAAGTTGGATTCAATTAAAAAACATATTATGTTATTTGATTAATTGAGGTATACTGTATTATTTGGTCTGCAGGTTTTTTCTTGTTCGTTTCTTCCATTTTTGTAAGTTGGATTCAATTAAAAAACATATTATGTTATTTGATTAATTGAGGTGCATTGTTAAAATGCTGTATTATTTGGTCTGCAGGTAAACTTACAGCTATATGCACAGGCAGTATGGATGGTGATAGAAAACAATTTAATGCAGATAATAAGCAAGATAGACTTTCTCTAACAACTCCCAGTTTAAGCAAGATACAAGTACTGATATTGTTTGTGACAAAAACAGATACAGATAGTAGCTTTGTGTAGCACCGCTAGCAGCCAACAGCTGATCCAGCCTGTGTCCATCCTCAGTCAGTACAGAGATGAGTGGCTCATACACAGTAGCTATGTTTCCATCCAAAAGTGATTCGAATCATTGGGAATTGTGCATTAAAAGAAATACGAATCCTGTGTGTTTCCATTAAATGTACGGACTTTGGTGAAAACTACGAACTCGCGCAAGTTTTCCGCAGAACTGGAAACAAAACAAGTCTCGCATTCTTCTTCTTCTACGTTTTCTGGCGGTTGGCAACCAGCTTATAAATGCATTACCGCCTTCCCGACACGGAGTGTGGATATCACCATTGAAAGAGGTGCGCTACGTCAGACTTAATTCGAACATAACTGTTTCCATCCCCCGTTTTGCGAATCAACATTTTTTCAAATCAACCAAAACCCTGCTAAAGCGAGCATATTTTAGTTTGTGCCAATCAGGGGATTTTAATTAGAATTTTCGTGTTTCCATCATAATTTTCCGATGCGATACTTATAGATGCGCATCTAAACATGGCTAGTGATATGAATAACCAAGTTCCTCAGGTTTCATTTACACGTGTTGTCATGAATATGATCAAAACCAGGACACTTATGTGCATGTAGACACTCAGAGCGTTACCTTGAAATATAAAACCAACTGTGATCATTTCTCACGATACTTAACTAATCAAAAATATTTTCATGATAAGTTCATCAAATTACAGCTTTCAAGGGTAAATTCTGCTTCATAATATGATTGGTACAGTTTGAATAAATTAGCTTATTATGTAGAATGAAATATTCAGGGGCCTATTTTAACAGTAGCTGGTTATGATGTTATGCATCTTTTACAGCTTGTATTTCAAGAACATGTCTGAATAGCACCACTTCAAACCCTGTATTTATACCTGTCAAATAAAGTGTGTCCTCCCTCACTAAAGCTAAATACTGCACATTAAAATTCTGAACAGGAGCAGAATCTCTCTATTCATCTCACCATTTACACTCCCATCTTCAGCCATTACTGTCATCAGACGGGAGCTCTCTGACTTTGATAGTGCATGAACATGTCCTGTGCTGAAGTGGTGAGGGCAGGAGGGAGTCAGTGACTGATGTGGAGAGCAGCAACGCTCCCCCCAGTGTCAGGCCGTGATTGATGTTCAAAGAATGGTCCAAAAAACCCATGACCAACTCGCCTCACAGCCAGAGGCACCTTACTCCCCGCCACCCCCGCCCCCACCCCCCCATATGAAAGTGATATTTTCAGAGATATGAAATAATAATTATTCGCAGCTATGTTTGAATGTCTCTGATGTGAAATGAAGGTCCCTTTGGATTTGAATAAAATTAATAAAACACATCATTGAGAGATATTACGGTCCACCTTGCCATTGTAATTTTGACATTTGAAGAAAATTTGCATTTAGTTATTACAGTTATCAAGAATTGCTTGGAATTGCTCATAAGGATGTCCTCTGTTGTTTGACTTGTTCAATACTCTGGATAAGTATCAAGATGCAAACTGCCAGGGTGTGATGGATACTCACATGGCTGCAAGCAACCGATTAGGAAATGTTTTACAATATAAAAGTACATAGAAATAGTAAAATTAGACTAATTTGAGTTGTTTTGTGTTGTGTATATGAGGACACTTCTTCTCCCTGTCCCTCTTTCTACTTGACCTTCATGTGCAAACAAAGATCCATTCGTCTTCCCTGGTGCAATGAGCGGTTAGGGTCAGAAAAAATATGTTACGGATAAATGAAATGCCTCTGTCAACAATGCTATTTTTACATGGGTGGTCGTTTCGATTAAAATGTCATTGCCTCTGTTCATTTTCTTTGATGTTTCTGTTGAACTTTACACACTTGACTTGTTCTGTCCATAAAATGTGAATTATCCTCACTGGCTTCACAAGACCTCGCCGTGTATCTACATGCACACGTGTGATTGCACACGCCAGCGCAGCCCCCACATGTATTGTAACTGTGAGGGCCTCTGCGATGTTTACTGGGACATTTTATGATGGCATTCAGAACAGCTAGTTCATATGTAGAGAACGTCCACAGGAGAATTTGTATAAAGGTAATATATTACAACAATAGCACATAATGGAACTGACAAGCCTCAGGGTCAGAAAAAGTTTAGGTAAAGTATACTTGGCTGAACACCAAAATGGGCTTTCTCTCTGAGAATTGTGTTGTCTTTTTGATTCGAAAACAACTATACTTTCTGAGCTCATCATACATTCAAAAGTTTTATCCAATTCACCAGCTCCAAATGATTACTTGCAATTGTTGTGCTCATTGTTGAACACAATCCACAAAGTGCATTAATTTACCCCGGGCACACAACTGTGAAAAAAAAGAAATTAAAAATAGGGCAGCATCCAATGATGGAATAAATGGAAAAGCACTTAAGAGAGGATGATGAGAATGCTGTTGCATCCCTTGAGAGGGTGGGCTGGAACAAATGGCTATGGCAGATATGGGCTGAGAAGTCTTCTTAAGATTGACACAGGTAAGTGGTGCTGCGCGAGCAGGGGTGCCGTGTCAATTAAGGTGCATAGAGGACCGCTGTCTGTCTGTGAGAAGCTCATTAACACCAAGGTCAGTTTCATCAGGCCCCCAAGCTGTCGTTATTCTCATATTACCAACAGGGCCGGAAATAAAAAGGCATATTGGGCGTGCATTTGAAAACCTTAGGATTGCATGCAGATTCAGAGTTACACATGCAAATGCAGACAGTGCATATAGAAATACAAAATACATTGTCACACAGCCGCCGCCGCCGTCGCCGCTTCCATAGACACACAAAACACACACAAACCCATTTACCCACTCGCATGCAAAATAATAGCTGTTTAAATAGCTGGTTCCCAAGAGGGATTTTGAAAATGCAGAGCAGGTAGCAGGTGCTTGTTAAAATGAATATTGCGATTGTGTTTATGCAAAACAATTTTATCAATGATTGCACATGGTTCCATGAGACTTAAATGGCTGAATAACTATCTGTACCTGCACAACCTGTGTGCTCATGCAAATCTACCTAAGTTATATAACTAGCGACGTCTGTAGCCAAGACTAATGGATTTCTTCTCATGGCGATACACACGCAATTTCCTTCACTCGCGATCTCAATGCATTTTCCATAGTGTGGTTCTTTCTTACACATTCTATTATGTCAAGTGCTGTGGTGTGTGCATACATTACTTAGCACACAGCATTATATATATTGTGTAAGAAAGGTCATAATGAAAACGTAAATCCACTGAGACACACACAGTTAAGTTAACTGTCTGAGACGTCAAGCACAACCTCAGCCGCAGTTTAACCCCCTGCCTTTAACCTCCACGTCAAGCATGTGGGGGATAAACAGTTAATTGCCTGAGTGAGCCTGAATGGTGGGTGCGCAAGCGGGCAGAGTGCCTTCAGCGCCGATTGTTGGTCATTCCAGCAGCCAGTGTTTTCCCATATCTTCTGACACCGGGCCCTTTCCTGTCTCTCCCATGTTATTGGAAAGCACTGATGGGAAATATATAACAGCTCGACACGGTAACTGCCAACTCCGTGCCCTGAGCCTCGCTCTCGACTCAACTGTCAAGATCTAAAAGACAAAAAGCCTCTTGTTACAGTGCCTAGGTGCATGGCTACAGCTCAATTTGTTTGCAGGAGAGACTTTCAAAGGGTGAGAGTCACCTGCCTGCATCCCTTCGCTCTGTTTGCTCTGTCTCTGAATTGTCACTCAACCTCTTTACCCCCTCCCCTCATGCTAGTTTTTGCCTTTGTCTCTCTATGGATATTCCTGAACGGTTTGTGCCCACAGGCAGCCGTTCCACTTGTTTATCCCTTTCTCTTTCAATAAGAGAATGTGGAGGACAGATTCAAACTCTTGTTGACAATACAGCCAAATCCACTCTCTTCTGGATTCCATCAGGCAAACAAGTCTGTGCTTCTCTCTTATTTTAAACCAAAAGTATACAAAGTTTGAACGGCAGGGTTAACACACAATGATTTATGCCAATAAAGACAAACTGCTGTCCAATTTGTCTCCATAAAGCAACAGGATGCATTTCATTCTTAGTGCATTACATAACCATCACTAAAGCGCTGGGAGCAAACACGCACATGTCAAAACATTGACGCTGAGACAATTAACAGATAACAATAGCAAACATAAGGAAAAATAAAAACAAGATGGTGAAGGAATTAAATAAATGTCATAGTACAGCTGTAAAAACAGCCCAGTGTTAAAGTAAAAGCAAAGATCGACACATATCACCTTGATCCAACAATGACAGGTGTCAAAGCAAATCTAAGATCTCCTGGAATTTGTTCCAGGTATATACAGTATAGTTGCTAAGAACACTCAATTAGGTTTGGGAACAGTAAGAGGACCAGTGCCGACTGACCTGCATGGTCTGTTGGCTTGATGTTTGTAGAGGAAGATCAGAAATCTTGTGGCCTTACAGTGGTAGTACTTTAAAATCACTTATAGGACAGACTGAAAAAAACCCTTGCAGAGATTTTGAAAAGGTAACAAAAAGAAAGATGGTAGCAAATAGTTTGGCCTGATGCTGGCACCAGTGGAAAGGTCATGTCATCACCAACAAAATCAATAAGTTTCACCCTGTTGGGCAGAAACGACAGCAAACAGTGTGGCTGTATAGAAACTTGTTTGAGAGACTTTCATCCAAACAAAACAAAAAAACAAAAAGCATATGGAGGAGAATCAACAACATATACACTCATCAGCCTCTTTATTAGGTGCACCTGTTTGACTGCTTGTTAATGCAAAGAGCTAATCAGCCAATCACGAGGCAGCAACTCAATGCATTTAGACATGTAGACATGGTCAAGACGACCTGTTGAAGTTCAAACTGAGCATCAGAATGGGAAAGAAAGGTGATTTAAGTGACTTTGAATGTGGCATATTTGAGTATTTTAGAAACTGCTGATCTACTGGGATCTCTAGGGTTTACAGAGGATGGTCCAAGAAAGAGAAAATATCCAGTGAGCAGCAGTTCTCTGGGTGAAAATGCCTTGTTGATGCCAGAGGTCAGAGGAGAATGGCCAGACTGGTTCAAGATGATAGAAAGGCAACAGTAACTCAAATAACAACTTGTTACAACCAAGGTCTGCAGAAGACCATCTCTGAACCAACAACACGTCCAACCTTGAAGCAGATGGGCTACAGCAGCAGAAGACCACACCAGGTGCCACTCCTGTCAGCTAACAACAGGAAACAGCAGACTGGAAAAACGTTGCCTGGTCTGATGAGTCTCAATTTCTGCTGTGACATTGAGATGGTAGGGTCAGAATTTGATGCCTTGTTTCAAACGGTTCAGGCTGGAGATGGTGGTGCAGTAATGTGGGGGATATTTTCTTGGCACACTTTGGGCCCCTTAGTACCAACTGAGCATGGTTTAAACACCACAGCCTACCTGAGTATTGTTGCTGACCGTGTCCATCCCTTTATGACCACAGTGTACCCATCTTCTGATGGCTACTTCCAGCAGGATAACGCACCACGTCACAAAGCTCAAATCATCTCAAACTGGTTTCTTGAACATGACAATGAGTTCACTGTACTCCAATGGCCTCCACAGTCACCAGATCACAGTCCAATAGAGCACCTTTAGGATGAAATGAAATGTGATATTTACATCATGGATGTGCAGCCGACAAATCTGCAGCAACTGTGTGATGCTATCATGTCAATATGCCAAAATCTCTGAGGAATGTTTCCAGCACCTTGTTGAATCTATGCCACGAAGATTTAGGGCAGCTCTGAAGGCAAAAGGGGTCCTAGTACTACCAAGGTGTACCTTAAAAAGTGACCGGTGGGTGTATATCATACATATGGGGGACTATCCAATGCTAAAAAAAACTAATCCCTTTTCATTGCAATATCCCAATGGGAAAGCATGCTCTTTTTTGTCTGCATACTTTTAAAATACCAAAATAATTGGAGGAAAAAAATGCACCATGAGCAAGGTGAAATGCACAAGAAGCAAAAGAAGCAATTTGGCAAAACTGCCTTGTGCTTTTTTTGCTAATTGCTTCAGACTGAATGAAAGAAGTGGGTCACGGCTAAAGTGCTGAAATCCCAGCCGCTGGTTACTGAGGAAACACAAAGTAAGTTGTGCTTATCATAATTATGATCATTAGAAATCTATGAGAACAAAATCGTAGTGAGGCATTAGCGCATCTCCCCATCACACAGTCAAATGACCTCCTCTAATTTTCAATGTACATAACATAGAGGCTCGGAAACGGGATGAGGTTTTAGGGGACGGCATCACTCATTCTCACTTCAATTCATTTCTAATGATTTCATTATTCGTTTGATGCCCCCTTTCTGCAATCTTACCCCAGAGGCTCGGGGCTGAACACCATTCTGCCTTTAAATGGAACACTGATTGTTTTTCATGTTTATTCACAACCCACGGGTCAGCAGCCTCCCATAATCTGCTGTTTCTTCCAAGGACAATTTGGGAGATATCATGAATAAAAATGATCTTAATAATATCGCGGTGAAAGGACCCATGGCAACTATGAATACCATTAGAGCTTGATCAGAGGCCGTTAGTGCCACATTTATATGGCCAGAGCAACAGTATAGGGCCTGCATGAGTGACTCCGGAGGCTGGCTGTTTACACTCTTTTGTCATTGGTTCCTTCATATATTCTCTCATCATCAAAGTATTGTATTTCAATGGGGTTTTTTTATAGTATAATGGAGCTTTGATCCCTAGAGGCATTGGTATGTGTATTCGTATTAGCCGAAGTATTCATCTTACTTCTCCGGTTTACCTCAGCTTGATAATATGGAAACAGAAACATAAGAGAAAGTCATTGTGTCTTTGGAAGTATCTTTGCTGTAAAGCAAGCCGCATGGAGCAGTCGCAGCAATTTGCCTCCCTCCAATACCCTTGACCTAGATGGCGAAACTTCCAGGGGAGTAGAGAATTAAAAGAGAGAAAAATACAATTATGTGCGAGGGGAAAAAAAAAAAAAAACACATTAGGTGATCAAATATAGTATTTTCCTTGAACTGTGGGGTAAGGGGATGACTGCTCTCATAATATTAACATAAAGAACAGTATTCTAAGGGATGTGCTCTACCTGCAGAATCTCCCAGGGAAGAAAGGGTTACCGCAAGGGTTGCCAGGACCGTACAAATTACACTTACTGTGTCACAGTGTCTTGATTCTGACATTCTGTCTGGGTGGAGTTAAGCTGGGGAGCTATTATTATGCATGGGTTGGGTTTCTAACAGTGACCACAGTTGATTTCTGTTAATATGGTATGAAATTAATCCGGAGGTCAAGGCCAACCTGTCCCAAAACCCTTGTCATGTTCAAACATATTTTTTTCTTATCTTTAAAGTGTTCCTGCTTGTACTCGTCCATGTTTTATGTGATTTACGTCCTCTTCTCTTGACTTTGAGGCTCCTGTTTTGATGAATCAAGGTGCAATGCGCAAAGCACAGCCAACTGTGCCGTGGCGATGGGGTGGGTTGAGAAAGAATCCATTACCATACATAATGTGTGGGTGTGTTAGGGGTTGTAACAATCGTGGCCAATCACATTGGTTCCTTTCACCCCCTTAAAAGCAGCGCTGTCCCACCCTAATGTACTGACAGCTTGGTAATGGAGAGGAGAGGCCAGGAAGCTCACAAACTCACAAGTTACTAATGTATACTTGTGGGAACATTAATACAGGGCTGCACAAATACACCAGAGAAGACAGATGATGTCTCTTTGTAAGATGAATTAATGTTTCCAGACAAACTGAAAGCCTAGTCACAATGTTTACCATTCATATAAGCGTACTCATCATTTAATTTCTTTATCACGGTGATTTACAGCACAAAAAAGTCCTCACATTGTTTTACTGATGTGAATATTAGAGGACAGGTTCCCAACACACAATAAAGCATATTTTCTTACTAACTAATTCAGTTTTTTAAGCCCAGGTTTTCAGAAACCTGACTCAGAGACTCCTGCTGCTACCTCCTGTACAATGAAGGTGAAATAAATTTAGCTTGTGCTGCCCAAAGCACCAACAAATTACATTAGTCAATGCTAATGTTGCCTTTGAGGTCCTGGAGATCCAGTGCCCTCTTAAACAGCTTAAATAATCTATTAAACATCAGTTTGAAACTTCATTAATTTGGTGAGAATTGCTTATAAACACGATTTTGACCAGATGACGTGTTTCAGAAGTCTGCTACAGAAAATCTTACATCACATCCCAGCTGTAACACTCGATTAAATATGATAAATGTGTATGCTCTATATCTGTAACTGGTGTTAAAAGTACTTTACACAGCACTACCCAAGTAAGTTTATTTGGAGTTCTATCCTTAGTTTTACATAGTTAGCTCCTATGGGGTGTAAACACACTATACAGTACAGAAGTACAGAAATGTATTTGTGGCGGAGCCTGTGTAACATCTTAAACATTAAATATGTATTTTTTTTCATGTAATATTAATGCTTAATGCATGTTTTGTTATGAAACGGGCAAGCCCAGTTTGTAGCAAAAGACACTGGCCATGAGGGCGTATCAAGTAGATTGTCTTGTTTTTCTCTGTTCATTATTTGGCAGCTACATAATTCAATCTTCACTACATTCATATATTGTTGGCATATTTTATTTTGCTCCTCACGTCACATTTGAGAACTTTTTAATATCTCGCACCTTACGTGCAGGTAATAGGAGTTATGATGAAGTTTGGTGGAGTGATATTAAAATGGATCAAGTCACTCCGAGAAGCTGTCCTGGAGCTCTTCCTTGACCCACAGCTCTTTGATAGATAATTCAGTAACGACTAAGTTTAAAGAAAAGACAGGATGAAGAAACCTGCCTTACATTATTTATATAATTATGATTTTTTTTTTCGTTTTTGCACAATTTTGCACATACAGTAGGACCCTACATAACCCCTCCATACGTACAAGGGTTAAACTCAACAGCCATGGGTCTTTTAAGAGCAATGCTGTGGGCTGTTTTTTTTTTTTTCGAGAGAAAATGATTCTGATGACAAGGTCTATAGATTATCCTGAGTAACTGTGACAGCATTTGTCATAAATTGATTTAGACAGGGCCTCTGAACTTTGATAAATCATTTCTCGTAATAACCGATTTATGAGTACCAGGTGCTAAATAATCATTAGAGTTTGATTATAATTTCATCTTTGGAGTGATTTGTTTCTCCTCACTGCGGCCCACCACAGACTACAGTTTCTTGTAACGCTGGCTCACTGGCTGACGAAAAGGTCTTTCACATGCGTGTACATTTTGACAGCTATTATGAAAATACAGCGTAATTAGGGGCTATCGTCAGTGTCACGAGGCCCGGAGGCATCCTGCTTAACCCTAAAGACAGACAAACATAAAACCCAGTTCAAGGCAAGTTTGCAGATTGGCCTGTCCGGTTAAACTGTCTGCATTAATTATTTAGCAATTAGCTACATGTAATTGCTTTCTGACACCTAGGATTACACTGTCTTTGTAATGCATTAGCGGTCTCAATTATAGCAGGGTGTTGGATAAGCCTGCACTTGATGTGGCTTATCTTTTCATTTTCCTTCTCTTTACCCCCCACTCACTATTTTCCTTCCTTCAACACGCTCTCCATCCGTCTCTCCTTTAGTTTTTTAAAGGAGGGAGGGGGTTAAGCCATAGCACTGAGCCAGCATGAGATGTTAGACCAAGACAAATGATACCCCGCGTGCCTCTGATCTCTAAGCCAGGGTCTCTTAGTCTTTTATAAGGTCCAATGCCACTCATTACGTTCGCAGTAAACAAGTGCACTTCTGGATGTGTTTTCACACATGCAGCATGGGCTCATTTGCGGATCTGCCCATCTTTTCGCTCTCGCTGCACTGTATTTGCACGCTGAGACCTTGAAGCCTGGGCTTGGGCCTCATATCTCTAGACCTAGGGATATTCACCCAGACTTCAGGCCAAACAGAGACGGCTGATTATCAGAGGGGCCCTAGGATGGATTGGGTAACTGCAGAACCAGGAGGCCCATAGACGCGATAAGCTGAGGTT
Organism: Epinephelus awoara; assembly: GCA_035609425.1. Lineage (NCBI taxonomy): Eukaryota > Metazoa > Chordata > Actinopteri > Perciformes > Serranidae > Epinephelus > Epinephelus awoara. The sequence goes on along the minus strand of CM069298.1, from coordinate 25,020,128 downwards.
TTATGGTTTAGATGAGCAGTCCCAACATACCCCAGGGGATGTGTGAATATACAGTACGCATGCTCATGTGTATGCATATATGTGTCTGTTTGAAAGTGTATATATTTTCATTGTGAGGTTTGAGTGTGTGCATTTTAAGCCTTTGTCACGTATATGTCTGGTATCTCCTGAGGGATATGAATTTGCTTTTGTAAAGCTGCGAGCTGCGCTGGAAGGGGAATAAGAAGTGACTTGCCTCAAAAAGCTTCTGCCCTGTGTTAGTCTCTGTGTCACGGGAGCAGTTTTGACTGCTTTTAGTCACCCTCTTCACCATAGCTTCCTACAAACATTCTTTTTCATGCCATATTTGATGTAGGGAATGAGAGATAAGGACATGCGTCAGACTATTTGGGAATCATCCATTTTCAGTCAATGCACCTGAAAAAATATGACAATTAGCCATTTTGTTAGCATGCAGGTCAAAGTAACATTAGATATAATAACAAGAAAAAGAATTACTTTGCAAGATTTACCAAGCTTGCTGTAGATTAGTGAGGCTACCAGTTTCCTCTGGTGTATGTGTCACTCGACTTTTTGAGGGCTGTCTACTATTAACTGTTCCGGACGCTTGACTTTTTTGACATCTTGCTAGTACATTTGTCACCCTGTGAGGTCAAACTGTCTCATTTCCAGTAGCGTTGGACTGCTGCTGACTGATGTTAGATGTGAATAAGTCTGAGAATAACTATTAGTAATTAATGCTGCTACATAATGAATATTGTTTAATTACTATTTATGAATTTGCTATTTGGGATTTTTGGAGTAGTGTGTTCAGATACTGATTTGGAGGGCATTACTCTAGTGGCTATCTTTAGTCTGCATTGTACATGAACAATAAGACAATTGTGTTGCTCCAATGTCCTTGTTTATTTTCTCAAACCTCACCTTCTGTTCATTTGTCACATATGTACAGTAGTCACACAGGAGCAATATAAAGCTTCACAGCTTTCAAAATATACAGGAACAAAGTAGCCTAACCGCCTCAACATTACACTGAAATATATTTCCCCCTGGACTGTAGCAAGTCATACCATCTAACAATAAAACAAACTCAATTACCATGGCAACAATCAAAGCATTTGAATCAGCCCTAATATGGCCACCGATCTGTGATTGGGTTTTCAGAAAAAAGAACAGAGTTTGGCTTTACAATCTTACGAGACGCAAACACCGGTCTCCCAGGTGATAGACCGTGGTTGTTGGACCCATCCACCACCCGTCCTTCCCACCCTACTCAGACTTCTGCCGCCTTAACTTTTGTTGTTGTCCCACCGCGTTTCCCCCTGATGCTGCTGGGCGCTGTTAAACAATAACGGCAACCGGCTGTGTATGAGGCTGACGTAAAAGGATGGCTTTTTTCATCAGCGTCTGATGCCGGAGGTCACTGACGAAGCGCCGAATTTCGACGACTTGCTCTGCTTTTCTCTCTGGATAAGACTGGAGTCTCAAAAGACACAATTTTGTGATAACTAAAGGGGGACAGGCTTGAAATAAAAGAGCAGTGAGAGAAATGGAGCAGGGGCTTCCTCCCTACCTGTTGAAATGCACCTCCTCTGCCCTGCCAGTCTTCAGTGGCATTTGCTGTAGGCAGGAGATGCAGTCTTAATCAATTTGCGTTTCTCTACATTGCTTAAAGGGCTTAATGATGTGAAGGATGCGAGCAGAGCCTGGCGAGTGGGTGTCTCAGTCTGTGCTCTTGAGATACTACAGTAAAAGAGGTGTTCTAACATCATTTTGACACCCAACCTGATCAGAGAAATAATTGAGTTTGACTGAGTTGACTTAGTATGTAATGACATCAAAGACATGAGCTTACCCCCATATTTGTGCGTCTCCCCCGAGAGCTGACTTGGCACCAGGATTTGGAACATTTTATCATCAAATTGCTGCTCTTAATAAGAAATGGAACACAGCAGGGTGACAAGTAGGCTGAATGTACATTCCTCAGCCAAACCAAAGGCCTCGTATTACTCAGACAGCTTGATAGGAGATTATTTTGGGAAGCCAAACCTGCATACATTCTGTCTGTAACCTTAAGATATAAAAACGACCACCCACACCAGGAGAAAGCGAGCTGTTACATATATTTTGCTTAGCAACTCTTGATAACAGAGAAATATATTTTAACTAAAAGTGTCTGCGTGCACGTGCATGGCTTCATGCGTAACTGCGCACTATTTATGAACCTGCAAAAAGAGGTCCTGATATTTATGCAAATCTGGTACATGGTAGGACTTGCTGTTGTGTTCGACTATATCAGCATTTTTAATTCTATTCCAAAATCTCCCTCAGGTGTAGGTATGAGTGCATTTATAGACAGTATGGAAATATGTAATGACATTGGGTCAGACAGAGATCATCAATGGTTAGGTTAGCTAGTATTGAATTCAGATTCATTTTATATGCACTATATAGGGATGTTCCTGGTGACTAATTTCCCTCTCGACTAAAAGAAAATTTTAATTTAGACTAGTCAACTACTCTAAAAAAGGGAAAACACTCAGAAACAAGCACAATTTTATTGTTAAGTGTTAGAAACATTGTCCCAAAAAAGATAAATTGCTGCTAAATTCATTTTCAAAGTACCACCAAACTGCTCTGGTTTTGTGAGAGGACATCTATCCAATTTTTGTGAACTAATTGTGCAGCTTGACTATACGGAGTGCTTGTATGCTTTCTGGGGTGCAGAACACCATGGCGATAACTTTTGGATATCTGCTTTTGCTTACTAGGTGAGCAAAAAGCAAATTAACTTGTAAACGTAAACCCATTCACAGCATTTTTAAATGCTTAAAACAACTGTCATATAGGTCCACAAGGTCCATGTAGGGGGGTGGTAAGGTCCAAAAGAATGCAGGACTTTCACCCAAGAGACCACTGTTGGTAGTACATGTTATTTAATGTACCATAACATGAGTTGTGTATGTATGTCACAAACTTCTGTCAAGTCACTTATTGACGTCATTCTACTATATTCAGCGTAACCCTAACAAACATACGCATTTTGACCCAAACCATGATCTTTTGAGAGATGAAGAGCCGCTGCAGCCAGGACTGGTCCTTGATCTCCAATCTACCACAGCCAAGCTGCTCATTTTGACGGTAAGCCACCACATTTATACCAATACCCCTTTCAACCAAGAGACAGCTGTGCATCTCTTGTGTGTATAGTATCAGACGCCGAGGGGGCTTGACATTGTTAGTCGTTGCTGACCTGGTAATAAGAACGAGTTGACATTTGATACAGTTAACCTTAAACTGACCCAAAATTGTTGATGCTGGGCTCCTCACACACACACGGTACTGTTCTCTGCATGCAAGCCTTAAAGTTCTCCATTTAGAGAGTTAAGTGAAACACAAAAACATATTTAGGCGCTTTTGTAAAGTAATGATCCATATCTTTGGTGTTACGGCCATAAATCATGAACTACAAATTTTAGAGGCTGGCAATGAATCTTGTCAAAGGAAAGAAAAAGAAAAAAATCAGAGACTAGTGCTGCAATGGGAAAGACTGAGCCAGATCAAAGAATTCCATTAAATTTCCAATATGGGCTGATTCTAATACGCTTCTCAAAAAAATATTAAAATACTGCAATCAAGGAAATCATGCTTCATTATGCATCTTATCAGTATGCAACTCTACACCTAACTTGCTCACAAGACATATTGTCCTTAAAAATCTGCTTTGCTTTTTTTTTTTTTCCTGTGGCAATAAGAGTTTCACTGCAGGAATTATTTAATCAAATGAAAGATGAGAAAATAAAACAGCAGACAGAAAGCAGCCAACGGGAAACTCTGTCTCTCATGTCCATTGTGACATTTTCAAAGCCCTTGAAATGTTTGTCCTATTTCTTTGTTTATACCTATGTCTTTGTCTATAAAGTAGGTAATAAGGATTTCACGTTGCTGCTCTTTTGAGGTTAGTGTTGGGGTTAGTTTATCCAACAAACCAATTAACACGTATGAGGAGTTGGGTCACGCTTAAGGACACTCTATTGACTTGAATTCATTGCCTAGAGCCATGCCCTAACCTTAATTCCACCCCAATCAAAAGAGGCCTTATTTATGCTCATTCTGAATCCGAAGCAGTGAAACAGAGTTGGAGACACCAATTGTGTCCCCCAAAAACTCATCGCCAGTCAATTTACTGTAACTCAATTGAACTCATTTAACCCCTAAATGTGGCATTTTATAAGCACACAATAGGAAAGCAAAAGGTTCAACAGGAGCAGGTCCATGAATCACTGAAATTCATCATGTCGTACTTTGTGTCATAATGTATCCAGAAAAATGGTGCCTGTGAAGGCTTCCACTAAAATTATTACTGGATCTTCTTTTAGTAACCAGCCTCTTGATATGTTTCCTGTGTGCCACCTTCTGTCACAGTTTTAAATGAAGAGTCTGGTGTCAAGACCGACAAATGGTACGAAGGTCCTCCGCTGCGTCTGTCAGAGCGCTGTTATTTCCACTAGATTTGTATTTACTTGAAGCAGACAATGAGCTGACACAGGGCTGTTAAGGAAGGCAAGCTATTCAGGGTAATTGCTACTTGACCTGCATAGAATTATGATCCTTATGACTATTTATATGTCATACAGTAATAATGCTTCGTGGACTTTTAACTCTTAACAATGCATTATGCATTGTATACGATGGATTATGCATGTGCTGATGCATTATATAGGATCATATGTTGCATTATAGATATTCATTCATGAAAAATGTTACGCAATTTTGCATTATTAACCTAAACACTCCCACATGACACTTGTTTTTACTTGTGAACACATTCAGCTGTCAGCGGGCCATAAGGCACTGTTGGGCCGTTGCTGACTTGTGGCCCCCAGCAAGCAAAAGACCGAGGGCTGAAAATCTTATGGCAGGCAAAGCAGATAAAAACTTCACAATGCCAGCTGTCGCTTTAATCAGGCATACTCTCAATTCATAAGCACAAAGTTTCCCATCGACGTTAATGGTTGTCAGAGGTTTACTCTTAGGCCTCATTTTTACTTCTCATTCCGAGTGTTTTACAGATAAAATCCAGATTACATTATACACGCTTTACATTTAGCCACATATGTGCGATGCTGTGGGCCACATCACAAATCTGTCTGTGCTGCAATCTGTCCATCTAAAAGCAAATCAGGGTCAACTCTACTTCAGGTCTGCGGGAGGTGGTAATGCTCCTGAGGCCAGTCTGCAACTGACAAAAACACCAGATGAAGAATAACCTCAGCAATTCAGGGTGCGTTCTGAATCGCATACTTTTTCTTTTACTTTAAGTAGGTTCTGCAGCTGCCCTTAAAAAGTATGTAGTGTTGCATGCAGTAGGCACACAATAGGGACATACTACTTTCTCAGAACATTACGCCCTGAACTTTTGACCCTCTTGCTTTCATATCTGTAACCTTGGAGACTAAAAAAAAAAAGCCACTTACTGAGTCCACCAGAGATTGAGATCAACCCGGAGAGATCTGCTGTTGTTAATTTGCAACTTTAACGGCGCAGATTGTAGAATATATTGTATTTGCGACATTAAAATAACATCTGCAGTCTTATTATTTTTTATAGTTATGTCCTTTTGTTGTTTGTCATATTTAGGATTATTTTGTTCACTTAAACTATCGATATTCCTATTTCTACTATTCGACTGGTCATCAGATACTTGAATGCACCGTCATCCGTCACTGTGACTTCTTACGGCTGTCAATCAGCTAACAATCAGCTGTCAAGCCATTATCTGTTTGCGGCTCAGTCAACGTGAGGTATCATCCACGGTGCAGAGGATTGTGGATTAAGATCGGACCGGCTGGAATCAGAATGGCTGTCATAGGACATCCTGGTATTTTTGGAATACTGCATTTCACATACTATGTATTGGGACACACTAAATCTTTTTCTGGCACTCTGTATAGTATGATAGTATGGGTATTGGAATGCACAGTGAGTTACAACCATAAGTTTAGTTCGCCTTAGCTAACAATTATCCCTAACACATGAACACATTAAGCAACACAAAACTTTTATTGTCTCCACAGGTTCTGAGATCAGATAAACGCCACAGCAGCTCAGTGTGCTGTGCATTTCTGTAGAAATCTCTGAAGCCGTTTTTGCCTTTCCTGCGTTAATGATGCAGAGAACTGTGGCAAATTTCAGTGCAATTTTAGTTGCTGCTTTCACAGTGATAGAGGAAACCACAGTTGCATTAACAAAATCTGACAGAGCTATTTCCACAGCCTGCTTACTCACATGGGAGACTATGTGAGGAGTAAATTACGAATGGATATACGGATGCATTTACACCTTTCCAACATCTGGCTAGGATGCATCTTAAAGCATCTCCGAGGGAGCAATCATAATTCAGTCTGTCTTGAATGCTTCCTGGCTGCACTTACATTCAGTTTTTTTTTTTAAATCTCAAAGCCATCTGATCTGCCCAAGACACATGAAGCGACTTGGTGTAAATGGGGTCCTAATCACTTTGATGATCCTTTGACTTTTCATCCAACGCCACCATTAAGTTGACATTTTTCAGCTGGCCATCCGCCGTAGCCTTTACAGTGTGCTGATGTGAAATGTCTTAGTGCAGTTCGAAGCGTGTGATCAGTCAGCCTTTGTTAGACTTATTTCTTTTACATCAGCTTGGTGTCAGGACCCTTAAGAAAAATATATAATTTCCCCACACAAGGTCAAATTCAGATAATTCTAAATATCTGTTCATTACACTAGTTTCAATACTTACAAAGACAGTTTGCCGTGCAGCTCTGCAGCCATTAGAGTAAAGTAGGATTAACTGATGACCTTAGACTACAAAGATTCATGCTGCTTTGCTTTCACACTATTGACACACAGATGTCAAAGGAGCCAGCATGCAGAGTAACAATGTGTTTGTGAGACGCGCTGGCAAGGTCAGGTTGTAGACATCCTTAACCAAGCTCTGCAGAGTCTGAATGGTTTTCCTTTGAAGAAGACTATTTTGTCTTGGAATGTTAATTTAATGTGTTACCTTATTAACAGCTGACAAATTATACTTCATTTGATTGATTGACTTTTCTCACCTAACCCTTTCCCCGTGACATTTTCTATAAATACCAGTCATCACGCTGCTTCCAAGAATGAAACTACAACAAACTTAAGACAGAAAATCCAATGTTGTGTCTTACTTTATTGCAATAAACTCCCCATTTTCACAATTAGAACATGAGCTCATGTACAACTGACAAAACATTAGCACAGACTACACCCCTCTTTTTTTCCTACTTGTTAGCGTTCACCATCTACCCATGTTATTTCGCTCTGCTGCTGGTTCCCTGACTGAGCGCTACATGTTGTCATTACTGTGGTGACACCAATCATCCATGGTGAGAAGTGTTGCTCTGGAGATCAATAGCTACTGGAGAGTAGATGAAAAATGGTTCTGAGCAATGGAGGAGGAGTGCCATACAATGTCGGTGACTGATAGAGCCGGCATCACTTCCTGGATATAGGTCACCGTAGCTTTTACACTTAAAGCTTACTAATTGCCAGCCAAGAGAAAATGCATAATTACCGACTCTCTGTTGGCTCTGTAGCATGGTTCAGAATCAGTCATAAGCAGTGGGTAATATTTCTTTAAAGGGTTACATATCACACTTGTGGTGCTTAAGTCTAATCTGCATTTACTCTAAAAACATGCAAACTTTTCCAAATGCTATCTTGGCGATGCTTAAACCCACCCTCCCCGCTACCATGATCATGACTTCTTCTTTTATTTCTACAAAGGCTGATAGATCACACTTAAAACCCATTCGCTGTCATCTATTCAAAGGCAAAGCAAGTATGGAAATGCAGCTGCTGTTGCATGAACCTGTTGGTTTAAAAATACTTATGCAAATGCCTTTGAGATGCACATTTTTTCTTCCAGGGCAGGCGTTATATTTTTCCAGTCACTGAATGTATATCAAAGTGAAACAAGCATCCATAACTTGCATATAAGAGGTTTATGGGAGTTTAGTGACGGCTATGTGGGTGCAATGTTGCTGTGAGCCATAAAATTACCAGACGGATGCAGGCAGAGTTTTTTTTTTCTTTCTCTCGACTAAATTACCACCCCTGTGCTCGGCGGATGCTGTTGACTCATATTTATTCCACAAACATTTTGCTGAGTTGAAGACCATATAACATAGTAAATGTTAACATTGTGTCAGTTGTATTGGCATAACTACTGAGATGCATCAGTAAAGGTGATTCAGTGACACCAATAAAGGACTACTGTGTTCTACCAATTTTTTATCAAAGCAAACAAACACAAAACAGACAATGAGACAAGAAAAGATTGTTCTGTTCTTTCGTTGACTGTAGTAAAGCATTTAATACAGTTTGGAGCAATGCACTGTGGTACAAACTGTTAAAAGCACATATTAATGGCACATTTTTGGATTCATTCATTTGCCATAGCAGCATATCCTGTTGGGGGTTGCAGGGGGCTGAATTCTATTCCAGCTGACTGGAATGAATGCCCCACCCTAGGTTTGAACCATAAACCCTCTTGCTGTGAGGCGACAATGCTAACCAGTGCACCACCATGCTGCATATTTTTGGATGTAGTGAGGAATATGTGTAAAAATGGGGTCCGCTCATAATTCCGACATCCCACTGTTCCAAAAAATGACCCATTGTTCCGAAATCTCAATGTTTCGACATCTCATTGTTCCGACCATATTAAACCCATTGTTACGAAGTCCTGTTGTTCCGATATCTAATTTTTCATTATTACAAAATAACTGTTTCATGAACTACTTGGTTAAGGTCAGGAAAAGATCATGGTTTGGGTTAAAATGCTAACTTTCAACATCGTTTCTACTTCCTCAAAACAGGGCGACCGTTGCGTCATGGCAACAGTAAACAACACAACGACACGGTCTCTTGATGCTTTCCCTTGCTGCTTGCTTTTTCAACTTTTTGCATTGCAACATTAAGATTTCGGAACAACGGGACTTCGGAACAATGGGTTTAATATGGTCGGACCAATGGGATGTCGAAGCATTGAGATTTCGGAACAATGGGTAATTTTCGGAATAATGGGATGTCAAAATAATGGGATGTTGGAATTATGACATGGCACCGTAAAAATATCAAATCGTGTTTTTGTTAATGGTACTAAATCTTAGCTTTTTGCTAGCTTTGCAGGAATGTGACAGGGTGAAAATCTGTCGCCATTGCTGTTTGGCATGTTTGTCAGTGACCTAGAGGACTACCTACTACAGAATGAGCGAGCCAATTGAATTTGATGATACCGAGATAGAGGGTCAGGGTATCCTCAAAGTTTAAACGACAACCTGCAATAATCTGGTCTATGGGGAGTTAGGAAGATATACACCCTGTATTGCTGTTAAAAAGAGAATTATTGGCTACTAGGGGAGGCAGATATAGGGTAAAGAAACTAAACTCAGTCAAATAATGTACAACTATTTACAACTAGCCTGCATAATTCGGGTGAATATGTGTCACCATGGGTCTTGCAGGTTAAGCAGACACTGGATGAATGTGGCTCGTCTCTCCTCTGGCTCACACAAAAGTGTAACAACATCAACTGGTTAAAACTAAGTGCTGAACAGATTCTAAAGATCAGTTTACACAGAAATGGCTAATGTAGCTCAAGTGTGATTTAAATGTCGGAATTAAACAAGAGTTGCAACTGAAGAAGTATCTATTGCTTGAAAAGCAAAAGTACAGACAGGCTATTTGCAATTTTAGAGTAAATATAAAGAGAAGATAAGATGTAAATATAAGATATAAAGGCCTGGACAGAAACCAGAGGATCTGCAACCTCTGTGGTGATAATCACGTGGGAGATATCATATTTGGTTATATTATGGTCGTGAGTCAAATAAATAATGAAATTAAATGAATGTAGGCCTTTTTTTTGTAGCCTTACATTCCATACAATCTAATTTTGGTGTGTATATCTATGGTTTTAGTACCTGGTGTCAGTATCTTGATGCTAAGCAGAGACACCGATCTCTTCTCCTCCCCTTTTGTTTTTTTGGTGTAGTTCAGGGACAGCTGTGACTTTCTGGTGTCCTGTCTGACATGGTTATACTTAAATCTTCAATGACCCTCATCTGGAGCTCAGCCCATAGAAAAAAAGGGGCACCATATTTCAAATAGCTCTTTCCCCCATCCTTTTTTAGTACTTACACCTTCCAGCCCATCTGGTGGGCTATTCTCTCAGCTGCACATTAGCATTGGTATGAGGCTGAAATATTCAGTGAAATCACCAAACTAGAATTTTGTCATTGCACAAATAGATTTCACTAACAAAAGCAAACAAAAAAAGGCAACATCAATAATATTTTTATTCTTTATACACTTTATATTCTTTATATACTACTATATATTTATATGGGTATGTGTGCTTAAATTTCCTTGAATTTCTAAGCAAGTAGGCTACAACAGGAATATTGTCCAACAGTAAAGAGAGAGAAAAACTGGGTATGTTGAACTAGATAAATAGGATGAAATCAGATCACAATGGCCTTGATGTCTAACTCAGGGATTTAGTGAAGGGAACCAAGGGACAGGATAAGGGAGGACACTGACAGCTTGTACTCTTGATGGCCAAATCCCGACCCCTGTTGTCCTTCCAAGTTAGGGAGCATTTCCAGCTGATAGACGCTGTGTTGTGTGTGCCCTGTCTGGCACACATATTGCCGTACCCTTGTAATCTTCCTTACTCCTGCTATTTATACCTTTTATAACCCATCTTTTGAATTATTTTTTATTATTCGCTCTTTCTTATCCTTCTGAGGGCTCCCTGAGCCACTTTCTCACATCCTTTGAGGGAGAAGCACTCCAGCTCTCATCCTAACCTCCATCTGTGCTGGGGATAATGGAGGTATAGATCCATCTAAAATCCTACTGTTAACTGTATAGAATTTATGGCAGGGGTCTTCAACTGGCGGACATATTTGGCCTTGGGTCTGGCCTACTTGATCTCACTGATCACAGGCAGCAACTGCCAGTAGTCTGCATGAATTGTAGGCAAGCTCTTCTTCAGATGATTCATCTCTAAAACGTATCTGTTCTGCTGAAATTTTTTACATACAGAATTGAGATAGAAGTTACCAAGATGTAACTGTAGTTCAAATGGGCATTAGTGGCAGCATTGTGATTATATATAATACCTACCAGTGCAGTGGTATCGTCCAGTCTCATCAGTGTAATGCAGGATGTATATGTCTATTTTTGTAATCTGACACCATTTCCATCAGTGGAAAGAAAGCTTTTATTCACTTACATTTCACAGATAAGAAACAATAAATTGTGAAGACAATAAAGCCTCCACAAAATAGCATTTTAAGACTTGTGTGTGATTTCTCAATTGGGAATTTATACTTTATTCTGGCTTCATATGAGCAGAGGAAATCTCCACTCATCGCTAAGCTTATTTAAACACTGTAAACTGCCATAGGCTTGTGCTAATAATGTTAGCATAACTTATTTCTGTTTAGTATAAGACTGTAGTTTTGTCAGTGAACCTTGTGACTCGTAATGGAGCTGGATTTTGTTGTCCCTGGCTTCAAATGAGTAGAGGAAAAGTCTGCTAGCCGCTAGGCTACGTTATACAAAATAAATTGCCGTAGGCTTGTGCTAAAAACATGAGCACATTGTACTTGTGGGGAAAATGTGTCCAGCAAAGACAAATCCTTTGTCTGTGAGTTATAGTGAAGCCAATTTATGTACTTGTGTATGAAATTGTCTCTATTAAGCCATGTTTAGTGTGCGTTTAATGAGTGTTTTGGGTGTGTTTTGAATCAACTAAACTTTACAGGACTTCACAGAAACCCCGACACAAACTAGTGATTTGGAGATGTAAGTGCAGCAGACACACCAACACACATGTATAAATGTTCGCAACGGCATAGGCCATGTGTGTAGGCTATGGAGAAGCTTACACACAATGATATATCTGGTATATCTTGTGCATAGAGCTAATGCATAAATATAAATCCTGCTTAAACCGATAGCAAAGTCTTTTGGAGGTCTTGCCACTTTGTGTTTTGGTTCCCTCTTTATAATACATCACAGACTGCATTAGTAAATGCAAAGTAACATGAACCTGTCTTCGTCATATTGTAGTGTGACACTGCCATAATCTGCTACAAAAGAAAAGAAAGATCTGTATTTTATACAAAATTTAGAACTGAACTGGGGCAAACTGATTAGCCGATGTTTTCTTTGACAACTTTGTCAAAACTTTGCAATGAAATTGCAACCCTTGTTCATCTGGTATTATTTTGTCAGAAGGGGCTGAAGGACCAGCATACAGCCATGGAGAACTGAAGCTTGGCTAAGAAGGGAAGATCTTGCTGCGCAGCTTCAGTAGTGTCGAAGGAGGCTGTCGCAGGATTTGGAGGCTTCTTTCTGTGTACTGTGTCCACATACTGTTGAAGCATTGGACAAACCTGAATTGACTCTCTCCACAATGGAGATTTTCAGCCCATCTGTGGCCACAGAATGGTAAAGGGGAACAAATATAAGTCAGCAAGCACAGTCCTCCCCTCTCTCTCTCGCTGTGACATTTTTTAAAAGGCAATGTGTGAAATTCAAGAGTTTCTTCTTCTCCTATACTAACGAGCCTGAATAGTGAAGGGTGGCAATGGAAATAAATTCAAGTAGTACATCTTGTTCTGTGTGTTCAGTTTCAAGAACCTCGAATTGAAGACATTGGTAGCCTATATCTATTTTCTATTTCTGTTCTTGCATCAGTTCTGGATTCGGATGCTCCATTAACATCAAATGAAACCAGTCAGGGAAGCTTTATAGATAAGTTCTTATTAGAGGCCTCAAGAATAAAAGAGGAAGGCCTTGTGTCTTCACAGTAATTACTCTCACATGACAACTCCTCCTGATGCCTACAAAGTGCTAAATATCATAATTAAGCACATAGTAACTAACCTAATCTTAACTGAACAACAGAATCCAAGATTCATGTTCAAAATCATCTATTGCATTGTGAATCTCTCCAGTGGGCATCCTTGCCAAAGTTTGTGTCTATGTTTCTTGCATTCGTTCCCTTTCTTATTGCAAGATCTCACTGATAAAATATCACATATGAAGATATCCCCTCATTCTGAAGTCCATTTCATTTTTTTTTTTACGCTTGGTCCTAGTCTTCACAGTATAAATAATTGACATTCATGTTCCTGTAGATAGTTTCCTTGGCATTTTGTACTAAATCCTACTGCTGAAGCTTCATACAAGGATTAGCTGATCCCTAGAAAGCATTTTACATGGAACATGAACCGCAGATTTTTGCTTTTAAGGTCTGCAAGGAAGGAATCTCTATACAGCCAGTATGGAGAGAAGCAATGATTATGGCACCTTAAACCTCTTTCAGTATAAGTATGGGTATGTAGAGACTGCAGTCTCAAGTAAAAACAATGGCATCAGTTATTTAAGCAAATGCCCCAAACCTTTATATGTTTACACTCAAATGATAGAGCCCTCTAGCAGCTGTAGAAAGCCTTTGCCAAGTAAGTTCATACAACGACTGAGTCTGTCGCCACCAGGGAAAGCTCTCTGTATTTCACAGTATACCAGAGCTTTGGTGTTGGGGGTCTATGGCGTCTTTCCCACACAGGCGCACTGGAAGTGATGTGTTTTATGTCAACCAGCCAGAGTGAAAAGGGGAGAGATTAATTCATTTATTTTATTCCTCAATGTTTCATCTGTATGTGAGTGATTCTTTTGTTTTCTTTTGATAAAATGTATAGTCAATGTTTGAATATTTTTCATGAAAATGAAGGGAGAGAGGCCGTAGCAACAGAGCAGTAGCTACAGGACCATGAAAGCGTCCGAGAAAAGCCTTTGGAGGGGTGAAACTTGGCATTCAGATGAAGTATTTAAGTCAAAATTGTAGCTGCTGTGCAGCAATGGGGTCGGGTTGGGCATTTTGAGGAACAAGAAGAAGAAGAAAAAACGAACAGCATAATTTTCCAGACCAGAAATCATGTCTCTAACCCACACAGCACAATGCCTAGAAGGCATGAGTATATTCTGCATCATTCAGGACTTAAACTAAGAACCTCTGATATGAATAGCTGACTGTGATCCAGTTGAGCTATCTGTGCTGGGAATCCCCTATGGATAAACAAAGCCTAATAGCTTAGCTAAACATACCTATGGAGAAGTATTCACAAAGGGAGAAGAAGAATAAAAAGAAAAGAGAAGAAGGGTAGGTCGAGGGACATGAAAAGGAAAAAGAGGAGGAAGATAAATATCACATCCATAGGGATCTGTCAGTAGAACTTTCTGGGCCAAAAATATCATTCATTCATTCCTTAAAAATATATTTAAAATCATGTGTTTCTAACCTATACAGCACAATATCTGTGGAGGCAAAAGCATGTTTATTCTGTACCACACAGGACTTACTCACAGCCTATGGCAAGTTGTTATCAAGTTGAGCTGCCTCACCAGAGTAGAATACAGAGGTGACTTCACACTATGATGCAGCCAGACACCAGGGTAAAGCATATCAGCTGTACATGCATTTACAGGCAGATTTCACTCATTTCATTACTTTATTTAGACAACATAAAAACATTTGGAATATCTTCTTACAGAGATTAACTGATTCACAAGTGGAAAAATAATTGTGTTTTTTTTTTGTATTATATGATGTACTAGTCCATACGCATTGGTAGCTTTGTCACCTTCTACCTATGCCAATCCTCAGTGCCTATGTGCAGTTTCACATAGGTCTACTTTACACTACATGGTTCAAGTGACCCAATTCCGTTTTTTTCCTCTCACAGATCGGATCTGTAACATGAACGTGTAAACAGGATAAAAACCTAACCCTAACCCTAACCCAGATTCAGGCCTCCTTCATATGTGGAAATATATCGGATATGAATCAGATATCTGCCAATAGGTCTGTAATCTAAACAGACAGATCGGCTATTTCCTGACAATCCACGTCGCACGTCATGAATAATGCGACAACAGCACATTTTGATGACGTGCTCATGAGCGAGGGAAAGGAAGGAAAGCCAAATAAATTGCACGTCAATCAAAAACTATGAAGAAAAGCACAATCTATCCCGAGTGAGACAAACTCGGGCTCGGCTCTGATAGCACCCAAATCAGCATGTACCTGTCAATCATCCAGCCGCACCCGTCTGCAGCTGCACAGACATTTCCAACGCTCTGTGTAAGTTTCCTTTTAAATTATATGGAGCAGCACCAGCTTTCCAGGTGATTTATTCTTTAACGATTAACTTTAAATATTTAAAGTTAGTCCTTAAAATTGCTTTCAGTCATTTCCATGCTCGCAATTATGTCACTGTAGCAAATACCGTGGGACATTTACACATTGGTCAAGAGTGCTGGACCGGAAGTGTCGCACAAAAAAACGGAAGCTGGCTGCGTTCTGTTTTCCCTCTGTGTCTCCGTGAAAAATAAGGTGAATAGAACATGTGAACAGCAGTCAGGAAAAATCGGATATAGGCAACAAATTGGAATTGGGCATCAAGACATGGTAGTGTAAAGGCAGCCATACATTGAGTAGAAAACCGTGGGACAGACAGAATGACAGAATGACACACTGACAGTTTCCGTGATTATGTACAGCATACCATACCATGACCTGGTCATACCAAAACTTTAAAAAAAAAACCCAAAACATTGGTCCACAGGGGGAGCCACAGCGATCGGTCGCATTTTAGCCATTTTTAAGCATTTTTAAGCATTTTTCTGTTGTTATAGCGCCACCCAGTTGCCATTTAGAGTTAAATTTCTCCAGTCACCTTGAGGCTTCCTGTTCTACATGTCTACCAAGTTTAGTAAAATTGATATGGCGGTTAGGCCTAGATAAGAAATTAGCTCTCTAGCGCCCCCATTTTGTTTGATCGGGTCAATAATGGAGGGGTCCCTTCAGATTATCATATGCCTAAAAAGTTGCGTGGTGTAGAGTTCTCAACGGGCCCAAAAATTCAACCCGAAACCGAAATGACCCGAGGGACTTGAAGCCCAAAAACAGCTTGGCTTCATCACATACATCACTGGGTCCGAGCCCGACTGAACCCGAGTTTTTTTTGTTTTTTTTAAATGGAAGGGGGAAAAAATGATGCCCCCCCTGTGCGCCTCAGCAGTCTGGCTTCCCTGGCTCAAATACAGTATCTATAATCACTTAAAGTCAACCAATCATTCATGTCCCAAAATAATATTACCAGACAGACAGGCTTCAACGTCAGCGTGGGGGAGAGCAACCATTGTGCATCATGCAGCGCTGCGCCGCTGCATTTAATGAGCCGCAACCGCTCACAACACTTTTCCTGCACCTGAATTCTGACTGACTGACTGAACTTGGCTCACACTTCATCATCTCTTGTTTTAGTATTATTATTTTTTTCGTCAGAACGGGATTCAGCATTCTTTATTTTTATAACTTGCATATTCTTCTTGCTTAATTATTATAGCCCTATTATCATCCCCCTTATGCACACACACACACACACACACGCACACACACACACACACACACACACACACACACACACACACACACAGCAGACGATACTTCAACTTCAACTCGAACACTTTATTAAAAACAGTAACTATAACCTTCGAACATCAACAACATAACATTGAATAATAAATGGATTTGGAATAATCTTAACAGACATGCATATTTTCTTCCTCACAGGCTGCTCAGAAGTGAGAACCATGGACAGCAGCATTGTGAGTTAGTGCTGCTGTCACACCCTCACACAGTGCGCTTCTCTGACAGACATACTTTTTTTTTTTTTTGTCCTTTCTCTCTGCTGTCCGAGCCTGACTCAGCCCGCCCGAATTAACTTAATTAGTTGGCCCAAACCGACCCGACCCGTCGGGCTTATTCGGGTCGGGCGCGGGTTGAAATTGAGAACTCTAGCGTGGTGATCGGTGAAACCCTTGAGATGTTATACACCTTTATGTGATGAGCCACACCCTCCGCAATACTCATTGCCTTATAGAAGCTCAGCTTTAGTAAGTTTTCCAAATTTTGCCAAGAAGGAACTTTAGATATTGGTCCCTAGATTATGTTCACCCAGTTTCATGCAGATCGGTCAAACTTAAAAAAAAATAAAAAGGCTGTATCTTCACAATTTGGCCTTCAAAATTAGTGAAAGTTGCAAAGGTGTACACCGTACAGGTGATCTGTTGTAAATTTTCAAAGCTTTGAACTTTAAACAGTCACTGTAGCACCACCTTCAGGACTATTGGCCCCCATTTCCTGTTGAGGAGGTTTAGCATGGGACTTGACCTACGTGCCAAGTTTGGTTTATTTCCATTCATGGGAAGTTAGATTTCCTCAGAAGGTGCAGGAGGATATTGGCAAATACAAGAGGTACCAGGAGCAGACCTGCTGGAACCTCAAAAGAGACTTGAAGGAGATGTGGCAATCTCACCCCTAGGTATAAGTTATAAGCATGTGCCAACAGTGTCGGGTTACTCTCAGTGCCAGAGACGTGTGAGGGGAGACAAAAATTCAGCACTCCAGCTTTAACGTCTTATGAAATGAAATTATACGTTGTGACATCCTAGAGGGCAGTTTCATATATTTTTCTATTTAAATTGGAGGACCTGTTGGTATGTGAGTATTAAGACAGACTTGGAAAAAAACATAGCAAACCTATCATTTAAGATTCATTTAACTATTTACTTAGCACAAGATGAGAATTTCTCCCCCTAATGTCTTATTGTATGTCAGTTGTCTAAAAATCTATTATCTCATTAGGGACTTTTGGCAGTTACCTCAAATAATATAATGAGCATTCGCACTTCTGGCCTCTGGAACAAAATACCTCACTATATAACAGCTGATTAAATCCTAACTCAGTCTATTTTCCAAATTGCGTAGGTGGATGTCAATGATTCAGAATCAACACAAATATAATGAAAATATGAAATAGCAAAAATTCATTCAGTGTGTGCATGTTAGCATTCACCAGTACAGGGACACTGGATGAGTGTCCTCATACCTTCAGTACAGGATTTCCATTGGACAACCTCTCATTACATTTTAATGATGTGGCTTCAGAGCAGGCCTTAAAAGCTGTCTGTCTCTTTGGGGCTGCATGGTAATTGAAAAGAGGTTTCAATCTGGCGCATGGAAGCCAACAGGGATATTTCTGAAAATAACCCCTCTTTTAATGAGTTTGTTCATTAAAAGTTGAACAATTCTCCTCTAAAATATAGACAGAATTTCATGCAGGCAAGGAAAATCACATATATAACCTTTTTTTTTTTTTGGTCTTTATGCAACCAAAAATTGAAACATTTTGCTGAACCACTCATTTGAATATATGAAATCTCTAGCAGATAAGGTTTCTGCCCACCAACTTGTCACTAGGCTGGATTCAAAACCGGCATTCTAATTACTGGGCAACGCCGTTCACTGCTATGTCTAGGTAGGTGACTGTTACTTGGATGAACGTTTCCCACCTGTCTCCCGTGTGGGTGGTGTGGTTTGCAGTTTGGCATACCTGGTTTATACACTTCTCTATTAGCAGTCGGGTGTCCCAGCAATTGTAAGCGTAGCTGGCTCAACTCCTGGCGGCAGATCTGAAGTGATTTTGTTCCGTTGCTTGGTTGGCTTGGCTCGGCTTGATCTTGCTCTCACCCTCCCTCCGTCTGGGAAGCTGTGCTCCTGCTCTCCGGCACTTGCACCACGGCGGGTGGCCCTTTCTGAAATCCCGGCCTCTTCTCCCTGGTGCAAGAGCTGTTCTGACTCTGCATCGTTTTGTCTCTACACGCTTCACGCTCTGCATCTTTACATTAACTGGTTTTACTGTTGTTGTTCCTTTTTCGTTGCTTTTGCCTCGCAATTGGTTCGTCTCCGCTGCTCTGTCCACGCTCGCTTCAGTCAGGATTGGTGAAGCTGTCTATTTAGGACACTGGGAATGCCAGGGGTTTCCCTGAGAGGATATGAGCAGTGTGTGCTTTGTTTCTTCTCTTTCTTTTCTTGAGGTTGGCTTAATTGGTGTCATTGAGTTTTCTTTTCAGTTTGCTGAGTTGTTGTTTTGGGGATTTGTTTCTTTTTTGTATTTCTTTTGTTTTCATGTTTGGTGTGCCATGGCTATTAGCGTTTTGTATTTGTGATGTAATCCTAATTCTTTTTCTGTTGTGTGCTCCCCACACTGCTTGACTCTGTCAATTTGTTCAGTGCTATTTTGTCCTTTAATGTCTATTTCAAACTGTGATTAGCTGTTTGCCGTTTAAAGAGAAACATGGTTGATGTGGTGGTAAAACATTCTAATCTCCTTGGGGTAAAATTCCCCTAGGTGGCGTTGTCAACACTACTACAAATTAACTCCTGCTCCTGACACAAAAAAAGGTTAGCTCTGATTTCAGTGTCTCCACCTTTCTTCACTGCAAGGTTGATGACACCACTCACATGGCAAGAATAAGACCTGTAACATGAACCCAGTAAAAAACACACAAAGACAGTTTGCTTTTATCTTTTCTGCCCACATTCATTCTCTTTGTCTCCGTCCCTAACAATCATACACACACACACACACACACACACACACACACACACACACACACACACACACACACACTCACAATCAATCAAACCAAAGACCATGAAAAAACAAGATGAGAGAGACAGTTAAGAGAGAGGAAGAGAACTTTAAGGATAACTGCAGTAACATTTTGTGCTGTTTCATAACTGTTTTTGCAATAATTATGATTTATTGTGCTCAAAATTTCATAACCTACTTTACTCTCGAGTTTGAAGTAGCTTCAGTGTGCAGGAACACCACTGTTAAACACACATTTAAGAAACAAAGAACAGCTGAAACCAAAAGCTGATTAAAGCGCATCCCTTTACAATGACACTTGCACTGCACTGGGGCCTTCCTACAGTCAGTTTTCAATTATCCATTGATAATTGAATATGAACATCCCATTAGAGTTGTGTCTCTGGCCACCGAATGAATGAAGGTTAATATTCACTCAACTTTTAGCGAATGGTTTGGTCCAACAACAGTCAGAAATCAAACCAATGACCTAAAAATGACTATAACCCTGTAAAGCTGCAGTGCTGTGGCACTACAAGTCATGCATAAAATTATCCGAATTATTCATTCAATACCAAAAATGTTTATTTCAGTGCAGGGTGAAGTAAAAGTAAAAGCTAGAAGAACACAAGGTGCAGAAAGGTCTTTTTAGGGTCTAATAATAATAATAATTGGTGTATATTATTAATCCAGGGAGACACTGTACAAATTCAGCCCAATTTTAGCACTGAATCGGTTGCCCCCGCCTCATTTTAGAATCGGGTTGACTTTGTCCCAGATCACCTGACATGCAGTTTGACAGATTTTAGATTAATTGCCTGAACGATTAATGATCTGGATTTCTGGCATGTCAGAAATGTTGGTCGGCTGTCTCGCCTCGGCTGAGCAGTTCCATGGACCGATTTCCCGCATGGCTGCTGTCAAAAGATTTGTTATGAACTGTAATGAGATTTTTTAAGATATCGTTGGAACAGTATTTTTCATATTGTGGCTAAAACTGTAGTTTCGAGACTACTGTGACTTGTTGTCTGTATCTTCCATACATCTGTGGCTCCGTGTCATTTTTATCGTCCGTCTTACTTTCTGTTAATAGAATTGCACAGTGGCACTATCCCTCTATCTTTTGGTCAACATTACTGAGGACGCACCTGGTCTTGCAGAGGTGTAGACTCGAGTCACATGACTTGGACTTGAGTCAGAATTGAGTCACAAATTTGATCACTTTAGTCTCAACTCGACAAAATCAAAAAGACATGCAACTCAGTTTTGACTTAAACACCAGTGACTTGTGGTTTCACTTTGACCTGGGCTTAATGACTTGAAAATTTATGATACCTTCCCCCAAGACCAAAAATTTAAAAAGTCTGTTATTTAGAAATTGTGCTCTTCATTTTCTGAATCAACAAACGTTAACAATATTCATTCCCACCAAAAAGAGACTTAATGCCCCAGATTCTTGTCTTGGGACTTGATTACAAAGACTTGCGACTTACTTGTGACTATCAAAACAACTTGATCCTACCTCTGCCCTCTTGTACGAACAAAACTTCACTGGAATTGTCACTAAACAAAACTGTTCAGAGCTGACTTTCACAGTGTAAGCAGCCATGTCATGGCCTGTCAACTGAGAGTAGCAGGATCTTGCCATATAGAAAGGCAGAGCAAACATGTAGTCTGCCAATCTTTGGGTATGTCGCTATCCAGGCCCTGGTTTGGCATGTGATCGCTCACTGGCAAGACTTTTGTGCCCTCACATTAGCACCAGTCATGACAAATATGCAGTCTGTTTCCCTTTCACTCCAATTGACAAATTCAAAGCTGGCTTTCACTGTTTGCAATGCAAAATGTGATACACATTATTTTAGTGGGGTCTCTTCGCTTCAGTTTGTATGATATTACACTAATAGACCCTTTTAGGGCCAACATAACAATGACTTTATGTATTGGCCGGAGGCAAAACACGACTTGCAAGTCGACTGTGTAGACTGTAGGCTACATAGGAGTCCTCAAATGTCATCTTGTCGTGTTATTGGGAGCCAAGACTTACATTTGAAGACAGACCAGCCGCCACTGCCCTTCGATGAAAGGACTTCCTCCACTTTCTAAAACAAGCCACAAGAACTCACTAGCTAGTGCTGGCTAATGTCTGTGGAGAATTGTTTTGCCCCCAGCTAAGCCCCACCCACCAAAAAGACTCATACTGTTTACAGTAAAATGGACCTGCATTTACAAGGCACTTTTCTTGTCATCCGACCACTCAAAGCGCTTTTTACATTACGAGTCACATTCACACACACATTCATACACTGGTGGCCAAGACTACCATACAAGGTGCCACCTGTCACCAGTTTCTTTTTTTAAGTCACTCACACACTGATGGAACAGCCATCAGGAGCAATTTGGGGTTCAGTGTCTTGCTCAAGGACACTTCTGCATGCCGACAAGAGGAGCCGGGAATTGAACCACTTATCTTCCGATTGGTGGACGACCCGCTCTACCTCTGAGCCACAGCTGCATCTATAGACTACAAACTGCAGCATCACTTCAATGTCTGTTTCCAGTTGATGATTACTCTGCTGTATTACATGTACCCACATCAAGCCCGTGACATCACTTCCTATAAGGGCTGAATGCAGGGCAATTCTGTCGGGCAATCAGCTAACATCACTATATCTTTACTAGCACACCTACATGGATTAGGCCATAATTGTTACACTTGTACTTTCCCTGCCATGGCAAGTCAAAATATCATCCGCTAAAAGATATACAGGGGATGGCTGACAGTGAGAGCAAGGTCAGTACTGAAAAAGTGATAAAAGATGTTGAACTTGTCAAATGTTTATGGCTGGCAGCTAGCCATGTTAGTTCAAGATTATGGTTATAACCCTGTCCATACTATTTCCTCCTGTCCCACTTGTTTTTCACCCGGCCTAAGATTCAATTTGCCCTGCCAATTTCAGGTCTGACAGCAGCTTTAACACTTCTACTCTAACTTAAGATTACCATTTGAGTGGTGGATGCTGGGCACGGTATATGGCCTGGGAATAAGTGCTGTCTGAGAGGCCTAATTCAGGACGAGAAAAGAACCTTGACCAGGGAACGGGATTTTCTTCACTGCTGCAGCACATAGTCATGCTCTGGTGGAAAGTCACAAAGCTTAGGTCATTTGTAAAAAATCATCTCAGAAGCTGTACTTTTAGGGGTGGATTAGTCAGAGCCATGTTGTAGTTTTTCCCAAGTCAAATATTTACGGTTTACAAGTGTAATGTTGGACATAAACTTCACCATACCTTATCAATAATTTAAGTATAGACATTTTCACTTGCAGACAAGCTATTATTTAGAATCCATCTACCTGCAGAGTTTTTCTTTTTCACAATCTAATCATATTCTTGCTCATCGCATGCACTTGCTGCTCCCATTCTGCATTCAAATTGTCATATGTTACCTATAAAAACAACTAACTGAAGTGTGCTAATGATGTTGGACAGTGTTATTAGATCCACTGATTCTCTCTCCTCTTTTCACGCATCACTCCATGAGCATGTTTGGCTCCTTCCACCTCCTTTCCCTCGACCACCTATTCACTCCAGGTCTCTGTATCTCACACAGCTAATGTGACATTTATCTGTAATTAGACTCTTACATATTTTAATAGAAAATGATATCCCTTAAGGTCTCCCTGTCATTTGCATGGGCAGCTCTGATGATAATCGGGTCCTAGAAAAAACATTCTCGATGACATGGGCTGTCATCCCAAATTAGCAGGCGCAAAATCCTTATCAGGGGAGTGACCTTCCAGAGCACTGCTCAAACTTGGGCAGCATGTGGGAAGAGAATGGTCTGTGCATCTGCATAGATACATTTTTATTAGTATCTTATCATACCACCTCTGAAGCTTATTACGGATACTTTTAAGACCACTGAAGCCATGTAGTTTATGATACTTTACTGCATTATATTGTATAGATCCCATTATATAATATTATTAGGCACACGTTGGAGTGTTTATTGCAGGGTGCTGGTCAAGCTTCCAACCAACAACATTTTTGTGCCTACTATATCAACACAGAGGTCCAGATTTTAGCGAGGGGCCCTTTTATTGGTACACCTTTCTCTTGTAAAAATATGCAGCAGCCAATCTCTCTTTGTTGACAGGATGGCTCATGAATATTCTATGGAAATGAGTGGGTTTGCTCAGCATGCTCGTTCCACAAAGCCATTCCTGTGAGGGTTTACAATCTTATGAAGAGCTCCTAGTGAGCTACACTAGTTGGTAATGAGTGAGCATGTGACATGCTGTGATGAAAAACAGTGAAACTTGAAACTGCATAGTACAGTGGAGTGTGTTGTGCTCTGTAGTTTGAGGAATTAGTTCGCGCAAAGGACGCTTCGATCAATCGAGTGATAGTCTACGCTATTCATCATAACCACCTGGTCTCAAGTGTCTATAGCGGTCTATGTCCACACATGCAGCCAGTTGTTTTTTGTTAAATATGAACTTTAATAAAACATGGATTTGTATTGGTTTGAACAGGCCTGATATCGCCTGATTGGCTACTAGCCTATTTCATGTTTTATTGAGACCTTACTGTACATATGTCCACATCTATTTTATTTATCCTTTTACGTCCTTAATACAGCACTATCTCCTCAGCCCTTTCTTCAATCTCTCTTTCACCATATCAGGGGAGCTCTTTGCTCGGGAATGAGATTAGATGAGTAAGGTGGTCGAGTGTGGCAGATTGGGAGTAAAATGTGAGACAAAGCAATTGCATTTCATATTGAATTGGGAATAAGGGACAACATGAACTCCCCCTGCGCAGCCCTCATCGTTTGGACTTCCTGCAGAGACCGCAGAAGGTCCAGAGGAAATTGAAGGGCCTTATCAGTCAGTCTGATAACCCCGCAAGTTATGGAGTCTGTCAGTCTTTCAACTCTGACATCAGATGCACTTTTTTGTGTAGAGGAATGCTTTTGTTTTAAATTTTATATTGAAGAATGCACACCTGAGTGTATGCATTGACTTTTCTTTGACCTACAAGTCGTTTACGTTATGTTTAGTGCTGTACATCCACAAAATCAGTCATACTGTTACACCTTAAAGCTGTCAGTCAACATATGGGTGGATCTTCCCCGGAGAGCTCAGACCCCTTGGCCTGTCATATCCAAACCACCTAGATATATTTGTCAAAGGAGAGTGGCTTTTGCATGACAGGAGGGGAACAAAGGTGTCAAGAGTCTGAAAGGAGCAGTGGCACAACACAGCACTGTTTGAGGCCATTAATGTAGGAAAATATCCATTAAAGCAGTGGTTCCCAACTGGTGGGATGCGGTCTAAAAGTGGGTCGTGGGTCCATTCTGAATGGACCGCAAGTGACCTGCAGGTGTATTACGTACAGTATGTAATTGAAGTACAGTGAATTTTTGTCACAGATGTTTTATTTTTTTGTGTTGTTTCTTGCTGTAGAGTGAGTGACCAACGGACAGCTACTTGACAGAGGCAGCAAACTAGCTCGACGACATGGCCAAACACAAGTATGATGCTGAATGTATTAAACTGTGTGGACTTTGAACTAATGACAAAGGAGAAATCTGGACTTTGTGGCTGGACCAGTTGGGAACCACTGCATTAATAAGAATAATATATTTTATATATAACAAATATATTAGTCCAATGCACCCGTGTGTAAATACAGTATGTACAGCGATTGAGGGAGCGTGTTGATGACATTTCTATCATGCGGCTCACATGAAACCAGATGAAAACAAACATCCAAGGGTGAAGAAGGAGGGTCAAAGACAGCATGGAAGATGTCCAACTGGAGAGACAACAAGATTCACAATTTCAGTTTGTAAGGGCTAAAGACGGAGTAGTCAGAGTCCCCACTGTTTATGACCAAATTACATCCCAGCTATATGACCACGGTGTAATCCAAATCATGTCATTCCACCTGCATGCTCTACAAAAGCCCCACTCCTTGCCTAAACTGACACCTACTGTAAATGACACAGACAATCACCTGTTATGTGCTACATGTCAATCCATCTATCCGAAGCCAGGTCACGGTACCCCGTATTCCTACAGTAGCCCCCACACGACTACCCTTGGGACATGGTCATAAGCCTTCTCCAAGTCAACAAAGTACATGTAGACTGGATGGGCAAACTCCCACAACCACTCCAGCAGCCCTGCAAGGGTAAAGAATTCGTCCACTGTTCCACGACTAGGACAGAATCCACATTGCTCCTCCTGAATCTGAGGTGCGACAATCAGTCGGAGTCTCTTTTCTGGCACCCTGGAATAAACTTTCCCAGGGAGGCTGAGCAGTCTGACACCCCTATAATTGGAACACACCCTCTGGTCCCCTTTTATAAAAAAATGGGAACCGCCATCCCAGTAAGACACTCCACAGGCACCGTACCCGACCTCTACGTGACATTGTGCTGGGCGGCAGGCAGGGGCAGGGACCCGGACGTGTGCTACATGTGTGAAAGGAAATCAGCAGACATTGTTCGGAGTTGATATGAGAAAAAAGGCTTAATACTGGCATATCAGAGGCAGCCACTGATTGGATAAAGTGTGAGGTTATGACCCTGTTGTTCCTTTTGATGACCCTTTTGTCTGTTATTACACTAATTCCCCTCTGTTGTTCTGTTGCCTCCTGATGTCTGATGTGGCCCGGTTGTATTTCCCACAGCACAGTGTCTGTGTGGCTCCTCTTTCTGGATCACATCTGTCATGGGTGGCCAGAGACTGACAGAGAAAGGGAGGGAGACAGAAAGAGAGGGAGAGAGAGCTTTGTGAGCTCCTCAGTGCGACATCTGCTGTTACACTGGGAATTCCCTGCATGCAGTTTGTTATGCAGGGCAAAGAACGCAGGCTCTGTGGTCAGTGTGTAGGCTGTCTACTTCTATCTCAGTTGCTCCTACTACGAAATGAAGCTCTGTATATGCTTTATCTTGGAAGTAAATACAGAATCACCTCGAGGTCCCTGTGCATGGTTCCACTGCACTCTAAAGCAGAGAGCAGGACCATTGCAAAATAACTGATGATAATATGAAAGCTATGTAACATATAGTGGATTGTAAATGGACTGCACTTACATAGAGCTTATCAACTTTAATGGACAAAGAGCTTTATAATATGCCTCTCGTCCTCTCCCTGTGTATTCAGAGCAACTTGTCCAAGGACCCTTCAAACATGTAGTGAGCAATCAAACCACCAACCCTGAGTTTAGACCTTGTTCTATGACAGGTTGTAAAATTCCAAATAAATTCTGAGATCATTTTTAGGGATGCACCAATATGGATTTTTTCAACCGATACAGATAATCGACAATTACCTGTTTCCCATGGCTGATAACCAATACTGTAACAGATAATTTCACATTTTTGTACTTTAAAAAGAAGTGTATAACCTGTAGTTTTTGTCCACCTGAGGGTGAGAAAGGCTAAGATGTAGTGAGAAAATATGGATGATGTAATATTCTATAGCTCTGACCTAACCATATCTAACTGACATCGCTGTTGCTAACACACCGAAAACAAAGACCAGGTCTGACTCTTCTGTACCTGCCAACGTTAGGCTGTGAAAAAGACAGAGATTTTCTGGGGTATGGTCAAATGGCCTACACTCAACGTCCCTGTCCCCATATAACCTGATACTACAGATCAACAAAATAAATACAAGGATGTGAAAGGAAAATGACTTTTAATCAATATTAAATTTATAGTTATTGTTCAGGGAGAGGTAAATTATGAAGCCCAGTGTTACTGTTTAATTCTCTGGTGTATCAGTAAAGTATATAAATTAAACTGCAGAGTGGAGTCTCTACTAACAGAGACAAACACTGCCAGCTGACTCAAATGAACATCAGCAGGTCGGCGTTACATCTGGTTTATAAAATGTTTATATCCTCATGCTTTTGTACTAAGTCAATGAAAGCAGACTGGCTTCATATTATCGTCACTATTTATCAGCTATAATTTTAATTATCGGAATAATGCATAATCCATACCCATTGGTAGCTTTGTCACCTTCTACCTATGCCAATCTTCAGTGCCTATGTGCAGTTTCACATAGATTGACCATGTCAGTGAGTAGAAAAACATGGGACAGACAAAATGACTGACTAACAGAATGACACACTGACAGTTTCAGTGATTATGTACAGCATACCATACCATGACTTAGTCATACCAAAAATTAGAAGAAAAACAAACATTGGGCCACAGGGGGAGCCACAGCGGTCGGTCGCATTTTAGCCATTTTTAAGCATTTTTCTGTTGTTATAGCGCCACCCAGTTGCCAATTAGAGTTAAATTTCTCCAGTCACCTTGAGGTGTCCTGTTCTACATATCTACCAAGTTTAGTAAAAATTGATATAGCGGTTGGGCCTAGATGAGAAATTAGCTTGCTAGCACCCCCATTTTGTTTGATGGGGTCAATAATGGAGGGGTCCCCTCAGATTATGTGTGGTCACATGCCTACAAAGTTGCGTGGTGATTGGTGAAACCCTTGAGATGTTATACACCTTTATGTGATGAGCCACACCCTCCGCAATATTCATTGCCTTATAGAAGCTCAATTTTAGTAAGTTTTCCAACTTTTGCCAAGAGGGAACTTTAGATATTGGTCCCTAGATTATGTTCACCGAGTTTCATGCAGATCAGTCAAACTTCCTAGGAAGAGATCGATTTGAAGTGTTTTTCAAAAAATTCAAAATGGCGGAAAATCTATAAAACTGGAAGTTATGGGTTCTTGAGGCAAATGTGTTCCTCATGAGGAGAGGCATCTCTGTGCAAAGTTTCATGTATCTACAACATACGGGGCATGAGATATGCCCATTCAAAGTTTGCAATTTCAATCGGTTGCTATAGCGCCCCCTTTGGCCAATTGATGTAATATTGCTTCATTCGCATCCTCCCATGACCCTCTACCACTGTGCCAAATTTCACATGGATTGACCAAGTCAGTGAGGAGAAAAACATGGAGCAGACACACAGACAGAGTTTCCATCATTGTAAGATAAGATGTACCATTATCGGCCCCATAAACATCGTGCATCCCTAATAATTATAGTGTTACTCACAGTTTAAACTATTTTACTCCCGATGTCCTTAGCATTCCTGGAGAAGGCCAAGAATTTCTCAAATTCACATGGAGATGGTCAGCAGCATTGAACGGAGTGCCACAGGTTATTCTTTAATATCTATTACAGCTTCCCACTTTTGTATTTCAGCATTCGTTTCTTCAGCTGTTCATAAAGCATATTTCGTTAAGAATTCTTCCGTGTGCACTCAGCTTGATTGCATTTTCTTTAATATGGCAGCTGATTTATCCAGAGAGGACATTTTGTAATGGAACTTTGTTTGGGTTTAAGAGGAGGAACTTTGACTGCAGAGAGGCAAGCCAAGGACTCAGTGTTCTGAGAGACAATCGCATTATGTCAAATGGAGGTAAAGCTGCACTGAATTCTCTAAAAAGTAAGACAATTGTGGAAATTGTGTCATATCAGAATTATCCATTGAATGGCCTAAATGTCATAATAAGTGTGTTGTACTGTTTTGTGATTAGAGAAATGCTGAATGCAGTAAAACAAGCGAGTGACATTACATTCAGAGCTCTGCATCATGCTTATCTCTTTTGATATGTTAGCAGAACTGTGTGACAGCTTCTGAGCCACTCTTCACCTTCATCTGTGAGCGAACGCTGTCCCTCTCCCTGCAGGTTTTACATCTAAAGCAGGAGAATGTGTCAAAGCCTGACATTTATTGGAATCAAGCTTTGCAAAAGCTGCAGTGCAGTCCTGCTCTGTGTTCACGCTGCACTCAAGGAAGACCTGGAGAAAAAAAAAAAAAAAGCTAAAGCCAAAAACAAGACTACCAAAATGTCCCCGACCGAAAACTGGTGCAAGATGTTTCCTCATTCAACATGCTCTGTGCTTGAGCGACTGCTGGAGCAAGGGAGTGATGTCTGATCGAAACTACAGTGGGAAGGATGAGTGCTTGTTGGATGTTACCCCAGCAGAATGAGACATGGTTGAGGACATTGCAAATGTGCTGAAACCAATGATGACAAACAAGACATGGCCTATAGTTACACAGTTACACCGACTGAGCACACAGAGCGCTGCAAGCAACAGCGAGTCCTGCTGAAGACAACGAAACACGGCAATGCAACAAAGAAAAAGATGTTTGACAGATTGGCTCGGGTACGGTCGACTAAACCGGGGGAATGCGAGGCTGCCAAGGCCGTCACACGCTCAGGGAAAGGTGGTCCGGTAAAGAAAGGGTAGTACGGGATAAAGTTACAGCTATCACTCACTATCTGCCAGCCACTACTAAAAAGGAACTCATGCGTTAAATAGGTACGGTGCGGTATTATCACCCATTTCGGGAAAGAATTTCTCTTTTAGTTGTAGCGCCCTTGACAGATTTGATAAAAGCCCAGGCTAAGTATGTCTGGAACGCTTTTTGACAAATGTCAAAAGGTGTTTGAAAATGTGCAGATACTGGCTGCTCCAGGAGTAGAGGGACAATTTTCACTGCAGGTGGACTCTTCAGTGTGGGAGCAGGTGCCGTCCTAATACAGGAGAGATTATCAGGGAGGGTGATAGACCTGTCACCTCCTTCTCCGCCAAGTTTAACATGCACCAACTCAATTATTGTGTTAGGAGAAAGCGCGGGCATTAAATATGATCACCGCGGCACTTTTGGCTGACGAAACATAAAACCTTTTTGTAGCTTTGCTGCTCTGGTGCCAGGCAGTTTAGGTTGGTCAGTGGTTCTGCTGCCCTGGGTGGTTTGTCTGTTGGCCTTTTCATGTGGAAGCTCTCTGAATAAATCTCTCTCGCACCTATTTTTGTATCTCAAGAAATGTCAGGAAATTTAGAAGTGTGAATACAGTTACTTCTCCTCAGGCTTCTGCTTTAGCACATTTAATTCACTCTCAGCTAAAGCCTCACCAGACACTATATGTTCAGAACAGTATTGCTGCATTTAATTAAAGCTACTGTTGCACATATTGCCACCCTCTGTAGAGATGAGAGGTCATTACATTTTTTTGTGAGGAAGCCTGCTGTTAATCTGAATCTGCTATCCTGCATCTGTGCCAACTAGCAAAGTGTGATATTACTTTTTTTAAGCTTTGATATGTGAAAACAGAAACATAGCCTGAAACACTGATTGTTTCTAATGTGCCGGTGCTGTTTGGAAACTGAATGTTAT
This sequence comes from Epinephelus awoara, assembly GCA_035609425.1. Classification (NCBI taxonomy): domain Eukaryota; kingdom Metazoa; phylum Chordata; class Actinopteri; order Perciformes; family Serranidae; genus Epinephelus; species Epinephelus awoara. The sequence goes on along the minus strand of CM069298.1, from coordinate 24,989,301 downwards.
TGCCAACAAAAAAATGTGTGATCTAAAAAGCTTTGGAAGTTTATTGGTAAAATGTCTGTTTGATATAAATGATATACTGATCACAAAAGAAAGAAAGACATTACAGCTTAAACACTTTGACTAGCTTTACCTGAGCAAAGTCTTTGAAAAACACAGGAAGAAGGCAATGAGCAACAAAAGAGGAAACGACCCCCCAAAAAATAGCAAACATTTTAGCAAAAAAAAAAAAAGAAAAAAGAAAGTTGAAGGAAAGTTCAAGAAAAAGAGTTTAACAATTATAATTCTGTAACATAGTTTTAAATTTATAATAATAATAATTATAGTTTTCCCCTTGCTTTTTTCTTTTTCCCCTACCTTTTAAAATAATTTTCATTAGCATAGCATTAGCATATTAGCTTCTGCTGAAAGCTTGACGGACCTCTTGGTTGCTACACATGGTTGCTAACGTAGGACTGGACAGTGACTGATTAAGGGAAAGGCTTAGCGAAGGGTCAATTGTGGAACATTTCTTATCAACTTGCTCATTGCCTTTTTTTTTTACCCATGTTTTTTTTTTTTTTTTTTTTTTTAAATTGCACCAATGTGCTCAGGGTACAAAGGTTTTAATACTTGTGAAAGGCACCTGAAAGTGATGTTTCTCCAGCGTTTGAAGGGGTAAATGACAGAACCAATAGATGAATTTCGAGCCACACAATGTTTGCTATAAAATCATTTTGAATTCTGTGCTGCCATAATGCCAGGAGCAGAAGATGCGTAGATGTTTTCAAATATGCAGTTTTGTTGTCAGCAGGAAGCACTGGTTGAAACTTGTTCATGTTTAGAAATATGTTTTGAACCCAGTGCCGCCCCAAAAATGTTTTCATTGGGGTGGCCAGATGGGGCCAATGAAAATCCTGGGGTGGCACACTAAAACCGAAAACTATCACTGAATTTCAGGATTTCTATTATGCTGTTGGGGTACATAGGCTAGTTGGAAATCATGTCAATATGAGAGTTAAGGAATTACATACTAACATACTTTGGTTTCTCATTTTACAGTTAATATTATTAATTTTCTGATGTGCATAGACTAATATTGATACAGTTAACATTTATTTTGAGTTCCACAGTAATCCTGTTTTAATGTGTTATGTATCTGTACATGTTCAGCAGTTCATTGTCCTGTCCATAGGCTGGTTGTCATTTGTTAAAAAAAGCAAAACAAATACACAGCTTTGAAAATGGGTCGCAAGTTATGGTGATAAGTTTGGTACACACCAAACCTGTAAACCTGCTTAAAATGGGCGATGGACTCCTTTCCCATTGCCAGTCGACCAGAGCACAGTGGGTATGCTGGAAAACAGGTTATTAAATAGTAGAAAGCATTGTGGAGGCCTGTGACAACATTACGGTGGTCACCTCTATTTATATATCTCCTACTTATTCAGTCTCTCTGTTAAACTTGGTGCAGACTGCTTTGGATTGATGTTTGACCGTTACTTGGGTAAAGATGGACGATATTTTAAGGGGCTAAAATGTACACATTCACCTGGGTGTTGTGTTTCCATCAATGCCAATTGCTGCCAAAGCCGATAAATACCACTCATTTGACCCAGCTGTGAAAGCTGATTGCATCCTTTCCATTACATGAAAAAGCCAGATGACAGCGGGCGCTAGTGGATTTTTTGTGCAGTGAAAAAGGGGCGTTAGGTTGTCATTTTTGCCAGTAGGGGCCAGCAATTGTGGGCCATTGTCCCCCTGACCCTCCATTGGGGGCGCCACTGATTGAACCATCTTATATCAGAAATAAAATGTGTGACATCTCGTTGGACATCATTTACAGTGTGTGATTTCTCTGTATCAAAAATGTTGAATGACTTTTCGTATAACCTTCAATCTTTCACATTCCTCCTATCGCTGTCCCTCTCCTTCCTCCCTTCCTCGCCTCTCAGAGGCCTTGTTGACCTTATTATAAATATTTTTGACCTTTTCATCGGCCGGCTTCTCCAGTTGTGGACAAGGGCACATTACAGGTAAGTGATCAGTCGAACAGAATGGCTGACAAGGGGTCAGATGGACAGGACGGTGGGTGGTAGAGTGGTGGGGGCGGGGCTCCAGGTGGAAAGACTCCTGAATGTCAGAGATGAGGGCAGTGATGAGGAAGAAAGAAGGTGAGGAACACAGAAGAGTCAAGGCGCCCTGGCACGCTGTTCGCTGTCCAGATGACCCCTCTCACTTTCTCTCAGCAGAAGGATGTGCCTGCCAGCGACTCAGTCCATCATGTTGACTCCAACAGCTGAGCAACATCTGTTCATTAGACTTGACAGATGAAAGAGAGGCCTGTGAAGACGGGATGAGGAGGATCAGAGCGGCTCCAACATAATATATCTCCCATATAATTATGAGGAGTTCATGTAATATAGCAGCCCCGGTAAGCTGTTGTGTTCCCAGTCTCTTGTACATGTGATCCACACACCAGGCTGCACAGATAGGTAGCAAGAGGGGGAATTGTGAGAGGTAATCGAGGCATTTGCTTCATCCGTCACGCTTCTTTCAGCTCTATTGTGCTGTGCTGAAGGTCTTTCTCTCCATTACATTGTTTTGTTGCTTTTTTCCTCAACCTCTGAAATGTCACAGGGAAATGAGCACAAAGCATTGACATGGATGAGAACCGATAAATAATGCAGCGTACATTTCCCCCCTCCCTCCCCTCCCCCCCCCCCCACACATACACCTCCTTCCATCTGCCCTCGTGTGTTTATGGGAGAGACAGTGGAGGGCAGGCACCCAGGGGACACTGGGGCCAGAAACACTTCAGTGCACATTACATACAGAAACACATGCATCTTGTGCACGTTTCTATGTAGAACTCATTTGAATTTTTAATACAATACTGCATGACGAATTCAGCATGACCTGGCAAGGGGGGGAAAAACACTCAAACAACATGCAGACAAATGGACCAAATGAAATGAAGTCAGACCTGAAAACACACATATAACTTCACATAAACTAGTTGATGCTTCTTTACTACTATACATAAACTTTATTGAACATTGCTTGTGAGGGCATGCATCAGGATACAGGCGGCGAGAGTGGCCATGAATGGAATGAATCTGATTTTATCACCCTGGGAAGCGGGTCACACCACCCAGGCCTTTGACAAATACCGTGGTTGGGAAAAGGGATTAGAAAGAAAGGTCAGCGAGTGCAGGACTGAGACAGAAAAGAGAATTAAGTCATCACTATAGCTATCTGAAGTTCAAACACTCACACACACCCTGTCCATTCCCCTCCGTCCTTATCGCCCTCACAACAGCAACACTGGTGGCTGCCTGCGTGTTCACCAGACGAGCTCTTTTTCTTTTTTTTTCTGCTGGTTATAGGCGTTGCCGACACATTTTTCTTTTTTACAGTGTTCACCATGTGTTCTTGATGATGATAAGGCTGTATCTTAGAGGGAACAAAAAAACTCATGATGTGGTACAATCTGACATAGCCTACTGATGCAGTCCTGTGATTCAAGTTGGAAAAAAAAAAAAAAGATACAAGGACCATCTCTTTTTTCCAGCACAGCCAAGAAGACAAAATGGACACATCATTTTATTTCAGGCGCCAAGGATTCACACCTTGTCACCTAACTCTACACTAGTCTGAACATCTCTGTGTAATTAGTCTTTTATCATTCTTTGGTGCATATGTGTAGTTTCTGTTCAAACAAATATTACATTTATAAATTGTGCTATAACAGAGGCAGCTGGACTAGCTTGAGTTTCTTGAAGATGTTTCCCCTCTCATCAAAGAGGTTTCTTCAGTTCTAAAGCCCCGTTTCTACCAAACACTTCCGGTATGGTACCTTTGGAACCAAAAGTAGCCCTTCAGACATGGTACCTAGACCCCCGCAAACAGTACTCTTAAATGTGGGCAGGGTTGTTGTCATTCACTGCTCTATCCAGCACTCATTGTATTTCCTCATAACCGGCAGGGATGGGCAGTATTTCTATTACTTGTATTTAAAATATGTATTTCAATTACATTTGAATTTGTATTTGATAAGGCCGATAAAAAGCAAATGTAATTTGTAACAAAATATTTTTGAGTGGAGCAATTTTGTGATGATTTTTTGTTTTAGATATTTTTTGGGGCATTTTTAGCCTTTGTTTGACAGGACAGACAAGCGTGAAGGGGGAGAGAGAGAGAGGGAGTGACATGCAGCAAAGGGCCACAGGCTGGAGTTGAACCCGGGCCGCTGCGGCAACAGCCACGGGGCGCCTGCTCTACAACTAAGCCACCGACGCCCCATCAATCTGATTTTTTAAACTTGGGCCATTCAATGTGCCCTTCAGTGACCTAGTGGTCTGTTTTACTGGACTGTGCATAACATATGAAATTGTATGTTGTTGTGGTTGATGCTTGGGATGATATGCTACAAATGAATTGCCTCAAGTCTGTACCTAGTTTATCATCCGCAGAATGAGGTTGCGCATCGACATTTTCTGAACAAAATAGAACAGGCTGCAGTGAGAGCCTCTCTCCATGGGCTATTCACAATTAGCAGGTTGGTGCATTTAGTTCTTGTAAGGCAAGCTAGGGGGGTTAGTGTTGCCGTATCCCTCAGGAATGATGCTCTGATGTGCTTTTTTTCTCCAAGTAAGGATTAGAATATATGCAGCTCACATAATCAGGTCGAAATTAATATATATATAAACGCCTGAAGAGCCATTCATTACTAAAGGTGTATAAATATTAAAGTAATGGTCAAAGTTGTAAGAGAGACATTTAAGGTGTGTTGATTGATTTGCGTTGTCAACTCATGCATTGAGTAACGTTACAAGTAAAGGTTCCACCTTAAAGGTTTCCGGCAGTTGGCCCAGTGAATTAAGTTATTTTTTCTCCGACTCCAGCTACTGCAAGAGGCAGCAAAACATCCTTTCATTTTATAGTTACAGTTTACTAATAAAAGTCCACAGTATGAACAGTGGTTACATGAGCCACAACTCAGCCTTGAGTGACCATCCGCTTCTGACCAATCAACAGGCTGTAGTGTTCACATCTCCGCCTTTTAGTACCAGATCTGTCTGCTGGGTACCCCAACAAAGGGGGGTACCACAAGTGTCGACAGTATGTTGCTAAAAGCTTTTACTTTTAACGTTAAATGCTTAAAGCTAACTCACTGTGCACCGTGATAGTTATTTTATTGCATCCATTTCATAAATCTTTTCTTTTTTGTACCCTATATAACGCTGGTTTAAAGTGAAGCATGGCAAAAGGTTGAGGGATTTAGCTCTTCTTTCACTGTCTGAGTTTTGTTTAATGTTCAGTGTATTTGTACAGAGAAAAATGTATGCAGTGTTTGCATAGTGAAGAAATGCATACCTCAATGCTTTCATCTTCTTACATGCATAATGCTCATCAAGGCAAGTCCACAAGTTTCACTTTACGCACAGAACAAAGCGCCGGTGACTGATTGCTTCTGACCGTAATCATTGCCCGTCTGATCACCTGCATCATCTCATTTTGTCATGTGCAAAACAGTCGGATACATCAGGGAACACACCTGTCAACACAGCTTCCTCTTGCAGCCTTTACTCGTAGAGCTATGCTTTAAACATCAGAGACTCAAGCCCTTGCTTTGCAGAAGTTCTATTTTCTCCTTGAGTAGTTTGCTTCTCATCTTTCTACATGCCTCTAAGTGAGGCTCCCCTTTACAAAACAGACATTTATTTCAGAGCATTGAACATTTTGCACACTTGACTAAGAGTCTTTTTACACCCCCCCCTCCCACTCACAGTCACTGTGCATAGCACTGTATGCCATGTTGACATTTCCTTTTGTGATTTAAGCTCTGCGTGCATTGTCTCGTGTAATAGAAGCGGTATAGGGAATTTTAGATCACCAAGATTAGATCCTTGGTAGTTTTGGGCTTGGTCATGGATTTGATCAATAACATCTTTTAAGTTGACAAACATGCTTTGATGCTACTAGATATGTACAGTAGGAGACATGAAAGGCGCGTCTGCCATGAGACGCTGGCAGGAGATTTAAGATTCTCTGTCAGGCCTTTGTTCATGTGACGCTTTTTAGCTTTGTTCTTGCTTAACAAAGGTTAAATAATTGGGGCTGTTGATGAGGCCTTTCATGAAAATAACACATTTAAATGTATTTTATTTTATGCTGCAAAACACTACAGATGCTATACCCTCGTCCATATATCAATGGTGGCTGACAGTCACATTTGACATTGTGGTCCTGCCCCTTTTTGAAAACAGATAAAATTATCTATTAAATGTTTTTTTTTTCCCCAGTATATTTGAGCTGCTCTATAAAGCAATTATCAGCTCCACACAACTCTGAAATTGGGAGAACCAATCAGAGTCATCGGCCTCTGTTATATATTATAAAACATGTTGATAAAAAACTGTGCAACAAAAAGAAAGCCAAGATCAGAAATTTGAGACGGTCCAGAGAACAAGACGCATATGACAAGAAATAGGGTCATATGGACACGCTGTGACCCGAGTCAGTGCTTGCCAAGGAGACAACCCAAGAGGCTGCTAGTTGACATTGGGCGAGGGAAGCTGTCTTCTCTGCAGGTTCGAAGCAAAAAGCCCCCGCTGAGGGAGGAGTGTGGAAAGGCGATGGAAAAGATGGCTCAGTCAGCCTAAGATATTCTGGAAACCTTTCAGCAATTCTGGAGGTGAGACCAGCCAACAACCAGGCTGCTCTCAGTAAGATTGTGGAAAAGCTAACACCAACTGGGGATATTGTCAGAAAATGAAAGAAGGACTTTTGAGGTACTGCTAAGCCCCATAAAAATGCTCTCTGGGCAAGAGACAGACCTGCTAGATTTGGCGACGGGGGGGGGGGGGGGGGGGGGGGGTGTTCAGAGTTTGAGTTTCAAGATCCAAAAACAACCCACTCAAAGCACACTATGTGGCACTCAGATCAAGAATCCACTTGACGTTTGCTGCGCTTATAAGGACCTCCTTATGACGAGCCACGGCAATTATGTGAGCAGGATATTTACAGTAAACAAGATGGCAGGAGGGGTGAAAATGAGAGGGCGAACATGGAAACCTGCTACTAACTCATGTACAGAGGCTTTTTAAAAACCTTGTGATATAGCACTTTTACAACAACCTTTTTTTTTTAAATCGATGCTGTTACTGTTGCGTCAAAAGAGCAAACTTATTAGAGTAGATTAGCAAAGTGGGAAAAGTTGCTTCCCTCTGAGCAGCAGAAAGCATACAGAATACATTGAGACATTGTTGTAATAGCTTGGTCGCTAAATTGCTTGCACTGCTTCACTATCAAACACTTTCATTGTCCAAGGATGATTGACATGCCGGCTTTCATTTGTGTGCCGCGTTGCCAGACAAACTCTGCAAAGTAAAAAAAAGAAAAAGAGAGAGGAGAAAGAAAAGAAACTCTTCCTCGGATGACTGTTTTCTCTTTCTGTCTCATAATACTCCATTCTTACTTAAAGCTTCTTTCACTGTTTCTTTGGTTTTCTTCACCTTCCAACACTGTAACAGCATTCCTCACACTCTCTTTACTCAACTTCGCACTGCAGCACTTGTATGAAACCCTACACATTTGCAAAACTGCATCATGTCTCTCCCAGAGAGCCAGAAGGCTTTGCCCCAAAATAAGAGAAACAAAAGAAACAGAGATGGAGACAGAGGGGGCTCTAAGAGGAAGGCACAGATTATGCACTGCCGTTTGTTACCCTAGGAGGCACTGTTGTTCCTAAATTGGGGAAAGCTGGGTTGCAGCCAATGCCATCTTATCATGCCAGCTCACTTGAGTATGGAGACAGACTAAACAAAAGATAAATTCAAGTATAAAATACAGAACAGACATATCTGAGATATGGTGCATTACTCATGACAGGGATGACCCCATTCTGTTTCACATTGTCCAAGTACACATATATCAAACCACCGGTCTATACATCCATACATTCTGTACATATATCAAACCAATGGACTACAAATAAAAGCACATTTTGAAGATTTCCCAAAACAATACATGACAAATTGGCAGCGTTGTTGGTTTTGGAAATGTAGCACAATACTCTGGCACCAATTCAGTGCTGAAAACTACAGTAGCTCTCACTCTCACTCTCACACAAACACACACACACACACACACACACACAAATTGAACCTCAAAACCCCAAAACCAGTATATGGCTGAATCAGAGCCCTGAATTGTATTCGCACTGAGATGCCATTTTAGCATAAAAATTCATTTTGGGATTGTTTATTTGGAAGATCATACTGGTGAGAAAGTGTTCTATTCTAGGTCTTTGCAAGGACATATGCAGAGAGCAGAAAACTTGATTTGATTTGCTGGTTTGTGATATGAAAAAAAACAAAAACCCAGAAAGAAACTAAAAACTGCCCCTGTGTCAATGTGCCCTCCGTCCCCTAGAGCTCTTGTGCCATCACAGAGTGGCAGGCCTTGCTTCTTACTGATCTGTGAGCATGAGCGACAGCCACTGATCCTGCCTGGAGTGGCGCCACTGCAGTGCTAGCAATGCCCAGATTTTTTTTTTTTCTTCTTTTTTTTCTAACAGAAAAGTCATTGAAGAGGTTAAACGTTTAGCTATGTGCAGAGGGGAAACAGGCAGATCTGGTTAAGGACCCAAACAGGGGCGGGGGATGTGTCTTCTTCCAGGGCAAGATGCCAGCTGGAATGTGGCTCACAATTACAGGCTTCTATCCCCTTCACATTAGCTGGGCTTGATTTCTGCTTTGAGCCTGGGAATGAGCCTTGAACAGCTGGTTCATAAGGTGAGACATTTTTCAGGACACAGATAACACCTCATAATTGCAGGTTGGATTGTACACAGAGCTTGGCATGTAATTGGCTGCATTTATAAAGATTTGCAACTCAGTGTATGGAAATAATTAGGGTCCATAGTGGAAAAAGTTGGAAACAAAACGGCGCTCACACACAACACAGTCCTCCTCATCTCACCAGTTAAACTGCTGCAACATTGAAAAGGTCAAAAGTATGCTGCGGATAATTAGTTTAACGGATACAAGACTTGGTGTAGGTTTTGCAGAATGCTATTATTGTAAGTCTGTTGTTTTGGTTCCACTCCAAAAAATGCAAGGCTTGAACCACGTCTACACAGGATGTGTAGCATGAGCAGCACACTAGCCTCAGCTTCAGTGCTCCATGTGTGCCTACATAGGATGCATTCAGGTACAATATTGAGCTTTCATTCCCAATTCATCAAACACTGCTGCTTTATTAGCTATCTTGGCAATACAGACCTTTACCTTTTGCAACGGTATGACACGCACTGGCCTGTGGCAGTTTGTAATGTCCCTGGCAACTACCTTATAAAGAGCGAGAAGGTGTAGGAGTAGACAAGGAGTAGAGGTGGATGGGTCAAACTAACTCTGGACTTTCACCCAGGAGCCCGCTATTTCCTGTGGGAAACCAAAGGTCACTTGAGTTATTTTAATAACAAAGTAGCATGCTGGTATTTGCAGCATGCTTACAGTAGTGATTTATGCCACACAAAGACACGTGATGTGACACGACGTTAGTAACAACCATACTTACTTTAAGCCAAGCCATGATGTTTTCTTTTCTAAACCTAACCAAGTGCTTTTTGTTGCCTAAACTAAAAGGAAACAAAAATGAGTTGTTTTACAGATTTTGCAAGTTTATTATTAAACCATAAACCTTCTCAAGTCTGGACTGAGTGGAGTCCCACAGGGATCAGCTGAGATATCCGGTGGCCGGTGGCTGCTTGCCCCACTGCTATTCAGCGGCTAACGGGCGGAACTGCTAACAGCCAACGCTGCAACTAACGCACCCCACAAATCTATTCTGCACCTCCATCATCCACAGTCAGACACACACGTCTGATTATTTACTGCTGAATTACAGCTCACTACTTGCACTGAGGGCTGAAGCTGCTCCGGTGTGAGTGTTTTTGCTGGCTAGCGCAACATCCTGGCACAGACTATTTACTGGAGTTTGCCAGCCTGTCCTTCCTGCGGCATTTGAAGGTAATTACAAGCATGTCTACTCTCCGTTTTCAATGTCCGATCATAGATCACAAACATTTTCGTCACGTCTCATCTCGTCAACAAAAATGAAGCGTAGATTTTATCTTAGTTTTTATTATCGGGGTATATTTTTAGCTCATCATTGTCTCGTTTTTGTCATGGAGAAAAGGTTGTTGACAGAAATGTTTTGTCATAGTTTTCATCAACAAAATGAACACGGAAGTTTATTTTGAAACAACACAATGAATGTAACAAGCGTTAATCAGCATGCCATCCCAGGTTCTCCCGAACTGACACAGGAAGGTACTTAGCATGTCATATTTTTTATGTTTAGGTCCACTGACAAAGCAGTGGCATTTGACAAGTTGGGATGACAGTGCAGTGGAAGTTCACCTGCATTTTGGCAGCGCTCAGAGCCCATCACTTAATCACTGTAGATATTTACACCATTCTCTCAATCACTAAGTGCTTTTCTTCAAGTCTTTATATTAAAAAGATGTTGAAAGATGTTGCAGCATCACATTCAAAATCAGAGCTTGACTTTGGCAGCACTTTGATGCCTTTGTTTGCCTGCTAGAGCTCCACTCAAGAGATCTCTTGGTCCATTGCCTGCTGCCATCTTGTTGATACACCTTACTGTCACACCCGCGTGATCCTACTGGCACACAGTTTCCTCACATCTGCTTGCACTTCCTCCTGGGCCAGACAACATCAATGTTTGCTTTGGCGATTTAACATAATGCCAGGCGAGAGGAACTGTGGCATTTCATGTCAGCTGGCACGTGAAAAGAGACTGCCAAAAAAATAACAAAATGCAAAACCTGTATTACTTGTGTATTTTTATGTGTCTTTATCATCCTGGAAAATTACATTTGTGCAACTATTGTGTATGTAAAAAAAAAAAAAAGTCAGCAAAACAAAGCAATGCAGAGACATCTGGCCCGCATAGCTATGTGTTAAAATGTTAAAAAGGGAATACAATACAATAATTGCGTCAGTTTTACAGGAGCACAGAATGTCTTTTTGTCCAACTAAAATCCCTCACAGACAATAAATACATCATCCCCATGATGTCCAGACTGGGAGGAATTCAATGCACCAGCTGTAAGGAAGACAAGCCTGTGTTGTGGTGAGTTCAATGCCTCAGGAAACCAAGACAGAGAGTGTGAGAGATGGATGGAAGGAGTGACAGGGAAGGAAGGGAGAGAAGGGAGGCTGTAGGCCATGGTGCTAAACAGACACAATGTGGCACACCAACAGATGTGTATATGAATAAACTGGCAGACGGTTTAATTGCCACAATTACACCGTGCCATCATCTTGAAGAGACAAGTGATGAGAAGTTGCCACTTAAAAATAGGAGCCAGGAGTGTGGGATTTTGGCAATGGTATGGTGATTTAAATTTCATTCCGCCAATTCAGTAATCGCAAAATGTGCTCGATTTCAGATATGCATGTAATGAACAGTTAACAAGTTGTGTCTTTGTAATTCAATGTTACTGGTGCGTCTGTGATGTCGGAATCAGTGCTGAGTGTGTTCCTTTGTTTTCTGCTTTAGTTTGGAACAACCGATTAAATGGGAAAATGATGACTAAATGTTAAGTCGCAGTTTAATTCCACATTTACAAATCTGTTACTTCCTTCAGTCTGCTCTGTTGTGGTCTGGTGATCAGTTATATAACTGAAGCAGGCAACAATCAAACAGTATTAAATAAGAAAACATGCATATACAGAACAAAGCTATAGGTCCTAACCATGTGAAAGTCCCTGGTAGCCGACTGAATGGTGAGTTAGTCTATGACTCTGGCAAGAAATGTTGCTGGCTCACACATAAATACCTTAAGTGGTGGGTTAATGTCCTCCTGTCCAGTTGCGGCTAACTCCTCACCCGTCCTTCTGCTGCTGCCCATGCCACTTCCTGCAATTTCCCAAATCACTGCATTTTCCGTCATGCCACCTGCACCGTCTCCACACTGGCTGAACGGTGCTCTTCTAAACCCCTGGAATCCCCCGCTAACAGCACTGCCATGTTGGGTGTGGTGTTCCTGATGTGTGTGTAATATTCTGCTGACAGCGTTCGAGATTGACTAAAGCATTCCCACCTGCGACAACCAACTGGATAACAAATCTCTTCCTTTTTATTTGAGGAACCTCTGGACAGGAGAGACACAACGGCTGAGTTGCTCAAAAAAACTGTAAGAAAGCCAGGAGTATACCCTATACAGTTCAGACATTGCATGTAATACATACAGTACTTACACCACAGGAGAGCGATTGAAGTCTGTGCACTACATGCTGCTGGGCCCCAGACATGTCGGTGATCAGCTAGCAGCAAGGCTACAAGATATGAAGGAGAAGGGTAACCTACGGAAAACAAGTAATGTAACCTGTCATCATCTGCTGCATTTGCAACATAGGTCAATATGACACTGAAAGTTAAACTTCCCCCAAATTTTAAAGGTGCTGACACACCAAACCGACATCAGAGAACTAGCGGCGACGAAAGCCAACTGTTACATCGTCTCACGTTGCCTCACATCGCCCTGTGTCAGTTGCATTTGAACACACTACAAAGACTACATCCGATGGCCAACTAGCACATACGTTCTGCGCCTGCGTGAGAGGAAATAACTCAAAAAGGCAAACCAGAGGTCCGAGGAATGCATGACATAAACAAAGTAGCGTTATAAATCAAAAAGAAGATGAAAAAGTTTTATCAAAGAGAGTGGTACATCCTGTCAGCCAAGGGGTTTCCTATCTGTGCAGCCGAGGACCGCAGCATCCCCACGAGCTATTACATCCACTCCGTCCCGTTGTTTCCTCCGCAGGTGCCACTGCACTCAGCTGCCCGACAAGCCTGCTGCTTCTTCCCACTTTAACCTGAATAACAAACGGGGGCTCGGCTCTCCGGTTGAATCCAAACGGAGAGTCGGGGCTAGCTGGGAAGCTAGTGGAGGCTAACTGGCTGTGCTTTTGTCCGGTCATGCTGCGGCTAACGGGCCACTAGCCTCCCAGCTAGTTTGTTATTCAGGTTAAAGTGGGAAGAAGCAGCGGGTGTGTTGGGCAGCTGAGTGAAGCGGACGAAATAAAACCTGAACAGCCAATCAGAGTGATCTCTCTCACCGACCGCTGCCGATTCAACATGCTCAATCGGCCGGAAAAAAATGGCGAGCGTGGCTGGTCTATTCCTTTTTCTGATCTATTCCCAGCCAACCTCCAACAAGTAAAAAACTGTATAGAACTGTGTAAAAGACGACTACAATCTGTTTAAAAATTATTTAAATGAAATACATCATTGTACCAGAGGCGATGTGTCGGAGCAGAGCAACCTTGTGGGTGTTTTTACATATTATATCAAAGTAAATCAATCAAAGCAATGCATCCTGTTCTTAGAAGTGTCCGGTTAATTAATTCAACACCTGTTAACATAGCCTATGCTTCCAAACGCTGCATAACCAACTGCATTAGCACTTGGCAAAATCAATTATGCACTGGCAGAAAGCTAATGCTACAAAGATGGAGTTTGTGTAGGAGGTAAAACAAACAAACAAAAAAAAAAAAACCTGCACCGCCCCACCTTCATGGCGTGTGGCATCTGTGTCCCATGAATGTTGGCTGTCTGAGCCAGTATGTCTCCTCTGATAACTGTCCAGCAAGCTGTATGTCATTGTGAGTGCTTCTGTCTGCAGCTCAAACTATATCCATCTGAAAATATGTTGTTGCTGATGGTTAAATGTGAGGGTAGATAACATCAGTTCAAGACAGAGGCCTGAGTTCAAGTTCACGATGACGCCTATCTTAGGTTTTAATGCTCAACACATTAACCACATCACGCAGCATTGCATGCTTGTCAATTGATGTCTGCAGCACACAGACAATTCAGACAGTATTACCGATGTGCTAATCTGGGGAGCAATTGTAATCAAATTGCTGTGTTGACATTGGTCTATAGGACAATGGTGTATCCCTCAACACGTGACACAACTTATCAGTTGATGTACGTTATAAACTGCTGCGGTGTGCCTCTCTAAATGGCTGTGCCCTCTGGATTCTCAAGGCATTTTATAAGAGGCAAAACAACTAAATTGTGATTGGATTTTTAATAGTAAGTGAGCACCAGTTTCGTATGCTTAATTCAGAAGCTACATCTGCTGCAAATTCTTTTGAATTACTCTGGCACATGCAACATCAGTGTGCCCCTAACTGTCAAAATGGGCCCAGCGATAGAGCTGCCTGGTGAAAGAGCTTAAAAAACAATCATATCATTCTCCTTGCTTGTTTGTGAATATCTAAACACTCCCTGTCTCTGAATATTTTGGCACTAGGAAAAAGCCAAGAAGTAAAACATCTGCACAGCTTAAAAATATGAGATTCAAGCCAAAGATTCCAACCAGCCTTTGCTTCATGGTTGGTCTTCCTGGTGTTGAAGTATAATTGAAATGAATGTTTCATGAGTCGACCCATACATAACACAACACAGCGCTGGGTACAGACAGCCGAGCGCTAGTCAACCTCAATGACTGTCAACATGCTGTTTAGGTCACCGGCTGAATATGTGAACCCAATACTACACTAAGAATGCACGACACGGCCATTTGTTCTCTTAAATAAACATGGAAACAAGCATGAAAGCAGAGACAGGAAGACGACACCTTCCCTGACAACGGAGGAGAGTAGAGACGGGACGCAACCCTCCATTGAAACAGGTGGAGTCTTCAGTTGATCAAACAAAGCTAATCACTCTTCAGCACAGCTAGTGTTCCAATAGTCAGCAGTTGATCATTTAAAAACCAATTCATTTACAGCCTATTTTTCTCTCTCATTTTGTTTTACCTTGGAGGCATCCACATTTTAATCATCATTACCATGATCGTAATTACCATTCACATCATCATAATCCTAAAGACATTAAACAAGCTGCTGCTAATTCCTCATGACAAAGAGCTTGGGCGCATTCACCGACTGCACTCTATCGCTTTAAATTGCTTTCCAACCCCAAATGAGGTTGGCACGGAGAACTGACAGACCTTTTACCCTGGTTATTGCAATTCAGATGCAAAAAAAAGTAGTGTAATTTAATCAGTCATCATTCTGACAAACTCTAATTCGAGGGAAAATGTATTAAAAAGAACCTCGACATCAGAAGTTTAGTGCCAAATAAGCAAAAATGTCAATGTGTTTGATAAATTTAACATAATTTGAATTTGCAAAACAGGTCTATGCATTAGGAGTTCTTTTTGAATATTGATGGTAGTCTGCTTCGACTCAAAATGAAAGTTTGACCCAAGTGTATTTTAAAATGGTGTTGAGGGGTTTAGTTAATGGGCTGTTGAGAAGCAGCAATGCAGAGGGTTTTTTTTTTTTTTTTTTGGAGCCGCAGTCAACATATTGATTACTTTACCTCCAACTTTACTTCGAAAACTTCTCCCTTTAAGGTAAAAGTAAAATATTTAAGGTGATCAAACTATTTAATTAAAGCAGGGAGCTGTACGCTAGTGTAGGAGAGATGTATCAATAAAAAATTATATATAATATGATGTAAAACTAGAAAGAGGAACTGTAGGAGCAGCATAGTAATTTCCCTGTCACTGTCTGTCTGTCTGTCTCTCTCTCTCTCTCTCTCACACACACACACACACACACACACACACACACACACACACACACACACACATTTGTAATTCAAATTAAGGATGAGTTGGCACACACCAAGCTCCGTAAATCACAGTAGCCATGGTGCCACAGTGTCAATCATGTACCACAGACCATAATTCACAGCTAGGATTAAGACACACTGTATATAGCTTGAAGCGGTGCAGACACCGTTCTGTGTCACCAAGAGAGAGTGTATATTTCATGTATATTTACTTTCACATACGCTTTTAATAATTTAAAATTCATCTTCAAAGTCTTCAGTGTGGGAAAAAGTAATAACTGTACAACATGCCAGGCTGTGATGTCGAATGAAAAAACAAATGAATGCAGCTTCAAATGCGGAAAAAAAATACTGAAAATGATGAGACTCACCTTTGATTAATTGTTGAGGTCATGTTTTCATGTCTCACGGCCCAAATATTGTGCATATTTTCAACAGCAGGACACAGGCTGCAGCTGTGAAGACAATCTTTGGTGTCAAAATGCATTTCATCGTTCATATTAGTGGCAAATTTGTGGCACCACCACAAACGATAAAAGGGTTGTTTTGAAGACACCGCCGAAGGTGCACTTAATAGCCTCTCCTTAACAAACACAGCTGGTTGTGTTGTTTGGAAAATAGTCAGTAAGCTGTGGTTTAGTTGTTGGACCACATGTGCTGCAAAGGTTATTTACTCAGGGCAGGAAGACAAACCATTTGCCATGAAATTGCTCCAGCCTCTGGCTATGTACCAAAATCGGTGCAAATCAAACACAAAAAAAATGACAAGAGAAGAAAGAACAAGAACGGTATGTGAATGTGTCTTTTTAGCTACTTTATTACTTGGACCATCAGAATTTTGTATGAGACTTGTGACTTGCTTGACCTGAGCAATGTCTTGCTTAACTTACATCAGGGACACAACTTTACTTGCTTGATTCTCACCGCGGTACCCAAGGGTTTGCTTGAGACTTGCTCAATTAAGACTTGCTTATGACTCAAAAGTTTGACTTCCACCCACCTCTGGCTGCTGCTGAGGCCAGAAAGTCAGTATAAGTCAAGCTATGGCAATACCACTCCTAAAAAAAGAAAGACAGACCATCTTGACAGAGAGAAATGAAAGAGTGTTTTCTCTGAGCAATGTTGTTGTGAAACATGCAATCATGCCCACTGTCATGGAGCAAGAGAAGCGCTATGAGGTCTGCATCCAGTGCCTTTGGGATGCTGAGGAGACATCACTCCAAACTAAATGTGGCAGCTCAGATAGATGTTGATTTATGGTGCCCCTCTTGCCCTCTGCACCCCTATCTGTCTTCACCATCAGGCTGCATTTGCAAAGTTTGTACTCAATATGAAGTGCCAACCACCCATGCAGTCTTTTTCACTGAGTCAAGTGCATAAGGTTGTGGATCGCTGCGGTGATAGATAACAAATAACACAGCGGTGGGCCTCATAAATATGTTTCTGCAGTTTCATTCAAAAATGCGACTATTTTGAATTTTTATTTGCATAATCAACTTCCCACCTGGGGTGTGCATACAGCAGTGAAAGTTTTATTGTGCAATAGCAGGTAAGTTGCATATTTGTTTTGCCTGGTGATGGTGCCTATTTCCTGTGCATGTTGTCAGTCAAAGTCATGACTCACTCTCTAGGCTGTAGCGTTGGGTAAAACCTTCATCCTCAAATGAGCATTGTACAACCATCAATCCAGATATGAAAACAAACAAAACCTTGCTGTGCCAAAGCCAGCTGGAGAACTGACTGCTGTTTCAATAGGGCAGACAGAGGTAGTTAGACAGGCTGGAGTTTTTCTGATCTGCACCTGTTTTTGCTTCCAATTTTCAACTAATTAGTCTAGTGTCACTGACCACAGTTAAACAGTCTGATGTAGGTTTGGCTCGATAGGGTAGATGCATCAGATGTTACCAAGGGCTGTCCAACCAAGTGCATGTTTTTTTGTACAAAACCTGTGATGTAATACCATAAAATACCACAGACAACCAGAATATCTCGTGAAATCTGTGCAGTACACTAACAGTTAGCGGTGTAACAATACATGTATCTATACTGAACCATTCAGGCTTTCGCTATGGCATGCATTACAATGCGAACGATGTTTTGAACTAATTCTAATTCATTCATTCATTCATTTTCTGTAACTTATTCTGTTAGGGGTCGCGGAGGGCCTGGAGCCTATCCCAGCCGACGCTAGATTCGGGGTACACCCTGGACAGGTCACCAGGCTATCACAGGGCTAGCACAAAGAGACAAACAACCGTTCACACCTACAGCCAATTTAGAGTCACTGATTAACCTCCATGTCTTTGGACTGTGGGAGGAAGCCGGAGTATACGATGAAAATCCACGCCGACATGTGGAGAACATGCAAACTCCGCACAGAAGGGCTCCCCCACCCTGGGATTCGAATCCCTCACCCGAGGTTTGAAACAGGAACCCTCTCGCTGTGAGGGTGGTAGTTGTGACACCAACTAATCCTCATATATTTGGAAAATGTTCTCAACAAGGCAGCACACATGACGTAACAGGCAACATCCTGTCTGCCCAGACACACTGGGAGGCATGCTAAACTAAGCCAACTCGTTACAAGATAGTTAGTGATGCCATTACCAGACCAGAAATAGAAGATACTTTTAAATCCTACAGGTCTGGCTTTGGGAGCCACTTTGGTTTCACTTTGAATTATGAGGGTGATGGCAAAATAGAAGTGGCTTTTTTTTAAAGGTATATATTAAGCCAACTTCACTCCAGTGTGTCAATAGATGGAACTATATACAAACAAAAGGAGCAAGACAAGCTACAAGCTGATGTTATCCCATTGGCACAGAGGCAGCCGTTCCCAACTAATTCAAACAGGAAAAATAAACCACTGCGATGATTGGCAACATTGGCCAAGAGTTATAGCTGCCGATAAGAGACCCTATTCTGGCTTTACGAACAACTGCAATATAATTGAACCCCAACACAATATTCCTTCACAAACTCATTTTAGCAAGTTATTCCTGCTTTGTACAAAAAAGTCCAAATTATGACAAAACAAGAAAATGCTCATTTTCTTTGCATTTGTTTATAACTATAATACTACATTTTATATTTTATAAACAGCTGTTTTTTGTTTTATATGCAGATATGAAGACAACCCAGACGATGGGTCACTCAGATATAGCTTCACCATTGTTTACAGTCAAAAAGTAAATGTAAAATGTTAAAATCAAGGAACTTTCTCTGGCATTTATGCATTTTTGCTCTATTAAACACGTACTGAAATGTGACACCACCGTGTTGAATCGAACAGAACCATAAATTCTGTGAACTGTTGCACCCCTGCTAACAATATGTAGGTTGAAATAGTCTAAGGGCATTTGTAAATCTACTTCAAAATCATTAGTAAGCAAAACATAATGCAGTAAGTCCATGGTAGTCTGGACCAGTTAATGCACCTTGAACAACACATGAAGTTGTGCATTTCTAACTCTTTCCTTATGTACCTCAAACTGTATGTTGTGTACATTTATGCATTTCTTGTTGTATCCTGCTTCTTCTTGCAACAACTTACAACTTTATTCAGACCAGCAATATGGTTTCACAACCTAATTTTATTTCTCTGGCTCCCTGAAAAAAGTGAAATACATTTAGGCGGTTTGTTGAGGTGAGCGAGGTGTCAATTTTGGACAAAACCCTCCAAGCAGGCAGCTGTAGTTGAGGTTTTGCTTTTTAGTTTGTGACAGGTCATTTTTATATCTGGCTACAGCAACAGAGACAAGGTCAACATGGATATTTCCTTTACACCAAACCTCTGCTGCAACCAAGTAGCATTTGCAATGTCACTGTTGCAGTTTTTAAGCATATAGTTTAGGTAAATTGTGTTTACCAGTGCACATGTGCCAAATGCATGTTTCTACTAAATTGCTATTCAAGTCACTGGTTTCCTGTCAAGAGTGGTCCCACCCTTTAAGCAATGAAAGTCACGCATAATCTTCCCTTACAATGGTGATCCTGTCAAAAGAGATTACAGGGACGGGTATATTGCTATTTTTGCAGCAAACAAATAATTAATGGTGTGAATCTGGGTGTTCTGCAAGGTTTTAGATTAGCAGTGGTGGGAGTACTCTAGTGGCACCAGTGTAAAATATCACCTCCGCTGCCAAATGTATCAGCATCTGCCCTCCCTCTTTCCATGCAAATCACTTTTGCTCCAAGCGCAGCCTTGGCAGCCAAAGCATTGCATGGTGGAATATACCAAAGACAGAGAAAATGAATACCATTAGTGGTGTTTTACTTTCAGATGCTTTCAAGTTCTGCTGCAGTGTGGGAATCAAACAAAGCCTAACCAAAAATGTGTGACTGCACTCTTTGGTCATTGTTGGTTTCCTGTCATCAACAGATACAAAGTTAAGAAGTTACTGTGGCAGAATATTGTAGCCCATACAGCTAGCTGCTAATTCCATTCCAGCTCATACAAAGAAAAAAGTTGATTTTATAGACAGTAGAAAATGCCCAAACTCAAAAGGGGTTTTGGGGTTAGAGGCTACTGTTACTATATATTACCCGGCTTTAGCTAACTTTATGATACGATACGATACGATATGATATACTTTATTGTCCCATAGAAAAATCTGTCTTGGACTCATATACGCTGCATACAATAAAAACACAGACAAAGAGTGATCATAACAACAAATAACACATGCCCCCTTCCCAGTGCAACACAATTAGCTACATTTGTCACAATTAAACACTGTACAAACAGAGGTTGTATGAATTGAGGTTGTATGAATGAGGAATTTGGCTTTGAAGTAATGATTTCCCTGCCAGGTGCACCCTTTTCGGCAATTTTTTTTTAATTCAAAGGGAGACAGCATGACACTAGAGTGTCACCAGAGTGTCATGCTGACAGACTGCAAAAGAAATTTGGACAAGGAACCTAAGAACACACCAGAGACCATCTGATTTTCACCTCAAAAATCTCTAGAGAGAGCCACCTAATAGTCATTGCCAGAGATGTACTGGGACTGAAATTGAGCCCGGAACTTTGAGATGGAGAGGCCTTTTATGAAGGTGCCCAAAGGGTGTGAGCAGAACAAAATTTTGGCAGTAATTTTAACAATTATACAGTTTTGGGGGTATGAAGAGAATCTGATGATGCTGGAAACCTTAAAGACACTTTTGGATGTCTTGCTGACACTTGCATTCTCAGTTTGTACAAGCAAGTCATCATAATGTCACTGAATCATAAAAAGACCAGGCCAGGCAAGCCGAGTCACAGTGTCCTGCCAAACACTCTTTACCAGTGTAGCAAAACCTGTACAGTCAGTCAATGGAGTGCTAAAATGGTTAAAATGCTTTTAATACACTATATAATCAAAAACTACACTGCAGACCCATGAATGCTGCAACCACTTCTCCACATCAAAAAACAAAGTTAAAGAAATTCAAATTTATGAGCAAGTAACTGGGACAGTCAGGTAGGAAAACATTGTGTTGAGCTGTGAAATGTACTGTTATTATTGTGTGGATTTATGAGTCCGCCTGAGGAGCTTTTGTAAAGTGCACATTACGGACCTTAATTTTGGCAACATTCTTGTTATCATAATTTCGGTATACTGTGTTATAGCTATTACTGAAACATACCATGTTCTTACAATGCAAGGGTCATGTCTTGCTCCCTCACACAATATTTTATAATGTCGCATTCATACATTTCCAACTCTGTGTTCATTTTCAAATGACAACACTTAGCTTTAAGAGGCAATGTCACTTCTTACCAGAGGGGAATTGGACTCTCCTTAGAGAAATTAGTAATAGCAGACTGTGAATTAATTTCATTTTAGTGGAACCAAACTAAAGTTATAATTGGATTTCTATTCTTTTCCTTCCTTATCTTAGAGTTATTTAAATTTTATTTTCGACGTTTCTTTCTCAGTAACTTGACTATCAGAAACAGGCTCTCTCATTGTCAGCAGGTGCTCCGAAATCACTGGATTACCTCAAAGAAATCTCAGACAGCTGTACTCCCAGCAGGTTCAGACCCAGGCAATATTAAATGAGTTCCATAAACTACACAATGAATTTAACAACCTCCAATTAGAGGGGTTCTTTCAGTAACCCCGTGAAGGACAACTTAGAGAAAAATACCTTGTTACCAGAATCATGTTCAATGTCGGTATTGTATTTGACTGCAGTGGTGTCCCTCAAATTTTGGGTCTAATGGCAAAAAAATCTGACCTTCTTTACTTCTTTAAAGCCTCACTGAGAACCATAAAAGCAAGTCTCTGCTTGTTGCAGTGTGTTGTGGTAATTAACCACCATGCTGTGTATGTGTTCTCTGTTTCCCTGACTGTCTTCACTCCTCTGTGAAGCACCGTGGCCTGTGCGTGCCCCCCCAGCAGGTGGGCATGTGTCCTGCCTCTGTTATCTCCGCAGTTATTCATGGCAGCAGGTGCTCTCTCTGACATTTGTGGGGCGGGTCTTCAGCCTTTGTCTTCCAAGCCTCAGGGGAGTGCAGCAACCATGACTTTCCTGCACCTGATCCCCTGTATGGCATATGCATTTGTCCATTACACTCCCCCCCCGCCTCCCCTCTTGGCGTCACTGCACCAGTGCAGGACTCCGACTATGTAAACCTGAGGCTGGGGCGATTAGCATGCAGAGAGGCGCAGGAACTCCTTCTGTATTTTCATATGAAAGAAACTTTCTGGAACAAAGTTCAACATCAGAGTGGTAGATTAATGTAATTTCTGCTTTGATGTTTATGCTCAGCATTCCTTTGAGACAAACTGGGCGGTGGTGGTAGAAGGGACTCCAGAGACAGGAGCTATTTGATTTATCCCACCACTTAGCACAGCATTTCATTAATACACCACAACTGGCTTGGGACTTTTGTCCGGACTTTTACCAGTAAATAGACACACTGTCTTTTGTTGCACACCTGTGCATCTACACCAAGTGTAAGAGAGAATTCTTTTATATAATGTGCACCCGTATGCTTAAAAATAAAAGTACATTACAAACACAAGGGAATCCCATGTATTCCTTGGTGTAAATGCATGTCTCTGCCTATGTATGCATGTATGTGCTTTGATCTGAAGCCTGGTGAGTCATTACTTATTCGACGGCTTAACATTGTACTTAAAGAGCTGCTTAAATGAACAGTTATTTGGTCAATACAACAACATCCCTACAGGAGTTTTAACTGCTGTTGTTCCAACCAATTTACCAAGACGATTACCTAATTTTAACCTATTTAGAAAGGACACATGTAGATTAGGAAAAACTGTTTCCAAAGCACTTACACTGAGAATTTGCTAAATATCTAATTTTCTGTGCGCTGCTCTGGCATTAACTTAAGTGTTTTAATTAGTACATCAGTCTCCGAGTCAGTCAACAATCCACATTCCTTGAAATCTAAAATTTGAATGACATAACCAAATTTTGTGTGAAACTGTTTTGATGTAGAAACTATTAGAATATAATGAGGAGTTCTGTTTTAAGATTGTTCTTTAGTATGTCCTTCACATCATGAATATGGATGGATTACTGAAGGGGTTTACTGGGCACAGGCCTTGGGGTCCAAAGTGTCAGGGGACCCCGTGGCCTTTATCTGCCAAATGTC
Organism: Epinephelus awoara; assembly: GCA_035609425.1. NCBI lineage: Eukaryota > Metazoa > Chordata > Actinopteri > Perciformes > Serranidae > Epinephelus > Epinephelus awoara. Next base: position 24,966,023 of record CM069298.1, on the reverse strand, counting down.
AAATGTCAAATTAACACGCAACGACTGAGAAGAGACTCAAAACTACCCCAAAGAGACACAAACCAACAAAAACGACTACAAAAGACACAACCCCACCATAAAGTGTGCGAGTCGTGCTCCTTTGTAGGGGAGGTGATAGGACCCCTTGCATATCTGTGCCCAGGGGCCCATTGTCTCATATTCCACCCATGATCATGGATGATCACAGTGCCTCCAGTTTTGCTCTTTGATACCTCGATGAGATCAGCTGTGGCATCGAGGATCAGACGTTATATATGCTTCTTGTCATACTCAAGCCATACTGTGATGATGGCCTGTTGGGACCAGAATATTAAGCAGATTCATGTACTGGTTGAAAGGCTTGTCTGATTCCACAAGAAATCAGGAGCAATGTCTCTAATAAGGAACTCTTTCAAAGAACTCGATGAGATAAAAACACCATACAAAATATGGTATTTGATGTTGTGTTTTATAATCATCTCAAATTACAGGGCCTGTAACTGTGGATACTCAGGTTTTAGGTTGTTTTCTTTTACTCACAACATCTGAGTAATATGAATACAACATTAATAAGATCTACTAGAATCCTTTTATATGAGAAAATATTGCTGATTCTCTTGGAACATTATGAACATGTTACCAAACACCAAAGGTCTGATTCTGGTCACTGCTCTGAGATAAGCTGTCAAATTGAAAGGGAGAATCAATTTAGTGCCCACTTGCAATATTTGTTTTCACCACTTGGGGGCAGTGAAAACAAGTTGAGAATACAAAATGTATTATCACTTTTAAGTTTAGCTCCATTTTTGGTCTCTACCAACTCCTGACAAAAAATATCTGTCTCTTTAGCTGCTAATTATTTCACTGTATGTTGACCAGCTTGCTTACTTCATCTGGTTGGATTTTGGTGCTGAGCAGGTATTGTACAGTGGGATTTTAGAGCACTGTCACTGACAACAGCTACTCAGTGCTCCAGAAAAAAAAAAAAAAAAAAATCACTTATACCCCTTTTCCACCAAATCACCTCTGGGTCTTGATCTTGGTGCTATCCGCCGAACCAGCCTGCGTTACCACTAGTTTTGGAATCAAGGATGTGTCTTCGTAAAATATGACATGCCCACTGCTGTGCTGTGTTGTGCACTGCAGGGTAAGGAAAACCTGCTATATGCCTCTTTGGTTCCAGCTGAGAAGCAAATTTTTGGGTTCCAAACAAATTTATTTTCGGTTGAAATGCGCCCAAATGTTCAAAATTAGATGCACAAACTGGTACCTGTACCATGTTGGTGGAAAAGTGGTATAAGAGAGCAGTGAGAGTGAACCAAAATGGTAAAGTTGCAGGCCGGATAGCGAAACAATGAGCTGAAACTCGCTTAAGTTCTGTAAAGAGGGAGCGGGAGCTGCAGACCAAGGTAATAATTCTCTGTTGCTGTATCCGTTTGTGTAACCTCCTTCACATTGTCACACTGTTTTCACATTGTCACTTGATGCATTGCTATTATAAAAACATCCATTATAGCCACTTCAAGACACAATAGCTATATTCATATCATTGTCTCACCATGCATAAAAGCACGCAACAACAATAACAGTAACAACAACTTTATTTAGAGAGCACTTTTCGAGCTGAAAGCGCAAAGTGCTTTCCAAGGTGAAAACAATACAACACATAAGTGATACTAATTAAACATAAGTATACACACATAAGCACAGATTCACCTGTACGCATGTGAACATATACATGTTTTCTCACACTGAAACTAGCAACTGTCAGGAAAGGCCATTCTGTACAAGTATGTTTTCAGACAATATTCAACACTTTCCCCACCAGAGTATCATCAACAAAAACAAGAGAAAAATGAAGTTTTGTCAAAGAATTTCACTTTCAAGTACAAAATTGATTTCATATTTACATTTTTTTTCTCATTTTCTTATGTGTGAATTGTAAAAATGAAAATTATAGTAATAAGATCACTGAAAATAATATTCTCTTTGAGGTATAGCGAAACACATCGCCACATTCAGTGAGTTCAGTGTTCTGTGGTGTCCCTCTCCTCTGTGGTCGTCTTGTCCGTGAGTTACCGTCACTGTCATGGATATCTCGTTTGGTCCCACCAAGCTCGTTTGTATCTTCGTCCAAATCGGATTCAGGATGTTGATCAAAACAGGAATTATCAGGAGTCTGAGTCCATCAACGTCTCCACGGCTTGTGCACCTGTGAACTTTTCCATCGATGCCGGCATTTCTTTGTACTGTTTCCAGCAGATCTTCTTCGTTTCTTTTTGGACAGTGCTGTTTTATTTCACAAGATGGGTAACAGTGCCCCCTATCTTATAACGGTGAAAACATGGACTGCCAGAATATCTCGTCAATGGCGGGGGAAGACTTAAAGACGTGAACAGAGTCATTTGATCTGATGCTCAGTGGGAGGCTGTTCCAAAGCCAAGGGGCAAGAACTGAAAAGGGTCATTCGCCCATTGTTTTGACCTGGACTCTGGAACAGTTAGGAGACCCAGACTGGCAGACCAGAGGGGCCTGTTTGCATTGTACAGTGTGAGAAGCTCAGTTATACACTCCGATGCCAGATCATTGAGAGACTTGTATGTGATTATAAGCACTTTAAAATGGACTCTAAAAGAGACTGGAAGCCAATGCAGGGAAGCAAATTTAGGAGTGATGTGTGGGGATTGTTTTGTTTGGTACAATGTTGTACCTGTAATAAAAACAGCAACAAAAGGAAAACGTGTACAAGATCATATTATTAATACTTGGATTTAGCTGTGGTGTGTTAATCTATGTATTGTAAAAACTGTCTTTTGGGGGATTTATAGTCGTTTCTTGAGAAACTGCCTCTGTGAAATGAGAGAAATATCGTGTACTGATACCTGCCTATGGCTGATAAACTATTTGAACCCAAAACTGTAATACTGCTATAACAAGATTCTGATCCCTGCAAAGATAGTATAGTCACTTCCCACAGAATGTGAACACAAAACAGCAAAAAGGATCAGCCAATGAAGATTTCACTCTCTCTTGCAGCTTAACTCAGCTTCTTTTCAAAATAACTTATAGTCCTTATCTGCTCTATGCCACATTCCATCCCTCTTATTCTCTCCCATATCCCTCTCCTCTCTTCCGCTGATCCAGCATCTCGGCGTCTCCCCTTTCCCTCCGTCTTTTCACCTCCATCCCTCCATACCCTGTCCCTCCATCCATGCCAGCTTCTCTGACACCCTGCATTACTCTAGCAGCAATGGGCACTACTGTTGGACGGCTTCCCAGCGCCGGACGTCCTCCAAGGGGAGAGTCAGTGTGTCACAGCAGATTAATGCCTTGCTCGCTGACGGATCAACTCCCGCCGGTCTGGAACCTGAGTGTACTGTGGCATGGCCCAGATAGGGAGGTGATGCTATCCAGACTCATTGCCACTCAGGTGGTCTGGCCTGAGAAACTGTGATCTATACATTTAATCTTCCAGACAGTGTCACACCGGAGCAGCACCATGCTGTTGTGGAAAAAGGCTTTGACAGGTCTGCGAGCAGAGGAGAGCAGTGAGTGGGAGGTAATCAAGCTAAGTGGCTGTTTATGAAGAAAGAAAATGGTGAGGTCACTGCTTATGTGATTTAACTGCAAATGCAACATAAACATTGTGTATTTAGTTAACGTGTATGAACGACTTTATTGAATAAACCCTGCCCTAAGCTCTGTCTTATTTTCATGTGCACGCCCGTCTCACAATATGAGCAATATGCCTGCGTATTTAAAAACTATTCATTTTTTACGGCGGTGCTAAAGGCTTTAAGAGAGCAAAGAGAGGTAGACACACACTGAGACGTAGATATATGTTTAACCAGTCATTAGTTCATTAACTATATGGCATTATCATCCTGTCTGTCCCACTCAGGATATAATAGTTTTTGAAACACAGAAAAATGAACACCTGTGCACGTCTCAATCACTTGTGAAATTACTACCTCAGCAGGCCCGTCTCCTCGAGACCCTTATTAACCGTTAAGGGAAGTGACACGGAAAACATGAAAATTCTCATATCTAAAAAGCTGCCGCAATAATAAAATAATAGGGGGTCATCTATAATCGTCCCTCACCTCAGGATGATGGTGTCTTTTCAAACTCAATTACACATTAGCAGGACAATTTCTTCCTTTATCTATCACACTTCATCAACTAGGGCTTGGCTGCATACTCTATCCTCCTCATTAGCAATCACTCCATCACTCACTAATAATGGCCTATCAACACTGTCTCAATGACCGAAGTTACAGCAGGGGAGAATGAAATATTAACTTGTGAAGTTAACCCAGGGTCGTGTTTCAATATTGTGGAATTAGATCAGATTTAGTCGAATATCATCATAAATCAAATATGAAGGAGACTCTAAAACAATCAAAGTACTTCCGAAGAGAATAAAAAGGAAAACATGAGCTTTTAAGCCACTTTCACTTGATAAGAAATTTGCTCTTTGCTCACAGAGTCAGGGCGCGAACACTTGCAGAGGCAAAGTGCAGCACAGGGAGACGTCATTTAGGAAACATTGTGAGTGGGTTAAACCTCAAAGAAAAAAAGTAGGTTTTGTGTCCAATATATTTGAGTTGATTTCAAAAGAAGATCCCTGGCACTCACCATTCAGACCAGATGTTCCTGACACAAAGCAAAGCCCAGTCACAGTGCCCCAGTGTCCGCCTGGCATAGCTGATGTACATAAACAGCTAAGCTAACTTTAGCATTGGATTTAGCTAAGTTGGTAAACAACATGGCTATTTACAGCCCAGTGATGGCAGTGTCAGTTGCTGGAATCAAGAATTGGCCTGATTCTCGGGCGATATTTATCCTGAGTCTCAGCCAAGCCAGCCACCCGGACAAAAAAACAACTTATTTCTTCCAGCATGTCAAGTTTGGGCCGATGCTGGGCCAGGTCATTTTTGATAACAGCCCAGTGTAGACAGTGATCGCAGTCAGAGTTGGCAAGTTTATTTGGTCTCAGCGGAGATGGGCAACCGGAGGCGGCTTGAGTTATTTCTTTCGGCTTGCTGAGTAGGTTATTTTGGCTACCTGGGAGAGCTAGTAGCACCATCTGATTGCTGTTATTTAACCATAAAGGAAACACTTTGCACATCTATTGAAAAAAGAGACAGGTGCGTTGGAGAGAGAAGACCAAAAAGTTGCAAAAGGACTCCGCACACTGTCTAACTTGCAATATATAATTTATTTGTGAAGTTTCGGTGCTAGACCTTCATCAGGTAAACAATTTTTTGGTCATGAGAAGCCATCTTAAATAGGAAGTGGTCGTTTTTCCACAACCAATCCCATTCCCACGTGCAAACACAGAGGGACAAAATCATCATTGGGTCATCATCATTGCAAGTTAGACAGTGTGCGGGAGTCCTTTTGCAACTTTTTGTTATTTAACCATGTGTTACTTTTCCTGGCGAGATTGTGATATGTTTTAAAATGATGCATCATAGAGTTAAGTTGTTGCTTAGGTTTTACTTTCATCACTCTCGACCTCTGCTTGCATATGGCGCGACTCGCTTATGGCTACGTCACATACAGCTGTTATCTCAGTGGTTGCGCACTGAAAGGTCAGTGGCAAACAATGTCAAAGTTGAAATGATTTAACTTTAAATGCAGCGCTCAGTGGCAATTCCGAGAGGAGTGCCATGCCAAGGATAGTGCTTCTGCCCAGCTAGGAGCCTCTGCTCTCCGCACAGCAAACTGGCACAGCCAACACGGAGCGCTTTTACCAGTGATCATGTGTGGGTGGCTTTAAAAGCATGGGGTGATTAAAAGTCTTAAAGCAGACATGACTCAAGTAGGCTATTACTGGGAAAAAATGGTCAATTCTGAACATAAGAATGACAATAAAAAGATTCATTTAGGAGTGGTTTAACACAGAAACAGCACAGTGAGGGGAAAAAAGGAAATAAGCAGGACCCGAGGCAGGCACCTTGGTTTGTGTGTCTCACCATTAGCATAAATGGATGCTGACTGCCTGCAGTCAGGACCAATACACTATCTATAAGGGCTCATTTCTCTCAAATTTACTTTGCCGCCGGTGTGACGGACGGTCGCTAGTCTTAGCAGCCTAAATCAGTTCACTTTCAAATACCTCTTCAGGCATGCCCGCCATCGCCAGAGGTGCATGCAATGAGTGTCACATCCCCACCCCCTCTTGTCCTCTCCCATTACCCTCACAGATGCCATGGCAAATGGCTGGCTTGAGGTTACAGACGCGATTCTGCTGTTTTGTATTCATGTCACGATAGTGGAGTATTGAGAGTATCTGTTCAATACAAATGCCACGTGAGTAACATTTCCTCAGGCAGGTGTAATGATGATTTTAAAATGAGGTGAGAACTATAATCTGTCTTTCTAACTCTCTCCGAAACACACATACACACACACAGACACACACGCGCACGGTAAACGTCTGCATCTGCCAAGAAAGCACTTAAGCAAAACTGGCATGGTGAATTTTGATACTGCTTGATTAGTACTTTGCATAAGTATTGCGTTTTGTTCTTAAGGGCCACAAGCAATGTCAAATAGACACTTGAGAATCAACAGCCATTACTACGTCTCCTCACGTAAACCTAGTTTTCATCACACCGCCGATCTGTCCTCATGGGACCGTCCTGTTTTAGAGCAACTTAATCTATGCCCTTGATTCATTTTATGATGTACAGTAAAAATGTGACACCGTCTTGTTGCGCTGTTTCTTCCACTGAGTCATTATCTCTCTGACAAAGTTCATATATTTTCTAGCAGAGTGGTCTGATGCTCAATAATGCAAATGAGTTCTTTAATCTAAGCCTCCCTTAAACTGATAATTAAATAAATGATTTATAGTTGCATGAGAGGCAATAACACTTTGCATGCAAAATATCACCTGATTGGGTGGATGTGATGTGTTTCCTCAATATTTTCTATCAAACAGACGCGATTTCAAGCTGCAGTAGTCTATAATTGGCATGAGTTCTGCACTGCCGAGCAGTTGTGTTTGTAGCTTTGAAATTTAAACAGCAAAAGTGAATTTTTTATCCTTAGAAGTGCATTACATATGCACTCACTCGCTCTCTCACCACTACCACTGCGTCCTGGACTTCCCAAAAAGGGATTTGTCTACTATTTGAGCTCACCTTGTACTCCATTACGAGGTCGAGGCCCTGCACCTGCTTTTCCAGGTGTGAAGGAAGACCCTGATGATGCACTCTTAATGACTTGCCAGAAGGAGAGGGCACTCCATGCAGCTGCATACTTTACAGCCAGGTAAAGGCTGGTCATTACCATCCATCTTCGTATAAGTCAGGATTTAGAGAGTATGCTTGCTGTTGGGCTTTCCTTGTTAGGCAAGGGATCTGTAATGAAGAAAAACGTGTGCTGATCACTGAACATGAGTGATGTCTTCTACGTCCATATGGCCTGAGCTCCAGCAAGGCAGGCGATTAAGATCTATCAATCAGAAATGTTGGGGAATGTGCTACACGTATAGCGTGGTAATATGTTGGTAGCTAGTCCCAGTATGCGAGGTTCATCGCTGCAGTAGAGTAATTGCTGGATTCTTCTCACCAGACTATGGAAAACAACATTATCGCCAGACAGTCTCATGCAGATGAGCCCATAAAAAACGCTGCATACAGGCCCATCGTGATTTAGCACCACCCGCGCTACAGGTGCTCCTGCATCAGATAATATACGTTTCAACTGAGTGATAAATCAGCATCTGTGGTTTTTATTTATTATTTAGATCAAAGCATTTTAAAGTGCTCGTGGCAAACTGAATTTATCAGGTGGAGACGATGCCAGTGAAAGGTTGGTTTTTCCATCAGTGTAGGATCAGCTGTGAACCCACTCGCCTCACTTCAACATATGCTCAGTCTGCCCTTCATTTCAGTCACTCTGGCTCCGTAGAACACTCCCTGACCTTCATGTCCTTTCTATTGGACTTATCAGCGAACAAAATTTGCTCCAGGCCCGAGACACCACGGCTTTTCTAAAAGACTGCAGCTATACTAATCCCAAGCAGAAAATCAATTCATGAATTAATTGTTGAGCATGTCTTGCAGATCAATCTTTCACTATTACCACAACCAGGGAACAGTGGAGGCAGCATGTCTATTCATATCTGCCAGCAGCAAAATTGGAATGGTTTTAACCTGTTCTCAACTATGGACTAAATTGAATGCCAATAAGCCTTGGGTGGCATTTATGTGATGTGATATGTAGTGTTATATAATATATGTACATGTATTACATGTAGAAGTAGCTATAGGGTTTACATTTTTGGTTTTAATTTTAAATCAGTTTAAAGCAGTTAACACCGTGTGTGTGCAGATCAGCTGCAGGGTTCCCATCAGCCTTTGCATCGATAGCTGGATTTTGCTCAGCCACAACTTGAAGGTTATATGTTCTCTATAATGGATGGTCTTTAATGGACCAAGTGGGTTGAGAAACCTGCTTTTCTGTGCCTTTTCAATCCCTCTTTACATCTTTTAACTCTTAAAGGAACATTCAAAGTGAAATTTACACACTCCAGCAACTTGAAACATCTTGTCATGAGGGGTGTTGTAGTAAAAAAAATCAACTGACCATAAACCCTTTTTTCTCAGAGGAAGGATTCGTACAGTTTACTGATATATTGTGGGAGCCATCCTTTATGATATTATCTGCCCATATAAAACCCAGTATCACGGCAAAACATGTGATACACCCACTGGCACCTAGGGGATCCCAAGGTCATGGTTTGCCTTGCCCAGGCATATAAAGGACACGCCTGCGTGAAGGTACTGTACCAGCAGGGGGCGATAATTTATTTGATACCTACGGACCCAAGGGAAATGCAAAGATGATTCCCAGTCCCTTCTCTGCCAGTTCAGTGGCACAGACACAGACTTTCAAAATAAAAGCGTATCCTAAAGATGACGATATGAGTCGATGTTTTCACTTTGCATCAATGACACTGGATCATTTATCATCAAATCAATATATCAATCCAAAATGATGGACTGTTTCGCCACTAGTATAAACACGTCACGATTGCCTCAGGAGATACTAAATTGATGTGTGTTGTTTTGCAGTAATGTGTTCATATAAAAGTTAAATATAAGACATGCAAAGTGTCCCTCATCTTTAAGTAGAACAATCTCTCCTTAAAGCTGGGGTAGGAAGTTTTCAATCGTGGCATCACTGGGCAAAAATCCCATGATAAACTCTGAGCATGTTGTCTATGTAGGCTGTGATGGGAGACTTTAGCCAATCACAGGTCATTTCAAAGAGAGGTCATTCCTATTGGCTGTTGCATAAATGCAGATGTGCATGTTTTAGTGGAATTTAGTGGTGGAGAGTCCTGCAGATGCTGTTACAAAACTGGCAACAACAGCCTACACTGCAAAGCAACCCAGTAAAGGAAGATGGACTTATCAAAAAGACAATGTTGAAGAAAGTCAATAGCAGCTTCATGTTCACGTTTATATAAGTCTAGCGTCTAGCACACTAAATCATAGTGTGCCCTCTATATTACACCCCACCGCTACAGACCACATCGGCAAGAGGAGAGCGGGCAGTAGCTCCGGAGACAGATCTCCAGTCAGGAACTGCAGCAACCTGAATTCAGCCAGCGCAAATCCCAGCTCCAGAGGATCTGACATCCCTGATTTCCCGTCAGCAAACAGGCCACCAGCCAGCTTGCTGTTACATCCAGCCGTGGGGGGTTTGTGCTGGCCGAATTTGTGCTGCTACAGCCACTAAGCGAAATTCTGTCTTTTGAGCTGCTGCCAGCTCTCCACTGGACACAGTGAACAGCGGCAGGGAGCAAGGCAAAGGTGGCTAACGTTAGGTTGCTAACTCGTATCTCATTTTTGGTCTGATAAACAGAAAGCAAGATAGCGGGAGGGGCCCTTTTTTTTTTTTTGCCTCTCCTACCTTCCTCCGCTGCCTCAGCTTCAGTACAGTGTTACCCATATTGCATATTAAAGTTTAAATTACCTCGGTATGTTTCTGCTACTGTTTTTCAGATATAAATCAAAAGTCTGTTCTGGTTGGAGATGTATTGACCAATGCAAAGAGAACTGTCTATATTCTAGTTTCTTTATGTAAAGCTTTTTTCTCAATGTGCTTTGGGAAGGCTTTGATTTCTTTGATGCAGAAAATGTGATGTGCACATTCTAATCTATGTTTTTGCCCCGGGATTTGGCTGGAGAAGCTGACAAACACTTCAATCTGCCCATTTTGAGAAAAGCCATTAACATTGTCTGCCCTACTTTATTGTGATATAAGGGAGAACAAGACCGTGGCATTTCAGAAGCGACTGACGCAGTTGTTTTTCCTAATCTGTTTCCTCTGTCTTGTTACGCAACAACAGCTTTTGTTCATCAAAATGCAGGTCAAAAGTTTGGCCTGCATGCGGCCTCGCTCATAGTTACCACGGGGCAGCCGCATGAATTTTATAGTGAAAAACAAACATCCAACCAACCACAAACTCCGTCTATTCCTCTGTCATTCACACAGCAAGGTCAAAGCATGCTTTCGCCTTTCCCCACATATTCCTTTTCCTCTCCTCTGACCTTCAACCCTCTCCTCTCTGTATCACTGTTCACTTGTCTACTTCTGACACTCACAATCTCCCCGCACTGCTCATCTCTCCATTTACACCCTGACCTGTTCTCTTCAGCCCGAGCTCATCTCTGGTGACGACGCCCGATTGACATTAATGACACTACAGAATAGAAAGGTTAATTAAGACCAAATGTTCCCTGCCCATCCCTCAGCACCATCTGCTGTGCAGCTCCAGTCAAACACACACAGTTCCTACTGCAGTGAGGAAATGTGTACTACAATAATTAAGTATCTACAAGCTTTTCTGATCACTTGTAGCACTGCATACCCCTTCTAAAAACACCATCAAATTTACAACAGCTGAATTCTCTGTTCTTACACAGTTAAAGCAGCTAGCGGGTGTAGAACAAGCACACATTTGCAAAAGCTGCGACCGTGTATGTGCATGCGTTCACGCTTTGCACTTTTTGCCAGCTGTCCTTTGGCTCATGACCAAGCATTCCACAAAATCTTGGCCAAGTCCGTAAAACCACTTGGAGATTATGCGCCTTTTGGCAATAAGCCACTCCCACTGTCACCCCCCATCACCTTTTACCCGACTGGCATGAACATACATCTTCACACTCGATCTCTATGCCAAATTTTAGGCTCCTAGGTCAAAAGCTGTGGCCAGCAAAGGGTGGGGGATTGTTTGTAGACGGCCAACCGACTTGCAGTGCAAGCTATAGACCTGCTGATCCCAGTTAAATACAATATTAATTCCGTTTGTCTGTCGAAAATGGCGATTCTTATTTAATTCACCATAATTTTAGTATGTATCAGGGGGATTCTGACACCGTATTACGACCTGACAGTTGAATTTTAAATGTACATGATGTAATCCGGTAGTAGGAACTGATAGCATCTTTTTCATTTACTCATGCACTTGTGAAATCGTGGCTCTTTGGTGATGCAGGAATCTGCACATTACTGATAACCTTGAGGAAAGACAAGAGAGAAACCATTAACTTTAATAAAATTCTCATAAGGATCTAAGGTTTTTCTATGCGACATAATTTACCGATTGTGTCTCAAGCAATTTTGTTCCTAATATTTTCTGGCTGTAAAGATGAAGGTTTTCAAATTGACAAAAAGTGTTTGTTACTTAATTTGTGACAAAAAAAGAAATCGCAATTGGATGTGGGTAAATATTTTTTGATGTCATGACTAAGTAGCTGTCAGGTTACTTAAGCAGTCCAAACAAGGCTGCAGGGTGCAAAACCTCGGCAAGCTCAAAAGGAACTAAGGTTGCAGTAAAACACACAAACAAAGTGATGACAAACATCTAAATATAGACTGGAGGGGATTTCAAACTCTCTTTATCTTCACTTTCATTTTCCCTCTGTCTTTATCTCCATTGGGATTCTCCGCTTTGATCTTTGAACCTGTAAAATTCACACGCAGAGGCGCTCTTGACAGTAAGAGAAGAGGCAAGTGTTGTGCAAAGGCAAAGTGAGGGGGTGAGTGGAGGATTAGATATGCAGAACATGGACGTCAAGGGCAGAGGAGGCAGATAGAGCTGGAGGCAGCCTATCTGAATATGGTTGGCTTTGGAACTGCTCCTAAACTAAACAACAATGTTCCAAATGATGAAATGATAGAGTGAACACTTGTAAATGCATCAGGAACAATTCTAGCCCACAGTACATCACAGCTGTGAACATGTTGGAGGCATCTTTTTTTGGTCTGTATCCAATAACAAGGGTTCAGTCATAATAAAGACAACACTTCATGGAAAAGTCATTAAAAACTCAGAACTAGAAAAGTGCACTCAGCAGAGTCCAGCTGTCCACCAGGCGGCCACCCAGGCTGTTGGCGACCACTCAAGACAGCTCTTGTAATTTCAGCAGATGTGCTGCAGCGCGTTTCAGTAGCTAATAAAAATACACGGCTCGTCTATTTTTAACAGGGCCACGGCGCGTTGCACAGAGCAGATCAAGTGTTCTTGCTAACAGGCACTGTAGTTGAAATATAGAAATAATATAATTATGAGGATGAATGAATTTTTAATAACTGAGACAAAGCCACAAATCTTTGATCCATGTTATTCATAACTGGACTCTGAACTGTAATAACTTTGTCTGCAGGCTACAGCACAACAAAGCAGGAAATAAAAATAAACACAATTAAAACTGACAAAAAAAAAAACTACATAGCCTGCTAATATACTTATGATAGCAGCATAAATGTCAAAGAAAACATCAATTGCAAGTTCACAAAATCAGGTGGGTAAAACCCTCCGTCTCCGAAATGCTGCCTTGTGGTATGCCGCCATGCGGTGAACGGAACAAAACCGGGTCGCAGCTACGCCTGGTGGAGATGGCAGTGAAGATAACAAAACTGGGGACCAATTCATTTTGAATTGTGCCTAGCTTTAGTGAATCAAAACATATTGGGTATGAAATTAATCTGCAGATGCTCCGCTTCAAAATGAGACCAAACTTTTCTGTGGATATCAGTTTTAAGCCATGACGGTCAAAGGCCAAAATGTAGCCTGCAACAGCCTAAGTAAGGCCCAGGTGATATATTGATATATTTTCAAGCAAGATATAGATTTAGACAACTCCATTTATACCAATATAGGGTCAAGTTGTGTCACATAACGCATACCAGTGTGCATCTCTCCTCTCTCACACTCTCCGCACAGCTCCGCCCCACTCACTCACCCACTCACTCTCACTCACCCACTCACTCACTCACAAGTTCTCCCGCAACACTAAGCGAGACACAGAGCTGCTACTCTGCTCAATCCATCTGTTAATTAGTCAGTGCAATATCAGTATATATGTTGCATGTGCTACACTACATCACCCTGTGGGATGAATGAAATTAGCACAGTAGCACATGTGCAGTACAGCGCTGTGTTTCATGTGTGGGAGACAAAGCTGCTTGGTTGAGCGTTTGTTGCTAGTTTTGTGTGAGGTGGATCATAGCGCGTCGCCGTTCTTCTTGGTAAAATGACTTTTTATGATTCACTTCAACCACGAGAGATCCTTGAGTACACAGTCATACATGTGCACACAAAATATTAGACTGATTGGTCCAGTAGTTTGTGAGATTAGCTGCAGACAGACAGATACACACTCACTCATGGGCACACACACACACACACACACACACACACACACACACACACACACTGGTGTTGATATTTTCTGTTTGCTAATAATGCAATTTATAAATGTAACAATTTTTTTAATAAATGGTATTCAAAACAATTCATCAAATTTGCAGGGTGTAGACGATAATTTGTTTCTTTAGTCCAGATGTGAAGCTCCTTTCCAGAAGGTAACAGGTAAAAAAGCCATTGGAGTGTCCTCCTGATTAAAAAGCTATCTAAAAGTATACTGCAAGTCTCATTACAGAGGAGGATAAACACCAGCCAAATGGGGTTTTCACAACCTGGCAACCCCAGAGCTGCTCTTGTAAATGCCTTATAACTGATAAAGCATTGCTAAATGATTTATTTACCATTAATGAAGCCACAAGTCACAACTCATGAACCCATTTGAGAGGATGCCTGATTAGAAAGTGGTATCAAACATATTTTTTAAGGGTTAAACAAATATCTTTAATTGTAGAAAAATGACTTACTGCTGGGGTGGTGCTGTGGTTACATGCAGGACATACAGCAAGGTAGGCATGTGATTGGCTACAGCTGGGTGATCACTCAAAGTACAGCTTAAACCACTCACACGGATGGTGAAATAAGTCAGCTGTGTTTTATTTCGGCTGGTGATTCCTCCTTTTTTTTTTGCCCCCTTGGGTTTCTTGCTGTGCTGACATGGATGGTTAAAGTCAACCAAAGCATGAAGCTCTCTATTTAAAGTCAGTGGTTATAATTAAACAACAACAACAAAGAGGAAAGTCACATTCGTTGTCTTGCTCTGCGCCTAAATGCACCAACCTTCATAAGAAAAAAAAAACAAAACAAAGTCTGTATCTGCCCAGAATAGCATACATCTTCAATAAAGGTCACATTTAAATGACACATTCTGTCAATTCAGTCAGTTGGCTTTTGGCAGTAACTGAGGCATACAGTATAACCGGAAAATCCATTCAGCATGCTGTGCCAGAGAATGCTGCAATGATCACCATTGAGAAGCATCATTGCATGCCTATTCTGCCATGCCTTCACATTGTTTCTTATCCTTTCTTTCTTATTGCCTGAGGATTAAGTGATGCCTTATACCCCATGCCAAGGCCTTTCTCCAAACAAACCATTCACAAACAGAAAAAGCAATCAGGCAAATGCAGTTAGCATACAAAGAGAACTGAATGCACGGCTGTAGACGGTGAAAAGACATTTAAGACTCAGTGCGCTTGTTAGAGCGATCCAGGGCATGAATATTCATTTACCCAATTTTCCTACTGTGTGTATTTTATTCATTTTTCATATTATGTTTGTGTTTCGCAGACACAATGGAAAAAAAAACTGCATCTCTCACAATCTCATTCTCCCTCTTGTTTTTTGGAGGAATGATTCTATGCACATTTGGGTCCGACGTGCACATAAATGTTGCACAGTCGTGACCTCGACTCGGAATAGCATCACCTGGCTTTCTAAGAGCTTTGATTTTGCTCATCCTGTTGTTATTGTCATAATTTCAAGCTCAAAACTCATGTAGGAAAGTTTAGCACTGTGATGCACTTTCACAGGTGGGACATTATGCACCGGTTGGACTACCTCTGAATGCCAGTTGCTGGTGTAATGAATGAGAATGTTTTGCAGACTCTCATTGTTAAAGTCATTCATGCTTCCCGGAGAGCAGTCCTCTGATGACTCCCACTGAATTCATTAAGGTCAAAAGTGAATCAAATGGAAATGCAGCTGCATTTTTTATTTTCATCTCACCCCTTTTAGACCGGAAATTCTGTTTAACTCACTCCGTGTACTGTATCCTGCATGACGTTACAAAAAACAGCGTCACTATCTTATTAGAGTAGAGGTCATTTAGTGGCTAATAAAACCTCACTTTTCCCCATCCCCTGAAAATGACATATCTATAACTGCTTATAGTCGTTTGCTCACAGATGGCAGCCAGATGACATAAGACAATTTGATGCAAAAAGAAGGGTGCATATACTCCATCGGTTATCAGTAGGTGAAGTTGACTTAAGTGATGAAAGAGGCTTTACAAATACACAGGGTTAGAAGCACTGTGAGAGAGGTGCCATGTTGAAAATTCATGAGATACCCATCCTGCTATCACAAACGTTTTTTCCTCCCATCCATCCCCATCCTGCATGTACGCTGCGAGATTACAGAATGGCTTTTTATTCTCCAGTTTGTCCATTGACACACGCGAGCACACAAAAAACACATATCAAGTCCACACACTGCCACCCCGGGGGGGTTGTGTATTGAGTTGATTGTTGCTAAGCACAGTGGACATTAAGCGGTCAAACCTCCCACCAGCTAGGCAGATAAAAGCTCCGCCATAACCGTCAGGCACATTAACATTCTCTCCTCAGTGAGCTCTCCAAGTGTCTTGTTGGCCTTATTCCATTGTCTTACCTTGATAAACTCAAATTGATTTTAGTGAACCATCTGCCTGGCCGCCTCTCCAAAGACAGATCTTTAATGTTAGCATCTACAGTTCTTTAACTGTCACCTGCAGTGAAGTATAAGGCACTGACACAGGAGGGGAGTGAAAGAGACAAGAAGAATACTAAATGGACCGGCTTTCCTGCCTGCCCACCAACTAATCCAACAAAATATAAGATTTAAATAGAAATGTATATCTGATAGCCACAAGGCAGCAGCAAGACCTTGGCACCAGACTTGCTTTTGTAGTTGTAGACAGTCACTGTCGGCTCAACAGAGATCTGGAATCTGTTGCACTGACAATATCTGTCCTTGCTGAAGGCAAGAATACACCTAATCCAGACTGCTCAAAAACTGCCAGCTGAGTGGCATTTTCGTCTGAGCATTTCACTTTCACAAATGGGTGAAATGAGAGTCCGTCCTATTTTCTTGATGCTTCCCATTAAGCATTGCTTGGATTACTTCAATATGTGCAGGAGCCTGCTTTTGCGGCACAATCAAGGCTCTACTTTTGTACAGGTGCGATCCCAGCAGGGGTGGTAAATGCAGTTGCGATGCCATTTTCATTCATGCAAGTCCACTTTTTCACACTTGCACCTGTGTGGCTCCGAACAAATCCTGCTTCTGCTCACTTGTGTCGAGCAATTTGGCAAGAAAGTGCACCACTCAGACCACCTCGTTTTACAAATGCAAGACAAAGAGCAATTTTTTTTTTTTTATTTTTTTTTTGCTTTCAAGTTGTTGGACACACACACACACACACACACACACACACACACACACACACACACACACCTCTCTTAAACCAGATAAAGCCTTTTACTTTCACTTTAATTTGTGTTTTCCTGTCACACATTTGAATGAACATCATAGTTTAATCATAGAATCTTTCCTGGCTTAGATTAATGGTCCATTCCCTCCAATATCATCCACAACATGTTGTGGGATGCATGAGGTTGTTCCCTTTCAGTTGATTAAATACCTGTAGTCATCATACAACAGCAGGATTAACATGTGCGCTCCATCTGCAGTCTCTAATTTGAAGGATGCTCTACGTGTAATTATGCACAGGTCAAACAGCATGGGTACCCTTAATTAATTAGTCAAATCTTCAGATACAGAGCAGAGATTTCACAGAATAGGTGCATGACCTTCCCTGCTTTTCTGCAATGGTTACACCGTAACACACACATTTGAAATTCACACACCAAATCATCACAAACGGGGAAAAGGAGATGTCCTGGGCTCTGTCAGATACTTTTTTTTTTATTTTTATAAAACCTCAAACACTATTTCCTGTGGTTTATCAAAGCAGTATGTTCTGTCCTGTAAGCATGAGTGTTAAAGACTATTTCAAACGGAACAACATTCTCAGTGGGTCCAAGGATGCGTCCAAAACTCCATACTTGCGTGCTGTTTAGTCAGCTACAACCGAATGAACGACCTCCCAGTAGCTATGTCTGAAACCTCAGTATTATACCAGTATGTGAAATGCATACTATTTCTGGTGAAATATTAAAAGACACGACAAAACCAGTTCACCTGCTGGTCTTATTTTCTAACAGCCAAAGTATAAAGACGTGATGGAAAAACCAAAAACGTAAGAGCTTCATTATGCTTGCAGATGCCAGTTGAGCCAAGGTTGGCATGGGTTACCATGGTTATGTGTCTCCAACCGGCAAGGAGGCTCTCATGAAGTGATGTGGTACAGTTCAGTGCGTCCAGAAAGACAGATACTAGGCTACTGTTTATGTGCACAAAAATGTTTTGAACAATAATTCACATATTGGGAATGCAGTGCATGGCAGAGTCAAACCGGGGGCAAGAGAAATCACACTATAACCCATTATATTGTTGTTGTTTCACCTTTGACTGAAAAAATTCTCCCACCAAATTAAAAAACACACATTGCAGGAGGACTAATATTAACCATCTCTATAATGTTTCCTATCATTGTCAGGAGGTGGCGCTAGTCGACTCTTTGCGAAGTCCTGCCCCTGGACGCAGACTGGCCAGACATAAGCATCGGGCCGGCTCAGACCAGGGTCCTACAACAACACAGCTGTCCTCCATTGACTCTAATGCAGTCGTTTAAGTAGTAGTAGTAGGAAGTAATAGTAGAAACAAATCCTGGCTTTGGTCACCTAACACCCAGGAATTGGGTCACACCAGGTGTGTTTGTGATTCCACTCCAGCCAGTTTCAGGAAAGTAGAACGATGACAAATTGTCTGCTGAAGGTAGTTTTACAACTCCTATTTAATAATGAATCAGGAATTTCATGTTCTGAATCTTGGCAAAATGTTGTCTTATCATTTATCCTTTTTTGAATGCATTTTTTACAACATTTTCCGGAGGAAAATACAGTGTATTCAGCTTACATTTCAGAAATGTAAATCTCCTTGACAACTAACACTGAGCTCTGCTAGGCTTTCCAATTACAGATTCATTCACACCCTGTTAAATTCATGTCACACTAAAACAGCAGTAAGGCAATGCTATGAAACCAGGGACCACAGCAACCATACATACAACCCAGCAATCCAACAACCTATTTCCGTTAGGGGAAAATAAAAATCACACTGAGTAATGCCGTGCCATGGACATGCTCGCCAGGAGGTTAAGCACACGTAAATAGTCAAAGAGCCTCATTAGTGCAAATGTAAATAAATAGAGACGGATGATGCAGACAGAGAGTCGACGAGGACCACAGGCCTCTGTGTCATGTAAATATCTGCCTTGGCAACGCCAAGTCTCAGTGTGTTAGTATCAGAATTATCTGATAATTGGAGTGGAGGGAAATTTTCCACATACCCACCCACATCACTTCAGCACATGTGTTGTGGAGGGAGGAAAACATTCCTATATATCCATCCATCCATTTTAAACAATGATTTATCCTTGTGTTAGTGCCAACAGCACAAATGACATCCTAAAGCATCACGAAAATAAGACATCCATAACATGGCTGCGGGAGTTTAATCAATACTGATGGTCTGATGATTGTTTCACTGGAAGTTTCTACATGGTGAGATTTTTTTTTTTTGGCTCTGATTTTTTCCATGTCCAGTTAAATACAAAACTCACATGCCTTGCAGTGTAGACTGCTGAAACCTGCCAATTCAAGTGGTTTATCGAGATTTAAGTCCTTTTAGTACAGAGCTCCCTCTTCGCAGCAGAGGATATACTGTATGTCCTGGTAGTTGCATGATTTCATTTGCGGGGACAAACAATACACATGACTGCTTGGACAAAAATACCCACTTGATTTGGCTGAACTGAATGGCTTCAGCTTCTGCATTACTGCAAACAAGGACTGTGGATTGTGGCTTCTATTTCTTACAATGTAGAATTAGGATTGTAACTAAAGCACCGTTTCCACCAATCACTTTCGGCATGGTACCTTTGGGGCCAAAAGTAACCCTTCAGACATGGTACCTAGACCCTAACGTTTCCACTGCAAACAGTACCCTTAAATGTGGGCGGGTTTTTTTTTTCCTCCTTTATCAGTCTGCACCTCGTTTATCATCCAAAGAATGGAGTTGCGCGCCAACATTTTGCAGTGAGCAAGTTCAGGGGTTTAGTGTTGCCGGAGCCCACAGGAACAACACTTTTTTTTTTTACGAGTGAGGACTTAGATATATGCCGTTTGCATAACCTGGTCGAAATTAATATATATAAATGCCTGAAGATCCACTCATCCACTCACTCCCAACAATGGGAACAGCAGGGTACCATTGGTACCATCCACAACTTTTCACAGTGGAAACAGGAAAAAAAAAGGCACATTGAACTAAATTGAACCTTAACATACTGCTCCGTGGAAATGGGGCTGTTAAATGATGTTTCAAAGTGAATTCCCTAAAATTGATTGAGCAGCACTGAACTGAATCAAAGTTACATTCTTTAATTTAATTTTGCAAACACATACACAATGTGGGCACAGACAGAAATTGAGGTAAGTGATTCATGACTCATTTTCTATTTTACTTTTTATATTATTTTGAAGCGAACTGTTAAGCAGTTGTGGGAGTAGAACCCTTCATTCATATTCAATGTGTTGAAAATGTGGTATTCTTAAAAACAGAGAGGGAGAGGAGAAAATAACAACCATCTGCCTCAGCGGATGCATAAATTGAAGTTTGGGTCACATCTTCTCAATGAATTAAAGCCATTAGAGACTGCTTTATAATTGTGGAAATATCAGATGTTCAGGACTCATTTTGAAGAACCGGGCTGTCTGTCAGTCTTTGTGGAAGCCTCCCCCGAGGGAACGTTCCCTCTGTTTTGGAGGAAGGAGGCATATGGAACATTCAGGTTCCAGCATCATCATGTATGCAGTTTTTACTCTGTCTCTGCAGCGGGTGTTTCTCTTGTCACTGATGGTTTTATACATCACATGTCAGCTTACTGTATGTGCTGCAGGTGTGCGGTAATACTCAACAGATCTTCAGCGTCTTACACCAGGATTAAAAGTTGTTTTGATTAAGCAAGCTTTAGGTAACTCAAGGGATAATATTCTGCAGATGCCCTTTGCTTACTTCTCAAGATTAGAAGTTGAGCGACTTGTGCAACATTACAAACACTGCCATAATTTGTCGGCCTCCAGGGGACATCCCTTAGAGCTGCACTGCGCTAAATCTAATTTACATGGCTCGCCGTTGCCCGCAGGACTTTGATTGTCTATGTTCAGTATCAGCTTCTCATTACATTACTGTTTATTGCACTTCAAGAGGACTATCTTCAGCAGTGTGCAATTTAAAGATCCAAGTGGTGCTGTACAAAGCAGAAAGAATGCAAAACTCACAACAGCCTCATCTTTACTATAAGTGGTGTCTCAGCATGCTGAGCCATAGCAAAGAAGAGTTAGTTATATCCAGAACAGTGTGTGAAACATTCACAGACACACTGCAGATAGGCACGTTGTTTTATTACCTTGAAATCACTGAAAATAGTTAAGATTAAGCTAGCAAGAAATTTAAAGGGTTTAAAGTAAAGGTCGAGCGACAGTGGATTTTTATTGGACAATATAATGACGATAGTAGAAAAACCGATAGAGTAGAGCTGAAAAGTTTCCTATCCTTGTATTGTGTAGGTCTACAAAGAGTTTAAATGAGGCCTGCACGTAAGTGATGGGACACAGAATGAAATCGTGTTTATGTGGGACTTCATTCCCAGACTGTACTTGAACGTATAAGCACAGCATTAAAATTGAGCAAAGCCGATAATCACAGAACAGCTTCCAGAGACAACTATTGTGGGGAGAAACTGACTGAAAACAGGTCTGTTATGACATGAACGCCACTCAGCAGCCTTGTGGTAAGATCAGCTGTTCCCGGGGACAAAGAAATATTCTATATCACCAGAAAAATGCAGGGATAATTGCTCTCTGATAAAATTATACCTGATGTACAGTGAAAAATGAGATTGAAAGTTTGTTGTGCATTTATGGCTGGAGCTCACTGAGTGCTGGCCACTCCTGGTCTCAAAGTAATAATGAGATAAGTCGTTTAGAATTTCAGAAATTCATTTTACACACATTGCTAGTGGCTTGCTACTTAATTCTGGCGAAATTACACTGACCATGCTTGCTAGCAAAAGACAGAAAGCACATGATGCTGTGTTATAACCAGCAACCTTATTATGCCCCTAATAAAGAAGTAAAGCTGGTAACATCCATTTAAATCATGCAAATTACCTTGTGTTTGCTTGTGGGGTACTCTGTGCAAAAGCCTTATGAGGTTATAGCTATCAGCCTCTTTCAGAGCCCCGTTCGGCCATTAACAGTAGTTCAGTCAGGAACACTTTAGTCAAAGAAAACTTTCTTTCCATTTGCAGTATTACATTTGGCGATATGGCTCTGTTCTGGGGCCCCTCTACCTTTCCTCGGGCCTATGCAGAAAGCCTCCTCCACGCGCCTGCATTGAAAGTCATAAGGCAGAGAGAGCACACTTGTCTGCCCTTCCACGTGCAAATGAGGAAAGCCTAAGGCAGAGAGGCAAGGCTCCCTGCCCTTCCATGCGTCTATATGTAGAGACTAAGGCAGAGAGAGCAAAGAGAGCAAAGACCCCCTGGTGGAGGAGGGCTGCAAAGCGGTTTGAAGAGGAAGCAGCAACAGCAGGCAGGCCAGAGCAGCGCAAATAGGATGCCCTGAATAAGATTCGCCAATTGGTTGCATAGAATGTGATCAGTCAGCTGCTCAATCAGTTGATTGGGCTGTTTGAGATCAGCTGATGTAGCTGGGATGTGATCTGAGCTTGATATAGTGTCCTACCTCCTCTCGCCGCCAATAAATTGGCCAAAACCAATGCATCGGTCGACCTCTTGTGTACAGGAACTTAGGAACACAGTACCAAATGTGAAACATGCCTTTTTGAGTGCACAATGGGTTTAAATTATCTTAGAGCCCATTATACCCTCCAATTAAATGCACAGCTTACATGTAGACCATTATTACTTTGATGGACTGTACTATTAGTCCTAAGTAGAAATACCGCTCAAAGTAATTGCTTTTCAATGACAGGAAACCAACTACTAAAGAGCGGCCATGGTGCAGAAATTGACATTTTAATATGACTTCATCCCTGGAAACCCTTGTTTGTGATTTATTTGCCTGTGTATTATTCCACAATAAAATGTGTGGAACTCCCCAATATCTTGTTGTCATGCTCTGTGAGTCACAATATATTGGAATCACTGATTACCTGCGCATTTCACATTCAGGTTTATGCATTTGATTTGAAAATGTGTAAATGTGCTTTGCATCCAGGGACGCCAGAGCACACAAGTGTGTGTATTTGCATCTGAGGCTATTTAACTTTTTTCTTCCATTCTGTGTTAATGATGTATGAACACACTTGTTTCAACGCATGCATGGTCCCCTTCTGTAATGATCGCCTTGTCTGATATGATTGTTCATACCCCAGATGTTGGAAATATGGAGCTCAGAGGAGCATATCATTTTAAAACCCAGCTGTATTTCTGATCTTCCCCTCATACAATGGTTCAGCTGCTTTAGGAAACAACATCTGCCACAACTCATATCACAATAAGGTGACACGTGCCACCTTACTCTTTTTTTTTTTTTTAGATAGTTAAGGCCATGCTTATAATCTATTTATTATAGTAGTAAAACGCCTTTGTACACAGGGTTGGTTTAGGAGAGGGGCCAAATTGCTGGTGGTTCAATGTCAGCTGTTATTGGAAGCTGTGTTTGGAGGAAGGCGGCATTCTTTGTGTTGATGTGCTGTTTATGGCTTTAGTCTGTGTAATTAGCACTGCTGTGCTCTACCAGAACTGTCTGACTACACTCATATAAACTGTCCCCCTTGTTTTTCCAAGCATTATAGCGATTATAGTGAAATATTTTTCCACTTTATATTCTTGTCTGTGTGCTGCGGATTCATACTTGCGTAAGATTTAAATCAGATTCCAGTGCATTCATGTCGTTTCCTACAACTGTCCCCCATTACAGCTAAAGAGAGCGCTCATATGCAGACTTTGATTTGTGTATTCAATCCATTTTAGCACACTCCCACAGAGGCCCAACAAACCATCTGCTGTTTAGATAGACTCTGACCTCTATGCCTCTCAAGTCCAAGCACACCACCGGAGCATATCCATCCATACAGCCCGCCTGGCTGTTAATCTCTGAGCAGAAGACAAGGAGGTTATCATCACATGCCATTTGAAGGGACGGGCCCGCTGGCAAATCCCCACCGAGGGCCTTGTTTCGCTCGGTGCACTCTCTCCCTGTCACTTGCAGGACACAATATGTGATTAATACATTGTCATGCTGTAGCAGTGTGACAATCTTGATGGCTGCACATCCAGGGTCTTTAGGGCATTTGCTCTGTCTGGACAACATCAGGAAGGAAGTCGGCTTTTTTTGTGTATCTCTAAATGTGTGAAAATCAGTGAGGCAGCACAAATATTGTGTTTTGTACTATTCTTATGCAACCAAGCTTTTTTTAATTGACTGTAAAAAATGTGCGACAGAAAAGTCTTGATTGTACCGAATCCCCGCAGAGCACAAATATCCCATCCTCGCCATAAGCCCCAATACTGACCATTAAAAATGAGGAGTAATGAGGGTAATTTGTCTAGATTGCAAGATCTTGTCAAAGGCAGCAGCATTTTAGTGTTAATGATCTTAAAACATCTGGCTTTGCATAAGCATGTAGCCTGATCTGTACTCCTCCTCTGCTGGCAGAAAGAGTCTGGATGTGGTGCCTAAAGAAGTGCTCTCCTCTGACCTGAATTCTCCTGCTTCTAAAGCAGTGGTGTTAGTGGGCCACATTAGCATTTCCACCAGTTCTTTGAACCTCTGATGTAATTAATTTGGAAAATGAGGGGAATGATGTATAAACCACTTAAGGGAAAACGTATGTGTCCTACTAATAAGTAATTAGCACAGGGAGAAAATAAACATTTATTCTGCCTACAAAGGGGTTTTTAAACAATGCTTTGTCCGATGGTAGCGTTTTGAAGAAATGCATTTGCAGCAGACTGCTTTGCATGCTATTTGTAGAATCCTTCACAGGGTATGAAAAATATGATTTAAAAATAGAGCTGTCTGGTGAAAGATAAGAAAGCTGTGAGTGACAGGTGTCCAAGCTTGACTGAATGTGAACAGCATCGCCTGTGTTGTGGGTGTAAAACCTCAAATGGGCAAATAATGTGAATTTGACAACCTTATTCACAATGAAGTGCGGAAACATTCCAGCACCATCAATCCAGGCCATATTTTATCATGCAATATTTAAACAAAACGTAAAGGTCTGTGATACTTGGTCCTTTTATAGTGGCAATGAGGCAGTAAGACATTTCCACTGTCTGTGTAGAGGTATGTGTTAATGAAATGTGTTAAACTTCCCAAAGTCTTGGCTCTGGCAAGATTTCTTTGGCTTTTAGGCTGTTGCTCAAACCACAGATTATACTTTCTCATTTCCGTATGCCCACCGCCATTACGGACACAAAGAGTATAGACCCTTTAACTGTTCATAAAACAGTATGATGTTTTTTGGTGGGCGGGGCTTAGTTGAAGGCAAAACAATCCTCCATAGACATTAGCCAGCGATAGCTAGCAAGTTCTGTTGGCTCGTTTTCAGCAATGGAGGCTGACGATATGAGTCTCTCTGAATAGGATGCCTGGCACAAACTGGACACTTTGGTTATCCAGGGCACCGCACTCTCAGAGTGGCAACACACTCTGGGCGCGCTCTCTGGGGAGATGGGCAGCAGAGCGCGTACCGGAGTGAATGTATATATATAAATCTTTATTTCAGACCCGTAGGTCCATAAAAAGGAAAACAACATACAATATTAAAAGTCAGCAGTTATACATACACCAGATGCCCACTCAATCGCACCCAACCCTCCCCTCACACACACACACACAAGGCAGCTGTCAAACGCCATTACTAATATACAGGCTATTACGCCAGTGCTCTCTGAGCCTAGATGTGTACCGATAACTGCTTCTCATAGGGCTGGTTAGAGCCTCTATGATACTGTTGTCAGACACATCAAGGCGAGACATAAAATTGTACATTAATTGTCTTAAAAGAGCCTAAAATGTAGGCACACCAGCAGACACAAACAGTACACTGGCACTATGCCATCTGGGAATGTGAAGCAACAGCCTCATAGCATCATTGTATGCCACTCTGAGCCTCTGCATACTCCTCACGCTGAACGAATGGCAGAGATGAGCTGTATACAGAGGTGTGACATAAGCTCTGAACAGTGAACACTTAACATCAACAGAACACATTTTAAATTTCTGCAGCAGCATACTGGCCTGTGCATAAATTTTACAACATTGTCTGTAAATATCTCTGTTGTCCGTCAGATCATCAGTGAGGACATACATGCCCAAGGTACTTCATTTATCACACAGATGAAAAGTAGGAAAAGATAATTACTTACGATCATGATGTTACTTTTTTTGCATTATATTTGATGTCAAAATCTTTGCCATATTGTGCGCAAATTTTCAGTAATTGTTGCAGTCCAGCAGTGTACGGACTACATATTACCAAGTCATCCGCATACATGAGATGATTGACAACAGTGTCACCCACAAGACAGCCAGTGTTACACCCGTTCAGCTGTTTTGACAGGTCATCCATATAAACATTAAACAAGATAGGGGATAAAATTCCATCCTGGCACACCCCATTGCTTTAGATACATCAATGAAGCATAAGAATAACGAAGAATTCTGGTGTCTGTATTTGGCAACCATTTCCTTTAAAGCATAAATACATAAATCAGTGCTATGTTTTCTTTTAAACCTTAACTGATTATCCGTAATGATCACATACATTTCTAGCCTAGTAAAGAGGATTCTTTCCAAGACTTTAGACATGATACTAGCAGGGGCAATGAGTCTATAGTTGTCCATGCTATTTAGTTTCCCAGCCTTGTCTTTAAGGACCGGCACCAACAGAACATACATAATAAAATCAGGAAGAACACCATGAACCATGAGGCCTGTGAAACACATCGCAAGCAGAAGGCAGAGCATAGAGCTGGCATACTTAAGGTGCTCAGCCGTAATGAAGTCCAAGCCACAAGCCTTGTTTTTGTCCAGCAACTTGATGGCAGCAGAAACATCAGCTGACTTGATTACCATGTTAGCAGATGGATCAACATTATCAGGAACCACTGCA
This sequence comes from Epinephelus awoara, assembly GCA_035609425.1. Lineage (NCBI taxonomy): Eukaryota > Metazoa > Chordata > Actinopteri > Perciformes > Serranidae > Epinephelus > Epinephelus awoara. The sequence continues at coordinate 24,939,193 of CM069298.1, read as the reverse complement.
TTACTTTGAATGCATTTGAAGAGATTACAGAAATGTTCACGCTACACCTCAGCTATCTTGTCCTGGCCACAGACACCCTCAATGTCAGATGGTGAGGGGGTTTTTAGAAGTGTTCATAACCCTGACCTCTTTCCAGAAGTCATTATATTTGCTCTTTTGCAGCTTCCTGGCGAGTGAATCTGCCCTCATTTTGTTCTCGTTAGATTTAATAAAACGGAGAGCATGTTTAAATTTAGCATTTAGTTTTTTTTAATTCTCAAACAGCATCCCTTGTCTAGGCTTACCTGCCTCAGACCAGATCTTAAAAGGCCTGTCTGGCTTCAGAGTGCTGCACTGCAACATACTCATTCCACCCAGGTTTGATGTTGAGCAACTTGTTCTTGTATTGACAGAATGGCTCAATAGAGGCAGTTAATGCTGTCCCAGTGTTATCATACATGGCACACAGTTCAGCAGCATGGTGTTTTTCACTGATTCGGTTCTGCAGGTTCTCTGCTGGTACACTGGAGACGGGGATCTCACTCGGGATAGATTGTGCTTTTTTTTGCTTCATAGTTTTTGATTAACGTGCGATTTATTCGGCTTTCCTTCCTTTCCCTCGCTCATGAGCACGTCATCAAAATGCGCTGTCGTCGCATTATTCATGATGTACGACGTGGATTGCCAGGAAATATCCGATCTGTCTGTTTAGATTACAGACCTATTGGCAGATATCGGATTCATATCCGATAAATTTCCACAGATGAAGGAGGCCTGAATCTGATCTGACAATATCCGATATCATGCGTTTTTTTCCTGTTTACACGTTCATGTTACGGACAGCAACTTTTTTGATTACTCGTTACTGAAAAAAGTAGCGCCGTTAGTAAGGCCAATTATTTATAACGCTGTTATTCCCATCACTGTTGATGGGCAGTGGCAGCTGCTATGCAATAAAGTTTAAGTTTTGAGCCCTGACTCCTTCCCTTCTATGTAGCCTACAGCCCTGTGTGGCTAGTCACATTTTTTCTCAAGCTAATGAAATGACGTCATTGTGACGCTGGCCCTAGAATTGCCTAAAATGTTTTCAGAAAAATATTTTAGCTTTGATTGTTTGCAGCTCACATCACCCACCAGCAGGAGCATTTTTTGGTCCAGTGCAGCGCTGTGCATTCTGGTAGTTGTAGGCTTTTTTTTTTATTTATTTTTTTACCTCGAGCAAAGGCAAATGCCACAGCCCTTTTCTTCTGTTTTCTCTAGTCATGTCGCACCAGTTTCAAAAGTATTAGCGTGTTTCTACTGCAGAGACAGCCTACTTCTATCAAAAGAACGTATCTCCAGCAGTGTGTAAGTGTAAATGTCTTTAAAGGCTATAAGCCACCCAAGCTATTGTTTGCTTAAAAAACTCTGGTGGTTTCTATAATGCCATTGTTTGAAAGCCTTTGGTACACCTTTACACCTTTATCATTGCTTCATGTTATTTCAGCATAGCTCCCCTCAACCTTTACCGACCTTTTAGCTGGCTAAAAATCACCAGCTGTGTAAATGTGTAAGTTAATAGGCTTATGATATCATTGCGCCATCATTTGGGCATAGTAGATCTAACTATAGCTGTGACTTCCTCTTTTTGGTCTCCCTCCCAAGTCCATTCACAAACTTCAGCCGGTCCAGAACTCACAGGAGCCCCCTCCATCAATCACATTACCCCTGTCCTACAGCAGCTTAACTGGCCCCCAGTTAAATACTGCATTGACTTTCATATCTTACTCCCCATGTTTAAGGCCATCCACAGCAGAGCATGTGAGCGGAGCGGGAAGCGGAAGGATTTTGTGTTGAGCGAGGAGCGGCTTTTTTTTTTTTTTTTTTTTTTTAAAAAGGTAGAGCGGAGCCTTATCTCTCGCTCCAGTTTCGCTCCGGTTGCTCATGCCCCACCCAGAATGCATCTTTGCACCTGCGCACACCCACACTTTTTTCTTTCAGACCTATGGAGTTTACTGTGTACTTCAGAAAAGAAACTGAGAGGAGAAGCAGCGGTACCTTGAAGAACAGTCCCTAACTGCGGGGAGAGGGGAGAGGGCTTCCCCGGAGGTCGTCCGCTTAACCCAGTTCGTCTCCTCTACACTTTGACTTATTTCCAGCCTGCCGACAGCGGTACCGTGCAGAATGGTCCCTAACTGCGGGGAGAGGCGAGAGGGCTTCCCGGGAGAATCTACCAAGCTCATGTTTTATTTGTGAATAGAAGATTACAGGTTAGAGTAGTACGACGCAGGAATTCGTAACATCAATCCTCTCCACTTTCAAATCCCGTCTCAAAACTCATCTCTTTCAAACAGACTATTCAGTGGCTAGAGTCCTGTCTGTCTAGCCACACACATCCACTATTTACCAAACCCCAACATTCGGCCACAGGGGGAGCCACAGCAATCGGTCGCATTTTAGGAATAGTGATATATTTGTGTTTTTCTCTGACACCAAGTCGTTGGTCACATGTAGGCTATTCTTATGACATGTATGACAATATTCTTTCAGCTGCAACCCTGGCACCGTCACACAGACAATATAAAAACATATCTTTTGTGTACAAGTACAAGGCTTTAGGGCTTCAATCAGTCTGTGTTGTAGGATGATATCAGTATACAAAAGCACAATGAAAGGTCTCAAGAAGCTGACACAGATAAGTCATTCACTCTGACGAGAGGCTATATCTCTCAAAGAATCGTCAGGGAAAGTCACAGCTCTTTGCCAGTCTGAGTCATTCATTGGTGCTTTTATACGCGTTGATCTGTTATCGTGAGCATAACCTTCTCCAGAGCAGGTTAGGTGAGCAGCATAAGTTACCATGGTGATGTGCACCCAGTAAGAAATGAACTACCGTTGTAACCCTGAACGTTACCTCGCTAACCCCAGATCCTGCTTGGAACATGCCTCTGCTCTCAGAACTGTAAAACTCGGATGCCATAGATTCTCAAAGGAAGCTGGGATTATTTTTAGCCTGAGTCAAACTTCAGCTGTGATTCCTTGGAGTGGTTCTGATAAATGTGGGTCCAGGACGGGTTCAGGAATAAATGTCAAGCTGTAACAGATGTGGCTCAATGATAAAAAGCTTACATTTACATTTTACATCAGAGTCATTTAGACGATGTTATTTCCAAGGGCGAATCACAAAGAGTGCAACCGCAAGAAAGTTCCTACTTGCATAATATTAACCTCAATAAATCATTCTCAAGTTAATATCAATACTATGGAGAAATGACTGTTGTAAATGTGAAATGGTCAGGACTGACAAAGGAAAGAAAAGGCCTTAACAGGAGGAAGTCTTCCTTATATTGAAGCACTAAAGAATTACACATTTTTGGCAAAGAAATAAATATATGACTTAAAATTAAAGTGAATGTTTTGAGATAACAAAAAGCACAAATACTGTATGTTATTTTCTTTAGAAAAGAAAAGCTTGAGATTAATGAGGATTTTTGCACATTTTTCAAACGTAGAAAGATGCAACAAAAGGGAGGAATGGTAAAAATATCAGACCTATTCTTGTAATGATTAGCCGTTGCTTGAGAACTGAGCAAAGTTTTCTAATTTTAGGTTGAAGCTCTTTCTTTGTTTCTCACAGCTCTGTTGTGTAAAACAACAGTAAAGACCAAACAGTAAGCAGGATCACCACTCTCATAATACAGTATTTAAGTTGACCACGCATCTATTTAATGATAATTCAAGATATCCTGTGATCTTTCTGTAATTTGACAGTTTAATTATAAATCTGTGTTTTCTATATCGAGTATTTCTCCACATTGCAAGTCACATCAATTACACAGTAAAAACAAAAGTCATGATAAGAAGCCAAATTAACAGCTGCACTTGAGAAGAAGGTGAAGGGTAAAAAAAATAAATAATTAAAGAGCCCATTTAGGCTGTAAAATATAGTGCATTACCATGTCAGTGTATACACATCACACCACACCACACAGCCCTTATTTCCAAACCGATATTAAATAAATTCATTTTAGGTAGACTGCACTTTGCAGCCCATGCATACAACTGATTATCAGTTACAGAAGCAAACAGTACACTTACAGTGAAAACCATCATCTTAAGTGTCTCGCTGTACTCACCTGTCCAAACACCAATCATGTGCGCTGCTCCACAAGTCCTCCACAGTCTGGTCTAGATTCAGCCTCTCTGAGCTGAAGGAGGCTCTGCAGTCACAACTGTGACGGGGATTAATAGTCACAAACAACAGAAAGGCCCCATGCAAGAACCCAGTTTAGCATTTAGCATGTTAGCCAGTCCCAGCATGCACCTGCACACATTTGGGTGTGTTTGATTTGGGTCACTTTGTAGTCTTCTTCTTTCAGGGTTTTTGGTAGGTGGCAACTCGTCTTAAGGTGCACTTGCTATGTTGTTGAATGTGTGAACCAGAGTTCTCTGTCCTCCCCACAGCTGAAGAAAAAAAAAGACTTATCAGTCTAGTTTCTCTCACATATTGGAAATGTCAAATACATATTTCAAACTGAATTCCTCCACTTCTGTCTTCCTGATTTCCCTCTTTAATTGTTCACGTTCTCGAGAGCAATGCAAACCTACATGTTCCACTGATTCCTCTGCTTGACAGTGTCCACATGATCCCCAAGGATGTTTGTTAAAGAAGGATCACGTCATGCTGACCATGTGGTGCATTACACCAGTTATTAGTGCAGGTGCAACTGCAACTTCTTCTTGTTTCTTATTTTTGTTTCATTCTCAGGCAATTTTTAAAGACTTTTTTTGGGGACTTCAAATGTAGAAAGGTACAATACTGTGGAAGATAGTTAGGCACAAGTGAAATTACTGTTAGAAAAACAAAACATCATTGCTATAATTATTATTATTATCATTTTATTTATTTATTTCTATTCTTGTTGTTGTTTAAAAAGCCTTATTTCCAACCCTGCATCTACCTTAATCAATCACTGATTTAATGCACCGCCTGGCCACCCAGTGACCCAAATCAAACACACCCAGGAAGTTGCCAAAAGGTACATGGGTGTGGCTTAAACGGCCATAGTTGATCCCCAAATGTTCACTTCAGTGAGGTGTGGGAGAGGCCTTTTTGCTGTTTGGCAATCCCTGTCAGTGACTGCAGAGCGCTTATTGTGCTCAAGAATGGTAGTTACCTTAGAGCCCAGTGGGACAGAGAGGCTGAGTGGATGGTTACATTACGCACTGAACAAACAGAGGAGCTGATTGTGAAGCAGATTGAGGAGGACTTGGTGCTGCACCGGATGCTCTTCAGACAGGTGAGTACAACAATGATACTTACTGACTGAATTACTGTACAGAGGTAAACGTCAACAACCACTGCAGTGCTAGCAAACAGTGTGTGTGCGCCCTTTGTCATGTGCACAGACTGTAAAGGCTCCTTTTTGTTTTAATGTTTTAGGGTCTGTTGCCTGCTGTAGCTGCTGTCGAGTTTATATTATCCAACTTTAGCCTATGAGCCTATGTCTGCAACTTGCTTTTTATACCTCTCTTTATTTATTGTTGGGCTTTTTGTTTACTTGTCAGAGTTTTTGTCTCCTTTGATTCCTGTCAGGCTACACTGAGGAAATGCAGTTATATGTAGGCCTATATAATTAATTGTTGAATACACACAGGCTGCAGAGTGTGCTCTATAGAAATTCAAAGTAATTATTGATGTGGACAATGCACATTGATTTAATAGTTCTATTGTAGCTATAGCATCATTATCATATTACTGACCAACCACAGTACTCTTAATAGAGCACATTTTTACACAAGTAATTATATTTTGACTTGAATAGAATATTCCAATACTGCAAATACCACCTATCATAAGAACAGCCTATATTAACTCTTTTGATCTTGCACTTACGTAAAAGTAGCAATACCACAGTGTAAAATACAGTACAAGTAGTAGCCTTGAGTCCAAATGTTTCAGCCAAAGTACAGATGTGTAAGTGAAAAAATATACCTAAAGAACCAAAAGTAAAACTACACTGGATGCACTGATTTGTTCATCATTTTGTTGCAAAAGCTGGTTACAGTGGAGCTAATTTGAAATGCTTTATATACTGATGGGCTTTCAAATTTCCCTCGTGGTTAAATAGTTTTATGTTGATCTATAATGTGGCATGTTGGGGGCTAAATGGGTGGCGTTTCCCAGCATGCCTTGAGACAATGTGTTTAAGGTTGTAAGCCGAAGGAAACTGTGTTTAAATGTTCTCTAAATCACTCACGTTACCTATTTCACAGAGATGGGATATGGCTAATGTTGTACTAACACACATTTTGCACCACGAGTTAAGTTGTGCACACAGTTAGTGACCTCCCGCCTGAGTAGCTATTAGAAAGAGTAGTGAAAAGGTATTCTACAGTCACACAAAGAGCACTTCCTGGTGTAGGGGTGAATCTCTGTTGCCTAGTTGTTAGCAAGAAAATCAAGCTTGTCACAATATTAAACCGTAATGTTTTGTTGGTTATATAATATTAATCAGATTCCACAAAGTAACAGACAACTAAAGGTGTCAAATAAATGTAGAGCAGTGAAAAGTAGAATTGTGCCTCTGAAATGGGGAATTAGAAGTATAAAGTGGGAGAAAATGTGAACACTGATGTGCTGTTTGTGACAAAGGCAGCTGAATGGTAACTGAATGCTGAAGCTCTGTTTAAACAGAGTTACCACACAGCCAGCATGTCTGACTTTAAAGCCAGAATAGCACTGATGCGTAGAACGTGAAGTTACTGCAAATGTGGCCACAGTCTTTCCTTTATTTTAAGCCCCTAAAGCCAAAACTCATAACTCTTTGTAGCTGCCGAGACCAAGATAGGTGGTGTTTTGATTTAGAATCACACACTCTTGGTTGGCAGCGGCACACTGATGCATTAAAGGGTTAAGAAAGGTTGGGTGTATCAAAGTGTTCACGTAGTATTCCTGATTATTCGCGTGGGAATGAAGAGACACTCAGCTTGTTTGGAGATTTGAGAACAGAACTAATGAGACGGTGAAGGTGAAGTAAAAGCTTGTGAAAATGGATGGGTCGATGCACGCCAGCCTAATATTGATCATATATTGCTGCTCATAGCATGAGTGCTACATATAGAGTACTAACTATCAAAAAGCATGAAGAGGTTTTAATCCTCTTAACATTCTCTTAATATAGTTCAGTGATTTGTTATATGTTTCTTTACTCTTCTTCTGTGTATACTGTATGTGTGTGAGAGAAAAACATAAATTAAAGGGAAATCTTTCCTCCACTTGCCGCAGGTGGCGCAGGCAGTGATCGGTCGCATTTTAGCCATTTTTAAACATTTTTCTGTTGTTATAGCGCCACTCAGTTGCCAATCAGAGTTAAATTTCTCCAGTCACCTTGAGGCGTCCTGTTCTACATATCTACCAAGTTTAGTAAAAAATTGATATGGCGCTTAGGCCTAGATAAGAAATTAGCTCTCTAGCGCCCCCATTTTGTTTGATGGCGTCAAGAATGGAGGGGTCCCCTCAGATTATGTGTGGTCATATGCCTACAAAGTTGCGTGGTGATTGGTGAAACCCTTTAGATGTTATACACCTTTATGTGATGAGCCACGCCCTCCGCAATATTCATTGCCTTATAGAAGCTCAGTTTTAGTAAGTTTTCCAACTTTTGCCAAGAGGGAACTTTAGATATTGGTCCCTAGATTATGTTCACCTTTCACTCACTTTTTTTTTTTTTCAAAATTTCAAAGCACATCTAAGTCAGATCTTTGTTTCTGTCACATTTAAAATCTGGTCAATTGCAAGCTGTAGATATGATGGTTGAGGCCAAGAGGAAAAAAAGTAAAAAGTATATGTTCCCAAAAGGCTCATAAAACAATGTCTGTTCCCATGTAAAGCAACACACTTTATAAGAAAAGGAAAGGAAAAAAATACTCATCACAGTCTAAGTAAAACACACGTCAGCTTCAACTGTCATGGAAACAAGATAATCAGGAAAAAAAAAGGTCAGAGATGACGAAATCAACCATGCCCTCTGGAGATGCAAAATGAAAGAACATGTAAAAACCACATCTGGAGGTTATTCTATACCTGACTGGAGGCTCCTGACCCCTGTGATCTGTAATTTCTGCTTTGCCTCTATTGGTTTCTCAACTTGGATCTGAAATAGTCCTTTAAGCTGGTTACAGCTATTACACAGGAGCTGCCTTGTACGAGATACCACACATGAATGTTAATGTTTGAGCTGAGAGGCACTTACATCCTCCGCTAGTATCTTTTTGCATTTGCAGGCTTGGCTAGTTAAAGGATCAAGCCATTCATTGGGTTTGTTGCACATTATTCATATAGGAAATAAATGAGAGAACGGGAAATGGCTGTTTCTTATTTATATTCTGCACTTATTCTCTGTTACTTTGATAGAAGTAGGGGAATGCAAAGCAGCCGGGGAAGAGAAGTTTAGGATGAAAAACAAACTGCTGTACAGGAGTTTATTGGTTTGACTGTTGGATAACAGCAGCTTATAGCCTGGAATATAGTCTTTTCCCTCACAAGATTATGTTTAATTTTTCCAATATTGTGTGTGTTTTGTGCACTGTTAGCTGAATGTGAAAGGCAATGCCGAGCCATTTTACACGTGCTTGTAGATCTCGTGTGCTGTCTTCAGTCACAACCTTGCCCACAGTGAGATAGCTGTTCCGCAAACGGTTGCTCGACGTTTCGAGTGTACAGCGGGAATTTAATTGTATCCATCTGCGTGTGATATGCTGAGGCAGGACTCAGGCCCAAGAGCAGATCTATCAGACGAGGTAAAGTTAACAGGCACTTTAACAGATAGTCAGGCAGGCTTCCCGTGTGCAGTGGGTAGGCAGGATAAGGCAAACAAAGCCCAGTAGAATCGGCTGGCGGGCAGAGCAGTCAGATAACGATGTAACTAGAGTGACTCAAATACTGAGAGCATTTACTAAACTGGTGCTAAGTCCAGTGCTGCAGGAGGTGAACTGTGCAGGAGAGACGTGTTTACTTGTCAAGCGTAGGTGTGTCTAATAACATCAATGATGTCTGCATTTCATTTAAATATGCCAATACAAGCACTCTGGTGTGACCTTCTGGTACATCAAATGTAAACAAGCAACACATTCATGGTTAATGATATTTGTCATGCCTGTGCTTTTCCTGCCATGGCAAGTTAGTTCCAGTACGTGCATCGATGCCACATTGGTAATTAAAACTTGGAATCTTGTACTTTGCCCTGATGTATTTCACTTGGCACTAAGTAATAAAAAAAAGTGTCTGTTAAGCAAAAACAAAGACAGATGCATCACATCAGCTCAAATCCATTATTCAAGGTAACTGCCCTAATTAAAGTTTGTTCATGCATGCAATTTTTCTCCAACTCTGCCTGTCATATCATGATAGATAATTATACATTCAGTTTTTTAAATTGCGCCTGTTGTTAGCAGTTTTGGCTATAACCTGAATGTTGCATAACCTCCCTAGAAAATCAGCAAACTGTCTTTTTTTCTGTGCTCCCTCTCCAATTTCGGCGATTTTTGTGGGTCTGTGAATGGAGCACAGGTGCATGTTTTTTGAGTTTGAGTCACATGGTGGAGAGTTGATCGGTTGATCATTATGTTCTTAGATCCTTTAGACTGGATCAAGCCCAGTTCAGATGAAAGATTTGCAACGAGATGAAACCGTTTGACAACGTTGCAGAGGAAAGTTGCAGCGGTGTGAACTGGCCGGTCTGAACTCCACTCAAGCCGGCTGATGATGTCAAATGCAACTCAGTTGGTCAAATCACCGGTGGCTGGTTTTAGAACATAAAGCACGTCACCTGTTTCAACAGCCAATCGGCTTGTAGTGAAGTCAGCTGGTCATGTCAAAATGACTGCAGATGGTGTGTTTGCTTGCTGCGGCAGGTGCTCCGTCCCCGTTGAGCCCTCTATTTCCGTCCTCACGGTGTGCTGGTGTCGGACGATGGGTGGCTGCTGCTGCTTAATTGGCACTGGTTATTTATATTATTGTGGTGCATTTGTTATGAATACAGTCCATCTGATGCCCATTTTTTGCCATTTCATCACTACTGCTAATGCAACTGCAGCCAGTCTCTCACTGTCACTTTCCTCATTCATATTTTAAGAAGCTACAAATTATATTCAGCCACAGAATAAGCCTGAATAGCTGGAAATCAGAACGGAAGTACAGAGTGTTGTTGCATAGAGATGATACACCATCTCATCTAGTTGCATTGGTGTGAGCCAGCAGGCTTGAGAACGTTGAAGAATGGCACATTGCAAGTAGTTACCTGTTGCAGCTCATCTCATCGCCAATCTTTGGTCTGAACTGGGCATTGGAGGAGCGGCTGCTGCAGAGGCGAATTAACTTTACGACCCAGCGGCTAACCACAGGGTGCACAGAAAGCAGCTGGTTTTGCCTGTGCCCATAGTGTGCTCAGTGCGGCTAGAGTGTGGTCCTCTAACTGATCAAACAGTACATAAATATATTCCATCACACTCCTAATGAACCATCCAGCTCCTCCAAAAACAGTAAATCAGTAGGTGGTGGCAAATGCTGAGATCAACACGAGCTGCCACAAATAAATACATGTGTGGGAATCTCTGTTAATGATAAATCTGGCTGTTTTTACTTCAATTGATTAAATAAACATTCATAAAATGTCACAAATATAAAAACAAATGCCATTACTCACAGTGATATCTCTAAATTGCAAAGGTTTTTTGATTAACTATGATTTTAAACAGATAAAAGCACTGCAACCTGTAAATGCAGCCTTGTTTTTAGCTAATATATATTAATGAAAACTTTTATCTAAATTGAAAAGATTTTTTTAATATCTAAGATGTTGGTCATGTGTTTCCTTTACTGCATTTCACTTTTATGAAAACAGAATATGGGTTCCTTCCATTTTTTCCCCAAGTCCATTTCCCAGATTAAATATTAATTGAATGTGGCTTTTCAGTGTGCTTTGTGGTTATGGCTGTGTTGAGGTTGTTTTTTTTTCCTTCTTTTTTCCACCCAGCAGAGACAGAGATGCCACTATCCCAAATCTAGAGGCACTATGCACTGACCCGGAATCAAACCGGGATTTGTCAACTGAAACAAACTTCTTTGTAATTTATTTTTCTCTCTCTTCGCTTGTTAGAAATGGTCTGCAGTCCAGAGTCACAGCCAGCACTCACAGACAGCTCGGTCCATTGGAGTTAAGGCAGATCAAAGACAGCGAGTCAGAGATCTAGAGATCACATCAGCTCCATCCATCCCTCCAAAAAAAAAAAAAAAAAAAATCATCAAATTCAAGGAGCACAATCACGTCTTTAAGGAAGACAGCCTATTTGTATTCCAGGCTCCCACTCTGTCTCCTCACGTGTGACTGAGTGCAAGTGAGCGAAGGAGAGAGAGCAAGGAGGGAGGAGGGCAGAAAGAGGGAGGGAGTGTATGAGAGAGAGGAAGGATGAATCTAATGCATTGCTGCAGAGAACTGTGACAGACCAGGCATTTATTTGAGCAGAGACTGCTGCTGTAGCAGGAAGGACGCAGCGGCGGCGGCAGCGGCAGCAGCAGCAGCAGCAGCACAGCTCTATCACTCAGTGCCTCCACCACAGCTGGAGACAAGGTAGACACGAAGAGGCGGAGGCACAGGGAATACACACCGGGAGCACAACACCTCTCCAATGCCACCAGCAAAATGATCCCTGGAATACTATGTTGGCTTTTCCAGCTTTGCCTTGCAGCACATCAGTTCCCTTTTCCTCCTGATACTCTTCAGTCCATCTATTACTCTTTCGTCTGTCTTGATTTAAAGGGGTATTCATGCCAAGGGAAAGCGTGGCTTGAATGAGAATCAGCGCCGGTCTCTCTACAGGTCAGACGCTGGCACCAGCAGAAGACTCAAGGCATTCTGCACGTTGTGTGAATCTCCTGAGGACGATCTCCAGGGGCTTTATCACAGTTCTTTGTCTCGCACAGTGGAAGGAAGTCAGGGGAGTTACTTGCGTCGCAAAAGTACATATGAGAAGTTGTGCTTCAGACAGGCCTTAGCTTTTCCTGTTTTTCTTTTCCTGCATGGCTGTTGAGTTTGTTGGTCAGTGTCGGGAGGAAGCAAAGACACGCAAAACAGAAGAGCATAAGTAAATTTGCTTTATAAGAGGAAGAAAACGACAACGAAATTCTCTTTCGCTTCAGTTCCACTGTTGGTGAATCCTGTCCATTCCTCCAGAGGGACGCCCAGGGCTAGGATGTGAAACATAGTGGTGAGTGAATAGAAGTTTCCAACTTTTATACACACACTTCTGACTGTTGTACAGACATTTATACATTATCAACACCTGTTTTTTTGCATTAACACATCTGATATCAGTGTAAAAACAGTGTGTTCGCTTAGTGTTATCTATTTAAACCCAGGGATTTATGAAATATGAATATGCCACTCATGAATTTATCGTCTTTTTTTGTCACATTTTGCATTATTTTTACTCTATTTCAACACATTTTAAAGTCGTCCTTGCAGCACACACTGCAGGGATTGATGCCCCACAGTTGTGCTAACAGATTTGACAGACGAAGTGATGCATGGCAAGGCTTCTCCACCAAAATCATCTTGTTGTAATGCCATTGTTAAGCTACAGTTCCCTTCTGCGAGAGTAATCACGCTACCTGTCAGGAATGACATGATTTACCCTGTTTGGAAATCAGCATAATTCATTACTCCAGGTCTGAGAGCTTGTGTCGGAACAGCAAATGTCCAAATACGTGGCGAAAAACACTTGTTTGGCTTGTCCTTCAGAGTTCTCGCTGTTTGTGGCCGCACAGAGCCTGCTGAATTGTATTCCTGTGCATGGTGGAACACACGCAGCAGTTCAATGTAGAACAGATCAAAGTGTATCTGAGTATCTCAGGTTCTTCAGCATGTTAAATATTATCACTAAATGCAGCTCAAGGTGTGGGGTATATATTGATGTTGGGTGTCGTAAAAAGGGAAATTGTTTGAACACTTACTGCGAATGCTTGGACCTCTGTGTGAGAGATTAACTGCTCGGGTTACAAAATGAATTACTCCTTGTCCCTTGAGAGATGAACATTGTCCCTGCTGGAAAACACTACCTCTTTTCTGTCTTCTTTGTCTCATGAAAAAGCCATGTGATCCATATCCAGACAACTAGACATCAATCACAGGTCCCTGCCTCTTGCACAGCCGTGTCTAACCTAACTATATCAGCTGTAATTACACATTACCGTAATTGTGAAGTACTGCACTGAGAATCAAGTACACCATACACTGATGGCCTGTGTCCTAGAGGACTGGAGTACTGGTGGTGGGCGGTTTCTATTTACCACAGTCACACTCTTCTGTCACCCACAGGCCTGTTGAGATAAGAAGGAGCATGGCACATGCATTTAGATTACACCGTCATCTGTTTGTATGCAATCAGGGCCTCTGAGATGGTGGACAAGTGCCGTACCCCTGAGAGCGCATGTGGGGATGAGGAGCCATGTGTGCACAACCCTTGATGCCACTTGTGATTCTTGAAGCAGTGAGGTGATGATGAAAGGCTGGTAATTGCTGCTGATTAAGATATTAGAAAAAGCATTCACCCATGCATAATGAAATTATATGCGTCATCAAAATCAGAGCAAACATACTTCAATTAGTTCAATTGATAAAGTCCTTCCATCAAGACGGGATCACTCGAAAAAAAGTGAGCCGAATTGGATTCGTTCACTCGCCATTCATTATGAGGGGATGTTTGTTGCATGTCATTGTGGTAAACAACACCATGTCTGCCTGAATGAATGATGGTTACAGCGCGGCGCAGTGTTTTAATCTTCACACATGGTTTGTCATTCTCAGTGTGCACTGTTTAGCCATCAGCCAGTAAGTCTCCAACTGCATACTCTACACACACTACGGCAGAATAATACAGGATTGCATAATATTGGTTCTATTTTCTTCTTATGAAACCCAAACTGCACTAAACCAGCAGGCCTATGGGGAACTGAGCATGCCAGCATTGAACAATAGACTGTCAGCCATTCTTTTGAAGCTTAATCCAGCACAAATCCCACACCAAAAAACATTAGTCTCAGTAGCAAGCATATGTGCCATATAATATTGAACAAGGAAAACAATAGGAACAGCATCAAAAACAAGTGGGGAAACAGGAGCACACCGGTGGACCTCTGGAGTGAGCCACAGCTGGCTTTTACCTAAATCTACTGATGTGTACTCGTGTTACAACATTGATAACTACAAACCAAGTACTTCAAATACATTTGCTGCAAGAACTGATCAAATGCTCATTTTGCTTTAACACGGACCTATCTCAAGTAATTTATTCTCTCTTTTTAATCAAGTAAAATGCGTTAATCAGCCCTTATCAGAATAGTCCGACTGAGCTTTTGAGAACAAATGCGATGAAATTAGTATTTCAAAACAAATGGAGACAAAATGATACAAGCACCTCTCTAATAATATTCATACGAGTAATTTACAACTTGAGTCAGGACTGATAGAGAATCAAATATCACAATATTTTTGACCAAATACCTCAATATCGATTTTTGCAATTTGAACAGCAACTTTTTTGTTTGCCATTTTATGTCGGTGAAGATTCTCAGTCATCCAGGTCATGGTAATCGTAAGTGCTAATATCGTACTCAGCTGGAGTTGCTTGCGTTTCTTGAAGACGTTTCACCTCTCATCCAAGAAGCTTCTTCAGTTCTAAATGACTGGTACGAAGTTGCAGGCTATAAACCCTGTGTGGGTGGGAACCCTTGCAGAGTCGTAGGGGTGGATTGCCATGGATAGGGGAGCATTGTTACCTTAACAACTCTGAAACTAAGAGCTCACGTGACCCCTACGACCCTGCAAGGGTTCCCACCCACACAGGGTTTATAGCCTGCAACTTTGTACCAGTCATTTAGAACTGAAGAAGCTTCTTGGATGAGAGGCGAAACGTCTTCAAGAAATGCAAGCAAGTCCAGTTGCCTATGATATAGCACTTACACTTGCCATTTTATATTTTCTACCACATACCTCAAGCTGGGGAGTTGTTTAAAATAGAGCTTCTTAAAAAAATGTATATTAAATAGTCAGTGGTCAGAAAAAAAAAACTGTTTTGATAACTGATTTGTAGTTTTAAGTATTTTAAAGACAAAACAACAGTTGCATTCCATAGGTTGCGCCTCTCAACGGTGATCATTTAGGCCCTGATCACAAATAAAGTATTTAACCAGCTTAGCTTTTTGTAATTGTTTTTAATGAGAATTAAGCTTTTTGCTCGCAGTCTTTGCGCTGCAACACGCAGGCATTTTTGCAAGAGTGCTCTGAGCCCCTGGAGTTGAAAAAAACTTCAGATCTGAACAGAAAAGCACCCCACGTCATCTCTTCTTTTGTCATCTTTTTTTCCCATAGTCCAGTTGGATGATTTGAGAGGCGGGCCTTCTGCGGTGGTCACAACATCAAGTTAACAGTGGCTCGCAATGGAGGAGACACTGGTGGTAGCAGGTGCTGGATACCCAGAGCTATACGGCCCGACAATAGACCGCAGGTTGTCAAACTGCCCCCTAGTAATCCTAAAATATGCCTGGAAGCAGCCATCATGGAGGGGAAGCTCCTGGACCAACTGGTGGTACTCCCCGTGATCCACCTTCCACCAGATCTCTGTTTCCCTGTGCCCAACAAGTTAGTGTAAGGACATGATTAGGTAGTTGCCTGGCAACAATAAAAAGGTGCAACAAGCTTTTTTTGAATTATTTTTTATTTTTAGTGGCATTCAATTAAATAAAAAAAGGCAGTGTGGTGCGTTTCTGTGTGGTCGGGGCCTAATGCTTTTATTAGTTTTATATTCTTGAGTTTTGGACTGCTGGTTGGACAAAACATGATTTGATGATGTCACCTTGGAGCACTTTTTGACTGTTTTCTTGCACCTGTTAAACCGCATAATGAATCGAGAAAGTAATAGGCGGATTAGTCAGTGATGAAAATAATTATTAGTTGCAGCTCTAGTTAAAACATGCATCATCTCACTGCAGATGTTTCTTGCCTTATCTGTACAGTTTGAAGCAATGTCTCTACGCTTCTACATTGCTACAATAGCAATTCTTAAAAAAAAATATGACACGAGTTTGAGTTGTAATAAACTTTTAATTATTATTATCACAATATGTGTGTAACGTGTGTGTGAAGATTGAATGTATCCCCAACTGTGTGAGCTATGGCTGCTTCTTTGCTCACAGTGATGTATTTGCTCTGAAGTATCATATTGATAATGTGGTAACTTGTGTATCTGTGGTTAGGATGTGTAACAAAATCACTCAGCAGACTTTTGACCTGAACCTACTAGAGTTTCATGACATGCATTTCATTTAGTAACTGTCTCCCCAGACCAAGACCTGTGGATGACTCTGTGTACATCTCAGTGCTTATCTATGCACTACACTCTCCCTGGTGAACAGTAAAGTGGCAGGTATCGCAGGCTGTCAGGGAGCTGGAGACAGAGAGTGCAAAATAGAGAGCTGACCTCTTCACTCCTTTTTTCAATGCCTTGCTGATGATGTTACTCTCGCCAGCTTGGCAGTTGTAGTGTGGGACGGGCGCGGAGAAGTTTGGGGAGTTTAAACTGGAAGCTTTGAATGCCTCTGTCACTGCTAAAGGTGGCGTAAATGAGAAAATGTAACCTTTATGCACCGATACGTCTCCCTGAGAGTCGTGGACCCTGAGATAAAAGGCTCATGGCAACACACTGACAACTCCTGTAATGTCATATTCTGTCCAATCAAATTTGGTATGTACATTAGTTGCACAAAGTCAAAGAGCCTGGTTGAGGTTCAGAATACTTAAACCTGCTGTCAGTGATCAGGGACAGTACTGTAAGTTTTCAAGGGAGGGATGTTTTAGACGAGCTAAACATCCAGATATCATTTCCACTATTTTATTTACACTTAGCCACATATGTGCATCTCCACCAGATGAACTCTGTTTTGCATTTATGTTGGTTTTATTGCACTCAATGCAAATATTTTTAGGCTTCTGCCCCCCAAGAGGCAACAGATAGGATTTGTTTTTTTTTTAGCTTGGCGCCACCTAGCGTCAGCAGTGTTGCTCGCACTGTCGCAAAGACCAAATTGAGCGTGGGGATCAGAGCTAATCAATAAAATATAGGCTGTAGAGCCACCAGTATACCTCTATGTATATGTAGAATGAGAAGGTGTGTGGACACTCTACTAAATAAATGAGCAAAGAGACAGAGCAACAATTATCAGATTTATCTGAAGAAAAAAACAAATAGTAAAGCAAATAATTATACCAGAATGCACACAGCTCACAGTAAATCACTGTCCGAGCGCTGCCGTAGAATGGAGCACGGAGCTCCCTCCATCTCTTGAATGCCTGACTGAGGTTTACTCTTGTTTTTCCTCTAATTTTATCACTCTCCTTTTTGTGCATCCTCACCTCCTCAGACAGAGGAGCTCATTTTCTTTTGGGATGCTGTTTTTCACTTGTCTCCAAACTTCGTCCATCTGCCATTGTGCTCCTGACTCAACTATCTCATGCCCAACTCCTCATGAGGACCAGCTCCAGTCCCTGATTGGCTGACCGACCAGTTTGGCAATACATGACGCATTTCCTGCTGTAAAGCAGATTTTTTCCACGACAATCCGTCCCCAGTGGCAGAAGCTTATTTCAAAGATTGCAAAGTGACTAAGTAACCTATGTAAACGCTGATAGTCTGATTTTACTGTGGCCACTTCCCTGTGCAACCCACATTATTTTCATAATGATATTTATAGGCAAAATGCTGTCTGTTGCTTCTCTAACTAATCTGTGGTGGCTATGTTTAGATATTGTAGAAGGCAAGATTAGCATTTAACATTAACAAAACTGGTCATTGAAGGTAATCCAGGGTATTGCAGAACTATCCAGTATCAGCCATCTTGTATGGCAATAAGAATGGTCCAATCCTGCAGTGAAAATGAGTACTCGTTTTTTTTAAATCTCACTAAAACTAAATGAAAACTCTTTTTTTGGAAAGAAATACAGTTTACCGGACAGCAATGCATTTACAAGTATAGTTAGACTCAGTAATAAAAGCTGACTGAAATTCCATCCCACAATGATGATGTTGATCACCTGCTGCCATCCTCCTCCATCTGCAGCATCTTTGTTGCGTCCCAGAGCACCTGCAGAATCCCCACCCTGTTGCATCCCTCCAATTCTGTTCTCTTTGACAAACGCACAGTGATCTTTTCACACATTGGCCAAAATGCTAATTTGAAACCTAAACCAAATGAGACATGTTTAGAATCTTAACCTAATAGGACAGGTCCTCCCTATGCTAATGCAGACAAGCCTGAAAAAGGTCCCTTCCCCAGGCATCCTTTGTACCTGCTGCCATCTGGAGTAGACATTTGAGAGTGTGGGCATGTCAGCACAGGTCAGGTCTGCCCTAATTAGTATTTCATCATAATTACACAGCGACTGCAGACTGACAACTCTATTTAAATTGGTGTAATGCTGCCGGTTGATAGTGACCATCATAGTGGGAGATATAATTTAATGCTGGTAACAGCTCATTCCCTTATGTTAAAGATAGTTTGAAAAGACAGGGAAATAGAGTGTGGGAGGTGCAAATGGAAAATAATGTGAAAAATGAATAAATTAGAAGAAACATGAAGAAAGAAAGAGAAGGCGGGTTGATGTTTTTGCCATTTATATCACTGACAGTATGTCATCAGATACTCACACCTACAATTTTTGTTTACCTTTTGACAGTGGGTGATACACATAAAAGCTCTGTGGATGATGAACGCCCTTAAAAAAAAAATAAAGTGCAGAGAAACAGAAATATAGCTTACTATGGCAATACAATACAAGCTTGAAAAGTGTCTGGAGATTGCCAGAATAAACAAGAGGAGGTGTTCCTAGTAGGGGCTGGGCCATCAGAATTCCCTATGGCATAAAATCTTCTGTTGATTTAGCAGAAAAACACACCTAATAGGGCTTGTTTATGGCACTCTTAACATTTTAGAGTAAAGACACACTCTTGTGCAGTTCTTCTGAAGAACAGTGTCGACTGATTTGCATAGGAACTAACATAAGTGGCTTACCCATGGATATACTGACTGTCCTCTGCAATTTAAAAATCTGCAAAGCAGTGCCAAAGTAGACAATTGTAAATTAAGACAGAATATTTGACAATGAATGAGGTAATTATTATTGCAACAGTCCCTCTAATTTTGGTGACCAGAGTTAAAGCACAATCCTGGCGGAGTGTGGCACAATCTGGAAAAAGGGGCTGGAGCAGGATGAATACATTATTAGTGGGAGGAATATATTATCAGCAGATGAAGTTTGGGCAGGCTTTCACAGTGTCTAATCACATTAACTCCTCTTATCCTCTTCAAAAGCAGCAGACAGTTTCCTAATAAGAAAGGAGCAGAGTCCAAATCAGCTTCTGGGAGAAAGGTGTTCCATAGTTCAGGAGGTGAAAAGACATGAAAGACAAATATACACAAACCCAGATATGAAGTTACAGCCCTCTCTATGTGTTGCCACAGGCATCATATACAAATTCAAACACAGCCCTTTTGTTTTTTCTCCCATTTTTTGCAGATTTATGTGAAATATCTAAGACTTTTTTTCTACACGCAAAAGACTCTTAAGTTTTGGTCCCAAGTTTGTTAAAATCCGTGTTAGTGAGCACTTCTCTTTTTACGAGATAATCCATCCACCTGACAGTTGTGGCATATCAACGTGAATGTTCATTCTATGTCCAACTGCCCTCACAACCGCAAACCACATGTAATGACACCGGCTCAGGAGGAATTTCTACACAAACCATCAGAAACTGTCTCAAGGAAGCTCATCTGCATGCTCATTGTCCTCACTATGGTCTTGACCAAAATAATTTGGTAATTATAACCAAACTGAGTGGGCAACTGCTCACCGTCGATGGTGTCAGGCACTTTGGAGAGGTGTTGTCTTCACAGATAAGTCTTGGTTTACACTGAACCAAGCAACAGATGGCGTGTATGGTGTCCTGTAAAGGAAAGGTTTGCTAATGCCAGCGTTGTGAATAGAGTAGCCCATGTTGGCGGTGGGGTGATGATAAGAGCACTTAACTGATAGCAGTCTGAATACACAGAGAAAACCTGAGGATATCCTGAGAGCCATCGTCATGCCAGTCATCCTCCGCTATGACATCACGTTGTACCATGATCATTCCTGGCCCCGTGTTGCAAGGTCCTGTACACAATCCCTTCAAGCTGAGAACATCCCAGTTGTTGCATGGTCTGCATACAAACCAGACATGTCACCCATTGAGCATGTTTGTGATGCTCTGGATCAGACAGCATGATCCAGTCCCTGCCAATATCAAGCAACTTCACACAGCCATTGAAGGGGAGTGGGCTGACATACCATAGGCCACAGTCAACAACCTTCACAAGTGTGAAGGAGATGTGTCGCACTACGTGAGGCAAATGGTGGTCATATAAGATACTGACCTGATACTGATCCTTTGCAAAATCTTTGACCAAAACGTTCATTTCTGTAGTGTTAGTCATGTGAAATCCTAATAAATGTCTTTTTTTTTCTTCTGCATTTTATTTTATATTAATAATAAATGGGAGCAAAAGGTGTTTAAATTTTTGTTCAGTGTATGTTCATATATGTATATTAAGGAAGTTGTGATTTTTTATATTATTGTCATATTATTTTTAAAATGGGGATAAAGGTAGAGATTATAGTGGTCTGAATTTTGTGTGGTTTGTTATTTTCTTTGTTTTGTTTTCATGGTTTAAAACTTCTAAGTATACAATAACAACCTAAGGGGCAGCGTTTTTTGTGCCCTCAGTTTCATTGTTTTCAATGTAGACGTGTGGCAAGCGTGCTTAAACCCCAGAGTGATGCTGTCATGGTGCTCACGTAGTCCAGAGTGCCTGTTTTTCAGGGCGCGACAGTTGCACTCCACGATAAACCTAGTTAAACTGTTGGAACTTAGCAGCGTGCACCACATGTCAAGTCACAAGGATAAGTAAATATGGAAAAGTTGATCATTGTGATGCAGGGCTGCAGAGCTTTTCATCTGTTTTCATCCGTCTTCCAGGTGGTTGAAGATGCGGCGTGTGTGTGGCCCTTCAAAGGACAATTTTTTTTCCTTTTTTCATTTGTTTGTAAAAAAATGTATTTGGAAAAGTGAGAAAAATAATTATGAACATAAGGCACTGGATTAAAATTCCCTTTAAACAAATACAGATTTCTTGATTTTAAGACATAAAACCCCTGTTTCGTACATGTCTTTCAGTATAATTCATAAATCATAATATTGGATTTATGCAGTACCGTGCATTTGTGCAATATCTTGAATCCATTTGTGGATTTTTTTAATATTCAAAAACAGCTTTTTAGAGCTTTATACCTTTATCACATTGCATGCATGTGCCGTTATGGTAGGGTGGAAAATGAAGATTACCAAACCAAAACCAACCCCTCAGTATACAAGCCATAGTGATTATATTTTATCACTGCTCAGTGAGATAACAAATGAACCGAAGCCTAATTGGACCAAGCGGTGGCATGCCACTGCAGTATTTACAAAACCTCTGGCAGCCTCTCATCTCCTGGCTTTTGGCACAGCTACAGTGGAGGATTGCAGCCCCGCTCTTTCATCTGCAATGTTAAATATGGCCATATATGTTTAGTTGTAATTAATGTGCCTCATTGTGAATTTGTCCTTAAATTGCAAAATAGGTATCCCTTACCGCAGCAAATCAGCACCCTCATAAAAACACTGTATGTCTTGTCCTCCAAAGGAAAGCACACACAGGCAGTTTTCTCAGAGTAAACGATAGGTGTGCAGGCATTACAATAACTTTACATTTTGATCATAATGCTGTTGACTTAGTAATAACTTGTGCATTTAATAAATGCTGTGATGTGTGTTATATTGATCCAGGGGCTGAATGTCACACACACCGCCAGTTTGTCTTGTATGAGGGTCAGACTGCCAGCCAACAGCCACCTGTAAGTACTGTAAGATATTGTAATGAGGCTTAGAAAGTCATTCATTTCTCTGCAGAGGACTGCTAACAGCTTGAAACATATGGAGGGAAAATCGCAAACCAGTGTTGCTGGCAATTCAGCAGTGATTATTAAGGAACACCTGTTTGGCTGGCTGGCAAGGCGACTCAGGGTCCTGCTGAATAGCAGCAGGCTAATGAAGGTCTTCTCAGCTTAATTGTTTGGGCTATAAATAGTGACGGATAGAGGGATAGAGTGCGGCGCCACTCTCATCCATTTTTTTTTTTTTTTTTTTGCCGTACATACAGTGAATGCGCTATTAGAGGATTGTTGTTGTGGGTTGTGAATAGGGCGGAGGAGGCGATTGTGTAATTGCCAACATTAGCAATTACAAAAGAGTCATTAACAGTAAACTGCGATATTAAACTTTGGTGAAAGGATACATACACAAAGTGAGGGTTGCCTTTTTAAGTAGAAGGCAGAGCAATAATCTCTAAAAGACATCTTAATTGTAAGGTATGTTAAAGTGCTATTATAACAAATACAATTACATTTGATTATAATGGTGAACAGCGGCTTCTAGATTGCAGCGAAGGTCCAGTAAAGGTCTTCCTCATTAGCAATTCAAATCATGGCCAGTGCGATTTCTTCTTGCACTGGCCCTACACAGTCCCTGGCCCTCGCATTGCCTTTGCTCTGACAGAACCTAATTTTAGGGAAAATTAAATGCAGAACACATCACTAATTGCAACATTACCCACAACTGTATCTCCAAAATGACTCTTTGACAGAAGAACTCGATGAGAATAAAGCAGGATCATCTGATTTTCAGTTAAATAGCGTTTGAAGCATTGCCACTGCAGTGTGCGCCCTGCTGTTCGGGGGTCACCTTCATTGATGTTGTTCAAATGAGTTTGGCTGCCAGTGTTTTCCAGGTCAACCCTTTCGAGAGAGAAGTGGGGGGGGCGATAACTCTCACAAGCCTTAAAGTTTTACAGCAAGCATGAAAAGAATTACATCATTGAAATGTTGTTTTGAGGAGCCAAACAGAGAGAACAATGAGGCTAAAATTGCTTTTGTTTCATGAGCTCTGAACATTGAAATGTTCTTGGGTGAAAAGCGCCTTTTCTCAGAAACAAAAATAACTTTGAAAATAACTGTTTTCCGTTGGGATCAAATAGTCCACAATTAGACATCCTCATTGTAAATCCCTTATCCTTTGTTTTAAAACATATTTCACACATACAGTAGAGTACACTGACTAAAGGTAAGGAATATTAGGTGATAAAAACACTGACACGGAGCCACCAATCCGAGGTTTTTTTTGGGAGTAGTCGACGTGAGAGCTGAAAGAGAGAAAATCCATAAGACTCAACTCAAGCAGAAAATACAAAAAAGGGATTGTGCCATGTGAGTCCATCAGGGCCAGAGCAGCAAGAGCAAACTAATGTCACCTTGCCTGTGCTTGAGCTCAGGAGTGAGGCAACCAGCATGGCCCTCCGTCTCAGGAACAAGCATGATTATTATAATATATGCAGGGTCTGCATTTGGATTGAGGCCAATTGCCCACTGATTCACCAGGAACCTCCACCGGTGTCATGCATTACTGCACTACAGATGAATACGTAACCACTCTGCTAATCATGGTCATCGTCTGCAGATCACAGATCCTGTATTCATTTACTAGGAACCAGAGCTTTTACTTAATGAAGTCTGCACTCAGCCCATCCTGTTTTGTAACATTCAGATCATTATTAAATGAATGAGTAGATCATATGTATTGTATCAGTAGTGCATGCAACTCAACACCAACTGTGTTGAAAGTGTCAAACTATATGGGATGACACTGAAACCACCAAATGACAAACAATGCAACCCAATAACAAAGCTCCCAATGATCGAGCATTTTTCAATCAAGTAGGTAGATTCAAAGTCTCCGCTGCTCTCGGTCTGCGTTTGGTTCTAAAATGAAAGTGTATGGCGTATTTAAGCAACAGGAATAGATTGAACCATACACCATGCCTTACTGACGTGAGCAGTGACACCCGACCGCGAGAACTAATTCCAAATTGCTTGTTAAAAAAACACAATGCAGATTGTGGATTCTCTGCTGGATACCTATTTAGGCCAAGCCGGCTGTCTCATCAATCGCCTGAAGCAACTGAGTGAATTTGTGTGAACAATGCTGTAATCCTGGTTGGATTTCCTTTTTTTTTTTTTTTTAATCTTTCATAGTTTTTCTTTACAGTCTCTGCTTCTATGGTGGAAGTAGCACTACACATGTCAGGACTGATTAATTAAGACTAATTTCTATAACTCCTAATGGAAACCAAGTGGAATTACAGACACTGAGTGTATAAGTCAACTTTAGAAAGACTTTGTTTGGGGGATTTTTGGTTTGTGTAATTTTCTTTCTCAAGCCGAAAAGCATTTATGTCGCAGCTCAACTAGAGGAATATTAGTTGGCTTTCCAATGCCCAGTTTGCAGTTGCTGTTCATGTTTGTTGTATTAAAAGTTCATTTGAATACTACCCTTAAAATATGTCTTTTTGGGGGGGATGCTGATGGATTAGCTCCACAGTAACCTTTGTTTAACCTTTTCTTCTCTCCCTCCAAATTCCCTGTCAAAGCGAAGGTTTCTGGCATCATTTTGCTTTGCCCATTTGAAGTATTATGATTAGGGTGTGATTAATCAGACTTTTTAATTGTAGGTTTAGAATTCCATGATTTTGCAATTCAAAACAGTTTTGAAGTCCATATTAACAAGGAAAAGCAAGTCTTACCCAATAGTTTTGTTTGGGAATCAAATGAATGCAAAAACCCTTTTACTTTATGATCATGATTTTTATATACATGCGTATATATTTTTTTAATCGGTGCTGCATTGCTGCAACAGTGTGGTCAAAGAGACAAGATAGCAGCATGCAATTAATCCTCTGAGACCACATACTGTAGACCCTGTAGACCAGTGGATCCCCTTCCAGTCTGAAGGGACCACAAGTGACTCGCAAATGAGTCAAGTTTGAAAAAAACAACAACACAGTTTATCTGTAAGTAGTACTTTTAGGGGAGATAGTATGCCATCAGTGTATGCCACATAGAAGTGGTATACATCATCTGAAAGCAGAAAACCTAAAGATAAATTTTAGATGCAGCTCAGCACTGTAGGTCAAGATTTTGTAGTCATAGACCTGTAATAAACATTGTATGCAAACAAAGTGCGTAGTATGTGCCCAAAACTGTATGGAGTAGTAGTAGCATAAAGTGGACACGTCTGTAAAGGGAGACTCGTGGGTACCCACAGAACCTGCTTTGATTCTGACATTTTGACGTGAGAGGTCAAGGGACCACTGTGAAAATAGCCATGCTGTTTTTACCTCACCAAAATTCTGCTTAACTTTGGACCACTATTTAGCCCTTTCTGAGAAGCTAGCACTTTAGCACTAACATGATTGGTACCACTGGATTCTGTAGGTCTTCTAGTTTCACATAGTACCAGTATTTATACTCTAACTTTAAACTAATAGCCATCTATAACCTCTGAAAGACAGGCGGTGGTGAAAATAGCAGCATGTGATTAACGCCATTAGAAAAAAACTTAATGCATTGCGTTCAGGCGTTAATTGCATCACTATTAACAGCCCTAATTATGATGCTTAATAGCACCCCCTAATACCCCATTTCCTCTCAGGTCACAGTTGAGGTTTTGGAACTCAACATGTTAAGATTTCGGAAATTGAATCAACTACTTATACACTAAAACAAAATCAAGGAGCGATCGAATGAAAATGAAATAAAGACTCTTTTGCTCCTGTCACTATTATAGCTACTAAAATATGAAACGCAGACACACGCACAAACACAGAGTGAAGAACATGACTAAAGGATGCAGCGCCTTCTAATGCTGTTTTGTGTCGGACCTGACCCTGAACATTCTCCTACAATCTTTTTCTCAGGCTTTTGGTATTGTATTATGCATGCGTTTTAAACATGCAGGGCTGTGTGAAGCCAGTCTGCATTCCCTTTGATGTTCCCCTCTCTTTTCCTGTCTCCCGATGCAAGTGTATTATTATCCTGTAGGTACAGATACCAGGCATACATATGCTTAACTGTGTAAATATGTTATGTATATACTGTTGAACAATCACTGGCCAGAACAGTGATAGAAAATGAATAGCAACTTCAATAAAATGACCAAAAACACAAAATAATTGAGTCAAAATTCAGTCAGTTGTATCTGAAAAGGTCGATGCCTTTCGGAAATCTAATGTTTGTTTCCAAGCTAGTAAGTGCTTTAAGTCAATGCATAATGTTCTTTCGCTGTTTCCTCACCCCATAGAAATATGACAAAAATCTGAAACCAATTCATTTTTAAGATGCACCTAATAGAGAGAGAAATATGGTGACAGAAGCAGGCAGGTAGCTCTCTGTCCTTAGTCGTCTTGCTCCTTCTGTCTGTGATGGTGTGTGCGTGTGTGAGCATTTGCTGTTGCCATGTTAAGGAGATTCTGGCAGGCAGTGGGAGTCGGACTCCGATTTAAAAATGGCCTCTGCCTTCTCTTCAAGCCCCCCTGTCAAATGCAAGAGTTTGCAAAAGTATCACGAAGAATAGGAAGCTAAATATTTCCGGCTTCTGTGTGGGAGAGAACAAATACATGGAAAATTGCAAAGCGTGCCACAGGGTATATTCTGTCACCCATGGAGGAGTATGTGATGTGAAGCAAAATGCCTCGGGGAGCTCAAAACACCTTATTCAAAACAAAGGCGTCCAAATAACTTGGAGCACGAATGTCACAAATTCTGCCACCACTGGGGCCTCCTGATGCTGACACAGTAATTAGATCACATTTGTCTGTTTATTATTGTTATTCTTATTATTTAATGTTTCAAATTTCAATTGGAAGACACTTTTAGCTGTGGATGCCATAAATTTTACAGTGCAAATGAAATATTAAGGCCTTCAGCAGAAAATATTTATACTGTTATATATATTACTGTTGCATGGTTCATGAATGGAATCAGGGTGTCTACAGGTATCAGATGGATCTGTTTAAGACACCTTTTAACCAAATTTAAGACAGATTTTTGGATAAATTATGTAGGAAGTGATATGTAGGAATATGGTTATTAGAGTGAGTTAAGTCAATCTACATTTTTTAAAATATTTTTTTACACTAGAAATGTAATATGGACTTTTACATAGAGCAGCTTCTCTCATTTTCACAAAAAGAAAATTTAAAAAAATGGATAAATTAAATGCTTATAGTCGTTAAGACCTCACAAATTCAAATGTAAGGCTATTTAATGACTTTTAAGGCCTTATTGTTGTTAAAATTAAGAGATTTTTTTTGAAAACTGAGATCAGATGGTAAAACTTGCGATATGACGATATATATCGTGTGACGGGAAAAAAACGTCTATCGTTTGATGTTTTGTTCTATCGTTTATATCGTTGTGACGCAAATTACACTTCTTGCGGCAATATTTTTCGTCATTTGGACGTTTTATTGATCTGATTCACCA
Source organism: Epinephelus awoara (assembly GCA_035609425.1). Lineage (NCBI taxonomy): Eukaryota > Metazoa > Chordata > Actinopteri > Perciformes > Serranidae > Epinephelus > Epinephelus awoara. Next base: position 24,911,675 of record CM069298.1, on the reverse strand, counting down.
GCTTTCTCGCTACCAGCGCTCCCTCTCTTCACTCACTCTCTAGCTTGCTCGACCACAGCTGCTCGCTTTCTCTCTGTCTTTTCCTCTCTTCTTCTTTAAAATGAGTTGGTTGCCCGGGTGAGTGACAACTTTTTATTCATTGGATTAAAATGTGCTATATCGGGATGGGTATCATTATCGGGATATGAAATGACTGATATCGGGATATGAGCTTTTGGTCATATCAGCCCTAGTAAAACTATGTAAGTGGTACAGATCAATTGTGAACCAAGATTCTGTTACTGTATTGCCTTTTTCTCTCCTAAAATGTTTTCGGGGGCATATTTTTGGTTACTGTTTATCTGTAATTTTAGATTGTTTATTGGCCATATGTATACATGTATACAGTATGTGTCATATAGTAAAATTTGTATGTGATATTCATGTGTGTAGTAAAGCAGGATGAGGCAAAGGCTTTGGATTACAGATGGCGATATAAAAGAAACAAGCTTGCATCCTCTGAAATTAACCCCTTTTTTCAGAAAAGTGATGTACAGTATATGCACATTTCTTTGTGTGTGCATTACCTCCTGCATCTTGTGACTCATTTCTCTTCATATATGTGTCACTCTGTTTGCATACACGTGTGTTGAAGGAGAGAAACAAACATGCAGAGGGGGGAAGAACGGTACATAGCTGCTAAAGCCTTGACTAATGAAGCTTTAATCTGCACCCATTTCCACACTGAATTTGCAGCCAGACCCACTCCAGGGAATCCAAGGGGTTTCACTCCTCAGCCAAAGACGGCCTTCTTGCATCATCGCAAACACACAAACTGAATGTAAAAATAGAAACACCTAATTTGTTTTTAATAGTTTTTTAGTTAGTTTGTTTAAGCTAGCTCTTTGGTTGCTAATGTCTTACAAATTGCAAAGACGGCTCATTAGATGTATTGGGATCAATTGCATGCAATGGCCTGTATACACACTTTAGTGATGTGATTTTTAGATGACGTGCAATAGAACTAGAAATACATGTACTGCATACATAGAGAGGTACAAATCTATCATCACCTTAAGATGTTGATTGATTTGGTTGACACATGCCATCTATGTGCCACAGGACTTGAAAATATCTGCTAGTCTATTAATCTGTTTGTTTATTTAAAATAGTTCTTGCAAATCAGTTGATTAAGTGCCATCAAAACCATGATTTCAACCACGTATACATTTTAAGCAACCACCCTATACTGTTGTAAAAACAGCAGTAAGTGTAGAGCGGGAAAAGCATCAAGCGCTCCACTGAATTCATTATCTCTGTTGTTGTAAAATGCAAACAACCTCATTCAAGCCATTAATTAAAGCAGCTAAAGGTTGTTGGAGCGCTGAACTGACAGCACCTTTATTGATTCGAAAAGGTTTCAAAGATCTGCTCCATCTATAAGGGCGGACTAATGCAGTGTTTATTTACACTTACCATCACCCACATTCTTTCACCTCTTGTACCTCCTCCTCCATCCTTCTTGGAAGTTATGAATGATCTGACAAACAGGAGAGTAAATCAACATCGTGTAGGTGTTGTTGGGATCGTCCGCTTCGTGTTGTCCCTGTACCTGTGCGATTGTCTTTAGTACTCCAGACAGAGCAAGAGTGATTGTGACATCCCTGCTGTCTGCAGGACAGACCTCAAGGCCAAGTGATGAAGGGTTGCTTAAAGTTTGGCTGGCAAGCTTTCTCTCCACCTGTGATACCAAGCCTATTTTACTCCAGTTGAGATGGAACTATATGACTTTGTGACCTGTACCTATTTTTCACCTAATCCTCTGACACCCCAAATAGAGTAATGTGTGGATGAAACACTCTGTCGCCCAATTCTGCCTCCTCGTCTGTTCCTCCCTGTGAGCACGGCGGCAGCCACGTCAGTGTAGACTAAACTAAGGCTGGCAGCTGCTGTTGTGATAGTGACCCAGGTACAGAGCAATGACAGAGGTTTGGTGATGCCTCATGAATAAACCATCTGAAGATTACGGTGAAAAAAAAAGCAAACGCTACAACCTGGCTAAACTGGTTTACCCTACAACTAAGCTGCTGAAAAAATAATTTGGAAGGCAGTTTCAAGACTCAGCAACACAGCGTAAAGTGCCCACAGTTTTCTTCTCACAGGAAACAGGGCCAAACATTGCTTTAACTGTCACAGAGGCGCGGCCATGGGCACCGCTCTGCACTGCGTGGAATTTTGGCGAGCACCATGGACAGTTCCCTCAGTGCTGATGGCCTCATTCAAGACCTTGGAGAGCTCCACAACCAAAGCAAAAGACAAAGTACTTCTCTAAAGCAGTGATCCCCAACTGATTTCTCCTTTAGTTCAAGGTCCACACAGTACAAAGTATCCAGCGTCATACTTGCATTTGGCCATGTCATTAAGCTAGTTTGCTGTCTCTGTCATGTAGCTGTCCATCAGTGACTCTCTACAGCAGGAAACAGCACTTCAAATTAAAACCTATGTGCTGAAAATTCACTGTACTTCAAATAAAGTGTGTTTTTTACAACCTTGAGATATAAGTGAGTCACCTGTGGTGCATTCAGAATGGACCCAGGACCCACTTTTGGACCAGGACCCACCAGTTGGGAACCATTGTTCAAAAGTTTGGCAGAGACTCTGGATTTTTACTAATCTTTTATATTACATCTGCCTGACCAGAACCTGATTATGCTCACACGGTACAATTGACCAGCGGACCAAATGTTTTGTGCAGTGGAAGTCCCAGTAAAGTTTATTCAAACAAGACAGTCATGTCCTTAACGTTTACAAAAATGGAGAAAAGCAGCGTTACTTTGCGCAAACCTAAAATGAACAAATAGAAAGAAGAAAAAGAAGATAAACCTTTGTCAGCATAAAAGCTTTAATACATAGTAAACTAGACCGAATCGCAATATTTGTTGACAGTAACTTCCCTAGCATCATGGATATAAAATGAAATAGTGCTGAGCAAAATGCTGCCTTAATCAGTTAGCTTTTAGCAACATAAATAAAAGGCCCACTCATAAAAAAAAACTGGTTTAAGTGTATGCTATATTAAGAATATTTGGTAACACTTTACTTGAAGGTATCTACATAAGGGTGACATGACACTGTCATAACTATGTCATGACACGGTCATAAATCTGTCATGAACATTATGTACATTTCATAAACGTTGAGTTTAGTTGACATTGTTTGGGTTGTCTTTGTCATGACAAGTTGACATTAAATTTGATTGGGATGTCCTTATAATGACAACTTGACATGAACCAGGAAGACATTACCAGAAGATGTCTTGATGTTAATGTCAAGTTGTCATTATAAGGATATACATTTAATGTGAACTTGTCACAACAAAGGCAAATTCTGGTAATGTCACTTTGATTAATGTCACGTTGTCATAAACAAGACAACCCAAACAATGTCAACTTGTCATTACAAAAAACAAATGACACTTAATGACAGCAGTCATAAATGTTTATGACAAGTTCATGGCAGTGTCATGTCATAGTTATGACAGTGTCATGTCACCCTTATGTAGATACCTTCAAGTAAAGTGTTACCGAATATTTTCACCTCTTTGCTCTCAGACAGCATTTCTAACAGGGAAATTGAAGCCATTATCTCAAAACCAGCAGACTCCATTTACAAAAACAGCCATTTTAGTTTGCAAGACATGGAAGTTGTTGGTCTGCCTAAGGTAAAGTGGTGAAAATATTCAAAACATAATGTACTCATAAACTTAAACTGATTTCATCGGTGGCTAAAATACATTTTGCTGCGAGCCTCGTCTACAGCAATACAGTACTCAGTACGAAGCTAGCAAAGCAACACAATACACAAGTAAGCACAGCAGAAATGTCAGCAGGTTAAACAAGTTGTTTGTCTTGTTAATCTTTAAAACTTTCTGTTATGGCTGACATCTGCGGCTTCCACATATCTCCGCAGTTGAAATCAATTGCCAGTTGTTTACACAGAAGTGATTGTTGTTGGTAGTGTGACTTCGTGGTGATTAGTTTATATTAGTTTGTTTATGTAGTAATCTATTCTCCTTGCATTTATTACATTGCTATGGTTACTAAGTCTGTGCATTGTGGCTTTCTAAACTGGTGGAAAAAATGAACTCTAGTAACTTCACATAAAGAGGTATGGTGCTGTTAGTTTGACAGTGTCCTATCTGGTGGCCCTAATTGTTCAATTGTTTTACGGTACAGCTGTGTGTTGTGTTAGTGTCATTACAGTGAGTGCGGGCATTTCACTTTGCTCTCTCAAACCAGTGCAGCCTGTGAGAAAGTCTTTTGAAATTAAAATAATGGGTACACACTATAACGACATCTCTATGGCTGCAGGCAGAACACTAACAGGGCAACCTTTAATTCAGCTACTGTGGCTGTATGGATGTTGGCCTACGGCTATTTTCACAGCCCATATTGGTCAGTCTACCCTCATTGGCTGAACCTGTGTGAATGTTGATGGTTACGACTGTAAATGCATTTGAGAATCTCTCTAGAAGTAGGGTTACAACCTGTAACTTTTATTAATAGCTGATTTATAGATTTTATTAAATGCTGTTTCACAAGCATGACTGTAGGAGATATTTACAACAGAAGCATCAGTCAAGGAATGGTCAGTGGTTTTCATTCATTCTCCTGGATACCCCGTCCCCATGGCAATATCTATATGACACTGAGCCAGGATCGGCTGCCTGCCTCTTTTCTAAAACCTCACCGAGCAGTATAGGCTCCTACATGTTTCTCCTCGCTCACTCAGTATGTGCCTGCTATCTGCTCCGTTCATTATTTTGTACATGGCTCATGCAGTATGGAATTGGCCAGTTTTTGGTACCCAGCTCACATGAAACTCACGTGGCCCAGAAGCTTCTGAATTTTGAATGAAAACAAAATAGGGCCCTCACTGGCAAATGAATGGCATACATTTTGAATTCAACTCTGGCAAGCTGAAGTCCATGCTCATTAGAGCTGTCACTTCTCCAAAAACTGTTTTAAAGCAAAACTACAAGGCGCATAACCTAAGTCAGGAGATGTAACAGGGGTATTCAAAGTGCATGGCTGTGTCCTCCAGATTTCATTCATACTTGCGTGCAATTATCAGTTTATTTTAACTAATTGTCACAAAACAAACACTCTGTGTTCCAACTGAAATTCCAAAAACCTCTTCCCTTTGCTCTCATTGAAGGAAAAAAAAATAGTGGTAATGGAATAATGAGATTGTTTCTATTTTCCATCTTAGGGACACACTATATCTGTTGTTTTTTTATGCTAAGACAGGAGTATGGCTGTGAGCCCAGAGCCTACCTGTATGTGGGTCACCATATTCTCTCTTGACTCTTGTGGCCCTAGTTTCATACAAGCCAGACATAAGGCGTGGCTGTAAAAATTCGCTTTCCTGATGCGAAGAGATGTTTTTTCTTAACCCGCACACATAAAGTATTTCAGCTATTTTCCATTTGCCAAACCGGCATGGGATTTGTGATGTATGTGCCATCCACTGCACACCAGCTCAGGCAAGGTCAGCAGTGAATGCATACATGTTTTTCTTCTCCTCTTCAGCTGTCAGAGAGGCATCTACATTCAGAATAACCCAACTCTCCATTTTATATGTGCAATGCTTGTGTATGTTCAAGCTTCAAGCAATAAAAAAGCAACCACAAAACCATATGTGTTTGAACAGATTCTTAATCTTACCTTTCATAATATTTCCAAAAGACTTCAGATAGTCACATGTGATGTATCAAGAGACCCATGTTGTAAATGAATATGTGTTTAGGTGAGATTTCACTTCCTTTTATTTCTGCTCCTTCCCAGTTTCCCTGTGATCTTCTGTAATTGGCTAGGGCCTGGGTCTTCAACAGGGGGTCAGTGACCCCTAGGGGGTCCTCAAAGTTACTATAAGGGGGCCACCAAATGACCTCTAAATAATCTAATTAACTAATAAAGTTTTAATATGTGAAATGTGTCTGAAAACCCACATTAACATGAATCTAACATATTATTAGCCAAGATAAATCAGCCTATTCATAAAACTTATTAGTTAACAGTACACAACATTTTTGATAGGCTGACTGTAACCCAGGAATCTCAGTAACTTTTTGAAAAATTATGTTTTCACAGAAAGCACAAGGGCTAGGCAAGTTGTCCGTCATGGTCTGACACATACCCCGTATTACATAAACATTTATCATTGGCCCAACCCAGGACATGTCAGCTGGGAATCTGTCTGCACAGGAGCTGGACCAGAAGCATCTACAAGGGCAAAAAAGAATTACAAGATATTGTGCCACCCGGTTATTAACATATAATGGATATATACAGTAACTACAAACACAAAAAGTTCACTGGTCTATTTTCTATTTATTTGTTGTGCTGCATTCCATCTTTTCCATCCATCTTTTCGCATGTCACTCATCCACATATAGTTGGTGACAAAATGTGTCATATTTGGGTGCTCACGAAAAGAGGCATGAGAAAAACTCAGCACACATTAATCCCACCAAAAGGCACTGGCATTTCTTGTTGGTCCCATCTGCAGGTTCCATCACTGCAGTAAAGGTGTGTGATATTTCTGAGCTCCTATGAAGCAGCTGGTTTCTGGAACAATGCGGCCTCAACAGATCTGTGTCCTCTGACTGTCCAGCCTTTTTCAATGAGATCCAGAGAAGTGCCTTTGGAAGATGGCTATGATTCCACACTGCTGTCTGATACATTGCTCTCAGAACATGTTGCTCGAAGGCATCTTCATTCTGGGGGAGTCTTGCTGCTGATGCATCGGTTGTGGATGCCAAAATATACCTCAGCTCATCAAGGCTAGTGCAAATACTGGCCATTCTCTTTTGTCCACACAGATGGAGGGCATATTTTATAGCCATAGGTAATGCTTCTTCCAAGCTGTCAGATGATCCAACGTTTGACATTTCTTGTAATTCAGCGAGGTGGATCCTCAGCTTTCTGAAAGCTGTTGTCTTTCCTTCCACCTACAAGCTACTTGTGGTGTCAAAGCCGGTGAGGGCGTGGCATACATGTAGACAATTACAGAATTGAGCTCCAAGTTTGTGTGAAATAGCACAGATTGAGACAAATCTGTCCCTTGGGCCATGTCCAGAGTGCCTGTAGAGAGTAGACGATGCAAACACCCCTTTGTTTGCACATAACAGACAAGCAAAACAAGTACTTCTGTGTCACCACATTTGATGATAAGATAAGGATGACTGTTCAATTTGTATTGCACGTAACTCAAAATTTACTTAAGTCAAAGCATCGGCATCAAAATATACTTGAAGTATCCAAAGTAAAATAAAAGCCGCAACAGTGATAAACGGGCCCTCACACCTTGGCGCCTGTTGGGGATGCTGGCAGGATGCCATCTGACGTGGCTTTTCATTTATGTGACAGTCAGACTTAGCTCGCAGGAGTGAGATGGTATATCCCTCTAGAGAGTGGGTGCTGAAATGACCACTATGTGGCGTCAAAGAACACACTTATTATACGATGTGTGGCTGTAAATCAATCATAGACAACACCATGTAAATTCAATGTAAATCAAAACATAATTGTCTGAAAAGTCTTACTTCCTGTTGCCAGTAGGTGGCGCAGTCACCATGACACCAAATTTGCATGTTGATGCCTTCAGGCCTGGAGCCTTATAACACAAGTGAAATATGGGTCAGATTGGACAAGGTACATGAAGGTACAACTTCCTGTTTCATGGCGAATAAGGTGGCAACGACATTCAAGGTAATATCACGATCTTCACAAGTGTGCATCGTCAAGGTTTTGTGACTCAGCAGTGGATCTGGTCAGCCCTCTGGGAGTAGCATCTTAAAGTATAAAACATATCATTTCCTGTTGCCAGTAGGTGGCGCTATGACTGTAACTCAATTCAGGCACATAGATGTCATGAGGACTGGACTCTCGTCATGCATGAGAAATAGATTGGGCAATGTATGCTGAAGTTATAACAACTTCCTGCTTTAAGGCAAAACATGCAAAATGGCCGCCACGCCAATGGCGTTTGACGGAAAGTCACAATTTTCACCAGACAGCATCACCAAGGTCATGAGGGCCTTTTTAAGGCACTTTTGGGGGTGGATCTGGTCAGCCTGCTAGGAGATAAAAAGTTGGTTTGTTAAAATACAACCCCGGGAAATGGCCAAACATGCACAAGAAATGTATTTATTTGGTAAAAACAAAAATCATAATGAAAAGAATTCCTTGCATGTCAGTAGGGCCTTTGCGACTGCCTGCGGCCTGTGCCTGGGCCCTGATGACTCATTTTACAGAATGTCTCATTTCATAATTCCTGCTTATTATATTCATGTGTTTGTAGTACTGTGTTTCCTCATTGCATCAATATTTTCACATTTTATTTTTTCACACATGTAGAGGAAACCCCTGCCTACGGTGACACCAAATTCGGGGTCAATCAGAGCTTGCATTATGAAATGACACCAGTTCAGGTGTATTATCTCCCATTCTGCCTGGTTTTATTTTGCAGTTCTTTTAACAGGGTGTGTCACATTGTCTGTCAGTTTAACCACTTTTGCAGTAAAATGCTTTTATACAAGAATCCATTTCATATGTGGGAGACCTAAGAGAAGAGGAACAAAAACACTGTTGTGCTTTGTTCTGACCCTGGTAGGGGTAACTAAAGCACTTTAAAGGGTCTTCCCTATAGCCCAGGAACCATTTTCACGCCTGGAATAGACTGACATGAGCAGTGGACCAGCGGGTGATGTTTGGGGAATGCAGCAGCAATATCCAGCCGGTCGAAATGTCAGCAACAGGCAGCAACACAATACTCCCACATATCGGTGCTAGTCCCAGCGGGCAATGTAATAGGGCTGCGACATTTAAAAAACAATACCAGAGAATATTGTGCAACCAAGATGTGCTGGTTAGATCCGACATGTAACTGCGGTCGCACTTGTTCCCTTTGCCACGCAAAAAAATGCTGCAATATGATGGCACTTTAATTATTGCTGTTATGAACGAGTTCTCAATTAAAGACAGACACATTTCTGCCTGGTTTGTGTGTTTTGCATAGGGACTAAGAGTTTTTGTTCTCCTGTCTGCCTGTAATGAGACACACAAAAGCGCCATCAAGAGTGAAGAATGCTCATATGACAGTGATGAATGGCTTGTTTTAAAGCATGAATAGCTCTTGACTCCACAGAATACTGGTGTGCCCATATAAGGGGCTTGATCATGTGGCATGTAATTGCTTTGGTGAGAGACAGACATAATTGCAGCTAATTATTTTCAGAATATTGATGAAAACAAGTGTTTCCTGAACAGAGCGAAGTACCTTTAAACTGGTTGGAAAAGAACTACTCAGCCACCCTGTGCGTTCATGAGAACGTGTGTTTGGACACACAACTGAGCACGTGCACGTGTGTAATTTAGTCAGGAATATTAGACAGGCAAGAGAGCAACCATACATGAATAGAACCTGGAGTCACCATTAGTGACTTTGCTCTCCCTGCCAACGTTATTGATGGCAGACAGAATGTCTCCAAGGCTTCACGCTTCCATGTGTGACAGAATTTGAGAGAGACGGCGTTGTCTGTGAGAAAATATTTCCGTGTTTATCAGTCGGCACAGCTAGCCACAATAAAAGGCATTCTGATACATACTGTACGTAAAGGGCGTGCAGCAATGCCTCCCTCGCCCCTGTTTGCTTCCCCCTGCACTCTCCCCTGTTGTCCCTTTTGACAGAGGGGCTTGACAGATAGATCACAAAGATGCACAATCATTGCATGGTAGGGACTGGGATGGAGTGCACCCATTATTCTAAAGCAAAGCTGTCTGGCGGGGCAAGGCCTGTGCGCCACATGGTGCCGTGATAGATGGGGACCATTAATCAAGGCAGGACAGGGCCCTGAGATTGATGTGCAGAAATTCAAATGCTCAAGCAGCATTTGGAAGATTAAGGCTGTGTGGGCAAGGTTAGGAGGCTACCTTTCTGCTGCGGAGAAACAGGTGTGGTGGTGGAGCCGCTGCCCAGTGGTGACATAAGATGGGCCTATAGGGGATGCTTTGCCCTGTTACTGCGCTGCTTTCAATGTCCTTTTCCCATAAGGCTCTCCCGTGCTTCATATTGAATCAAACATCCTACATTTGTCATTGTCTCAGTAACTTTCTGTCCTTGGTGAAGTCTTCACATGAGCTGGTGGGATTCCTTGTGATACCGAGCACTGAAATTAACGCGAGGGAATACAAATGTGTTCTTTTCCACAAGTGTAAATACATAAATCTCCTCTACAGCTTGTGCATGAAAGGCAAGCAGGTAATGATGTAAAACAAAGTCCCTGTCATAGCAGGAAATAGAGGAGGTTTATGCTTTTGAAAGATCAAAGAGCAGCCACTTTAAACATATTCCAAATGGCTTTGTTGAATATTTGATTGTGATTTAGTAGGAGCTTTTATGAGCTTTCAAATGCACCAAAAAAAAAGTAACTACCACTTTCAAATTAACAGACTAATCATTATTACCCCTCATTGCTTCTCATCTTGCTTTGCACAGTTGCAGTACTTCCCTTGCAATTCTGCTCTGCCAACAAAGCATACTGTTCTAAATAGGCGACGAAAATGGATAATGACTACAGTGAACTTACCAGAAATAGTCATTTTGCACCCAGATTTGCTTGGATCCATTTGTATCTTAGTAGCAACTACATTAGTGATAGCGACCTTATCTTGCTAAATTAACAGTTGTATTCGGTCATTATTCAAACATAAGCAGTGGCAAAGAAGTTGCACACAGCAACAAAAATGTGCTTACAAAAAAGTGTGTCAGAGCTCTCTGTGCTTAATAGAGACCTCATGAGTGATCACAGCTCTCTTCAGGCCATGCAGTCATACCACTTATGTTTAAGTGCATCTGGCAGTTGTACTGTATTTTGGCATAGTCTTTGCATCAATAAATGGTGGATTTTATTCTGATAACCACAGTCAGATGGCATGAATAAGTCTGGTGAGTATAACATTAACTTGATGGCACGCAGATGGGAAGAGAATAGGCCAAATGGCCAAAAAGTTTAAAAACTGCAAATGGTACAAAAATACAGTCATAATCATTACAAAAGTCACACAGTGTTGGGTATCAATTGGCATCACAGGACGGGATGAACAGAATGGGAGTATAAAATGAGGATAAAACCAAGACATTTTAGGGGTCAAAGCCATTTCAAAGTGAAACTAAGCAAAGGAAAACTCATGTTTAAAGAGCCTTTATCGTCACTTTAAAGTCAATGAGTAAGCAAGCAAGTGTTCTCCCGGCTTCTTCCGAGTATGTGGAGGCAAAACCCACAACGGCACCATTGCCATGAGAAATTTTGTGAGCAGTATTATGAAGGAGGTAAATACATAAAGGCCTCAAAGATAAAAAATGAATCACTTCATAATTAGATGAGAGAGCAAAGCGAGAGAGGGCAGAGCAATTCACTCAGCAAAGTGTAATAGTGAATGAACGCTTTGAGCTGTAAGAAAACTCATCTATTGTGTCTTCATTAAATGCAGTGTCCTGAGGTCCAAAAGCACTAGAGAAAGCCAAGGGCATTGAAAACATGGATAGTTTTTTGGGTTTTTTTGTTGCTGTTAAAGAAAATAACTGAAAAGAGGTGTTTCTTTGTGTTGCGGAAATTAATTATTTAGCACAGATTATTTGATATTTGTATTAATAACTAAGTAAAGCTTTGTTTCCATGGTTATATTTCTTTCTTGTCTAAGAGAGTTTGGTAACGCTTTCTATGAAGAACACATCTATAATGCATTGTGAAGGCATTTTTAGTAAATTATAATGCATTTATCATGCTCTATGACTGCACTCATAAACATGCATATATGCTTCCTGATGCACTTTAACAATCATAAAACACTATGCGACTCATAATGAATCATAAGCATCTTTTGGATGTTCTTGACTAGTTATCAACTAGAGGTTGACTGATGGGGCTATAATGCATTGTGAATACCTAGACTCACCTCTACACACTTCAACAATCAACTGTAAGGACTCATATTATGGTTATAATAGTCCATGCAGAGTCATAAGTTATAATTTTTTTGTGTGTGACGTACATATCGTTGCATCTATAATAATGTTTCGTTGTTGGTGTAATACATTATTCTATATTAAAAAATATTCCATGATGCATCATAAGTGATTAATACAAGTGCAATACAAGTATGCTGTATGCTAAAGCTAACCACTTTAGAGGCTATTTGCGAGCTAACAGTAGTTACTGGTATGTTTGCTATTAGCCTACGAGCTAACTATAGGTTTCAGCTAAAGATTATAGCTTTAAAAATCATATCAAATAACTATTTATATGAGTGCAGCTAAAAATCCTAAAGGGATAGTGCACTCAAAAATGAAAATTCAGCCATTATCTACTCACCCATATGCCCAGGGAGGCTCAGGTGAAGTCCTCACATCACTTGCGGAGATCCAAGGGGAGAGTGGGTAGCAACACAACTCCACCTAATGCAGGCTGATGGCGCCCCAGATTAAAATGTCCAAAAAAAACCCCACATAATTGAAACCACAAAATATCTCCATACTGCTCCCTCGGCATATGGGCGAGTAGATAATGGCTGAATTTTAATTTTTGGGTGCACTATCCCTTAAGCTGAAATGTACAGTATGGTTTGCTTGTAGACTAATAGCAAACATTCAAGTAGCTAACTTTAATTTATAAGTAGGCTAGTTAGGATGGGGATGGTGGTTAGCTAGATAGCAATAGCATTAGCATACTCCTTGTGGATTTCAAAGGCTGCAACCATTTCTGACCCATTTTTCCCTTTTTGAAGCTAACAATGTTTATTCTAGACATTAATCACTTATGATTTATTACAGATTTTTTTTTTTCATAAATACAGGAAAATGTATTACATTTTCTTAGTACCAACAATGAAACCTTGAAACCAATGACGCATGCATTAGTAGATGCATCAATATGTACTTCACTTTACTTAACACATGCAATGCTAACTTATGATACTGGACAGACTTTTATAACATATCATGAGTCCTTACTAGTTTTGATTGCTCTAGTGTGTAGGTGAGTTTAGGTATTCATAATGCATCATAAGCTCCACCAGTCAACCTCTAGTTTATAACTAGTCAAGAGAAGCCATGAGACACTTATAATTCATTATAAGTAACATCTATGATGTTTCATGACTGTTGATATAGAGCATCAGGATACATTGTGTGTGTTTATGAGTGTATCATAGAGCATTATAAATGCATTACAATTATAACTGACCTCAATACGTGTTATAAATGTGGTCTTAATAGAAAGTGCTACCCAGAATTTTTTGCATTTCCTCGGATCAGAACTTCAGTAGCAAATGCATAACTTATTCTGCTATGAAAGATAAATGCTTCTTACCCACTTAAATCTGAATGTAAGTCAGTGTCACTTAGTTGTTCCTACACAAACAAAAAGCAAGACACAACATACTGGCCCGATTACCATGAAATTTATTATGGCTATTCAAGTTCCCCAGAGGGTAATTTGAAAGGTGTTGACCTTTTGATCTAATGCCACAGTCAGGTCAAAATTCCCTCTTGGCCAACCCTTTGGATCCTAATGAGATACATGGCAAAGTAATGAATGGATGTCAATGGAATTTGCTGTGGTTGACAATTCTATTTATAAAGCCAAAGCAGGAGTAGTCTATTCTGTTCTGTATTCAAATAATGGATTTAGCAGCCTGTAGTGAGGCTACAGACTCTTGTTCCCTTAATAACATGACCCCCAGTAGCTTTGCACCCCCTCGAATCTCTGAATCATTGTTCATTTATTGAGATGGGCAGCAGTGCCCATCAGTCGTGTTGCATTTCCTTTTAAATGACATTACATTTGTTAAAATTGCTGCTGTTACATTTGAAGGCTCACTGGTCACATTACTTGACGGTTCAGTTCCTACACCTTTTTAAAATACAAAATAAAAAATGAAAGGTTCAGCTCAACGACAAAATGCCCCATAAATGTTATGTCTGCTAACACACAGCCCCGTGTGTTTGAGTGCTCCGCATGTCGGCGTGTTGCAGAACTGGTTAGACAGCTTTCTGTGCTTTTTCTTCAGGCACAGTGAGTCATGCTGAAAAATACCTACAGCATTTTGTATTACTGCAGATATAGTACTCCAAAGTTTAGTTGTTTTTTATGTCAGTTCGGTCCACTGCACTATTTTTAGTGCTCCATTATATAAGAAGTGAGGTGTTGCTGTAGGATTATGTCCTTATGACATGGACATGTTTGTCAGAATCCATCTGTGGAGCAATTTGACAACCACTTTTTCCTGAATATTCAGGACAAAGGAAGTAGACACAAGCAGCATAAAAGGCTTGTGAAACAAAATGATAACTGTGATGGAGTAAAACAAGCCTCCCTCCATTTTGTTCACCTTTTCTTTTCTAGGACATGAGAAACAAACTACAATTTTAATTCATGACCTGAAAATGTCTATAAGACTGTTTGGATCAAACTAGTAATTCAGTCATATCAGGGTGCCATCAAGGTTGAAGGAGGTCCTTAGAGTAAACAGTGAGTGCATAAAGTATAATGGAAGGAAGAGATGAGGATGTAGTGGATCATTACCAGTGTTTTGAATCAAGAAAATGTACAAGTGTTAGAAAGTGCTGCACGTCACAAAGATTCATTATGTCACCTATAAAGTGCTCAGCAAACTGGAGAAAGAAAAGTCTCTTATCATTTATGGCAATTCTGTATTTTTCACTGTGACCTGCACTCATCAAACTTTATTTCATTCTGTGAGTGCCAGCCTCGGTCATATTTAAAGTGTGACATCTCATTTTCTCTGCTGCTATCTAACATCATGCATCATCTGACAAATCAGCAAAGATGGCCGTGACCATGCTTTTGCCCTGTTAATTTTCTGCTGTCAACTGTGTTATTAACATGTTGGTAACTCACAAAAGACAAACGTGGACACGACAAAGTGGGCACCGAGTGTGTTCAATGACTTAGTGTCTCAAAAATACATGAAGTGAGCAAATGAAAGCATGCCACTGCCGGTACAAAAAAATGTGCGAAACTGACAGTGACATCAAATGGATGTGATGTTTTGGTGTTGTATGCAGCATTAATGAGTTAAAGAGCGAGCTCATGAAATGTTTTCTGAAACACCGATAGTGTGGCTAGAATTAATTGATAACAGTGGCGGAAATACTTTGTTAAAAGTCCTGCATGCAAAAGTACCAGCATCAAAATATGGTACTTAAATTATTATAATTATTACTCTGTCTCTTGACTGCATGCTGCTTATGGTCTGTCTCCTGGTCGCTACCTTTTTATACCTCACCTGAGTGCTGTGGGGGTACACGCCCATAAACATCCTGAACTCAGAAATAGGGCAGAGTCTCTACAGAAAAATACACCACCACACAATCCCAGTGGGTCATAAGTGATGATTGAGAGGGATTACTCCTGCATTATTCTTCAGGAAAATCCTGCATGGTATATCTTTAATAAACTAATGGTCCTACCAGACAAAGCAGTGCTGAAGCGGCAAGACTCCGAAGTGTATTTAATGTAGTGAGAGTATGTTTTATTATTTATAAAGATACCTTTTTTATTTATAGAAGAAATATTGTGCTTTGAAATGTAATAATGATAATGATGTTGAACATATTATACCGACAAACATGAGGTTGAAAACGTGACCTTTACGTGACATTTTGGATCAGTTTTGGTAGCATGTCAAAATGCCATGTATTTGCTTTTAATAATCTTAAACATACAGGCAAGGCATGTGACATTTTTTTTTTTTTTTAAACTTGATTTTTTTGGGGCCATTTTGCCTTTAACGGACAGGACAGGTAAGCGTGAAGGGGGGTGAGAGAGAGGGGATGACATGCAGCGAAGGACCACAGGCTGAATTCGAACCCGGGCTGCTGCGGCAACAGCCTTGTACATGGGGCGCCTGCTCTACCACTAAGCCACCGACGCCCCAAGGCATGTGACATTTACTTACTACAGTACTGTAGTAAACTGTAGTACAGTAAATGACAATTGCTTGTCTTTGTGCGATGTTTAATTTTTCTTGTAGATTTCAAAGCCTCCATGTGAACAATTTGAAAGCACCTAATGTTGGCTCCCCCAGCTGTAGCGACAACACAAAAGCAGTGGCTCTGATTGTTACATATTTCAGTTAGTGCTGTGGATCACCGCTGCATGGAGCTATCAAGAGTGCTTACTCATTTACTGCCCTGCTGGTTGCCATCTGAAATTAAAAACCTGACCCACCTTCATTTCATAAAGCTGCTCATTATAATCTTTCCTCGCTGAGAGTATGTTATTATCAAGTAATTAATTGCGGAGAGGATCTCATCCAGGGGTACGTCATGTAATGGGAATATGCTTATGACTGCTTTAGTTATGGGTAAATTATTATTGAGAGGTAGGGAAATACTGAATATGTTTGTCATTTTTAATAGAAAATAAAGTTCCAAACAGACATGCAGTGCACCCATTGGCTGATGTTTTCTGGAATAAAAGACTGGAAATCTGTGTAGCACATATTTGCATGTTGTAAAGAGAGGTGACATGGTCATTTCCAAAGCTATTATTCATGATACAATGAGAAATATCTGCACCTCTAGGAGAAAAGGCATAAATGTGTTTAATGTGCTTCAGGAGCCTTTAGTTGTGATTCTCATCTGGGCACCCAACTAAGGCAAGAAGTAATACAGTAGAGGCAATAAAGAACAAGATAACTAGGAGAGACAGCTTGTGAATATGATTCAAAACCAGACCAGGGCCATATCCAAGCAGAAAGCAGTCATCTGGCTTTGACAAAATGAAATACATCAAGAAAGCCCTGAAAAATCCAGCTTTATCATTTTTATATTGTTCCCATGACAAGAAAGACCTTCAGCAACTCTAAACCCATCCACAGAAGCATCATCCCTGGCTATCTTTCCCCCAGGGAAGACTTAAGCCATTAGAGGAGAGGGAGGGAGTGGGAAAGATACCGAGAGCCAGATAGAGGAAGAGGTTATGAAGTGAAAGCAGCCAGCACTTCTGATGAATATTTCCAAAGGGAAAGTGCAAGGAGAGGTACAAACATCCATCGCTCACAAAAACAAGCCTGAGGGGATGTGGGAAGGATAATGCTGTATTCACCACTATATTTTATTTTATTTTTTTCTGTTTTTATTCACTGATTCGACAAACTATAATCTGAAAGATGGAAATATGAATCAACCTACGTGCTCAGCTGCTGTCTCAGTGTGATTGAATCCTTATTTTTTATAGATTTTACAGGACCTGGCCATTTTTTTTTTTTTTTATTCTTTCAAGTAAAGTTTGGTCATCTATTCTTCAGCTGATGATGATTTAATGATCACCTCTGTGTTGGTGGCCACTGAAAGCAAGCTTATTCAGCTTTACTGCTATAAATGCCATTCCTCAGTATTCTGTCTTCATCCAACTCATGAATACATTGAAATATTGGAAGAATTGACAGGATACTGTGCTCAGTGATGGTTCCCCACTTGAAAAGTCTCAGTGGACCAGTGGAACATGGTGAATGGTTCAAACTCTAATGACACAAAGAGTTCAGGGTGTCTGTGATGCTCATAAAAAATGTATTAATATTTGTATAATAATTATTATTAAGAATTTTGCAGCTGCTATTTTTGTAGTGATTGTGTCTGGGAAATGGTCTTTCTGAAAAAGAATGTGGCCTCACAACCGAACAATGTTCTTGGGGACTTGTACTTAAAGAATTATGTATAACCATGGGCGTAGCGGACGTGGGGAATGCGGGTCCCGTATCTGTGCCCTCTGTCCCCCGCACATTTTACAGCCGTTACAACCGTTCATGTGGTAACGTGTTTTTACCGAGCCGTCTTTAAACGCACCATGGGTAGGCGGCGCCAGGCGGCATAGACATGCTGTCCTGTTGTGATCAATCGCACAGCCAGGATGAGACATGTGCTGCTGGGCAGTGCTGCTGTGTGTTAACTATGTTCAGCAAACCAGCCAGCAAGAGGCAGAAAACCTTGCACAGTTTCTTCCAAACAAACCTTGTTAATGTTAGCTAAATGATGACTAATTAACAGATGCCAATATATCAAGTTAAGCTATAGCTTAACAGGAATACTAATGATATTGTTACCTATGTTAAATCGCTTGCCAGCTAGTTTCATGCTAGGAATAAACCCACTCCTCCTTAATAAGAGCTTGTGCTCACTATTGCTTTGCACATATTTTTTTAATCTTTATTACCACAATAGAAAGAGCAGGGTCAGGGAGGAGACAGTGGACCAGAGGCCAGCAAGGATGATCAAGCAGGGTCTTCACAGGTGAGGAGAGATTATAACTGGCTGCACATATTTTTTTTAATATTTAATCAATCAATCAATCAATCAATCAATTTTAATTATAAAGCCCAATATCACAAATACAATTTGCCTCACAGGGCTTTACAGCATACGACATCCCTCTGTCCTTTAGACCCTCACAGCGGATAAGGAAAAACTCCCCAAAAAAACCCTTTACCGAGGGAAAAAAAATGGTAGAAACCTCAGGAAGAGCAACTGAGGAGGGATCCCTCTTCCAGGACGGACAGACGTGCAGTAGATGTCGTACAGAACAGATCAGCATAACAAATTAACAGTAATCTGTATGACACAATACAGTAGTCTGTATGACATCCTCGGTAATGACAGTAGCTTATAACAACATTCATGAAAGTAATAATACTGTCGTTATAGTTCTGGCTACTGTGGTACAATATGTTGAAGGTATATATTAGTATCAGGCAGTCTACATGTATGATAATATCATATGTCTATAATAGCAGTAGAAGTATGACTAATGATTAATGATGGCAGCAGCAGCAGCAGCAGCAGCAGCAGGCATCTGGCAGGACCACGGCAGCAGCACAACCACACACGTCACACTATCCAGGCACCGCTGCAATACGAGTTAACCTGAGAGACAGTGGAGCACAAAGGCTCCGGAGAAGAAACCGAGTTAGTGACATCCAGAATGGCCGAGTAAAATAGATACAGTAATAGGATACGAGAGAGAGAGGGAGAGAGAGAGAGCGAGAGCGAGAGAGAGAGAGAGAGAGAGAGAAGGTGCCCGGTGCATTAAAGGTGGTCCTCCGGTTGACTAGGCCTAAGTCAGCCTAACTAGGGGCTGGTACAAGGCAAGCCTGAGCCAGCCCTAACTATAAGCTTTATCAAAGAGGAAAGTCTTAAGTCTAGCCTTAAATGTGGAGACGGTGTCTGCCTCCCGGACCGTAACAGGAAGATGATTCCACAGGAGAGGAGCCTGATAGCTGAAGGCTCTGGCTCCTGATCTACTTTTGGAGACTTTAGGGACCACGAGTAACCCTGCGTTCTCAGAGCGCAGAGTTCTGGTGGGATAATATGGCACTATGAGCTCTCTAAGATATGATGGAGCTTGACCATTTAGAGCTTTATAAGTTAACAGTAGGATTTTAAATTCAATTCTGGATTTTACAGGGAGCAAGTGCAGAGAAGCTAAAACAGGAGAAATATGATCTCGTTTCTTAGTTCCTGTTAGTACACGTGCTGCTGCATTCTGAATTAGCTGAAGAGTTTTTAATGATTTACTAGAGCTACCTGATAGTAGAGAGTTACAGTAATCCAGCCTCGAGGTAACAAAAGCGTGGACCAATTTTTCTGCATCTTTTTGGGTCAAGATAGGCCTAATTTTTGCAATATTACGCAGATGAAAAAATGCAGTCCGTGAGGTTTGTTTTAAATGAGACTTGAAAGACAGATCTTGATCAAATGTTACTCCGAGGTTTCTTACGGTAGTGGTAGAGGCCAGAGCAATGCCATCGAGAGAAACTATGTCATCAGATAAAGAGTCTCTGAGTTGTTTGGGGCCAAGAACAATAACTTCAGTTTTGTTTGAATTTAACATCAGGAAATTGGTGCTCATCCAGGTTTTTATGTCTTTAAGACAATTATGAAGTTTAGTTAATTGATCCCTTTCTTCTGGCTTCATCGATAAATACAACTGTGTATCATCCGCATAACAATGGAAATTTATAGAGTGATTTCTAATGATGTTACCTAAAGGAAGCATATATAGAATAAATAGGATTGGTCCAAGCACAGAACCTTGCGGAACTCCAAAACAAACTTTAGTACGTACGGATGATTCATTATGAACGTCAACAAATAGAAAACGATCAGATAAATAAGATTTAAACCAGCTTAGTGCAGAACCTTTTAGGCCAATTAAGTGTTCCAGTCTCTGTAACAGAATTTCATGGTCAACAGTGTCAAACGCTGCACTAAGATCTAATAAAACAAGTACAGAGACGAGTCCTTTGTCTGAAGCAATCAGAAGGTCATTTGTAATTTTCACTAGAGCTGTCTCAGTGCTATGATGCACTCTAAATCCTGACTGTAATTCCTCAAATAAATTATTATCCTGGAGAAAATCACACAGCTGGTCTGCGACTACTTTCTCAAGGATCTTTGACATAAAGGTAAGATTAGATATTGGTCTATAGTTGGCTAACACCTCTGGATCCAGGGTGGGCTTTTTTAGTAGAGGTTTAATTACAACTACCTTAAAAGACTGTGGTACATAGCCTGTTAATAAGGATATATTGATCATATCTAATATATGAGTGTTAACTAAAGGTAAGACCTCCTTGAGTAGCCTAGTCGGGATGGGGTCTAAGAGACACGTTGATGATTTAGATGATGAAATCACTGCGGTCAATTCTTGAAGAGAAATTGGGGAGAAGGAATCTAAATAAATATTAGGTGTTACAGCTGTGTTTGAGGTTAGATAGGTACTATCTGAGGACAGGTCGTCATGAATTTTGCCTCTAATAGCTAGAATTTTGTCATTAAAGAAGCTCATAAAATCATTACTGCTAAGGGTTAAAGGAATACAAGGCTCAATAGAGCTTTGACTCTCAGTCAGCCTGGCTACAGTGCTGAAAAGAAACCTGGGGTTATTTTTGTTTTCTTCTATTAAAGCTGAGTAATAGTTTGCTCTGGCATTGCGGAGGCCCCTCTTATAAGTTTTGAGACTGTCTGCCCAGATTACACGAGATTCTTCCAGTTTGGTTAATCGCCAATTCCTTTCAAACTTTCGCGATATTTGCTTTAATTTACGGGTTTCAGAGTTATACCAAGGAGCGAACTTTCTTTGTTTTGTTAACTTCTTTTTAAGAGGAGCTACAGAGTCAAGTGTTGTTCGCAGCGAGCTTACGGCGCTATCAACAAATTGATCAATTCGGGAGAGGTTAAA
Source organism: Epinephelus awoara (assembly GCA_035609425.1). Classification (NCBI taxonomy): domain Eukaryota; kingdom Metazoa; phylum Chordata; class Actinopteri; order Perciformes; family Serranidae; genus Epinephelus; species Epinephelus awoara. The sequence goes on along the minus strand of CM069298.1, from coordinate 24,890,371 downwards.
ATCGGTACGGGAAACCTCTGTTACTAAAGGACTTGGGATTGAATTTAACGACGGAGTAATCATTTTCTTAAATTTTGCGACAGCACTATCTGATAAACATCTGGTATAGTAACTGTTGCTAAGTGGCGTGTAGTCGAGTAAAAAGAAATCAAAAGTAATCAAATAATGATCCGATAGCGAGGGATTCTGTGGAAAGACTGTTAGGTTATCAATTTCAATTCCATACGTCAGAACTAGATCGAGGGTATGGTTAAAACAGTGAGTGGGTTCACGTACACCCTGACTGAAGCCAATGGAGTCTAATAATGAGATAAACGCGGTAGCCAGGGAGTCATTATCAATGTCGACATGAATGTTAAAGTCGCCTACAATAATAACTTTATCTGATTTTAGAACTAAACTGGATAAAAACTCTGAGAATTCAGATATAAATTCAGAATACGGGCCAGGAGCACGGTACACAATAATAAATAAAAGTGGCTGCGAGGTTTTCCAGGTCAGATGTATTGCTACAATAAATGTTGCTTTGCACATGTATCATTATATATTATTGCAATAGATAGAAGAGGGACAGGGAGAAACCAGGCAGGTATGGTAGATGCTAGAGGGTCATTCTGTGTCTTTAGCCGCTAAGGAGAGGTGCAATTGAATGCGAGCAGATGATAAATTACTCAATAGACAACAATTTGAACAATTTGTCCCCCTCACTTCTGAAATGTGTATAACCTACTTGAGATATCAGTCGGCATTCCCTCAGTTTGGAGAAGCAGGCTGAAGTCTGACACAGAAGCTAAGCAATGCACTGCTGTGGATGGGGGTCAGCAACAAAACATATTTTAGCCATTTAAAAAAAAAATCCTACCTTAAAATATCATTATTGTTTCAAGTGTATGCTATATTAAGAGTATTTTCAGGGCTTTACCTTTCTGTCAGACAGCCCATTCTGACAGGAAAGCTGCTAATGGCTTCTGTTTCCCATCCATGCTCTCATCAAAGCCAATGGACTCCATTGAGAAAAACATTAATTTTAGCTCGCTGAATGCTGGAGCTGCTGATCTACCGCTGCTTCATCTGGTTAATTAGTTTGTGTTATCGTGTGACCTCTGTTATTCTGAACTAAATGTCAATGTCACACACACACACACACACACACACACAAAATGATTAAGGCAGCATTAGACCTGCAACTCCCATATGTTAAATCACAGTTTTTCTCAATGGAGTCTGGCTTTAAAGAGAGCAATAAAACGGCTTCATTTTCCAATTAGAAATCACTATCTGACCATAAAGTGAAGCACTGAAAATACTCTCAATTATAGTGTGCATTAAAACTGATAATGATTTTTTTTTTAAGTGCAGCATTACATCGCTTACCTTCCATGCATGCTTTTCAAACTTGAGGCATACTGAATATACTGACTATATTTGAGTACCCTATACAACCCCACTTAAAAAAAAAGGAACTATCTCTTTAAGCGCATTAATATCCATCCCTGCTGACACTGGATGTCAAAATGACATTGGAAAGATGGACTCAATGGACTAAATTTTGGTTGGAATAATTTTGCAGAAGTTGGGTTTTGATTTATATACTTTATGATTAACTGTCAGATGTTGGCATTAGATGCTTGGAAGACATTTGATTTTGTTTGGTTAACAACACAGCTCAAACCAACAAAATATCAACATCATCCGTCATCAGTATTCTACATCAATTGATGTTGGCAGTAGATGTTGTCCTGACATTTAATTTTGATAACCAGATGTCACAACCTAAATTCGACCAAATATCAATATGGAAAGATGTTGGTGGCCAGCTGGGGTCTGATGCCAGTTAACATAATATTCCTAAACGGAAAAAAATGTTTAATATTTACTTGCACCACTTGGGTGGTGGATTTAAAGGTAACCTGTGGTGTGATATTGTAATCATCATTGGTGCTATGGCGGTACTACTGGAGGTGCTGTTATGATAAACTTTTATGATAAGCATGTACCTGTTTCATAGTGGATTGTGTCTTGTAATGTACTTTCTTGGTGCATGAAAGCCATTGTATTCCACTGGTCGACAGGTGATGGCAGTAACCTGACAAGAAATGTAGAAATGCACCAGGAAAAAGACGAGGAAGGTCGAGTCTGGTAGCTGATGTTAACATGGTTGTAAACAGATTTCCAAAAACTCTGAAAATCAGCATTGCAAATGTTCAGTGAGAAAGAAAATGCATTCAACTTGTTTGTTAGACTTCAGGGATTTATGCAATAGTTGTTGGCAAGAAACAGTGAATGCAAACAACTTTTTGTTTACAAGCAGATTTTGTGGGGCCACGAGCCCACACTCGTTAAGGGGCCCAAGAAAGGAGTCCATGTTATCACATCCTACTTTCCTTAAAAATAATAAATAAATAAATAAATAAACTGATATAGATACTGATTAAAAACATATAATACTGTGATCTATTCGGCAGAAAATATTCTCGGAAAATTAATTTATAATGTAATATGCAGTAGGTTACACATCTGCTTTTTCCTGCACCTCTCTTTGGTCCCATTGTGATGTTCCGACAGTGTTGTCTGTTGCTGTTGTTGGTTAATCAACCCTTTAAATATTTTTTTTTACACTAAGTGAAAAGTGTTTTTTTACTTACTTTATAATTAATTATTTAGTTTAAATGAGTTGATTGAATATAAGTTGCAGGATGCTGTATGGTTGTTGTATATCTGTGTCCTGTTCCACTTTTAAATTAGTGCCTATGGGATTATTGTTCTAGGATAGTCAAAATGACTACCCCTAAATATATTATTGTTTGTGTGCTTGTGTTTGGGAAAATGAAAGAAAAGGAAAAATTTAGTGCGGTATATTTCTGATTTCAAAACTGTTTCACACTGTTCATTGTGAATTGAGAATTTTTCTTCCCGCATTTAGTGTGTAATCTTATTGAAGATTCAGATTTGTGGCATGCACATTGTTGCTGTTTGGCAGAGTACTGTGTAGATTGTCTCCTTGTATAGCCTCTTGTTTCCCAGTGGTGAACAGGTACTACAGTAGAGGCCAGTGGCACTGGACTGCATGTGGTGATGAATATTACACCTGCTCTCCTCAGCTTTGGTGGCTGCATATTGCAGACAAATCTCTTCTTCCTTATCTGGAAAGACTCTGGACAGGACGCACAGACTGATAGTCTCTATCACAAAAAATATTATACTGATATCATACCAGAAAAAATAGCATCCATTGAGTAGCTGTAAAATACATGTTATAGGATGAACTAATACAAGAGGTATAGGGAGTGTAAATACAACACATTAATATTTTAAAGTGATGTAAGATAGTACATATTTGAATGAATTTTCAACATGCTGTAAAACTGTATCAGATATTTTAATAGAGATATTGTAACAATATTGTACAGGGCTTGAAATGATAAACTGTGAACTTGTGTTCAGGTAAATATTACTGATTATATTATTCAGTGACTGAGGAAAGTGGTCACAAACATGTAGGCCTGTATCTGTAAATTCAAAATAAAAGTCATTGTTAGTGGTGGGCAATATGGCACTAAAATAATATCACAATAATTCAGGGTACCCCAGGGTACAATATTCCAAGTAGTCTCGCCACCAGACAATCAGAGATCTCCACCTTCTGATAGTCTGGTGACACTCCTTTCTAAAGTGTGTTTAACACACCGGAGAAAACAGCTGGCAACAAAGCAACGCCTCTTGCATTTTTTTAAAAGGACAAGCCCTCCCGAAAATGTGGGCTCCCACTTTTCTCGTCCGCAAGGAAAACACACAGAGAGATGCCGAAAGAAGACATCGACATAGACTATATTGTCTATGACAAACTTGTAAAAAAAAATTATTTAAAAAATGATTAGAAACAGAATTGCAACAAAATAAGTGATACACTTTTACATGTCAATCTAACAGTTTGCCTTCAAATATTCAAACTAAACAAAAATGATCTCTCATTTCTTTAGTCTGTAAATAACAACAGTAACTCAGAGTGAGTTTCAGATTTTGTATACAATATTAATAGTTCAACTAAATAAAATCTACCACAAATTACAAATTTAAACAGCTCCCCAATACAAAAAAATTTACCCTGTGATCGATGTTTATAAATCAATAGGCAATTTCCTTCTTTTTTAGCAAAATCCTAAATGATTGAGTTCTTTTTTTCCACCTGGACCTTTATGCTCTGCCATGTCTCCTCTAATCATCACGCTGTGACCTGTGACAGGCTTTCATGCGACAATAAATATTGCACATTCAGGATATTCAACGGCAGTATACCTCGCTGGGCAGGATGAGCAGAAACATCAGATAAGTAGCCCACATCCACATTAACACTTAAGCCTCATTGTCGTCTGCTGTGTTGTGCCAATAGAGTACACACTTCTCTCCAAACATGTAGGCGCTGCACTCTGCCACAATCACTCTCTGCTATGATGTCCGTACCATTACCAGACGCACTGGACCTCTTCTGAGGAAGACAGCCTCGGCTTTGTTCCAAAGTGGGCCTCCGTTTATCAGGCCTTACTGTGACCCTGTTGTGCTCTCTCAGCAGTATCTAGTTAGTCCAAATTTCTTCTCTTTGTTTCGCCGCTCTCTGCCCGCATCTGTAGAAAGTAAACAATGCAGTATTGCAATGAGAAATGGCAAGCTGGGAGAAAGGGAAGGGATGAGACCTCAGAGACTGTAACCCCCTTGCTCCCTCTTTCTCTCTCTCTCTATTTGTGTGTGCAAGTAAGAACAAGTGGACTGCCAAAGGGAGAGAGGTACCAAAAATTGCTTCTGTTGAATGCACTTCTACGCCTTTATTGCTTCCTGTAATTGCTTCTCTGAGAGGTAACTGGTCTTCTCGTGTCCATTTTTTTTATTTTTTTATTTTTTTTATACCGTTGAGGGATTGTACCCTGCAAACATGGAGCAAATCACACCTGAGTCATGAATCCCATTTGGAAAACAAGCCAGCGTTAAATGCATGCAACATGACTTGCTACAGAGTCTGAATCTGCACATACATCACAGTAACCTAGAAAATTTAAATATTATATACTTTTTTAGAGAGATACACAGATTTTTTTTTCCAAATCCATCACACTTAATGAGCATATCTTGGTAGTTTTCTGTGCTTAATGTGAATAATACTATAATCCTACTTTTGCAGATCCATACATCACCCTCCCCTGGTTTAATCTTGTGCTAGCATACTTAAAAATGTAAGTGCACAGCTTTGTGCTGAGAGAGAATACTCGAGCAGATCATGGTAATATGATAGACTGAGGCTAACATCTCCTGAAAGATACATAAGGTCACGAGTGTACACCCGGTTTGTATTCTCTATCAGTGTGTGTCTGCGTGCGTGCGTGCGTGTGTGCTGTGTGTTGATGGAGCAAAGCACTAACACTTCGAGGGTTAGAAGTTTAATCCCTTTTGGGAGCAACGATGCTAATGATGCATGCACTCGCTGCATGATGAATGCAATGGAACTTAAACACGGAGCGAGCGTGCAGTGGCATATGTTAAATAGCTAATTTAAGAGGAAATAGAGGTAAGCCCTCCAAGAATGGCTTCATCCATGTCTCCAGGTGTTCAATAAGAAGGTTTTGTAGAACACACTGATATCCAGGGATTAGAGATTACTGTCACTACAGTGGATTTCCTTTGGTTGGATACCAGAGAGGCAGCAGACTATGACTATATGAGGTCAGAGTAGATATGCAGAAAGAAAAAAATGGGCTGGGGATGGTGGAGCAGAATTCTGGCACCTAGTGTCTGTTTGAGAAAGCCAAAAACGTACAGCACATAAAGGTACACTCAAGCAGATGTAATAATAATACAGAATACTAAACCTCCCTTTGGAGATAGTTCTCATTTTGCACAGTGTATGTATAGTAGGCTGTTCTGAAACTGTGAAAGGTAATGACACCTCCAATTGTTGCTATGGCATATTCACTCATGTTGATTTTCACACTGTACATAATCAAAGCTTACTTGTATTACAGCAGTCTGCAAAAGATAAAGTGCTAAAAAAAACCCACCATTGAGCAAAAGAGTAATTACAACCATTGTTTTTTTTTAATCATAATTTATTTAAATCTGGAATTTGCTCCCAATCTCTGTCTTGGAGGTCTTATTTTGGTTTCAGAATTACTCCGAAATCCTAAGCATTGTCTGAAAACGTCTTGAAATGCATCCCTCACTAACAGAAGCTTCTAGTATTTGAACTCACTGTGTATCAAGACATTTGTGAGATCATGCCAAATTACTTGTGCGGCATAATTAACATAGTAATAAGTCATGGATTCACTGCCCAAAGTATCAGCTCCTCAGCATGTGAGGCTGCTTTTACATTAAAGCAGACATCAATACGCTCCCGCAACATTTTAATCTTGAGAGTAAAGGAGTAATTAAAGACAAAGGCAGACAGTGAAATAGCCTGAAGCTGATTTCATCCATATTCTTACACAGTAAACGGAGTTAGCTTTGACGTTCTGAAGTAATGTGTTTACTTATGAAATAATGCCACACCAGTGCTGAGGTCCAATCCCGCGCACATATCTTATATTAGATCAGTGGTATTTGATATATCATGTATGAATTAATAATTTTGACCTTTAATTACAGTCCTCTAAATTAACCAGCTATCAGGATTTAGGCCTCCCTGGAAGCCATCGCCTGATGCAGTTGGCATTAAATTCTGTGTGTGAACTTTCCCTGATTTGCAGCTAAATTAATAGCAAAGCAGTTTGGTGCTTATAGGGGCATTTATTCATTTATGCTATTTAGCATTATGCATTGATTAAACGCCCATAAAATATACATTACTGTACAAACTTGCACTGCTGTATCTAAATTTATTAAAGACAGAAAAAAAACACAACAGTGAAACAAATATTTCAATGTCAACAATATCTATCAAAGCACTCATGCATATTAATTCATGTTAACGCACGCTGGCTGGCATCAGTCATGCATAGGTGGTTGCCAAGTAGATGCCACAAAAGATGTATATACAAAAGTACTGGGCTTTCTGGAGGGGAGCAGAAAGGGAAGCAGTGCTAATATTTCAGTATGGAAAAAATGCATTAACAGTGCTGACACTGTATTTGTCAAGAAGCTATAAGTGGTCGAGGGTTCTTTGCCACTGCATTGTTCAATATTTCAGCACATATTGTCATGTGTTATCCCCTACTTGTAATGCATACATTGTGACTGGGTTATGAATAATCCTATTATGCAATATGCTTTAAAAGCATAATCTTTATATACATATTTTCCGTTTTTTTGTGGCGGTCTCCATAATCCCTATGACACTCATATAGCATCTCTGTGGTAAACACATTCATTTGAACAATGTGAAGCTGTGAGATGACGTGGCCATGTGACTTGGAATATGGGGAACACTTAATTGAAAATTCCCCTATTTAGCATTTAATAAAGATTTTATTAATTTACAATGTCACTGTAAGCAGATATGAATGTTTATTAATGTATTTGTCAACAACTTTAATGCCTCTTATGGGCAATCATAAGTGGGGGCGGGTGTATTAAAACATGACAACATAATAAAACACAGCTGTAATAATATGAAATATACTGCTCAGAAAATAAGGGACCACTTAATGGTCACAGTATAACACCAAGTCAGTTAAACGTCAGGGATATTATTCTGTCCATTCAGGAAGTGCAAGTGACTGTGAATCAGTTTCAGCTGCTTTGGTGCAAATGAAAGTGACAACAGGTGCAGTGGAGAGGCAAAAGCAAGACAACCCCCAAAAGGGAATGGTTTTACATGTGGTGGCCATAGACAGTTGCTCTCTAGTTCTCTAGTCTTGTGTTCTGCTAGTGTTCTTGTCTCTACTGGTAGCATGAGGTGGTACCTGCAGCCCAATCAGGGTGCACAGGTAGTCCAGCTCCTCCAGCATGGCACATCCATACTTGTGGTCGAAATAAGATTTACTGTGTCTCCCAGCACAGTCTCAAGAGCATGGAGGAGATACCAGGAGACCGGTTGTTACATGAGGAGAGCTGGACAGGGCTGTAGAAGGGCATCAACCCAGCAGCAGGACCGGTATCTGCTCCTATGTGTGAGGAGGAACAGGAGGAGCACCGCCAGAGCCCTACAAAATGACCTCCGGCAGGCTACTAGTGTGCATGTTTCTGACCAGACTGTCAGAAACAGACTTTATGAGGGTGGCATGAGGATGATGGATGATGAAGGCGTCTTGCTCCCCTGACCTAAATCCAACTGAGCACCTATGGGACGTTATGTATCAGTGCATCTGACGCCACCAAGCACTGCCACAGACTGTCCAGGAGCTCACCGATGCCCTGATCCAGGTCTGGGAGGAGACCCCCCAGGACACCATCCGGCAACTAATCATACACACTACTGAGTCACATTATGAGTTAAGGTGATAACATTCACGCAAGTTGGATCAGCCTGTGATTGTGATTTTTTTCTTTGATTTTCGGTGTGATTTTGAATCCAGTCCTCAGTGGGTTGAAGATTTTGGTTTCCACTGACTGTTATCATGTCATTTTGTTCTCAACAAATTGTACATCAGTAAGGATTTTCAGTTTGAATAATTTGTTGAGCAACATCTAATGTGTGATTTAGGTGTTCCCTTCATTTTTTGAGCAGCATATCTACCGACAAATACCATACACTGATAAAACGTTTAAAATGTTCTTATACAGTCTGTGCTTTCAACAACATTATACCATTTATTAGATGTTTACATGCTGCTCATTAATGCTAAATTATAGTGATGTTTACATAGTTTAGTGGTGTTAGCATATAAAAAAAATACAGATTGTATTGTATTTTCCTCATGTCATTTACAGATTTTCTTTCCCATAGTTAAGTGGGGTGTCAGTCAAGCCATAAACGAGTCAGGTGGTGAATATAGGGCAAACATGCTGAAACACAAAGGCAGCTTGAAAGGAATTTGTTATTCCCCATTGCATTTGTTTGAGTTCCCTGCTGTTCAGGTAACCTAGTTTTTACATTTAAATTGGATCAAGAAGTGATATATAGAGCATTTGAATACTTGTGTACTTACAGTAGCCCACCTGTACACGCTCAAATTCTCTCACTCCACACAATGCATATACTCAGCAAGCCTCTCCCATCTGCTGCACACAGACACACACACCGGCGTGAAGCAGTTACTGCATGATTTGGACGAGCGGAACGTACAACTGTACCTGAGGTAGCGTTGCGGTTTCTCATTCCAGCGGTAGCTTTGGCAGTGATGGAAAAGCTGCGTCTGTGTGTGCATGTGTGCGCATACGAAACACATGTTTATTTTTATTCGTATTTGTGTTTTTGTCGAGATAGAGCAGCCTGGAGTGGAAACTGCAGCACCCCAAATAGTTTTCAGCAGGTGGTGTTTGCACAATGAATACACCATGTCTCTGAGTTCCACTCCCTGTTTGAATGCCTGGAAGCAACAATCTCCAAACCCAAGTCCTCATCCTACATGCCTATCATTGTTGCTGTCACTCCTGTGGTTGCCTGTCACTGGCATTTTGTGCTTTAAAGCTCTTAATTTATTCATCATCTTTGCCAGGCACACTGCATTTAATTTGTGATGAAGGAACTGGAGCAGGAGACAAAATGTTCCCATATTATGGTTACGTAAAGCTGAACTTTTTTAGTGTAATGTATGTATAAAGAGGAGATGCCTCCTGGCTTTGGAGGCGTTTATCAGCACTTTTGCTGAGAAAAAAAAAAAAATGATGAAAAAAAATAGTTGTCTACTGTAAATTGCCTTGGATTTCACAAGAAAAGCACTGCAATGCTCATTATACCCACACTCTTCCTCTGTCCTTTTAATTGTTTATGAAGACCACAGTATTTTCCTAGCACTTTGCATAGAGTGTTTGAACAATATCTTGTTTTTGTTGGCAGTATTGTAAAATGATCTGGCATTACAGCAAAGAACATAATGTGAAGAAATTAACCTTTATGTAGACCCACTTACCATGACCATTTTCAGTCATGTAGTGACAGGGGTAATGTGGTTTTTGGTGCTTACAGTATTTGTTTAATGCGACTACAATGGGAGCTGATAGCCAGACTGACCATTTAAGTATGGATGCTGTCTCATAAGTCAGTCTGCTGACATCAGCCATTGGATGCAGTCACATTATTGATCCTAACAGTTGATAGATTTTATTCTGCTCTTTGTTTCAGCACTATCAATCACAGTCCAAGTGTGCGTATGTGAGTTGGCTTCAACAGCATGCAAGCGTTGCACATAATACTTGTAGATGTCAGGATTTGAGTCTGACACATTTGTTTAGCTCATTTGCTGTTACAATAATGGATATTTAATTTGAGGATAACTGCAAGCTCCCCGCATCGGCTGCTCGATTTAGACAGGAAAAATAATCAAATAACATTTTTAAGACGAGATTATGATTTGCAAGTGTGTGAGCTTTTGATATTGGGGGAAAAAAAATGTGCTCAAGTTTACACAAACCCACTCGTCTTTGTTGTTCTTCAACATGGGAGGAAAAAGGAGACCAACAGACAACTTCCTGCTAAAGCATTGCTTTTAAAAAGCGGATGTTTTTGATTTAGTTTTTCTCAGGATGACTCCAAACTGACATCTTGCCTTGAAGCATTAAATGGAGAAACATTAAAAAACCTACCTTAAAGGGATAGTGCACCCAAAAATGAAAATTCAGCCATTATCTACTCACCCCTATGGCGAGGGAGGCTCAGGTGAAGTTTTAGAGTCCTCACATCCCTTGCGGAGATCCAAGGGGAGAGTGGGTAGCAGCACAACTCCACCTAATGCAGCCTGACGGCGCCCCAGATTAAGACGTCCAAAAACACATACTTGAAACCACAAAATATCTCCGTGCTGCTCATCGGTAGTGATCCAAGTGTGCTGCAGCCCCGACATAAAAAGTTGTTTGGAAAAACGTCATTTGAACTCTGTTTTTAGTCTCATTGTAGCCAGTAGCTCTAACTGCTCTCGCGCAACGTCAGCTGGGATAGGCTCCAGCCCCACTCGATCTCCAAGAGGGTAAGTCGTTACGGAAAAGGAATGAAAAAATATATACCTGAAAGCACTGAAAGATTTTTTTAAGAAAACATTTTTAATCTAAATAACAAATGGTTTCCATCCAGCTTACTGAAATTACTGCGGTCAAAGTAGGACAACGTGATGCAGGAGGCATTCCAGGCAAATGCTGCTAACCTCATGCATAAACTTATTTTAGGCTGTTCCTGCATGTCACACTAATTGAATCTGCTCGTGGAATGTCACCTTTCCTATTCCCATAAAATTCAACCCCGCACCCTAATGCTCTCATACATTTGAAAATCCCAAAGCACTGAGGAATCTGTCTTTGATTATGCTTCTTGGTGCATCTGTGTCTCTCATATTTATTGCTCACTACCATTACAAGCTGCATCAGGAAGGCTTAAGATATTCCCACACAATCCCCAGACACCCAGCGGGGCTGATGCAGCACCTGTCGCCAGGATGAAGTGTGTGCACGTTACTTTGATGGGAGAGATGTCGGCAGTGCAGTGTAGCTCTGCATATAACCATTCAAAAGATGGCACTGCTTAGAGATCCATCCAGAAATACTGATGCTGTCTATTAGAGTCAGCACATACAGTATATATACTCAGTTTCTTGGCATCCTCTGTCAGCATGGGTATTACTGCCTCCTTTGATGATCACTTACTTTCATGAATACACACATTACCGGACACATGAAGACTGCTTAGCTATTAGATTGTTCAAGGCATAAATACATCATGACTGCAACCAATCAACTGTGTACAACCAAGGTGATTTCTAGGTTTTTGTGAGACAGTTTTATGCTCTTTGAGATGATTTCAGGGAACCTGTAGGAGTGTTGTGGTGAGAGATGCGTCTATAAATGAGCATATACATTATTTGTTTTGCAGTTTGCAGTTATCCTCTTTTTTTTTCCGTATTCATGAAATAACAATTTTTGAAATAACAAAGGAAAACAGGTTGGCAATGAACATGCTGCTGAAACCCTAGATGTATAAAGAGAACTGGATACAGCTTTGGAGGCAGGGCCGTGTTTTGCTCAGTGGAACATGAAGCTAAAAAGATTGACTTTCAGGGTATAAAGTTACCTGGATTCATTGCATCCATCGGCCCACAGAGCAAGCGCACTAACGTTTTCTTTAGCATCGTCTCCCAGCTGCTTGGTCTTGGACTCGCTCACAAGAATGACAGTAGGAAGATAACTATGGATTTGACCACTTTTAGGACATAATGATTTAAATGAGGCGATTGCTGGATACCCAGAGCTATGCGGCCTGACGCTAGACAGCTGGTTATCAAACTGCCCCTGAGTCATCCTTAAACGGTGAAGCTCCTGGACCAACAAGTGGTACTCCCGTGATCCACCCTCTATTTTAAGGTTTTATGTACCCACACAGTTTCCCTGTGTTCGACAAATCAGTTGTTGACAGCCTCTCACCCTTAACCAGAGCTAGAGCAAGTACCCTCTGCCTATCCAATTTAGAAACTAGCTACTAGTTACTCTGAAATAAATGATCCATGGGATGGTTAGGGTGAGGGGGTGATGGGGTGGTTGCCTGGCAACAACAAAAAGCGTAGCAAGCGTTTTTTACAAGTGGCATTCAATGCAATCTGCAAAACACTTTCTGTGTGATCGGGGCCTTAGACTCTATTATGTTCTTCCTTTTTGACATGGAATTCCAGGGCTACACACTGGCAACACATTTAGATGTCAGTAGTTTTGCCACAAGGAAAACAAAAGTATTAGCTAGTTAGTTAAGTTAAAAATGCAGTAAATTTGGCACCACCGTTGTAAATCAAAATGCCCATGGAGACAACAACCACTTTTAATTTCACTTTTCTAATCAGAACTGTTTAGATAATCATTTCTGTATGAAAAGCAATGTTTCCAAATTCTGCTATATAGAAAGTTGGTAATGAATATGTTTGAACTCGGCTTGGGCCCTTCTGTGTGGAGTTTGCATATTCTCCTCATGTTAGCACGGGATTTCTCTGGTTCCTCTGGCTTTGTCCCACAGTCCCAAGATATGCAGGTTAGCTTAGCTGTTTACTGTAGGTGTGAGTGGATGTCCATCTCTACTGCATGTGTAAGCCCTGCGATTGTCTGGCAACCTGTTCAGGGTTTACCCAGTCTTTGGCAATTCTGTCCAATGCCAAATTGTTTTGATGGGTTTTCTCTCGTCAATGGCCTTCAGAGAAAATTCCTTTGAGAGCAAAATCAAAAGACGGCCACAAATCATTTTCTATGATGTACACGTATTTTTGGATGACTGTATTTTTTATTAAAATGAAATTAAAATATATTTTTTTAATCCTTTCAATAGTCAGCCACAAATCCGGCACCACCAATACTGACATGCTTTCATCATTCAGTGCAGGAATAAACAGGCTCCCCAAAAACATATTGACAGTGTCTGTCACATCACTGCACATTTCAGGCCCATTTTCCACTTGATGCAGTATGTCTGCAGTTGGTAAGGGGGCAGCGGGTTAGACCCTCTCAGCTCTGTGTACTGATGTGCACTAAAAAAAGTTGACAAATGGCTTTTGATGGAGGCAGTGAATGGCAGACTATATTCCCTCGCTGCTCCCTGGAGTGGCCAAGAGAGCATAGCATTAAGTGAGAGCTGTACATCGCTGCCTACAGACTGCAGCCCTGCAAACACTGATGGTTGAAAGCTTAAGAATGAAAGAGCACCAAATCTCCCCCAGATAGCTCCCTTTTATTCACTGTAACCATAGCCACAGACTGAATAATATTTAGCCCTAGATAAGAATATTTTTCTTGCGGATTTTCAGCCTTGGGTAATTGTAATTGGTGGCTTGTTCAACTCCTTTCTCTTGCTCTCTGATTTATCATGGTGGAATATACCAGGATCTCCTCCACATGGCTTGCAATCCTCCCCGAGGTAGCTTGCGAGCAGTCAAACAAGTCCAAACATTTGCACACAAAAGTCCACTGAGAAAAGGGACAAAACAAACTGCATTCCTTTGAAATGTTTCAATAATAAGAGAGGTACATTGTTCAACATATAAAGTCTGTTGTGTTGTCCAACCAAACTCGTATCGGCAGCACAGGGGAACACTGGTACACTATGATTTCTGTATTGTATAATGTTGTATGAGGCAGTAAAGATGAAAACCTATTTTATTAATCAGTTTTGTATAACAAGCAAAGGGCTCCTACGGGACACAACATTTCCTGCCAAAGTAAGAACAGTTTTGATTATTTCATATGACAAAGTTTAGTGTTTGTACCTTTGTCTGTGCTCGTTTCACTGGTATAAAGTAGTGGGGGGAAAAAGTTGATTTCACATACTTCCAAGCACCAATCTGGATTTAGCAATATTTTAATCATCATGGAAACAGTTGTGGGCCTATTTGCTTGTATTGGCATGTTCATTTCGTTCATTCATTTTCCATAGCTTGTTGGGGGTCACGGGGGCCTGGAGCCTCTCCCAGCTGACAGTGGGCAAGAGGCAGGGTACACCCTGGACAGGTCACCAGACTATAACAGGGCTGACACATACATTTGCTCACCAATAAACCTAACCTGCATGTCTTTGTACTGTGGGAGGAAAATGGAGTACCCGGACAAAACCCACGCTGACACAGGGAGAACATGCAAACTCCCCAACCCTGGAGTTTGAACCAGGAACCCTCTTGCTGTGAGGAGACAAATCTAACCACTGCACCACCATGCCGCCTATGGACAGATAAGGACATGGCCTGAAAAAAAGCAGCTTAGTAGAATTGATTTTCATTTGACCTATTTCTGTGACTCATTGTCTGTTGGCAGCTCTTATATTCAACATCCTACATGTATGTATATCAGTCAGTTGCGTGCCTCCAATTTAGTCTTACTGTTTACTTAATAATAATAGCAACCTTATTTGTAGAGCACTTTACGAGCTGAAAGCATCAAGTGCTTTCCAAGTGCACTTAAGTGACACTAATGAAACATAAACATATACATACGCCTACACCAACATATACACTTTAACGCATACATTACTGTATGCATGCAAACATATACACATGGATGCATACACACAATAAATCTATCAACTGTTAGGAAAGGCCATTCTATAAGAGTACATTTTTAAACGAGATTTAAAGGCTTGTACAGAGTCAGACTCTAGGACAGACCCAAACTAGCAGACCTGAGGGGCCTGTTTGGATGGTATGGTGTGAGAAGCTCAGATATATAATCCAGTGCCAGATCATTGAGAGACTTGTATGTTATTAAAAGTACTTTAAAATGGATTCTAAAAGAGACTGGGAGCCAATGCAGGGAGGCCAAAATAGGTGTGATGTGTGGGGATCATTTTGTTTTGGTTAAAAGTCTAGCTGTTAAATTTTTAGGGCGATTGCTTAGGCAGGCGAACAAGGCATTGCAGTAATCAAGACGGGAGGAGCATGTATGACTTTCTCTGTGTTATTGAAGGACAGAAGTAACCTACATTTGGAGATATTCCTCAGCTGGTAAAAACACTGGACTATATTCTTTACATGTTGCTCCAGGGTAAACTTACTGTCTGGAATAACACCCAGATTTTTTACACCTGATTTCATGTTCGGAGTGATGGGGCTGATGAGAGGCCGAATTTGTTTTGAGATATGGTCATGGCCAATGATGAGAACTTATGTCTTTTCAGAGTTGGATTTGAAGTAGTTTTGGGTTATCCAGTTTTTTATGTCGTACAGGCAACTTTGAAGTGAAGCAAATTTACTGGTGTCAGAGGATTTAACAGACAGGTAGAGCTGTGTATCATCTGCGTATTTGTGTGGTAAATACATCTAATTCAAACATCATAAAGGATACTTTTATTGGCACTACAATCTGTATTACACAGAATAATGTGTAAGTATATACACTATGCTTTAATATGGAAGTATTTGAGGCTTGGCTGCAAGTGTTTTTCTTTTCCTAAAGTAACATTTTTAAATGCAATTTTCACATTTGTTACAGTTTTTGTCCGATTTTTATCGTGCGGCTAGTTTTCTAAATAGAGAACATACACTCAGTGGTTGTCTCGCCAGTCACCAAGGGGACATTTACATGTGCAAAAGCAGTGCAGCATAGTGAAACAGACTGGACCTTAAGGCTCCATTCCCCTGATGCAGCTCTGCTCCGCCCCAGAGTTCACCAACGCCAATATGTCGCTTCCTCTTAGATAAGGATTGGAGCAGAGACACAAGTGGAGGATGGCTATCAGCATGCACTTTCAATCCAGAGGTCAGAGGGAATTCAGGCTGTCATGAACGGTCCCGGTCTGGGTCGCAGAGAAATATGAGTATTTAGTGTAACTCACTCCTTTCCATCAGCTCTTCTACCTCCAGCATATTACATCTCCCTGCTGCAAAACTCAAACTGTGAGGAAAAAAAGGAGAAAGATTTAGTTAAAGGAAAGTGAAAAATGAACGAATCATTTCACTCTTGGCTCTCTTTTGGACTACTGTGCAGAACTCAGCAGATGTTTGAGTGAGCGGGGAATATACGGAGCAGTGGACACAGATTGTCCTAACCGTCCGTGGGAGAGGGATAAGCCCCAGCTGGTGGGGGGATAAAAGCACAAAGCACAAGATTTTGGAGGCACCTGTACTCAGGTGGAACATGAGACACACAAGCAATGGACACAGAGACAGTGCATTTAGCAATGTTGGCAATCCTTGATGAGAATATGGATGGATGGCGGAGAGGGGGATTATGCTGCAGGGATCGTTTCAGAAGTTTCTATGGATGTTTTCATATTTTCTTCTACCAAGAAAATTTGTCATCAGTGGAGTGTAATTTAGCTGACATAAATTCAAAATGACCACAGCAAGCATTCTCAGTGAAGGAGAAAACTTCAAGCCTTTAGCAGCCCTAGGGTGTGTGTGTGTGTGTGTTAGATATAATAATGTGTTACTTTAAGACTAAAACACTGGAAGAATTAAAACTTGACTTAACCTTTAATTTTGTGACTATGAATAATGTTAATGTTATAACGTCGAAATGAGGGATGTCATGGTTAACCGTTAGTTGGTTACGCACCAAGAATATCTTTGACAGGTTCCGAGCGCAGGTTGATTTGCATACACACACACTTCGCTAATGACTTGAGAGACACCAGCTGCCGCCAGCAGTGCCATGATGCAACTTCTGGGAAGGGACAACAACATTAAAGCCCCTGCACTGGCCAAAAACCCCATGCACAGTGTGTAGAAGAACACAGGACATTAACTAACGGTATCCCGGCTGATCCTTTCAGTGATATTTAAATAATCAATGAATTCATGCTGCTTTGTCTCATTCAAAAATGCGCGCAGTGTTTCTGTTAACCGGAGATGCACTTAATGTTTCTGCTGTGCTGGGATTGCGGCAGCAGATGAAACTTCAATCTGCGCATTAGTGATATACAATATGCTGTATGATATACCTCGCTAACCAGCTCCACAGTTTGTTGTGTGCTAGCAATAAGGACTCGGTGCGTCATAGCCCGTCTGGTCCCTGATAGGCTGGCAGATTTACAACCCAACATGAAGGAGGAAAGGTGGTGAGTGAGATGGAAAGATACTTGGGGGAAGTCTCCCCATCAGTGACTGAACATTCTCATTTGCACCGATAACCTGATCAAAATGGAAATTAAAATTGGAGTTAATGGCTGTCAAGCTATCGAAAGCAATATTAACTGAAACAAACGTCCCTAGTTTACATGTAGTAAGAAAATTAAAAAGATGGCTGACCGAGGCTGTAATGGACAAGATTAATTTAGTAAGTTATTAAAAGCTAAACAACAACTAACTTAACTTTAAATGCTAACATTAGAAAGAAAACAAAAACTTCCAAAAACCTACCCTTGCAAATGCTGTAGCAAAACAGAGGTATTCCTCTGCAACGTGTCTACCATATTAATAGTAATACAGTCAGAGTATATAATAAATTGTATCATCATGTTTCTCACGGTCAGACATGTGACTGATAGTCACAGTTATTGCATTACTGTCTTTCTCTCTGTGACATCGCTTTATTAGCTTACCAAACACCACCACTTACTGTATGCTGGCTCTTGCCACTCAAGCACTTCTTCCCAACACAACAAGAAAAAAGATTTGCCGCCTGACTTGTGGTGCCAGCTTGGGTTGGTAATACTGTGTGGAGGCAGTGGTGCTCTCACTTAGATATGTTCTATATTAGATGCATGTTGTTTTGCAGTGTGTCTTTATTCACTTGGTTTAAGTGCTCTCTTGCCAATTAAGAAAAAAATAAATATATTAATGAAGAAACATAATATGTAATTGACTGCAGGCTGGTTTGGCTCCTGAGACATGAATGTGCTGTGTGTTTTAGACAAGCACTTACTTTCACATCCAATTTTCTGTGTTTGTATGTTGTGTGTGTGTGTGTGTGTGTGTTAATGAAAGCAAGTAGCCCTACTTTATTTTTTTATTTAATTTTTTTTATGGTTTACACTCTGTACCACTTCAGAAATTACAGTATTAGGCTCTCCAAGTACCACCAAAATGACTGATGTTAAATTAGTAAAGTAGCGGAGATATACCCAATTAAACCTTTGAAACCTGAGCAAATGAAATAAATAAAAAAAGAGAAAAATTTGCTCAGGGTTTCAAGGTTTGAATACTTGTGAAATCAGCTGAAAGCAGCACAAGAGAAGTGATGTCACTCTAAGGGTTAAACTAAGGACAATTCAGATAGGAGGCAAATTTATTCTTAATCAGAAGATTATTTACTGTTGTTATTGTCGCCAGCCTCAGCCACGCTGTGCAAAAGCGTAGCACTAGAACTGGCACTTAAACTCTTCTGCAAAACTCATAGACAGCAAGGGCCAACCCCTCATTAGATGCTGTTGAAATTTCACTGCTGAAGTAGCCATTAGCACTTGCGCTCGGTTGATTGTCGTCCACTTCAGTTTCAACAGGGCTGTTCGAAATATTCTCCTCCTCATCCGCACTACTCTCTGATAGTTCCTGTTTGGAGTCATGATTTTGGTGTTGAACTGTTCATTTTACCTTGGCTTCACGTTTCAATTTAACTGGTAATTAATCATGAACAAATATACAGGAAAGGCAAAACTTATTTTATTTAATCTTTATTTTTATTTACTTATCTTATTTATTATTTATTTTATTACATTTTGGGGATGTCACGGTTTAAGAATTTTATATGAAATCTTGTGGTATTTTGATAGAATTATGTATAGCGATTCCTCCACGTACCACTAGAGGGAGCTTGCATACCACAAGCGGTACCATAGCTAGGGCGCCAGTGCTCTTAATGTTTCTGAAAATTGATTTTTTGTTTTGTTTTAATTCTCCCCCGGGTACCACTAGAGGGAGCTCACGTACCAACAGTGTTAGCACAGCATGGCAACCAGTGCTCGAACAATTCCTGAAAATCGATTTTTGTTTTTGTCATTCTTTGTGAGGGAGAATTTCACAGGAGATAACCAGCTCATTGTATGTTAATTACATGCAAAACTGTTCATTAGCACTGCATTGTTCTAATCTAGCACCACTGATTAATATTCTAGTTACGATACGATGCGATACGATGTGGTATGATATATTTTGTTGGGAAATTCATCTTTGACTCAGGAGCTGCACAAGTACTGCTGCCTTACAATAACAGTCCAGCAGAAGTGAAGCATACACCATAAAAGAATAAAAACACATACTACACATTACAGTATTGCACATAACACCAGCACGCAACAGAGCACCATCAGCAAAGCACAACAGTTAAATTCAGATAGACCTCTATGAATAATTACTATATATGTGCGTGGCACTCATCTCTATATGTTTTTACCGTAGTCAAGCTTTGTTGTCCTTGTTTTTAGCTGTATGTATATTTCTTACTACAAAGTACACTGAGAGCTACAGAAAGTCAAATTTCTTGTATGCTTATGCATATTTGGCCAATAAAGAAGATTCTGAATTAAGGACTTAATTATACTGCATGGACACCTGCTGGTTTGTTTAGATGTCATATCTGAACACCATTTTAGTGTACTTGTCAGTAGTCTAACAATTCCCAAAAAATATCAAGCTTATAAACAAAAGTATGAGTAACTGTGGCTTAGGGCTGAAGCCATCTGTGCTTTTATATATTGTCAGTGAATTCCTACAGATCTCAAACAAAGAGGCAACCACTGAAGAGATGAAAGAACCCAGGTGCCATGCAGGTGTTTCTTTGTCAATTGAAAACATAGCAGCTGCATTTTACAGTAAAGACGAAAAACCTACCTTGGTTCCCTCCTTGGTAGTAATGCCATGCAGAGAAGGCAAAAGTTCTCCGGGGATCCTGCCAGCCGAAGATAAAGGACCAGATCTGGGGATTGTCCTTGGAAGTTCTGGTCACCCTACTAGAATATTAACTCCTCATTTCCTCCTCATCAATTACAAAGAAGAAAGTGTAGCCTTCATAAATAATTCTTAACTTACTGTTGATGTAACTTCTTGCAATAAAATGTGTAAAAAAAAAAAAAAAAAAGGTTTAATTAGTTTGAATAATTTTACTGGATTTGCAGAATAGCATAAATTCAACTGTGAGAATTGTAAGAAACTAACAATGTCTCTAAGGTGTTGGACTGGGGTCAGTGAAGGTTGAAAACCTCTCATTTTGATGAATAGATAACAAAAAAAGTTCCCCATGCCTCCTCCCGGTTGTCATGAATGGTGCTCTAATATGCTGTGACATTAAGGTCACAAAGCATTACGGTGATGCCTCGAGTAGTGTCTCACTCAAGTGAGACAACTAAAGCTACACGCACCTGCTTTATGAATATGTTTATAAAATCCTCTCTCTTTGAACGTGATGTATTTCTCACTTTCTCTGGCTCAGACAGAAGTGCTGATAATGTCATTATTAATGTCAGTTTTATGCTTCCATCTTTTCCGCCCACATTCTGGACCGTCGGCTTAGCTCTTGTGTAATTACACTAATGGGGACTGACACAGGTGTAACATATCAGCATTCTTAGATGAGCCATAGCTCACTGCTCGGGATTGCCAAAGCATGTGTCATCGCAGGCTCACTCCTCTTGTCCTCTACTTTATCCCTGCCTGTATATGAAACCTTACCGATAACCATTCTATAATTATCATAATTATAATTATGCATAATCTCTGTGCCCAAAATGTGTTGATACTAAACACGCTGCACACCAGTGTTTCGTGCGTAACGCTCTTCCACAGCATGAAAAAGTGATTCTTTCTAATTATAGCTCTTTTACATTGGTTACCTTTAACATCACTCTTCTGTCTCAAACCTTTCCACCTCCGTCTTTGCTTAATTATTGAATAAAGGCAGAGCGACACTTTGAGAGTGTCAGCCTCATCAGTGCATAAGTCAAGGCAAATACAACTTTGCTGGGGACCTTAAAGGACTCTTCAGTCTCAAATGATCATTTGTATATCAGTTACTCTTCCCATGTTATGATGAATTTGAAGAAAATCTGTTTTTTTCCTCACATGCCTCAACGGTGTTCAAAGAATCCAGAAACAGAATATTTCTGATAAACGGAAGTCATAGAGGTTTGTGTTTGATAAAAGCAGAACTGTATCAAAACATGCCTTTGAAACTTTAATACAACTTGTGCACTAAGTCTCATTTATCCAGTCCTATGCTCAGTACTTTCCAAATACATGCAGTTTTGCTAAAATGTCACTATTTAAAACACCTCTGCATGACAGCACATGCATGCTGCTGTCTTTGCCTGAGACTGTTTATGCAAAAGTGTTTTCGTTAGTGAAGCTAAACTGAATAAAAAAGAAGCAACCTCCTTGTGGAACGTGGAAGTGCCGAAAAACTGCAGTTCCTCTAATGGCCACTTGCAGGCTGGCTCCATAGTGAGTCAGTCCCCATAGGCACCCATTTAAAATGCTTAACTTTACAACAGAAATAAAAATGTCTACAGCCAGGTGTTTCTGTGGCTAAGTTCCCACTTCATGACAACTGTATAGGAGATACTAACTCACCCGTAAAAATTATATTTAGACTGTAAGTTATGCATCATCATCATCAGCATTGCCCTTCCATAGGTTCACCCTCTCATCTAAATTTGGTAATTTCTAGCTCCAAAAACCAAGATGGTGACTGCCAAAATGCCAAAATTCAGGCTTTAAACAAGAGTCGGCAAAACAATGGGTGATATCACAGTGGCCAGGTTCATTATGTTTAAACAGTCTATGGCGAAATGTGAGGGTTTCGGAATTACTGAACCTATGACTAGATGAATGAGACCTAGATGATCTATGTTGTCTGAGTGTTAGTAAATGACTGTTCTCAAAGTTTTGCTGTTATCTAAATCAAAGTTCTATGATTTTAATTTATCCACAATTGTCTCAGTTTTTGGATTTTTCATTAACTGTGGAGGCATGTGAGGAAAAAGCAAACCTTTCGCCCTAAATTCAAAATAACAATGGGTGAGTAATCCATATGAATATGGTCATTTGGGGGTGAAGTATTCCTTAAAGCCTGAATCGTGCAGGCTTAGATTAGTGGCTATATTTACCCAGAATGCACAAAGTCATTTATCCCTGCCTACAAAATCACTGCACATTCAGAGGACTTAATGCCTCGTGGGATGTTTTTATTTTTATATGTTTGCAAAATGGGAAATCATTCAAGATTTTAATTAAAATACTGATCTTTAATTACAGGTATCAAAGGAATTGGCAAAGTGAGCTTGCTTCCAAAAGCTTTCACAAACAAACAACTTCATAATATATATATTTATATTTTTTTTTTTACTGGAGAAATTTCTGTAGCTGTAATTTTTCAGGATTTAAATAAGTGATACCTGTCATTTCACAGAAATGTAATATCTCTGCAAACACCTGGAAATGAAGTGACTCATCACCACAGCAAAGTCCAACATCCAACTCATGTTATGCCGAGCACGTCCTTCGTAGATGAGGCTGTATTTACAAGAATGTCCAGCTTGTGTGTTGCACTTACTACAGTGGACCTCGAGAGATTGAGACTGCGCACACACAATGCCTCGGCAAGGCACGGCACAGCGGTGAGAGCCGTGCAATGCGATGACTTTCATTTGCATCGGCATACGACTGCGGCTTTGTTTGCCACCTCCACTCTGTGAGTTGCGATAAGCGCACATAGCTAACAACAGCAGGATTAGATGTGCCTCTCCCCCACATGGATATGAGGCTTCTCACCTGTTTCTATGTTTGCTTGTTTATGCATCTTTGTCTGGGAAACATTGTAAAACAAAGAACAGAAGGCAGAGCAGAGCCATTCTCTGTTTGAAATATTTTATAAACCACAAAAAAGCTTATAGCACCAAATGTAATACCATTTGTCCTTGAGAGGCACTGCATCATACATCTTGTGTTTTATTTGAGTTGGGAAGCTTTAGTCAGTTTTCGGAAAACAGGGATAAAAACCCTCAAAATGAGATGTTTCACCCCTGCCCGTAAATGCCACTGATAAGAATTATAACTCTGTGATAACACTCTGAGTTCTTCTTTGTCCTCCATTGAGGAGGGAGAAAACCTTTCAACCTAGAGTTTCCCCCTATATCTCCAATTAAACTGGATTATTAAGTATCAGTGATAAATAACTGCCCTGATTGATTCTGGGTCACCGCAGGGGGTTGGTACTTTTTTTGGACACCCATGCTGGCAGTCCTCCAGCACTGATTGCAGAGCAGGGAACAAACAATAGGCTTATACAGTTCAGTTTCGCAGTAAGTGTTGCGAAAAGTCTCAGATGCATTGAGCATATTAACTAATCCTTTTATATACCTACATTTAGTCTAAAAAAAACAAACAATATAAGCTGAGAGAAACACAGCAGAGAGTACTCAAGTGTAAAATCAATGCAAATGTATTTATGCAGCCCATAATAAGTCATAACCCTCCTCATAGTGGTAGAAATGGATAAAATGACATTCAAATGGAGTTGCTGTACTGCAGATAAATCATATAATAACTGCGTAGGATTGGATGGCAAATTAGAAACTTGTTGCCATGGCTTTATGACAGAATGCTGCAGTGTTTGGCAAGCTACTTTTAAAATGTAATATAGTACATACCAGGCCTGGAATTTTGTCATCTTAGGGGCAAGGCCACTTGGCCTTTCGTGTTGTCAATTTTTTGAGGGCACAAGGGCCATAAGCCAGGGCAGCAAGGCCATAAAATAAAACAATGATTTTAAGTCCATGTTCATAATAAATTTAAGGACTAACGATGTATAACTATCTGTGAAATGAATAAATGAAACAAGCTCAAGTAATAATAATGAGTATAATAAGTAATAATGTGATTTATTTAATAGCACTAATAAACCCAATGTGTTTTAAACACAGAACAACCAGATTCATGTCTTTATAAGCAAACTATCTTAAATATTAGGCCTAAATATTTTTTGAGTGTACATGATAAACTGATTCACTGAACAAGACTGGCTTACAATTATTTTTGATGTGTTGTTAGATAGCTAACAAACAAACAAACTACAGCAGGGCTATTCAGTTACTATTTCAACTGGGCCGCATTTCAAAACCAGATAATGTCGACAGGCCACATTTATAGCAGCGAGCAACCGATCCACTTTTTTGCATCCATATATATATTTATATACACAGGCGTGGCCCTCCTCAACATGATGCAGAAACAGACTAAAAAGAGCTGTCAATGCACAGAAGCATAATAAGTGACTTTAACAGTATCTAACAACACACACTATCTCTCTACCAGCATCTCCCTCTCCCCTCTCCTCCACACACACACACACACACACATGCACACACCTCACCTCCTGATGCTTTCCTTATAGCTCAGTTACACAGGATGTAGTTTTATACAGTCCATGGCAGCAACAGTCATGTTTACAACAAAAAAGTCACTATTTAAAAGCCAATAATATCTGACTGGAATATAAATATTCCTCCTGACATCACAACACTGAGTGAAGTCACGTTATCTCAGCATGAAGACAAACATCAGTATCAGTCATTCATCCTGCTCTCTGTCCCTCCTCTACTGAGGACACTCACTGTCCGCAGGTCGCTGCCTCAGGTACATGTTCAGATAAAGTGTTAGCCTACATACAGACAGCTTTCATTTTAGTTTGTCTTTAACATTTTGCTGTTAGCACCACAAGTGCAATGTGCCTGTGTCGACCGCGATCATAAATCATAATAGCGGTGAATGACAGACTGCAGATGCACAGATGCACAATGATGATACATGAAACCGAAACTTTGAAAAGTAACGCCGATAATGGTGGAGCTTACTGTTATTACTGTTGATTACATTTACCTTGGGTTGTTTAATACCGGGTCTCGGTGCCGATCCCTGCCCGAGCGTTTGATGAAGTCTCCTGGTTGGCCGGTGATAGATTGGTGTCAAACTGTCGTTACAGCCCGTCCGAGCGGTTCATGCCAGGCTTGAATCAAACCAAATGAGGAGGGCACGAGAGCCTTGGCCCTCGTGAAATTTCTGCGCTGGTACATACTACTAGTTACCTTCATTTGAAAGTAATAAATAACTTTACAATATAGCTCTCTGTATAGGGAAATAAGTTATTTATTACACTACTTTTATGTTACTTTCACCAAAATTAAATCAGAAGAACTAGTAGGCATTTAAAATAGATGAGGGTCATTCACATACAGTGGTTACCACATTGTATTGATAGTCTCTGCTTATATTAATAATAGTGTAATGATATTGAACAATTAAATAGCCTACACCATTTAAAATAAATGAATAGCTCGGGACACAGAGAGGGTCAGACAGACGATCAAAGTCTAATAATTACAAGATAAAGATAAATATTTGTGGGCCTGTGATACCTGACCTGCTGCAGTTCAAACCGAGCGTCAGAATGGAGAAGAAAGGTGATTTAAGTTACTTTGAACGTGGCGTGGTTGTTGGTGCCAAATGGGCTGGTCTGAGTATTTCAGGAACTGCTGATCTACTGGGATTTCATGCAGATTTGCTGTCAGCTAACAACAGGAAACTGAGGCTACAGTTCACACAGACTCACCAAAACTGGACAACAGAGGATTAGAAAAATGTTGCCAGGTCTGATGAGTCTTGATTTCTGCTGCCACATTCAGATAGTAGGGTCAGAATTTGGTGTAAACAACATGAAAGCATGGATCCATCCTGCCTTGTATCACTGGTTCAGGCTGGTGCTGGTGGTGTAATGGTGTGGGGGATATTTTCCTTGCACACTTTGGGCCCCTTAGTACCAACTGAGCATGGTTTAAACACCACAGCCTACCTGAGTATTGTTGCTGACAGTGTCCATCCCTTTATGACCACAGTGTACCCATCCTCTGATGGGTGACATGACAGTGATTTCACTGTACCACTATATCACTGAAATAGAGCACCTTTGGGATGTGGTGGAATGGGTCACATCATGGATGTGCAGCCGACATGTGTGTCAGCGACTACTTGATGCTATCATGTCAATATGGACCAAAATCTCTGAGGAATGTTTCCAGCACCTTGTTGAATCTATGCCACCAAGAATTAAGGCAGTTCTGAAGGCAAAAGGGGTCCAGCCCAGTACAAGCAAGGTGTACCTAATAAAGTGGCCAGTGACTGAGTGTACAGTATAAAAAATTAAGTAAAATTTACAACACAGTCGGCATGGTCTTCATATTCAAGTACAGTAATTCTTTGTGTCTAAGGTCCATGTACTCTATCCCTTTTTACGAGGCGCTGAGGAGGTTTTGATTTATGCTTTGTTGGGAGATGACAAGATCAACTATAAAATACCACATACAAGTGTTGTGCAGCATTAGACAGATTTAGTCCAGCAGATTAATGGCACAAGTTATTGGCGACAATCTTTTCTCGCCATAAACAACTTGTAACGGAGGTGAAATATATCTTCATTTTGAAATAATGAAAGTGTTTGGGAGAGTTTGTTGCAGTATGTGGGCCGGGCACTCTAGGTAAGTTATCTCCAGTGGTTGTTGCACTAAGTTCAGGTTCACCTCTGACACTGAGGAGAACTTTGGTGTTTTGTGTCAGCGTTGTTGCTTTATTGGAGCCTCTCTCCATGCAAAGAAAAATGTACACGTTTCGCCTCAGGTTTTCTCAGCTTGGTCTCAGTTTTTGCAGCATTACTAAGTTTATTTATTGTTGTGCACAGTTGCTCAACAATAAATAAACTTAGTTTCTAGAGGTTATATTATGAATATGGATATTAATTGATTGAGTAGTTTATAATATCAAGATGTATGTTTAATAGTAAAAAACAAAAGTCCCTCACGTTTTTATATGTAAAACATTCTTGATATTTCCATCAGTAATTTCATTTCCGTCATAACTACCCTGACAACAGATTTGTTCTTGTCTAACACCCTCATTCTGAGAGCAAGAAAGATGTGACAGTGAAACTGTTTGCATTCCTAACAGCCAGTTATTAATCCTCAGTCTCTCTCGCCATTTGTCTTTCACTCAATTACTTCATTTTAAAATTTTCTCCCAGCTGTTTGAATTATGCCTGTTTGTATCACCAGCAATTTGTTCTTCCTTTTTCTCTTTCTCAATCTTATCGCCGGTTTTTAGTCATCTGTTTTCCGATTACAATGGGCCTATTTTTTATTATAAACATTACAAATGAATGAGACGAGCGAGCAAAAAAAAAAAAATATTGCCTACAGTTACTCAAAAGAAAAGTGATTCGTATCTGTCTGGTGAGGTTATACATTTGAAGAAAGAACGAAACAATCCTGTCAAACAACTTTTCTGCTTTGTCTCAATTTTGGTTAGAGAGACAAAGATGTTGACAGCTAAACAGCAGCGCTTTAATTGGGCACTTTATTGTGCACCTAACAACACTACAGGGGACTCAATAAGTGAAATCTGAAGAGGAATTATAGGCTCCAGGCAGTACAGCATGTTTATGTAGCTCTTTCTTTGTGGTTCTCTCCAAATCTGCTTAGTGCTGCTGTGTACACAAATGCAAGGCAAGAAACCTTGGAAACTACATTTAATAGATGCAGAGACCAACATTTAAATAATCTCCTTTTTGCCATGTGTTGTCTTAATGCAATGGACTTCTCTTGACATATCGCACATGATATACAAACAGAGAGAGATTATTATAAAGAAGGGACGAAACATTCTCGCTTATGTCATATTGCTTGTGTTTTGTAAGATGCAATAATCCTTGGGATTCCAACCATCCATCACTTTTCTGCACTTAATCGTTTCTTCAGGGTCACGTTGGGGGCTGCAGCCTATCCCAGCATGCACCGAGTCAAAGGAATGGAAACGCACCTGGTTGCTACTCTATCACGGGGTTTATACACTGACACATTCACACTTGTACCTGCGGGTAAATTCACACTCAATCAACTGGCTTACACGTCTCTGGACTGTAGGAGGAAAGCAGAACAGCTGGAGTAAAGTCAGCCCGCGTACAGTAACACTGTAAAAGCCATGAACACTCCTGCAACAGTAACTCAGAAAAGCTTCTTATGAATTTGACATTTAAAGAGGAACAACATTTAAACAGAAAATTCCAATGTTATTTCAATGAGGAGAGACAGAAGCGATGAGTAAAGATAATATTTAATACAGAATATGAGAGTGCAGATTAACAGATGATTTGTGCTGAGTAAGATTTAACACAAGTCGTTGGTGCTTGGACACCAGAGGGGCGTGTTTTGTGAGTCCAGACACTGGTGGAAGTGGTGGTGGCTGCAGAGGCGGATGAATCCGTAAAGACTGGGTGGTGATGGGGAGGTGGAGGACGCGCACAACTGCAGCAAGGAAGAACTACAGACAGAGACAGAGAACGTGTGTTGCTGCGCCATCGGTTGATTGTGAATCAGCTGAAAAGCATCTGATGGCTCAATTGACAAACCCAGACAATGACACCTGAAGATAGTGAGTGAGCATGCGTGCAATGAGTGAATGGCAGGTTAAGAAAGAAAACTAACAGCCTGAGCATGGAAAGCATTGTCTTCCTGACTGAACTTTTGCTAGAGCTTCATTTCCATGGACTAGGAAAATTCAGTCAATATTTGTGAACATAAGCCACTCTCTATCAAAGCCAGAAACAAGAGAAGTGAGTCTCTAACTTGTGATGTCATCGGGTATAAAGTGTGGAGCTGCTCTGTATGCGAGCCTGATTTTATGGACCCACAGAATGTTTGTTCTTTTTTTAATACACTAATGAGATTTATTCTATTGTAATGTTCTCCGCTCTGAAACAGGAAATGTACCCATATACTTGGAGCATTCCCCTGACTGCTCTCAGTGTCATCTATAAAATCTTTCCCAATTCATTGTCTATGGAAGGGATATCAAACATAAGGGCCACGGGCGGAACCGGCCTGCCAGAGGCTTTCATCCAGCCCTTCAGATGACTGCACAAAAGAGATGATCGTACCTACAATATTCTTGCCGTCTGTATTCTACCACCATATTCTTACAGACCTTTCTATGATGCGTCATGTGATAGATGTTTGTTTTGAGTAAGAAATCTAAGCTCACTAAGGGTTGAAACTATAAAACAGCACAAAATGACAGTTAAAAACACGAGCCACCATGTTCTGAACAAACACATTAGTATAAATGTGTATGCCGACAGACTTAGCAAAGTTATTATAAGGATGTGTTTCTACATTTGGTTTTCAAAATAAGTAGTTAAAATAACATTAATAAAATTCATACAAGGTTATGGAAATAAGATTAATTGGATTCAGAAAAAGTGTAAAATTAATTACCAGTGTCCCTTATGAATTAAAAAGTAAATACCACTATCTTGTGAGGGGAATGTCTTTATTCTTTGATTTTTGGGTTGCTGGAAATAAAACTTACCACGATTATTTCTGATGTTGGGGACATGTCTGACAACATATACAGACACAAAACTTTAGGGCTACTTCTGTGGTGGTGTGTCTGTGTCACTCTGCAGTTACACCTCCAAAACACTAGTTGGCGGTGAAGGACTGTGTTAAGTGCTGTAAAGTTTAATTCAAATCAAACTTTATTTATATAGTTGATTTAAAACACACATTAAACATGGCTTAATAGAGACAATTTCAAACACAAGTACACAAATTAGCTTCACTATAAATCGCAGAACTGACAGACAAACCACCAATCCCCCACCAATACAACATGCTAACATTATTAGCATGTCTGTAGCATTCTTCACTGTATAAATTAGCCTAGCGTCTAGCGATCTTTTCCTCTTCTCATATAAAACCAGGGACAACAACAATATGTAACAAAGGTTCCATTACTACTCACAACATTCACCAACAAATCAACTATCTTATAGCCCACTAAACATGTTTAACAAGCGACTTAAAACGCTATTTTAGTGGAGGCTTTACTGTCTTCACAATTTATTATTTCTTATCTGTGAAATACTTAACACAAGCTTCGTTTCCACTGAGGGAAATGGTGTCAGTATACAGAAACAGACAGGAGGTCTGCATTACCGCAACACTGAGCGTGAGGGTGGGCAAGTTCAACTTTCTGTCAGCAAGGAAAGTTGAAGTCTGTGGTGTTTTTAAAACGCCCCCATTTTCACAGGTAACTTAGCCTGTCCCCCACGCCACAGGAAACAATGGATTAATCCTGGAAAGCTGCTGATTTGGCACTTTTCTCCTTATGAAAGTAACACAACGATTATTCGACCAATGAGAACTTTGCCGGACGATAGCATAGCGACCAAATAATCAGCTAGTCGACCAGTAGACTACAGCCCTACAAAACTCAAGTATTTTTACCGTATCAGTATGTAGAGATATTCCAAAGTGAAAGTCCCACATTTCTACCTTGAAAATCTGAAACTTGAAGTGCCATCTGGAAAAAAAAAGTTGCTCCATAATACCTCACAGTAATTATTTGAGTTCAGGACATTTCACACTACACCCATCCTGAAAATCTCTTCACTGCATCAGAGACTTTATACCCTGTGACATCACAAGGTTGACTTTTAGCTCTCTAGTTTTGGATTTGGAAGCGAGTTGTTGGTGTTTGCCAATATTTCTGTGCTGTCTTAGACTTTAAGAAAAACATGTGTTCATATTCAAAATGGGTGTAGTTCCCCTTTAAGAAGCTTTGCTCTAATGATAGAAAGGGAAAATAATATTGTAGGTTTTTACTAAGTTACTACTCTCTTCCACATGTCAGCACTCAGAGCGATCTGGAGCTTATCTGACCTTTGCAGAGGACGTCACGCATTGACTACAACATGTTCACCATCAGAGTCAACACATCTGCACCAACAAGGACTGATGACTCATCCTGAATATCTCAAAACTCATATGAATGCTTCCAGTGTTGAGGATATTTGAGAGATTTTACAGTAGCCTATATTATATAAAATGTGATTTATCAAAGAGGAGAGAATTCTAATCATATAGAAATTCTTATGGGGGTCATTTATTCAAAAGGATGCAATAATTTTAAAAGGCAGTTCAATCGATTAAGTAACTGAATGTAATGTAGTTTATTATGACTTGGCATTAAATAAAGATCAATGTCTGGTCACAGACAGTCTAAAAAAAATAATCCCTGTTTGCTGTTTTGATGATGCTGACAATCTGCTCATTTCTCAAAAGCTCTGGCAGTATTTTCTTGCTTGAAAAAAAAAAACAGAAAAGGCAGTGCAGGGTAAATTGTCTGGTATATGCCCAAAAATAAATAAACACATCACAGCCTATTCCTCCAGTAAGGTGTCGAGGCCAATTCAATTACAGGCAGGCTTGTCCACCGGAGCCGAATGTAGCTCTTACCCTCGTGTCTGGAGGTGAAGTCTGTGGAGAGTTGAGCTCATTTTGGTAGGTACCCTCGGGAGAGCAGGTACTGAAAAGCCTAGCCGGCACTGTCTTTTAAAGAAGCCCGAAAAGTTTAGCAAATAAACAGTTTTCTCCCCTATAGCACTGTAGTTAATTGAAGCTTTGATTTCTTCCAGAGGACATATGGCCTCCAATAAAAGGATTTCAGGTGATACAAAATATGAAGGGATTATAGTGGCATTCTGTATGTTATACTGTGTTGCATATATTTTTGAACATTCAAGAGAAACAGGCCAGAGGAAAACAACAGTTTCTACATGGTTCAATAAATGTATGTTCCAATTTTATTTCTCCTTCCAATTTTTGTACTACTACAAACTAAATATTGTTGCCAGCTTGAACACTTATGACCAAGTGATGACCCTGCTGCATACAGACAGAAAAAAATACACGTTTTAAATTGCATATCAGTGACATCTTTTTTTAAAAGTGTATTTTATGAGATAAAATTAGAATAAATCTTTTGCAGATTAGTGGGGGCAGAGCCTGAAATATTTAATAACATTTGACAGAATGTCTATTTTCATAAAAGTCCAAATAATGATAATAATAATTCATAAAAAGAGGGGAAAATGGCACAAGCTGGGGGCAGGAAGGAGTCAGTTTTGGTGACCTCAGAATTGGATCTCTGCTTTTTGCAGATGATGTGATTCTGTTGGCTTCATCACACCGTGACCTTCAGCATGTTTGGTTTGCAGCTGAGCCGTGAAGAGGTCGGGATGAGAGTCAGCACCTCCAGGTCTGAGGCCATGGTTCTCTGCCAGTCACTCTGCCTGGAGCACTTTGATCAGCCTGCTGCTCCCACGACCCAGCTTTGGATAAGTGGTTGAAAATGGATGAATGGGAAAAAAAAAATGGTTGTGTTTAACCAAAGAAAGCCTTGGTCAACTGAAATTCTACCTACTCTTTAACCAATCTATTGATTGATGGAGATAAAAAAAAAAATCTGCATAATATCGATAAATTACTCAATCACTACAGTGCACTGAATGCACTCTACATGGTGGCATTTTGTGTCTACAGTACCAAAGTCTTTTTCTTCTGTCACAGGGCTCGACATACCTCAACTGAAAAATAAATGTGATGGAATATTATCTGAAAATCAACTGTATTGAGTTTAAACAAGACTCAGGATAAAAATCTGGTGTTGACAATGTCATATACAACATAATATTACTAACATTAAATATCTCAATAATGCTGAATGTAAGAGAGACTTGAATTGTTTGGCCCAGTAGCTAATGTTAGCCATCGTGCCACTCCAATGTGGGCTCTGGTGCAATTGGATCCTTTTTAGAAGCTTTGTAATCCAGCCCTAAAATAAATACATGATAACAGATCCAGCCCTTTGTGTCTTCTGTGATCATTTATCTGAGTCCCAATTGAAAAATGAGAGTTGAAGAAATATTCAGCTTTGGGTAAAACTCTGTCACTCTTCAGCCTACCAATCACAGTGGACAAGAGGGTGGACTAATTCCACAAAGACCAGCCATCACATACATGTACAAGTGCTCAACAACAACAACAACAACAGCTGTTTTCA
This sequence comes from Epinephelus awoara, assembly GCA_035609425.1. NCBI lineage: Eukaryota > Metazoa > Chordata > Actinopteri > Perciformes > Serranidae > Epinephelus > Epinephelus awoara. The sequence continues at coordinate 24,856,955 of CM069298.1, read as the reverse complement.
GCTGTGAAAAAAAAAGCTCTCATGGACACAGTGCCTTATAAAAGTAACACCAGCGGTTGTTGGACAAGAGCATATTAATTAGTTATCAATTCCTACTTTTTCCACATTAAACAAAGCAAGAGTAAACTTTTATTTTTTCCTCTAAAATAGTTGCTTTCTGTTAGGTCTTGCAAGTCCTGCATTATGATTCCAAGCAGTAGATGAGATTTCAGCATTAGAAAGTCCTATAAGCTGTTCTAAGCCATTAAAAATCTGATTGCAGTTTGGTATTTTACATTTAGAGTACTTTTAAGCTGTCTATTACTTTGACAAATGACAGGAATTCACTGGTGAATTTTGCTGAATATAGAAACTGTATAACTCAATATCACACAGCCATTGAGATCAGACATAAAAACCCTATAATTACAAGGTCACAAATTGTACTCACATTTGAGTTGTAGAAGGAAGGCTGCAGAGTGTTGAATTTTCTGGTACTACGCACTGTAAAACTCAGCAGGAGATAGCACATGCTGTGTACCGGGTTGTTCACCTTATTGTTAAATGTATTAGGGGTGTCAAACATACTTCCCAGGGGCCACTACCAGCCTGCCAAAGGGTCCAAACCGACCCACTGGATGACTTTGAACACCTGATTTTGATGCACTTGTGAAGGCTAAGAGTGCCAGGTTTAAACAGTGAGTAGATACTTCATTTAAAATGCTGCCTCAGAGGCTTTTCCACCCTGACCAGAGTACAGCTCTCTGAAATAACAATGACTGCTTAGTGTGGTCATATTTAAAGATATTGAACATTGTGAAAAATATTGTCAACCAGCAGCTTCAGTACAAAATAATCTGTATCAGACTTCTGTCTTAAAACAATATGGCAGGGGATAACTTCACCTTCTCAATAGCTTCGACTTCAGTGGAAAATTCTGAAAATAAAATGCATATGTAATAATTTTACACTAAAAAAGGGAACTATCTGTAGCGGTTGATATTTACAGGTTATTATGTAATGGTTTTACTGGTCCGGCCCACTGGAGATCATGTTGCCCCTGAACTCAAATAAGCTCGTCACCCCTGTATTACAGTATTAGGTTTTGCAATAAGTTTGTTTTTCATTTTGTTGATAAGAGGAGGAAGCACAGAAGAGGGAACATTCATAATAGGTAAAACATGGAGACAATATGAATCCTTGAGTTCAAGATGTTCGAATTAACAGTGCACACTCAGACTTCCAGTATGGCGACCGATTAGGAGAACACGTGGAGAGTAGCTCTGAGTGTATAGATCAATATATCCTCCTGAGACCCTGTGTTCTCACATGACGACATTACATTCTGGGTTTACTGGACCTTCTACTTCATTCTGCTCAACTTGGACCAGTTGTCCTCAATTGTGAACAGTTTTTTTGTGCCACCTATGGTAGTAAGAGCACAATACACTAATACAAGTAAAAACAAGATGGCAGCCATCTCTGCAGTGAACAGTGTTTATTTATGATTAACAAAGTTTGTAGTTAGAGATGCCCTACATATTCGATGCTGTTAATTAGAAAGTACTCAGTTGAAGACACTGGGTATTTATAATCAGCTTGTTGAAGGACAATGGGACTTTATTATTGTCTCATTTGTGCACATTTGCTTTTTAATATCATTGACAGTGTTTAGTTTTTTATACTTATCAGGTCCTACTGATCCCAAATAGCTAGAGGAATTTAAAAATGCATGCCAAACAAAAGTTCAGCATTTGACCAGAATGAACCACCACCTGAATTTTCAGCTGCAGTAATGTGAACTAACTTTAGTACGGCTGTAGTTCCAGCTATGTCAGGAAACAATAAGGCATCCACTCAAGAAAGGAAAACTAAGGCCGGAGCTAACAGGTTACACCAGCTGTCGAGACAGAAAAGGTTTCTCTACTTCTGCACTTCAAACCGAGTTGAAGAAGACCCGCGTTGCCATCTCCTCTGAAATGCAAACTTTCCTCGTACCCATAACCCAATCCCTAGATGCGCTTCGCAAAAAACTTGACGACTATGAGCCTCGCTTTCCTGAGATGGAGGAAGCCCACACTGGCCAAACGGGTGGAACATTTCTAGCAAGGGAATACTGATAGATACTGAAAGACTGATGACCTTGAGAACCGATGCCAATGCAATGACTTAAGGGTGATCAGACCTCCAGAAAGCTACGAAAATGGAGCGGCCTTTGCCTTTATGTCCAAGTTTTTCGTGGAATTGCTACACAAGGACACTTTGAGACTCTGCTGGAGCTGGAAAGAGCGCACAGGACACTGAGGCCCAAGCCGACAGAAAGATGGAAACCATGGCTGATCATCTTCCTTTGCTTCCAAGAGAAAGAGTAAGTACTGACGATCGCAGGGAAGAAGAGTAAATGACCTTTACTTATGTATTGGCACTGTCATGTCCGACAGTTGTGTTGCCAAAACTACAGAGCTTTAAAGAACAAGAAAACTAACAACGAGGAAGCTAAATACTGTGTGCCACGCTGATCTCCCCCCTTTTTTTTTATTGAAATTCAGACAGAATGGTCTTTATTCACACAACTGCTAGAGGTTGCTTGTCAGATGTGAACATATGTTTCTTTATGCATTCAAACAACCGATGCTGCTGTTAGTGTGATGAGAACAGCCTTGTTTGAGATGAAACATCTTAAGGTACCCTTTAACACTGACAGCTATAGTGTTGAAAGTAACAAGATGCAGTGTTAAGGTAAAAGTGAAATGCAGTCTTACTTATATGGGAGTTTATGAAGTGATGTGAAGCTCTAAAGACCTGCTGATCAGCTGACATGGATACTCTAAGTAGCCCAAAGATGCAACACGAAGGTAGAAGTGTTTGTCTATCAATACGCCAGCCCTGCATTAGATTGCCTACCTCATCGTGATCCCTGCCTTTCACCCTCTTCATGCTTGGATAGCCTCTCTCCTCCCATGTCCCTGAGTGTGTATAAGCAGTTATAAAGTAATAAATGGTGGATTAATAGAGAGATGAGTCTTTGGGTCTCATGCCTGCTGTTGTCGGTGATAAAGCTGCTAATGCCATTCCTCCCTGGCCTATATTTTTACCATAATAATCCGATGTACTGTGTGCTTGTGTCAACAAATCAATGACCTCTAGCCTTTAATTACTTTCCAGTCAATAAACAAACCTCTTATAGTTGATTGAAGCAATACTTGGCATTTGCCTGGTGACCTAATCGATCACAGGGTTGCAACATTTTTGCAAAAGTTTCAATAAACAATCACAAAACATGGCTTTTATTGGAGAGATGTGAACTCTTAGCTTAATTAATGTCTTCGTTAGGCTTTGGGGATTTGGTGATGACAATCCTGATTGCATTACTCTGTCGTCTACATCATCATTTTTATCATTTGTTTTGATTAAAGTGGGTGTTTTTTGTTTTTTTTAAAGGATGTTTTATTATGAGCTTGAATATGCATTCTACTGTTTGTTGGGTTTGTGTGTTGTTTAGGTTACAATTTAGTGATTAACAACACCCATGTTGTCCCCTAAATGCAACTACTTTAACTGCATCCTGAGGTTTATTCAAACATTTCATGAAAACCTGTTCTCTGTCGTTCCAGTAGCACAGGCTTCTAATTTAGTAAATATAGCTCAGTAGTCGCAAGGTAGCATCATTTATTCATGATTTTTTGTGAGGTCGCAACTTGGGGCAGCAATTTCTGTCCGTCTGTAGAATCTGTGGCTGCATCCCCTTAACCTACTGTAGAGATTGTTACACTTGAACCTGACACAGGTGCACAGAGGTGACTTTGACAGAGATATCTCAGAGGTTGGGGAGGAATTGAGGCTGCAGAGAATGAGATGCCAGCTGCAGATTTACACGCCTCCACTGGCTCACTGCACATCATTAAAGCCAGAGGCCGCTTGCAGTGGCTTCATCTCTGTCCCAGCCCACACAGGCTACATCGGGGCCCCACACGCTGATTTATCTCAGCTGTCTCTCTGAACGGCTTTTCCCGCCAAGAGAGAGATGGGGGCTGACGAGATTTACGCATGTATATGAGATGAAATTCATTTTGGGAAGAGCACATGCCTCCTCTGACAGAAAATAACCCTTTTTTGCTCCCGTCTCCATTCTCTGCGCCACTATGTCGCCCACCGTTCCCAGAGTGAGAATCAGTGATGGATGTTCATGTGCACAATGTCTCTAAAAATACCTCAGTCACACCAGCATTAACTCCCTCTGTTCTCCATTTTCCCATGATTTCTCTGCTTGTTCTTAGCATAACATATAATGTGCTGTTGGAGCTCATATGCCTTCCCTTTTGTCACTAGCATGGCAACTTGCTATTGAGCTAGCATGTCACTTTCATATCCCAGAGCCAAAGTGACAGCAAAGCATCAAACAAAGGTTGCACGCTGTACTTCTCTGAGCAAATGCGAAGCCCTCACACAAGCACCACAGGCTTGACCACTCCTCTGAGGAGCACCACGCAGGAATTTGTATATACTTATTAGACCAGCGGTATCAGCCTGCACCTTATCTAAGGTACCAGCTATATATAGCAATCAGGAGCCAAGTCAGCCCCTGCTGGTTGAGAAAAGCAGAGCTAAGATCCTGTGGGACCTGCTGATCCAGACAGATAAACAAGTACTGGCCAACCAAGCAGACATTGTGGTAATGGAGAAGGAAAAGAAAACAGTGATGATGGAAGTGGCAGTCCCATGTGGCTCAGCAACATCAACAAGAAGGAATATGAGAAGTTGAAGAAATATCAGGGCCTGGAGGAGGAAACGGTGCACAAGTGCTCCCTGTGGTGGTGGGAGCACTCAGAGCCGGAAACACCAGCTCTCCTCTACAGTGCATTACGTCGCTGACCATGAGAATTTACATCAGAAGTTTATAAGTTTTACTTAAAAGAAAAAAAAAAAGGTGCAGATGAGCTCTGAGATGACTGTAGCCTTGCTGGTAGTCTCACGTCGAGGGACATGAATCTTTGCAGGAAGAATGCACATGCAGACACACCTGGTTGAAACTGTATGTGAGTCTGTTGCTGACACCCCAAGGCTTTCATTCCAGTATGAATCACCAGCACACCATGACTACAGCCTTCATGAGTCGTTGGATTTTTACACTTGGTTTCATTATTTCCTTTTACATTGAAGCCAAAACCATCCACATTTGTCCTGGACATCTCTACTTCTGTATACACAGCTGTCTCTGTGGAAATACCTTGTGCGGGACAATTAATAAAACATGCCCAAGAAAAAACAACAACAGCTAATTCGTTCTTGCATACAAAGCAAGAAGGTCTCATTTTAAAATGGACATTGACTGTTCATTTTAAACGGACGCTGCTTGAATTTGAAGCAGAACTTGAACTGCCCTACAGCACTGTAAGGCAATCGCCATAGTCCAATTAGGTAGATGATTTTGCTTTAACTTTATAATGCTGTGGTTAAAAAACAAAACAAACAAATGAAAAAGGTTTATAGAGAAATCTCTAAATTAGGCTCAAACTCACTCACTACACATCTCCCTTAGGTGATGTGGGAGAAACTGCAGATCTATGCCAACAACACACAACTGCATTGTGTATTGTTGAGCCAAACGACATGAATGGTTAAGGCCTCCTGACCATCTGTTTTTATCAACTGCATAAGTAACAACTTTCTAACACCTTACTGAGACTAGATTTATTTTACTCTGGGCCGTGGGGAGGAGGAGGAAAAATCTTTTTAACAGGCTTGGCAATTTGATCTCCAAACTCAAAGCAGAGATAATGAGTGTGGGTGTATTTTTGAATTCTTGAGTTTAGCTGTAAATCCCACAAGGTGACCATGAAAGCACGATTCCATCACATAATTATGTGGAGAAAAATAATCCGTGCATTTGTTTCACATAGACTGGATGACTTTTAGATTTTTTTTATTTTTTTTATTTTTTTTTGTAGAGCTCCCGAAAAATGGTGTCTTCAGTGAAATCACAATTCGTACATAACAATGTCATAAGTCTGTTCACACAGTCACAAAGGACAAAAAGCAAGGTCCTATAATGTAAACCAGGCTTTCAGCTGCCTCCAATGTAAACCCATCTCTTTTTTCTTGTTACTAGATGTGTGAATTATGGCCTTTGCACACTGAGTCTGTTTTTTGGGATGTGTTTTTTTTAATCCTAAAAACATCGTTACACACAGAAAGCTTGCACACTGATTCTGATGCGTTTTATTGTTCTCTTTGTTGGGAAAATTCGCAATACGTGACAAAATGAAAAGACACATTTCCTCTTTTGCCTCTCTCCACTGAAGTTTCCTATCTGGCTGTCACCACCCCCTCTCTGTCTTGCATTTGGCACCGCAGCTGCATGGAGGGGCGGATCTGTCCTTCACATTCTGTGTGCGGTCCACATCTTCCTCCTCTTCATCATCATCCACCTGAATATTACTATTACCTGTTGAAAGTGAGCTGTCTGAGTCATGAAATGAATCCTCTGTTCCTATGTCTTGTCTTCTTGGTCAACCAGCTCTCCCAAGGCTTCTGACATATACGAAAAATGCCGAAACTCGGACCTGTTTCCGAAAATTTTAACGATTGACAAAGTTTCGGACCCAGTGTGCGAACTTAATTGGCACATGAGGTCGTATTAACATTTAGATGTGCGACAATTTTGGATGATACAATGTTTTCATTGGCAATTTCTTTCAATGTGTTTTTTGTGACCTGTGACCTTTAACTTGTTGTGGAATTTTGTCACAGCACGCCATTGTACGTCCTCACTGCATGCATGAGTATGTGGTTGATGGCAGTGGGTCTGTGGCTATAGTAACAATGCCATTAATATACTATGTGTGCTACCCAGTTTTGAGAACCTATCTTATGGATTAATGCACTGACCTTAAACTCTACTTGCTTCACTTCAGGAATAAAAAGTTGAGAACTCTTAAATCAACCTATAATTTCCAAATATCCAGCACTACGATGCAAGTAAATCTTTTTTTCTACTGTGTGTCTACAATATTTCTGCAATTGAGCTTCATATCATTATCCACTTACATTTAGCCATGCCAAATATTTCATCCTCTAATTGGACTAATTGTTCCTCAGTAATTGCTGTTACTGAAATTCATCTCATTGTGCTCATTTAGTGTCTGGGATGAAATGACAGTAAAATGAACAGCCAGGTAGCAGACAGTGGCCAGCTGGCACTGCTTTTATGGCAAAGCTTGCCGGCTCTAATGAAAGACAGTCAAATGAGTCAAACTCAAGCAGTAATACTTTTGACCTTTTCTTAACCTGCTGATGAATGGGACTTTTTTTATGTAAATGTATATTAAACACCACAGAAAGATCTTTCCTTGAGATACAGAGATGGGAGGCTTTATGTGGAGTCGAACTTTACCAAAAACCTCTCAGGATGAGTGCTGCTTAATTTCCTTTCCTCATCTGTCAAATTGATTTTGAAGTCAGTTCTATTGGGGTGCAAGGTCAAGTATCGCACATCCAGATTTAGATTCTGGCCTCCTCCTTTTTCCTTTCCCATGAGGCAATAGCATGCTTAATGTTACTCTTGCTGACATAACCAATTTAGCTAGAGCCACTTTTGAGACAATTCAAGTCAACACTGATTTTCTCAACATTTCTTTGTCTCTGGGGGAGAATCACGGACAGTGCTTACTAAACTCACCAAGATATTTCTATCAGTCGTATGTCTTGTTGTCTTTAATTAGTCATCCATCAACATGCAGTTATAATTCCATGCAGACATCAGCACTAGTTTGATTAACCCAAACCAAAAGATATTCTTGCCGTCAAGGTTAATCAGGAAAGAATCATGAACAAAGTGGTTAGTATGTCAATTCACACATTCTTAAATTATTCATTACCTCATGATTCATTAATACGACATATTCATGACTTATGCATTGCTATATGTTAGTACATGTTGGCAGTGTGACTCTCAGTGAGTTAATGTCACTCTGGAGGGTCACTCAGTCAATCCACCGCTTTGGTCCAGACTGAAATATCTAAATAACTATTGTATGAATGGGCATCAAATACAGACCCCTTCACTTTTCATTGCACCATCATCAAGTCAAAATTTTAATTTGTCTAGTACTTTGGTATATGACTACTTGCAAATAATGATTTTCTCATTAGCTTCAGCTGCACTTATGCCTGTACAGATGGCACACTTTAGAGTCATTTCACGCACAACCATCTCTAGGTTTTACAGAGGATGGTACCAAAAAAAGAGAAAATATCCAGTGAGCAGCAGTCCAACCCACTACTAGCATAGCGGTGAGCATATATACAGCTTATCTTGACTCAGCCAATATCTCAATATACCTAATGTCCTAAGTATCGAGTGCAATACTTTGTGGTTAGCCTACTTAGTGAAATGTGGGTGTCATAATATTTACTTTCTGTGAACATTTGTCTATGTCGTTGGCAAAGTGAAGTCAGAATTTCAGCACATGAAATTATGATTAACTATCGGTTTGTCAGATCCAGCATTTACAGATGCAGATTTTGTTTCCTAAACTGCGTTGAATGTTTAATCACCACAGACTTGGACACTTCCTATCTAGTACTTGTTCAGCAAGGCTAATCACAATACTGCTGTTTCCACATTAATTACTCTCTGAGTCTTGATACAGCTGACAAATGACTTTTTTTTTTTTTTTTTCATTCCCTCACCACCAGTGACATTCTGCATTCATGGTTGGATAAAACTACTCTCAGAGAAGTGTCCCGTGCAGTCTCTTCTCTCTACTGAGCCACTTTTTCTCATCCCTCTATTTCACTTTATCAACTCAAAGTACAAATTGGGGCTTAGTGGCTTGATGGTAAATTGAAATTCATTGAAGCATTTACATGACATTTAGCAATGGTTGCATAATGCAGGAATAATAAAACATGTGTCAAGCTGAACGGGTTCGCTCTCTGCCTTGTGCTATCTCATCATTAAACCTACGCATGCAGGAGCAAGAAAATATTTCTACATACACACTATGTTTGTGTATGTGTTTCCCTGTGTGTCTGTGTGTCTACGTTTTTGAGTGCATGAGGACAGTTTGTGTGGGTAGAGATGTGCCTGGGAAAACGGTAGTGCTGCTGTACTGCACCGCATGCACATATATGATGATTTTAATGCTGATCACTGACATCTGAGGAAGCTCAAGCTACTCTAACCAGCCTTACACAGAGGTGCTTTCTCCATGACGACTATCGCCGCAGTATGAAGTTCATTTGTATTCTATGGTGCCTGTAAAGACTAGACAGCCTTAATAATTATGGCAGATTGGCAACTGAATCAAGTAAAAAAAAAAAAAATCTATTGGCTGGTCTCAAAGGCCTGAGACGTCAATAGTCTCCACTGCATGTCTTTAAACATCCTTATTACTGCCAATTTCCAGCCAGACCAACAACAGCAAAACTATTGCTGCCTTGATTGCATCGAGGCTTAATGTGGCCGCAGTGTGCCTAATGTCCATCAGATTTCAATTGTACCAAACCAATTTTGCTGTAAGAAGTTTTTGTCGTGTTGAGACACGTCAGCTCGATAAATGAGGCAGACTTGAATGTGTGATGATGGATCGATGCTGCATATTAAAGCTTTTCTTCACACAGTATGTTTAGATGTAAACTTCATCTAGTCGCAAAGGGGAATAATTCACAATGTAATTATTGTGTAGCCTACAGCTATGACTCATGCCCCTCTAATGAGGAGAACATTTCCATATCTGATTTCCACATTTATAACAATCTATGCATCTATAACATATATTACACATCCATAATCTCAGTGTTCTATCAGGGTTTGACATTTTAATCAGATTTCTGGAAGTTTAACCCGTCTTTATTGGTTGTTTACTTAATTTCAAAGGCTTACTATGCAGGAGGTTCCCAAAACACAATCTATAGACCAGTGGCGGCTGCTGGTCTTTCAAACAGGGGAAGCTCACTTTAAGTTTACATCGTAAAATCTGTCATTTTGTAGGCAGTAACTTATAAAAGGAACATTTAATTGAAGCCGTTTTTCAACCACACTCATGCCATAGGACCACAGCAAAACACACCTCAAAGATTTTCAGATGGGTTTGTCAGAAGACTCCACTTGCAAATATCCGCATGGGACTGAGCTCGAAATGCGCCAATGCCGGTGTGTATTTCCAAAGCGCTGTTAACCACAAAAGGTTTAGCCTTTTAACCAATTCCTCCAATCATGATACATACACCGAGCGTCCTCTCCCGCCTACCGGTCCATTAGGTCCCAGGGAAGCTGAGCCTCCCTGGAAGTGACGATTTTTGTCTCATTTATCTCACACTGTTGGAAAAAATGCAGACATAGCAAGGCAAAACACAGGGGTTGGCTTCCACTTTGGCTTCCCAGTGTGTCTATATTAGATGTAACTAACTGCCCATTTGCAATGGTTTACCAATGTGTTTTAATATGCATTTCTTATATGCAGTGATATATTACTTTTCTCCTGTTTTTGTAGGTCCTTGAAGTGGACGGATCGATACACATTGATTTGGACTAACAATGACAACCACAACATCTGAAGTTTTGAACAGTGAGTTGATCCATCCAGAATTTATTTTTGCTGTCACAGGCATATCTCTTTTCTCTTCTGTTAAGTGCAGACAGTGCATTCTGTAAAGGGAAACCACATTACACAGGTAATCAATGATATTCACAATTGTGCTTCAAGATCAATTTGCTCAGTCAGTAAAGTCAATGTACATATACTGCTGTGTTAAGGAGTGATAAAAACAATTAACAACTCTTTAATTGTCAATGTTTCAACCCAAACTACCAAATACTGTAGAGCAGGGCAGCAGCACTCTTTGATACGGGATTCTATTTTTACACTACACACATTGTACAGCTTTTTGCTGCTGACAGTGGGACTTTCCTGAGGCGCAGCAAGTTTTTTTTTTTTTTTTTTCGCTCTGACCTGCTTCAGTTTGGTATTTTGGTGACTGGTTGCAAGTATATATGGTTGAGATACTATAAACCCTCTTTTTACAGATTGTATGAATGTAATTTTCCATGATTGTTACCAACCCCTAACACAGCCACCAATAACCAGACATTACCAAATCAAGTGAGTCAAGTCAAGTGTGCACCTGTAGCTATAAAACTACATTTTGTGTCCTTTTAAATTGATTTAGATTCCTAAGTGCTGAGTAATTTAAAGAAGGATAAACTGCTGATTTGTTATTAAGGTTGAGCCACATACTCAGTTGAAACGAGTATCTGTCTCAGATAATGTAGTTTTTACGGGTATATGTATCATCTGAGTAAAATGTGTCAATATCTGCATTTGTGATGAAGGAAAGTCCTCATTTGGGTAGCTGTGTTCAATCTCTTATTTTTGTGATAAAAATGATCTAAAACTCAATCCCGAGGTTGTTCTGTAAATTATTTTTCTTATAAATAAAGCAACTTCTAATGAGTCCATTTAAATTTAAGGCTAAAAATAACAACTCCTAGTCAGGTTCCATTTCTGGTTTATGTCCCGCCCACAGATATAGATACAGATACAGATACAGAAACAAATACTGAAACATATACAGATAAGATAATTTAGTGGGTTAGATACAGATACAGACACAGACACAGACACAGAAACTGAAACAGGTACATAAACAGATACAGATACAGTTAATTTAGTGGGTTAGATACAGATACAGAAACTGAAAAAGATACAGATACAGATAAAGAAACATGTACAGTTAATTTAGTGGGTTAGATACAGATACAGAAGGTGAAACAGATACGGAAACAGATACAGACACAGTTAATTAAGTGGGTTAGATACAGATAGAAAAACAGATACAGTTAATTAAGTGGGTTAGATACAGATACAGAAACAGATGTTGTTAATTTAGTGGGTTAGATACAGATACAGATACAGAAACTAAAACAGATACAGAAACTGAAACAGATACAGATACAGAAACAGAAACTAAAACAGATACAGATACAGAAACTGAAACAGATACAGAAAAAGATGTAGTTAATTAAGTGTATTAGATACAGATACAGAAACAAATACTAATGCAGATACAGATAATGGTGTACTCGCTCATCCTTGTGTGAAACAGCCCCTAATTTCCATTGGTGCTCCAAGGGGAAGCCAAGGGCCAGTGGGCCATGGCCACTCATACTACAGCGTGAAGGGTAGTGGCATCCTGTGAAACTTGACAACCTGGGGCATCCATAGGTACCATGTGGGCTGACCATGTCAAAAAGGGGGCTGAATAAGGCTCCAAAGTTAAGTTAAAGTTTGGCGAGGGAATAACTGGCATGGCCATTTGAGCTTGAGCTCTCACCTCCTAATATCTGTAAGAAAATGGGTTGTATGGGTACCCAGGAGTCTCCCCTGAACTTGAGAGGGTTTGTTCCTGGTAAATGTTTTGTTCCTTACAATCAATGCACACCTTCAAATTAAAGCTAAATGTATATTTTTTTAAGGAAAATGACAAGCAGCCCAGATGAAAAAAACATTTAATTGCTACATAAGATAATAAAACAGGATTGCTGTGAAACTTAGAATGTCAACTGTACCATTATTAGTCCACTGTAGGCGCATCAGGTAATTATTAAATGTAAAATAAGAAACTTAAATATATCATTGTGTGATTCTGACATAGTTCTCAACTATATGTGAATTCCTGAAGTGCCACCCCATCATTTTCAGTGGCCCCATCTGATCAGACTAATGAAACATTTCTGCTGGCACCACTGCAAATCTCATCTCACAATTTTCTCATGTATGACTGCGAAATTGCCAAAATTGGCCGATATGGCCATTCCTCACTTAAAATGTGAAATTGCAAAGGACTACAAGCATGCTTAACATTTTCCATCAGTTCAACAGAAATCTACAGCGTTATTTAACATTTATTTTGGTAACAGTTTTGTATTCATCATTCATGAGTCATTTCACCTCCCCTTCAAGTGGCCTTCAGAGAATACCAAGAGTTGAGTATTTGCACCTAATGAATTGTGAATTTCTCTGTTGCCGTGGTTAACCTGCAGAGCAAAACAGAGAGCAGTGATAGCAGTTTGGCGCTTTTCAGAAGTCAGCCATGTACGAGCAAACGGGCACACACACACAAACACACACACACACACACATTGATTCAAAGACTCAAAAAGATGCATAAGGAATAAAAAAAAAATGAAAGGACAAAAGGACACATAAAAAAACTTACATAGAGTCAAAGCAATTTTCACAAAGTGTTTGCAAGGCTTTTCATAGTCCTTTGTGCTACAATTTACGGAAAATTACCACGCATCAGTATGAGAAAAAAGACATGGAGAGGATTTGGAAAGGCAGGTGAAAAACAGAGAGATTAAACCTTATATTTCAGCAAAGCAATCCAAAGCCAATATAAAGGGCTCTCCAAGCAGCACGCCTGCAGAGCAAGCAGGTGTTTGTGCTCTTATCGGGCTGGAGTCATGCCATATCAACCACAGCCTTTGAAATATGAGATAACATTGCGCGATAAAGAACATTTGATGTTGAAATAGACTGATAGATGCGCACTGAGTGAAGCAAAGGAAGAGCCTTCAAATTTGCATGTCACATTCTGGAGATTAGGTTTAAGGCCTTCAACCACCTGTGATAATTCTGTGCTGAAGATGCTGCGGATTGTTATCTCTGGAAGCGGATGCTGCAAGTAGATTGCTTTATGAATTATTTGGATTGGTGTACTTCAATTATACATTAGTATGTCTCCTAGACAAGTCTCCAGTGGAGTGTCTGTTGCGGATTTTCCTGTTTCCTGAATTGTATAGTTGTGACAGATAAAGCGACATAACTCGTATTATAATTACATTTAAGACTTTAAATTAATGACACGAGCTGCGGTTTTATTGAGCGCATAATAAACGGTCTTAACATTTTTATCTGTTTTTGATTCAAAATAAAAAAAATAGATAAAATTAGGGTCACATGTGGTATCATTATAAATTATACAAATATAGATTTATTTTTGAAAGCAACCTTTAGTCCATCGTGTTTTTAGAGTTACTGCTCGCTGTGACACAAACTGCACACTATTGTTGTTCTGTTAATAATATGCACATTTTAAGCATCTTATGAAACAGGAAGTCAAATAAAATACTGCTAAATTTTAACGGAGTGTTCTCTAACTCAATTTAGCTCAGTTCTGCAACTGTCATTGCACATCTGTTCTACTCTTCCACACAGTGTGCCTCCCCCACTCTGTCTCTGTCTCTCTGACTGCATGTATGCTGTATGAGCGTGTGCTGAGTGAGCACTCAAATGCCGAGTTTAAGCAAAAGGTGAGGCCTTCTTAAAAATAATAAAATGAGAATCTGTGATAAGTTTTCCCTTTATTGTGTAGATGCAACTTTTTTTGTATATGTAGAAAGTCACAGCATATGGAGCAGACTTTTCCATGTAGTATTTCAACTGCCCATATGCAGAGGCACAAAACTTTCCATAAACTGCCTCATATCGTGTGCAACATATGAGAGGATCCAGGTGTTTGGTGTGTGTGTGTGTGTGTGTGTGTCGCTCGCGCATGTGCATGTGTGTGAGTGTGAGCTCTGTTCGCTGCAGCTGGCTCACTGCTGTATGCTCCTCTACGCTGAGGCACTCGGACAGACCCCTTCAGCATTAATTACTGCGGCCATTAATCAGACTAGCACAAATAGCTGTGTAATCCCCCCACAATGCAGTTTTCTAGAGGGGGCCACCAGTGTTAATTGGATTTGATTGGATACTGGTATGATGCTGCACGCAGAACATCTTAAGGTAATAATTAGAAGATAGATCAATTGGTCCTTTGTGGCATTGACCCTATAGTGGAGGCTGCACTGCACTCCTGAGGGCTGATAAAATGAAGTGCTTTATTTTGCCCTCAAGAACATTTCTGATTAAGACGTTACCTTTATATTACTAAAATATCAGCGTGCAAAAGGTCTTGATATTATCCTACACAAATAAATCTCTGAAGGGAAATATGTAAATAGAGGCATGATATACAGTATGTGATTATTTTTGGAGATACTACTAATTTCTCAGGTTTTTGAAAGGTTAAATACATTCCTGCCTGTAGGAGCTTTATTATCTGGGAAAAACAGCATCTTTGAGATAATCTTAATACAACAATAGAGAGATAATAGCACACCTAAAGCGCTGTTGTACATTTGTTATAGCAGAATTATTAGGGGGTGTCTTTTCTGTTGATTCTCAGTGTCCTATCCTTTTTACAGACCTGAATTTAGGGCAGACGTGAGAGGCATTCCACACACAGATAGTATGTTACCAGTGTCTGTTTTATTTGAGTCAACCCAAAAATGTCCCTGCGCTGATGTTGCTTTCTGCATAATGTACAGTAGCCTCACATAATTTGTGGTTTTTACATTGCAACCTCAACAATACAAATAAATCATTCAATTTTTTTTAAACACTTAATTTATACTTTCATAAATGCAGCAATTTAACACTGAGGATCAATAATTTATTCTCCCTTCTTTTTCTTTTATGTGCTTTTTTCCCCGACCTCTCTCTTCTCGACCAATTTTCAAATTAGGCATCAATCAGATGTCACTCTTTAAAAGCCTGAGAAGCCATTTTGAAAGAAGGTGTTATAAATAAACCCACTATAAATGCAAAAGGACATGTAGCGAACACTTTCAACCCCACTTAACGTACAAAACAGTTTTTTCATATATTTAGTTAAAATTTTTATTTTTTCTCACCTGTCAGAAAAATAAAAAGATAAAAAAGCACACTAACTTCCACATCTACATAAAACAAATTAAACCTTGACTCATTCATGTGGTGGTAGTAAACTGCTATTAAGAGAACCACTCTATGTGTCACATGTCTATGTTGGGTTTGGTATTTCTTGGGCCAATGGCAATCGAGTTTGGTCGCCTCACTGGTTCCTTTGGCTGTCAAGTCAGAGCCCATATTCCCGCTGCACATCTCTCTCTGCCTCCTGGCAGAAGGAACAAACCAAATAAGTGGCTGTGCTTTCTTTCAAGAAGCCACTGTCTAAACACAGTCTTTTTGTGTCTAACGTGTGTTAACGTCCTTTCAGTTGCACTTTGCAGCTGAGGCGGTGTGTAGAGATTGGTTAATTGTTGCTTCGCCTCCACTGGAGCCGCCGCAGGTTTCCTGCAGGGACAAAAAAAAAAAAGGCACAAGGCCAGGCCAGGCCAGAGAAAGGACTGGCCATCTGGAGAAGGATTTGCATGGGGGCCCGTGTAGTGTACAGTTCTGTTACAGACTGACTCCATACAGTATGTGTGTGCAGGGTCATAAGTTCATTACATCTCATGAGACCAATAACATTTTTTAAAAGATATTTATATGAGCTGACAACGACAAACAGTAAAAGTACACTTAGAGGTTCCCTGTGGAGTGTTTTGACCCTGAGCAGCACTTTTCAGTCTATTAGTGTTTTCCTTATATGGGGCACACACATGCAAGCTCGTGGGTGACCCGGCCACACACAATGTGTTTCGGTGAGTAACACTGAATGTAAACTTTTGCTAGTATACAGGAGAATAATATATATATATATGTGTGTGTGTGTGTGTATATTTCAGTCAGGAACACTTTAGTCAAATAAACTTTATTTCCATTTGCTGTATTATATTTGGTGAAATGGCTCTGTTCTGGAGCCCCTCTGCCTTTCCACGGGCCTATGCACAGAGCCTTTTCCATGTGCCTATGTGGAAAGCATAAGGCGGAGAAAGCATACCTCTCCATCCTTCTGTGTGCCTGCATGGAAAGCCTGTGGTGGAGAGAGCACACCAGTCTGCCCAGAGAGGCAAACCTCCCTGCCTTTCCATGCGCCTACATGGAAAGCCTAAGGCAGCAGCAAAGACCCCCCAGGAACAGAACAGAGCAGCATCAATGACAAACAGAAATGACACTGATAAGTCAGACATGACATAAAAAGGAGGAGCTGGGGTGGAGGCGGGTTGCAAAGCGGCTAGCAGAGGAAGCAGCGACAGTAGGCAGGCCAGAGCAGTTTAAATAGGGCACCCTGAATGGGATTCGCCAATTTGTTGCATAGAAAGGAATCATGTGATCTATCAGCTGACTCCCTTCCATCAATCAGCTGCTCCATCAGTTGAGTGGCTGTTTGAGACCAGCTGATGTAGCTGGGATGTGAGCTGAGCTTGACATTGTGTCCTGCCGGAACTAACTCTGTGCTCAATTTTTGTTGAACCTCAGTCTAGGGCAGAATAAATGTATTCCTGTAATCTTCCATAATTCAGTTTAACACGCTCCCATTTTTAATATAATAAATAAATATATTCTTATTTATTATTGCAATTTTTTGATGCAGCTTGTGAGTCACTCCAATATTCAACCCTTATTGATTGTTTGTGACACAGTGCTACTTAACTTTGGACAGCTGGAGGGAAATTACTAGAAATTACGTTTGCACACTTGACATATTTGGGTTTTACACCATGACTAATTAATTGTGAGCTCCACAAATGCACAATGAACTCTAAAGTAGCATTAGGCTAGTTTCCACTTGTTTGCTGAGGACTGTTTGGAAGTCAGGGCAGTACCTTTGAAACAAAGGAGAATAATTACATTTATACTCTCTCTGCGTGTATGCAACAAAGGAATTTTTATATATTGTAATACGGTCTATGACTCAAATGGTTATGAAGCATCTATGAATATCAGAAACTCCCCAGAGACCAGACGATGACTAACACGAAAAAATCCAAAGTTATTATCACCAGACAGCCCTCGAGGGGCTCCTGCAGTCACCTTCACCAGACAAGTGAGAACTACACTTGTATTGTTTTCAAGACCGCGCTGCAGCTCCACAGAGCTACTCCACTGTGTGTTATTTGGGGAAAATGCCACACTTTGTCTCATTAAACCGTCCCAATTCATTTACTGGTTCAGATTACTTTGTTCTGCTGTCTAGCTGTGGGACACCGCTATTCATGCTCACAGATGATATTTAGATGATGTTTACAAAGGGAATATATTACATTCTCACATGCAGCAATTTTAGTTCCAGTGAAATGATCTATACATTGACTTTTTCTAACTAATCTGCCCCATCAATGAGACATAATTCATTATCTGCAAGGACATTAAGAGTATTTACATCTGTCCTTTAACTCTGAATCCACATGTAGATTTTCCATCTATACGTTTGGCCTTAATTTTTGTTTTGGAGCAGCAAAGGCATTACTAGTGGCAGATTGTGCTATCCCTTTTTCCTGTGTCACTGAGTCGCCAGCGGCATCAATCAATTTGGAACTCTTTCTCCAACAAACACACTCTCATCAATGCGTACATAACCTGCAGTGAGCACACTGTGCACTGAAACAGCACCAGACCCGGAGAGCATTAACCTGCTATTGGTCTCCATCTTCCTCTATTGCTTATATCGATTAGTTTTGGCTGTTTTTTTTTTTTTTTCCAAGCAAGAATGTTTGAAATGTGTAAAACATGGGAATGACACTCACAAACACGGAACACAAAGACGATATTCTGCAGGGGGGTTGGGATGAGACTGTCACTTGGGGTATCATTTAATAACGTTGGATTGAATTAATCTTTTTCTCCTTTTAAGCAAAAAAGTATTACATAAATAATGACAATCAGGTTCCAGAATATCTCAGGATACAGCTGTGACTCCTAGCAGAGTAGCAGGTGATGAGACATTGAATTGATTGTAGAAAACAAGTGTCGCACACTCTGGCTCCATATGCATCTCTTCCATTTTGATGACATTTCAGCCTTAGGGCCTATTTCAAGATCTATACGTTTAGATGTATGTTCGGTGATCTTGAAGCGGGCCCAAAGGCTGAAACGTCATTAAAATGGAAGAGATGCACATGGAGCTGGAGTGTGCTACACTTGTTTTACACAATCCAGTCTACTGCCAGTGATCAGCACCTCATTATAATTCTTGGTGTGCACTACTTTTAGATTTTAAAGACATTTAATTGAAACATTTGAATCCAGATCAGACTGAATAATTGAAAATGATCTGCTTGACATGTTCTTAAAAGCATGTATAAAATTAGAAGTGGGGGAAAAATCGATACAGCATAGTATCGCGATATTTTGTGTGCCGATATTGCATCGATACCCGGGTGCCAAGTATGTTTTTTTTTTTTGTTTTTTTTTTATCATAAACATCATTAATTTTTGCAAATACACACTTTTGGTACTAGCATAATAAAATTAATTGCTTTTTCAGTCCACTAGATGGTGCTGATGTTTTTTTCCTGGTGAGGTCAGCAGAGGTCTCAGTCAGCAGCATTTGGCAGGAAATTCATTAAAACAAAAATGGAGGCACCAGAAGAAGAAATCAGAAATGTGCCGCTGGCATTTAAATCAAATATTTGGACTTATTTTGGACTTTTCAGTCAGTGTCAGAATACTCCAGGAATACAACGAACATGTGGACTCACCTCATACTCTACCACGCAGAGATAGCGTTAGCCGCTAACAGCCAAGTTAGTGCTTAATTTGCTCTGCCAAAAAATCAACCAACACTGGACACACTGTCCATGACAAAACTACCATCCAACTCTAAGAGAGCTAAGAAAATAACACCATCCATCACCTACTTCATGTGCAAAGATCTGCATCCATACAGCGCTGTTTAAATTAAGGCTTTTGTCACATGCTAAAAACACTGGAACCCTTACGTCACTCCGTCCGGACGTTTTTCCACCAACACAGCCGTACTCAAGCTCTACAGAGAAGTGAGGCATAAAGTTGGGGAATCTTTTGAGTACAGCAGGAAGGGTGGCATTACCTTGTGATGCCTGGACTTCAAGGTCAGTGGATTCATATGTAACAATAACGGCACATTGTTCTCCAAACTAGAGCAGTACAAGACAGTCACACCGGAGCAAACATTGCAGACCTCCTGCAAAATACAGCACAAGAATGTAATAGACAACCCTTCTAACGTGGGTGTTGCCATTCAGTTAGGGGGATTGGCTCATGTGCTTAATCTGGCCACACAGAAGGTGTTAAATCTGCCAATGGTTCAGTTTGTCAGGTGTATGCAGCATTTATGACAGGTTTTATGATGGTGTTGGTCGGCCTGTCTGCTTTGCATCACATTCTGCTGCAATAAAAATGATGTGACAGATTGAAAACTTTATCTTATGAGGTAAAACTGATGTTGATAAAGTTTTTCTTTGGGGAAATAATTTGCAGTTGGAAAAAAGGTAATAAATCGCAGTACATCACAATTTATTGTATCAAAATGCACAGCATATCGCAATTATATCATGACTTAAGTATTGTGATAATATCATATCATGACCTAAGTATTGGGATACTATCATATCGTGAGTCCTCTGCAAATTCCCACCCCTATATAAAATGACCGCATGATTTAGGCTAAAGGCTAAATCAAGGCTAAAGGTGCTTCAGATCAATTTAATAGAGCTTGAGATGTGTTGCCTCTGTAGTTTGTCTTTTTCAGTGTTTTTTTTTTTTCCCCTGCCACCTCCCCACACCACCACAAAGAGCAGTGCACTTGCCACAACAGACTGATTGAACAAGTAGAGAAGTGTGTTTGAGGCGCTGAAGGACATGAGCCTCCTAGCCTGCTGCACTATCTCTACGCCCTCTCTCCGGAGGGTGATAGGTGTCAGTGACTACCAGCTCTTCTTAGAAACCTTCTGCAAGATATTTTATCTCCCAAATGTCGAGCTGCAAATTGGACTTCTCGAACCACTACTGCTCATTCCCCTCACTGCTGCCACAATAGGCAATAAAGTACTCATATGAGAACGTCTGAAGCTGGCAGGAAGCTGAGTTAAATCTGAAGTCAGAGCAAACAATAGTAGTGACATGGCCATTACCAAGGGTGTAGCAGTCTGCAGCATGTCTGACAGAGTGCTCTGCAGGTCAGAGAGGTGTTACTGTTTATAAAGCTTGCCAGCCTGGTTTAAGAGTCCAAAGTTTATTGGATGTTTGAAAATGTCTTGAGTTATTTTGGTCAAAGACTTCTGATTACAACGTTCCGCGACAAATTGCGTGAAATTATGTTGTTATTGTTAAAAAACTCAATGAAGAGGACCAATAATAGCAATTTAAGGTTGTTTTGTTTTGTTTCTCCACCAGCTTGCTGTGTTCTTTTCTCCAATAATTACACTTCATTTTGAAATGAATTGATTACAGTTACGACTTGAAAGAAACAGAGTTCAAAAGAAGAAACTCTTTAGAAGGCGCGACACAATGAAGTATATAATTATGGTATACTTAAAGAGATACTTTGCCAATTTTCATCCTGCTTTGTATCATAACAGTGTGGGTTGTATGTGTAAATGAACTATGGTACTGTTCCCTCCATCTAACCAGCACTCTGATCTCCCTGCTCCTCTCCCAGCTCTAATCTACAGTATGATGTGTTTCACGTCATTGGGTGGATTTTCACTGGCTCCAGCACTGTTTCTCTTACGACAGATTGTGCGTCTGCATTAGGGCTGCCCCCTGATAGTCGACCAAATGTTAGTCAACCAGAAAGGTCATTAGTTGGCAAGATTGCCATTTTGTCACAGAAAAAAAAGAAAAAGTGAAACTCTATTAGGAGCTGCACCTTGCCAAAATAAATCAGAACCCATATGACTGAACCATATAGGAATTTAACCTGAAATGACAGACACAGGAAGTGGCCACGCTCAGCAGTCAGACAGGAGTCACGTAAATTTACAGGGCTGGTACTTGCGGTTATTACTCAGGCTAGTTAATAACATGTTGGGCAGGAAATCCAAAGTGTGGGATCATTTTGAGAAGGTGAAGGACGAACCCAAGGTGATATGTAGGCCTAATCTCAATTCCCCCCTTGTGACCTACTCTCTCAATATATTGAGTATGTAGTCATTATTATATTTGAGTAAGATTTTATCATCATCTCCCATATATATTCTAATTTGAGTAGTTCTCATAATTTATTCTGACCTGCTTGAAAATTGTCCTCTTTGTAAATAGCCAACTGAAATATAATGAAAATAAAAACAAATCACAGCTCTATCAGAGGAGTTATATAAGTCCTGTGAATGAGAGGTTACGTGAATATCTTCTGCAGGCTTGGACTGAAGAGCAATGAAAAAACTGAGAGGGATTGCAGACATGCTGTGCTGCAATTTCCTAAATGAAAAGGTTCTTTTGTTATTCTGAAAGGTTTTGATGGGTTTATACCACAAGCAGTTGTGTACTCTTGCTTATATGTAATATTAAGGGTTTATATGTTTATTGTGAAGAGCATATTGCCCATATCACTTTATTAGTTTAAGTGTAAACACAAACATATGCCATGGCTTGTTTAGCTCTTTCATTTGCTTTTGAAGAGAATTGATTCTAAAGTACGTTGTTTTCATAATGCCCTGCATTTCACTTCATGCAGGAAATAGTAAGTGAACGCTTTTTAATATTACAGTGACCGATGTTTGAAACAGTGTATCCATCACTATCACATACTGAGGACAACTGGAGTTACATGGAGGTGTTTAACTCTAATTTACAAGTAAGGTGCTTATTTAAAACAAGCTCAAGATTGTTGCTTATTTTTATTTATCCAAGTTAGATAAATGCAAAGTACACAACGTTGATAGAAGATTGCTGTTGCTACATTTTATCAGAAATATGAGGATGGAAATTAAAGACCAAAACAACATTTTTCATCTCCTGATCCAATTTGTACTTTGATTTAAATCATTTTGCTCCAAATCTTTTTTCCTTTAAACATCCAGGCCAAGCACAGGCTATGATTCAAACGGCGTCTTTGTTAAGTAATGAATTTATCTCTATAATGCGAGCCAAATGACTCAACTCTTTCACAAGAAATTCTATGGTTATGCATGATGCAGAAATCCAGTAAGTCTGATGTTAATCCCATTTGTCAATTGCACTGTTTGTCCCATTGTCTAAAGACTGCAGCGTTCAAACACCTGACATGGATTGCTGCTCTATCTTAGGTGCGATTTACACTCTCACGTCAGTGTTAGATCATCTGGGCCTTGGAGGGATCTGATTGAAGTCTGATTGGTTCTTATCTGAGCATGAAAAGCTTCTTCTAGACCCCTATGCTACGTGCAAGGTACATGTACATTATTTAATTCTGAAGCAACTGGATAGCTGTACTCGAGTGTATTGGTATATTTATCATATTATGTTATCATGTGACAATTCTGCTAACACGGTAAAGCAAACACCTGGAAGCAGAGTGGGATCTGTTGGTCTAACATCAGGGTTTTTTCTCAACATGCAATGCCATTTATTAGCATTTCGAGAGACCAGAGTATAATGTGCATATGAGAGCAGTGTGCACACACTGTGTTAGTGATGTTGGTGATGTCAAGGGGGAAATTGCTTTTCTGGGACCCCTGCTGCACTTCAAGGGTCTTGCTCAGGGCTTATGTGATGTCTGTTTTGAGAGGATTGCCTCCTGTTCGCCCGGGATTCGGGGAAATCTTTCGGTTTTGTAAGAGAAATTTTACTTTATGTAATTTATTTACTAAAAAAACTAAAATGTGCTGAGGGCCCTTACTGTTGCTTAATGTAGGTCATATGACACATACAGCAATGCTGCTTTCGGTGTCTGAATCGAGTGATTATTGTTTATTTATTTAAAGGTTGGCTCACTGGATGAAGGCGACACAAGTAGAGATAGAGACCTTGTTTTCTTCGTTTTCGGCACTATAGCAGCAGCTTAAATTGTTCTTATGGGATAGCTGGTGTTTGGGTGTATTCACAAAACAGTATAGGTATCCTGCTGCTTCCATGACTGAGAATAAAACAGTGTGACCCACTACTTGGATGTTAAATGGATACCTTGTCTTATCTTCAAGTTGCCACCTGTTATTGCATTTCTGTAACACTTAAACAATTATTTCGATAGGTTTTCCGTTGGTGTCTGTCTCACTCCCCTGCCCTCTCCATGTATAACATACTTAGCCATCCGAATGGCTTCCCCTGTTCATTCTGATGCTAATCCATAATTCTGCTGAAAAAGAAAGGCTCTCTGGAGCCCAGATCAAAGGCTCGGCTGTTCTCAGCAGGGCCCAGGTGTTTAGAGGGAACTGCAAAGGCAGGGAGAACACCCATCTCTTTTTCCCATTAAAAAAGGGCAATTATGAAAGCCCCCTTCGCAGCTTATCATAGGATGAAATGGCAGTCCTTGTTGTGGTTTAACAAATGAATAATGGAGTGCTGATGCTGAACAAGAAAGACAGTTTATCAAGATTTGTCTATAGGTGACTGTGGGCCTTGGTTTGTCAGTAGGGCTTGTGCTCCAGCTTATTGTTAGTTCTCCTTTGCATTTCAAGAAGCTGGCAGAAGAGCTATTTCAGAGATGCACCATCATTCAAGTAATACACTTTTATCCTCCTCATCTACACTAACACAGGCAGGAGCAAAGTGCTTCATGACGCATTCTTCATGTATTTCCCGTTGCATGTCCATGACCGGTTTTTAATACCACAGGGTGTACCCCCATTTACACTGCTTTAATAAAATTCAAGGTTTATTGGGCCAACATATCCCCAACCCCAACTACTTAAGCTAACTCTGAGTATGAGCTGTAAATCCCAGACAAGATTTGGTATTATAATGCTACAGATCTCTGCAGAGTTATGGGCTAGGCTGGATTTGTGCCAGGGACATTTAAACTGTATTTAAGTTTCTTGTGACCAAGGTTAATTGTATTTCTAAATCAGCAGATGATGTATTGTTCTGATATTAGATTTACTGAATGGAATATCCTCAGTATAACTGATCTCCAAATGTTAGATTAGTAAGCAGAATCCCAGCCCCACTGCAGTCGACACCTCAGTGTGGGAAATGTGCTAATCTCTAATGTCATCAGTCACTGTCTGAAATATTCTTTTCCCGTAGGATACGGATTAAAATTCACACATTGGTTATCCAGCTTAATTTTCTCGGTAGTGCCAGCAGGGTTTAAATTGTTTTAAATCCACCTAATATGTGTGTGATCCGAGCTCTTCCATCCGTTGACTAATATCTAAAAATCAATTCTGAGCAAGGGAACGTCCCTTTAAAAAATGCGTTTCGTGACGGGAAGGTGGATTTGCACATTGCATTTCTCTTTATTTTTGCATATTGTTTTATGAAACGATGAAAATGGCACAGCTGAGACTGTCATCCACAATCTAGGCAGTTTCACACTGTTAAGTTACTAACATCTTTGCTCAAATTGCTTGTTTGCTCAAATTACTATGGTAGTCTCACAGGGGTACTTATCTCTACTGGAACTGCATATCTGCACATGATTACAGGTTTCAATCACAGTTTACAGATTCACTGCTAAACATGGAAAAAAAGGAAGACATGTAAAAGAGAAAGAGGCAGCACATCATAAGTTTGTCCTGATGTTAGCTATTGTTTTGGTTGATTTGACTTGAACTAAGTTTACACACACAAAGTAGTCATGCATTTCCCTTATTCCAAAAAAGACAATACTCCTACCAAACTGTTTGCATAGCTAATGGAAATGTATATTTCACTACTCCCACTTCAGTGCAGCCCTGCAGACTCTGTTTAACGTTTCCTCACATGTTGTGTATCACATCAAAATATAGAAAAGTGGAACAGCTGGAGCTGTTTTCAAAGTTTCCTACTAGTGGTGGATTATTGGACCGTGCAACAGACTGGACACAGTCTTCCTTCTCAAAAAGGTTGGCGTTGCAATACCGTAAAACTTCAATTAAAAGCCTAGTCCCTTTTACTAGCCCGCTGTGGCTACACATTTTGACAAATACAGGCCTGACTCAATTAGACACCTGGTCTGGTTGCCAAGCAGTTTATTTATTTATTTTTTATAGAAGTTCTTCGGATGTATAAAACTGGGTTTTTGGCTACTTTAAATTATGTGTCCATTCCTCGATTACCCTGTAACTTATTTTTGTTCCTTTAATCCGTAAGGGTCCTCAGATCAAAAGAATCAAAGGAGTTCTTCATAAAAGGTAATCCAAGGTGTGAGTATTGGGTGCTGTGCCAATATGTGGCTTAATCCTCAAGTGCCGTTAACTCACTGCCTCTCTGATGTGCTGTCTGTCGGAGCTAGATCAAATGAATGATTCAAAATTGATATATTTTCTGAAGCCTCAAGTGATATTCATATTGGTTTAAAATAAACGATTTGATTGTATTTCCTGATCTTTGCTGAGCCAGAATTTTGTGCAAAAAGAATAAAAGCCTGTCCCAAATATAGGCCTGTTGATTTCAGTTATTTGAGCAACTAATTGCCTCGGCTTTTAATTGAAGATTTTTGGTATTTGCACACTTCCAAAAATCTGCCCATATCCATGTCTTTCATAATGTTTAAAAGTAGGTGTGTTTCTTCCTCCAATCAGAAATGTTGGCTTTTCTGTTTAGCACGTATTTCTACACCAGCCCTGCAAACTGTTGGCGAGTTGGTTTGTGTACTACATCTCCATGACAACCCATAGAGCCCCCCAGTTGAGACTCATTCCCCAAGGGGGCTGCTGCACCCATGCCCATATAATGCTAATAAAAAATGAATAATTTTTATTCAAAATAATTCATCACAGGATATTTGTAATGGTCCCAGGTTTGATTTACATAAACAATAATTAAGCTGAATGTTGGGGGATCACATTTGGGTGAGTGTTACAGTAACATAAGCAGATGTTTGAATTGAACATTTCTATTGAGATCTGATATTTGAGGAATTAACAAAGCAACTTTAAAGGCAATATGCTGCATTAGCACCATGTTGATTAAAGTAAATCATGGCCTTTGCTATGCTGTAATTTATGTGGTGCTAATAATTCATAAGTCATTGTACAAGGTTAAAATGTATACTGTGTTTCTGTAGTGATGGTAGAAACACTTATTCAAAATACTAATATGCATATTTGCTGAATGCGTCCATCATGTATGAGTCATGCTCATTCATTTGGTTTTTTTTTATGTCAAGCTTATATAGCCCTGCGTTTTCTGGGCTGTCAGTTACTTAAGGCAAGCTCAGTTGATTAAAGCAATGTGCAGTGTGTGTACATCCTCATTCTGTGTGACTGACGCTTCCTCTTGGCACAAATCAATAGTGATTTCATAACAGACATTAACTTTTAAAAGGCCAGCTGAAATTAAATTGTATTTTCTTATGATGCACCATCAGGGTCTCTCTCAATCAGTGTTCTACTTTTTTTTTTGAGGAAAAATAGTCACTATTTAAAAAGGATGAATTACATATTTTTATAAACAAATGGTCTCATAATGGCAGCTTGAGTCTGTCCATATATCAGTGACATCCCTTTTGTTATTTGTCTCTGCAGATGGAAAACTTCTTGATCAAACATTTCATTTTGAAATGTTTTTTTTTTCATAAAGCAGTGACTGTCAGTGACATGATGTGTATGTGTGTTTCTTCATCATCATTAAATGTTAATAGATACCATAACCTCTGACAGTGTATTGCAATCCGACGCAACAGCTGTGCAACAGATTCTACCTTTGTAAAGCTTAAAATACAGTTGATATAGCATTGGGGATTTCTTGATTCAACTCTTAGTATTTCTGTGGTAATACAGGGAGATTGTGGAGCAGTGCTGAACTGCAGTACAGTAGATTACATGGTGTCCATGTTATTGTGTCCTCCTACTGTGTATAATAATGCACACAACATACTTATAAGCAGATAGGGCATTCTGTTTCGGAGTGGAGACTGAGTAGAACAAAAAGATGTTTAAATATTTGCATTGAAATGTCTAAAAAAAAATGTCTAAATTGACCTTTCGCTAAGCCCCGCCCCTTTGTGATGGTCCGACAAGCTGCCAGAGTCAGCATGGAGCCCACACTGTAACTAACTGCACTTTTTTCCACTGTTATAATCATTAAAAAGCAAAAGCAGCATGTGTATACATTCAGTAGGCTATATCTTCAGTAGCTAGCTAGCTAACCCTACACTTTTCAGGGTTTGATTTTGGTTTTGGAACAGGTAAGAAACATATATCTTTTTCCAAAGTATCATTAATACATGACGTGCACCAGGCACAACATTTAGCTCCAAATCCACGAAAACAGCCTGAAAATGAAGGAAATCTGAAACAACTGCATTAGAGTCAATGGAGCCCAGTTGTGTTTTTATGGGACCCTAGTCTGAGCCAGCTCGATGTTACATTATGATTGGCCAGTCTGTGTTTGGGGGCGGGACTTAGCAAAGGGTCAGTTGTCAACCTGGTTTCACTCCAAAGTCATCAAAAACTGGCATCAGGCACAATCGAAAAAAGCGTCCTTTGATGTCAGCATGATATGCGGCTGATCACCATTATTGTTGAACAGCACCTGGCAGCATATCAGGGGAACGCGACGGGACAACAACCATAGTAAAGTGGTGAAAAGTGCAAGTGCGGTGGGTGGGATGGTTCCAATAACCACTGACTTTCACCGTGAGGTCGGTGATTGATTCCTATTTGAATATGAAGCCAAACCCTGTTCTTTTTTCTTAAAGCCAGCTACATGCTTTTGTTGCCTAAACCCAACCAGGTGTGTGTATAGGTGAAACGTAACCCTTTGTTTGTTGTTAAAGGGATACGCCAACATTTTTTTTGTTTGTGTGTCTTGCCTCACTCCCGAGTCCATGACAAGCAGGTAGATACCATTCTTTCGGCTATACGTGCAGTAACAAGGGAGAGCCGGGCAGAGCTCGCCCACCGCTAATTAGCTTAGCTCAAATGCTTGGAGTCATAGTGTTAGCCTGCCTCTGCCTGCAGTCATCAGATAAACTCTTCAGCAACTCTAAACGGTCCTGTGTGCTTGTTGTGACTCGTTTATACCGTGTTATGTTACATTATCTATTTTTGGACTAAGATTAGCACTTTATGTAAGTTTAGAAAGAAATACATAGGAAACTAAACCGCAGTTCTGCATCAACAACACACCACTCGCACATCAGTAAGTATAGAAATTCCATGACCTAACGTCAGTATGTGACAAGGTTGGAGTGAGAATGTGTTGAAATTGTCTATTCCCACATACTCTGCACTCCTTTTCAGATGGCATATCACCAAAGGTGTAAGAAACTGTGTCACAGTGTTTCTCAGCTTAGCTGTTAATATGGAAGAGGTGGAGGCTAAGTGAGAAGTTCAAGGTGCATTGTCAGTTAACATATTTATAGTCACTGGTACACACATGAAAGCTGCAGTCAAAAGCCACAGAGTTTCATTTTGTGCAAAATTTAAGCCTTGTGGTGCTCATTCCTGATGTCTCCGCTTTATTTAACAGTTTTATGGGCCATACAATCTGGTCTACAGCATTGCAATTATCAGTATTGAGTCTAATTTAATTTATCCAAATCTCCATCATCTGTCCCAAATTATCCCTCACCTCAGTCAAGCTTATGCATTAATAGATCTGAGCGTAGCCTATTGAGAAGCTGAAATGACTTTTGCTCTCTCTGAGAAGAAGTGATGAAATGTAACAACATTCCCTTTACTTTTCCCTTCACTTACCAGTCTCTTGTGCCCTCATCATTGAAGTCATTATTAATAATTCTCCCCTCCTGTGACTCAAAGAGCTTGAATGCAGATGATCACATCATGCACATTCAACGAGACCCCTCTTCTCCACTTATCATGGGACATTTGTTGTGATGACAAATCCTAATGCAATGGAAAAAAAAGTAATTGTTGCGGTTACAGCCACTTAAATTAGCTATGTCAGGCTTTCATTACGTTCAATTTTGGGGTTGTTCTCCGGCTTTCTTCTTCTTCTTAGAAAATCCCCTTTGAGAGACACAATATTATCAAGTTTTGCATCAAAAGCAGCTCAAGGGTAAACATCATAATGAGCCACTAGAAAACGCCTCAGGGGAGCTACACTTTATGATTTTTCAAATGATTCATTTGACAGTGATTAGAGTAAATATTTGTATGGTTAACTTTGATATTGGTCATTTAGGCAACTAATTACAGCTCAGTCATGAAAAAATACAAGTGAGTCAAAACAGACATCCAAAGAAGACTTACTTATTTTAGTTGGAATTAAATGGCTTGGATGCTTGAATCCAGTTCTCTGCTACAATATTTTTTCCTGCCTGTTTGAATTTGTAAAATTCACTTCAGTGTCTATAAAGATTGATTTCATGGATGTTGAGGCAACTTAAAATACATCAAAATACATGTATATCAGTCAAGGCCTATCTTTAAAGCTCCTGTATGCGATATTCAGAGCATTAATATAGCATCAAACCACTTTTTGCTATATAAAGATATAGTGGAATAATGGCATCCTGAGCAGAAAATAAAGTCACACTCCCTCTATGTGTGCTTTACTCTGAGCTTCTCTGGTCTTTGCTGTGGTAGCCGGTCAGGCTAGCCTGGAAATCCAGACTCAAATCTAGAAAGATTTTGAGTCTGGCCCTCACCAATACACCCTTCCTACCTAAGGCACTAACTGAGGCATATTAAATGCCGCCGCACGCAATTGGATAGCACGATGGCCAGTCAGAGCAAAAAACAAGGTGACACATTCATCGCAGTAAGCCCCATTTGTTTGCCGGGCTATCGACATCATGTTGCGCCCGCCCAGAGCCCGCCTCTGTCCGATAGACTGATCTGATTGGTCCGACGGTGATTCACCGGGCTCTGCTTGTCGGGGCTTGTGCTTGTGCAGAGCAAATTTCTAGGGGCAGGGTGTCTGGATTTCCACGTTACTGTCAGGCCACATGTGAGTGCACATGTTTATCTCACTGGTCAGCTCATTGGCCATTAGTGCTGACATTGGGTGGGTGTCATCCCGGAAGCATAGCACCCACCTTCCTGTTCCCTGTTGATTAAGGCCATCAGCACTGTAGTGTTAAGCACTGTTTATGGGATTAGCTAAATTAGCTGCTAGGACACCAGTTCAGCCACCTCCATGTTGATAACTGTGTCCGGACAACTCATGCGCTTTGAATTTCACTCACAGACCCTTAAAGCAGCAAGTGCCCCTTTTGTTATCTTGACTAGCTTGTTTTAAAACACAAATGTGTATGAACTGGTGTTGTGGATTACCAGCCTATTTGCATGACTTTCTCATCTGGCTAATTTCTAGATAATGTGGATTAATGTTCACATCTCAATTTTGGTCATATTGAGGTTTGGTTTGATTTTGATTTGATTATGAAACTCTTATTGCTGGTGAAGCCGTGATGACAAGCTAACAGAGAACACTTGTCAACCACACTCTGGTCCTACTTAACGCCACTCTCCCTCCGTCCCTCTCTCCATCTATTCATGTTTGCTTGAAATTCTGAATGAACGTTTTAGTAAAAAGGCACTTTCTTGGACAGAGGTTTTTTGTCTCATTTTGAATGAATACATTCTTAGCTTTCAGATAATTAAAACCCCTTAAAACCCACCAGCTTTCCACTGGCAATCCACTTCAGCTAGTTCCAAGTGGTTTAGCATCACACATCAAAATGCAATTGCTGTTTTTAACTTTTGTCAGTACGGGCATGCTACACATTGTTAGCTTGGTTAAATTCTCCACAATTCAATTGCTTACTTTAATTTATGTAAACCATGAGCACCAAAGTAGAATTCATTCAGAGTTACAGGTATGGTAAGTTTAAACAAGAGAGACAAAAAAAAGAGGTGACTCCTTACTTTTAAGGCGGTCGTAAAGTTCTAACATGTCCATTCCTTGATTAGCTATTTGTATTTATATTTAGTCCGTAAAGGTCCACCAATCAAAAGATTAAAAATAGTTTTCTTAAAATGAACCTAAGATGTGAATATTATCATATGAAGTCCATAGCTGTATGCTAACTTTGTTCATCGCACAGATTGCAGTTCTTCCAACATAAACAATATTTTCTTTCATTCTCCTCAACAGTGTTGTTGAGGTAGGTTTATTTTTGTTATTTTGCTGGCTACAAAATAAAAGTGTCCCTGATCTCTTTCAGGGTCAATGTGACTGAAAACGACACGTCACACATTCAAATAAGTCAGTGTTGGGTGAGTTCAGGGCAGCATTATTTATTTCACCCTCTTTGGGTGTGAAGTTCCTAAAGGTACTTTGTATGGGCCCCTGCTCACTGAAACCCAAATCCAGACAGACAGAAGAGGAAATCAACACTCAGTCTGCCAATCACACACAATTAAACTAAAATGTCTTCTGTTCCCCGGGGTGATCTCCTCCATCGGTGAAAAATCAACAAGGCAAAGAGACAAACAGGACAGGGAATTGTTTGGAATTCAAATACAGGCTTTGGGTGGTGCTGGATAAC
Source organism: Epinephelus awoara (assembly GCA_035609425.1). NCBI lineage: Eukaryota > Metazoa > Chordata > Actinopteri > Perciformes > Serranidae > Epinephelus > Epinephelus awoara. The sequence continues at coordinate 24,824,720 of CM069298.1, read as the reverse complement.
AAGTTGGCTGTCCATTTGTGTTGCTCTGATGTCATCTCTATTCTGCTCCTCTCTGAACTCGTGTTGTTCCATCGCAGGGTTTGCGGCCTGATGAATATTTATGTCGCAAGGTAGCTAATGTGATATGAAAAGATGAGGGGTTTTCAGTAATTTTCAGTTTGAAAGCAACGGCCGAGACTGTGTGCTGCTCCACAATACATCTGAAACTGTTAAGCTCACTGAAGTCTTTAAGATGTACTTTAAAAGGTGTACTTTAAATGCATTGAGAGGCATTGTACAAGTAGTGCTTTAAATTGAATCCACTTAGGATGAACTCTGTAAAAAGCTGTATTTGAAATATGTAAACCACATTCAAAGCTTTGCAAAGAGTGTGAGTTTAAACCAGTCGTGGCATTAAGGCACTTCTTAACAATTGTTTTGCACTGTATGGATGAATAAATGGCACGTTAAAAGGGTGAAAACTTCAAGACATTGAAGAGTGACCTGAAATAAACGGGCCCTGGAAGATGTTTACTCATATGAAAGCACAACATTTTTTGAGTATTTTTGAAGGCGTGTATCTCTTTATATTCATCCAACGCGGACCCTGTGAAGATCCACTTCTCCCCTTCGATAGGTAAATCAATTAGCAATGTGGTGAACCATTTTTATATGTTTGCTGAACAAAAAAGCAGAACAAAAAGCCTGACTGTCTTTTTGTTCTGCTAAGTCACCACCTTAAGCAAGACCAAGGAAAACTGCAGACATTAGACCAGAAGTGCTACATTTAAATGCTTTTAAGTGGAAGCAGCACAAAGTGACTGTAGCGATGGCAGAGTGCTCAGTGGGGACAATGAAGAATGCTGCACACAGGCCGTGGCTCCGCTACCTCTCACACAGGGAGTAATTATCCATGAAATTCTTCTGGTTACATTATTCCTGGAATAGGTTCACAGCCTCGTCATACATCCTCCAGGTGTCCATAACAAAACAATGCACTTTCTAACTTGCACTTCTGCCAAATAAGCAGATTTTGTTTTCTAAAAGCTGTGCGCATTGCTCTTTGTTCTAGCAGATGTAAATTATCCAGCACTAAAACACAAACCTCGTAGAGTTTGTCGACTGTTATGAGCGCTGTGTATCTCAGTTGCTGCCCCAATTCAGTTACTTAAAGTCATTTTTTTATTGGAACGCCACAAGGTTTTGGTGAAATCAGAGCTCCACACAGGTCGGTGTAAGTTTCAAGCCACGATGGAATTCAAATAGTCCCCCTGCTGTGGTGTGTGGATTCATGCTGTGAGCAGCTGTAAATGCATGTCATTACAGCAGAGAAATGGAAGCTGGGGCAAACCAGTTGCTGTCGCCAAGGCAAGCACTTCAGCACAAATACAATCATTTTGTTGAATCTCAACTGCCACACACTTTTATACACAAACTCATATGCTGTATATAAGGGCTTGATAGGAATAAAAAAAAAAAAAAAAAAACTGCAGCACTAACACATTTGTATATCACGCTGACACCACGCGATTACATCTGTTCAGACACTGAAATTGGGGCCCCCCTTTTTTTTTTTTTTTTGCATTCCAGTGCCATATCTATTTAAATTAAACTTGTCGTGCTCCAAATAAGGTGGCTGTCAAAATACCAGAGTGAACCAGCGATGACATGACAAGGAAATAAATAAATAATTTAGCAGGTTGTGGTCAGCAAAAGTGCCAGCTACCACATGTTCAAACCTCCCCAGCCCCCCCAAAAAAGTTAATACTTGCATGGACTCAGCAGTGGCAGGCTTAAGTTTTAGGATTAGGTTGTCGGAGACATATTTTTATCAGGGATAGTCACGCAAGTAGGTAACCCATGCCTGCATGAAACTTTATACAGGTGGGAAGAGACTATGTTATGCGATTAGAGGCTTCTAATTTCGAGCTGTGATGAGGCGCCAGTGAACGTCCTCTGCCTCTGGACGGCTGCAAAGTTATGGCAGTGCTAATTTCCCCTGTAGAGCGAGGATTGGTATCAGAATTGGCAGAGATTCAGGGCTGAATATGGGCAGCAAAGGGACACAAAGCACAGGAGACAACAAAGCACATTTGCCCCTGACTCCCTCTACCTTGAGTGAAGCTACTGCATTTAAATCTGTTAGATGTTTTATCCATTTTTCATATTCATAATATGATCTGCTTGGGATTAACAAAGCACTGATTTTTATGAATTCTAGCACTTTGGGTCATTTTAACAAAATGGATTTTCAATGCCACATTTCTTCAGTTTGAATATGAATTAAACATATTTGCAACATTCACCCCGGCTGGCACTGCTCCGTTCTCATCCCCCGTCTGAGCGACAAGATGCAGAGATTTAATGCGGCTTTATAATTCATGGCCCTTCCCCTGTCATCCAACACAAGATGCACTGATTGACTCATCTTTTGGAGGGAAAAAGCATTTCATAAAAAACAAGTCAAGGATAAAACTTTCCCATTAAAACAAAACCTTTCTCAGAACATTTTATCTTGTGCCATCCATGGAGGGTAGAGATATAAAAGTCATGAACACAAAGTACACAAACCACAGAAGTGTAGATCAGAGCCATCAAAATTATGCAATTAGGGCGGAAGCGACATCTCTCAGCCTCCCTTGACGAATTTCCTTTTTATCATAGACAGGCTAAAAGGCTGGAGATGTTCAGACTTTCATGAAAAGGCAGCGATAGGCATGGGACAGCTATGCTACAGCTACATGCTATCAAAAGCATCATGAATCCAGCTGTTTTATTATCATTAGATGGAAAACATATGAGGTAGACAGTGATCTCTCATGCTTCACTGACTTTTTTCTTTTAGCTTTCTTGCTTTTTCTTGAGTCTCAGACAATACTCCAGCTCCTACAGGATTAAAGGGTCTATTATAGCCTGCAGCCAGATACAGTTGTGCCTTAAAAATAATCTCTAGAATATGTAAAATCACTTTCTGAGCTTAAAAACCGCTGCAGCTGGGAGGTTGAAGAGAAAAGGAGGTTATGTAATCACATCTCCAAGTTCTGGTAAAAGTATTGTTGCTGCAAGAAAATAGAAAAAGGCCAGTCAAAGGAGGGAGAGCCATCTAAAGAAGACTAAGTTAAAGCATATTGTACATAGATTAGCTCCCCTATTTTCACATGGAAGTGTAAAACCGCTTTTCGAGCTATAATTAGCCTCCGAACGCATGAGAGAAAGTATGATCTGCTGGCTTGTTTGTGCACATTGGTAATTACTCTCATTGAGATATCTGAAATTATTTGCCAGGCATTTTAAGGTTTCAGGTGCTTCTCTGATCTCTGTGTCTGTTGAACAGAGACAGATAGGTGTAGATTGTGTAACAATAACAGATAAATGGAAAGGCCAATGAAGTGCACTGCGAGGGATTAGCCGATAATGGAGACTTTCTCAGTGTTACTTAGAAAGTTCTGCTGGTGAATTGGGACATAAACAATCTAAGTACTCTTTTGGTCCCATGTTTTGAGGCGAAATGGCAGAGTTTATTGTATTGATTGCCACATGGGTTTGAAATGATTAAATTATTGTTCAGCCGTTACTTATCTTAAAAGAAGACACCGGGATCAGAGCTGCCTGCAGGTCTGTCTGAGAAACTGTAGATTTTCTCTAAAATATTGTGGTGAGTCATAAAAGGTATTGGCTTTTTAGAGATTATTTTTCTCTAAAACTGTGATAGGAAAGGGGATTAGGAGGTGGGCCGGTAGCTACTCACCGAGATTTCAGGGACACACACTGGATTTATTAAATGTTTGAAACAAAAATGTATCCAGACAGTGTCCAGAACAGCTTATAATGCAAAGAATGTGTCGATGTAAGTGCACATACACATGTCTGTCTCCATGTAACTCACATGGTTGCAAATAGATCATTTACCTTGGGAGTAGAATACATAGAGCTGAAGGGCTTTGCTGTTGATTAAAGTCAAAGTGAATAAATGTTGAGAACGCTGCAGCAAAACTAAAAATGATCAGTATCAGCACTATGCCACAAGTTTCTGGATTGGTCAGAATTGTGAAAATGTATCCATCTCTACCAATAAAACATACCCTTTTTTTTTTTTATAATAAATGCCCTTCGTCATCTTTGGTTGTTTATTTTCACCTCAGTGATGGCTTCTACAGAGAAAAAAGAGCCACTTCCCTTTTCTCCTTCACAGTGAAAGGGGTCAGAGATGGTTATGGGGTCTGCTTTTTCTCCTGCAGTCAGCACTGGTGTTTATGCTTTGGCCCGCTGGCGCCAAAGCTTCCAACTATCTGACTTTTACCTGAGAGAACTTGTGGTTTGTGGCTGTTGTTGTGGCTCTGAGTCAGACTCAACTACAAGGGCTTTGCAAGGCCACTTTCCCACTGGCAGGTCCTGGGGCATAACGTCACATCACTTCTCTCCCGGGGCTGTGGGGTCTGGAGAAGAAACAAACACAGGGAACAGGTGTTTTTTAGATCATGGGTTTGTGGGTGGGTGTGTGATATGGTGGTATGGGTTGTGCTGTCTGCATGGTACTGCATGTCAGTCTTAGTTGCAAAATGCTGCTGAAGCACTACTTGAACCGGGATTGCTTTATCATATCAGGCTTAATTTAGGGGCCTTGACACATTAAGCGGACAGTTGGTCGTTGGTCAATGTCAGACCACCCCACGCTGTTGATGCTAGTCAGCCCTTGTTGGCTAATTTTCGTCCACATCAGCATGTTGAATCTGTGATGGAGCCTGTGGAGCCCGTCGCTGAGTGAAATCCTTCTGATCAGCAGTTCATCTCAGTGCATAGTGCAAGAGACGGAGTGAGGAAAGCAAACAGGCAGCTAAAGTCAAAAGGGTATGAGATCGAAACAACCTACATGGGGTATAAGATTATTTTTGTATGCCCATTTCCGTTTTTGAATAATGAATACAGACCAAAGCTGGTATGTAAAGTTATTTTCCCTCGAGCAGGCACAGAGTGCACATGCGAGTTGGCCATCAGTCTTTTTGGTCAAGACACAAGCCACATGAGACAACGCCAGCATTTGTTGCCACTAGTTGTCTGATGTTGGTTTGGTGTGCCTGGGCCTTTACAGCTACACTTCCAACTTGTAGAAACATTTGTAGTTGTACGAAGACTTCATCTTCAGCTTCTGGCCTGAGGGAATTCTCTCAAAGATGTCAGTTGAGCAAGATCACAATTATCCCGGCACAATTGAAGATTTGGAGGCATGTCGAGAAAACAAGAGGCTGCAGCCAATTTCCATCCCTGTAGACCAGGTGGTCATATGCAGCCCGCTCCGTGTGCATGACTGTACATACTGTTTTTGTGCAGAACTTTGAATTTCTTCAACTGACACAGGAAGTATGTCCAGTTTGATCTTTCTCAATGACGCAGCTGATGTCCTCCGGTCAGACTTGAGGCATTGAGACCAGTCTGTGGAAGTTGGGGCAACCATAGCAGTTAGACAGAGGACAGCTACAGAGCTGCAGTCACAGTTGATTGCTGTCAGATACCAAGTGCACAATTTAATTGTGTTTAACCGTCCATCCATTTTCAATTGCATAACTGGGGTCTGTGTTGAAGTGACAGCAACTAAACCAGAAACACTTTGCCCTATGGCCACATTCACCACCTACGCATGGGGAATCCAGAGGCATTTCCTAGCCAGTCTGGCTCTGCTGGAATGCTCCATAAGGAGTTGCCTGGAAGGCATCCTAATCAATGCCTGATTCACCCCAACTGGCTCCTTTCAATGCAAATGAGCAGAATCTTTTCTCTCTGCTATTTCAGGGTGTTTAAGCTCTTCACATTACTTATAAGTGTAAACTTACACAGCCTTTGTAGGAATCTAACTTCAGGATCTTGTGTCCATGTTTTCACCTTTCAGTCTCGAGGGGAACAAGCTCATATTATGTATTGGTAAGGTCGGTGACATACTGCACAATAGATGTGTGGGAATCATTTGAGGTTTGCATTTAACGCTCAACTCTTTTCTCTGGCCTGCAGCTGCTGCACTGATTTGCATGTTGTTGTGTTCCATCTTATTTTAGATACCCAGAGATAATTGTACACCTTCACTAGAGGCAGCAACGAACTTTCAGCTGAAAGACAGAAAGCGCCTTTTCATGACAGGCAACCATGCCCTTAAACTCAGAGGTCCTGCCCCTTATCCCAGCATTACATGTGGTTACAAAGTGCCCCCAACGTGCACAGGACAGTGCTCAAATTATGAAGCCAGCAGAAGTACTTGATCTGCAAAAAAGCAGAGACGCAGTCCTGCCAAGGCAAAACTGGACAATTTTGAATTCTTTACTGACGCTTGAGATCCTGCCCATCAAAGTCACAAAGAGAATAGGTGACGAGGCACAACCTTGGCAGAGTCCAACTCCCACTGAGAGCAGGCCTGACCTATATGCCAATGATGCAGTCACAGCAAACATTCCACCATTGTAGCTACTTGTCACTTGCAAGAAACACCGACTTAACCTGCTGTAAGCGATGCAATGAATTTGAAACAGAAACAGTGATTGGAGCAGACAGGCGTCTTCCCATTTTGACACATCAGTCGAGGTACATGCCATGCCATTTAGCTGTCAGGTAGTGTTAGGTAGACAAAAGGGCACCACATCCTTCTAGAAAAGTTAAATAGCACACTCAAATGCATATGCACAAACACAGATGCAGAATTTCAGGCACACGCCACGCTGAGTTAAAGAGAAACAAGATTCTTTTTAAAACTTTAAGTTTCTTTAAGCTGTTAGACGCAATCTGCTTCAGGATATGTTTTCAAATATGTTTTATTTTTTTAATGGCAATGAACTCACTGTTGATAGTTTCTTTGATTCCCCACGAGTTACTGTATGATGTTCTACAGGAGGAGCGCTCTCTTCCACCCACCCTTTTACACTGAAATACAGAAACAGACATGCTCCGCTGGTATAGCAATAGTGATTATTGTGAATGTAGTTACAGTAGAAACCCAACCTTTGTATTTGTATGGAGAGTATTGCTGCTTATTGATTTTCTCTCGTAACAAAAGCCCTGTAAAAGGTGAAAGCAACATATCAGTGATTACTGATTAGGCCGACTCAGATCTGGAGCTCTCTGCTACTGAGAGGCTGTCAGTTTTCCTTCGCCGCTCCATCCTTTCATTGCTGCCTGTCGGCCAGCAGACTGGACAGAAGGTCAGAGAGTTGATCTGTGCCAAAACTCAGAGGATTTTACCCCCCCTCCCTCGCCCCTTTTCTCTCGTTTTCCCTTTCAGATATGCAGATTCGGGACCTCCTAATGAGAATATGTTACTCCCAGATACCATCTGTTCTGCTTGCACTCTGTATGAGAAAATAAAGAACATGTGACATCATTTCAGTGAGACTGATTAATCAAAGTTGTGGGGTAGTTGCCCTTTGGAGCAATGTGTCACAGTCTGACTTAGATACGATTTCCGCATTTAAGCAGAAACGTGGATTCTGATTATGAATATGGAAAATGGAATACCTTAAGTTTATTTATGTGTAATTATAAACAAGCTTGACACTGAGGCCTGAGGAAGTTGCCCAGACTCTGACGAGCCGTCTTTAAAAAACATTTTGAACGTTATCGCTTGATTAAATGGGCGTTATCAAGGCTTATCAGCCTCATAGATTTGGCTTTAGAAGGACCTGCTACATCTACTACTGGGTTTAGAGAGTTGTTATCAGCACATAAAGTGGCCGCTATCAGTTGTCATCAGGATCAGTTTCACTTTTACTTTCTTCAGATTTAGGCACCAATACTATGGGGTTAAGCAGCACGGTGGTGCAGTAGTTAGCACTGTCACCTCACAGCAAGAGGGTTCCTGGTTCAGCCCAGGGTGGGGGAGCCCTTCTGTGTACAGTTTGCATGTTCTCCCCGTGTCAGTGTGGGTTTTCTGTGGCTACTCCAGCTTCCTCCCACAATCCAAAGACATGCAGGTTAACTGGTGAGTCTAAATTGCCCATAGCTGTGAATGTGAGCCTGAATGGTTGTCTGTCTCTGCGATAGTCTGCAGACCTGTCCAGGGTGTACTCTGCCTCTTGCCCAATGCCAGCTGGGATAGGCTCCACTATGGCCACTGCAGGTTGCTGTCTAACAACAAACATGGGCCTTGAATGGACCAATAACAACATTCTGTACCTACTACTGGAAGTAATGGTCCCATTCTAACCCATATGTATGAGGCTGATGACCACTGATAACACCCATTCAATCAAATCATAACATTTAAGAAGTCATATTAATGTGACCACAGCCCTCTACTAATTGAAAAGAGATTAGAAAAAAATTAAAACGGAAGACGACTGTTGTTTGAATAATGAAAGACATGTATCAAGGGATCCGACTAATAATGCAAGCAGGGTTATGCTGCTAGCCTCAGTCTTTTGAAACTGGTCACGCTATAAATATGCAAAAATCTTTTATTTATTTCCCTTTGTTATCCAGTGATCTCACACATACACACCAATATACCCACACACACAATGCCGTATAATACTATAGCGGGAATCCCTCTATTGAAAACCAACAAATTGATACAATGGAAACTAGGTCTCAGTGAAGAAAGACACGCTTCGGATGTGCTACATTGTGTTTTTGCTAACTCAAATCTTTCATTCTTGACTCTGTGTCTCAGTATATGTGATTCATATTAGTATTTGTGTGTACATTCTCTTCTACAAATTTAAATAGAAACCAGTGGAAGGTGATTTCTCCACACGGCTGGCTTCTATTCCAGCTGCATCTCAGGCAAGCATCCTGCCGTCACTGTCAAGATGGACATTTCAGCCTGCTCAGTGCACACCAGTGTTATTCCAATCAAATCTTGTCCTGTCTGTGGGCATGAACATCCTCTCTCTCCCAAATAAGAAATGACAGCTGAGAGTGCTGCTCTGGTAGGCCAATCAAAGAACAGCTCCAGGATGTTTTACAGTGATTACCAGCACAACCTATGCTGAGCCAGAAACAGGCCAGGAGCATCAGAAAGAGAAAGGTAACTTAATAACACAGTAACAGCCAGCTGCAGTCATACCTCCTAGTGCACAGCAGACACAATTGGGAAACAAATTGAAGTGCTGAGATGCTACACCAATGACTGGTTACTGAGAAACCTGTTGAAAATTATAGGAAAGATATGAGCTAATATGCCGAGGGGAACAGCAATTGTTAAAAAAGGATTCGGAGGAATTCATCTTGCCCAAAATCAGGCTGCTATTAAAAGTGAAAAGATGTCTTCCAACAACTATAAAACTGTTTTACGGAGGTGCTAGCTTACAAATTAAAGCTTTTTCTTGCCCGCCAGGTTGGTGCAGTGACATAGCGTTTCAGAAGTCCTGTCCTTTGAGTAACTCCCTCCTGCTCCAAGTGAAGGAGTGTAAGTATCTCGGGGTCTTACTCATGTGTGAGGGAACTATGGAGTATGAGATGGATTAGTGGTTTGGTTTGGCATGGCATCTGCAGTGATGCGGGCACTGCGCCAGACTGCTGTGGTGAAGAGAGAGCTAAGCCAACCCTCACCTATGGTCATGAGCTTTGGGTAAGCGCCTGAAATGAGTTTCCTCCAGAGGGTGGCAGGGCTCATCCTTTAAGATAGGGTATGGCGATCAGACATCTGGAGGGAGCTCAGAAGAGAGCCGCTGCTCCTTCGTGTTGAGAGGGGCCAGTTGCAGTGATTCGAGTATGGGATCAGGATGCCTCCTGGGTGCCTCCCGTTAGAGGTGTTTCGGGCACGTCCGACAGGTGAGAAGCCCCACGGGAGACCTAGAGCACGCTGGAGGGACTATATATCTCATCTGGTCTGGGAACACCTGGGAATCCCTCAGGAGGAGCCAGGAAGCATTGCTGGTGAGAGGGACATCTGGAGGGCTTTGTTCAGCCTGTTGCTCCCACTGCCCAGCCCCAGACAAGTGGTTATTATGGGTGGATGGATAGATGTCCTCACAGTAAAGCTTAAAGTTTAGACAAGATTGCTGACTCTTTGCTTCAGCAGCGTATAATTAAAATACAACATCTTCTAATTTAAAATCACCAGAAACACTGTGTGAAGAAGATAGCTTTGGAGTTCTTGGAAAGCATTTTGCCAGGCTAGCACTTTCCCCTTTGCTTCCTTTTGTTTTAAGCTAATAAAGATCTGTCTACTGATTGAACTAAAATGAAACTGAAATATTGACTGTTGCATTTACATTAAGACAGCAATTAAGTGTATTTCTTTACAAGACAGCGCTGAATGAAAATGGTTGGATGCATTCCATGAATTGAGCTTCAGGGTTTTACTGTCCAGCACTGCTGCTGCCTGTGACAATTTTTTGAACTTTAACATTCAACTTAAAGGCAGAGTTATATTTCTGTATTGCAGTGAACTCTCCTTTTTTCTCAGACAACTACTACTGCCAGCTATCTTATTTACAGTACAAATGATAGTCTTTGAGGAAAGATTGTCCAAAAGTGTGCGCCATTATCTATATTTGTATGATTAATCCTGTCCCAACTCCCGCCAGCTCTCGATGACAGCAGGCTTTTCTGCCCACGTCAGGGTTAGGCTGTTTGGAGCAGCTATAAACACTTTTGCCTTCGGATGTGGTTGGATGGCATGTTGAGCATACTTCTGCTTTTAGTCTGTCTCTTAAGTCGTTTTGACGGCCCAACCCCGTACGCAAAATCTGTCAGGGCACAAGAAAAAGATAAAGCTAATAGCTAATCAAAGATAGATCTTCACAGAGTAATGGCAAGACATTGTCACTGTGTTTGGCCATAGTTACCTGTAGTGCTATCCAGATAAGTCTAAAGGGGTTAAAGTCCATCTAATATGGTGCACAGTGCCAGGAGCAAGCACTTTAAAGGGTTGCAGCCACTGACACTGGTACCATTCATTTGGACTGTCCCATTTGAAACGCCATTTAGATTTGGACTCCATTTCACATTGGAGCAAACATCCAACTGTTCCAAACCAGCGAGTCACTGTTGACACTGGGCAACAGAAGTAAAAACATTCAGAAATACAGTAGGACCCAACACGACATTGCTGCTCTACAACACCAACTGCTGACTCTTTCTTTGCTTGGCTAAGTCTTTTGGAGCTGCTGTTTGTGGTTTTGGCAACCTGCCATGCAGTTTCACGAATATGGATTGAACTTGAGTAAAGTAACATGATATTTAAAATCACTTGTGTCATTTCTATTTTAAGATCCCTACCCGGTAACAAAGACATTTCTACTCAGAAAATAACACCCTCTGGCAAGCTGCTTCACTCAGTGTTCAATTCAGTGTCAGTGTCTTTTACGGTTCATAATTTTTCTACTTGAAAAACATTTAATGTTGGCTCATTAATCTGAAGGGCATACACATTCTTTTTAAGTACATCAAAATAGATAGATAGATAGATTCCTCAGTGGAAGTTAACCTTTTTGTCTTGGTAGTGAAGGACTGTGCAAGTTTAAACCATTTGACTGTAGTGGTTGTATACCTCCAAAACTCGTCACCCCATTTGTCACAGAGAGGTTTCATTCTCATCCTCTGTGTCAGACATTTGAGTGATTTTGCTGAGGTGCAGTTTGCTGTTTTGAAAAGCTGCATTTGCTGTCTCAGTGCATGGGGAAAGATAAGCATCAGTTTAAATGTGAAATATGTGTCAGTCCTCTGCAGGGGTAAGGCAATGTGCTTTTTCTCCTGCATAACTCCTGTCATGACAAAGAACCCCCCCCACAAAAAAAAAAAAAAAAAAAACCTCCATGAACATCGTGGTAGTTTCACATGATGGACTGCATAGAAGCCGTTTTCACTCTTCATACTGCTGTGACAAGCTGGCATGCTGCGGGCCGTGTCCTGCACAGCTAAATTCATGGTGTGCCCAAACAGAGACGAGACTCACAGCTGTTGTTGTGCGTCTGTCATTATGTCTCAGACACATTAGCAGCTATCACGAGTGTCCTTGGCATTTTTGAATGAGCGGTGCATCAAACAAGCCTTCCTCGTGTGTAAATGTTAAGTCACAAAACAACAGCAGTGTTACTCCTCGACTGTCAAGTCCACAGTTACATTAATAACAGGAGAAATCCACGTCACCTGCAGCCCAGTAGCATCAGAACAAACTGCTTTAATCAAATCAAAACTTAAAGTCAACTCTTTAAGTAGTTTTCCTTTCATTTCTTCATTGCATATTTGAATGAATCACTTAGGTAGCATCATCATGTCCTAATGTATAGCATAGTGTATCTAACAGGTTTAAAGGTTGGGAAGAGCCTTACAGTACATAATGACACAAATATGCCTCTTGATGCCAGTGGTGCCATGGAAACGGCACTGCGGGAAAAAGAAAAAGATAAAAAAACACAGGACCTTGGGGGTGTCAAGTGAAACAAATTGACCCAAACAGACTGCAAATGGCCTAAAAGACATATTCAGACATTGTGTTTTTTCTGGAGGGCAAACAGACAACTGACTGCAGAGGACCTCAAGTTGTATCAAAAGTTCGATTGTGCCTCAGTTACTGTACGGATTTATATACTAGCTGCAGCTTTTAGTTTGTGACTAAGACACTTAGGAAAACTAAAAGGAATTGCACAAACCAGCAACTTTACACAGAGTGTGTTCCTATGGATCTGCCAATGGAACAGTCCATTTGATACCACTGTACGGTGATTTCTCTCAGCCTTTAATCTGTGTGAGATTGTCTGTTTAAATGAAAATTACATGACGAGAATAAAATGCTCGTCCTTCATGAATAGTACATATTTTTTATTCTACAGTGTGGAAGCCTCGCTTAGTGAAGAGTTGCAGCATCTGTTGAGGGACTGTTCTTGTGCAGATCTGTTCCTCTGTAAAATATTCATCTGGTATCAATATCTTCTTATGTTGTCACCTTTGAAAACTAACAGAATGCACTCCTTGAGTCATCCAGATGATGTAATCCACAAGCAAGTTTAAAAGTAAAAAACAAAGAAACTAAGTCATTCTAAGGTTGCTTGCTTAAGGGGTAGTTACACTGACGCGTTAATCAGTCTTTGAATGTGAAGTTAAAACGAAACATTATGTTGTCAAGGGTTTTATTGCATATTACATAAACAAATATCCAAGTGTCAAGTGCTTCGTATTTGAACTTCTCATTGCACTGGGGGCTAAGCTTCTTCCTTTTGTACTGTGTAAGTATGAACCTGCTGCAGCAGAGTAAAGACAAACAATTTACCTTTCATAACGTGTCCTCGCCTTTTACTGCTGAGTCTTCCCGGGACAGCTTTTGTTAAGAGATAGACACAAAGGCAGTAAGAAAACTAGAGGGGAGGAAAAAGGTGTTTTTCACTGGGTTGTATTGTACGGTATGGTAAGAACAGTAAGAACAGACTGACTGTGACCTTTGTTGAGCTTTATATCCTTTGCTAATCCAACAGGAAAATCCTTTTAAGAATCCAATCAGAATCCAGACTACTTCAGAACAAAACTTTAGGGTATTTCTTAAGAGCTGTGAAAGATAAAGATTCATGATAATCGTGCAAAGGAATGGGACTCAAAGAACAAGTTAGGATTTTTTTTGAGTTCTATAGTATTCAGAAAGACATCCTGGAAAGCTTTCAGTATCCCTTTGGATTAGGAACATATAGTATCTTTGGCACCATTATTCAAAGAATGAAATGTAATACAGAAGAAAGCTCAGTCTCTGTATTAGTTGTCATGTTCAAGAGGCACATGGCGACCTTTAATTTAACAAACCATGGTTCTCATGACCCAAACTGCAAAAAAAAAAACATCCTCACTGTCATTTAAAGAAGTTTTTTCACCACTGAAAAGATGGTCTTGTCATAATAATGGGCTGTCTATGCAGTAGGAAGGTGCAAAGTTTTTATTAAATTGGTGCTACATGACCAGATAAAACAGAGTCAAAGGGCTGTGGCCTTTGCTTTTGCTCAAGAGGTAAAAGCCTACAACCACCTGAATGCACTGCAACGCACCAATAAATGCTCCCGCTGGAGAATGGTGCAATGCAAGCTTGCTGATACAGGAAACAATATGGCAGCCAGCTTGTAACAACCAATCTCGAATTAGAGTTTAACAGGTGTAATGATCCATCGATCTGATTGGATGTATCGATTCAATGATCAACAATCCAGTGTCACCCATGCAAAGTGAAAACATTGATCTATGTCATCATCTTTAGGATACACTTTTATTTTGAAAGTCTAACGGGAAGCAGCCAACTGAAGACAATGAGGATTACTTTCGGGGGAATAAATCGGCAGAGTGGAAATATTTTGGATTTCGGAGAATATGCAAGTCGGCAGACAAAGAACATGACAAATGTAAACACTGCTAAGAAACGCCGCAACATTACGTAGATCGTTAGCTGCTCTGTTTCAACAATGTGCATGCAGGCTGAAATTTAACCAAGCTGTCAGCATCACTGTCATCATTGGGCAAGAGGCAGGGTACACCCTGGACAGGTCGCCAGACTATCACAGGGCTGACACATAGAGACAGACAACCATTCACACTCACATTCACACCTATGGGCAATTTAGAGTCACCAATTAACCTGCATGTTTTTGGATTGTGGGAGGAAGCCGGAGTACCCAGACAAAACGCCTATTATTTATATGGTGTTTTTTCTTTTATGGCCAAAAGCAAAAAAGAAATGGGTGGCAGCTTCTTCTGTAACAGATTGTGATAAATGGGCCTGTAATATCATCTCATATTCATCACAGGCCCCTAAATTGCATCAAATCAAAATCGCATCATGACAGACTTTGTGATATTGGCAAATATTATATCGTTGTCTAAAGAATCAATATAATATCGTATTGTGATGAAACCAGTGATTTACACCCCTCCACTAAAATAGGCAACGCAGTAACGGATTCTTGAATCGTATTTGATTAGCACTGCTTAGTTTGGATGTTTGATCTTAGTTTTCTCAGCCTCTGTTTTTACAATATAGGAAACAGCGCCCACTCTGTGTTCACAAATTCTCATATGACAGTGCACTAACGTGTTTCTGAGTACAACACAGTCAAGAATTACTATTTGATCAGTGCTGCTTAATTTTACTGTTTGATCTCAGTCTGGTCGAAGTTTGAAAGAGAGAGAGGTGGGTCTTTCTCGAAATCTGCTTCTATACTCTTTTTGTCTATGGTGACGGGCAAAAATGCAAAAGTATGATTTCAAGTAACAGCCTGAGAGCCAGCTAAATTCTGCCAGATGACACAAAACACATCATCAGGTAGCTTTGAGCAGGGAGATGAGCAGGGAGATCTGGGTGCAGCTAAAAGCAGGAGGGAAGTTTACGACAGTACAAAACATACTAACCACATTTTCATGATACAAAGCTGGTTGAAAATTGGAAAAGCATCCCTTTATGTACTGTCATGAATAGCTATTTCCATTTTAAATATTTTTTTTGGTGTACTAAATCTCTGCATTTGCTCCCACTGTTAACCATGGCAACTACTTGGTTCACACCCAGCCCGTCTCCTATTATTCCAACCCACAGCCATGCACAAGTTCATCTCACACACAACTTGAATTTTAAAGTAATCGTTGAAACAGATGGCACTACTTGGATGCAAGGAGAATGCCAAGAAATTGTTTGAACATGCTGAGTTTAACAGACATCCAGTGCGAGCCACGTTTTCACGGACAAGGACTATTTTTTCTTACTTGTCTTATTAGTGATTTGCATGGTCTGATCACACAGTCACGATCCACCCCGATACTCCAGATAACACCTGTCAATAACATATTTCCATCCTGAGGACATGTGCCGCATCAGATGGGTCATATTGCTCATATCTCAGGCTGCTCTCTCCCACTTCAATTTGCTGTTAATCAGAATATGAGAACTGCTTTGATGTAATAATTAGTATCTTTTCAGTTTTTGCTAGTGTATTAATGTGTTTAATAATATTACAGTATTATGGCAGTAAAGCAGTTTCAGATTCAGTGCACATAAGTAATACCAGCATACTGATTCATTTTCTTACTTCTGTCTGCATTCCCTTGCATAATTATGATCAGAATTTTACCTTGACTTCATGCTGTATGATTAAAGGATAAAGGGACGTTTCTGAAACACAGAGAGCAAACTGTTCTCCCTTTGTGTGCTTTTACTGTATTTTGAGATAGCGAGAGAGCTTTCCCTGTCGACAAGTGGTGTCTTCTGTGACTGAGGAAGAAGGTAATAATGAAAGAGAGAATAATCCATGCATTAGCTGCAAAACCTGCTTGTCACATTTGAAACATGAAGGTCATTTGCACGAAAGGGCAATATTGTAATGGGAGATGAAAGTGTTATGAATGCAAGCCCAGCTTGTTTTTCTTGCATGCTTTAGTAAAGGGAGATTTATATCCTTCCTCTGAAGCTTCCAGGAGGGTCATATTTGTCTTTTTTTTCTTCACACTGTCATGTTCATACTATATTTACCTGTGGAGCTATGGACAGTATATGGCTCAAGAAATTATTAATGTCGAAAAAATAGTTTTTTCCAGCTTTTACACTGCGCATCATCTAATTATTGAAAGCTCAATGCTGAGATGAGACAAGTGAGCATGTGCACTTAGGAAGTCATAGTGACCAAGACCAACTGCTGACCAACAATAGGAATCTTATGCGGAGCTAATCAGTACACTGCAAACAGACCAAATCTGCAGCTTCCTTAAGATTAACCCATTGTTTAAAATCAGACAACCCAGAAAAATTAGCACTCTGTGCAATTATATTTCGGTAACACTTTATATTAAGGTACTGTAATAAGCGTTAATTAATGCTTAATAAGAATAAGTTAACACTTAATTAGCACTTATAAGACGTATAAGAAGCTTATTAACATTAATAAGACTATATAAGTGTTTATTACAGCATAACTGACTGAGTTATTATTGCTTAGAAGAGCATTGTAAGCACTTAATATAAACTAATTGGTAACAGTTAAAACAGTATAGACCTATACTAAATATTAATAAGATGTCTATTTGCATTAATTATAATTTATAAGGGTTAATTATAGAATAATAACCACATTTATTACTGGTTTATAAGACATTATAAGACCCCATCAGATTAAATTAATAAGGTGTTATTAATAATTAATAATTTTTGCTATAATGATAATGATATGCAATAATAACTGTGTTAATTATGCTATAATTAACACTTATATAGTCTTATTAAACATCTTATTCTGTCTTGCTCATTAACCATTAAATGGTGCTTATTAAGCATTAATTAACGCTTATAACAGTACCTTAATATAAAGTGTTTCTTGCAACATAGTGGTAAGAGGCATTTCTTTAGTTCAATATAGCCAGGGCATTTCATGGTACACATAATCACACAGTATCACTTTTGTTTTTTGTTTGTTGTTTGTGGTCCATAAACTGCAAAATTACTTCAGTTTATTGTTATTTTGATACACATTACTCCAATTTCTATGCCTTCCAAGTCTCTCAAAATCTTTTTCACCATTCACAAAGGCTGGCAGACACTCAGACAACAACACCCATTTGACAGTCTGAACAGAAACGACTTGTTACACTTCCTAAGTTGTTTGAAATAATTAAATCAGCAACAGATTGGTGGCAGCTGTTCTATTGTTTGTGGCCAAACAAAATAACAATATACAGTATAAACCTTGACAAAAAAAGAAAACCTGAACTCAAAGCCCAAAGGGTTATGTTTTGTTTTGTTTGTTTTCCTGTGCATTTGGGTTTCCATCATCTATTTGGATGGAATGCAAATGCAGCAAGTCCCTATGATGGCTGGTTGAAGCACCATACATCAGAAACGCTGCAGTGGAACAGCCGATGAATGTGCTGTGTTTCAGCATAAATGCACAGAGCGGTGCTAAAGGTTTTGTCTATTCCCCCAATCATTTTAGGGAAAGCTGTTTAGCTACTGCTTGATCATGTTTATCCATCGATGTGGGAATCTCACACATGACTTGCTCTGATCCAAGGGTGGAAAGAAAATGTGCTTGCACTGTTGACAACTGTTTTCCAAAGAGAGTAGCTATCGAAAAACTGCCATACTCGCACCAGATGACATCATATATGAATCTGAATTTACATACCAGAGCATTTTTCTACAGTCTGAGCTCTCAGTGGACAGACGGCTACACAGTGTATGGAAAGTGCTGTAATCATCAGAGGCCCTTGATTAAACATGAAACAGAACAAATCTGCATTAGCTGCACAGATTTGTCTCCAAATGCACATTCATCAAAACATGAACAGATTTCCCCGTGGTTTAAAAAAGAAAAACTGTCTGATTTGTCAATCTGGAGTTCTAGAGATGTCACGGTCTGAACAGGTACCAAATCTAGTGACAAATTTGTTAATATCTCTGGAGAATTGGTAGCATCCAGAGGAAGCCATCGATTACCAATCAACTGGAATCAAATGAGAGAGTTCTTGGCAACACGGCGCTTTGACTATACTTTAGTTATGACTGATCAAATGAATTGAGCAGCACAGAAGTATGTAGAGCTGATACTAAAGCAATACAGCAAAATGTAATTCCATATTTTGCTTCTTAGAGTGATTTTAAAGTATGCTTTATCTGCTGCAGTGCTTTATTTACCAGTTATGACAGGATGAGTTATGACAGAAGTAGAGTTTGAACAGGAGCTAATAATTCACTTTAAATAAATGGTACTGGTACATATGGACCCACAAAAAAAGAAGCATTTATCTACCATCATCCCAGCATCCCTGAAACTGAAAGAGTTCGGAGAAACAGAAGCTATGCTGCTGTCAAACACACAACGACATGCCCAGAACAGCAGGTATACCATTTTCTTACCATGTCAATATATAATCAGGAATTCCCCCTCTATAATTTTAAAGGCCACATGTGATGTTGGATGGATTGCCAGTTGGACAATCAAGTAACATAAATGTACGAGAGCGACATCTAATCCCTCAGTTTCTTTACCTCCCTTCTGCCTCCATTGTTTGATTCATCCGTCCTTCATTGCGCTACAAAAATAATCATCTAAAGATGTCATCCTGCCCGCTATTGAGTCTTACCAGATTGATTTGTTCAAGCAAGCAAAGATAACTACTTCCAGGGAGGATATAATTTACCTTGCTGCTCCCAATACATATAAACTTGTTTCAAGGCTTTTCTTTAGCATCAAGTGTCATTTCCTTGATACCTATGGAGCAGTCTGCATCATTCTGCATCACTTTTCTTTTAAAAGTAAATTACAGTCATTTCTACATAATATATGGGAACAAAGGAACCTACAATGGGAACATATAGATCTTCTCACGACATTGCCAGAAGGAGGGGTTTATGTTGGCTGGCACGGCTGTGTTCTTGCTCCATGGTGCCAAATGTGAATCAGCTTTAACTCATTTACTTTTCCCAAATCTGGCCCAGATTTACAAACATGGGTCTTTAATGGTTGACACACGTCAGCCAGCAGAAACTGTGGCCAGCACCGAAACGGGTTCTGGCCCATTGATGGTTGCCAAATCTGGGCCTGATTGGGTGTTGTAGACATGAGCCTATCCCGGCTGAGGTATGACTGCCGAAATCCGGCCAGTTTAATTGTCCCAATTCTGAGGCGTCATTCATCTGTTGTGCTGAGTTTGGGATGATACTGGGCCGGATAACCTGGGTGTCTATGAATGGCCCTGCTTTATCAGCACATTCATCTCTATAAACAGATATCTGAATATATAAGCAGAATGTAACGGCAAAGTACTGGAAGCCTTTTGGTTTCCATTCATAGCGATGACCAGTAATGTTTTGGCAGGATTTAGTTGCATGCAGGTGAACAGTCTGTGCGGAGAGCAAAAGAGGCCGAATGCTTTGGTCGAAATGCAATCTCGGAACCCATCAGCCAATGTCTGACAAGGATTTAGGTTTTTATTAGGGTGCTCTCACACCTGCCCTGTTTGGTTCGGTTCAGTCAAACTCGAGTTCATTTAGCCCCCTTGGTGCGGTTTGTTTGGGTGGGTGTGAACAAAGCAATCGCACTCACAAAAACAACCGGAGAGAGACCTTGAGGAGGTGGTCTCGGACCAGTTACAAATGAACTCTGGTGCAGTTCATTTGTGGTGAGAACGTGTTCCGACCTCGATCGGAACCAACTGCAGTCGCATTACGCATTGTTTGGGTTGTCCCTCCAATGCTGCCGTGAGAGCATGAACCAACTCCAGGCAATTACTGATCTTTGTAACGAATTAGTCCTTATTTGGATCATAGCAAGCGAACTCTAGGTCCGAGAGCACCCTTAGCTTTTTATTTTCTTCTAATTTATCTGCATTTATTTGCAAATATCTGTTTATAGAGATTAGCTGAAATGTTCTCTGGACATGTCTCAACTTGCTAATCGCACTGTGACAAGTGCACAAAGGAGGAAGTTTGTTGGCGACGCCGGAAATGTTTGCGGTCACTCCTAAGGGCTTACTATCATCAGGTGATAGCTGACGGGTTCTGAGATTGTCAGCAGGTAGATCAGCACCCTGGCTATTCTCACCACCACATCTCTTGTCAGATCTGGCCTGCAGGAGAAAAAGTGGAAGTGACATAAGAGGGATGGTTAGCAAGAGACAGAGACATTACTGGTTGCTAAGGGTATGGGCATTAGTCCATACCCTTACAAGGGAAACTGCATAGAGGGCTAAACATATCAATGGCACATTCAAGTGCAGCTACAGATAGAGAAGCAGGTAGAACTAAAGCACTATGGAGTGAGGCGTGGAAAATAATCTGAGCAAAACAATCTGAAAAATTGAATTCATTGAATTGCTGCTTCTCTAAAATGATAATACTGACATACTTACCAATAAGAGTCACGATGCTTGCACCACAATTATACTTTAACAGATTTTTTTTTTCTTTCACCAACAGTAACCCAATTACCTTCAACAAATGTGCTTCTACTTTTATCATTTAATTTTTTTCTGTCTATTATATGTGACAGTATCCAGGGGTCAGTGACAGGAGATGCGGAGAAAACAAAGAGGTGTTGACACGCAGTTGTCTGAGCCTCCAGTACGCCCAGAGATTATTAATCACTTTGCGCAGATAAAAGCAGAGAGTGAAATAGATGATACCGTTCATTAGCATTCAAAGCTACACCTCTGCTGTTTGCTGTCTTTTAGCTGCTTTGTTTAGGTATACCTTGGATCTCCTCCAATTGCAAGTCAGTCCACACTTTGGGGAAAGAGTAGCTTTTCCAGTCAATAGAAAGGCAATGAATGTTGGTGAAACATGGTAAGAGGCAGGCTGAAAACACTCGTTTAATGTTCATCTGTCTGCGCGAGTGGAGCTCTCTGCTTCTCTCCGTGTCTCTGTCTAATTATGGGGGATCTGCGAGGTGCCATTTGGTGGTATCGATTTGTACTACCTGTTACACACAAGGCTGTGGCCCCTCAGGATGATGTCTGTGGAGTGTTTGCCCGCAACATGTAGTAATTATCGGCTGGCCAACTTTGTTGTTCAGGATATGAATAAGTGTCTACACCAGAGGTAAGCCATTATCATCCATGATGTGTCTCTCTTGAGGTTTTGTGTGAGAGCCAAGGAGTGGCAGAGAGAGGGAAAGAAAAGCAAGTGTAAGGAGCGCTGAAGCACAACAGCTCTACATCAGGTTACTTTCAAAGGGTTTATCTGTTAAGGAAAGACATGAATAGGCAAAGGGAGGAATTAAGAAGTAATGTAGCACGTAATTCAGCCATATGCTGATGTTCACCTTGGGGGAAGGGGATATCAGAGGAACATATGTATTTAGATTCTAAAACTGTAGGAGACATCTCTACGGACACAGTCAACAGGGCCTAACGTCATTACTGCATGTGCTCTTCAGATATGTAAATGTAATAATTAAATCAAAGTCTGCTGACATGGTCATGACATGATTTTAAGTCAGTTAATATTAACATAATTAACATGTTTTTTATTGTATGAGCAGTATTTTTCTGCAGAGTGTAAGGCATGGAGGCCCATTTGGACAAAAAAAAAATGATGTAAAAAAAAAAAAATCAAAATTATGACATAAAAAGTAATTTACAAGTAAATTACAAGGTTTACAATATTTTTTATGTTCCCTCTAATAATTTTACTTCTTCGTTTAAATTGTCATTTTCTTTTGCTGGTGGTAATAAAGCTACTATAATCAAAATATTTACATTTACGATGGCTCAGATGAGTATGTGTAATGTGAGAGTTGTGACTCATACTGCGGACATGTCCCACCAGTTGTCCTCATCTCCTCAGAGATATTTAGTGTGTAACCCATCACTTTAGCCCTTTATTTCAATCCCTCTCGGGCCCATCGCCAAAGCAGGGCATTGGAGTGAAATGCCTGCACACTGAGGGCGGTGGACGTGTAAATAAGCAGCTGTTTGCTGACATGTTTGCCTATTACTTTAATAAATAGATAATACATCAGTGTTGTGTTAACAACTGGTTGTTGGCCCCCAAGTTGCCAAAAAATCAATTAATGCAGATTCAAGATAAATGATTATGTGTGTATGTATATTTCATTTAGTATACTGATGAAGGACAGTCATGTAAAAAATAGTTTTGATGATATATTGTGTGCCAATTAGTATATGTTATGTATAATTATCTGCCTGTCGCAGGTGCAAATATGATATACAAGTGCTATGCTTCGAAGAACTAAAATGTCACTTTATTTTTATTTCATGGAAGCATGAAATATGTTAGCTCCACAGTTGTTTCCATCTCATGCATATGTCCACAGCTCTGCACATTACAGAAACCATTACACCAACAAGATGTATTTTCAAAGCTAGTATTGTAATTCCATAGTTTTTACTTAATGTTGTAGATTAGTGATCCATGAAGCAATCAAAGAAGCAGAATGAGTAAAAGGTGAAAAACACTGAGTTTGTTGTTTGAGTTTTATTAATACACACCTCAGTAGGAACTTGCTCAAACTAGTCCTGAACATAAGTGATGCACTTTCCATCTTTGGCTGAAAACCAAGACATTCAAATTCATGCCATTTTGATGAGGAAGCATGTTGTACATTGCTGTGACACAAACTGTGCACCCTGTTTCAACACTTTTACACACAAGCAATCAAACTGGAATCTCTCTGGGAGTCAAGCGTCATCTCATCCATTAGCCATTTTGATTTGATTTCACTTTATAATCAGGATGTTGTCCGAAATGTATTTTGTGTCCCAAGATGTACACGGTTTCACATACACTCGGCCACTTTATTAGGTACACCTTGCTAGTACCGGGTTGCACCCTCCTTTGCTTTCAGAGCTGCCTAAATTCTTTGCAGCAGAGATTCAACAAGGTGCTGGAAACATTCCTCAGAGATTTTGGTCCATATTGACATGATAGCATCACACAGTCGCTGCAGATTTGTCGGCTGCACATCCATGATGCAAATCTGCAGTTCCACCATCCAAAGGTGCTCTATTGGGTTGAGATCTGGTGACTGTGGAGGTCATTGGAGTACAGTGAACTCATTGTCATGTTCAAGAAACCAGTTTGAGATGATTTGAGCTTTGTGACATGGTGCGTTATCCTGCTGGAAGTAGCCATCAGAAGATGGGTACACTGTGGTCATAAAGGGATGGACACTGTCAGCAACAATACTCAGGTAGGCTGTGGTGTTTAAACCATGCTCAGTTGGTACTAAGGGGCCCAAAGTGTGCCAAGAAAATATCCCCCACACCATTACACCACCACCACCAGCCTGAACCATTGATACAAGGCAGGATGGATCCATGCTTTCATGTTTACACCAAATTCTGACCCTACCATCTGAATGTTGCAGCAGAAACTCATCAGACCAGGCAATGTTTTCGAATCTTCTATTGTCCAGTTTTGGTGAGCCTGTGTGAATTGTAGCCTCAGTTTCCTGTTGTTAGCTGACAGGAGTGGCACCTGGTGTGGTCTTCTGCTGCTGTAGCCCATCTGCTTCAAGGTTGGACGTGTTGTTGGTTCAGAGATGGTCTTCTGCAGACCTTGGTTGTAACAAGTGGTTATTTGAGTTACTGTTGCCTTTCTATCATCTTGAACCAGTCTGGCCATTCTCCTCTGACCTCTGGCATCAACAAGGCATTTTCACCCAGAGAACTGCTGCTCACTGGATATATTCTTTTTACTCTCTACTCGACCAGCCTGTCTGGCACCAACAACCATGCCACTTTCAAAGTAATGTAAATCATCTTTCTTCCCCATTCTGATGCTCAGTTTGAACTTCAGCAGGTTGTCTTGACTATGTCTACATGTCTAAATGCATTGAGTTGCTGCTGATTAGCTATTTGCGTTAATGGGCAATAGCCGGTGAGTGCAAATACAAAATGCAATATTTAACCAAACAACAAAACCAAACTACGAACATATATCACATCAGACATTATGAAAAGTGATTGGTGTGCAATTTAATTGCTCCCTTCTAATTTCAGTGTTTGACCCAGGCACACTGAGGTAACTTAGAGCCAAAACTCTGATTTAGTCGTTTGACTGAGGAGCAAAGGAGTTCTCTAACATGTTCGATCGAGCCTGTGGGACTGTAAAGTCTCTGTTTGGAGGCAAAAGCTGGTATTCTTTAAATAAAATGTGAGAGGTGTCTGATGTAACATTACCAGAGAGACATGACATTTTTCGTAGTAAATACAGTTTGGAAACTTGACTCAAGTGCTCTTCAATCTTTGAGTAGATCCATAGCAGTCTAGCTTGTCTAGCTTTAAGCTGCACCTGTAATCTATATCCCATCCTATACAGGATAAAACAACATCTAAATACATGCCTCAATAATTGAAGACTTGTCCAATTGATGTGTTATGGACAGTATCAGGTGGGGGAGGAGTTCACTGGAAGACTAGAAATAGTAAAAAAAAAGAAAAAAAAAGAAAATGTGAGATAATAATAGAAATGAGTAAAGCTCAACTCATCATTATTTCATCATTCTTATTTTCATAATAACAGTCTTCATTATTTTTTGGACTTAGTTTGAGACTACACATGGGGTTTAGGACCTTACGCGAGGTCACTTGATGGCTTCAAGTAAGATTAGTACATTTACATGTGTTTGATGTTTTTTTTTCATTGAATGGAAACATAAAATTTACATATAATGGTAGTCTGCATGCAGCTCCCACCAGGCATACAATAAAAACTAGGCCACAAATTGCCATTTTACAGCTCTTACTGGTTGGACCAGAATTATTTTCGGACCCACAAACAGGGTGAAGATTGAAAAACCCTGCTGCACTCTATGTATTTCTACTTGGGGAAAAATAAATAAACGTGCTGATGAAGTGCTCTGCTGCAATGTAAGAATCTTACTTTATTACAGCAACTAGAGCGCACTCAGTAAACTAAAAGCAGAATATTATCCATGCACATTGGAGATTACTGAGGCTGTGTTGTTATTGCAGGCTGCTGGATTCTGGTAAGGGAAGGGGCCACGGGGCTTCTGTTGCAAAGTGATTCAGCTTGTGACTTGGCAAATCTGAGTTCATTGCTTCGCTTTTATATAAAAGCCCTGCATGGCTGCAGCTGTGGGACAACAGCTAGTATTAAACAAATCTGCTTTCTTAAGTATACAACGCTTATTGAAGCATGTGTGCGTGTTTGTGAGTGTGAGTGAGTCAGTGAAAGAGAGCGGCAGGGAGAGGAAGACAGAGAGAGAGGTTTGACTCACCTACTGTCAGCCTATGAGACTGCCTGTGTGTATTAATGTTCCTTTTGCATGCATATCGGGTTGCATTCAAGAGCTTTAAGCTGAGAATGATGAGAAAAATACCATATGACTTTGCTTTATGTTGGACACAGCTGGTTGTTAAAAATGCACTCTGGCGTCACACTGAAACATTTTTTTTATGTCATTATAATCCCACAATAATGTTTCACTATTGTAAATAGCACTACCCTTAGTTGAGTTTAGTGTTTCGCACACACATGTAAAGAAAATGCAGGAAAAACAAATTGTAGGGCAAAACATTGTGCAGGAGAGGTTAGCCAAAAATGGCTTCTGAAGATAACCAACAATCACACATACAAAGAAAAAGATTAAAAAAACAAAACATACACACATAACACACATAACACAACTGAATAAGAGTTCCAGACTAAAATGATATTTATACTCGTGCTGCAGACCCTACGCCATAGCCTATGCACGTCGCCTACGCCATTGTGAGCATCTATACTTGTGCAGTGGTGTGTCTGTGTCACTCTGCAGTTACACCTCCAAAACACTAGTCGGAGTTTCTGTGAAGTGCAGTAAAGTACAAATACACACAAATCCCCACAAATACAACATGCTAACGTTATTAGCACAAGCCTATGGCATTTTACATTGTATAAATCAGCCTAGCGGCTAGCAATCTTTTCCTCTTCTTATATAAAACCAGGAACAACAGCAACATTTAACAAAGGTAACGGCACACAATTTGGCTCCATTGCAACTCACAAAGTTCACTGACAAAACAACTGGCTTCTCTTAATCAGTGTTCATGGAAATACAGAGGACTACCTCTTTGGAACAACCCTCCATCTCTGCAATCATCCTCTACATTATCGTTATTCAAAAGACATCTGAAAAGGACTCTAACTATAAATTGTGAAGACAACAAAGCCTCTACAAAAATTTAATTTTAAGTCTTGTGTTTAATCTACCCTTAAAGGAAATGGCAACTTTAGAATGAAAATACAGACAGTGCTTACTGACCCTCATGCCGACAAGAAGTCCAGTATAGTTTTTTTAATCGACAAAACTTGTTCAGGGTATCGGAGGATAATAGCTAGCCGGAATAACAGCTACACTTGAAGTGCATGGAACCCACATTTTGAAAGTGTAATAGAACTGTGCTAATGCGTTTCAAAAACATCAGAACGGCTCGTCCGTCGTAATCCAAGTGCCCTGATGCCACGGCATGCAAAACTGACTTGAAAAGATGTAATTTACTCCACTTTTATTGAATGATTTCTCACCGTGGTCAGTTAGCTTGCCCTGCAGGAGAGCTGTGTTTACATGGCAACTCGCGCAAGACCAGCTGATGGCTAGTGGTGGTGCTAGTTCTCGAGTCTCGAGTGGAGTAAATTGCGTTACATTACATTTTCAAAATGTGGGTTCCATGCACTGCAAGTGTAGCTGTTATTCCTGCTAGCTATTATCCTCCGATTCCCCCAACAAGTTTTGTGGATTAAAAAACTACACTGGACTTCTTGTCGGCATGAGGGTCAGTAAGCACTGTCTGTATTTTCATTCTAAAGTTGCCATTTCCTTTAAGGGTAGATTAAACACAAGACTTAAAATTCAATTTTTGTAGAGGCTTTGTTGTCTTCACAATTTATAGTTAGAGTCCTTTTCAGACATCTTTTGAATAACGATAATGTAGAGGATGATTGCAGAGATGGAGGGTTGTTCCAAAGAGGTAGTCCTCTGTATTTCCATGAACACTGATTAAGTGTGTGATTAAGTCCCACAATGTAGAAGATAAAGGTCCTTGTGGACTAATAGTGAATGTCTACATATTAATACCACTGGACTATGTTTTAATAAAGAATTATGGTGTTTTTCTTTATTTTTGCAAAGTGCTCATTAATGTAGTTTGAGCTGCTGTGCTTCAGAGTGCTACAGTTGTACATGAGGTTTGTGAGCAGGGTCAAATTTAAAACACAATAGAACAGCAGTAAATAATGTCCTCTAATTGGTCCTGTCCACCCACATCCAGGTAAACATTATACACTATTAGGAGGAGGCATGAAATACAAAAAGTAATCGCAGGAGAAATATTCAGTAAGTGGATCCATTAGAAGTCCTCAGAGGACTCTGAATCGAAACAGTTGTTGGTTGTAAAACAGCATTAGAGATTTGCAAGCTTACAGCATTGCTAAAAATAGTGCTACTAGATAGCATGACGCTGTGCATATACTCCCAGCATGGCACAAATCAACAGATAACAATGATTTATACTATTTTGTCCCCTGAGACTGAGTTTTGCATCACAATGTTGGTTTCTGTCATAAGTGCTATGCGAGGTGCTGATCCTACTGCCTGCCCCGGGGCAAACACACACACACTCCCGGAGGAATAAGCTTGTATTTTCATGACTATATCTGCAAAACCAAAATCACCATACTAACTCGAGTTATCAGCATCATCCTGCTTACCTGTGTGCACCCTGTGTAACCTCTATGCTCCCTCTATCCAGACTGCTTAGTCTTGAAAAATCCCTTTCAAGAGGCAATGCCAAAGAATTAAAAAGAAATATTTGAAAATAATAGTGTACCAGGTGTATGGATTTTCTTTAATACCCTAGTTTTAACTTTGCTGTAACTATTTCTAAGTCTCCTGTGTTATATCCTGCTTGCCTATTTATGCAATGAAAGGTTTCAAGATCTTCAGTCTTGAGAGTCTCTGCATATAGGTCATCCTTGTCTGTGGTTACAGACTATCTTCACAATGCGATCGCGCGTGTGTGTGTACACTCTTGGCCTTTAAGTTTGGGAAAGTGCCGTATCACTGAACAAAGTCAGAGGTTTATAAATGATTCATTAGAGGTGTATACAGTTATTCTAATAGTCCTGGCAGCCTGCAGAGGTAGCATATTCAAGCTGTGTGTGTCTATGATGTGTTCTCTTTCTCGTGGGCCACAGAGCTGAGCACTGGGCCACGCTTCTAAGCACTGCAAAAACATAAGGGATGGATGCAAAGTAACAGTTATTTATTTTTTTCACCCAATGCTTCAGACAGACTTGGGAAGCACATAGGCTAGAGATCCTGACTCTGTCTCATGTGTTTTTGTGATGTTTTTCCTCTGTTTTTATCCCCCCCCCCCCCCCCCAAGTTTTTTTCCAGGGCTTTCGGTGGTTTAATCCATGTTAGTGTGAATTTGGCTATTTTCTGTGGTTATTGGCTGAAAAGTTGACAGGGTTGCTGCTATTGACCAGCTTAAGAAAACAGAATACATACTCAGATGGCGCTCACGCGTCACATGTAAACAGCTCAAGCCTCTGCATGCGATGCTGTTTACAGACATGGTGGTGGCTTTTTGTTTTCTTCTTTTTTTTTCCCTCGTATGATTCATTTTACACTTTACTCCATGAAGTCACCACACCGTCAATCTGCAGAGGAAGGCACAGAAAAAGATATCCAAAAAGATGTGTTGTGACACATAGTCCAAAGGGCTTCTTTTTTTTAAAAAAAAAAAAAAAGAAGAAAAAAAAAAAGCATTGTGGGTTCAGCTATACGAAATGTGAACATACTTCACATTTCAATGCTGCCAGCAGTGATAAATGAAGTAAAACTGCCAGTTAGAGCTGAAACAATAAGCAGTTAATCAATTAGTTGATTGACAAAAAGATCATTTGCAGTTTTTGTTAGCTTGTGCTTTAGACTTTCGGTCAAACAACTACTAATAGAATAAGCAATTATTATATTGCTCAAAAAAATGGAATGAGATCACTGCCAGATAAAAGCAGCAAAGCATTGCTGCAACTGTAATGCAGCTGAAACTCTTAAGGGGTAGCCCATAGTTCATAAGCTATAAGCTAATGCTAATTTACTTTGAATTGGAGCATGATAAGCGAACAGCCTCAACTACTTCCACTCAAACACCCTTCAGTGACATCTGAAGGGAGCAGAATTAAGAAAGACAACAAGTTTGTATTCCTCTGTTGTGTACGGTCAGAGAAAATCATGCAGCATTGTGCTTTAAAATGTTTTTGTTGCTGTTACCGATATCGACTGACTGTGAGATCTGCACCATTTACTACTCACCCACAAGAGCAGAACCCATACCACTTCAGGTCAAGATATCCAAACTGTCACTCAGGGATCCTTGTGAAAATACTATAAGCTCAGAATCAGAGACAAAATAACCACTGAACAGCAGACCTGAATTACTCATCAGTGTGTCAGAGTGTACTGTGGGATGTGTAAACCTTGATCTAAGACATTGATTCTTATGTATTTTCAGTCTGTGCATGCACCACTTCTCTGCCTCCACTTCACTCTGGGGGTAAAGCGGTGGTAAATGGTAAAGAGGTGATTCTATACGCGACCAGCAGCATGCCTGCTCGTCTTTTGTGGGAGTGGAAGAAAAGTAAAACCGATAAAAACAACACAGTAATGCCCCCTTACCTCCTTTAATGTATTTTGTGGATTCAATAAGGTGTTGTTGCTGCTGGCTATTTTATATTATTCTGAACGTTATCGCAATTATAAAACAAGTCATGCAAACTTAAATCAAGTGGGAATTGGGTTACTGCAAACCATGAAAATGCTTTAAATTATTTAAATAATAACTTTAATCTGG
Organism: Epinephelus awoara; assembly: GCA_035609425.1. Taxonomy (NCBI): domain Eukaryota; kingdom Metazoa; phylum Chordata; class Actinopteri; order Perciformes; family Serranidae; genus Epinephelus; species Epinephelus awoara. The sequence continues at coordinate 24,794,480 of CM069298.1, read as the reverse complement.
TTGACTGCAGTAATCAGGTTATACTGAAAGCAAAGATACTGATTGTTAAGCATGCATGTTGTCGTGATGTAATGATTGGAGAAGGATGTTTTCTGTGTTGTCATAGATGAAGTGAAGGGATATTTAGTGGCATCTAGTGGTGAGAATGGCAGATTACAACCAGCTGAAACTTTTCCTGATTAGAATTTCTTTGACGGTCATTGTTCAGGAGGTTATTATTGGGGGCTGCATTATCCACAGAGGTCTTTTTCTCTCCAAAAATGGAACATAATGTGATGTAATGTAACGTTATGAAACGAAACGAGACGAGACGAGACTAAAAATGGACCAAGCGAAATAAAAACGTTAAAAACCCTGAGAAAGCAGTTTGACGTTACAAATCAGTGATTCTCCTACACTGTTGATGGACAGTTAGCCTAGCACCTGCTAATTTGTGCTCAGCTTTTTTCTCTGATAGCTTCAGATCCAGACATTTGGGGATGGTTTCTGCCCAATTATCTGCAGAGATCTCTGCCTGTTAGAAAAACAACAAAAAACACAGAATAAAGCAGTTTCAGTTGTCGCAAAGGAGCTGCTAATTGTGGTGGGCAACGCAAAACCAATGGCCAATGGTTTGGTTTGTCCATTCTGGGCTACTGTAGAAACATAGCGGTGCAACATGGTGGACTCTGTGGAAGAGGACCCACTCCCTATGTAGATGAAAATGGCTCATTCAAAGGTTACGAAAACACAACGATTCCTATTTTCAGGTGATTATACACTAAATAAAACATATATTCCAATAAATCCCACACACTGAACCTTTAGTTCCATCAAAGTGAATGTGAAGCCTTTTGGACTTTAGCACCATTTTGTTAGTGTTCTGTACCACTGCAATGATTTCCAAAATGTAGAATGTCAGGATTTATATGCGTTAAAATACAATTAAAGCATATTATGGAACAGCAATATCACAGGGGTTACACTTCATTCGCTGGTAGCTCAGTTGGCATTTGGCTTCCAGAACATTATCAGCAGGGCACAGTTGGGGAACTTGAGTTAGGATAGATACTCTTCTGCATGTCAGCCAGTAGTGAGTCTGGGAGGGATTATGGCAAAGGGCAAGGCTTAAATTGCTGGCAGAGAGTTTGGAGAAAAAGCTTATCACTGGTGTCTGTGGGCTTTTGCACAATGCTATCCACACAGGGTCGGTCTGAGCTCCTCCACTTAGATTAAATATAGAGCGGAAACTAGCCTCCAGTATGTGGTGGTGTTGTTTATTATAAATTGCAGAGCCTTATTAATTAAGCACAACTCGAGCCACAGAGAATAAGATCATTTGTTCTTCTGTCATTTTTATTAGTTTAGTCTGATTCCATCTTTATCTTTTTTTTTTCCTTCACTGTCTCTCTGTACACGCAGCCACATCCAATGCCAGCCGCTGCATCAGCCCTGTAATATATCCTATAGTCATGAAACATTTTCTGCTCAGTTTTTTTGGTGACTGTTGGAGTACAAGTTGAGCACTGAATAACAATGATGTGTTCTGTGCTGTAACTCCAGTGCATGTGCTACTTTTTGAAATAGTGCTTCCCACTAAATGATCCACAGACTGCAGAGCATCGGGCTGCAATTTCGACTGATAGAAAGTTGCAGGTCACCCAAAGGCAACCAGACTTTTGCTTTCACTCTGACTTTGTGTGGACTGTCCTCTCTTTCCACATTATTTTTTTTCGTCTTTGACACAGGAATCTGTTTACCCACCCCACTTTCTTCCTCATGCAAACAGAAATATAGTTTTTTTTATACTGTGTTAATACCGCAAGTGGCAGAGATCAGCTGTTGTTTTGTTTTGTTGTTGTTTTTGTTTGTTGCCACCAGCTTTCCCGTGCATTGGAGCTTCTTGTGGGCTGAAGCTACCAGAGAAATGCCTGAAAGCACTTCACAGGGAACACTAAACAAAATGCCCACCACATTTCTGACCGCAGCCGTTAAAGTATTGACTCCAGTTCATCATATTGATTGTCCATTTGCAGAAGTAATGTATACTCAGAATGAAAGGCACACTCATCTGAAATACTGGATGGCATGTGTGTTTTGATGAAGTGCGGACACGTATTGGAGGACGGTTTGAATATATTGGACTGTGGAAAGGATATAACTAAAATATATTTTCCTCGTACCCGTCTGGCCTGAGATGAAAAATTGTTTTGATGACAGAACAATAACGGATCAGTGCAATTGAATTTTATTGTAATGTGTGGAGAAGATTGATTGTTCAGTGGGTGTTTTTGTGTGTGTGTGTGTGTGTGTGTGTGTGTGTGTGTGTGTGTGTGTGTGTGTGTGTGTGTGCGCGTGTGTGTGTGTGACACGCACCAAGTACAATGCTTTAAGTTTTGCTCAAAGTGAAGAACTAATGATGCAACAAACCCTTTTTCTTTGTGTGCGAAGGACATTAATACTGGTTACACAATGCATCAAAACTCATGCTGTAGCAAACAGATTTTGCTCAAAAATCACATTAAAGGAAGGAATCAAGCACACTTAGTCACTATCATAAAGGGACAGTCATATGGTTTAATATCAGGGTAATAAAGGGTTAATAAACTTACCCCTTTTTTTTCTTAATCACATCATACCCTAACTTGTACCATGACAACATTAAAACCACCAAAACTCAAGTTACAAGCTTTTTGCATGACAACAGCCATCTGTTGTGCTAATTCCAAATTAAATATATCACTGATGCAGATTGACTGGAATTACTCAGTGGGTACCATCCGATTTGTCACATTTATTTGAGCGGTTAGAAAGGTTAAAAAGTAATCACGAAGTGACCATTCAGTAACTACGGCAAGAGCAGAGGTGGTGAATTACCTTCCAGTCATCCGCTGTGTTTAATGGTCACAGTTTGTCATGCCATGTCACGTCTGGCTCCATATTCTATCCCTCATCTTGCTAATCTCTTTAAAATAGTGTTAGCTTGCCCATTAGACATTACCACAAGCAGCTCTTATGAATGTCATCATTTACCAGTCATTGATTCTTATTGTCCGTAGTTAACCAGACTGTAAAATGACCTTTCTAGGAGAAAGATGATTAAGGTAATCAGGAGTGAACCTAATGGTGTTCAATTATTTCCAACCTTTCAAGGTGATACCTTTCAGTGGCCAAATAAAGCTCTCACTGGACTCTGTCCCCCTTTAAAGTTGCATTTTGCTACTTTAGGAACATTAGGGTGTCTGGCATTAATGACGCCATTCTTCTTTTTCTTTAAGTCCCTCTCCTTAGTATTTATAAGCAGAACATGAACATGTAACACTGCACATTATTAAAGACGGTCTTATAGCTGCTTATAGCTACATAATAGTGTGGAATTAACCATAGACAATGTTGGAAAGTAACCAGTTACATGTAATTAAATTACAAAATGAATTTAAATTTAATCTATTAGACTTGCTGAGAAAAAAAATCTAATTAAATCACACTTGTTGGTGATTAGGAAGAGGTTACATCTGAATCTATTCTTCTCAGTGAAAAGCTTTTGTGTAGAATAAACATTCATTCTGTTGCTTTGCATATTTTCACTGTGCAAGAATTAATTTTTTTTTTGGCATATCTCTGGACATCATTCAGCAAAGCTTTTGGGACACATTTCAGTGCAACACCATCAAGTGCAGGATGACTTACAAGTAACTGTTTCTTCTTTAGGACAGGTTGCATTTCATTTGGCAATATGCACTCAAATTTTAAATGTTGTTTTTGATTGTTCTCTTATTTGAATTTGCACCACCTCTTCTCTGCCAATCAAATCAATGTGCATTGCTCTAAGCCAGTGGTTCCCAACTGGTCCAGCCATGGGGTCCAGATTTCTACATAGTCATTAGTTCAAGGTCCACGCAGTTTAATACATTCAACGTCATACTAGCGTGTGGCCATGTCATTGAGCTACTTTGCTGTCTCTGTCAAGTAGCTGTCCATTAGTCAGTTGAGTGGGATTTATACCTTTGTGTCAAATTGATGCCATGACTATGCTGTAGCCTGATGTACACCTCCCCAGGAATGTAACTACACGTCACAATGACGCAGACCTCCTGTCTATTTTTGTAAGCTGAAACCATTTCCCTCAGTGGAGACAAAGCTTTTATTAACTTTCATTTCAAAAATAAGACACAATAAATTGTGAAGACACAAGAAATAGCATTTTGAACCTTGTGAGTTGTAATGGAGCCAAGTTTTATAACGTTACCTTTGTTAAATGTTGTTGTTGTCCCTGGCTTCATATGAGTAGAGGAAAAGTCTGCTAGCCCCTAGGCTAATTTTTACAATGTCAAATGCCATAGGCTTGTGCTAAAAACATTAGCATGCTGTATTTGTGGGGAAAATGTGTCCAGCAAAAGACAAGTGCTTTGTCTGTGAATGCTGCGAGTTATAGTGAAGCTGATTTGTGTACTTGTGTTCGGAATTGTTTCTATTAAGCCATGTTTAAAGCGCATTTTGGGGTGTGATTTGAATCAACTAAACTTTACAGCACTTTACAGAAACCCCGCTGCCAACTAGTGTCTTGGAGGTGTAACTGCAGAGTGACACAGACACACCACTGCACAAGTATAAATGCTCACAGCGGTGTAGTGTGTAGGCTACGGCATAGGCGCTGCATAGAGCTGACGCACAAGTATAAATCCTGCTTTATTCTGCAGCAGGAAACAGCAGTTCAAAATAAAAGCTCTGTGCTCTCCATTCAGAATGGACCCACGACCCACTTTTAGACTATGGCCCACCAGTTGGGAACCACTGCTTTAAGTAATCTGGATTTGCTGTGCCTGCAACCAGCTGACCAGGCCAAGTTGGGTGGCCATTTTGTCAGACAAGGATGCCTTTCAGTGCTGGAAATTCAAAAGTATTTTCCTTCTTTAATCAGAAAAGAGCTGCAGAGTAAACCAGCGTTGACAATGCTGTCAACATTGAACTTTTCAGCTTTATGCCCAGTTTCAAACATTAGCTAAAACATTTGATGAAGTAATTAAAATAGATACATGACTTAGTACAATTTTAAGAAGGTAATTAGTTATCTGCAACCTATTGTATTCCAGAAGTAACCTTCCCAACACTATACTACTGTAAATGTCTGTACTGCTTATAAATGCTAAATAGGGGGATCTGAGGTAAAGCACCACCAACTTGATGCCATTTTAAATTGTGTCTTGTTGCTTTTAATGTCTCTGTAAAGCACTTTGAATTACGTTGTGTTGAATTGTGCTATACAAATAAACTTGCCTTGCCTTGCCTTTGCCTTGCCATTCAAGGACACACAGTGTTATCAGGGGTGTTTTAGTACCACAAGGAGAGCATGTTTGAATGACATTGCACAGCCAAAGTGAAGCAGCTGCAAAAATCACATGTTCTTTTCATTTCGTAACTCATCATGAACTCTCATGCTCCCACGCATTTTACCGTTTTTGTGATACCAGCCTGAAGAGACACTTCATTTGAGAGCTAATCAACCTCCATCCCACTAAATGTGAGCAGTGTATTTTTGCCAGCTGACAAAAAATGCAAATATGGCCAATGAAATGCGCACTTCCTCATTATGTCTCTTATTGATTATGTGACCATTTACTGTGTTCTCCTCTGTTTATCTGCCCCATGGCAGGCAGGATGTGAACGGATGGCCAACTCAATCCCCTATGTGTCTGAGCAGAAAGACAACCGCACTGAGGATTAGAGAGAGAGAGAGGATCGGCCATCACATCCAGATGCTGCAAATCTGCTCCCTGCCTCACATGTGAATAGGTAGGCTACGCCATTGTCTGGAGCACTGCTTGTTTTGCATGAACAGAGACACAGCCAAGGAGATAAACAAGCTGAAACTGAGGTTACACCAAGTCTAAATCTGCTATGATACAGGATTACAAGGTTTATGTCATGCTTAAAGCTTTATCCTCTGATTGTCAGTCAAGATTTTCTCAGTAGCAAACTTAGTAAGCCTTTAATGGTTGTGCATTAATCAACAATTCTAGCAGGAATATGCAGTTGTTAAAAGATGTACAGCATACTGACGCTGAACTATCAGCAGGAAGAGACACATACTGAATTATATGTGGTTGCATGGCGGCGGCTCAGGATGGGCTCTTTGTGGGAAACTTCCTGACTCTGCAGTGCATGTATTTTATTCACAACACACACTGGCACCAATCCGCTGGTAGCTTGCCTATATACCATCATAATTACATGAAATAGATGCAAACCCATTTCAAAATCTGTACCCACATTATCCTCGTTGGTTTGTTGTGTGTAGTATGATTCTGCTGGCTTTTGTTCACCTGCAGAGAAAACAGACAGTCATGCCTGACTTGAAACATCTGACTTTATTGTGGCGTATCATTTCCACAGAGAATAAACGACTGAGGTTAGATTACATCTAAAAATATTTCCGTCACCATGATAAAAGAGTGGTATTCATTTGTAAACTTGACGTGTTTAAGGCATCGACTTTCTTGTCAGTTATCCCGTCCCGCAACTATTTGGATGTAATATTTTACAGTGTAATAGTTGGTTGAACAGCAGATAAAAAACAATATATGAATGTGCAGGGAGCGCTCTACATTTTGAGAAGAGGACATTAAAAATATTCATTGGGGGATATAAAAAGTGTAATGAATGATTGAGGAAAGCGCTAATGACTAATAAATTCAAGCTTAATTCCTGAAATAAAAGCGTTGGGGATGGCTCCGGCTTCAGCATGATAATCTCTCAAGTGCTCAGTACTTTCTTCATTTACAGTAAAATAGCAGGGAGGATGTTTCTATGAGGACTCAGGAGTTTCTGGCACATGTTCACATCTTTCATCTTCAGATCTTCAGGTTTGTGGCAGGATTGAACACTGCTTGTGTGACGATTGATCTTCCCTACCACTGAAAGAGGTAGCAGATATCCGATTTGGTGAATAGGCTTCCCATGTTTCCTTGTTTGAAAAAACAGAGAACTTGGTGTAATTGTGTGTTAAAGGTTCGGTGTGTAGGATTCAGGGGGTCTCTTCAATTGCTCCGAACAAGCCGATCTCATTCCGAAATCGTCAAAAACCAGTGCTTGGTCAGTAATTCCTGGCATCGGATACCAACTAAAAAAGCCGTCCTTTCATGTCAGCATGATACATAGCTTTAACCATTAATGTTTAACAGTGCACTGGGGCATTAGAGGGAAGTGCAGCAGGACAACAACGAAAAGTTAAGGCTGCAGAATTCTGACTAGGGTGGACAGTAGGCATGGTGGATGGGTCCAACAGCCACCAACTTTCAGCCGGGAGGCCGGTGTTTACTTTCCTTAAGATTGTAAAGTCAACCATGTGCTTTGGTTGCCTAAACCCAACCACATGCGTTTGTTGTTGAAGGAACAAAAATGTCAATTCGCAATGCATGTGCATTTATTTTGAAAGAGACTGTATGCAAACTGTACATTTCCTGTGAAAACACAAGTGTATTTTGAAAACAGACAATACATGTAACAGGCAAAACTTGACATAGCGTCCCAGAATGTCAACAACCAACGCACCCAGGGTGCCTTGCATGTCATATCTTGACGTGAAAAGTCCATCACCAAGCATCGATGTGACGAGGTCGGAGTGAGAATGTGTTGCCCAGGACGTACAAACTGAACACCTGCTTTGAATAGGGCCGATTGCGCTTTCATATCGGCCAACATAGTAACCTCCTGCGATGAGGGCATTGAAAAACAGATTATTTTTTACTTGAAACTGCTTCATTGAGTGTTTATTACTGTATTAATGCCCCAGGTCCATTTGTTTAGGAGAGGAGAAGACCTCTACAGATATTTCAGCTCCCAGTAAAAATCTCTAAATGTACAGACCTCAAGTTATCAGAGAAAAAAGGTAGGAACATATTAGCTGGTGTTAAGCTAGTTTGGCACATCGCCGTCCGCGATGTGCCAAACGTCATAGGAGAAACAGCGAGAGAGAAGCTTTATTAAGTGCTTTTTTTTTTTTTTTTTTTTTTTTTACCAGTTTTAAGCACCTGGTTCATTTGTTTTGGAGAGGAGGAGACCTCTGCGGATAATTCGGCTCTCAGTATAAGTAATCAGGGCAAAAGTTGAGCACATATGGCAGGGGTAAGCTAGTGGGTCATCTGCGATGTGCCAAACGTCATAGGAAAAAAACTGATTTCTAATGTGAAACTGCTTTATTCAGTGTTTTCACCAGTTTTAACCATCTGGTTCATTTGTTTTGGAGAGGAAGACACCTCTGCGGATAATTCGGCTTCCTGTGAAAACCTCCCGAACAATGAACACTGAAGGGATTCTAACTTAATAAAGTTTCAGCTGGTTGCAGTCTGCAGTCCTCAGTACTAGGTAACACTAAATCCCCCTAAATCTTACACAGTGTTCCTTTAAGCAGTCTTGGCAAATACATCCTGTAAGTCATTTGTTTCCTGCTTTTCATTTCCTCTTTGATAATTTCCCTAATATATTTAAAATTCTGCATCTAATATGTTTTTCGTTTTGCTTACTCCTTTATGTATACGGACGTATGGCACTTGGGATTTTCTCCTAGAGATTTGCAAAACAACATTTTTCGACCATGTTGCACAAGTGAAGTGAGACAAAACTACCAAGCTTGCAAGAGTAGCCGACCTTTAAATACAGGTTCTGGATGGACCCTAAATTGTACTAAACTGCATTTCATCATGCTCTGTAGCACCCATATCATTTTTTTTCCTCCTCTATCGCCTCCCTCTCCATCAAATTTTACACAGTATATTTCAACTGCCTACATCATCTTTGCATCACAAAATTCTGATACTGGCACTTAGTCATGACCCACAAAAGAAGTTGCACACAGCCTGAAAGGAATACATAATTTCTTAATGCCCACACATTTCAGCAAACCTCACATCAATGTGTGCGAACGCCTGAAAGTTTGTCAGACTGTATTTGGTCCAGCGGTATTTTACCATATGGCCAAACAGTGGCAAAGTTTCAAATGGCAATAAAGTCTGGCAACACTTCATTTGTAGTCACAGAGCTTCCTCTGAAATGTTCTTACTTTGAGAAATGAGGCTCCTCCAAAATCATGAATCAAACTTTTATTTTCACTGTCGAATGATTTGGACCATGGGCTCAGAGCCTTTTTAAGGTCAAATTGCTTTCTTTTTTTCCTGAGCAATGAGGGCGCAGGTAGGTCAACATGCTCAGAACTGCACATTTTGCCCCCAAACCATCATTATAAATGATCCTCCATAGCACTGTAAATTCTTTCAGATTAAAACAGGAGAAAGTTGGATTTCATTCTTTAGCCTGTAAATTAAAATAATGCTTATCTGCTTATCTAAAATTTGATTAAAGCAAACAGCTTGACTTTAATCATTTACAGCTTCACTCTCAAATCTCCCTTCAGAGATTTTTTTATATCCCTAGATTTGAGAAAGTTAAATGGGATTTTTCCCCTGATTTTATTTATCTATCTATTTTGTAGGTGAAATATTTCAAAGGACACTTGATCGTTTTTGTTTTTTTTCATTTAATTATTTATTTTTTATTATTTTAAAGATTTTTTTGGGGCTTTTTGCCTTTAATGATCAGGACAGACTGAAGTGAGAGAGAGAGAGAGAGAGAGAGAGAGAGAGAGAGAGGGTTGACATGCAGCAAAGGGTTGCAAGCCGGAGACGAACCTGCAACCGCTGCAGCGAGGCAACGCCCCTATACATGGGGCGCTGGCACTATGCACTACGCCCCCAATGCTTTTGCTGTTGTGTGCTCATTCTGAGATATGATACATGCTGACATATTCATTTACTTAGTGAAATTGCTATCCTTGATGTTGTATTGAACCAAGGCTCATTGAATTTTTTTTAAATACACCACTCAACGACACTGGCACAGTGGGAGAGGGCTCTTTTTGCAAATGTGTACCTTACTAGGAAGCATGCTTGAATAGATAAGCAAGATTGCCACTGTGAGGTGGTACACAAACTTTTGAGTGGTTTCTGAGGAGCGAGTGTGGAACAAATCAGGGAAGATCTGATAATTATTTAATTTTAAATGACTAATTCCTGAATAACTCTGATTCCAGGGGAGTATAGCAGATAATGATGAGTCACAGGGAACAGACTGGTAGGTACTTTTTGATTACTATCAAGATCTCAACTCTGAACCAGCCTCTGAGGGGCACAAACTATGCAGGTAACCACTCATTTATTAGCCTACTAATGCCAAAGGGATACTTTGCAACCAACTTTGTATCATAATAATGTATGTGTAAATGAACTGTGGTAAACGTCCCTCCATCTTACCAGTGTCCATATCTCCCTGCTCCTTCACAAGCTCTTGGGTTGTTGATCAAACTATAGATTGTACTTCCACTTTTTCTTATGCCCTCCACCTCAGACACAAAGAGTACAGAAGCAGAACGAGGGATTTCTTTCAACTTTAGACCAAACTCTGATCAAACTGTAAAATTAGGCAGCACTGATCAAATATGAACCAAAAATCTGTTCCTGTATTGTTTGTCTTTCACCTAAAATGTCATCAGAAACATAAATTCAGTGCACTGTTTGGCTGTATTACAAAACATTTCAAAAGTATTTGTATCTCTCTACCAGACCTGCCAACCTGTACACATTTGGGCACATCAAAGTACGCTGGTACAATTTGATGCTCTAAAAGTACGCATATCGCCGGTTTCAGTCTATTGATCTATGCAAGTGGTCACTCTCAAGTTGATGCCCGGTGAGTATAGGTGTGTAGGCGGAATGAAAAGATTTTGACCAGCTGTCGGGTAAGATGGTACTCATAACCTTTCTTCAAGGTTGGCAGGTCTGCTCTACTGCATAGACAGCCCAGTTTTCCTGCAGTGAAACACTTCTTTAACCATTAGTTGCTATGTTTTGGGTGACATTACACTGAGTAAAAGTAATCCCTCATGAATATCTAAAGACTCAAAAAACAGCACAGAATTCCAAAAACGAAGAATACTGAGTGCTGGACAGAAGAACATATAAAGAAATACAAAAACAGGTCCGCGTACCAGAAACTGCTCCTTTTGGAAATTTAAATCTTATCCCCACATGTGATGTTTCGGGGACCAGCCCTTCATCAGACATTAACAAGATAAGGAGACATGTCTCCTACAATTCAGATTTCCAGAAGGAGCAGTCTCTGGTGTGCGGACCTGTTTTTGTACTCGTGATTATCTAACCATTACCTAAGATTTGTGTCCCTGAAGTAAAGCACCATCAAGCAAAACAAACAAGTAGGCTTATTTTTAATTTCATTTTAAATACTTTATTAATCCCCCTGAGGGGAAATTCAATTTTTTCACTCTTTTTATCATTAACACACAGGTCCGAAATACACACACATGCACAAACAGGACCTATACATGCACAAAGTGGGGAGATGTCAGAGTGAGAGGGCTGCCTTGGTCAGGCGCCCAGAGCGGTTGGGGGGGTTTGGTGCCTTGCTCAAGGGCACCTCTTCAGCCACCGTTCCACGCTCCATATTTGGTTCGGACGGGGGCTTGAACAGGCAACCCTCCGATTTCCAACCCAAGTCCCTATGGACTGAGCTACTGCCGCCAATAATGACATTTTACTAAAGAAGTAGAAATAAATAATTAATAATGGAAATACTTATCACAAAATGGAAAAAAAACGTATGTATACTCATACATATGGAATGGGCTTATACTATGCAGGTATTGCAGGTGCTGTTTGAAAACAATACCGCCAGTGAAAGTGAATTCCGACTGCAGATTTACTCTTTGTTCGCTAAATTTGCATTTTTCTGGCTATATTCGCCATTTTCTTAGCTCCTCCACGGATGCATGCTGCTTATCATCTGGCACCTGGTTGCTATGGTATTATAAAGCCCCAGACTCACCTGTGCACTGTGCCCAGGCATGTCCAAACCATAGCAAAATAAGAATAAAATAGAGGCAGAGGGAAGGGTCTCTGCAGGTAAATACACCGCCACACACTTCTAGTGGGTCATAAGTGGTGATTGAGATGGATTACTTTTCTAAGAGTCCATCTTTTTAGTTGTTTTAGGGCAATCCTGCACAGTGTACCTTAAACAGGGCAGCAGAGGTAGACGTCGAACATGATATCATGTGCATGCTTGACTTTATGTGTTACTAATACTAATTTGAGTTTACATGTTAAAGGATGCCTCTGCCAGATGATGATGCTCCATGATCTGATAAGTAATATACTGATTATATAATGATCATCAACTGATTCATCCCTCAGTGAGTGTGGGCCTTCTCATCTCTTGATACTGCTTTGAGCTGCAGCCAATATCCAATAACTAAGCCAGTCATCCAGTCTCCTTCACCATTATATTATGCGGTTGAAGCAGCTTAGAGAGTGTTATTAGGGTGAAGCATGCTTTGAATTATTTTAATTTACCCCAGATCCAGGGGTGAATGAAGAACCCCAGCCAAAAGTGGCCTAGAATGGAAACTAAGAATTCATTCTTCAATCGCAAGCCCTATGGGCCAAAGGAAGCCTTGGATAAGAAGTACAGTTAGAGATTAGTGTGGATCAAAGTGGAGATTAAATAGGATGGCAAACGCATTGATGCACCTAATTATCAAGTGCGTGAAATTTGATGAATTGCCTTGAATCACAGCAACGGCGTCACTGAGGTGTTTGTAGAATTGCTGTCATTGACGCTCAACTAATTCTGCGGTTGAAATATGTGATTTACGGCAAGTACAGTGGAAACAGGGCGAAGCGAAGAGGGATATCAAACATTAGACGGAAGAAAGACAAGCTTCCTACGCTACACAACCCGAGGTGGTACTAAGACTGATGGAGCAGAATGGAAACGAGCGACGTGTGACGCATTCTCGGGGCCCGCAGACTCGCTTCCCCGACTCACCTCTCACAACACACCTGACTACATTATTTCATTGCCTCTGAGCCCGGCAGGATATCAGTAGTGATGTCTCATACCCTCCAAAACAACATCATGAATAATGAATGCCAGATCTCAAAATAAATAACACACATTATTAATGTATTCAGAGCCTCCTTTAAAAGGGGCAGCTGTAGGTGCCACAGAATCTCACTCGGTCTCTGATTTAACTATTTTTGTGAAGAACATGAGAAGGAGGGAGGGGTATTGTAATGTGTGTTTTTATCAACATAACAATGGGATTCTAAAAACAACAAATCCACAACTGCTGAGATAAAAATTTTAGAGTGAGAGGAATTCAACATTTGTAAATCAGAGCAAGTAGCCGCGAGTGTACATCCTATGCATATTCCATGTGACACGGCATCGCTCTCATCACTACAATAAAACTTGCATTACATGGAGATTTGTGGTTTCGTTCTAAACTCCTTATGTTTGATAAACCTACGCTATGTGTTTATTTATTTTTTTTAAACCTGTCAGCTAAACCGAATCTTGGCAGAGCAAACAGCGGCACTGAGTAGCCTTGACTTAAGTGTGGTATGTATATTCCTTTTGATCACTGGATGAGACCTACATGGCATACCCAACATGATTATTACATTATCTAATTGCATCCCAACACATGTATTATTCAGGCCCTGACAACATAATACTCTCAGGGAAAGGAAGAGATCTGCGGTGTGCCTTAAGCCGTCTTCTGTCAAAACACCAGTTTTTTTTTTCTTCGTTTTTTTTTTTTTTTCGGGGTGGTTTCCGTAAAGCGATGATAAAGAGCACAGTGCGGTAGAAATGATCATTTTTAAAGCCTACACCACCGCTGCGTCTGTAATTCACATTGTTAATGTCAAGCGATCTTTATATTTACAAGGATGCTGAAAGCATAACCAATAATCTATACTGAAGCATTCCCTTAAGTAAGGTTGTTTTGTGTTTTTTACTCGCCCCTTGCCCTTGCCACCCCAGGAATAACTGGCCCCGTGAGTCTTGTATGCGTCTTGCCCTTTCAGGGAACAAGGTCACATTGTTTACAGTGGCAGCACAACACCTCTTTAACGTCCTCCAAGGACAGAGTGATCTTTGCTGTGATGTTTCAATACTGCTCAGGGCTTACATCAGTAAAAACGTAGATTCAGGCATCACGTCAGGTGGAAGAATGTTGAATAATGCATTTTACAATCAGCGCATGAATGTAGTGTTAAAGGTGATGCAGTCTAGCAACAGTGGGTGCGGTTACATGATGGCTTCTTATTCATTATGAAATAAATCTGAATGAAATCATTCATTCCGAATGAGGGTTTACACGGAAGATCAGTTTAACCGCCTTTTAATCACCTGTATTCGGGTCCGCTCAAGGTTTGGGGCAGGGAAGCTTTCTGATTGGATAGGGGGCGGGGCAGATGTTACGTGTTTACATTTACCGGAAGAAAACACTGTAGTCCTCACTCCGGATAACAAGATGCTTGACGACGGCGTTCTTCGTGCCTTTTTCAGGCTTTTTTTGGTTTATATTCTTGAAGCAGCAGTACGACAACAACCTTGTTCCGCTAGTGCTTCGTCTGTTGAGGAGGAGAAGGGAGGTAGAGGGTCGAAGAAGGAAGATAGAAGACCGTGCTTTGGCGAATGAAAACCAGTGAGTGCAACGAGTCCGACTGCTCTATCTCAGCCCGTTGCTATGCACGCTATAAACGTCATCGCGCCAGAAGGGCAAGGAAAAGAGCATGTGCAGAAAGACCGGAATGAACTTAAAGAGGAATGAGTGTATACAAATGCGAGAAATCCTTTCATTTGGAATTAGACACGGAATATTCCAGTCCCTTACATCGGATTGAATTTTCAATCACATTGGCCATTTTCATTCCGAATGAGGTGTTTACAAGATCACTTTTAATAGGAATGAACTTTCATTCTGAATGAACAGGGCATTAAACTGTCCATGTAAATGCACTCAGTATCCCAGAGCTTCACTTTGAAGAAGCTAGTGTTTCCACCAGCAAAGTCTGTGTGGTCTCAAACGCTACATAAATCAAAATAAAGGCTATGGCCTCCAGTGATGGTTCCCAGACAGCAAATAAGACCTAAAGTAGTGAGGAATGGTCGCCAGAGATCCACAGACTCCCCGCTGATGGAGAAGTAAAAGCTTTAAATCAAAACCATTAGGCAAGGCTGCCATACAGCAACATGACACACATTACAGACGGGGGGGCACTCAGAGGTGACCTCAGCCGTTACATGTGGATGACATGGAAATGCTGGTAGATTCAAAGGGTATTATACAATAACACAGCTCCGCTATCTTGAAGAGCAAAGTGGGTTTTGCACGTTAATAGGTTTCACTCGCCCGCTTGGCCAGAGCCGAGGAGAACGTGAGGCGAGAAGAATGGAGTGAAAAAAATTGAGTTACTTAATGATGTCTCCTTCGACTGGAAAGCAAGAGGGCGGTGCTCTTTACTACCGTATGCCAGAGACACAGACAGGCAGGTCGACAGTTATGAAGACGGATGAATGACGCAACGCCTTCAGCACAGAAGGGAAATGAGATCAGAAGTTGACAGTGCGATGGACACATCCCTGGTGTGGCATTCAAATGTTTTCTCACATCTAATATCACATGATCTGTGAATGCATCCTCTTACCCAGATGAGACATGCTCTCACTCTCCCATCTGCAAATTCATCCTTTTTTTTTTGTTTGTTTTTTTTTGCTCCATTCTACATGTTGTATAATATGACTGAGCCTAGCAGAATATGTGCCGTACAGCAGGTTGCCTGAGATAAACGTTTCACAAGCACTAATCTTTCTGAAGACCTGAAAGTCTCCTGTGTCAGCCGCCATGCTAAAAAATCTGCAACGTGTATTTCATAATTCATAACACAGAGCCAGCGTTTATAAATGGGGGTCTAAAGTGCTGAAGCCTGAGAAAGATTATAACACATAATAAACTGTCTTCTGGATTGTCAGACTTGTCACAGCACTCTCCTCATGTGCTGCACATTTATTCCTTTCTGTGACTGTGTGGCTGCTGTTCTCTGCACCGTGAACCATTATGCAGGCCTATATGTCTCCTATTGTACCCTGCAGCCATTTAAAACACAAATAGATATGGAATATATAATCCTATATAAACAAAACGCAGTCTGTCATGGGAGAGCAATCCTATGCGACAATGCAGCCTGAGGCCACAATCACACAGCAAACAGGAGAGGGGGAGTCGGTAGGTGGCAGTCGTGTCCCATTTGCAGGAGACACATGGGAGGAATCTCTCTCTTGCTGTCTCCCCTGACTGTCCAAGCTTCCCTGTTTGTCTCGCACGCGCACACAAAAACAATCATTTGCATTTGCTTGCCCCTATTAAAACTGACCAATGCACACAAAGGACAAAGGTGAAGAATCAATTAACTAATGCCAGCCGTCCGGGTGAGATGTGGCGCATGGATGGGGTGCCCGCAGTGGAGACATTGCAAGGAGCCCCTAGAAGTTCAAACAGAGCGACATGAAGACTGAAAGAGAGGGGAAACAATATTTCCTGCCCTCACCGCCACAGTCCTGCGGCTGACGGCAGCGCCGAGCAGTCTCACTTTGGAGAGAAGAGCAGCTTTTCAGTGGGAGGTAACCTACATGATGCCCCCCCCCCCCTCCTCCCTCCCTCCTTTTGCACTTATCAATTCAGTGTCCGTCCGTGCTGCGCCGTGCGTTTTTATTTGGGTACGTAAATGCCGAGCGCACTGAGGTACTGTAAAAAAGCGCACCGATGGATGCAGCCCGCGTGCGCGTCTTGGAGCGGGGTAATTTGTGATCACATTTTTTTGAAGCAGCTTTAAAACACACTGCAGTGGACAGAGAGAGAGAAAAGAGAGGACAGACGGGGCTTCTTGGACGAGCTGTGGATAATAACCCCTTAGTAATTTCTTACCCCCCGCGCGCGCGCGCGTGTGTGTGTGTCACATCAATGGATAGGCGAGGCTTGAATTGCCGAAATGCATACATAGATGGAACGAGGGCGCAGAAGTGATGACTGCCTTTGGTGAACTATAAGTCCCGTCCAGACAGGGGGTGAGATCAAGGCTCGGAAGGCGCGGAAAACATGTAAGAATTGGTGCACAACGAAGGCTCCTCACACTTGAAGCCGCACTGCCTGAATCGCTGGTGGGGTTTTAAATAAAGGCTTCTTGAGGATACCAGCTGGGATTTTTTCCTCCTTTTTCTTCTTTCGATGTTGCATCCCAGCTTAACGCATTCTTCCTCTCGAAAATGGAGAACGGAGCAACCTAAAGAGAAGATATTGTGTGGTGTGGACAACTTTGTCAATCCTCCGATGCACAGGATACCTTTTCACTCACAAAACTGCGGGACTTCTTTCACCGATATAACCAGGAGGGGGAAATAGAAATAAGCATCTTGAAATCCGCACTGAGTTGTGAGGTGAAATCTAATCAGATTCAGCCGGGTTGATGACTAAGAAGTGAGGGGAAAAAAGGGGACTTGAAGAAAAAGTTCCATTTGAAAAGCGGGACGCTACAATAACCCCACCTCTGCCCCCTCGATGCATGGATGATGGTCTGTCACACAGTCTAATGACGGGCTCTTCAGGATCTATCCACCTGGAAAGTGACCACACGAGGTTCTCCGTGCTCTACACGTTGTGGAGAGGTTACTTTTTTTAACCTGTGATTTCAGACAGTGTTACTTCACATCCACCTAACTCATCATTTGGAGAAAAAACCCGGGACCACAGTGGGTATCGCTTTACATCGGGAGAGTAGTTTCAACAATGGCACTTGTGGGTGCCTTCGCGTTCTGTGCGTCCTGAGAGAGAAAGAGGAAATATCGGATGCGCTGTCATCACTGTGAGAGTTAATAGCATGTTCATTCTGACTGATGTGTGTGGATTACATACCACGTCGCCGTGAGAGTGGGGAAACAATGTGTCTGACAAGAGAATATCACCACGGATTCTGCAAAATCGCCTGAGAATTGCGGATGTTTTGTCGATGCAGTTTTTGGGGAGGGAGCGGAAGAGGCACCGTTCTCCGTCTAAAGCAGAGATCCTGCAGACCTCGGCGTCTTCGTGAACAAGTAAGTTAGTGTTTGTGGCGTTAATAAAATATGTTGATTGCCTCACTCATCCCTATAGCATAACTACAACCCCCACCTCAGCCTGCTCTTCCTGTGTGGATGTCCAAATGTGGCCAGTTTGTCTTCTTCTTTTGATGACTGCAGTGATATGAACTAAATCAGGGCACAGCATTCCCAAGGTTTTACCCTCTCTGATACTGCGGCCTCTAACTATAAGATCTCTAATCACGCGCTGATTTGGAAGATAAGGGGGGGAAAAAGATGCGCGCGCTCGCGTGGGTCTGCTTGCGTTTCACTGCGCGCCCTTGGAGTTGAGTGCGCGAGCACTGAGCTTAGGTGTCATGAACAGTGAAAAAGAAAGAGTTAAGCTTCCCTACTGAACAGGGAGAGAGAGAGAGAGAGAGAGGTGAAATAAATGGTGCTTTTAACATTGTGACATGCTGGATGCGCACGAGCCATCCATCCACCTTTGCATCCATCCAACCTGTACCTGCATGCTCTCAACCTGCATCCAGTATCTAAAAACCTGCCATATTTAGCAGTGTTTTTATGCCATGGTGACCTTTGAGAAATAATTCATGGTGTGTATATAAAATATGTAGTATATGTTTTCAAAATTCATGGGCTGCATCTCTGGAATCTCTTCCTGATGTCTAAATTGTCAAACCGGTCCCTTTCCTCCTCCTCTTCCTCCTCTTCTTCCTCTTCGCATGGTTTACACAGAAGGCGCTTGTTCGCTGCCTCTGTGGAAGCCTGGGAGGGAGCTGTCCTTCTTCCGTGGTGCTGAAATTAAAATCTGCCGTCTTCTCTCTGCCTCTGCTCAGCTGGAGGAGACATGGCTGTTGTAGATCATGGCTTGAAAAATCTGAGCCAGTAGCCTGCTGAATATAATCCTTTTGAAGCAACAGATGACACATTTGAGGGCTTAAGCCTGTGATAGTCAAGAAGTTAAATGTGACTTCACATACCTATCTATCTATCTGTCTGTCTGTCCTCGCCTGCTTCCCTGAATCCAACATTAAGAGTATTTTAGGACAAGCACTCCCCTGAACTTAGTACAAAAACACCTTACATTTTTCATATCAGTGCTTTTGAACTCTGTAGCAGGTGAGCTTTAAAAATAGATGTCTGTCATGTTGGTGATAAACCCGTGTTGGTGGTGGTAAAAGCATAAGTAGAGGTGGCTGTCACTCCTCAGACAAAGAATGAATTGCATCTCTCACCTGTGAAAGTGAGAAACATGGCGGACATTATTCACCCGCTGAAAGAAAAGCCACCCATATGATGGAGTGACATCACCTTGGGGAGACAAATTAGACTGCCGATTTTTATGTTTTTTCGCCCCGTCAGAGGCTTTAGCATGATAAATCCTCCCTACATATTCCCAAGATTGTTTGTTGGCAACTGCTGCAGAGTGATTCATAGTAATAAGTAGAAAGGCTGTTCCTCCTCCCCGTTTAACACTCCTCAAACCTTCTCATCCCTGTGGAGATTTCCTCAGAGATGGATGTGGGCTGTAGGTTTGGGATGTTACACGCTTTGAAAAGATCCAGCCAGCGTAAAGAGCAGTTGAGTTTAAAAGTGACTCTGGATCAGTGTTTGTTTATTTCACCATGCATGCTAGAGTGACAACAGCTGTATCCCCAGCGTGTCCCTATTAGTCCTTCTAAGCAGTGGGAAATAGCCTCAGAGCAGGTGCAGCACAGGGACCAAAAGGGACGTCCCACTGCTCGCACAAAGCCAGCCATCGCGCTGATAATGTTGCTACCATAGATATCTGTTTTATGTCCAATTTCTCCAGCCATTGTTGTCCGACTTATCTATTGAAAATCATTCCAACCAGCCGTGTCAGAAAATTAATGAACTTGTCAGCTGGAAAAGGGCACCGCTGCAATGAGGTGCCAGGGTCTTGCAAAGCGACAGACTGTATACCCATGTTCCCTTCCCACACTCCCTTTGTCATTTTCCCCCCCCTTCCTCAGCCTGTGACTCAGTTCAGATCAGGGCCAGCACTTTGTGCCATATAATAAAATGTTCATTTCTCAAATCGGATTAATCTCTGTAAAGCCCAGCTTAGGACACCATTAGCATTCATTTCTTTCACTGCCGGGGACTTGTATCAATAATGGAGCTACCCCTACATTTTTCATCTTCTCTGGGTATAAAATCTCTCAGGGGGTTTCATTCAACGGGAAAGGGAACCGTAACAGTGATCCGTTATCTACTCCCTTGCCTTCTGTATTGGAGACCAGCAGTGCGATGCAGGGGGTCTGAAGTGGTAGGCCGGATAGGAGCTGGAGGCCCTCATGCAGGAGGTGAAAGACGCCTTTATAGGAAGATGTTAGCATCCATATAATGGATTGCAGATACTGAATGCAGAGCACAAACAATATGGCATTCAATATAAGGAGTACTGTCGGTTTGCTGGTGAGCCAACGTTCAGTTTGCTGCATGTAACATCCTATGGGAGCCTGCAGAGCACATATCTGTTGTAATTAGCAAAGGTTAATGTACATGTGAATGTGTCCTTATTACTAATATTAGCTGAGCATTTGCAGTGACAGGTTTAAGCACTATGTTTCAAACCCCGCTCACTGAGAAAGTCCGAAGAAACAAATTAAAAAATGTGTTCTCATATTATGTATCTTGTGTTTATCTAACAAGTTGGCGCTGTCAGCTCTCGGTGGAGAAAACTTGTATGGATTTTAAGGTCAGGGCAGAGGCAGCAGTGATGTGAAGTTTTCGCAAAGTGCATCATCGCTGATGATTGCTGCTTTTACACACAAGGTCATCCGCGTGGTGATTAATCATGCATATTTTCAGTGGGAAGGAAGAGAGTCACCTTAAAGGAATTGACGTTTGGAAGGTGCTGTCATAAGGCAGCAGTGACTAAGCTGTAACGTGATGGTCAGTGACACATTGTGTTGCGAGTCTGCATCACACAGGCAGCTATTGTGAATGTGATAACAGCAAGAAGAAAAAAAAAGATCCCACCTCGGTTTCTTTTAAACTGTGCTGCTGGTCGATGACGCATGCACCACTTTGAAGAGAGTGTTGTGGTCAGATTGGCTGGCTGTAAAAGATGTAGCAATTTGTCATTGTTTTGTCACTGCCAGCTCACCGTCACAATAGCATCCCCCATATAGTCTTTATTGAGAAAAAGGGAGTTATTGTAGCATCCTGCTATACCGCTGTGGATGATCATCTGAACCTGAGGCTGTGTGTTGTTCCTGCTTGTATAATATAATCAGCTCTATCAACCAGATACAAGCAAGCATCTTGGGTGCAGCACGCATACACAGACAGACCTGAACGGTATCTGCAGTGGTCTCACTCATTAGTCATCCTCTCCAGCGTGTCTGGCTGAATGCTCTGTCCAGGGAAAGAACAGCTGAGCAGGGGGACGGCCGCAGCACATTCCGCCAGTCGATGGATTAATCAATTGGTGTTCCAGCTCAGCCCATCCATCTCAGGGAATAATCTGGGAGACATCATAAAAGTGCCATTCTGTCATTCTAGAGGCCAGGGAGCATTGCTCCTTTTTTTTCTGTCTCCCTCTCCACTGCCACTCTCACAGTGGAAACAGGAGTGGATTAAATGGAATATAGCTGAGTGTGTTGAGCGTGGCAACACTGTGAGGTGTTTGCTTGTTTTTTGTTTTTTTTTTGCTATTTTGAAACATTACAGCTTGAAATATTTTTCTCCTGCTGTGACTCAGGGCTAAAAAGGAATTCTTCCAACTCCATCACTATCTCCCCGTTTCCTTGCCTCCTTCGTAAAATTCAGCTAAGAGCACTGACCTGAATTCAGTGTGCATCATTACTCACCACTTGCCTTACATCACCCACCTTGCCAGTCGTGATGATGGTGTCTTCTCGACTTAGTAATCCTCACCTTCCCCTCTGCTGCCAGTCTCTCTTTTCTTGACCTCGCTGGAATGTCACATGGTGCTAAAATGAGAGTGACAGCACCCGAGGTAGGGCCGATGTGACGGCTGCGTTAATAACAGCTTGCATGAGTACAGCACCAATACTCACATTCAAACACAACAGAAATACGTACATATGCACCACTGAGGAGTCATTCTTCCTGCCTTCGGGGCACCTGGGCAGCATCTCTTTAAAGTGATACTGGCCCAGGCCACCGCATTAATTCCTGCTGTTAAATTAAAAGGTCAAATGGGCTGGGAAAGGGTGGCAGGCTATCTCCTACTGCCCTCCTTTATACTTCCAGATTGTGCCGTATGGAGGTAAGATATTTAAGTCCTCCTAAGTAAAAAAGCAAAGGACAATAAAGAAGAAAATTGAAGGCAGGGCATGAATGGAGACCTTCCTCTCAGGCGCTGTCTTCTCAATCTTTTGTTGTTGACAGTGGAATTTAGAGTGAGCTGAGCGTGCTCAGTGCTCCAAACACTCAAAGTTAAAAACATTTGAACTGGAGAGATGCCCTTCAAACAGGTTTTTAGTGGTCGCATAGCAACAGAGCCATGACTAGCGCATCCCCAGGCAGCTTATGAGCTGCTAGCTAAAATAGAGGTTGTCAATGGACAACAGCCTTCAGTGACAAAACCACTAAGAATTTGATTTTAAAACTGTAGGCTGTTTTAAAAATGCACCGACCGTCAGCCTGCCGCGAGTAATGGTTCTTGTAGGTTCTGGGATCCAGGTTCATTAATGTGAATTTTCTTCACATGCAGCCTGAATGCTGTCAACCAAATGAGTCACTTTCTAGGTTTCAGAGGGGTTACTGAAGACAAAGACAAGCTGTGTTGTAGCAGGAACAAGCATGTGCATGTGTGCGCCAGAGAGTGTACTACTTACCTTTTAACTTGCAGTGTTGTTTTTGAGATGAAAAGAAAATGCCCTGTAGCTGTAATGGATACTTGACCTGTTAGAGCTGATGGGCTTTCTCCCAGTGGAGAGGAAGCATTTCTTTCATACAGTGTTTTGTCCAATAACAAATTGTTTGCTCTATCTGCAGGGGGAGTTGCAAAAAGATGTTGTACTTGCCTGTCCAGCATTGCATTTCACCAGGATCCATTTAGTTTTCAGTAGTCTCCTCAGGTGAAATCATCAAAATACAAGAAACCTGGAAATAGTTTGTACTGAAGGGCCAAAAAAAAAAAAAAAAAAAAATCAAAAAACAGCCGCAACCTTGCAGCTGTTCCAACGTGCGTGAATCAAATCAAGCAAAAACAATGAAATGAAAAATTCAGCTGCCCTTTGAGAACGCTTCTCAGAGGCTGTAATGGTAGAAACCAGTGTATGAGGGTTTGACCCTGAGCTAGGCTGCGCAAACACCAGCAAGAATAGATTCACCTCATCATGCTGCGACTACTGAACACACGGCTGCTCATTCAGTGGTTGACAGAGAAACAGGAAACCCTTACCCCCATGGGTTTATATTGTTTTTTTAAAAAAAGTCAAGAAAGTTCTGCTTTGATGAAGAAATGAACAAAGAGGAATGTTAATCAGTAGAAAATGTAATTAAATCACCTTCACGTCAACTATAACGTGAAAATTAAAATGCTAGTTTTGGCCTCTTTCTGTTTGTAATTCAGTTTTGATTATCACAGTCTGCACAATGTGATAATGTGCTCCTGAGAGCCAAGTGTACATCAAATTTCCCATAATCAAAAGCTGTGCAGTGTTGTTTGGTTGTTTGGAGAGTCAGGAGCACAAGAGTACAATTTTCAAAATAAGAGAGCCCAAATTGAACCTTAATTCACTGGAGCGTTTCACTATAGTGTGTGTGTATATGTGCGTGCATGTGAAAACCTATGCTTGCGCCCTCCTAAACCGGTGCCTTCTGCAGACCCAGGGGTGCAGAGTGAGTGTCTGGGATCTGGACATCTGGGTCGAGCTTTGCCGTCTGTCTCCCAGATCTGCTTTTTAACTCATAAACCCAATCAGGCTGGCAATCAGATGGTAGCTCAGCTCAGCATCGCAGCAGGAATCTGGTCATCAGTCAAAGCCCCACAGTACTACACAGCGTGGTCACACCCCAGCTAGCAGTCACACATTCTCCAGACTGTTGAGCTGTACAGACATTGTGTCTTTGATCATTCTGAGGGAAGAAAAAGTCCCCCTTTGCCCATGACCACAGAATCTCACACCTATAAAGACACACCAGTGCGCCAAATCACAAGGAAACACACCCACTGTTATATATATGACTCACACACACACACACACACACACAAATTAAAAAAAAAATACAGAAACACCACTCCAATTTCAGACTTCATACTCTGCTCACAATTATTTATCTGTTTTCACTCATGAGCGCATGTGCATGCATGTGTACATGATGCATGTGCTCATCTGAGTGTGTATCTGCGCGAGTGTCGGTATCTTTGTGTGTTTCTTTCTCGCTACCCACTCACCCTGTTAGTCTCTGACCTTAATGTGTCACTCATCCTGGCACCTGCATGTAGGCAAGGCTGCCCTACTATGATAGTTTTGATCTGACAAGGATAGACTTACACTTGATTTAATCCAAGTTGTCTCTATGGAGTCTGCTGAGGTACCAGTCTGTTTCACTGCTCAGGTCAAGGCCTTGTGACAGCGGCTGTCAGTCTGCTCCTCCACTTGCTTGTGTGTGTGAGAGAGAGAGAAAGAGAAAAGAAATGCTTTGATTTTTGAGACGCTAGCTGCAGAAAGGCCTGGATGAATTGCGGGAGCTCATGCGTGCCTGGTTAATGGGTTATCTCCTTCATACACAAAAAGGATTAATCCTGAACAGATGCCACCTCACATAATGAAACCCCTTGCACCGTTGTTTCCAAACAGGCAGCTTGTCAGGAATCAAGACGTAAACAAACAAACAAAAAAGCTTTATTTTCACATTAATTACAACTCAATTTTAAAGTTTGAATGTCACGGCTTCTTGGTCTTTAGAATGTACTCAGCTCATAATAGCGCTGCAATAAAGGTCATTACGAATAAAAACAAAACAAACAAACCTAATTAAGAAAAAATTAACACATTTCCACACAACAGTGACTGCTGGCGGTTCTCAATCAATGACGAAAGTTAATCTGTATGTCAGCAGGTAATGTATTTCACGAGTGACAACAACTAAATTAAATTCATGAATGTAAGTAGTGGAGAGGCAGTGGAGGGGTAGCCAATCATGCTTGATGGGAAGAGGGAAATGTGTGTGTGGGTGTGTGTCTGTGTGTGTGTGTGTGTTTGCGCGCACGCCTGCAGCCCAATGGCTAGCCTCCTGCAGCCCGTGCCAGACTCCTCAGCGTTTGGCTGCAGCCCGTCTGTCACTGAGGAGAGAAAATAGTCACACAACATTCAAAGCCTTGTCATATTTCATTTCCTTTTGGTGAATAAATTAACATAGTTTAACCATTGGCAGATGTGTTTCAATGGGAACGTACGCTACATTGTGTCAAATGTATGCACTACAAAACTGATCAAAGCAAGTAGGATAATGTTACACTGTATTAAGATTTAAAATCCAGTTGTTTTGAGCATAAAAGGATTATCTAGTGCTGACTGTGCAGTACTATCTTTCTGGATTCAAATAAATGCGTCTGCCTCGTGATTACAGTCTTTCTCTGGGTTGGAAGAGGGGGCGTGTTTGTTGAGAAATAAAATCCACTACAAAGATATCACTGCAAAAATATCTTTCTTTTGAGTTTTTTGTCTTTTATTGAGCTCCAAAAGCTTTATTTTCTAAGAATCTGCCAGTGAGGTACGACTAGGTCAAACAGTTTACAATGGAAATCGACATTTTTCAAGGATTTTCCAGATGAGGCAGATTGCTACACCGCCATGTGAGAAATATCTCACTTGATTCTACAAAAGTGTTGAAACAAGTTGACTGTGTGTTCTTTCAAAAGGAAATGGCTTGTTTTAAGAATTTGTGTTGGGCCCACAGGAGGAACAGGGGCCAAACAGTCATCCAGGGTTTAACTCGCAGCAGTGATTCCTAGAGTTAGGTTGTGAATTGTTTTTGCCAGTGTTGGTTTGTGGGAAGCCAGTGAAGGATCATGTTGTTTGTCGCTGTCCTTGATTAAGGTGACTGCAAAAAGGAGGGTTGGATCTGGTGGGGTTAGGGTGGACTTTTCAAATTATCCCCTGCACTTTTAAGATAATAAATCTAGGGCTGCCTCCTAATAGTCGACCAAACGTTAGTCGACCAGAAAGGTCAGATTTCATTGGTGGCTTAGTCGCGGAAAAAAAAGAGGAAAAGTGAAACTCTGTTAGGAACTGAGTCTTGTCAAAATAAATCGAACCCTATATGACTTAACCATGTGGGAATTTAATTTGACAGAACAGAAACAGGATGTGGCCACGCACAGCGGCCAGACAGGAGTCACGTTACAAACCAATCACAACTGACAGATATCTTTCCCGTCTTCTGTAAAGATTCAGTCTGATAAATACGAAAAAGTTGATCATGTTAGTGCAGGGCTACCCAGAGCTTTACATCTGTCCCATAGAGGATAGGCCACCACACTTATAGACATTCCCTGGAAGAAGATCAGCTCTGCACTCAGGATTTCAGGCTGTATGATGCTTGTTAAAGTTACTTAGCAACTTCAGACTCAACCTGCCACCGCACTCTTGAAAGCTGGCACAAAAAAGGCACAAGAGTAGCGTCCGATCTCACGATTTTCAGTCGGATAAATTTGTGACATGTGTACGGACCCTAATTTCCAGGGCTGGTTCCTGCGGTTATCACACAGGCTGGTTAATAAGATGTCGGGCAGGAAATCCGAATTGTGGGATCATTTTGAGAAGGTGAAGGACGAACCGTACGAAAGGTGATATGTAAACTCTGCAGGAAAACATGACGTAAAATCTGAAACATGTAAGTAGCCTCATACCCACTTAGCACAATCATTAATCCCCTCAAACTGACCCAAACTTCAATAGGTAAAATTATCTAATTTAGATCTTGGAATTTAAAAAGTTTTATAACTCAAAAATTTGGTATCTTCTGCTTTCACTAGTTCTAAGTCATGTAATGTTGTATGGTGGCTGGATTTTTATATTTGTAGATTTCCCAGAAAATATGTGCAGTCATTTGGGCATACCCCATGGGGAGATGTTTTGCTGGCTTGCGGGGGCATCGCACAAACGAGGCAGATTTCACAGCATTACATAATATGTAGTTTGTTTACAGTGCAGCGTTTCATACTGTGTGGAAGCCACTTGATCAGGTATACTATTTATACATGTCAAGCAGATGTGACCTCCTCATTTAGTCGCGCTATCCGTAGATGAGTCCTTGATATTTCTTGTATGTGATTGTGTGGGTTTGATCCTCCGCTGCTCTGGAGTCTGTAGCAGTGATATAGTGATTATGTATAGTAACAGGGGAACATTCCAGGCTCTATGTTGACTGCTAATTGGGCTCCAGTGTAACGACTGTGTCATATTAATGACCCAGATCCAGCTCATTGTAATATTCATGAGTTGTGAGGACTGCCTTTTCTCTGTGGGACTGCGTGGTGCAGAGGTTTATGAGTGTGTATGTGCGTGTGAGAGTTTGTATGTTGATGTGGATGTGCACATGGGCGCAGGGAACAAAGGTTGATCACCGTGCACAGCTCTTCTCCAATTTATCCTTTGTGTTCCTGAAAAGCGGTCGCAGTGCTCGCAGTCTCGTTCCTGTGATGTGGGTTTCCCCCTTTTTCCCCAATGCCACTGATATGAAAAGGTGTGTGTTGATTTAAATCTGCATCTGATCTGCAGACAAGTGTTGTAGGGTAATCGGCTCTATGTGTCGCATTACGTTGAGAAAGAGACGGGGAGAAACAGACTCGAAACCAGGTGGTCGATGTTAAATCACCCGTTTCAAAAGCAAATCCAGAAAGAGCTGTTTTCGCAGAGGATGACAAAGCCCTTTGGGAGATGTGTGTGTGTGTGTGTGTGTTTTTTTGAGGGCATTGTGGACAGGTTAAAAGGGTCTTCTGTGCCTGATGAAACAGGTGGGACCCCTACAGTCACTGGCACGCAATCCTTCCTCTTCCTCCCCCCACCGGTGTGCTCTGCATTTGCATAACACTAATCGGAGCATAAAAGAGAGTCAGATTCTTTCTGTATTCATTAGCTTCATCTCTAGGTGTTTCTTTATTCTATAAAGGCCCTATCATGTCCTGGCCATCATATTGCATATTTCTCTGCTCTGAGGCACAATTCTGCTGTGCTATTTCTTTTTGCGATGCTTGAATTGGAATGTGGAGTTTTGTAGTTAAAAGAGGTCATATGAATGTGAGGTGTCCCTCACGGCTAAGAAGGCTAAAGCGCTTCAGTATGGAGGCAGAACAGAAACACGTTCTTCCTATTGTAGTCAGGACAAGATCACAATGGACATGACTGGTTGACTGATAAGCAAGGACAAGGACTTTTCAAGGACAAACGAGTCCCGATTGTGGGATGTATAAGTTAAGAACCGCTGCCTCGCCGTTTCCTTATCACTGTGTGTATTGAGAACAATCAGCCACAAACTTCACCCTGCTCTGGACTTTCCGCGGGACTCTAATTGGAATTCGTATTTTTGTTTCAGTTCAGTGTTCGGTTTTTGAAAGATGAACCTTAATGGCAAATTGTGTTTCCCTGTACAGAGTAAAATGATGCATAAAAAAACAGAGGGTGTTACACTGGCTTCTGTCTTCCAAAGACAAATTAGATTTTAATGAAGAATGAAAGTGACTCTGTGGAGTCTCTGGCATAACGTCAAGATCCAGCACAGTAACTTTTGTGCAGTGATGAGGCATTCATTATAGCCAGTTAAGAATGGCAGCTATCAATCTGTAAATGAGCTGTATAAGTCATATAAATTATACTGCAAGTGTAGAAAGCACACCCATAAATGTCAAAAATGCAAATAGACTTCAATGGATGGTTGGGCAAACAGGGGAAGTGTAGAGGATGGATTTTTTTTTTTTTTTTTTTTACCCCCAAAAGCTAGGATCCTCCATCGTCTCATTTAACGTGACAATGGAGGATTTCATCATTGTGAGGGAAAAGAGATTCACTGACTTAGGGGAGATCTAGTGTTCTCTGTGGTGAAATAGGGGAACAAATCTTCATAAGACCGTTCTGCCGTTTTGGTACTCATTTGTTCCAACATCAAAGGATCGGCTGCATCGTGATTACAGCCTCTGTAAAGTGGACCCTAATCCAAATTAATTGATGGAGCCATGCTGGAACATGCCAACAAGAACTGCATTGTTTTGTGTGCTTCAATGGGGGGAAAAAAAGAAAGTTCAGCATGAATTTTTGAAGTGGAGTGAAATTTTTCACACAGTTTTACTCTGGTTTTTCATCTGTCCGTCAACAGGATTTATTTTTTTATTGGTTTGTCTTTTAAATATTAAACACAACCTTGTACCCTTTGGCTCATGGACACATTCATTTCTGTAAAGTATCGTCTTGGCACATAGGTCTTTTGGAAATATTGACATACATTTTGGATTGAGAAGGAGAAATGTGTTGTGAATCGAAAGCACCATGGTGACTATGCCTCTCATGTAAGCTAAGCTGTACTGGCGGACAATTGTTAAATTCATTTAAGTTGGCAGCATAAGTGGTTCATACCAGTTTATATGCCTTTATATCACATCTGTCAGCCTACAGTTGAGGACATCAGTGGTTTTCAAACTTTATGTGCCCAACACACACCAAGGGGCGAGCCAAATTCTTGAGGCACACCTGTATTTATATCTGTGCACAATAGCTTCTATAACATGTGTTATCCCTCTTATCACAACATAAGACAATCAAATTAAGACAGGTAACTTTCGTGATACTGTCTACTGACATTTTTTCCCCCCTTTTCTTTCAGTGGCAGGTCGTCTTCACTGGTGCTTTGTTATAATTTGCTCCATGCAATAAAGTGATCCATTATCCCACTCACAGCTTTCTCCTTTTAAATGTTATCATCCCTCACACTGGCTGCCAGTCAGCGCTTATGATACATCCCACATGCGAACGGCGATAAATAGGTTCCTCTAGAACATGGTAGTCAAACTCATTTCAGTTCATGGGCCACACAAAGACCAATTTCTTCTGAACCATTCAACCACCATTGTATTATAACACACATAGCACCACTTACAAAATGTTCTTCTTTCGTTGCAAAGAAGAACATTTTCCACCATGTACAACCAGATGATGAGCAACCTGAGATGTCTTGATAAAAATAAAAGCAATTTTAACGACAAGTCTGAGTTTTCCACACTCAGACAGTCAACTACTTACTGTCATCATATGTGCATTTGTACATCTATTTCCACCCTGTGTAGAAATGCTGGCATCAACACACCAAACCAAAGTGGAAGCTACTGAAGCTGCTGATTGACAATAGTATTTATTCTTTGTTCAGAGAACTGTGTTCTGGTCAGGGTGGAGAACCCTCTGAAGCTGCATTTTTCATGAAGTAGCTACTCAGTGTTTAACCTTCTTCTAAAACCTGGCACATCAATATTAGGTGTGCAAAATCATCCAGTGGGCCGAATTGGACCCTCTGGAGGGCCAGCTCTGGCCCACGGGCCGTGTGTTTGACACTCCTACCCTAGAAGGTTATTTAAATTAAAGCTAAATTTAAATTTAGCTAGAGTTTGCCTCTTTGTTAGGAAATGGGTGCACACAACATACTGATACAGTCAATTAAATATTCATTCATAACATTTTGTTTAAGCCCAGTTGAATATTGCAATAATAATGTGTGGTTAACGCAAAATCCCACGGCACACCTGGATTGGCATCATAGCACACCAGTGTGCCACTGCACACCATTTAAGAACCACTGAAGGACATGATTTAATTAATATCTTATCTTGAGGCTGTGGCTCAAACGGTAAAGCAGACAGTCCACTGATCACAGGTTGGCAGTTAAGTCCCCAACCCCTCTTGTCCACATGTCAAAGTGTCAACACTGAACTCCAAATTGTTCCCAATGGTCAGGCCATAACCCTGTGTAGCTCACTGCCATTGGTGTGGTAGTGAATGAGTCGCAAAAGCCTTTCCAAGTGCTTGTGCTAAATAATAATAAAACAGCTAAAATAAAAAAAAAATGAAAATAAGCTAGGGCCACATAAAACATTGTGAAATTAATTATTATTGGCATTAGCCGCCATAGCGATAGGGGTTAATATACAGTATAGGAGCCCTGACAGTGCTGTGCTGAGCAAGAATGTGCTTGGTGTTAAATATTGAAACTTACTGTAATTAGAGTTTATTTCTTCTGTAGGAGTTACATAATGTTACTTTAAAAATGGTGTCCATGCATGCAACATTACTGGTGTATACACACACTGGTCCCAGGCTGACTAGCAAGCCACTTGACAGGCATTCATTGGGCGTAACATCATTCAGGCCAAACTGGAACAATCTTTGAAGCACAATAGCGTATTGTGTGATGTAAATATTATTTCAGAGGTAAATACCATTCCAAGCACCGTGAAATTAATCCAACAGGGTTCAGTCAAAGAACTTGGACTGAGTTCAGGCAATCATGAGCAAAGACGGGTAGAAAAAAGATTTAAGACTGAAGGTGCATTAATTTCATTTGAGGGAGCAAATGCTCCCCCAATTCACCTTTGAGGCACCAGGTCAGCATATTTTATTTTGGCACTGAATAGATGCATGAACAGACTTTGCTACAGTACCGGCACATCATTATCTAATTTATTTGATTGTGAAATGTCTCACCCATTTAGTTTAATGCTTGCCTCACCTTGAAAATGGGTAAAGGGCCAAGAGGAGTGCTGTGTGCTCGGAATGTCCTGTGTACGGATCGTGGTTGCTGTGGCTTTTGGTGTGTCAGACCGGCTTGTGAACTCAGACAGCAAGTTCATGTCCACTTGCCAGATGCCTACTAACCTGCTGTCGTGTGTGACATTGCAGTCCCACTTTCTCTAACTGTGTCTTTGGCTGTCATTCAGCTTAGCGGGAATTGGGAAACCTTCTCTCGTTCTCTCAGCCCAATCAAGGAAGTGTCTGGCATAATGATGCTCCTGCTTGCAGTAAACTAGCACTTTGAATGACAGTTTGGTCACAGTTTCTCGAATGCTAGATGGAATTTGTAGATGCCACCATATCTCACACATTACCCACGGTCTGTGTCTTTGAATAACCTCAAGGTGCAGGAAGAGAAAAATACAGAGGACAAATAAGGAAAGCTTGAGGGAGTGTGTTAAAATGGAGGATTACACTTTGACATACCGTGGGGGGAGCCCTCCCCTTTTCAGTGCAGCTGAGGTCCAATGTAATTTGCCATGTTTTAAGCTCAATGCCCAAGGGCTGTTACAGGATTTAAAGACCCAAAGAAATGTGCTAGACCACATAAATATGAAAGTAAATACAGGGTGTTAGAGTGTAGGACTGAGAAAAAGACATATCAGATCTTGGCTAGCATACACAAACAGCACAGTAACATTAATACAGATATATATTTGTTATCCAAGGTAGAGAAGGTAAATGAAGATGTGCATTGGAAAAGCATTAAACAGCAACAGTAACAAGTGGGGAAACAAATTATTGCTAACATCAAATATCAATTGAAGCTTTTGTTGTGTTTGATTGTTTTTACTTTTGAAATAAGCATCAAGTAAGTAAGTGCCGATGGTACTAGGCATGAACAAGTAAAGCTACACTATGATTATAAGGCAGAGCATGATGGAGAAGGCACGTATGCTCAGCCACCTCTCTGTGGAAGTAAATGTTTGAAAGGAATCACCATTTTCTGCTGACTCACATTGTTTTAAGTGGCATTCCTGATATTTGTCTAACCCCTGTAGTTTCTTCTCTCTCTGTTTCTCTCACCAAACTCTCCACTATGTTAAACACTGTATCTTCCTCTCCCATCTCCACTTCCCTGCTTAACACTTTTCTCTTTCACTAATCTCAATGTGCTTTATGCGAGGTAATTGGTTTAGAGAACTGTTTATCCACATCCTCCACATCTCCCAGCTCATGCGATGCTGAATTTGGTAACCTGTGTGCCTTCAATCACGCAGCCATTCCAGGGGAGCGACAATACCCCGGCTGATTTCAGCTCCACTGTTCTCTCAGTAATGGGAAAGCTAAAGACGGCTGGCTGCTGGGGCATCGCACAAACAAGGCAGGCTTGGGGAGGGAGCAAAGCTCCTCCAGAAAGCAAGCACATCAGCGCTATTGTTAGCACATAGCGGGAGATTAGCGCTGATGGCTGTATGTGAGCTAGCAGGCTTGGCTGGAGTTCTGTGTCGGATGCTAACCCAGCCCACCCCTGCTGCCACTGCCACCATGTCACAATTAGCCAGAATAGCTGCAGACATGATTGCTCGCCCTGGTGGCAATGCAGTCAATCCATCTCCAATCACTGTGATATCACCACTCTGGAGATCATTATCAGCATCATGAATACTGCGCCCGTTTTCACCTTGTAGATTACATACTTTGCCACAATCAAGAGATACACTATCCATTGTTCATGGCTCTGATTTCTGAGGCTAACAATACAGCAGAAAAGGAGCAGTATTTTCCGTACCAGAATGGAAACTTTAACCTCAGCGCATACCCTAAATGTCAAAGCCTGATTGCATGAACATTAGCCACAGACAGGAACACTGCAGCAGTAAATGACATGCAGCCTGCCTCTACCTGTTTCCCCACACTCTATGTACCCACAGCCACACAAACATGCAGACTATTTCAGTGCCTCTGACTGATTACAGTGCATGATTAATTAGCAGACAGATTGCTAAACGGTGGTGAACATGGTTTGATGTGCAGAGGTAAAGAGTAGACTCTCCATGGAATACAATAATGTCCTCTTTGCCCTCCTCTCTATCTCTCCCTCTCTTTCCCTCTCATCCTTCTCTCCCATCTATTTCTTCCTCTCTTTCTATATTAAGCCCTTCTGGGTTAATCATTCCTAGAGGACGACAGCACCACAGCACCGCGAAAGGCGACGCGCAGCTGTGTGCAGTCGGGGTTCTTGTGCACCCACTTCCAGTGATTACAGACCCTTTACAGGATAACCACAGATCTTACAGCCGCACTGTCTTCAGCGCCATACACTTCAGAGGAGGTGAAGAGTTTTAACGCTCTGTCTTGGCCTCCTCTCGTTTTCACAGAACCAATTCACTTGACCTTATTCCTCATTTATCCTTATATTTGCCTGTCCTTTCGCTTTGGCGCCACAAGAGGGTTTTCTAATCTCCAGCTTATTATATGGCATCCCTTCACCTCTCCTAACATCCTTGCACCTTATTTTGCTCCGCTGTGTCGTGGGCCCGGTGGGAGGCGAGTGCTCTAATTCATTTGTTTGCATATGGGGGATATGTCCAGCTCTGATGGATGGCTTTGGCTCTCGCAGTCCCTCAGTAGCTCTGGGTTTACAATAGAATTTGCTTTGAGTCTCTCAAAGGGCCGCATCCTCAATAGAGAGAGATAAATAAAACACCCACACACACACATACAGTACATACAACATACTGACATCCAATTCTCCTATTCTAGCCACACACAGATATGCCCACATACGCACACACAAATGAACTGATTACACATGTCTACATACATCTCATCACACATATGTGCGTACAAAATGCATAATTCACCAGTGCCTACACGAGCGAGGCATGAATAAAATAATTGAAAGCTGCATTGGAGAATGAAAAAAGAAAGTATGGTGGTGTTTAAGTGTAATAAGCATTAGAGCCTTCTGATGTCCTCACATGAAAGCGGTTGCCAGTAATTGTTCAGTCTGCTCCATGTCCAAATTAGTCTGCATGGTGACTCTCTTAATCAATGTGGTTGCAAACTGTGATGTGATGTGACTGCTAACATGAAGTCTCTCTCACTCACACATACAGACTCACACACAGACACACACAAACACACACACACACACTCCCGGGGTCTCCAGCTAAAGTTAAATGTCTGCCAGCTGAGCGTGTCCCTCAGTCAGGCTTTTGTTCATCTCCAGCTGAAGCTCTGTTATTTGTCCACCAGTAATTTGTCAAGAATGAAGGTTTAGGGTCGCCAAATTTGTTCGGGAGTTCTATATAAAGACACATGCTTTGTATTTTTAAATCATCTTACATTTTAAATTGTTGTATTTTTTCATAGAAGGTCAATAAATGTTCATGATTTGTGTGTTTTAACGTAACGTGTGAGCCTATTTGTGTGGGGATCGCGCTCTAGAACCTACAAGGCTTCTCTGTCTGCTTTGTAATGAGTTGCATAGTTATACTGCGAGCGTGCGCTTGTGTCTGATGGGTCCCTTCACAGATGCCGTATGTAAGAATTCATTACTGGCTCAAGTCACACTCTCTTGATGATGCTGTGTTGCAGACGTAGATCTGAGTGCTGCGTAGAGCTTGTAGCACTGAGTGCTCCGGCACCGTCCCTTAATGGGGTATGTGTTGGGTTCAAACTGAAACAGCACCCTGCCTCATGAGCAAATCTGGAAACAAAGCTGTGTACTCCGCTGTTTTGATCCGTGCTTTTTGATGCCAAATTAAATATACAAGCCCTTGAGACATTTCTGCATCTGTAAAACCGCAGAGGCCAAGACGCCTGTGACTCCGGCAGGGTGAACGGCAGGCATGTGGCAGGGGAAATGTACTTCTTTGGTTCATTTCGCCTCTCCACCCTCTTTCTTTCTCTCCGTCTCTCTTTCTGTCTGTCTCTCTCTTTCAATGGCTCTCTGCCTGACTCATTCTCAAAATAGAGCTACAAACCTGAGCACCGTTTCTTGGTCAGGGAGCACCAGTAGTATTGTAGGAGAGCATTCGCGCACTCGTTCTATTATTACATCCTGGTTATGTAAACCACCAGGAGACGACACCAACCAATAATGATTCACCATAATTCAATTGTATAACAGGCCTATTTCGACAAGGAAATCAGAGGCGGTGCGTGAGTGTGAGAATGTGCAAAGGGAGGGTTGCATTGGTTGATTCATTTCCTGCTCATTGAAACAGTTTCTTTGGTGACTGTGAGTTTCAATAGTAACATGTTTTCTAAGGTTATCTAAGTGGCTTGTGGTGGAAATTCAAGGATCTTTGTGTCTCTGCAGTTAAAAATTGAGTCATCCAGACATTCTTTGTGACCAAAATGGATTTCAGCCTGGCACTACTTCTTACTGAGTCACAGTCTATATTGTGTGAACCTAAGAAAATCTACCTTTCAAACACAACCAATCAGAAGCTAACTGGTGCAAGCTCTAAAATAGTTGGCAATATCACTTAACTTTAACAATCTAACTTTTTATAGAAGAATTAGAACACTAATTATTTTACAAATCAGTGGTTAAATTCACAAACAATAAAGTTTTGGTATATTTAATTGAGTGTGGTGTGACCAGTAGCAAATTTTAGCAAACATAAGATGGAAATATATGTGTACCATAAAACTTAATTTAAAAGCCTAGTCCTAATTGACCTATGGCATTTCGCATGAGGCAATTGAGGATTTTGGTGCATCAAAGCGCCACTGAAGTTAAGGTTTTTGGCTCAGAATATGAGAAAAGGATAACAACCTTTTTACCATCTTTACCAAGAGTGTCTCTCCAGCAGAGAATGTCCGAGTGTATGGGAATGGCTATATGCACTGTGATTGGCTCATCGCGTTTGAGGGCGGGGCTTAGCCATAGGTCAATTAAAAGGCCTGTCTCAATCAGACTGCTGGTCTGGTTGCCAAGCAGATCTTTTTTTTTTTTGTAGTTCTTCAGATGTATGAAACTGGGTCTTTGGCTACCTCAGATTATGTGTCCATTCCTCGATTACCCTGTAAATCATTCATATTCCTTTAGTCCACAAGGGTCCTCAGATTAAAAGCACCAATAGGCTTTTTCATAAAAAGTTGTGAGTAATGTTTTAACAGGATAAAGTGTTGTTATGTTGGTATGCCGGGTGCCGTAATCCTTGAGTGCCGTAACTCTGTCTCTCTTTGATGCGCTGTCTCTCAGAGCCAGATCAAACAAATGATTCATCATTGATATATCATCTGAAGCCTCATTTTTACACAAGTTATATTCACACTGGTTTAAATTAACAATTTGATTGTGTTTCCTTTCTTTGATGAGCAACAGTTTTGGGTGAAAGGAATTGAAGGCCTGTCCCAAATACAGTCCCATTGATTTCAGTGATTTAAGCAAATAATAGCCTTGGCTACTAAATGTAGTTTTACGGTACTTGACTTTACCGAGTCAGGCTGTTACGTTTCTAGGAGGGTACCTCATCTGATTTATTTCTCTTTTTGAGATTAATCCAAAGTGTTTGGCTGCATTCTGCTATTGGTTACCATCCCACTGAAAAGGAAGAAATAATTAGGCTAACAGAATCACACAGATAAACACAAATTAGGGCACAATGCATTCTAACAAATCTACTGAAGAATCTTCTGAATGGGCAGTGACATTTATCAAATACAAACCAAGACCCAAGACAGCCATTAAACTACCACATTAAATTGTTAGGATTAAAGACTTGTTCGGAAAAGTGTTGTATGATGACTCAGTCACACTCAAACTGTTGAGATAAAGGTCTAGTCTTACATACAAAGTGCAAGGCAGTACCCCCGCTGTAAAATAGAACAAAATGTTCTTTTCTGTCAAGACTATGAAGAAGTATTAAATCTAGCTTCATTTCCCTGCCCAAAGTTAGTGAAGTTTTTATGTTACACTGCATTTTATTATAAGGTGTTGTTTTTTTACCTCCCACTAGCAGCCTACATGAGTAGGTGAGAGCGGTGCACAACCATATGGGGAGGTAAACTGTAACGCCAATTTCTTAAGCGGTTACACAGGGTCCATTCTTTTGTACTTCCAGCCAGTTGACCACAATACTGCCAAACATTGACCCAAAAAAGTCCACAGAGATTGGATGTGTTTCAGCGGAGTTCAGTGACAAAGAGTGTTTTCAGCAGACATAAGTACTTGTTTTTCGTTTACTGAGCTGTCTATGTAAGTCACCGAATCCAACCATACTATATCGTGTTAATAACTTTCTTCTTGCTTAAAACGTAGCACCATTTTGAACTATGTAAGCAATTCCCAGCAAGTGTTACCAAGGCTTGGTAAAATCTCCACACAGCGGGGTTAGTCGTAACACGGTGTTGGCACATTTTCTCTTTTTTTCCACTTCAAACTTCTGTTCAGTTTGAACTAATGCCCTTAATTGAATGAGATATATTTTGTATTTGTAATTTGTCAGGTATCTAATTGACACATAATTTCACAGTCTTGTCAATATTCATACATTCAATACTTTTGACATGTGGATCTAGGTTACCCAATCTATGCACATCCATTGGTCCAACCATTGAATATCAATCATAGACAAACATGAATGGATACCCATCCTTCCCCTGATGTAGATGGAGAGATATGTCTACACACATCTATCCATTAATCTATCACAGATGAAAAGAGAAAAAGATATAATATCCACATATACTATGTGTTGGTCTTGCCATTCATGAAGCATTATTGGTTAGATGAGGGATGTACAGATGTCTGGATATCTATCATAGATACATCCATAAAAAGTATCAACCTATAGTATACAGAAATAAATGTATTGAATTGTGTTAAACAGACTTTTCCAGCAAGTGTTACAGCTAACCCTCTGCCTGTTACAATTAACCCCACCCATGGGGTACGTTGTAATATTTCACTCACACACTTCTTAGTGCAATTGTAGAAGAAAGGTAACTGTTCATTTGTAGCAAATATGTGCATGTTGTTAGAACAAAATGAAAAAATAATTCATCTCAGACAGCTTTAATAACATTTAGACAAAATTAAAAAGTGTTAGGTTGTGCCTGGCTCTCCCCTAATTCAAAATGTGAGTTCAGTGTATGATCTTAACTACAAAATAAAAATCTGTAATATCCGCATGTGAGAGCAGCATGTAAACAAGGATATTTCTGCAGGCTTATCTGTTGACCTGTAACACTTGACTGATGACCTACTTTATCCTCTCATCTCGCTCCCTCTTTAATTCTTTTGCTCTTATTTTGCTTGATGCCCTTGATATCCTCAAGTGCTCCATTTTGATGAAGCCAAATAACTTTAATCACGGTGTATCTAGATTAATTTCAGAATCCCAAATCATTGCATGCACCTTGATAATCTGCGCACAATCTCCCAGTATCAGACCCGACAAAATATACGGAACAAAATCCTAGATTTACGTGATAATCCTCGAAAACCTGTTATTTGGTGGAGGTGGGCCGTTACACAGCCATATGCCATGTGAAAGAAAGCATACAAATCTAATAACCTTCGTTTTTTATTGTGACTTGCAACACAGTGCCTTCTTTAGTCAGGATATGCCTTCAGCCATTTTATTTTCTCAGGTTTTCTAAGCTCTCAATTGACACTTTACTGTCGCAGGGAAGACAGGTGGATTCAAACGCAATGCTGCTGCTGCTGCTTCCATTCTATGCAGACCTTCCACATATATTTCAGCACGGGTGAGAATTTACACTGCGCACTCAAAATAGAAAGATAAAACGCTGGCGAATGGTAGTAACATTTTACACAGGTCACGTCGTGCCATGCCATCTGACCTGGCAGGCCTCCCAAAAAGAGAAATAGAGGGGAATCACAGCTGCTGTCTCACACTTTCTCTCCCCTCCCTGTGTCTCGCTTGCTCGCAGACAGGCGTTACCCCATCTATCCAATCCACATGGGGGGAAGCGCAGTCTTAGTTATCATGTTTAATTTGTTTCCCACTGTGTCTCTAGTGTTCTCAGCTGAATTATCAAAGCAGTTTGATCTCCTCTGTTACATGCACTGTGTATGCTAACCAAGTGAGGAAAAGAACATACTGTAAGAAGAGACTGAATAGCTTTTCATTATCTCATACATTGTTAAATAATTACTCAATTTCCTCTGAACATGTTGCATCGCTTGCATAGGTACGATTTCTTCTATGTTGCAAATAATTACAGGATGTTTGCAGTGACAAATACAGACAGTTCATTTGGATGCAGTTAAATGATGGACCATGTGAAGGGTACAGAGCGATGACACCTGATTGGATAGGTTTGATCATGAAACGTGAGGCTGATTTTGTGAAATTTACGCCTCGGAGCAGATCAAAACAGTGGCCCAGAGCCAGCACATGTGCAGTGTGAGAGCACACGGTGAACTGGAGTGTAGTGAGCAATGACCCATGCTGAGGTTCTGCGTCGATAATTAAAGTTCATTGCTTTTCCATTGTGCCTTTTTTTTTATTTATAGCCTAATTTAATTTGGCATGGGGGGGGGGCACAAAAAAAAAATAAAGTGCACTTTAGAGTCTAATTGATGCTGGTTTCTCCTTAGTCCTGCATCCTCAGCATTCTTCCCCTCCAACCAATGAAGTTAACTAGGCGCGGGATGGAGTGCAGAGGAAGATAGAGGGGAGGGAGGAAGGCAAAGGGAGGGACGGGCGGAGGAAAGAGGAAGAAAATAAGGAGGTTATCGCGTGGGGGCTGCAAATTTGATTTCTCCTACATCCATTGTTAGCTCGTGGCTTTGAGAGGCAGCGAAAGCAGAGTCCATTTTCTCGTCACTGTTGTGAGGGAGATTAGCAGAGGCTGGGCTTGTTTCTATTTGAGGAATAATGAAGAGTGTGTCCCTATACAAACCCTACTCTACTCTTGCAGCAGGTCCTCTATTAGCCCCCCCCCCCCTTCTCACAAACCCTGTCTCTCCCCCTCCATAGAAATGTACAAGCATGTGATGGTTTACTCATCCTGTTTTTATCCAGTTTATAAAATAAGATAGCAGAGTGGGTTTTTGTCATGGCATGGCAGTCAGAATGTGGAAGACAGTCATGTGGAAATGGCAAACTTGTGGGGTACCATGCACTCGCCAGGTGCGGATTCTTACAGAGGAGCTTTGCTGCTGAGGAGCACTTTACTGTACTGTAGCAACAATGTCATCTTAATTATGTGCTTGCTGAAAACCTGCTCTGACACAAGGCCTGGATCCCTCCCTGCGGCAGAGAGGGGAAGGGATTGCCTCATATTGGTCTGAAAGTATGAGCTCCCTTGCATACTTTCTGCAGCACTCTTATTTTTAGTATCTTGACTTTTTGCAGCTATGGGGAACCTCCCAAATGACCTGAATATAAGGATGCATTTGACACCCTTGTTCATTAAGAGAAATACGGAGCACAAAGGCAGCCTTTCATGGGCTCCCATGACAACGTAAGAATGCCTGGAACAGGCCATGGAGAGGCAGCCTTACAAAGATTATGTAGCCCCACTTCTCTGCCTCCCAATAATTCACTCTGGTCCTGGTGGAGTAAAGGTGTCAGCCAAGACATTCACACCGTTGGTTCATCCGAACAGAGAAATGGAATGATGAAAGGAAAACACCAGAGGGGATGGGGGAGGACAAGTGGCTCTTTTAATGACTGGTGTGTGATGGGAATGCTGTTAATGAGGAGGGCTGGGATAAGAAGCATTGCTTCCCACGTAGAGATAGACAAGCCTGGGAGGAGCCTGAAGAACAACTCGGCTCGGCTTGCTTCGACGCCGTTACAGCTGAGCAAAGCCAGGCAGAGCTCTGCAGACCACAGGAGTGTGGGATGAATCAAGTTTGACTGTGAGGCAGGCAAAGATGGCATCGAGAATGAGCGGCTCCTCTTTTTCTTCTCCTCTACCCCCATCTCCCAGAGAGACAGTGGCAGCTCTCTGGTGAAGATCAGAAAGGTGGGAGATGGAAAGTGAGCGGGAGTGGGAGAAAGAGGGGGGAAGAGAGAGACAGTAGCCCCAGGAGGGTACATCTCCAGTCAGTAATTCCGCTGGGGCTCTCCCCACCGCTCTTCAGTTTCCATCTCCAGATGAAAAATAAATAACCTCTTCAGACGACCTCCCTCTCCTCTGAGAGAGAAAGAGAGCTTTCCCAAGAGCAGTGTTCACTTTCCATGTAGTTATCTCTCTGTCTCTCCTCTTTAACTCAGTCTTTTTTCACACACTGTCACTCTGTCCACATGTATTGTGGATGTAGATGACCACAGCATGTTCATGTTGCATAAGGAAACGGTACTTAAAATATTAATTCACAACACATTCATGGACATGTACCCACTCCAGCTACAGGGTAGCGCACATGATTTATTCATTGTATACATATTAGAAATCATTTCCAATTACAGACCAGTGCAATTCTGCTTTCTATTTTAAATATTCTCATATGTAAGTCTGCCCATCAGCCCAAGAGAGAGGGTTTTGCCAACAAATAAAGTGACCACAATTCAGGAACAGACTTAACACTCACCCTGCATCATACTTTCTGTCTTCATTCCTCCCCACTTAAGCACATTCAGCTCCACGATGACTCATATACTGAAGTATTAGATGCATCACTCTACCTCCGCCCTCTGAGCGCTGTCTGCTTCAAGCCTGTGTTATCAGCCTGTGTCAAGGTACATAGTACAATACGGAGTAAGTAACATTTACTTATCTCTTCCGCAATGGAGCATTCGCTGCCTGTGCAAGCACGACTGGCAGAGCATGGCAGCTGGTGCTGCCAGGCACTGAAGCTAAAGGCTAGTCTGGCGCGAGATTGTTCTGGAAAGCCTTGTAAGGCTGATGGCCTCGTCAAGAGAGAGAGAGACTCATGGCCGATTGTGCATGACGAGTGCTCCCTGCTATCTGATGCTTCTCCTTGGGCTTTCTTGCAAAAAGCTCTGTGGAGAAAAGGATGTCCCCCGTGTGTATGTCTGCTTTTGATCGTCTGCTTTGTACTTGTAAGATACGTCTACACAAATCAGCTAAATTCATGTTCTGGTAATTCACTTTTTTTTCTTTTCTTTTTTTTAATTTTATATACTTTATTAATCCCCCAGAGGAAATTCAATTTTTCACTCTGTTGTCAATTACACACAGGTCCGAACACACGTATGCACAAACTGGACCTATACATGCACGAAGTGGAGAGATGTCAGAGGGGGCTGCCCATGACAGGCGCTCCGAGCGGTTGGGGGGCTCGAGCCTTGCTCAGGGGCACCTCAGCAGTGCCCAGGAGGTGAACTGGCACCTCTCCAGCTACCAGTCCACGCTCCATAATTTGGTCCGGACCCTCCGGTTCCCAACCCAAGTCCCTATGGACTGAGCTACTGCCGCCATGTTAACATTATGAACATCTTATACAATCATTTTCCTCTTCTACTTTGAACATGACTCGCAGCTTTAAACAGCTTTTAACAGCTTTAAAACTTGTCTCAAGGCAGAAACGGATTTACACATATTCTACACACTTCCTCACTTCTTCTCGTCCCCTTTTGTCTCATTCTCATTCCCATCACATGCCTTAAGCATGATAATGTTCAGCATCATAATATGGCCCACATATTACACCCTTCATCTGGTAGCATGTCAGCATTTCCTTTCTTAACTCTACTATCAACTTCAACTCCTGATACCTGTAATGAACACTCTGCTTAGCGCTGATACCGCACTGTAAATCCGCTTAGGTTCCCAAGTGTTGAGCCCAACAGGGAATGGGGCAGCAACACTCCTGTATGCTCAATCTCTTCCATGCGTGGTAGCTGTGGCCTGATGACAAGTCTTTTGTGTGATTTTGCACATCCCAGTAAAATGTGTCCACATGGATTTTCAGAAAGCAGGGTGGAGAACTGATGCAGTATGTGAAAACAGACATGCATGCACTAAGAGGGTGTCATGCTGGCCTTTGTTCTAGGCTCTCCTATTTGAGGCTGAGAAAAAGTGAAAGGTTAGATTTTTTAAAGCAAAATGGTGGTGTTTTCTGGGGAAAAAAAACAAACATGGCGCATGGTTCATCCACACTCAAGCATGCACAGACAATGGTGTAGATACAAATGAATACACCTGTGCACACATAAAACAAACACTGAAGTCTCAAGCCCTGCAGCTGTCTCTAGAGTATGTAATGTTCATTATACCATGCTATCTGAAACAATGAATTTTAATGCTAAGTTTCTCCTGAGGGTAATGTGACGGGAAAGTTCACGAGGTCAATAAAATCAAATAGTGTATCTCCTTGGAATCATGAGTATATTTACAGTGTGATTAATGCAGCATGCCTCCTGAAATTATCTATTTGTGAAGTTAGCACAGGGTGGCACAAGTTGAAAGGTTATGGGGTCACTAAGGTCAAAAGGGTTCATCCTTTTGGGAGCACTCAAAGTGAGACTATTTGCATGGTAGTACCAGGAAACATTAATCAGTTAAAATTATCCTAGATTTACTCTTGTTTTGGGTTTTTCCTCGCTATATTTGAGTTTGTTTTTCCTTGCTTGTCTCTAGGACACCTGCTGCTTACAGTCTGGCACCTCGTCGCAACCTTTTTATGGCTTGACCTCACCTGGGCGCTGCAGGATAACACGTCCAACAAATGTCCCAAACTCAGAAAATAAGAACATAAGGAAATACAGGCAGAGGCAGCAGCAAATTAATAC
This sequence comes from Epinephelus awoara, assembly GCA_035609425.1. Taxonomy (NCBI): domain Eukaryota; kingdom Metazoa; phylum Chordata; class Actinopteri; order Perciformes; family Serranidae; genus Epinephelus; species Epinephelus awoara. The sequence continues at coordinate 24,750,094 of CM069298.1, read as the reverse complement.
ACCACCACACATCTAGTGGGTCATAAGGGATGACTGAGAGGGATTACTTCTGAGTCTATACATTGTTTTCTCAGAAAAATCCTTCATTGTATATAATTAAACTTTGTCTATTCAGGAAGCAGTGAGGTCAGGATACAAAAGAGACCTGGGAACATGATTCATGCTCTTGGGAACAAAATATTTCAAGGCAGATTAGATTAGAATAATCAGTTAGTTTTTTTAATGTGTTACATTCAAAGTTAAAAACTTAATTGTATTAGCCTGGAAATCTAGACTCAAATCTAGAAAGATTTTGAGTCTGGCCCTCACCGACACACCCTTCCTACCCAAGGGGCAGCAAAAAACAAGGTGACGTATTCATCGCAGTTAGCCCCATTGGTTTGCCAACCAGTGGGGCTAACTGATATATTATGCTTTGCCGTATCCCGTTGGCAAACTGGCAAAAACGTCCGTCCTGGAAGCGGAGGCTTTTACACGTCAACCAGATATACTGCTTTGCGTAAGAAAGCTGCTCTTGATTGGTAAGATTTTCCATGTGGGAAAAATCCAGGAAGTAAATAACACGATATGGAAAAGTACACTTGCAAGATACACATGACACTTTCTAATGTCACAATGGAGGAACAACTACTCAGGTTGAATTTAGCGCTGGTCATCGTGGACTATATTGTTTGCAACGTTCATTTTAGTCGAACCATACAGTTTGAAAACGAGGCACAGCTCCAACTAGAGAACAATGTTTTGGTGCATCGCATGGCCGAATGTGCATCTTAAAGCAGTTCAGGAGGAGGCGCTCATTAATAATCCTCCAGGACTGTAACGTGCTCATGCTTGTTTAACCCAAGGTCAAGGTCGGAACACGTTCTCACCACTAACGAATCGCACCAGACCACCTCTTCCAGAAGGTCTTGGTCCGGTTGTTTTGCTTTAGGGGGGTAACGAACTTGAGTTGGATTGAACCGGACTAAACAAGACAGGTGTAAAAGCACCTTAAATGTCTAAAATGGAGCAGGTTCATCCTCTGGCGCAAATAAATGTGCTTCGTAAATTTCACGGCGAATACATTACAGTCAACATTTGTTGTGAGCAACCAGACACTTTAACCTGATCATAATGCTCGAGGAAGGGTCAAAGGGTCTCTAAGAAATTAAGGATTCATCCTCTGTGCACCATGAATATCCACGGATAAGTTTGACATCACAGTAGTGTTACCCCACGGATGAAGAGGGAATCACTAAACTCAACTCAAACCATTCCCTGGGAACAATATCCATAGTGAATGTCACAGCAACATAGCCAATTATTGAGATATTGGTCCTGAGCGACCAACCAACATACCATCTGTACGCACTGTCGATAACAGAACAAAAAGAAAAAATGAAACTGAAGTAACCATGTAAGTGCTGACACAACAAACTATTAAATATTTTATGCAGTTTAGTCTGCACGCTCTTCCTGCCTAAACACTTAATGATCCAGATTTTCAGAGTTGGTTTTTATAGCATAGTTAGACACAGGCATTTCATCATAAAACAGCTTAATGTGACTGTACCAAGAAGTCAGTTCCTGCATCAAATGGGACACCAACTGAAGCCTGCTATTTAATTCCTGCTGGAAAATCCAAATGAGTAAAATCTGAAGAAAGAACAGAAGGGGAGAATTAGAGGATATCTCTCTAATTTGTCAGTTTGCCATGTTCCCTTCATGGTGCAGCATGCTAAGCCACTTCAGCTATTGCTGTCATCTCTTGCGGGAGACAGACACACCCTGTGACTCGCCGTGATGTCCATCACACCAGGAAATGAAATTAATGATAATAAAAATAAAATATTCTACTGCTCTCCTCACTCCTTTTCTTTTCCCCTTGTGTGTCTCTCACCTTCCTTGCTCACATATCACACTCATTCGCCCAAAAGATTTCGATGTACCACTCTGCCTTTCGTCTTGATTTGTATTCTCCTTTTCTCCTGCTCCAAGGTTTCATTTCTCAGCCTTACCTTACCATTTATTCACTGCACTCTTCTCTTACTTTACTACATTTCTCTTATTCGCAGTTTTTTTTTTTGAGAGTGATCACGCCTTTTCCTCTCACATTTATTAATTAACTACAAGTGTAAGAAGAGTCGATTTTAGTCTTAAGCTTCCTGTTGTACAATCCCAGGTTGCTTTGGCATTGATTTGCATTACATGTGCTTATTGGCTTAGTGTGTTATGCCTCCTGTATCACCCCATGGTAGCATGGCATCCGTTCTCATGCATTTTTCTTCAGAGGCTTTTGCCAGCCTTTCATATGAGAGTCAGACATTTCGAGGGAGAGATTTCATATTGGTAATTTACTCCCCTCTCTCTCTGGGGCTAACCATGCAGTCTGTGTCTTTCATCTTCCCTGCTTCTCCTCAAACTACCTTTTGCCTGAGTTTTCCCTCTACCTTTTGAGTGTTAGTATTGTGTCCCTATTTGCCTCCCTCTGAATATTTCCCTGTATGGTGTCATCCTTAACGTCTTCTTCTCTATATGAGCGTCTTCGTGTAGTTCTCTCATCCCTAATGACAGGGTCGTCGCGAAAACAGATCACAATGTCTTGGAAGACTCAAACATTTTTTTGATGGGGGCCAAACCAATTACCTTCCCCATCATGAACAACTGACAGCTGGTGTGTATCCTGGTGAAAACCTAAGACAGGAGGGTGACGGATCCATTTCCCAGACGGATGAGGAGAAGGAAACATTTCCTTGTCAAAAATAATTAATCAAAGAGACAAGACTGGCCTGAGTGAAATGGAAAGCGAAGGGAATCTTCTATGCACACTTAAATGCTTCGTATCACAGTCACTCTACCTTCTCTCCTCCCCTCCTTGCCTTTGTGACTCTGTTTCCTTCCTAGCCCAGTCTGTCAGCCTTTACTTCCTCTGTGCAGAACATATCTCATCCCTCCCCTCCTGCCTGAACTCTCTTTGGACTCCAAATGCTAATTCAGTCAGGCGCTTAATCAGACATATTAATTCCATATCTCCCCTGATTGCACTAATTCCACTCTGCAACGACGTTCTCTGCGGCATCCCTTTGGTGCAGCATTTTTTAAGCTGCGGCGCTAACCAGGATTGGTAAAAGCATTTCTTTAAAACAAACGTGTTGACAACAAGCGTATAGCAGTGATGATACGATAGACACGACGCTATATGCGGCAGCCTGTGCTGTATCATGTTTTGCTGTTATCCTTCAGGGCTACAGCCATTTCACTTCCACCGGACGTGTTTACGGCCATGTTTTGTGTCATCCTGGAAAGAAGTACATGAAGTCATCCTATTAAAATAAACAGACCTCGTCTCTCACCAGTTTGCCGATGACAACAAAGAAAATATGGCAACGATGTCCCCTGCTTCTGAATCACTTTGGCTAAACAACACATTATGACAGCATATTTGTCTGTGTTTCAAGAAAGTCTGGTTGTCGGTGGCGCTGATTATTGACATTCATGATACAGTGCAGACACAAGTATTCCTGTACAAACTCACACACTCACACACACACTCACAGATAAACAGAATATGCTTGAAAAGCCTGTAAGCTCTCATATTGTCTACTTACAAATGGTGTAGCTGAGACGTGTATTAATTAAAATCATATTAAAGTACTGATTTAGCTGCATTCTAATTTAATTAAGTCACAGATCATGTAATTGAGAGAATTACAAAATTGCATTCTTTGTTCCAGATAATTGTATTCTATCTTAATGCCTGCTTTAAAGTCCGTTAATTTATTTTATCTCGTCACCATCGTCTTCCTTAGACTTTTTTTAATAGGGAATATAGCTTGGAATCTCTGTGTGCATTTGCATCATGTCAAAGCAAACCTTAAAGATTTCATGGCTCCTTTTAAACTTCTTGATATGATCTCTCTCTCTCCATTTACCAGCACGATTAGTTGGAATAGAGCCATTCTGTAGTCATTTAGCAACAAGAGTGTATATTTTAACATAATTAATATTCTCACTATCTAGCTATCCTTCTTTTTTCCTTACTGTCTGGCCACTTAGCAATCTGGCCTGGCAAGGGCCCTCCACCAGACACAGATGGATTTACCATTAGATAATGACAAATGGCAGGCGCAGCTGAGCTGATTTCAGCACTTACTGCTCCTTTGGGAGCCTGTACTTACCACACTGCAAACCACACTGACCACCCCCACCCAAGATCTTAATTGAACGAGTGGCTGTGCAGCCAATTGATTCAGCCTGACATGCATTTCTGGTCATTTCCAGCGGGTGATGTAGTGTGACCTGTGGGTCAAAATATGCTGCTATCTGGAGCAGAAGGCACTGACATTAGTCTTGATTTGTTGGACTACTACTCTTCCAGAGAGGGACTTTATCTCTGAGAATTCATGGGAGATAAAGAGAGAAGAAAAAAATGGCTGAGTGGATCTTTGATGTCCTGCAGACTCCTAAAGATACACGACTTGAAGTATTTTTTGGACTGACTGATGTTGAAGATGTGAAGAGATAATAAATGGTGCTCCTTGGTGTTCACGCCAAAACATAGAGTACCAATACAATGTTTCGAGGGATGTAATTGCTGCAATGTAGGTGTTATGATTTTCTTTTCCATTTATTTTTAACTACGTTGTGACGTTGTTTGTGAGTCAGAGTTTTAAGAGGCAACGAGTCCACCGTGATCTGCCCCACACAGAGGACCAATCTGCTGTCTGTCTGCATTGGGTGTAACGTTTCAAAATTGGTGCCAGTGGCAATGACATAAAAGTCATATGTTGGTTGAACTGATGCAATTGGATTGTATGTGCAATGACAACAGCTTTAGATTGCTCAATTTTCTCCTTTATCCTGTGTAAATGGCACACCTGCACAGGAGCAAACTGCCATCCAGGTGTGCGGTGCAGCACATCAATGAAAATGGTTTTGTAATTAAACAACAGCAGTGGACATTGGGGATATTTAAAAAAAAAAACAATTGATATTTAAATCTAATATCTTTTATGATAAATTGTAATGCTTGCGGTTCACGCTGTACTTAAATGACAAACCGCTGCATATATAGAAAGAGTATAAAGAATCAAATCACACTTTGTTTCATATCTTATCCTACAAAGACCCAACCAGCATTGAAGCAGCAGCTGTCTCTGACAGAGCGGAGTGTCTGCATGTGTAAGGTTTAGTATGGTTTTTTTCTTCTTAATTAGAAAGAACATACATCTTTTAGACACATTCTGAAACACTGGCTGGAGACAAGCGCTGAAAAATGCAATGATGCAGTGTTTTGTCAAAGAAGGAGGAAAGCCAGGGGGTGTTTTGTGTGTGTGTGTGCGGGGTGCAATATTGATGTTGTTGATAATAACAACAATGATAATGATTACAACGGCAAAGCCCATATCCATCATCGCTATCTGTGGGCATAATTTGTCATTCTTAGTGAAGTTTCAGCCAGAGAGAATTGGGTAGTTCATCCTTAACTTACTGTGCTGCACTTCATGTCCTTTTACAATGTGTACCAGCTGTGTCAATTACATCACCAGGTATTCTTGTAAATATATTACCTGTACAGCTTGTGAACAAGTTTGTCTTATTTATTAGTCATTGTATTGTTTTACATTTCAATGTGTGTGTGTATCATATACTACTTAGAGCTGATTAGCGGATGGATAAATCAGGTGATATCCTATATTTTCCTCAATGTCAACAAAGCTCATGAAAAGCCAAAAAACAGCAATGAACCGATCCAGCTAACAAGTATTGTCTGAGGAACCAATATTTAAAACCAGAATATCTTTGTAACCCATTTTTATCCTCAAAAGGAACAGATGTGGCCCATGCTCGCTGACATACACAGGCTGGAGATATTGGAGAATACTGAGATATAGACAAATATGTGTTTGGTTATAGTCAGGCAGACCTTGCATAATAATAGTACTTGAATTTTCATTTCTTTGTCCAGTTAATGCACAAACAATACAGCCTGAAGTATGTTGCCCAAGGATGCTTCAACATGCAGACTGGAGGAGTTTGGGATTGAAGCACTGATCTTCCGATTAGTGGACGACCACAGCTGCCCCCCAAAACTGTTCCATTACACTCCAACCAGCTAATTGTTCCTAATTTAAAGGTTCTGTATACAACACTCAGAGCATTAATAGAGCGGCAAACAGCTATTTGCTGTGTAAGGACATACTGCCGAAATGGTGTCCTAAATAGAGAATGGAGTCACACTTCCTCTGTGTGTTTTAATCCGAGCTTCTCTGTTCTTTGTTGTGGTAGACGATCCGAACGCATGTGCATGTTAGTGCATGAGGCCCCGTGTTTGTATCCCCCTGGCACTCATACAGCAGTTACAAAAGGTTACCACAGGTAGTGGTGACAGGGTTGTCAGTCAGAGAAACGTAGCACCGTTAGCTCTGTCAGCGCTGTTGCTGTCAGCACTGTAAGCTGCTAGCTGCCAACTCAGCCACCTCCATGTTGAAAGCCATGTGCAGACAATCCCCGCCCAGGCTCTGAATCGCAGATAAGGTCTGAAGGTTGTGTACAGCCTCTTTAAAGCATATTATTTCAACAGTAATAGTAGCCCACCCTGTTTTGTCATAAGGAGTACATTAGATATGTTTGCCGTCTCTTATCAGCTGCTGATCATCTGGGCGTAATGCAACTGTGCTATGAAAACAGCCCTTTCTGGCAATGCTGCATAAACAAGGCAGCAGAGACGGCAAACCCCTTATCTTAAAACAAAGGTTGGGGTCATGATAGGCCCCCACAGTAATGTTCCAGTGGATCAAACAGGCGCTTATTTGCACTCACAGTTCCTGCACTGCACTAATGGATGGCGGGCAAGATGGAGAGCTTTATCTCCGTTTGCTTTTGTCCCCCATAATTTATTCAGCAGGGTCTGTCCTCTTGTGTTGTGTGTACGTGCCTCTGCGTGTGCAGGCTACACGTGTGTGTTTGTGAGGAGTTATGGCTTCGACTGTCCCCTTGTCCCTGGGGAATGAGCTCTTCCGACTTACAGTAGCATACTGTACAGCTCCTCTTGTTAGATAGAGGCTCTGAAAGGCCCTAAAATATCAGCATCAGCAGAGAGTGCTGAGGAAGTGGTTGAAAGGAAAACTAACAAGATGACTCAATGATTATTTAGAAACAGTAAAGAGAATTTTGAATTAGATGTACTCTATCCTGGGGGTTTAAAAAAAAAATGCATTTTTGGTAGTTGAGTCGATACATCATAATCTTCCCAAAACAGTGCATTATTCATGCGCTGTATTCCATGGAGCCCATGAAACGGAGTAGCCAGAAACTGTGTAACTGTAAATGTGTTATATGTTTTTAAAGTATTCTTACAGCTGTGTGCATCTTGTATTTCCAGGGACAGCTTTACGGTGGATTGGAAGTTAACATGAGGATGACCAGAACCCCTTGGAACTGTGATTGATTGGCAGGTAAGAACTGAATTAGAAAGGACCAGAAGCTTAACCTGGATCACCTGTGGCGAGTCCGTCTAATGCTTTAAGAGACAAAAAAAGACGTTGAGTGATTGTCATGTCAGAAAGAAAGGCCAGAAAGTACACTGTATTTCATACCTTTGATCAAATAATACTCAGCCATTTTAAAAAGAGCTGCAGAGAGAGACTTTTTTTTTTACTCGCCCTGAGAATAGACCTTTTTAGCCAAAATAAATCACTCTTATTACCTCGGCAAACTACACTTCTTAAAGTGTGGGGAACACAGCACAGTCCAAAGGTGTCTAATTCTGGTGGATTGGAAACCATAAATCACCAGCCTGTTTCTCTGTCTCCTGCTCTGTGGATGCTGGGATTAGCTTCCAGCCCCCTGTGATCATGGAAAGGATTTAGTGGGGAAAGTAAATGAATGGCTGAATGAATGTACTATGTGCTTTTTTCCACAAGTCTATTTTGGCTATTTCATCACTGAGCCTCTGGATACTGATAAGTTAAGTTATGTGCCTTTTAAATGGTCATATGTTTGCTCAATGACATTCAGAGATCAGACAAAATAGCAGTGTCATCTTACAGTGTGAGCCCTTGATACAAACTATTTATCACACAAGTTCAAGGATGCTGCTAATGATCGGGCACATTCTTACTCCCGATAAATACTGACCCTTGTTCAGGGGGTCGGTGTTTGACCAGCATCAGATTTGGACACTCATGAATGGCGTGTCAATCTGTGCTCATTCCATGTATTATGTCTTTTCAAAATAAACTGCAAAGTCTGAAGGCAGCTGTGAGACTGCACCTACTTAGGGCAACAAAAAAGTTTAACATGGGTACATTAGCACAAAACAAGAAAGCACCTTTCTTTTTGTGCACGGATGTCCTAAATAACTTGACAATTTTTTGCATTGATCTCAGCCTGTGGAGCTTTTTGTGGCTGTCCAGCCCAGTTGCATCGGTGTGCAGGTATCTCCTCTGCCGTCTTTTCAAAATAAACTTCCATTGTGACAGGAAATGTGCAGTTCCCACTAAAATAAACTTTGAATTAGGGTAAAAAAGATCATTTAGTTTTACTACCTTAGGTGTAGGCAACGTAAGTCCATGGTTTGGTTCAGGAAAAAATATGTTTTGCCTTTTAAGAACACTTGTTATTAACGTAATGTAACAGCACGTGACACATGTCTATACTATCACTATACATTGTCATTTAAATAACTCGATTGACTCTGGTTTCACATGGTAGAGGAAAGTGGATTTTTTTTGCTCTTAGTACTACACCGCTTGCTCAGAGCATCAAAAAATGTTGCAGCCTTCTGCGTCTCACACTGCCGCTAAAGGGTGCCTTGTGCAGTGGTATCTGACACCAAGAGTCTCTGACCAAGGGTCAGTATTTGACGAGTTGGGACTGCGACCGGGGATGTAAAGGAGGAACGCCTCGTGTTCTCTCAGGAACACCCTGCAAGTCTATATCACTGAACATTTCTGTTCAATCCACACACACTGACTAATGTGTAAATCTGCTTAGTGTTTATCAGGTCGTCTTGGGTAATAATCATTATGGACAATGCCGACATTATGAGGGAACAGTATTTGGGCCGTAGAGTGCACTGGGTCCTTTAAAATAGCCTCACTTTCTTTGGCTGTTTTACGATCATGCAGAGCAGTTATTGAACATAATGACTCCCACAAGATGGCTAACCATACCATTACACATCCACAATCATGACTAACAGGTGGAAATGGTATTGTGTGTATACTGTGGGCACCCTTGGAATGTAAACCCATTTAGCTGAGGGAACAACAACTATCGGACTATTATAGAATTTTTTATTGCTCTCTATGTGTCTTTGTTCACTAGCCTTGGATACAAGCTTGTTCAGAGAGGCAAGGCTGCTGGACAGGAACAGTTTTTAACCAAGGCTAGAATACTGACAAGTACTTTGTGTATAGGGACATTATGGATTAAGTCCCTGTCACAGCTGTGTTGATTATGAAGTGGGGCAATAGCTGTGTATTTTTTTTCAGACTATACATTTATGTTCAGTGACTATATGTAGCAGATGCATGCTGGTGCAGAGTCACGCCATAAACCTCCAGCTGTAGTTTTGGTGAGTGCAGTGGTCTGCACAGAAATATGATTTCAAACTACCATATCACCAGAAAAAAATGTTTCCCAAGTATTTTTATTAACCCAGAGATGTTATAGTGTCAGTGCTCATTTCATGTTACAGGAAAGAGTTTTGAAATGATAAGTTCACAGACAGGGGGGAAAAGAAAAAAATAAGTCTAGATACAGGACTTTCTTTACCCCTTCTGTTCCCTTATCCATTACACTTGTCTCAGTCAGAGAAAAATATTGACATTGAACATCTCTGCACACCACGGATATGTTACATTTGCACTTTATTATGTAGCAAGTAGGTTAAAAATGTGTTTCCAAAAGGCTGTGGGCAACATGTAGTTTGGTTTGGGCACAAAAAACACCTGGTTAAGGCTAGGAAAATATCATGTTTTGGCTTAAAATACTCCGTTTGAGGGGCAGGAAAAGCAGCAATCTTTCCGTGGCACTGTTGCTGCCAACGGAAAAAAGGAATCCTTTTCTTAAATTGTCGGACAGATATGATAATCTACGCCTGTCAAAAGCCAAAAAAGTGGACATAAACTCATGATGCACAAATGCCCCCAGTGGTTATAATGCTACCCGTTTTGCCACTGTTGGCTGTTTGCTCATACTGGATCACTTTCACACACAAAAGAATGTTGTCTTCATCAGTCACTTAGTTAAAAACAAAAATGTGAAAATAGAGTTGGAAACGACCACAGTAACCCTTTAATGCATACAGAATGCACTGCAATGAGAGTGTGCCTGAATGTTCCAGACCACAGCTAAACGTGGGCTGTTTTGCAGTTTGCACTTACCTGTAACCTGACCCTCACCTTGTATGTTGTACTAAAAAAAAACAAAAAAAAAACAGGTTTGAAGCCTAAAAAGCTCATGGAAACACAGCGGTGACTCACTCAAACACAACCGCTTTTGTTGTTTGTTGGCGTCGCACACTGCCCTGCAGTAGTCTGCAGCCTGACAGATGTCTCGCCTAGGTGACACGCCATCTCTCATCCCCTCCACCTCAGCTCATATATTATGTCATTTCAAAAACGCTGATATGATTCGTATGAAATGTGCAAATGTGATGTATTTATTGCTTGCAGAAACATACAGTGCCAACGTTTTCTTCTGGTGACTGCGCTCTTTCAAAACAAGAAATTGATTGCTCCTATTTCTGCCCGTGAAATAAATATTAGCTTGGTCACTGACGTATTTCAGTGTTCAGAAATCACATTGATTGACAGACAATGACAGGGAGAGATTCATAGTCTTTACCCAATCACAGCACGGCGCTGAGTGAGAAATGACACGTGGCTGCTTTGACGCATGAGTAAGTCTGTGGAGAAAATGGAAAGAAAAGTACGGCATAAAGTTACTGAAGTGGAAAAATAAGAACTTTATGACTCTCAGCAGTGTTTCTACGCTGGTACCTCTGCTCACACTGTAAAAAGTCTATTTTCACCAGACATTTCACCTTTGTGTCAAACCTTTTTTTCCTCTTTTTCTCAAAGAGGTGCTTTTGGACTACACACAGAAATACGCCTCTGGTGTGAACAGCCCTGCTGCAACTCATGCATGTAACTTCCACAACACTGTCTGCTCCACTTTTGGTGTGAACTACTGTCGCAGTGTCAGGGAGCTTTTACTCGCAACCACTGTTCCTCTAGGCTGATGATGCTGTTTGTCTGTGTCGACCATATGTTGTCTTAATTTTTTGCGTCTATTTTCCCCAGCCACGGTAAATATTCTGGAGTTTTTTCACACGTCTGATGCCGAAGCAAATCAGGCAGTGACAATCTGGACTCTTTGATAGCCTGTTAGTTTAGTCGTGTTGCTTTGGAAACTCACATATGAAAGTGATGATTGTCAGGCCTCTTTAAAAACTAAACGGCATTCATCTTATTTGATATGACTCGCATGAATAGTTGCTTTTGTGATTCACTTACTTCAAAGCTCCTTTTCATGTGGTGTTTCTCTTATTTTATCCACCCTTTATATCCGTCCCAGTGGGGCAGGAGATTGCATTTCTTCATGGAAATGATATTGAATTGTTGCGATGGAATCAATTCAAGTGTTTTTTTTCTTTTTTATTTCCTCTTAAATGTTCCTACTTTGGCAACAAGTTTCAGGAAAAAACACCAGGCCACACATGTCCCCAGTTGTGTATTCATACATGATGATGTGTTACGGACTGAAAAACATTATAATTAGTCCTACTTTCTCTATCCCAAATCTTACTTTACATTATGGCTCCCCACAGAGTCTCTCTGTGTTTTCTGGGTCTGAGCTTCACTGTTTCTCTTTTTTTAATCTTGGCATCATTCAATTAGAAAACAATCTCTTTGTAATGTAATATCCTGTGTGTCTTTGCAGCTGCATAAAGTCAAAATGCTATCAAGTAAAATAAGCATCACTCTCCTCTCTCTTTTACATGCATTCTGCGCATTAGCCTTTGAAATTTGGTTGTGAGCGTCTCTCATGTGCCTGTGTGTGAATATGAAGCATATTGTTGTAAAGGGAGAGGGTTAAAAAAATAGGTCCTGGTACAGTGTAGACACTTGTCTGTTTAATTGTCTTTTCATTAATATACTGTAGTACTATCAGAACTTTTTGTGGCGAATAAAAATATTAAGTGGAGTTATTTAATGCCAGTGTAGGTGGCAGGCAGAGGTTATTAAATATTCAATAGACTTGTTTTCCCTCTCTTATCCTATTATTCAGTCCAAGTTCTATTTTAAAATGTTGGTTATAAACACTACAATGGCAGTGTCATCCTGCAGAACAAAAATTAGACCCAACATTCAGAGCCCAGAGGATGCAAGGTGTCAAAAAGCATTTTATATTAGGTCTAATCTTTCTTGGGTGTATCTAATCAATAAGGGAAAAAAAGGGCTCCAAATATTTCACAGTCACACTATCTTCCAAAATGACAAAATATTACTGTACTGAGTAAAACGTCCTAAACCCTGTTTTTGCACACAGTCTATTCATTGGCATTTTAGTGACACACACACACACACACACAACACAAAGCTGACGATCACAATTCTATGTATTGCTTATCTTCCTTAAATCATTTAATAATAATTAAATAATAATTCAAGCATCCATCCATATTCAGGTAAATGAAGGTATGGGATCTATTTGCTGCAGGGAATTTTTGCTGTAATGACGTGTTTCCGAACCACCAGAGGTCCCCCCACTCTCATTATTCCCATTATAACAATTGTTATTGTTGTCACACTCATTGCTTTTTCATAGTGCCAATTAGCTAACCTTCTCCTGGCTGCCGACCTTCAGTCCAACTGATGTTACTGGCTGACACATCAATCAAGGAGACATTACAGGCACTTGTCCTTGAACATGTCACCAGAGAGCAGATGTTAAAAACAGTCATATGTTCAGAGAAGAGAGAAGAGATGTGTCGTGTTTGTCCAGTGTATGAGACTTAAACTCGAAGCCCGGTGAATTAATTCACACATTCAACAACAGACTCTTAATTTTATTAGATTTTCCTGAGCCTCCGGTTTGGCCTCAGGTTTGTAGATACCATCCGTGTGCTAAGAGGGAGATACCAGCTTATCTCACATGTCCTCTCAAGCCTCAAACTCAATCACGGGGACACAGCGCTGCCTGGATGTCCGGGGTTCGCAGCCTCAGAATGACCTCTACGCGACTCGGTCACACTCCAAGTGATGCATGCTAACCCTGACCTCAACGGGACGCCGGAGCGACAGCAGTAGACTCACTTCATTCTATCCCACATCCTTGAAGAGTAGTTAGCGGCCATTTTCTGCCTACAGCCTCTCTGAAATGTTCACAGGGGGTGAAGAATGATTTTATCAATACCTCTTGTCACCCGCGAGCCCCCACCGCCGACACGCTGCTCACTGTGAAACAAGAAGAGTGTCACGTACGCAGCTTGTAAAGATTTTCACATGCTGAAAGGGTACACCACACACGTTCTCACATAGATGCACACATTCTGTTGAAAATCGGTGCAGCTGGTACAAATCTTTTTTTCTTCAGGAATAAGGGGAATGAAAACACTGAGCAAGGCGGACTAAAGAAGCTTGAAATCTATCATCAGAATTCATAATAATAATCATGGTTGCTTCTAACACCCACAGTTCAACATTGGCTATACTATATAGATACTTCTGTGGATACTCAACCTATACTATATGTATGTGAACATTTGCATTTACATATAATTCATGCATGTCCATACATGTGTGTTTGAACACCAGCTCATGCAGAACCACATGTGTATTTGCATGTGTTTTCAAGGCCAGTGGACCTAAACGATCTCCTAGTCGGGGCACTTCTGTCCGAAGAGGCCAATTGAAATTACTGCGGCTCATTTATCAGGAAAATGTGTCGCTCGAGGGGGTTGGTAGGGGGGTCATCCTCTGACACAGGAGGTGGCCAATTGCTCCGTATCCGTGTAGATCTGGCCTGCACCTGAATAGCAAGTGTGATGCCCTGCAGTAATGATACACAGAGCTCATCACACTCTGGTGACAGAGATACTGGAACATTGACTCATACGTAAAGCATCATCACCAACAATAGCCTCATTCAAAAATAGAGAAGGATGTGTTATAGTCAACAGCGAGATACTGTATGTTTGCGAAAGGAAGCACTGGAGAAACTGTCTTGACTGATGCGATGACAAATAGTTGTTACTCACAGCCTTAACTTATAGAGCCAGTAACTAAGAACTTCCTGTTTTAAAGTTTGAAGCCAACTGTGGTCCAGTGTGCAAGTGTATAATGGAAACTCGTAACCACCAGTGCACATATACTTTTCCATAGGAGACATAAGCCTTTTTCCGTTGTCATTCTTGGCCACGCAGAGTAGTGCTGTCAAAAGTGCCATGAAATTGAGTTCGAATATTTTCAAATTAATTTAGTAGAGCTCGAATAATATTCGAATATTTTTTTTTTTTTTTTTTTTTAAACTGTGTTGACCAAACCCGTTGTAGCTTTTATTTCACTTGATGTAGAATACCATGCATGCAATATAATTTTATAGATGGGCCCTCTGCAGTTTATGCAAATGCACAAGTAAAAAAAAAATCACTTGGATGTCATGGATTTAATTCGCCACAACTCGGCATTTATTAGGCGAATCATACAATATCACCACCAAGGCAACTGCCGAGAGTACTTGACCCACTCACAACAACAGCAAAAGTAAATAAATAAAAATGTTTTAACTGACCTTGAGAAATAAACTTAGCCAGCCTATTTTAGTGTAGCCTACTTGAAACAGCAAATAGATATCCATCTGTAAATGAGACTTGACCCAAACAAAAAAATAGATAAATAAATACATTTTCTACCTGAACTCGTGAGGGTTAAGTAATAAACTTAGCCAGCCTATTTTGGCTCACTTGAAACAGCAAATAGATGTCCATTTGGAAACAAAAGCAGGCTATCACTGGAGGTTTTTGGCAAGGAAAACGAGCCGATCCACTTGATCTGGATTGAGGATCTGAATGTTTTTTGTTAACAATGTTCCCAGCAGATGAAAACACACGTTCCGACCTCACTGAAGTGCCAGGTATAACCAACTTTTGCCTCGCAATCTGAGCAATGTTTGGGTATTTCAGTGCGCCTGTAGTTTTCCACCACAATAGTGGTTCCTGGTGGGCTCGTAGTGGTGTCTCGTTCTGGTAACATTTCATCTCCTCTTCAAAACGGCTAAGCAGGGAGGCAGCAGGTGCAACACTCTCCTGTATGTCTCCCCGAACAGGTCACACATCGCGGACAGGGCAGTGGGTGCTGTTGGCGCAGCGGGCTCCTCCGTCGGCGCCTCTCCGTCTGCCTCTGCGTCCCTCTCCAGCCCGGCTTGTGCACGAGCCATCTCCGCCCGAACTTCAGCGTAAACAGTCTGCTTCTCGTCATCACACAGATGCACTAGTTTGTGAAAGCGAGGGTCGAGGTAGCTAGCTACGTTTAAAAGCAGGACTGTTTGGCTCTCATCATCCTTATTATACCGTTTTCCAAGATCATCACTTATTTTCTTTCTCATATCGCGAACTGCCGGGAGTTCATCAGGGAGAGGTTTTCGTAGCTGTGACAGAAGGATGTGCTGCAATGGCATTACAGCGGATGCTGTAGGGTATTTATCTGTTGACAAAGCTTCGGTTGCCGCCTTGAATGGCTTCAGAACCTCTTTAACTTGTTCCAGCATTCTCCATTCATTTGCTGTTAATTCAAGGCGGGACATTTTTTTCTCTAGAATAACCGCAGCAACCGCAGCCTGTTGCTCAGATGCGCGGCAGATCATGCCATACGTGCTATTCCAGTGAGTAGGACAGTAGTTGACAAGTTTGTGCTGTGGGAGGCCCAGCAAGGAGGAGTGTAGGAGGCAGCTGTCAGTGGGAGACTTAGCGAAATGGGGCAGTGCATGACTGTTGAAAAGGGGTAATATTGTGTCTATTAGCTACACTGTGCAAATGGACATTATTTACGTATTCATAGATTATGGATTTTTCATTTTAGAGAGAAGGAGTAGATTTTAAGAATTTCTAAAAAGGTAATTTGCGGAGGGGGTGGGGGGTCGGGGGGTAAAACACATTAGACACAAATTATTATTCTGAGCAGAGTGTTTTTATATGTCTTAAAACATGTCTCGAGGGGATCTTTAATTAATTTAATGGTTCCCATTTCTTAGATTTGGTTCAACAAAAAAATACATTTGAGTTTCCCAGCTGTCTGCAACCTTCAACTGTAGCTTCCTGTCTCTATTGTCAAAGCGTGCAAAAGAGGTTTTCCTACTGTTGTGGTGAAAATGACAAACGCAGAAACACAAATAAAGGTCCATCCAGGTTAAATTAATATTCACAAGGGAAAGCAAACAAAGTCTGCCCTCCCTATTGTACGTGACCCTTGTCTCCACTAATAATGGGTCTCAGTATTACCGACAGTTGCACAGGGTATCGGGGAAATGTTTTCAGGTTGAGATTCACGCAATGTTATTATGTTACTGAGTAATGGCGAAATGAGTCCCCACTCCCCTTCATCTCCCAGTGATTTATGGATTTGTGTTTTCAACCCTTGAGAACCAAATAAGTTCATTTAAGGTTTTTAAATTAACACAGTCCAATAAACAGTTGGATAAACACAGCAGTCTGCAGAAAATGAGCTCATTGTCTGAGTACAGTGATAATTAAAAGTCAGCCTGCTTGGAGGCGTCTGGTGGCCGAGTGGTTAAAACACATGCTACATAACCGTCTTCAGTTCTGACTGGAGACCTGTATTGTGTGTTTTATCCCTGTTTTTATACTTTTACTGCAATAAAGACAGAAAAATAGAGGCAAGATGGACAAAAAGAATCTTAATCATGTCCTGCTGTCACATCCTGATCTTTCTGTGGAGGCTGTTACTGAATGCCAGTTCATATAAAATCATTTACAGGCAGACTAGCTGACACAGAATGCTTCCTTTCCTTGTAGCTGACGTTACAGCGGCTCATTAGATGAGCTTGCGTCTTTCTCTCCTAATGGCTCCCCCCCCCCCCCCCCCCTTCATTGTATATGTTCCTAATTAGAACTGTATGCTGATGTTAATGAGCTGGCAAAAACCTTTTCTGCTTCCTCCATGGACACACAAAACTCAAAGTGAAAACTGAAAGGAAGCAAATACCAGGAGGTGCACATAAATATATAACGTGTATGGACTAGATTTATGTTATTGGAGGACCAAGCAGTTCATTGAGAAACGGGAGGAAATGCACACACATATGCAAATGGTTGATTAGTGCTGGTGTAATTGAAATCACCCAACAAGGGTAGACGTCTAAATGGGGGGCTGCTTCATTTGTACAGTAACTTCCTAATAAATTTCCATGCTCGGATTGGCTGGTTAAATCGGCGTTTGTTAGATGAATCAAATTCATTTCACCATCTTGTTATGGATGAGACAGACAAGCTGTGAGTGGAAGCATGTCAGGCTGTGGGCAGGGGAGCAGCTGTCAGTTTGTCTCACTTGGCTAGTTAGCACCAATTCAAAGTACTCGGCTTGTCTGTTTCACTTGGCTGGTTAAAACAAAAGACACTGAAAAAGAGCTACAGTACGACCATCTTTAGTTTTTGTTTCTCTTGACAATCCTGAACACTTTATTTCATGGTGGCTCAGAATCAGCGCATTGATCTGTATTTAAAGCTGTGAAGAAGAAGAAGAAGAAGAAGGGTACAGCTGTGCACGATTCATACACAACCTCACATTATGGGATTATAGTGTCCCTTTAAATATATTAAGAAATATTGAACTTTCAAGGATGAAACTGTGCAACATACAAAATAGATGTGATGGACTACAATAATAACATTTTGAGTTTTACAGTAACACAAATACTGACACTGTTACAATACTAGGTGTTTTCGGA
This sequence comes from Epinephelus awoara, assembly GCA_035609425.1. Classification (NCBI taxonomy): domain Eukaryota; kingdom Metazoa; phylum Chordata; class Actinopteri; order Perciformes; family Serranidae; genus Epinephelus; species Epinephelus awoara. The sequence goes on along the minus strand of CM069298.1, from coordinate 24,732,139 downwards.
CCATACCTGTAAGACCTTTTTATTCTGTTTGCATTGGACTGCCAACAGAAACACTCAAGTCGCCATGCTGTTGCTGGATTCCATTTGCACTGGGAAGTTGGCATGTCTGAGTTTCCAGATGGATGATTCCCCTGGAGCGCCCCCTAGTGTGGGATTTGTCGACTTTGAAAGTCAAATGAACCTGGCCAACCCTGACCTAAATATCCAATATGGCTGCTCCAGGCATCAACAGTAGTGAAAGCTGTAGTAATATACTATTTATTAGCACCTCTGTCTTGTTTCTGTTTCATGAAAAAAGTTGTGTTGTTTGTGTTTTATATTGTCCTTTCCTCACACGGCTAACAAAAATGGTGGTTGCTGCATTGGCCACAGTCAGTCAATGTGCACTTAGGTCACTCGTGTGCTGGGAAAGTACCTACTCTGAAACAGGAGCTAGAAAATCCCTCAAAACAGCATTTAAGAACTCATTCCTAGTTCCTGCACGGCGGACATAACAAAAAGGGAGCGTTCTTAAAACTATGAAAAAGATATTGTGGCCCAAAAATGCATGCTGTTAAAACAGCTCAGCTCATAATAAGTATTTTTTACTGATTCAGTATCGGCTGACACCTGATCATATTTACAGAATATCAGAAATAGAACTCTATGAGAACATGTCATTTTTTGCAGCTTCATTATATATAAGCTATACTATTGTGCATTGGTTCCCAAGTGGTGGGTCATGTGTCCATTCTGAATGGAACTCAAGTGGCTCGCAAATGTGCCAAGTTTGTGAAAAACACACTTTATTTTGAAGTACGGTCTATTTCAGGAGTTTTTATTTTGAGGTGCTGTTTCCTGCTGTGGAGTGGGTGACTAACAGACAGATACTAGACAGAGACGGCAAACAAACGCAAATGTGACGCTGAATATATTTGGATAGATTTAACTGTGTGGACCTTGAACTAATGGCCAAGGAGAAATCTTGATGCTGTGGCTGGACCAGTTGGGAACCACTGCTGTAGTGTATAGTAGCATAAAACAGAGAGACATGGGAAAGACAAACACATCTGTAGTGTGACTCGCACATAGTACAATGCCAGCATCAAATCAAACACCATTGTGCAGCTTTATGCAGCAGTTTGTTGCAAACCACACTCAGAGCTGACCAAAATAACTGCTGCAATCGTCTGGCTAATTACTGCATATTCAGTAATCATCTGCATAACATTAAGCTTGCTAAGCAAGTTTGCTGATGTGTTTATGTGTGTAGGTGGTTGGTGCTATGTGAATGAGATCAGGAGGTTATCTGCAGATGAAACATTTAGTTAATTATTAATAGTTTTTGTGTATGTGGAAAGAGCTTAACACATGCGTTTTGCGGGAAGCACTCGCGTTAGTCCCCCATTCCTGTTGCTTTCTGCTGTGTATTAATTACCGAAATCCACCTAAAGGAATCATTAGATATGTTGTTGGGAGAGTGCCACGGGAGGTTATTTGAAATAAATTGCTTTAGTACAGCTGGTCAGTGTGTTGCAGGCTTTAAATGAACATAATATCATGCAGACAAATAAATAAATGAAAGACCAATAAACAAAAGAGATGGAGAATTCTAAATACAGATAAAATAGAGATATAATTCTCTCTCATTAGCCTTTAAGTAATGTTTCCCACCATTTTAGCTCTTAGTGAAGACAAACAATCAGTGACATTTAGGCATAATCGTGATATTTCCAATTAGATGAGAAAGCAGTGGAAATGTGTCATCTAGAAGACAGAACAATAAATTAATAAAAATATATTTAATTACAAATGTGGGAGCAAAGCAGTTGAGTCATACTGAGTGACATGCTGCTTTTCAGTTTCAAAATATTAACACAACCGTCTGAGCAGATACACAGCAGTCCCTGACACTGGCTCAAGGGGAGGATGATGTGTCCTGTTTTCACCCCGGTGAAATCCTAACACACTGTTTACGATTAACTGTGACAAAGTACTCTATGCAAAATGAGTGCACTGCAAAAATAGCACCGTATGATAACAACCGTCATATAATCCATGCATTGCACTAGTCATGGTATGTTGTGCATGTTTATGCCGTGAGCCTGGAGAGAAGAAAAGAGGGGAAGATTGTGATGCATGTGGTGGGTATCCCTCCCACACTGGAATCCATAAAGGATTCTGGTTTATATTTGGAGCTGTTGCAAGATTGCTGGCATTATCAAGAAGTGACCTGATTTGATTTATATCTCATTAATCTCTCTCTTTCTCTTCTCTCTCTCCCTCTCTTCATAGCGTACATGCCAGCCTCCCTCTGTCACACACACACACACACACACACACACACACACACACACACACTCTACAGTCTCTCATCATTCTTCCCCTTCCATCCCATGCAGCGAGGAAGCCAAATCTTCTGTCTGTCACTCCTCACTAAAAAGTTCATAATCAGCGGGCACTCGAGCATTAAGCGAGTGAAGAAAGCCTCAGGTCGAGCCCCCTCTCACTTTCCTCACCTTTTGAATGACACCATGAAAATGTTTGCAAAGACTCAAACAGGAAATGTTTGTTGAGCATGGAAAGACAGCAGAAGAAAATCACTCAGTGCCTTTTTTTTTTTTTTTTTTTTTTTTTTTTGCCAAGCAGTGGCGTCACCAGACCTATTTTAGGGGGCTTTAGCCCCACTAGAATTTCCTGTAGCCCTGCTAAATAATTCATTCTGCCTTTTCTGGCTGATTTATAATGCAAAAATACGATTCAGACTCCAAAATTACTGTACTCATGAAAAAGGGCTGGGAGTAGGAAGGGGAAACTGCTGTGCAGCACAGTATGTGCGCCGCTGGAACCAGCTACAGAATTCTAGCTGTGCATTCAGCCAGAAAAAAAAGAATGGTAGGATGAAACATGGGACTTAGACAAGAATGAACTATATTAAGGATGTAAAGTAGAGAGACATTCATAACTAACTGAATAGGTGACCACCACTTGTGAAATGGTGGAAGGCTATTAGGGTCAGTGGTTAGATAATTCACCATCAACCAATAGTCCCAATGCAGATAATCTAAGTATAGTAACACCAGCTGATGTCATACAAATATATATATATATACATATATATGTATATGTATATGTGTGTGTGTGTGTGTGTGTGTGTGTGTGTGTGTGTGTGTATATATATATATATATATATTGTATCTTTTATATTCTGTTAGATGCAGCTGGTGTAAATTCCAGAAAGCCTGGTCATTGTTCTCAGTGTGTACGCACTCTCAATAAGAAGGAGAGGTGAGCAATATCTGCCGGACAGCCATTGTATTTATGCAGTATGAGTATTGATTAGACTTGTCATGCAAAGAGACGAGTCTGCTGTTTCTATGGCTGCGAAAGCGGATTCCCATTGGCTACCTTTAAGTGGTGTGGCGGCAGATCCTCAGAGAGGGTTTGTGGGAAAAGGAGTGAAGAGCTGGTTGCTGTAATTGCACTCAAAGTGAATAAGAAATGCATGCATCATTCTATACAGGCACATTTGTTAGTCCTTTCTGATTCATACCAGGCTACATTGTTACTGCATTATAATAATGCACCAGGTTGTCAACAGAGTCAGAGTTGTCAACAGTGTACCTCCTTATTAAATCCAAAAACACTGATGTTCTCAGGAAGAAGTTTGCACGGATTTAAGTAGTTGAATTTGGCAACACGGTGACTAATGACAAGTCGGTGAGATTGCTGGGAAACTCTTGTATTCGCAACTGTCATCGGTGACTAAATTAAAGGTAATCCATGCTAGTGTGTAAACAAGTACTAATGCGGCATCCATAATTTAACATGTGTTGTAAGAGTGTCCTGATTAATAGAATGTATGTGGATCATCATGTGAGTTGACATGACAGTATCTATTGATGTGATGTGCAAGACGTAATGCTTTTTCTGTGCTGCCTAACAGCTGTATGAAATCACTCACAGAGTTTCTTTTTATGCTTGGCTTCTGCGTGAATTGTTTCTGTTTCATACACCAGAAATTAATTCAGAAATGTTGCAGATCTTGCTCTTCAATTGTCTGCAGTCCTGCTAATCTGGGTCATGCTTTAGTTCCCTCCGCCAGACAAAGAGACAGCTGGCAGTTCATAATCTGTTAGGACAAAAGTTTCAAAATGCATTCTTTTCTTAATCTCATTTTCCTTATCTCTTTTCATCTAATTCCTTCACTGCACTACGTAAATCCAATTTTGCTGCTTTCATTGTCAGTGTGGGGACGCATTGTTTTGCTTTGTAAATCAACTTCATCTTTTCTGCTGCCATAATTTGGATTGCTGATTCATTGTTTATCTCTGTTCAAGGTTTGATCGCTTGAAAAGGAGGATGAGTAAATAGTGGAAGAAGATACAGGGATTCCTTATCCAGGATAGTCCAAACTGCGCAGCATATTTTTCATATTTTTCATGGTCATATTATTGATGGAATTTTACCTGCAAAAAGACATTGTGCTTGTGTGAACAATAAGAGTGTGTGAGTGTGTGTGTGAGAGATAAGTCATTCCTAACAGGGTCAGAAGCAGGGGCGGAACCAGATGTTGTAAACATTTGGGGCCCAGCCCAAACCCAGGTGTGTCCAGGGGCATGCTCTCCCGGGGAGATTTTTCCCATTTACAGTGGCTATATGCACTATTTTCCAAACCATTTGAGATAATGCAGCGCCTATAAATCTGTACATCATTTAGGAAAGACATGATGGCCAAGAAAACATCCTAATTAACATCCTGTTTTGTATCTATCATTATCTAGCTGTCTTTGTCATTCCAAATACATTGATTCATTTTCTATAACCGCTTATCCTGACGCAGGGAGAACATGCAAACTCGGCACAGAAGGGCTTCCCCACCCTGGGTTCGAACCAGGAACCCTCTTACTGCGGTGACAGTACTAACCACTGCACCACCATGCCACTCTGAAACCATAACACCACAAATGTCGAGGATGACTAATTTCCCCTCCTGTCATCTAAAAATAGGCAAAACTTGTCTAATACTACTATTTTTAAGATACATAACACAGGTAGTGTAGGAATTTGGCATAAACAGCATTACTCAGCATTACTTGTGTAAGTTTTTGTGATTGCAACATTGAGCATAGTAAGATAAACAACCTGGGTGTGTATTATTATCTGAATGGCACAAAGATCAGAGTATTTTAAAAACATAAAAGATTCAAGAGTTTTGAGATAATACTCTGGGCCGGAGCCCCACAACACCCCCCTTTTTGGCCAAACAAACATTATACTGTACTATAGTCAAGTGTTTAGTGCAAGGTTTTAATTCCTAACAAATTAAATCTGCCATAAAGGAATGTGATTTTCAGCCTGGTGTGTGATCCCTGTCACATTTGCCTGGACCCCTGCGTGGAAACACATTCTTTCTCCACCCGCAGGCTTTTGCTGCTTGGAATTTAAATTTTGTAATTGAAGAATTAATGGAGTCAGTAATCACGCAATTAATCAGTAGTTACAGTAATAGCCTGCTCCTTCTTAAGTGAAGAGCTTTCTGTTGCAGTGTAGCCTGTGTGTTAAACATACTGTACAAAAGCAGAAAATACTGTAATCCCACAACAGCACTCATGTAGTTGATTTATTCGGTTCAGAAATGAGCTGTCATGCTATTACTGTTACACTTCTGTGTGTGTGTGTGTGTGTGTGTGTGTGTGTCAGCACATTGTAGTAGTCTGTAGTAGTAACGTTTCCACTTCACCTTTAAGCTGCCTTATGTTCATACATGCCTTCAGTTTTTGAAGAGCAAAGCTGAAAAGAAAAAAAAACCATCTGGTCTATTCACAGCAACCCTTATCCTTTTAAAATGTCACACACTGCTTTTGATTTTTTTTAATTTTTGTTAACTTGTGTCCTGAACTCGCAGCGTCAATGACAATTGACTCGCTGACAATAAATAACAACATGTCTTTTTGATGACCTTCTTTAAAAATGACAGCTGTTTCACTTTGTTCATCGAGCACATCCCGAGAGAGCCCTTGTCTCCGAGAGCTCATGTGATTTCTCTGTGTCTAGATTAAAACCTATTGTGTGACAGTCAGACAGATTTACTGTAGCTATTTGTGGCTCAACAACACATACGGCAGTGTTTATCACTGTCATTTCAGTGCAGGTTGTAACTCTGACACTTTCTGTGTGAAGTTCACAATTTATTTTTTTTCCTTCTACATGTTCACATTGATTTTCTGAATGTGCTCCAGTTTCCTCCCACATTCAAAAACATTCAGGTCAGGTAGATTAGAGACTCTATAAATGTTTCTCTTTATCTGTGTTAGCTCTGTGACTCACTTCCGACCTGCCCAGAGTGTTTCCCTGCAGATAACTAAGTAGACGAGGAGAAAAAAAAAATCCAGCTTTCTGTGACAATGACAGGAAATAATATGTAAGGATGAATTCTGACAGCTATATGATCAGAACAAATGTTGAGACTGTTATTGGACGACTCAAAAAGTGATTATGTACAGTTCTCATGCCCATCACAGCATTCACTGTAATTACTCATGAGGACATTACATTTTGGGATTTGTTGTAACACACACTTCATTCTCTTTAATTTAGTTTACAGCCAATCTCAACACAGAAGTGGGCAATGTGCAAAACGTGATAGAATGTTACGGTTGAAACTTGTTTATTTGTGCCTAATAACAGCTGCAGTTTAATATTGTATCCAAATTTGACCAATTAGCATTAGTAACAAGTTAAGATGTTCTCATACTCATTTGAGGACATTTCGACTAGTACAATACGAGTACAATACACTAATCCATGTAAAAATAAGATGGCAGCCATCTCTGCCAAGTCAGTCTGCAGCCAATCCCGACACAAAAGAGGACAAGGTCCAAAACCTGATCGCATTTTATTGATGAAACTTGTTTCTTTATGATAAATAATGTTTGTAGTTTGATATGGCAACAAATTTGACCAATTTTTGGAACGGTAACCAGGTAAGACACCGTTAACTAGGAAGTACGCATTGAAGACATTCAGACTTCATTGTCGTCGAGTTTGAGGACATTGGGACTTATTATTATTGACAATGTTTAGTTTTTTCATACTTGTCGGGTCCTACTGATTCCAAATAGCTAGGAGAAATTAAAAATGCATTACAAACAAAAGTTTGGGTGCCAGGAGGATATTTTATTATTGCAGCATTTTATATGGAGCAAGGAAAATTCATACAGAGCTAGAAAATGAACACATCACAAGGCTTTTGCAATTTTGTTTTGCGCAGCCATGTTAAGGTATTGAAACGAACAGTGACCCCTAAGCCGTAGAGTTACAAAACGTTGCCTTGTTTTCAGTTTTGTTGTTGCACAAATATTTAGGCAATGAAATAAACTGGTTTATACTTAAATACACACTTGTGACGGTTTGAAATAAACCCACTGTCCTCATATGGGGACATCTTTTTTTATTTTTCTCAAAAACTACCTACTGTTCAAAGACAATGATTTGTTATTTATACTTATCAAGTCCCACTAATCTCAAATATCTTGGAGACATTGAAAGTGCATACCAAACAAAAGCTGGGGTCTCAGAAGGATAATCTAGTCTTTGACAATACGTTTGCAAAAGTTAGTTCACCCCTGTTAACGTCAGTAGGTACCGTGTTGTTGTTTAGAAAGTGTGTGCTTGTGACCCCCAGAAAAACATGGAAGCAACAAACTTTTATTTTGAGAAATTAAAGATGTTTACTCCATAAATGCAGAAAAAGCACAAATAGGTGCATAAAAAAAATCATTATAATGCAGGAAATTAAGTGTTTGATGCTCAAAATTTCCCAGTGGAGGACGCCTAAGACCCGTTTCATATGTGTGTCCCCCAATGCTGAAATGAAACCTACGCCCTTGTACCATGGTGACATATCTGAACACTGAAGCTAATTAGAATGTTAGTAGTGTAACGAGCTATCTCGTTATAGATCTGTATTTCCACAGGAGGGCTCGATTCTGAAATTTAATACTTGAACCCCTCTATAAATTTGTTCTAGAAACTAATTCTTCTTGGCTGTCTCCACACGACTCTCAGCCAAAGAAGGGATTGGCTGGAATTTTAATTCAATCAGAAGCCCCATCTTAATAATTTAGACATACTATATGGTATGATGTTCACTTAGTAGTAATTTATGACTGATAAGGAGTGTCCTTATGAATTTAATTACTGCATCAGGGTCATTTTATGTACATGCATTCTGGTCACTTATAGAACTTAAGGTTTAAATTTCACCTCCATGTTTTTGCTTTCCAGGTTAAAGTTTTATTTCTAGCTTTACTTCCTCAAGTTGCATTGTTTTTGTGCTGTCTTGTTTTTGAGCTTGTCTTTCACACTGTATGAATGGCACCTTTTTTTAAACCATAGCTCACTGTGCAACCATGACAGCTTTGAGGAATATCGGTTTTATCGAGTCGAAAACAGGAAGATAGCATACGCCGAATCAATTAAATAAACATCTGTCATTTAGTCATACTCCATAGCTGCCATAGCATCGTGTCTCTTGCGCACAGTAAGTCTTAATCAAAGAATATGTTGTTTGTATTTCCACAGTTTCCTCTGGTGTAATACATAAAGAGTTACACAAACAAATTCCCCGGTTCCATTTTGGCTTGCTTGTTTGACATTCCAGTCACATACGTGCCTTTGAGGAACTGTGAGTTGTAATCAGACGTTTCCAGATATCTCGACTCGATTGAAGGACTGGTGGGTGGCGAGCTTCCTTATTATTTATGTCTCCCGAGTCTCAAATATAAATCACAAAACACAGCAGTCGTAGCTGCTTTTCTTCCCTCCCTTCCTCCTCCCGCAGAGATACAGCACAGAAGTTGGCGGCTTCATTGTGATTTTATTTTATGTGACTGAGATGGAGAGTGCGTGGAGGACAGAGCGCCCAGAAACAGAGATGGATATAAGGCGCTCTGTCAAGGTTGCAAGTTTGTGTGTGTGTGTGTGGGTGGGTGGGTGTATATGTTGTTATTAGTGGCTGCAAAAGATACACAAACCTGAAGGATATTTTTAGGCGAAAAACTTCAAATGCTCCTTTTTTTTCGTTTGTTTTTCAAAGTATTTCAGTGCATATTATTAGATGTGAGAATCTAAACACGATCAATTATCTAATGTATCTCTTCTCTTTTCTGTCTCTCATTCCAGTGAGCCCAAATCCTCATTCCAAAGAGTGGAAGACCAGTCAATGAATTATGAATGTTAAACAAGATGACCTCCTCTCAGCAGCAGCAGATGATGCGAGGTCCTAGGTGGAACCGGGCCTTGTCCGACCCTTTGTTTGTGCTGCTTCTGGCCCTCCAGCTGCTGGTGGTGGCAGGGCTGGTACGTGCTCAGACGTGCCCTTCTGTCTGCTCCTGTAGCAACCAGTTCAGCAAAGTCATCTGCACGCGGCGAGGCCTGCGGGATGTCCCTGATGGCATCTCCACCAACACGCGCTACCTGAATCTGCAAGAAAATCTCATTCAGGTCATAAAGGTGGACAGCTTCAAGCACCTGAGACATCTGGAGATCCTGCAGCTGAGCAAAAACCACATACGCAAAATTGAGCTTGGGGCCTTCAATGGACTGGCCAGCCTCAATACCTTGGAGCTTTTTGATAACCGCCTCACCACTATCCCAAACGGGGCATTTGAGTACTTGTCCAAACTAAAGGAGCTTTGGCTGAGGAACAACCCCATAGAGAGCATTCCCTCCTATGCTTTCAACAGAGTGCCCTCATTACGGCGGTTGGACCTTGGGGAGCTCAAACGGCTCTCCTACATATCTGAGGGGGCCTTTGAAGGGCTGAGCAATCTACGCTACTTAAATCTGGGAATGTGCAATCTGAAGGAAATTCCCAACCTTATTCCCCTGGTGAAACTGGACGAACTGGAGATGTCGGGGAACCAGCTAACTGTCATCCGACCCGGCTCTTTTAAAGGGCTCATCCATTTGCAGAAGCTATGGATGATGCATGCCCAGATCCAGACCATAGAAAGGAACTCTTTCGATGACCTGCAGTCACTAGTGGAGCTCAATCTAGCCCATAACAACCTTACCCTCTTGCCCCATGATCTCTTCACTCCTTTACATCACCTGGAGAGGGTGCACTTGCACCACAACCCGTGGAATTGTAACTGTGACATCCTCTGGCTAAGCTGGTGGCTTAAGGAAATGGTACCAGCAAACACCAGCTGCTGTGCGCGCTGCAGCTCACCAACCCACCACAAGGGACGATACATTGGCGAGCTGGACCAGAACTACTTTCACTGTTATGCTCCTGTTATTGTGGAGCCTCCCGCAGACCTAAATGTGACAGAGGGAAGCGCTGCGGAGTTGAAATGCAGAGCCAGCTCCTTGACCTCGGTCAGCTGGATTACACCCAATGGTTCCATCATGACACACGGTGCTTACAAGGTCAGAATCTCCGTGCTGAATGACGGCACTCTGAACTTCACCAATGTTACCATGCAGGACACGGGCACGTACACATGTATGGTCAGTAATTCTGCAGGTAACACGACAGCATCTGCCACACTCAATGTGTCCTCAACAGAGAACAGCAGCTTCAGCTACTTCACCACAGTGACAGTGGAAACCATAGAAACGCCACATAATGAAGGCTTCACCACCGCAGTGCAACAGAAGGTAGGCCCCACTCCCTCTGCTGGTATGTGGGAGTCTGTTTCACCCACCTCTACAACTACCACCACAGTCCGGACCCCAGTCTCCACCCGCGCCACAGAGAAGACTTACACAATCCCCGTCACGGAGCTGGGAGGGGAGGGCTCGCTGAACGGCTTGGATGAGGTAATGAAGACGACCAAGATCATCATTGGCTGCTTTGTTGCAATCACACTCATGGCAGCGGTCATGCTGATTATCTTCTACAAGATGCGCAAACAGCACCACCAGCAGAATCACCATGCGCCCACACGCACCATCGAGATCATCAATGTGGACGAGGACTGTGTAACAGGAGGCCCGGGCATGGAGGGCCACCTGACCCTGCCTCCTCTTGAGCACGAGCACCTCAACCATTATAACACCTATAAGACTGCATATAACCATGCCTCCACTATCAACTCCATACACAGCTCAGCGCACGAACCTTTGTTAATCCGGGCCAGCTCAAAAGACAATGTACAAGAGACCCAAATCTAATACTTTTTTTCAAACTGAGACATTATAAAACTGATGGAATTACATAAAAACATTACTGACAGGACATTGCTGACATTTGGTTGTGAGGACTGTGGCTCACACATGGAGGAACAGACTCGTGTGTTTGGCAAATCAGTGGCTGGTGATGTTTATTCAATGACTTTGGGAATTAGGGTATGTCTACTGTTTCAAAAAGTGTCTTTACAAAACAGAAGTTATTTATTTAAGAAAAAACTATCGTGGTTAAATCAAGAAAAAACTGTATTCTGCAATTATTTTTTCAGCACTTAATTCATGTTTTGTTTTTGTTTTTTTCCTTCCTCTCATTTCACGGGATTGGTTTACTAATATGCTTTCAAACTCTGTTTGAAGACATCTGTTGAAGAAAAACTCCTGAAGCAAATTATTGTTCTTTTTTTGGTAAACTGCAGTGTTTGGATCAGATGAGATAGTAACCTCGTTTCCCCCATGTATCAAAGGAATCTAGAGCACATTAGTGATTTTCTCCAGCTGTGGATTAAGTGATGAAATCTTTTGTGACCATCTGTAACTGAGATGAATTGAACACTTGTTCATTATTTTACAGTGAGTGACAGAACTGTCAGTGACGAAATTTGATCATAATTCACTGTTTAATTATATCTGTCACATACATATTAGCCACTCTCTGCTCTGTCATCAATAGACTGCGGATCTTAAGTGAGGGGAATATGTCCTGCTGTTGTAAAAGTCGAGCCTCACTTTTAGAAGTGCATTTTAGTTAAATTAAATTCTGCTGATTAACTATGAAAGAAACTTACATTTGTCTTTGTGTTCCTAATGTAAATGCAAAATTTGATCCCTAATCTCCACTTGTTTTGACTCAAGTTCCCAGCTTCTCTGAGACGTCGCCTGATTATTATGAGAACATTCCATAAATTGCATTAAGACCAATTTAGATTCTGAGGGTCACGATCGGGAGCAGCATTAATGGGTACTTTAGAATCTGCATAATTGTGATTGAAAAACAGGGAAGTCTTGTGAAGAATGTAGATGATCTACAACTCTGGCAAACGTCCACTGCCTCCAAATGTTTCCAATGTATCATGGCCTCACCTTTACCTTACGCTGCTTTGTACAGAGGCATGTGAAGACGATTGCTTTGAAGCCCCCTTTTTTTCATGCTGGGACCCTTTACAGCATTTGCAGTACTGCAGGACTGAGTGCTGTCAGAAGCAGACTGATGAGCTGAAGAAAGAGCTTAAACCTTTATACAGCTGTCTGAGCACATTGCCTGTCATCTGCGTGCCACATTTCCACATGGGCAGTGCCTGGCAGCCCCAGATTCACACCCTGCCCCTGCCAACCACAGGACTTGGCCCTGAGCGGCGGGGCTTATGCTGTGAGAGGCTTTAGGGGTGAATGTGTGGGATCGGGCATCAACCAGATGTTTGGGCTGCACCTGCCTCTCTCCCTCTCCCTTTGCGACAACACAATTTCCATTTTAATTGATGTGCCCATGGGCTTTGGATGAACACAGCACTGCAGGCGCCCATACCCTGGAAACCATTTCAAAGTCCCCACCGTGAAAAATGGCGGCAGGCACCATAAATGCAGATGTTAGGCCGACATTTGTCAGGTCCAGTGCTTAGGGAGATGCCCAGGGTTTAATTTTAGGAAGTAAGGGCAGTTTTTGCTCCACTGACAGTCGAATAAAAAGAAGGGTTAGGCTAATGTCAAACTTAATTCAGTTTGTGTTTTCATTACACCAAGGTGTTGCAGTAAGTAAATACAGAGAGAAGAATTCCTCTTAAAGAAAAATTGCTGTTACAGGTACGGTATGTACTTTCTGTGGAGTAACCTTAAAGCTGGAAGTGGTACTCCACCCAAAATTCACAGCATCTTGCAAGTTTTAAACACTCATCTCCTATGAAAGGCTTAGATTAATGGTGGTTACAGTAGATTCAAATTGAGGCGTAAATGGTTTTCACAGCAAAAATAGAGTTTTAACACATCCACTTAAACTTCTCAAATGACTCCCGCTGCATAATTATCAACTCTGCTGTCCATCTGTATGCTCAGTTTATTTTTAAACAGGCACATTTCACCATTTGGCTGCAACACAACACATCAGCGTCCACTTCCTGTCCTCCTACTGGTCAAAACCACTCCAAATTATACTAGCAAGCCTTACTGTGAACTTCCTCAAACAAAGTATGAACAGCTGGATAAGAGTTTGACAAGAGTTCACCATCCCATATTGGAGAATAAAGACAAATAAACAAAATTACATGATTATAAACCTTTTACAGCCACTTAAAGCCGACATGGAGTGAGTGCCATAGTTCAATGCGTCAGCAATTTTCAGGTAGGGAGAACGAATAAGATACAGTAGCCATCTCAGTATCTCATGACTAAGATATGAAAAAGAGAATTAAATTAAACAACAAGATAATGATCCAAAGCCCCTTTCCCATGAGACTAATATTACCTGGGGTCCTCTTATGATTTGTAATACAATAATTGCATATGTTAATAATCTATGTCTATTATCTGTTAGGCAAAACCTCATATTACCTTCCGTAATTCACCTAATATAGAGATCATTTGATTAATAAGTCTGATGTGAAACAGCGTCATGTTATTTCGATTTTATCCCCACATTTTTCTCCCTCTTTCAGGGTACGGATTATAGAAGCTGTAGTGGGAATTATTAACGGAGTATAAATGTAGGAGGTTATTGGTACGGAGACCTACTGGATGTTTCAGGATAATTTGATGATCAAGATGATCAAGAGATTTGTTGAATGAATTGATTTATTCACTTTCAATGTGCTGCACAAAACACTCAGATGGGGGTGGGTAGATCTTAAATAACAGGAGGTCCCCAGATAATTTTAGCCCAGACAGAATCAGATAATTGATCACCCCATACATGCTTTCTTTTCCGTCACCCCCTGACACTGTTTATCTCATAATTGCACTTCTGTGGAGTTTGGCACATTTGTAAACCATAGGATGACATGGGTGTGTGTCATTTAGTCTGTGTTTGAGTTCCTAGTGGTGGGATGTGGATCACAATTCTACTCAGTTTATGTAAGAGAGTGTAATCATCCTCCCTTTTTTTACCTTTAGTTGGAGGTAAATTGTCTGAAAATTTAAATGGTAAATTTGTTGCATTTTAGTCGAGCTGTCTCATGTATGTAAGATATCTAAATATTTTTTGGTCAATATTCTTTTTATTTTTTGTTTTCCACATTTTTTGTTCTTTTTTTTTCTTTCTGAGAGGGAATGCTGTTCTAGTGGTAGATTTATATAAAAATACATTTTGAGAATAAAACAAAACAAAAACAAAATTTTTTAAATTTTGATTTTACATGTGCCAACAACCTGTTCTAAAAGTGAAAAAGAGAAACATGCTGTAAAAGAATAAGAGATTGATTTTCATGTAAGCATTCTTTCATGACCTTTAAAAGATATGGAGATCGATTATAGAGACCAGAGTTTGTAGTTCATACACAAAATATGGTTAAAATAAACTATTGTTGTTTTTCTGTATTGTCTGATTTCTTGCTTTCATCCTGTGCCACTAGAAGACTCATAGAGATAAAACAGTAAGGTACAAAGCTGTATTATATGGTAGTGTATTGTCTTTTCTTCTCCATAATCAAACTATTAATAATATTTAATGCCAATATTTTTCAAAATTCTAAGTCTTTTAAACCTGTTTAACCTGTCTAAAAATTCAATTAACTACACCATCAAATTTGACTATACTGAATAATGTCTCATTGTTTCCATTAACAATTGAAATTAACTAACTTTATTTCAAGGCTGCAGTGCTTTACAACAGCATTTATATGAAAATGTAGATTTGTGATGATGATGCAATTATTATGCTTTCTTTGCATACATACAGCAGTACTCTCTCAAGTGTTGCATAAAACCAGAATTAGCTCAGAAAGTGGAAGAAAATCACAGGCGTTTGTCTTTGTACCATTGCTGCAGGGACGTACTGACATGCATAAGCGTGCAGGATCTTACAGGGCTGAGTATAAAAGACAATGTGTAAAGCACATCGCTGACACATACAGTACATTTGCTGCAGTATATTGTGTTATAATTAACTTATTAACCAATAAGTGAAAATGATTGAAGTGAAAATGATAGTACTTGGTATCATACTGTGAGCATTGGAGCCTTGTCGCTCTGTCCATAGAACATGATTTTTTTCTTAATTTGCCCCTTAAAAATGGTGCAGAGAAAATGTGTCTGAATTATCACAAACGTATTGGTTTTCTGTGTTATAAACTTAAACAGGATTTATACTTGTGCGTCAGCTCTATGCAGTGGCCTTCGCCATTATGAGCATTTATAGCCTGAGTGTCAGACTGAAGCTCCCAGAACCTTCAGTCTGACATCGCCTCCATTGAAGGCGATTTACAAGGGGGAGGGAAACCATTGATTTTTCCCTAACCAATCAGTAGAGATCAACGACTCACCCAGAATCTGACGTCATTAGTATCCATGCCTCGGGGGTGCCGAAAATCGCTGTTAAATCCAGTTTATCAGCTTCCTTAATTTGGTCCTCCATTAACGCGAGTAGTGGCGAAATACCTCGATAGCATCGTTAATGTGGTCTGTAGGATCTGCAGTGGTCACCATTAGTGTGGCGCTGATTGGCTAATCGCTAGACCCGCCCCCACCCCCAGCGTTCATTGGTCCGTCCATCGTTTGGACGAGATAAATCGCAAATTCATTGCAGTATGCCAGACCAGAGATGCAAGCCTACTCAGTTGAGTGGGCGGGGTCTATGGTCTGGAACCAGGGTAGAGCATTTATACTTGTGCGGTGGTGTGTCTGTGTCACTCTGCAGTTACGTCTCCAAAACACTAGTTGGCAGTGGAATAAATTAGCCTAGCGACAAGCAGAGATTTTCTGTATTCATATGAAGCCAGGATGAATGACACACAAGACTTAAAGTGCTGTTTTGTGGAGGCTTTATTGTCTTCACAATTTATTGTTTATCTGTGGAATTAAAATAAATACAAGCTTTGTTTCCACTGAAGGAAATGGTTTCAGCTTACAAAAATAAACAGGAGGTCTGAGTCACTGCGAAGCATAGATTTTGGGGAGGTGCATGTCAGGATACGGCGTACACCCTGCGTCCACTCAGAGCTTACTCCGTAGGTACAGCGCCAATTCAACACAGAAGTATAAATCCCGCTTTAGATCCCTCACACTTGCTTTTAGCTTTACAAACTGCAAATGTCCGTGGAATAAGAGCCATCAAGGCATTCTCGAACAACACTTTGCTGATTGTTTGGTAGCTGCAGTTGCACGTTTTCCAGCCAATGCTCTCGGATATTTGAAGGGCAGTTACTGTACTTATGACAAGCAGAAATAAAGCACAACCGCTGTTTACATTAGACCCGCCATACATTTTGAGGACATACTCTTCATATAGTCTCAATGTTTTTGACCATTGTAATAGTTGGAAAATGTAAGTAATAGGTATTCAATCCTTATTTTAGTTTGCACTCTGAAACAACTAGTAAAATACAATACTGTGCACCATAATAGTGTCAAAATAGAGTACTAGCATTTTGTATCTGATGCCTTTAATCAATCTGCATATCTTACTCAAGCACTCAAAGTACACTTAGCGACTCCATGAGTGATGTCATTTTCAAAATCCAATCATTACACTATTGTGTTAGCTTATGGAGTGCTAATAACACTGTATTAGTAAAACATCATGTGATTGGGATCTTATCCTGAGCAGATTCCAGCACAAGACAAACAAGATGATTGCAATTTTTAATTAATTTCTCCATCATTAGCATACATGAGCTATCATTCCACTAGGTAATTAGCCAAATGACATAAGATAGTGATCATCATGTGATCAAGTCATATCACAACGTGCAAGCTAACAGTAAACATCTGGCCCCAGGAGTGATGATATCCCCTTTGGGCCAATCAGTAGCAAGTAAAAGAAAAGTAATGGTTGAAGCTGTGGATTGATCAATGGATTGTAAGATGCCCAACAGTCAGAGAAATGATTAATGAAAGTGAGGGTTAATAAACCAACATTAAAGCTTGAACCAATAGATTTTAAAAACGGATGATTTTTTCTTACATCAGTTTTCACATAAAGCAGATTCAGCTGAGGTTTCATGCTGCATATGATCTTAACCTAAAATCCGTTTACCTCATACTCTGCAGGCTGCGATCTTCCTTCATCATTTTTCTCTTCAAGCCAAGCCAACGTGTCGTTCCCACATAAAATTGGTCAGGCTTAAGGTGATGCTAATGAAGACAGTTGCTCAAGTAAGAAGTACAAAGGATGAGATATAAAATAATGCTGTATACTCACCTGACACTTTATTCCTTCAGAACTGCCTTTATTCTTCATGGCATAAATTCAACAAGGTGCTGGAAACATTCCTCAGAGATTTTGGTCCATGTTGACATGATAGCATCACGCAGTTGCTGTAGTACAGTGAACTCATTGTCATGTTCAAGAAACCAGTTTTAGATGATTTGAGCTTTGTGACATGGTGCGTTATCCTGCTGGAAGTAGCCATCAGAAGATGGGTACACTGTGGTCATAAAGGGATGGACACGGTCAGCAACAATACTCAGGTAGGCTGTGGTGTTTAAACCATGCTCAGTTGGTACTAAGGGGCCCATGCTCCTCTGACTTCTGTCATCAACAAGGCATTTTCACCCAGAGAACTGCTGCTCACTGGATATTTTCTCTTTTTCAGACCATCCTCTGTAAACCCTGGAGATGGCTGTGCATGAAAATCCCAGTAGATCAGCAGTTTCTGAAACACTAGTACTAATTCCTGCCTGTTTGGCTCCAACATCCATGCCATGTTCAAAGTCACTTAAATCACCTTTCTTCCCCATTCTGATGCTCAGTTTGAACTTCAGCAGGTCGTCTTGACCATGTCTACATGCCTAAATGCATGGAGTTGCTGCCACATGATTGGCTGATTAGCTTTTTGCGCTACTGAGCAGTTGAACAGGTGTACCTAATTAAGTGGCCAGTGTGTGTAGATCCATTGGTAGAAGTGGTAGCGTCACAATCAATATTTTTATATCAAAGATGCTACATACGGCATTCAGAACATTATTACAGCAGCAAACAACTACCAAATATGTTCATTTTCTGTATTTGTGAGGGAGTCGGTGAGTGCAAGAGAGAAGAGAGGTTGAAGCAAATTAAGTTTTGCTTTGGTTTTCACAACAGGAGGCTTTGATTAGATGTATCCATCAGGGGTAAAGTTGCTGCGCTGGCAGCATCAGTCAAACCAAGTATACATATAAAAAAGGTCTGTGTGATGTGGGAATACAAAGCTGTTGACATCAATATGATAACTGAAGTGAGGAGAATATCCTGCACGCAAAAAAATGTTAAAATGAACCTGTTTGGAAATACATCAGTAACCAGATGTATTAACCCGGCGGCCACTAATTGAAAACACTGCAAAACACGCTGTCATCTCACACTGAAAAATATAAATAGATAAATGCGCTTGTTATGTAATCCTGAGTATATTTTGGCAGTATCATAATTCATCTATGATGTGGGGCCAATTTAGTATACTGTCATACTGTGCTGACCCATACATAACATCAACAAGATGCACAACAGCTGTACTTGTTAAACTCATTTAAAAGTTCTCTTTTACATAACTGTTTTTACCAAAAGGGTGAGTTCATCCAACCCCTTCATGTTTGTGGCGCATTTGTGTCATCCGGTCATAAACAAGCTAAAGCATGCAGTCTACTCCTTGAGGAAACATTGCATTACAATGTATAATGCCAACTGGTATGCTCTTTCAAGTGTGTGACAGGTTGGTTTTCATAATAGTTGCCTATTCAAAACACAGCCCAGGGCCTGTTCCACTGGCTCCTCACTAATGCACCATTAAACTCCTCATTTTCTTATTTATTCTGCTCCTGAGGCTCGGGTAAATTAATGGGTGCTTAATGCCAGTGCGGTGTTTGGTACGCTAGTGTTTTTCTTATGTGTATAATATTTGAGTTTATATAGAAATCTCTGAAGAAAAAGTGTGTCACTGAGAGAACAGGTTGAGGAATAGTTAGTCATTTCCTCTGTTTACATCATGGATAGACTTGTGCATTCAAGCACTGTATTCAGGCAAACACTGCTCACATAGTCAAGATAGGATGTGACTCCAGATGAGAGCATAAATTCAGTTTAAAAACATGCATCCATCCATTTTTATACACTTATCCGGGGCCAGGTCGTGGGGGCAGCAGGCCAAGCAAAGCATCCCAGACGTCCCTCTCCCACTCAACAATTTCCAGCTCCTCCTGGGGGACCCCAAGGCGTTACCAGGCCAGGTGAGATATGTAATCCCTCTAGCTGGTTCACAGTCTGCCCCAGGGCGTCCTACCAGTGGAACGTGCCCAGAACACCTATAACGGGAGGCGCCCAGGAGGCATCCTGATCAGATGCCCGAAGCACTTCAACTGAGCCCATTCGATGCGAAGGAGCAGCGACTCTACTCCGAGCTCCCTCTGGATGTCTGTGCTCCGTATCCTATCACTAAAGCTGAGCCCAGCCAACCCACGAAGGAAACTTATTTCGGCCGCTTGTATCTGTAATGTCATTCTTTCGGTAACTACCCAGAACTCATGACCATAGGTGAGGGTTTGGACCTCCCTCTTCACTACAACAGTCATCATTGCAGAAGCCTCACCAAACCGCCGATTCATCTCACGCTCCATTAAATACATGTTAAAGAAAAATAAGAACGTACAATGTATATTATTTAGATTATTTAGAGAGGACAACATACAGTATATATAGCTCTGTAAATTCCAGAGGCTGTAAAAGTATCTGTAGTTGAGTATGCTGGAGATGATGACATCAGTTTAAGGCAGGTCACAGAGTTTCAGGCTGTAGCACTTGCGGTGAATTAGAACATATTCAGGGGTCGCATATGAAAATATTTAAAGATCACCGCCAAAAGCTGCCTGACTGCGTCTCCTAGTTCTACTCAAACTGCTGCCCTTGAGTCAGAATGCACTTTTTTAGACACAAAGGGTGAAGGAAGTCTTTTAGCAATGGCAGACTATCTATGCTGTCTTGCAAGTACTGGCAGCAGAGGCGGAGAAGAGGTTGCACAGTTTTCTGAGCAGCTGTATATTCCTGGCAGCCCTTAACCTATATGGTCAGACATCCTGTCTAATCTGTTGAGACTGTCCAAAATGTTCAAGAGTGATGAAATTAACTTTATAGGCAGCAGGGAGCAGGTACAGATATGAAAGTTTAGCCCCAAAGATATAATTAGAATGAAAATCACCAAGAGTAGGGAAAAAAAGGCAGCTTGTGTGGACCGAGAGCATAAAACTCACGGGAGACTAAAAATGCTTTACAAGTTTTCTGGTAAGATTTTCACACCGAGACAAGCTCCAAATTCTTAAACATACAAGCCAAAACCTAAAAAAAAGAGAGAGAGAAAGAGATATTTTCATATGTTTAATTTATTTGATGATGTGCCCTTATTCACAGTTTCCATCACCCTGGGACTTGAAGCTGCCAGATGCCCCGAGATGATGGTTCCTCTTTTGAGGTCAGTCACTGCCCTTTTCCTTCAGATACTGCAGCATGGCAGACAGGCTCAAAATGACATCAAAGAAAAGTGTTTTCTCCATGATGTGGGAAAATATAACACTATTGGCATGTACTATATGCCAAAAATTACACACTGTATTATGAACGAGTGAATGAAAGAGCATAGGCCTAAGGGTAGTTTCACACCTGCCCTGTTTGGTTCGGTTCAATCAATCAAGTTCGTTTGCCCCCTAAGTGTGATTCGTTTGGGCAAGTGTGAACACAGCCATCACACTTGGGTGTGCACCAATACAACTGGACCAAGACCTTCTTGAAATGGTCACCACTATAAGAGACGGGGAGCCCCATACTCCTCAACGTCCTATATCATCAGATAAGACCTGAGAAGGATGCAATCTGGAGTGGAATCTGGAAGCTGGATGCCAACAGCAAGTGCCACTTCCTGGCAGTGAGGGGTCCACCACTGCGGTGAGACACGTACAAGATGGGTGGCATCGCATCTAAGAGGAGGAGACGAGGCTTCATTCGGAGCAGGTAATGACCCCCTTTTGCCATTTTGCTCTTTAAGTCACTTGAGGAAAGCTGATGTCAGATTATGGTATGATGGCTATTTATACAGCCTGTACTGTGGGGTTATTGGGTTCATTGTGATGGAGCTAGTACATGCAAATTTCAGTGCTCAGTGCTCCACAGGGGTGAGTGAGCGAGTCCGCCGAGCCAGTTAACACCTGAAGCCTGTGTGATATAAAACGTGTGGAATATGTTTTTCTCTCTTTCTCTCAGCCATCATCATCAGTAAGAGGTGAACTGCAAAAGAGAATTTTTAGTAATAAAAAGCATAAAGTGTATTTGAGAAGTTTTTTCCCCAAACCATATTAAATCACACTGTAATAATGTTGTTATGATTGAATTTGAAGCGCTCTTGTGGATCTGGAATTATCATAAGCTCAAGCAATCCTTTAGCCACACAGCGGACTGACATTAAGAAAAATCTTTATTCAGAATAGATTGAATATATCTCTATGACATTGCAATCCTGAGATCAGAATCATTTTGCTTGCGCGCCTGATGAGAATTGCAGTAAATCAGGAATAAATTTATCCACTAAGAATAAATGAAATGTGTAATTTGTTCTACTCAAGAAGATAAAATCCCAGGATGCAAGATGTCCACTTGATTGTGTGGTAACATCTTGAGTGGGTTATGCCATTAATCTTAAGGCCCAGATACACTGAACTGATATCAAAGAACAGGTGTGCACAAAGGTTGACTGTTGTGTTGCCTCACATCATGTATTTCTGTATTTTTGTTTTATATAAATGATTGATATTACAAATACAAATGGAACTGAATTACATAATTAATTGCTTTTTCTGTCCACTAGATACATCTTGCTGCAAAAAAAGTGAGATGAACAGACTGAAATAAATAAGTATCATGACTTACCGTGATAATATCGTATGGTAGAGCCTCTGGTGATTCCCACCCCTACCAAATACATATATGTGTATGTTCTGCAACTGCATGAGAGGAGGGAAAACAGAAGACCGACAGGATGGATTCAAAATGCTAGTTAGCCAGTCAGCCCATAAATAACACAACATGATGTTGAATGAACAAAGGATCTTTGCTGCCTGCAGCAACAATAACACAATCAATTACAAATCATTTCTGCTAGAGCTCAATGGCCAAAAAAAAATCTTACCTGACAATGCTTTTCTCACTTTCCTTTCTCTTTACGTGCACTGAGCTGAACTGCCAATCAGAGTGATTTCATCCACTGACAGGCTCAGCTGGATCCGACGTGGACTCAAAATGCTGAACTGTCCAGAGAACAGCTAGGGCTAGTGCAACAAATGCACTCTGACGGCCCTGCAATGACCGACAGCCAACTGCTGGCTCAGTGTGTCAGGGCCCTCACACCACTGGGACCAAACCATCAATATGCAAAGAAAAATCTACTATGGCTGCATTGGTATATGCAAAACCAAATTAACATAAAGGAATAGTGAATAAAACATAATATGTTTTGTTGTCTTTACACTACAGAGGATGAGCTGCACCATTTGACCAAGGGTTTGAGTTCCAGATGACGGTGACTGCCGTCTGACCGCTGAACATGGCCACTTCCTGTGTCTGTCCTTTCAAATCAGATTCCTGAACGGTCCAGTCATATAGGTTTTAAGTTATTTTGACAAGGTGCAGCTCCTAATAGAGTCTCACATTTGTTTTTGTTTTTTTGTTTTTCTGTGGCTAAGCAACCAATGAAATCTTGCCGACTAATGGCCTTTCTGATCGACTAATGTTTGGTGGACTATTAGGGGGCAGCCCTGGTACACTGTATGTGTCACTTCAAAATGCAATAAAGAGACCAACAAATTGAAAACAAAGAAATCACTGCACCATCTTTTATTCCCCCTAAGATAAAGAATATTAGATATTTTAGATTAGATTAAATCAAAGGGAAATTGAAAGGTACTATATGGCCCTGGGATGACCGAGAGGCAAAGTGAGGGCAGAGCAAACCTCTTGGGTGGCTTGATTGTCCCACCGAAAACCCCACATTATACGCCAGAGGCTAATGGGTGTAATTTCAACCACAGTGTTGTCTTAGTTCAGCAGTGCATAGTTGGAAGACTAAGATGTTTGTACGCAACCAAACAGCAGAGCAGGCAAAGCTGAGGTCCACGCAACAACATTTTAGTAGCTTAAGACGTTGCGGCCAGTGCAGGCAATTGATATGTCTGACAGCAGCTTCTGTCCTATACCAGGACATGTCTGTTAGCGGATAATGGAGCAGAGCAGAGTCACAGTGCAGCCACTGTCATCCTCCTGCTCTCCAGGAGTGCTCAAACTCTGAGCACGCAGGATCTAAAAAAAACTCCACTCTCCATCATAGAGCTTCCCTTCCCTTTAAGGAGAGTTACTTCCTGAGGGTGTGTTCACCATGTTTGAACTTACCAGCAATGCAGCAAAGCAAGTGCACAGCTGCATATACGGGTAACCAGCCATATAAACATGGACAGTCAGTTGCTCTGTCTCTCTGCTTCTCTATGCACATATGCACACATATACACAAAACACTGTAGTAATGGCCGGGCTTTGTTCTGTGTGGGCGATCACTGGAGGCGGCGTCGGCTGCTGCAGCGCTCTGTGTCTGTGTTCCCGTGGAAACTGTGATAGTAGGATGCACTGACTGACCCTGTTTAGCATGCCAAGAGTTAGTCATGCAAAAATCTCTTGCTTTAAAATTTGCACCTCTCACGACCTTTTACTTCAGTACTCAAACTATTTCAGTTTTTTTTTTTTAATTTTTTTTAACTGCATGTAATCAAATCAACATTTATGGCCATAGCACCCTCCAGGCTAAATTGCTATACCGTAAAACACGGATATGTGAAAAATAATTACAGACTGATGGTAGAATCATATTTCTTAATTAAATTTAAAAGGAAACCGATCAAAAGCAAGATGAGGAAAACCCCAACAGAAATAGGCGACTACAGTACTTGGAGTTAGTCTCATTGTTTTTCATCCTTTTCAATATACCTCAACTGAAAAGACCCGTCTAATGGTTTTGTTTGAAACTGTAGAGGTTGTGATGCCCTCAGGTCCACTTGCAGGCTGTTGCAGAAGTGAAGAACATTGACATCAAACGCTGCTCCTCAGCAAGAGAACAACCACGCAGTTCCAAAGTCCACTGCAAGTTTTTCAGAAGTATTACAACTTCAAGCAGCCTGATTTTCCACAGCCACATCTCATGTTGTTTCATCAATTTTTCGAGGGTTTGGAGGCTTCATGTTTGTTACTAAAATGTGTGTTTCTCTTTCCCGCTCTGTCTCACTCCCACTGGGAACTCTCTAAAACACCCACTGGCTTCCTTTTTTATATTAAGAACAATATTAGTAGACTACGAACTTTTGATTTCCATTTGATATGAGTCACATTATACGCAGGCAAATGAATCAATCTATTGTAAACCACAATTAACAGTATTTACCCTAAACACATCTGTCATCAGCTGACCTGTTGTCTGTGAGCTGGTGTAAATACAGTGGAGCACAGAAAAAGAGCTGTGTCTGCCGTTAGATTGTAATGCTCAGCTCACATGCCCAGTGATTACTCTCACACTGGCTGTGATCTGCTTTGGGAAACCACAGTGCAGCCAAAGTACGAGCCAGTGAAGCAATTGTAGAATGAGAGTACTTTATGCCCTTATTCTGGTGTTGGTGAGTATACAATCATGGTAATGCTTTTTTGGACAAACTGCAGTTATCGTTCAGTAATTACGTCTGCTGGTGATGGAGGCATGCAGTCACTCTGTGTCTGCTTGTAGGGAAAATGGTCTACATTTAATAAAACTGATGTTATCTCTTTTTTGTAAACATCAAGCCTCTATAGAATCTACTCCAAGGTTCCAAGGTTTTGTTGACGGAGAGCTTTTCTTTCTGAACCTTGCAGCTATAGAAATAATTAGTGTCTTCCTACCTCTGTGCAGCTCACGGGACTTTTGTGGCATTCACATGTTGATGTAATCAATGCAGTGAACCACTCGGGGGCTAACGTCTTTGGGTGGTATGGATTAATGCACAGCTGCATATCATCTGTATAGCAGTGGAAATCAATGGTATGGTCACAGTGAGGGGGCTATAAGACACTCCTGTCACTAATCAGCTGATTATAAGTTTGCAGGTGGTATCTTTGGTCTGTCACAGATGTGCAATTGTCTCAGTATTGAGACAACTGTATTGTTAATGATCTTATAAAAGAAGTGACTCATTCTTTTACACAATATATACCTGGGGAAAAATATCTTGCAAGCCTGAACAATTCCTGGCCATTACCTACAGATATGTATGTCTAAGGGTACAATATTTATTCAACCAAGACAACAGTATAATGATGCAGACAATCATCAAAAAATTGTTTGAAGCCCTCCACAACAAGAACGCAATTTTCAAAGTGGCCTGTTTTTCAACCCGAGTTCACACTGAATTCAAAATTTACTAGGGTATCTTGAAGAAATTTTCAGGTGCTGTGGGAAAGCCTTGAGTAATTGATAGTCATGTAGTGTAAATGGGTCATTGCAGGAAAGGAGTGGTCAATAAATTGAAATAGAAACCATCTGTTTCTGTCAGGTGGATATTAAACATATTGAAGTAAAGCTAAATCAGATTATTAATTTTTGGAATTTCTGACTGCACAATGACCTTGAATCTAACCACTGTATGCTGAGGAACATTGATCAAAGCCAAAGTATAAGAAAAAAATGCCTGTAGTAAATTACCTTTGCACAATAATGTCATACACCCATCATATATTTCAAATGAAAAAATATACACTCGTGTTACTGAACATATTTTTTTTCTGCAAGAAGATGTTGGCTTAATGTGGTCCACAGTAGCACAGCTATATAAGGTTCCAGTAAATTCATAGATACTATACATTTACCGCCCTCTTTCTCTGGTATATCTGGTATATGGGTTGGCCCTACTCCAGTCCACAGGGTGGTGCTAATGCACCTGAAGCTGTTTGGTAAATTCCAAAAAAGCGCCAGAGGAAGAATGAGAGCATGACTAACTTGCTTATGCTATCCATAAACTGCAAGCCCCAACGAACAGCACTGGGCTTTGAAGCCATTCTGACATATTGGCCAAATGGTGAAATTACAACTTCCGGGTCCATCACGTGATGCCATTGGGCCCAAGGTGAGGGTTGGGACGAGGTGAGTAAAAGAGACATCTATAAAGCAGTGGATACTTTGGTTTAGTGTCTCAACCCTCACTAAATTACTTGTTTTACGCTCTATATTGGATTCATTTGGTCTGATGTCATTTCGAAAGTCTTCAAAAGCTGCACGATTCAGTCGTTTGCTCATTCCCATTTAAGTTAGCGAGGTAAGTTAGCTCCTTAGCCAGCAAACATCAGCAGCTCGGCTAGCAAAAATCTCTAGTGCGCTCGCTCTATTGGCCTAACGATGCCTAAGATGCGCATAATTTTATACATTAGAGGTCGTACCTTTTGGCTCATGTACCTTAGCGCCAAGCCAAACAGGGCCTCACTTTCAATACTGTACCCACTTCTCTTTATACATCTGGCGCTGATCAGGGATCAGACAAATGAGTTGCATTCCCAGACAGCTTATAGAGCATTTCCTAGAGTGAGTCAGCATCTGCTTTTGTTCATTACATTTATTCCACTGACTTTGTATGCAACATCTTAATGTATTGTATTTCCGCCTTTTTCTGCTTTCAGTATATTATTCATTTTCCGATTGTGTTAGCAGATAGTCGCAAAGTTCACAAATAACATAAAGGCCTGTTTAGTATTCTGTTCTCTTTTTAGTGTGGTAGAAATATGCAGTCTCTGATATACCCCACTAACATGACCGAAAAATATGAATTAATTAGCCACTGAATTCTTTTGAGTAATGTACACCAATAATAATGACCATTTTACAGTGATGAATTATTCAAGTGTGATAAATTCAACTTAAATGGTTCTCAATATATGTGCATAATGCTCTTGCATAATGATGCACATTGAGTGATTTGATATTGTTGGAGCTTATTGCCAATGCAAGACTAAGGTGGGATACCAGCAAAGAAATTGTGTTGATTTTATGGCCCAAGATGATGACTGGCAAATGAGATGCGTGAAATTTCCAAAAGCCATTGTCCTGGAGCTCTGTGAATTGGCTCCAGAGATGAAATACCAGGTGCAGAGGAATGACACGCTCTCTCGTATTTGAAGAGTCTTACAAATGTGTTTTCTGGCAGCTGAGACAGTCAGAAGAAAAAGTGGATAACACATATATCATGCCATGCCTTAATCCTAAATGTGTAACTCTCCTGGCACACTGCCGTCATTAGATAGCTGAGTGAGAGGCGATGCGAGGGAATGACAGAAAGAGGCCAAAGAATGAGTTTCAATTAAACCCATGGGGGTTCCTTGGCACTGCCTTACAACTGGTCAGCATCAAAATGCAATACAAATAGTTTAACTGACGCAATCAACTTCATTCAAACTGCAATGTGAGAGCTGCAGGGGGTTTTATGTAATAGCAGAAGCCTGGCTAAAGCAATGAATTACTTTTTTCTTAAAAACACTGCTGGGAACAAACTTTTTAAAGTTTGTTGGCAGTGGAAACAGGCTGTAAACAAAACATTAACTAACTGTCATCCTTTAAGTTGATATAATGAACATGTCAGCAAATAGTTGCCTATCTACACCACCAGCCAATACATAACATCAGAATTCATTTACAGTAGTGTTTCTGGGCACCTGGTGGATAAAGTCCAGTATTCACCTTCAATTGAGCTCTGTTTTGGTTTCTGCTAAAAATGTCCACAAATATTCTGTGAATACTTTGAGACAGACCAGAGTCGTCACTGCTGCACTGTGGCGTTTTTTCAGTTGCCAAATATCTTTATATTGTGATCACGCTCATTTTCAGCGCTATAGCATTATTGCCTTAGGTGGGAAATGTGTGTGTGTATCCCTAATGAGATCGACCACAAACATTATCTCTGTCTATATTCTCTGCTAAAGAAAACTCTTTCGCCTCTTGAAAGTCCTCCTCTCTACTCCTAGCATCGTTTCACCCTAAGAGATTTCTTAAAGGTTAAGATGCTTTGTGAATAACTTAAATCTTTAAGGGGAAATTCTTCTTAGAATATCTATCGTCACTAGGAGAAACTATAGTACTGGAAGGCTATGTGAATACAACCCCTGACCAACCCTCCTTAGCTTAGTCCGGACCTTGGTGACCCATCTGTGGGACTCCTGCCAACGTCAGGTTTGGACATTCAGGGATGGTGTGTCAATTCATGCTCGTTACATGCTATGTCTTTTCCAAAAAACCTTTAATTTTCACAGGAAATATACAGTTTGTGCTTGTTAAATGCACGCAGTCACTTTTTGAAATAGATTTTAAACATCAGTAAAATACTACATTTTTAGGTTTAGCCATAGACACTTTCTCATTATTTATATTACAGCACTTCCTATGAACATCAAAAAATGCTGCCACCCACTGTATCTGATGCCACAGCTAAAGGGTGTCCCTGTGTGTCAGTATCTGATGCCGACGGCCCCTGACCAAGCGTCGGTATTTGATAAGGTTGGACCGAGACCGGGTTGGGCTCCCGCTGGCTGCTTGCATCCAAGTTGAAATACTGGCGACATCTTACGGAGCAACCAACAGTGCAGCATCCCTACGCCTTCAGACCATGATTCAACCAAAAACTAATTTCTGCTGATCATCTCCTTTCCCCTCACTCTGCATGAACATGACTCTTCTCCTAATGGAAGAATCTTTATACCTCTGCAGAATCTTCATCTCCATATTCTCCATAATGACATTACATTATACACTCATTTGGATTTTATTACATTTCAATATTGTATTACATTTAATTTTGTTTCACTTATTGATTAAGAACTGTAACTATATTATATCATTACACAAGGACTATCTAAAGCTGTCATGTAGAGAAAGACGGGAGAGAGCACTCTGTAGATCTTACATTAAAACTCAATCACTTGATGAAGTGCATCAGGCACTTGAACTGTACACCAGCTCGGTTCATCACTAAGTGGTCTACTTATGAACATGCAAATTACATTTGTTTAGCTCTAAAACAAAGCTCCATTATGGTCTACATATTGTTGAATAATATGGAGCCTGCTGCATTTGAAGGTCAGGTGTTAAGAGGCACAATCCTCCTTACTGTGCCAATTCATTAATCTAAGGCTCAATACAGGAACTAAATGTATTTGGATGATGAATGTCCAGATCAAAGGCTTTTGCACCCCCGAAGGCATGGTATTAAATTGAAGTAAACCTCTAACTCTTCTTATGAATTTAATGTATGCTATTGGAACAGGTGATTTTTAAAAAAATATATATATATCTGCCATTATAAAAAATGCTTTTGTTTATATGAACTTCTCCAGAGGTCGCATAACACAAGCTGTACTAACATGATTCCTGAGGGATACTGCAGCATCAGAGCAGGTGGAGGACTGCACTTAATGAATGATAAACATTACACATACTGTAAGGTTAATAAAAAATACAAAGACAAAAAGGCTAGAATCCAACATAATTAGGACTGAACAGATAAGGGGATGTCAAGTGAGAGTCACCTGAGACTTGGCTGCAGCTTCGATAGTGAACACACCTGGTTGTGTCAGATCTCAAATCTCAGTTTGCAATTGACCTTAAGTAAGTCCTGCCCCTCAAACACAGACCGGCCAATCCTAGTGTAGCATCAGCCAGCTCCGACAAGGGTCCACCAAACACTGTTCATCTGCACACAATTCAATGACTCAAGGCTGGTTGAAAATCACCAATGTTTCCCTTTATATTCATTGTCTCCTGTCTCGATTGCCAGTGATGTGGTAGTTCACTTTTACACTGCTACATCTGTAGCCTATAGTTCGGCCTTGAGCGTCTAAGTATATTTAGCGTTTTAACCTCTTTATGCTGCTTGGTGAGTTTGACATCCTGGATATATCCTTTAAATGTATATTGTAGACCCTACTGTCTGCTTCTCTCTGGAATCTCTCTTTGGGTTTTCAAAATATGTGATAACATGTCTTCAGAAAGTGCAGTTTGTTACAGAGTAGGCTCCATCCTAGTTCCAGCAACTTGATGGACCATTGCAAAGGGGAGGGGCTTAAGCCTGATTTATGGTCCTGCGTTGAATCAACGACGTCGCTACGTCGTTGCCGTGACGCCGTCGTGAACCCTTCGAACTTCTCCGTCACTCCGATTCGTCGCGGTGCAATTCACCGCCAGAGCGGTAGGAGGCTGCGTTCCTTTCCTGAGTGGTTATCGTCGTCTCTAGTTGATTCTTCGTTTAGCTTCCGGCTTTTCCGGTCACAGTGAACAATGGCGTCCGAGAGAGAGAGAATCTTGCTGGAGTTGGAGTTGTTGGATGTCGAAGAAAGTATGTTAATACTGCAACATCTACATCGCACCCATGCTCAACAACAAGATGTTTAAAGATGGCGGGGATGGCGGAATCTGGAAATACGGAATCGGAAATGCGTTGCTACCAAGCAAACCAATCACAGCCCTGCTGGTCTGCGCTGGGTCTGCGTCGCCTCGACATGTAGTTACATTTTTGGGGAGGTGCACGTCAGGCTACGCCGGGGGCTACAGCGAACCTTCTGCGTAGCCACGTACCCTACGACGTAGCGACGTCGTTGATTCAACGCAGGACATTAAATCAGGCTTTAGGGTGGGGTCAATTCAACAATGAGGTTATGATTCCACTGCCTATTGACTTGTCAGGTGGTCTTTCAGTGCTGCATTCATCACCCACTATGTGTTCTATCCATAGCGCCATCTTACCCTGTTCCTTTTGTTTGGTCTAGGGGCTTTCTCTGAGCAGTTGGCCCTGATTAAATGTAATGACTAAAAAAAGCAAGCTAAGAAAAGTAAGCCTTCTTTTGAAAAGCCTGACACCAGCTAACACTAGCTGATTCAGATTCAAAGCATTCTACGTACCCAAAAAATAACAGCTGTTTCACAACTTTAAGAGACCAGATGTCACGCGCTGCTGTATCAATTAACAGAGACTTTGATGAACATCACATACTCACCACACACAAAATGAGTACCATTCTTTAATCAGATGTTAAGATGATTGTCCTAGTCAAGGTCACTGTGGTAACAGTCAGTTCTTAACATACTTTTCAACAGCAACTTTCTCCTTTGTGATTCATCTTTAAGGCTGCAATGCTTTCATGTAATTTCTCCAGTGTGAAATGTAGACTCAGGAATGGCATCTCTGCCATTAACAGATAATAGTTTAACTCTGGGCCAAACCCACAGATGGGTCACAAATTAAAGGAGAAACCTGAGTAAATGAGCAGAGAAACAAACACAGATGCTTTCATACAGAGCCTGTGGGATCACTCAATGGTTTGATAAGTATGAAAATAATGTGAATCGTATGCTTTGACCTTCGCAGTCAGATCACACCCCAATCGAACATTTCTGGGAGTCAGGGCAAGAGAACTGGCATTTATCCCTCCAGTAGAGTTCCAGAGTTGCAGTGTTATTTGTAAAAAGTAGAGATATTACTCCTATATCACCAGCCCAGACACTTTTTAGGCCTTGGCTGCCACCATAGATTATGTCCAAGAATATCTAAAACTGGAAAGGTAGTAAGGCACAGGCTTGTCAGAGGCTATGTTTTATAGTAACTTATATAAGTGCCCTTGGCAGAAGCTTTTTCAGGCAAAGCAGTGTAATTATACAGAAACATCATCATCATCACCATCCTCTGGGCTGCATTTTTAAAGATTGGATTAACTGATCTTTTCTGTCAGTTTAAAAACATTGTGTCTGACATAACACAGCACTAAACAGATATGCCAACCATGACAACACAACTATATCCAAAGCCTTCAGCATTACGGCATTTGCCACAGAGGAGCTTACTGGGTTCTCAAACTTACTGAAAACTTTTTGTTTTTTTGGTAAAGGAATAATCAGTATTTTATAATCCATGAATTATCCTTTCTGAGCAAGTTGCAAAGTCCTTATCAGCAAATCACAAATGCTCAGTTTTATACCATTGTAATGATTCAATTACAGACTGTAGCCAACCCTTAGACTGCATAGCAGCATGTTCATGTCTGAGGTTGTAATCCAATTAGCATTTCCACTGAATGAATTAGCTAACAATGTACAGTTTAGGCTATAAAGTAATATCTCCCTTATTAATCTAAAATGCAAACCATAAGCCAGCATTACCATTGCCCTTTTTGCTGCAACACAAATCATTATATTATTACATAACATTGGGCTTCGTTGGCTCTCAACACACACTGCTGTAGTACTTCCAACAGAGAAAATCAGCTAAACTGTGATCTGCAATATAGATAAGCCTGGCTAATAGTGTAATGTGGTTGTAAAATGTATTTTGTCTTTCCACAGTGAAAGGTGCATGAATCAGTAATGAGTCACAACACTGCTTGTGTGCCCAAACTCATTAACACAATGCCTGCCTCCCACATAAACTGGAAATACTCATGCATTATTTTAAAGTTTTCCCAGATCTGGATCCATTTGTTTAATTTGAGGAGAGATACAATGCGATGCGATGCGATACGATGCTGCCAACTTGACACAAGACATAAGCAGGTTCTGCTCATCTGTATCTGCTTTCACAAACTTGGTATATTTAATATTATGGCATTACACAAAGTACTGATTATGAAAACAAAAGAATGTCTTTGTAAGCTATTAACTTCTCTTCATACACAGCTCTGTGAGGATTCATATTCTGACATTAATATTCCATTTCCTTATTCTTAGTTTGATTGGCGGTGAAGCTGTCAAAAAGCTTATTTTAGCCCTTCAGCCTGGACAGAATAGTTATTTGAAGACAATGTGAGTAATTACACATTCCAAAACAGTGAGTTCAATGACTACATGAGATACATCTATTCCAGTAATACACTTACTTGCTCATAAAACATTGCATTGGTCCAGCAGCATTCTGGACTGCTTACACAGGCCTCAAGCTGCAATTTGTAAACATGGACAGTGGTGTAGGGATGAATGTTTTCTCACTGGCTTAAAAATGATTACTTCCTAAAAATACAGCAAGTTACTCATTTCTTGGGAAACCATGAGTTTTGCCAAAACTGCAGTTTGCAGCATTTCTCAGGAAAATAGAGGAGAGTTTGGCAAGAATTCAGGCCTTCTTCTTTGCTAACAAAAGAAGCTTCATATCAATACAGCCCATAGAGACATCCTGTACAGTGTCTGTAATAACACACTGTATCATGCAACAACCTCAGAACAAGCTCACAAAAATGTAACAGACAATGCACTTCCTACTAGCACACTACCTTTCCTTTGCACAAGTACACTTTCTTAGTAGGTACACTTCCAAAAACTCCAAAATACAGAACTCTTGAAGGTGTTGCATTAGTGGCAAGTAGCCTACATACTTCTGTAAACTTTATATTACTAGTCCATACCCATTGGTAGATTTGTCCCCTTCTACCTATGCCAATCCTCAGTGCCTATGTACAGTTTCACATAGATTGTCCATGTCAGTGAGAAGAAAAACGTGGGACAGACAGAATGACTGACTGACAGTTTCTGTGATTATGTACAGCATACCATACCATGACTTAGTCATTCCAAAAAATTAGAAAAACAACAACATTGGGCCACAGGGGGAGCCACAGCGATCGGTCGCATTTTAGTTATTTTTAAGTATTTTTCTGTTGTTATAGCACCACCCAGTTGCCATGACCCTCTACCACTGTGCCAAATTTCACATGGATTGACCAAGTCAGTGAGGAGAAAAACGTGGAACAGACACACAGACAGAGTTTTCGTCATTATATAGTAAGATAAGATGTGTTATATATGTATCTAAGACATGCAGTCTATCATAAACGCCAACACTGCTAAATAGAGTGCATGGGTTCAGGCAGGAACATGAACTCATTAGCATTGCTCAGATTAGCTGATCATCAGCTGAGTAGTAACTATAATGAGGTAACCACTAATTACTGGCCACTGCTGCAACGCAAGATGATTAATACAATAATTAGGTTTTATAATGTCATTTATTATGATATTCTAGAGATCTATAACATACATGTCGTCACATATTTTGTCAGATTATGTGCACGGATAATACTGAACAATAGTGTGATGATGCATTTGTCCTGCCATTACTCCCTTTGTTTCTTCTATCTAAAGTGAAGTGGGTTTCAAAATGGTGCAGGAAGGCTTATTTAAATAGAGCCATTATAACAACGTTAAATATATTTGCCATGTCAGTAAACAATTCAGTAGACAATTCAGAAATAACAGGGCTACCACTAGTAACTAATCCCATCTGGGCAGGCTTGTGGACCTGTTTCACAATTAGGTTTGACACTTTAGTGGTGTGAGGACATTATTAAAGAGGAGAACTAGTTTTTTTCTCACATACCTCCATGAAAACAGCAAACACACTGATTGGGAGCAACGTTTACAACAGTAAAACTGCATCAAAACATACATTTACAAACTCTCACAAACCCATTCAGTGTAATCCAAGTCTCATTTATTCAGTTGTATGCTCAGTGCATGCATTTGCACTAAAACCTTAGTTTTTAAAACTCAACTGAAAGTGAAACTTACCTAATAGGTAAGTTTAGAGCATAAGGTAAGAGCAATATGGGGAATGTTTGATACTCAGTTTCTGTACCCCTTTTTCACCAAAGATATCCACTGGTTACATGAGCACATGACTGGATGAATTATATTATCCAGATATTTTAACATAGTTCTGCTGTTGTTGAAGTGGTCCCCAATCACTCAATAAATCAACGTTTGCTGTTTTGCTGAAGGTAACACAGCATGACTAACTGATTTCCAAATGGTCATTGTATGTGTGAAGTATTACTTTAAGCAAATTGCTCAAACTTTCTCCTCGTAGTAAGTGCTTCCCCTCAGTTTGCTTGTTTTCTGCATTTCTCCACGATCCTAGCAGACCTGCGTATTGGTGACTGCCTTTTACAATATGTGGATAATATTTACTGTACAGGTTTGTGTAGAAGATAGTATGCTGTTAATCAAAACACAAGCGGCCTGGGATTCTGCCAGCAACTCTGACTTGGCAGTTACGACTCAGGCCAGATGCCCAAGTGCTGCCGGCACGGGTGCTAAAACATTGCAACAGTATACTGTACGTTGAAGTGACATGTAGTAGACATACTTTTGGTAATGCATTTGTCATACCACACAGTGAATGTAGGTAACGCTCACTGTGGAATCTTGTCCTGATAGCTTACGGTGGAGTCCATGTCCATTGCCCAAGGAAAACTAATTAACTGATGCATTCCATTTCATCAGGGTCTGGGGATCCATCCATCAAACTCAGGGGGACAAACAAAATACAGTACTCATGTAAATTAAAGTCCTGGAGAGCCTCTGGCTCAGGATAGATCATTTTCATTCTCTTATTAATTTATTTCTGCACAACTCTTTATCGGTGAGCCAACAGCTCGACCACGATGGGCTCAAGGGGAAATATTGAAACCAAGGAAGAGTGTCACAAACAGCATGATGTTTGAGTCCGTGGAGACAATTCTAGAAGATTAGTCATTATCATTCATTAGCTTTATGACAGAGACTTTGACTTGGTCTACGCTGTGCTGAAGCCAGTTGAGGACATTTAAAATGGCTGCACAGTGAAGTCTGTGCTCTGCTGTAAATAGTAGCAAGTGGTAGTCACTTTATCCTATACCTTTAGAAATTAAAAATGTATTCCATGTTTACAAGATCCTCACTTCACCCTGGTTGTTTCTTCAGTCAAAAACAGGATTTGCATGTTTTAGGAAGCAGAGATGAAAAATCTGGATTATACTGAGTTAAGCCTATTAATGTTGAAAGCTATAGATTTGTAATAAGATGGATGGGCTAAGCTTTACCTTCAGCCTGTTTCTGTGAGATTGTAATGGTAATCTAAACAAGACACTTCAGGTGATTAGGAGCATAAACTGAGCATCTATTCAAACAAAACACCTTGCAACCATAGAAAATCCTGCAGTGTACCTCCAGCGTGTGAAATGTAAATATGTTGAGCGGATATCACTGGGTGGTTTAGATTCACTAGTCATATCAGTTCATGGTTTTAAATATTTCAATTTCTACTTCTGAAATGTTTGGTGGTTCAGCCGTTATGATTGTTGCCTTCCATCAAAAAGGCCTTAACTTTAAATCCTGGTCCTGCTGTTCTCTATAAAAACTGAATGTTCTTCTCACAGGTTTCCTGCGGTGCTGTGATTATCTCACATATTCCAAAATCCTGCATGTCTGGTAAATTATGGTGCTTTAAATTACACATAAGTGTTAGCCCTGCAGTAGACTGAGAGTGTATTCACGGTGTTTATGTACCTTTAAGTGAATGCATTCCAGGACAAAGCTCAGAAACTTTTATTTTAAGAATTTGTAAAGCAAATATAGAGTAGTGTGCTCTGTATACGTTGACCTGATATCATAGTTTGTACGGGATTGTCAAAGTTTCAAGCTGGGTGTCCAAAATCCCGATAAATATCTGCTAGCATATCTGTTAACATTCACTACCATATTGTCCCGCTTTGAAAGTGGAATATAATATAATAAGTGTGTTTTCTTTAGTGTATTATCACCTGAAAATCAGAATTGTTGGGTTTTTCTTATATTCGAATGAGCTGTTTCTATCAACATAGTCAGCACCATGTTTCTACGGCAGCCCAGAAAAGACAAACCCAACACTATTCCTACAAATAGCTGCTAGTTATATCAGAAAACCTTTTCACCCCAGGAATCATGTCACTTCACCTGTCTCACTAAAGAAAAGAACGTAGTTTCAATATGAAGTTGCATGTGTGTGAGTCATCCAATGGGCACCCTCTATATTACCGGTGTATCATTGAGTTGGGCCCATGACACAAAGAAAGCTCAGCAGTACGTTGCACCAAAACCACTCTCCTCTTCACCTGCATCCAAACACTCAATGCAGCCCTTTCAAGAAAGTCACATTCACTTCTGTTTGTAAGATCAACATCAGCTAATAGCATGCTATCATAAATGAGCTAATAACATTGACCTAATGGCCTAGTCCAAAAAATGTCCCAACAGACAAAAAGCTCATTTATCCCACAGCCTCTTATCCCCAAAATGCCCTTTGATCTGAAATCCAATTTCCCATAAAATATACACTCCTCACAGTTTCGGTTTCCCAGGGGCATTTGAGCCACCAATCCCAGGTGTTTTTACTGACACTTAGTGGCGTTTTTTGAGCCACCAAATAGGGTGTTTTTCAATGACCTGGCTGAGCTTTTGCAACAACTTTAGTGCCACAGAATTTGGGTGTTTTAAGCCAAAACATGATATTTTCCTAAACATTACCAAGTGTTTCTTGTGCCTAAACTTAACCACACATTCACCACAGCATTATTGGCTAAGGTAACATATTTGTGGTTTAAAGACATGCATGTTACAGTGTTGATGATTGGGTTGTCTAACCACAGGGAGTGTGTATTTTTAGAGAAATGGGACTTCGGAGCAATGGGTGCTTGTTTTTGGGATAACGTGCTGTCAGAGGAATGGGCTCTCAGCCCAATGAAACATTTCTCAGACTAATGGAGCTTTACAACCTTGGCCCGTCTGAACAATCGCCAGTCCCCTAGTAAAATCAGTAGCATGTCGCTATTACCGGCAGCATGCTGCTCAACCCGCTGAGCAACAAACCCAACGATCTTACCTACTCACTTACATAATCTTAAGCAACAAAGATTAATGCAAGCTATGAAGTGAGAGCCTGTATATTTATGGACTGGATTTGCTACATGGCATGAGATTTTGATGTTGCCATATAGGCCTAGTAGGGCATGTACACTTGCTGAGGCAGCCACAACACGTGGGAGTCAAGAAGACGATGTAAAGTTAAAGATGCTGTTCCTCTCCCACCTTTGCTACAGGATGAGCTGTCTACTGGCAGATTTACAAGAAAAGGCTAACACAGGGAGTGTCAGAAATCCTGCAACAGATGCCACCGAAGGAGTGAGACGCTTCTTGGCAGAACCTCTCTTCTCGAGACATGCGGACCTCTTGGTGAAAATCACGGCAGATGGTATATATGAGGCTCCACGAAACCAGATTGTGTTTTATAGCTACGTCTGTAGCATCAGGTTGTTTATTCTGAAAATAAAAAGAAAAAAATCATATACATAATTTGCAATTATTTGCCAAAGCAGGAGCACACTTTGCTCTACAGGCTCAGTTTATAAAGCAAAGTCATTGCGTTTGTATATCACTGTGAGGAATCAAAAATATAGCTCCTCCAGTCGGAGCACTTAGGGTATCGTAGTTGCTGTATTTCTGTTGTATTCCTCCACAGATATATTTTCCTTTTCAACATTTTTTGCCTTTTTTGTATGCTGAGACAGTCCATTCACTCACAGAAGCTATGAAATACATTCTTTGCATCACAAAACACACATAATAAGACCCCTCACGTCTGTTTGCCCCTGATGAAGGCCTGAGCGGAAACCTTGGGCTTTGATTCAGCTTGATGCTGTTTGAATAAATATTGGAACAGTCTGCGTGTGTTTGATCAGAGTTCCAAGGCTACCAACACAGATCTACTGTAGTTGAGGTGCTTCCTCAATTGTTTCATCTGCAATACAACATAAATGAAATGATGGGACAAAACTATTTTTGTAAGTTGTGTTCTTTTAGTTTTTATGTTGCATTTAAATGTGACTAGATATTACATTTTATGACACGATTAGTTTACACCAGGGCAGGAATTTCACGAGGGCCACGAGGGCCATGGCTCTCGTGCCCTCCTCATTTGGCTCTGTGCCCTTGAATAAAATATCTGCCCTAAGGCCACAGTGGCCTTGATGCCCCGCCTGCACTGCCTAGGTGATTTTGCGTTTTTCTCCTCAACCTCTTTCCTGTCAACACGGCTTTGACACCTTCGTCTTTTGAGAAAAAAAATGCGATGACGTTCTGGACTCTTATTGAGCAACTTCAAATGAGACAATGCGTACATCACCAGTGGGGGGTTTGATTCAAGCCTGGCATGAAGCGCTCGGACAGGCTGTAACGACAGTTTGACACCAGTCTATCAACTACCAACCAGGAGACTTCATCAAACGCCCGGGCTGGGATCGGTACCAAGACCCGGTATTAAACAACCCAAGGTAAATGTAATCAACACCGTAATAGCGGTAAGCTCCACCATTATCGGCGTTACTTTTTAAAGTTTCAGTTTCATGTATCATCATTGTGCAGCGGTGGGGCCGCGGTGCAGATGAAGGGAATATAACTTCAAGATGACTCTAGTTAACGACAGCTACACTTGTTACTGTGAGTAAGTGCAATAAAACCTCTGCCAGCCAAGCCAATACTTTATCAATACATGTGATCAGCATGTAGAATATTTCATAACTAAAATGAAAGCTGTCTGTATGTAGGCTAACACTTTATCTGAACATGTACCTGAGGCAGCGACCTGCGGACAGTGAGTGTCCTCAGTAGAGGAGGGACAGAGAGCAGGATGAATGACTGATACTGATGTTTGTCTTCACGCTGAGATAACGTGACTTTCTTCACTCAGTGTTGTGATGTCAGGAGGAATATTTATATTCCAGTCAGATATTATTGGCTTTTAAATAGTGACTTTGTTGTTGTAAACATGACTGTTGCTGCCATGGACTGTATAAAACTACATCCTGTGTAACTGACCTATAAGGAAAGCATCAGGAGGTGAGGTGTGTGCATGTGTGTGTGTGTGTGTGTGTGGAGAGGAGAGAGGGAGATGCTGTAGAGAGATAGTGTGTGTTGTTAGATACTGTTAAAGTCACTTATTATGCTTCTGTGCATTGACAGCTCTTTTTAGTCTGTTTCTGCATCATGTTGAGGAGGGCCACGCCTGTGTATATAAATATATATATGGATGCAAAAAAAAGTGGATCGGTTGCTCGCTGCTATAAATGTGGCCCGTCGACATTATCTGGTTTTGAAATGCGGCCCAGTTGAAATAGTAACTGAATAGCCCTGCTGTAGTTTGTTTGTTTGTTAGCTATCTAACAACACATCAAAAATAATTGTAAGCCGGTCTTGTTCAGTGAATCAGTTTATCATGTACACTCAAAAAATATTTAGGCCTAATATTTAAGATAGTTTGCTTATAAATATATGAATCTGGTTGTTCTGTGTTTAAAACACATTGGGTTTATTAGTGCTATTAAATAAATCAGATTATCACTTATTATACTCATTATTATTACTTGAGCTTGTTTTATT
Source organism: Epinephelus awoara (assembly GCA_035609425.1). Classification (NCBI taxonomy): domain Eukaryota; kingdom Metazoa; phylum Chordata; class Actinopteri; order Perciformes; family Serranidae; genus Epinephelus; species Epinephelus awoara. The sequence continues at coordinate 24,691,547 of CM069298.1, read as the reverse complement.
TATTCATTTCACAGATAGTTATACATTGTTAGTCCTCAAATTCTTTATGAACGTGGACTTAAAATCATTGTTTTATTGTATGGCCTTGCTGCCCTGGCTTTTGGCCTTTGTGCCCTCAAAAAATTGACAACACAAAAGGCCAAGTGGCCTTGCCCCTAAGATGACGAAATTCCAGGCCTGGTTTACAAAAGTTAATAGAGAGACAAAAAGATGAATCGTGGGAATAATAAATACTTCTAGGCATTCAAACTTTTAGAACATCTAAAACATTTCAGACAAAGGTGCACTATCATAATCAATGTTATTCACCGCAGTTCATTACATGTAATGCATTATTTCCTAATAGAATGAGTTGCCATGTTACTCCGGCAAATGAACACAAGAGCTGGCACTCTAAGTGCCGCCTTGGGCAGAGAAATACATCCAAGTGGAGGTATTAACCTAGCAGAAGGTTTCTTCAGCTGTCTGCCTGTCTGATATGACTAAGTCCCGATAATTCTCCCTATGAGTGAGAGGCTGTGTGAAAGCATAAACACATGAACACAGTGGGCTTGTAACTTGGACACAGAGAGGCACACATGCTCAAAGAACATCAGCTATTCACGCAACATACCTATAACCGCACATTCAATGACCCTTTCTGGGTCAACGCCTTCCCTTTGTGTACAGAGATAGGAAGTAATGTATCTACATTACACTTTAAATCTCTGATTAAAGCGAGTGTTCAGGCAGTTACCTGTGTGGGTAATGCATCAGGTCAATGCTCGCCATCCTTCATTGTTTAAATTGTTGCTTACACAATGCATTGTTCCACATGTAGTCTGGTTTAATAAGGAATGTTAGTGATATTTCTGTCGCACAGTTTTTGACTCGTTAAGAGGGCACACTTACAGCACAAGTTAGTTCAGTTTATTATTTCTATGCACAACTGTAAGATTTGAAATTAAATCCACAATGATGGGCTTAAACATGATATGTTATCATAGCTTTTGCAGGAATGCTGTAAAAGGGCTTTTCCAGGCATCATGCATGCAGGGTTTCACTGCACCAACACCAGTAGCCTTTATCTCTACACTTTTCACAGATCTATGCATTTAAAAGGATTTTGTCTAGGGCAATTATTACTGGTAGAGGCAAATGCTAGGAAGAGAGATGAAGTGGAACAGAAACTTGAGACAACATTGCCCTGAAGGAGTAAGCTGGAGGGAGAGATTTGACTGCAGAGAAAAGCGTAGAGAGGGAACGAAAGCGAGTTTTTTAGCTGAGACCAGCAGCCAGTATAAGTCACTCTGTCATTTGGTCAGGGGGTCCTGAGAATTCTGAAGCACTTTATTGAACATGGCATTATGGGACACAGCTGCAAGACTCCATAAGCCTCGTGGTTGCCTCGTTTTATGTTTACTTCTGGAGCTAGAGCGTTGCTTTCACATTCCAGCGACCTGGGGTTTTCATCTTAATTCAGTGCAGGACTGAGCTGAGCAGACGCATTGGACTAATTCACGATAAGCTGCAACCGGCGTATCACAAATGACATGCCTCGTTTAATTATTTTATGCATAATGGAAAGGACACATAACAATCACAAACAGTACACAGCTTTGCTGAGCCATAGGATTGGTTGTAATTCATTTAATGAAGTAGGAAATGCCTATCATGTTCTTTGTTGTTACCTAAGCTGTGGCATTTGATGCCTGATTTATGTCAATCAGCTTATAAATGACATTAACAAAACCACAAAAGTTGGAGTTACAAGGTAAATTTCAAACATGACATTACAAAGTGTGTGCATCTAAGGGGTGATCTAGAAAGATATGGTGGTTAATTGTCTGATTGATTGATTGATAAACATTGATGACACAGAAGATTTATGTGCACACTGAAGGACAGGGCATATTGACTTTGTAATGTAATTGTAATACAGATCAGCCCAGTGTGTGTCTAACCAAATGAGTGGCAGACATTCATCATGACTCTAAGTCGCCTTTTGATCCAGCTTGCGACCTCATGTCTACTTTAAATAGAAAATTAATTTATTATTTTACATCATGCTTTATTAATATGAATATTATCAGGAAGGAGGCCATATTTATTTTCAGGCTGACTTTAAAGTGTCATTAATGAGCTGTCAGGGCCAGTGACTGCATACGAAGATGGACATCACATCTCCACTTCCTCCCACTGTACAAAAATGAAGCCACAGCTGTCCATCATGTTGTGGAAGTCCCTTTTCATAGCGTCACATCAGCGTGATAAAAACGACCTAAAATGACAGAAACCATCTTTGGGAAAAATGTATTTGACGTGCACTTTGATCCTCAAGAGGAGTCATGTCCTTTCCACTAACACTGAGGAGGCGGGGTTTATGACCTGCACTGCAGCCAGCCACCAGCAGGCAAGATGTTCTGGCTCCCAAATGGTGGGTCGTGGTCCAAAAGTGGGTCATGAGTCCATTCTGAAAGGACCTTAAGTGTGTAAAAAAACACTTTATTTTTAAGTACAGTGAATTTCTGGCACAGAGCTCTATTTCAAAGTGCTGTTCCCTGCTGTAGGGGGAGTGACTAACAAACAGCTACTTGACAGAGACGGCAAACTAGCTCGACGATATGACCGAACGCAAGTATGACGCTGAGTGTATCAAACTATGAGGACCTTGAACTAATGACTAAGGAGAAATCTGGACCCTGTGGCTTGACTGGACCTGTCATGTCAGCCATCTTTATCTGCAGTCTACGGTCCAAGCAGACAGTATCATTACACCCTTAGTCACTATTTTGCTTTGTTTGACATTGTGTTTATGTGCACAAACCTTTCACAATCACTCATCAATCAGTGCTGACACACTTATGTTGGACCTGATTTGGCCATAAACCAACTTCACTCTGTCCTTAGTTTGGCATTGGCAATATCCTACAGCAGGAGTCGGCGACCTGTGACACATGTGCCAGCGTGAGCACACAAAGCTTTTTTTAGTGGGGTGTAAAGAAGTGAATTCTACACTATGATACTGATGAATGTCACCACTAGAATGATGTGTTCACTCAGTGACTGTCTTACTGATGTTAAAAGCTGAATAGCAAAAAAGACAAAACAGAGATTGTTGTCATGGGGCCCCAGCACGTTACACAAAAAGTCTGCCTTTGGCTCATCCCCTATTGGATAATATCAAACCTGTTGCAAGAAATCTTGGAGTCTGGTTTGACAGAAATGTTAGTTTTGAGCAGCATGTCACGAAGCTGGTGCAATCATGTTTTTATCATCTTTGAAATATTTCAAAATACGATCCATTTTTAACTTTTAAAGACATAGAGAAAATTTTACATGCCTTCATCTCTTCACGTCTGGATTACTGCAACAGCCTCTTCTTGCCTGAATCAACAATCTATTAATCGACTCCAGAACGTACAGAATTCACCTGCCAGGCTTTTAACCAGAACCAAGAGACATGATCACATCACTCTTGTTTTAGCCTCTTTACACTGGCGCCTAGTATGTTTTAGAATAGATTTTAAGATTCTACTGATTACTTTTAAGGCTCTTTATGGTCTCTCTCCCAGCTATATCTCCACCCTCTTTGTACCATACACACCAGGATGTCCTTTGATATACTTCAGTGTGTTTATCAGTTATTTTAAAAGTTGCTGTTTTCATGTTTTGTCTGTTTTAATTATTGACATAGAAAACACTTTGTAACTCTGTTTTGGAAAGCGCTTTATAAATAAAGATTATTTTTATTATCATTATCAAATATGGCATTAGTGTGGTCCCATAATTGCGCGTTACAAAGTTACACATGAAACAGACAGAACCAGATGATTGACATGATGTGTTTAATCTGAATTAACGCACACAGAAAAAAAAAAACAGCACACAATTCTTGCTCAGTGGTCCCTGAGCTGCCTTAACAGCGCAGGTGCCATAACCAGAAACCATCTGGCAAAGTGTAGACCACACCGCACATGTGTCAAACATCAAACATCAAGCAGGAAAAAACTTCAAAGCTGAAAGGTTGCAGTCATCAAGGGCAGTGTCAAAATAGGTTCAGCAGAGTAGCACATTTAAAACACCATGTACCTCCCAAAACCAGGTTACAGAGGGCAGCTCGAACATTTTTCAGTGCAAAGCTGAACGTGGGAAATTCACAGACAGAGAACACATAAAGGAGGCTTTCCTCAACGGTGCAGTAGTTTTGTCTGATGGACTGCTGAATAAAGACGCCATCATATCCAGGATTTAAGACTTGCCTCTCTCTGCAATAACTGTTGAGAGACGCATTCCCTAAATGTACACATCCAGCAAACTGTTGCCTTGACAAATGCACCAGTGTTCAGAGGGGCTGTGGATGAAAGAGTGAGCGGACATCAGTGACATCCCACGTCTCGCAGTTGGCTGACAACAGACCATTTGAATGCATTTACACAGTAAGTATCAACATACAGACCAGACATAGCGTGACTGAGCTGCGAAAGACAGGCACAGGGACTGTACTAATTGGTACACCCAGTGTACAGCTCACTTATTAGCTGCCTACATCACAACATGGTTTTGCATGTTCAAATGAGGAAGTGACAGGAGATCTTGTGCAAATAACTCGAACAAGACAAACTACCAACAACAGGATGACTATCAGTACATTTTGAAAACTTCAAAAGCCTAGTCTCTTTTACTAGCCTGGTGTAGCTACACATTTTGACAAATTAACAGTCTGGCTACCAAGCAGCTTGATTTCTTTGGATGTATAAAACTAAGTTGTTAACACAAACGAATTAACACATATCATAGAAAAGGTTACTGACCCTGTCCCATGGTGTTCAAGGAGCCTTAGATAATTACAAAAGGCCACCTGTGGCCCAGCCATATAGACTGGATCATATGCTGTTGGCTGATGGAATATAATATGTAGACTTACTTGAAGCATGATCTTTTAAAAATGGATCAAAAGTATTTTACTAAGTAAGTAATAAAGAAAGTACTTTATTACTGTAAAAACTACTCTTTGTCCACATGACAATTAAGCACCTTTACTCTGTTTAGGGCATCCAGAAGCAGGTCGTAAAGCGGGATTTATACTTTTGTGTGGAATCTACACCGTACATAAAGCCTTTGCCGTAGCCTGACGTGCACCTCCCCAGATTGATTGATTGATTGGTTGGTTTTATTTATTTAAAAGTAATGCACTAAGTGGTGCCCAGCCACACTAAACAGAACAACAGCCTGGATGGCCACATGACAGATCAATAACAAAAAGTCCACAAAAGGAAAAGCAAACATTTCAGAACAGCCAAATTCCATAACAGAAACATCTTTTTATGTTGGGTACAATGTTCTCTGTCTGAAGTGCCAAGCATTTTCTATAAATCTTGCCACAGCAAAGGTCTCCTCATAAAAAATCCAAAGCAACCTTCAACCGCCAACCTCACCTTCGGACAACCGAAATAAATCAGGATTTTTCAACTGAATTTTTTCAAACAGGTGGTTTCTTAAATCACAGTATAAAGGGCAATGAAACAGAAAGTGATATTCATCTTCAACAACATCAAGATCACAAAGAACACATACGTTGCTCCTCCGGGATACCTTTATAACCGCCCACTTCAATAGCCAGAGGAAGGGTACCAGTTCTTACCTAGGTACAAAGGGACCTCTGTCCCCTTTTCAAATTAAAAGTAACATCATGTTCTGCATGGAACCCTGCTTTGATTTGAAAATAGTTTCTGAGCTTTGGTTTGGACCAGATCTCATCTTTTCATTGTTCATTGTGAATCTTAACTAGTTTTTCTTTCACTGTTATATTAAACTGCAAATTGTTCCTAAATGTATAATTTAAACCAGAAAACGAAAATAATACAGAAACCTCTTTTGCCCAAGGATGGATGTGTTGTGGAGGTGTAACTGCAGAGTGACACAGACACACCACCACACAAGTATAAATGCCCACAATGGCGTAGGCCAAGTGTGTAGGCTATGGCTTTGGCTCTGCATAGAGCTGACACACAAGTATAAATCTTAAGTCAGCTTAAGTCTTGGTTCATAATAGTTTGATTTGATCTACTTCATGTTCCTTTACTGTGTCTACTTGGAGGTGCAAACTATGTTCCAAGTCAATACGGAGATCATACAATGAAAGCTGCAGCTGTACATACCCAGTAATCGACTGTTCTCATCTGCTTCTACAAAGAACTTCTGCTGCTTCTATGCTCTGAGAACGTATTTTAACTTCGTGCTGTGTTGACTCCTGGAATCGCCTGGCCTATGATCCAGACCCAGTCAACAAAAATACTGGGAATCTTTAACAGAAACTCTGACTGAGAGAAGTAAAAAAAAATCCCACTTCTCTCCCTCCTGTTAGAGCATAAAGCTTTATGACTGCAGTGAACCTGCCCTTCTTCTATTGCCTAGCAACCCAAACAACCTCCGCCATATGGTCAGTGCTGCTTGTGAGCGTATCTCCAAAGTGCTTCAAACCAAACTACTGTATACTGGAACGTGGCTTGTGCTTGATCATGTCTTCCCCGAGAGTATCTTGTCTTCATAAAGACAGTTCCACCTTTACAGCTGAGTGAGTGATCTGTAGGACTGCCTCCACCTGCCTGCTGCCCACGCTCTGCTGTCAGTATCACTGCACTACCATCAACCAAGCAGGTGGATCCCAGATGGATGCATGAGGGATTTGGGAGACTCCAGGCAGACCACAGATATTGCCGTGTTGTCACTTGCCACCACCAGCTCAACAGGTACTGCCTATTTTCTTATGTCCTAATCTGGCATTTAAAGTTGTTACTGCAAAATTGTCTTTATGGCCTTGGCTGCAATAATTATTTTCATTATTGTGGCATATGAAAGCATCTATTCTGATTCTTTTTCACTTGAGAAAACCCTTTCTAATTTCCCTCCTAATGAATGGAAATTAGTTTAGTCTCTGACGGCATAATTGGTCAGTATCATTAACTATTAATCTTTAATCAATGCTCTGACTCACCATGCTAAGAAGGCTTCTGTGCAAACAGTGTCAGCACTCAGGATTATTGATGTTGCTGTTATTGTTGTCTTTATTCAACCATCTAAGAGCCAACAGACCTTGCAAACAGTTTCTCGCAAAATGAAATGTGAAATAAGACAAAACAATGCATCAAATATATATATAAAGGGTGTGTTTGTAATGCCAATGATGCTCTACACTAAACCAACAGCCCTGTTGTTTGGAGAAATGGAGCGTTCTATTTCGACTTGAATTAAAGGTGGAGTCTGTCATTCTAATCCAATACAGTTTCTGTCAAATTCAGCAACTATATTCTCCTCACAGTCTGCCAGCTGTGTCTTCTGTGTGCATGGAAAAAATCTGGGGCCAGTTGCACAAAGCACCATAAGTATGATACTTGAGGTTTACATAAAATACCTCACCAATGACTGACTGGAAAGATCCCATTGCATAAAATGGCAGAGCTCCTTAAAAACACTTTTATCTTGTATATTTTGCCAGATACTATACTATATTGTTCTTAAACTGGGCCTGGTGAGTGACCCTGACCCAGGGAACCCACTGGTTGTCAGGTTGGGTATCTTAGAAATTGTGGTTACTATACTTAGTGTTACTGTAATTTGAGGTATTCTCTGGCACAAGAATTTTCTTCGGGATAAATAAAGCTATATTGAACTGAATTGAATTGAATCAAATTGAATTAATTGTGAGGGGGCTGGACGAGCGCAGCTTTCGAATGTTGAGTGATTCAGTTCCAGATGGTCATAATCTGAAATTGACATCTGGTAAAATTTTGTGCAAAATCACTTGCTCATCATTAAGCGTATCCATTGGGTTCTCCTGGTCACGGAACACTCTTCTCGGGAAGCCTTGATTTTTCTCTTTTATCTCCGTAAACTCAACCATGTTGCAGTTAAGATGGAGTCAAATGTACTTTATGTTTTTGTCCTTACTTTTGGTTACTGTGCAACGATTTAACAACCTTTAAGCAATTCCTTAAGTATAAGACCAAGATAAGGAGAAAACATAAATCCTTAAGTAAACATTTAAGGAAACTTCAAGGAGAACCCTTAAGGATGTATTACGCAACCAATTTATTTTCAAGGAAACCTTAACTCAGACTCTAAGGGAAATCTTGACTTGAAGTGCTTTGTGCAGCCGGTTAGTGTTCAAACACAACCCTGGCTCTGTAAATGGTAACCAAACAAAGTGGTTCGGACCTAGCCACAAAACACTACTGTAGCCATAGCAACAGGGAGCGTTCATGCTCGTGCACGGGACACGAGAGAGACGGTGAGAAAAGAGAGAGGCAGTTGGATCAAGAGGAATGGTAAATCTGGCAGCACATGCTGAGGTGCTGAAGTCCACAGTGCATTATCAAGAAGGAGAGGTCAGACAAAGCAAAATAAAAAGGAAGGGATATGATCAGGCCAGGGCAAACAGCCACTTTAATGTCAGTGAGGCTTTTTAACTGTGGCAAGACCTCTGAGAGTTTAAAAGGTATGAAGATGGAGGTTGTTCTGTTTCTACTTAAAAGGTGGGTAAGACTAGTTTCACAGAGCTGATACCTGTAGGTCGGCTGTGAGTATCATTGTCTGGAGCTGGTATGCTTGCTGTGAGAAACCGTCTCAGCTTCTTTGCATAATGCTTCGCAGCAGCAAATGTAGCGACATATGCTAAGGCTAACCCTAACTGACATTAGGTGACGATATATCACTTTGCCCTGTATGCCCCACAAGGTTTGCAAAGGATTTTATTGCCACGAAGACCTAAGAACACAAGTCTGCCAGTGCAGTGGAGTTATTTGGATTAATGCATGTGACCTTACCTTCCTTGTAAGCTACAAACACACATCTTTGACCTCTGCCTCTCCCCATTCCCATCCTTGCCCATGAGAACTGGGCCTACACTGCCATAGCAGCAAAATGAAAACACTGTGTTGCTACAGCAGCTAACTGAAAGCTCATTGAAAGTCCATGTCCCCTCTGTGGGTTCTGCAACATTGCTTTTTCGGTTAGCTGGCTCACCTATTCTAACTATTGTTGCCATGGCAATGCACGTCAATGAATTTAGCCATAGAGCGCTCTGACATCCAGAATGCCTACTTCCGAACGCACCCATAAAAAGGCATGACTATTATCATAAAGCTTTCAGATTTCAATATTTCTCAATTACAAATGCAGAATGGGTGGACAACTTTCAATGATACCGCAATTTACACCATTACTGTACCTGTATACCTATATATATATATATATATACATATATATATATATATATATATATATATATATATATATATATATATCATATAAAACAAATGAATTTGCATGGTTCATAATAGATCAAATATTTTCTTAAGTCTCCAAAGTGTGCATGATGTATTGATAAAGTGTCATCTTCATTTTTTATTTTTCCCCTGGGTATTAAATGTGAAATGTATTGACTGTACTGTAGGCATTCTGTTTGTTGCAATGTAAAGCAGTTCAATAGCAAACATGTCATGACTAATTACTTTAATCTTTTTTAGTGGCTGAACATAGATCGACTTTTGCGTTAGCCCCATTAATTGTTATTCTTTCTTTTTCACTAACAAATGCAGTGAATTACTGGTATCATATTTTCCCTACAGTTGACCTCCGCTGACTGGAAGTTTAACCTCTATACGTTTATAGTTAATATCTCTATGCTTGTATGTATCTGTGTTAAAATCCACTTATTTCCAGATTAAGAGTGTCTGTGTGTGTATGTAAACATGTGTTTATCCATCTCGATGTGATGTTTTGTGTAGCCAAAAGAAGAGACAATTAAGTCATCAAGAGCTTCCTCCTACAATGTCAGTTTTACATGTGTTGGAATTCGATGTGTGGTGTTCAGAGGGAGTCTTAAGTCCTCCATGCCAACATTTTGGGAGGCAGGATTACTCACACATCTTTCAAGTGAGTGGGCCCCGCTTGTTCATCATTTGTCTTGCCATTTTTTTTAATGTCAGTCCTTTCTACCAGTAATGCGAGGTTGAGGAGCCATTTAATTACTACTTGACACTGGTTTCTTCCTGTCTACTTTCTTCACTGTCCCCTTAGTTATTGGTGAATACTCTCCATTCTCATTACTGTCATCCCAGAGTCGCATTTCTCAGAGAAGTCAAGAATGCGGCTGACAATGTATGACAACAGCTACAAATCAACCAGTGTCATTTATCAGTTTCAGTTTTCCATTTAGAAAATCTGTACACTTTTAAAATTCAAATTTTCTATTAACTTTCAAAAGGTAAGTGAGAGAGACATTGACTAAACATGGGACAGTGGTGCAATTCAACCTCTCGTGGCCCAAATGAGTAATACTTAAGAACTTGATCCTGACCATAAAACAAACAAAAAAAACAAATTAATAATAATAATTAGAATGAATACACTTATTATTATTGTTATTAATAATAATATACTTTCTTTTCACTTGGCAAAACCCTTTTTCCAACTGTGTTACAAATGATACACATATATATTTATTTAAGGACCTTAATCCTGGAAGATTATCCTGAAAAAACAACAACAAACAAAACAAACTTAACAAAAAAAAACAAACAAAAAAAAACCCCACAACTTATTTTTACCTGTTCACAAACACAGGAGAGAAAACAATTAAACCAGACCTAGAAATGAGTCATCATATTTTTTCTTTCTTTCCTCTCCTGTGTCTCAGTGCTTCCAAAATAGTCACACTGGCTGGCATGGTGAAAAAAACCCATTTACATACTTGGTTCCTTTCAAACAAGCTAACAGACAACACATTTAGCGTCATGCCAAGACAGATCAGCAGAAAATATATAAAAAAAAAAAAACAAGATCATTTTATGACAAAAGTAATGACTACAAAACAAGCATTTCCAGTAATTTGTTAGTTTGTTTATTAGGGTTTAAGACAGATTATTGGCTCGGAGATGAGTTTCAGTCATGATGAACTAGCATTGCTGGTTGGCAGACAGAGTCAGTGTGCTGTCACTACACTCTGTCCTGTTCCTTATACAAGCCCAGTCAGATGGTGATCTGTTTGCTCGCCTTTTTTTCTCCAGCTTGATAAACCTGAGGGGGTTTGTTTAGTAAGACTTCCACGAATTCAGGCATTCTTCCTCAATGGCTGCAGCAAAGATAGCTATTGATCTCTGCTCATTCAAGTTGGAAGGGATCAGATACAGCTGGAGACATGTTACTGCTCCTGGGAAAAAGTCAGTTCAGTGACTTCTGGGTTCTTTGGCTCTAACTCAGCGATAGCCTAGATTCCACTTATCCTTAAAATGAGAAAGATTTGGAGAATTTGTCTTTTTTTATCACTAAAAAGTATTGCTCAGTAAAATGGCAAGTGTAGAAATGTGCAATCAAACCAAATGTATCCAAACTAAAGTCTATGAATAAAGTGTATTATTTTATTCATGCAGTGTGCCATGTCACCTCCATCTAAGAGGAATGTGTCTAAGAGTCAAACCACCTTGTGAGATCAATGTATCCACGTTTTGTTTCCGAGAAGCCCCTGACTGCAGGCCCTCAGACTGCAGGAGTCAAACGTTTGACTCCGCCCATTCATCGTGACGCACCCTTCTAAGGAAGTAGGAAGAAGTTGGACACATGCGCCCCCCTTGCTCGGTCCGGACGCCGTAAATAATAAAATAAATAATGGAAGTAAGTGTGACTTTTATACATTGTTCATATACTTTTAGGTGTGCCGTTAGGTGATGTGAATTAGCTGCACATGAGCTAATGTTATATTTAAACCAACGTTTAAGCACGTGTGCAATAAAACAGCTAATGTTGGCTTACATGCAAGTGGGTGCTATTTAGCTATGCTAACGTTTTAATTACATGTGTGTGCGAGCTTGTTCACAACACCGAACTGGTCTCATACTAATATTAGAGTGCATTCAGTGCACATCTTTGTTGCTTTTAGTGTTCATTATTGTTATTACACTTATTATTATTTTAATTTGTTGTTCAGTAAAACACAAACAAAAAATCAATCTAGTGATCCCCTTAATTTTGATAACATTAAAAAAGTATCTCAGGTTACATTTGATTATGATAAATACACATATTACTTTTTTCAGAATTTAATGAATAAATAAGGTAATTTAATGTTATTTTGAGGAACGTGTCAATCTTGTATTTCGTAATTATTAAAACAAAGACTAAGTTCATGTTCATCCCTGTATTTTGCCACATTCGTTATGGTTTATTGTCCCTCTTCGGACACCGTAGACATTGAGGTCTGTAGGCCTGTAGTCAGGGATACATGAAAAAGTTGACAGTTTCAGTCCTTGGTAGTAAGATTCACGTGCTGGGTCACAACTCAGGTGCTTGACCCTCAAAAAGACAGAGCACACAGGATTCAGCCCATGTGTGTGTCCTTTGGAGGACCTTAAGTACAGCATACACTTGAATCACCATGGGCAGATCATTAGACAATGGGCCCCTGGGCACAGCTATCAAAGGGCCCCACCACCTTTCCTACTCAGAAGCAATACACACAGGTGATTGTGCTGGTTTTGTGTCTCTTTGTGGTTGTTATGCATCTTTTTTTAAGTTTTGTGTTTCTTTAATAGGAGTGTAGATCACCAGTTTCATCACGATACGATATATCGATTCTTTGAACAATGATACAATATTTGCTGATAATACAAAGTCTGCCATGTTATTATTTCGATGCGATTTAGGGGTTTGTTATCGATATGAGAAGATATCATCTGCCCATTTAACACATCTGTTAGAGAAGACGCAGCCACCCCCTTCTTTGTGCTTTGGCCATAAAAGATAAAAACAACACATAAATGATCATCATAAATGATGAATAATTGTTACAGCTTAAGTGCAGTAAAGTTTACTTTAAACCAACTTTTTTTTTTTATTTTAACCCAAACCAGCATCTTTTTCTTACAACTTCAGGGTTATCTGGCTTAAAGCCCTGTAGGCAAACTTCTCCTAACAGCCATAAAACATGGATTAATAGCAAGATCATTTAACAAAGGCTTAAAATTCAGCTCAGTAATAACTGTCAAGGTTCATGGAAAAACTACTTTTTGTTTTTTCATTAGTAGCTTTAGCAGATTTACATGACATAAATTAGCCTAGCAGCTAACAGACTTTTTCCTCTACTTAAAGCTAAACAGATTACATGCAACGTTATTTTTTTTCTTACTAACCATTAGTTTAAGTCACTGCGTCTCCCAACAGAACAGCACGGTTGAATTTCAGTCAGTATGCACCTTTTTTCAGCTAAACATTTGTTAAAACAGAGCAGCTAATGTTGCTGTAGTGAGAGGTTAGTGGCGTGAGATGGACGTCCTATTTTATCTTGTTAATGTTTAAGGTCTATGGACCCCAGGAAGATTATCTGGTTGCCTAGGCGTCAGCTAATGGGGATCCTATTTTAATAAACAAATAAACAAATAATGGCATTATTTACATACAGCATGTGCTTTGTCTGTTGACCTGTATTTTCTCTGAAACCCAAAATATTTCCACACTGCTGATTTATTCCCCAGTATCCTCATCATCTTTCTCTTGGCTGCCTGCTGTCTGCCTACCGCTGTTTGAAGGCAACACAGACTTTCAAAATTCAAGTGTATCCTAAAGATGACAATATGGATCGATGTTTTCACTTTGCACCTTTGACACTGGATAATCAATATACAGTCAGGTCCATAAATATTTGGACATTGACACAATTTTCAGCATTCCAGCTCTGTACAACACCACAATGGATTTGAAATGAAACAATCAAGATGTGCTTTAAGTGCAGACTCTGAGCTTTAATTTGACGGTATTTACATCCAAATCAGGTGAACGGTGTAGGAATTACAACACATTTTATATGTGCCTTCCACCTTTTTAAGGGACCAAAAGTAATTGGACAATTGGCTACTCAGCTGTTCCATGGCCAGGTGTGTATTATTCCCTCGTTATTTCACTTACAAGGAGCAGATAAAAGGCCTAGAGTTAATTTCAAGTGTGGTATATTCATTTGGAATCTGGTGAGGTCATCTCTCAATATCAAGTCCAAAGAGCTGTCACTATCAGTGAAGCAAGCCATCATTAGGCTGAAAAATCAAAACAAACCCATCAGAGAGATAGCAAAAACATTAGGTGTGGCCAAATCAACTGTTTGGTACATTCTTAAAAAGAGGGAACGCACTGGTGAGCTCAGCAACACCAAAAGACCTGGAAGACCACGGAAAACAGGTGTGGTGGATGACAGACGAATCCTTTCCCTCTTCCAGAAAAACCCCTTCACAACAGTTGGCCAGATCAAGAAAACTCTCCAGGAGGTGGGTGTATCTGTGTCCAAGTCAACAATTAAGAGACGACTTCACCAGAGGAAATACAGAGGTTTCACCACAAGGTGTAAACCATTGGTGAGCCTCAAAAACAGGAAGGCCAGATTAGAGTTTGCCAAGAAACATCTAAAAGAGCCTGTACAGTTCTGGAACAACATCTTATGGACAGATGAGACAAAGATCAACTTGTACCAGAATGATGGAAAGAGAAAAGTATGGAGAAGGGAAGGAACTGCTCAAGATCCAAAGCATACCACCTCATCAGTGAAGCATGGTGGTGGTAGTGTAATGGCGTGGGCATGTATGGCTGCCAGTGGGACTGGATCTCTTATATTTATTGATGATGTGACTGCTGACAAAAGCAGCAGAATGAATTCTGAAGTGTTTCGGGCAATATTATCTGCTCATATTCCGCCAAATGCTTCAAAACTCATTGGACGGTGCTTCACAATGCAGATGGACAATGACCCGAAGCATACTGCGAAAGCAACCCAAGAGTTTTTAAAGGCAAAGAAGTGGAATGTTCTGCAATGGCCAAGTCAATCACCTGACCTGAATCCGATTGAACATGCATTTCAGTTGCTGAAGACAAAACTGAAAGGAAAATGCCCAAAGAACAAGCAGGAACTGAAGACAGCAGCAGCAGAGGCCTGGCAGAGCATCACCAGAGATGAAACCCATGTGCATGGGTTCGAGACTTCAGGCTGTCATTGACTGCAAAGGATTTGCAACAAAGTATTAAAAAGTGATACTTTGATTTATGATTATGTTAGTTTGTCCAATTACTTTTGGTCCCTTAAAAAGGTGGAAGGCACATATAAAATGTGTTGTAATTCCTACACCGTTCACCTGATTTGGATGTAAATAGTCATTTTGTCTCTCTTTGCGGTTGTTTTGTGTAGGGTTGCAGTTGTATGTGTCTTTTTGAGGTATTTTTGTGTTTCTTTGACTAATGTCAAAGAGACAAAGACAAGTCGTTTTGTGTTGCTTTTTAGTCATTTGTGGTTGTTTTGCCCATTTTTGTAGTTATTTTGTGTCTCTTTGTCATAATTTTGAGTCTCCTACATTTTAACCTGAGTGACATTTTGCATGTGAAAGCCAGGGGCCCCCTGACACCATGGGCCCCTTGACTTGTGCACAGTAGACCCATATAGCAATCCATCCATGGGAAACACAGTGACCAAAACAAATGGTGTGCTCAGGTTGCCATGGTGAATATTTAAAAGGGACTGTTTCCATGTTTATCACTAGAGAGCTGCCATAAATTGGCAGGAAAATACCATTTATTACCAGTTTACAGACAGTATAAAAAATGTCGACGTTTGAACAACTGGCAGACTGGCAGCATATCCAGGCTGCTAACAAAAACAAATATTAAAGCATGGCTGGCTCCCGTTATTTATATCCTGTGTTTTTCCATTAGTTTATATGATATATTTACTGATGACAGATCACCATCTGAATGCAAACACACAGCAAATACAACATGCTCATGTGGTATTTCCAAACTTTGTTTCATGGTGTAAGAATTCAGTCAGTGACAATAGACTGTGGGATACTGAAGGCTGCAAAGGATAAACTGACTGTGTCCTCCAAATTCTGGCAAAAGAAGGCTGCATTCCTCAGCTGCATATGGAGCAGCCTTTGAAATGGGACAGGCCTTGTCAGCCCCCTGTGACATATTCAGTGTAGAAGTGTGGACTTCAGAGGATCCAGACCCACAGATACTGACAGTGGCAGATCTTCCTATAGGTGTCATAGGCGACCACCTAGGGCACCACCCTTGAATATAAGGGGAAAATGATCCAAAGAACTGAAGCTAATGGTCAGTCTGAGGTAGTGTGTAGTACCACCTCTAGTCCTGGCAGTGCAGTTCACCTTAATGTGAGTGATCATCACAGTCAGAACATGCATTAATGGGTATGGCGGAGTGGAGTGTATGTGTAGAGCGTTACAGTATGAGAAAATCAAAAGGCAAGAGCAATCCAGGGTGCAAAAAAGCATAGGATTTGTTTTTCGCAAAGTTGTTTATCTTTGTTAGTTTTGCAATAGCTCATAGTCTTGTTTGTTTAAATTATTTATGTATTATGCATTTTGTATTTTTATTTACGATGAAGTGTGACGGTCCTTGTTCAATCTGCCATTGACTGTTCCCAGTTTTTGTCAAAGTAATTGGCAAAAATCATTCCAGGCAGTATTTGACAGTTTGCTAATGAGATATGAGAATTTGCAATATTATCCATTAGTCTGATTAAATCCAAACACAACATCACTCTGAGATATCTGTTAGATGTTTTGTTTACTGTTGCTTTGCGCACGTATTTATAGAAAAAGTCCTGCGATACAAATTTGTTTAACATATCAAACAGTGCATAGATATCTTCCGTCTGTCAGCCAGAAAACCTGAGCCTCAGCAGGCAAATGTCTAACACGGCTCTTGTCAGAATCAATGCAGTAGCTGCCCTTTCTCAATCCCCCACAGGTGTCCCATGATTCAATGGCCCTCTCCGAAAGCTGTGCAGCATATTGGCAGACCTGATATACATAGTGTTCTCACAGTCACAGCGCACCACAAGCAGTGACCTTAATCTGTATGCACTGAAGCATCCTACTGTAGTTCTCTGCAGATAAATACAAGTTGTTGGAAGGTTTATGGTATCTGATTTTGAGAGCGGGACACAGAGGCAGCAGGGAGGACTGGTTAACGGAATGCTAACGTATATATATTGTAGATGAAAGAGCAATCTGGATTTCTACATGTTTTTACTGAGGCAAAAACTTTTTTATATATAAGAAATAACAACTCCAAGAACTGCTGGGCAGGCCTTCCAGGCTTTGCCTTGGAAAGTGTTGAAATAAATTGTGATGATCACAGCCACACATGGTAATGTTTTCCCAAGTCGCAAACTTTAAACTCATTATGCAGGGTTCACACACACAACATTTTTGTCCCTTCCAACAGTCACTATGTCATATTAGGCGATTGTGGAGTCATAAAATCGTGCCGACGGACATATCGGACTACAAGTTGGTCCACCACCAATCATCGCTGATCGTCCTTTACGAAGTGCATGATGTCATCAGGTTGTTCTTGTCCCATTATTATTATTTCAGTCACTATGGCTGGTCATGTACCAGCCAAAATGTTATTGTAGTAACGCAAAGTGCCACCAGATGGCAGGAGCTGCATTTGAAGTACCGCATGCAAACTACGTAAGTTACTAAATCCTCCACAAGTTCCTGCAAATGTTTCACAATAAAAGCCCCATTTTGTAGAAATAACATTGTTGGCTAGCCCGATGCTAATGGCAGCACTCACAGGGTTGTGAGTGCCTCTGATGTTTCATGCTATTATTTTTCCCATTTTACTCTGTGTGGTAACATCCCTAGAGGATATACCTAAAGGGCTGGGTTGTTGTTGACGTTCAGTTGTCTACGGCAGCTGATCGCTCTGCGTGCCTATTGGTCAAGGGGCAGGTTCCTTCCTGGTGGGGCAAAAGGCGTGGCTGTCTCTAGTCACTGGACCAAACCATGTGGTGTCTTGTCATGGGGGGATTTGAGTTTAGTTACAGTAGTTTTGCTTTGAGTTTAGTTGTAGTCGCCATCCATTTTGGTTACCCCTAGTGTATTGTTTGGTGTGGCCAGGCCACTATGTATGCTCCCTTGTGTCATTTTGACAGGTCAGTTTGTTCAGTTAACACCTTGTTTAGTTGTTACATTTAGTACAGTTATGTTGTTGCCTCTTTTACAGGCCTTGTTATTCATCTTTTGGTGTGTAATTTTTCGTGCATCATTTCAAAGTAAATAAAAACCCATGATTCTGTCAACAGCTCCTGTGTCCTTGTTGTCTCACTGCTTGGTCCCTAACATACATACAATAATGTATTTTCAGATTTGTTGGGCGAGGAAAAACACAAACATCAGTATGCTTCACTTCTCACAATGATTAATGGCTCCTTTTCTTGGTTGACAACAACAAGGTGTGATTATGCATGTTTAATAGGTAATGTGTTGAGTGCGACAGAAGGGGAGGGGATTGATTTGATAGGTAGGCTACACTTTAGCTTTTGATAAACAGGTGATCATTCCGTCATGTTTATCTGTAATACAGACAGAATGCTGATGACTGTCAAAGGCTCCACAGCACTGACACCACTTGAACTGTCTCGTTGGATTTCATTAAACACAGTGTCTTAATTCAAAGGCAGACGAAAGAAAACAACTGGGACTTTGCTCCTTTGCTTACTTTACCGTAACTGTACCGATGAAGAGCCATAAAATAAAACCCTACAGCCAGTCTGCCACCGAACGTGCTTTCATAAGCAAGTGAATAATTGCGCATGTAGCACCTGGACTCTTATGGGCATCAAAACTTTAATGTATATTGAGTCATGTAATCAGTTTTCTTTTTCAAAGTGACAGGGGGGTTGTTGTGAGGTGAGTAAAAATGCTTTTGGAGGAAAAATCATGGTATTGAGAGGAATAAAGCAGGTAATCCACTGACATAATGATTAGGGAGTAACCCTGGACCGCAGAAGGTCAGACCTTGAACAATGTCTTTACTCAAGCCTTTGATTAGCTGGCAGTTAGATTAATGACTTGACTTGTGTGTGAAACATACAACCTTGACACCTTGATTCAAATGTATACGGTGTAACAAGTTAGCTACTGTGCAGATGATAAAGTACTTTATAAAGAATTTTGAATATTATGAATACCCTACAGTTGCAACTTATTTTGACTTGTTATGAACTATTACTCAAGCAATTTGCTTTTTTTTCATCCTTGAACATTGCTTGTGATTTTTCAGATTACTTGAATAGGCAGGCTAACAATAAGGTAACAATAGCTGCCTGCAATAATATCTGAATCATACAGTCACAATTTTAAAATTAACCAAAAATCTATCTATATTTCAGCTAATTTTCCAACACCACTGACAGATAGCTGACTTCTAGAAACTGACAAGCCAAAAACCATTGCAGCAACAAGCATGTCCTGGCCATGTGCATCACTTTTGGGTGTCCCCTGGAAACAGTTTCAATTGTAGTGTAAGCTACTTGCAACTTGCCTCTGTATTTTGGTTATGATTTCTCTCTGTGCAGCCCTGAGCTCTCAGGGCCACCTTACTACACTCATGTAAAATGTGGCCTGGGACCCACACCTGTAATGTACAGTTGCAACCATGGGCTCATATTTCATATAATCTGCACTCTCTCATGTGTCTCTTAACTGTTATGAGCCTGTGGCCTGTTGCCACCCGCTCAATATGGCTGACCGTCTGAGTGATTGGCCCATTTATTCCCCCGATGTGCATCGATTTTGTCCTGACACAGCTGTAACCCCTCGTCTTGGAGCCCTACCTTGGACATATCCCTCTAATAGTGCTCTCCCATGTCACATTTGTGAATGGATGAGATCCATAATAGTAACATTTCTATGCTACTTTAACAGATGCCCCCTCTGATATGGAACCTCCAAACATTACATTTGGGGATGGATATCTATGCAGCGAAAATTTATGGAAACACAATATATCAGTGAGGAGCACCAGTGAATCTCTGATCCATTTTGACCCTGCTTTCAAGATTTACCCACTCCTTTGCTCTCTTTCGCTGTCCGTTGCTCCCGTGTGTGTCGCGTTATGTCACAGGTCTGCTATCACAAACCGAGGAGCTACGCAGGTAGGAGTGTGTCTCGCAACCATCTGTGTTACTGTGATGCTCTGCATGCTTCACACATAGCACATACTCCATAGCACCCTGTTCATCTGTTGTCCTGTTTCACTCTTTTACCAAACCAGTTTGTCGAAGTAATGTTGCTGTAATGCCTCTTGATACATTACATATAAATCATAGCAGCAGCTGAATACTTTTTACTTGGTTATACTAACAGTAGTCTGACATCCCTTGTGGATGCTAATGTATGGTTTGCACCAAGTTACCAACTCAATTGTTTTCTGATAACTTGATAAGTGCTCTCATAATCAACTGTAAAATAACTGTCATTGTTTCCATCTATTGTTTCATGTTGATTAAACCTGACAACCATCCATCAGTCCCCACACTCTGAGACTGTAACAACTAAGGCCTTACAAATGAACTTCTCTGTCAAGATCTGCTCATAAATTGGATGACAACAAATAGAAATTACCAAGACACCCGTAAGATAATTTTCAGATTACAATTGCGAGAATGACAGCTGTTTACCAAAGAGACGTACAGAATAAACTCAAAATACACTGATTGAAAAAGGTGTATTACGTCCATATAGTATGAGGCAATGCTGGTTTCCACTTGATTTAGTTGATGTCTGCATCAGCATTCGAGGATACCAGCATGAATATATAGATACATCTGTCCTGTGGCAAGAGGCTGGTGGTGCAATGGCATGGCAATGTTGTAGGTCACTACTAGAAGATCATTTATACATGAGAATGGTTGTAATCATTGTCCATGAACAGACAGAAGGACTGAATAACTTCAAGATCACACTTTACTGTGTTTGAAATAAATATTTATGTCATGTCTCATAAAACACTTGGGGCTCTATCTTTTACACCCAGCACAAAGTGGCATACAGCACGGTACAACTGTCATTGCTAGTTTCAGACCAACGCAGTTGTCATTTTCACGGCCAGCGCCCACGTTGTCTTAGTAGCAAATGTACTTGCACCCATCTGTGCACCCATGGGCATGCAAGTCTTAAAATGAGGTGTGATCTGGCACATTGTTGGAGTACTGCTATTTTGAGGAAGCAGAATGCGATTGCACTGTTGACCCACAAAACCTGGTCTGAAGTCAGAAAGTTGTAGTCTTTTCCTGCTGCCTAAAGGGCCGCATTATTTAGACAGTAACTTGCGCACACTATTTGTTCAACACTCAAGGATGTGCAGGTAGATGACATAAAACATCATGAATGAGGAAAATATTAATTACATTCTCTAAAATGTGAACATGGCAGAGAGCAGAGCAGAGCCGCTATCCACAGCAGACTCTCGGGCCAGCTGCAGATGCACCTGGCTTTTAAATGGAATGGGACATGACACTCTGAATGGTTGAATTCACCGAAAACACACCTATGATTAATTAAGGGACTAAATACAACCTCTTTGCCTCTTGCCCCTTATTTTGCACCATTTAACCAGCAGAATTGGAGTTGGACACACCTAAATGCAGCTGCACGGTGCACTTTAGACTTTGTGCTACACACCGTTTCAACATGACCCATAGCCCGAATGTGGTCGCAGGTTTATTACAGTGACTTAGGTTTAGATGTAGGACAATAAAGAACACTTACAATGAGGTAAACTGTATGTGTACAGCTAAGTATGCTTTGCAATAAAATGTGTGACTTGTTTCCAATAGCATGGACCATCATCCCTGTGGAGCATTTCTTTTTGCATCTTGTTAATTAAGAAGTACAGCTTACATGCCTGTGTCCTAAGCAGGCTATTTTAGGTGTATTTTACTTCCTGTGAGAAAAAAAATAAGAAAAGCATTGCATTAAGTGTGCTCGGTTTATAACATTCCACTGTCAATGTTGATGTCGAATAAGAATTCAGTTGAGCTAAATCATTAAAAATGTTCATTTATACCCAGAAACACATTGCAAAATGTAGCATCTGTACATTCAGGCCTAACTTAAATAACTAACACTATTCCAGTGGCCAAGGGACAGTCAAATCTTCTGACTGGAAAAAGTGAAGCTGGGTCGAGAAACGAATAGAGCTGAAAATGATACTGACTTTTATCACCCTCATCAGAGCCAACTCTGGCCACCCTGGGGCCCTAAACAAACTCCTGCTATCTGTCATGGTCTTGACAACATTTGAAATGGCACTTTGACATGGGTGTCCAGGGCCCTTGGGTAGTGTAAAAAAAAAAACCTATGCAGCTCGTATGGTGTACAAATGAAAGGCCTTGAAGAAATAAAATGAACACATGGATCAACTTTGGGGAGAGGCTCTTCCTATATCACAGTTATCATACATGTGTACATGATGGGATGGGAAATACATGCATGATCACACCACCTGATGCCAAGTGGGCTGCAGGAGAGACCCTACACACCATTTGCAGAGGAATGGATAAAGGTCCATGTCCTCCAGCACTCCAGCCACTTGTCAAAGATGTGTTAGGGAAGACAGATAACTGGACAGTGACAGTATACATTACCAAACAAATCTGAGTGACCCGATAATGGCGAGGTCAGGGTTTGATAGCCACTGATACTGTACAACACGTTAAAAGGTATTGGGCTGCACACAGGGGTGTGGCCAGAAAAGTGGCCAGGGGAGGCACAGGCCCCCCTTGGAGTCTAATCCTCCCCTCCACCTGTGTCAGAAGGTGAGAGGTAGTTAGTATCATGGATGGATGAATAACTAAGTGAGCAGATCCAGGGCTTGTGAACTTAAGTGTCTATTTTAAGCGACCATTAACGTTTGTTGTTGCAAAGTCAGTCGACCACAAAGAGACCCAAAATGACCACAGAGAGATGGAAAATGACGGCAGCGACAAAGTTTAAATTTGAACCTCAACACATTTTCACTCATTTTACAGGCACGTAAGTGTGAAAGCCTACAGAGCACAATGTGCTGGTTGATAAAGGGGTCTGGCAGTTTCCTCAAGGACCATACACGGTGAGTAACAGGACAATTTAGGCAGAGAAATTGAAAGATTTAGAAAATCCTCTCTCTCTCGCATGGTGAAAGTAATTAAAAACTGAGTGGATCTTGTTCGCTCACGTGTGAAAGTGATTTAGGCAGTCGGTGTTTGGTGGACTAAGAACCTGCTGTGCATGTGAACAATGTACAGAGGGTGGACATAAAAGCATAGTAATGAAATCTAATCCAACAGCAAGCAGTTTACAATATAATGGACTGCCACTGAGCAACACTATGAACTACCACCTTGCGAATTATTATTCTCATGTACCATTAAGGTTATTATATGCACAGAAGTAGTATTTATTTCAAGGCTATTAAGCTGGTCGACTGCTGCCCACCCCTGTCCTCATAATGACCTATAAATATTACTTGATAACTGTAGCCTTTCTCAGGTAATGTATAGCCATGCCGAAAATACCCAAGTAGTATGAAAGTGCCAGACAAGAATACGTGGCTCTCCTCAGGATTAGCTGGATTAATGTTGCTCTGCAGTGTTGCTATCCCTTTAAACAAAGCTGGTTGATTATAAATTCATGCAACAGTGTTGTTTTATCATTATTGCGTTGTTTTTTGTTTTTTTTCCAGATTGACAGTTAGCTCACGCTGAAGCATCTGAGATGACAAGAGGCCCGTCTGACAGGCACATCAGTGTCAGGTCCATGACAGCTCTGCCTTTCTATACCCGGCCGAGGGCCTTTCCCTGATCTACCTGTCGGGAGTTTCAAAGGTATGCACACCGAGTGGTCCAGACTCACAAATGTAGAGTTTGCTGACAAAGCTCTTTTTCAAGTTAATTGCAAAGCCCAGATTGAGCTTGCATTCTGTCAGATAGGTTGTGCAACTCCTTGAAACTGCCCTAAGTTTTGTACAAGAATAAGATCATTGAATTAGGAAAGGAAGTGTGTTTCCATGCATTGCAGGGACTCGAGTGCAGCTGTCACACACTTGATTAAGTGTGCAGGTACAAGGTAGCAACCGAGCATTATTTGCAGAGATGAAGCCTATTGACTGCGGTGACCCCTTGACTTCATCTTTTGTGCCGCCAGAACAACCATCTAAAAGATGAATTAGCCAAAACATTAAAGTATCAAATGCTTTAAAGACCAAAAACACACTGGTAGTGAACGCTGCATGTCAAAAAATATCCCCCTTTTATTTTCAATATACAACCCCACACTGGGGCGGCATGGTGGTGTGGCGGTTAGCATTGTCGCCTCACAGCAAGAGGGTTCCTGGTTTGATCCCGGGTGCCTCTCGCCCGATGTCAGCTGGGATAGGCTCCAGCCCCCCCGCGACCCTCAAGAGGATGACGTGGTTAGAAGATGGATGGATGGGTGGAACCCCACTATGGCAGCAGCAAGACGTTACGCCACTGTCCTATTTCCAGCTTCACCGCCGCCTGAATTAAATGGACTTTTCCCCACTTGCTCTCTGCTTCTCCATACCAGCTCCTGTAGCGACTTTTCTTCTCTGCTCCTATGGCAGCTGGACTCCTCTCCTCACCACTGATGCAAAGAGAACTCTGTTGCTGTTGCTGTGTCTCATGTGTAACAAGGACTGGATGAGGAGAGACTCGTTGAGGTCAAGAAATATCCGGAGCTCAACGACCCACAATCTTGTCATTATAAAGACAATGGCCAAAAAAATATTGCTGGACATTGGCTCTTCGGGTGAAAAAATCAAGTGTATTCGGGACTCTGCACACTTGGTTTTAAGCCAACGCATGGGTGCAGGAAGTACAGTTCAGTAAAAGTAGTAATAAATTTGCGTGGCCATCAGCTGCACGGAACGCGTCAAGTGTGTGCTAGGGGCGACACATAACATGCTGCGCCATGGCGGCACTGATGTTTTTTCAGCTTTAATCCTACTGACTTTTGCGATCTGTATTTACGCCATCGTCAGGTTAAAATTTCAGTTTATCAAATACTGATTTTTACCACCACATACCTTAAAAATTGAAAACATTCCTATTAGTCTCAGCAGAGCAAGGTGTTTAATGGTTCTTTATATTGGTGAAATTGTGCATAAACTGTACAGAAATGCCCATACTGGATGCCCAGTAGCTCAGTGGGTAGGTTAGGCATCCTATATACACTGTCCTTGCCACAGCAGCCACAGGTTCAATACCAGCCTGCCACCCTTCGCTACATGTCATCCCCTACCTCTCTCTGCCTTTAATGCTTAATCTGCCCTGTCATATATAAACTGTAGATAGTTCACATCCATAACACCATACAAAACTTTAGGAAGCATAACCACACCTTTAAACCTGACTGAACACATTCACCATGAAGGCTACAGTATGACCTTTGTCTGATACACATCCTTTGATGCCAGCTTCCACACCACTGATTATAAGACTCTTTGATTGAAGGCTAAAATACACCACACCTATCTTCTTGAACGACTTGCAGTCCCTTTGCCTTAGTGAATTAAGATGCATATAACAAATAATATGATTGACAGTATTTATTGTCAATGAATAGTGATTTTACAAAGAAAAGAGGAAAATTCTTTAATAAATAATGCATGAATTTGAACACTAATGACTTTTACAGATAACCTGCATTAAGTGCTTCCTTGCTAGAACCCTTTGCTAATAACACAGTGTTATTAATTTTTCATACATTATTAAAGACCTATTAGGAAGTGACTTAATGCACAGAGGGTGGTCACAGTATACCCTGGGAATTCTCACTGGGGATCCATGTCTGTGGGATAAGTGGTATTAATATAACACAGTGTCAACAATCCTGAAAGATTGCAGATACAAGCAGTTAATATTGATTCATTAATAATTAAGTTTATTTCTTAGCATTTGAAATGGTAGAAAAAAATGCTGCTTGAAATAATGTGCTGCTATTTCATGTTCACACGTATTTTACTTTCAGGGTTATTAAATAAAGGAGAGCAATTCAGATTCATTTGTAAAAGAGTCAACGTCAAGAGTGAGCAAATTCCTGGGATAATGTAATGTTTTGATTTAAGAGATACAAATACAACGTGCAAATTGTTTTGACTCAAATTGCTCAGACAAATATAGGTTAAATGTTGTATAACAATGTTTTAAATGAGCTAATTTAACAATGCACAAGGTTTCCAAATGTTAGTATATACTCCAGTCCATCACTCCAGCTGTTGAATGAGGTGAAGAAGAGTATGATGTTTTTCATAAGGCTCCCATTTAGTGTTAACACCTATTTTTGATCATGTGAAACATGTTAAAACTCTAGATTAGAAGAAAAACTTACTTTCATAGCATTCTTTAATGAAGCATCAAATAAATATGATTAAGTATTGTCTAAATAATTGCTTTTTCTAATTCAGTTTTCTGTAGGAGACACATTGTTTCAATCTAGATTGGAGGAAGGCTCTATTAGGCATCAGCTACAGGCTCTGTCAGCACAACACCAAAGTGAGTGCAGTGTCAGCAAGACAATAATGTCATTGCTGCTGGTTAACAGTATCAGTGATTGATTTTCTCGGTTCCTCACTTGGGTCTGGAATTAGACTATAAGGCATATACGACTTCACATGCTTTCCCTCAGCGAGACACTTCTAACATTTTCACAATCAGAGCATTTTTAAACTTGATCTCATAAGAATGTAGATTTGTAAGGACTTGAAATGAAAGACAGAGGCTGAAGGACAGCGCATCAATGAGTCATTGAGGAAGGATGTGTTGCAGATGAAGTTCAGTGGAGAGTGGAAAGGGTATCAGTGCCTCGTGTCTCTTGTCTTTAAAAGGATGAACCACTTCACTGTCAAATTGTTTTATACCCATTAGAGAGATTTAAAAAAAAAAATTCTGTATTTTAACTTCTCTTTTCGTCTTAGGCATACTCACTGAGTTGTAATCCTATCCTCTAAACCTCTCCCTTGGACATCCGCCCCTCACCACTTCGATTCAATCAACTGACTTCATGATGGGTGGTCTGCCAGTTCACTGCAGGGATCTTGGTTTCAAGGCTTAATTAGTGTGAATGCTGACATAGCACCACTACTACCACTCCTAGTCTAGAATGCATCTGGTAAAAAAAGGAAAGAAATACTCTCCGAAGGACAACTGTTTCAAAACACACATGACTGATTTGGTAATTGCTTGCACCTTACACCCCACAGATTAAAGGTGACATATTTTAGAGTTTTTGAATTGACCTTTAGCGAAGACCCGCCCCTTTGAGGTGGTCTGACAAGCTGTCGGAGTAAGCATGGATCCTACACTGTAACTAACGGCGCTCCTTGAAGAAATATTATCACATTTTTGGAAAATGAAAAAGAGTGATTTCAGAGTGAAGCGGACAGAAGGGTCTACGATATACATTTAAAGGATATATCTAGGATGTCAAACCGACTCAACAGCAAAATCAGGTTAAAAAGACTAAGACAGTTAGAAGCTAAAGCCGAACCAAAGGGTACAGATAACAGTGTGAGGGGTATAAGAGTCAGGGTTAGTAGGCATCCTGGACCCTGTTGATGAGGCCCACTGCAGTCAGGAAGAAACTGTTTTTGTGGGATGAGGTTTTGGTCCTGAGGGACCGCAGCCTCCTGCCAGAGAGGAGTGTAACAAAAAGTTTGTGCCCAGGGTGGGAGGGGAACGCCACAATTTTTCCTGTCCACCTCAGGGTCTTGAAGGCTTACAGGTCCTGGAGGGATGGCAGGTTGCCGCCAATCACCTTCTCAGCAGAGCAAATGATACACTGCAGTCTGTCCTTGTCTTTTGTGGTGGCAGCAGTACACCAGAGGGTGATGGAGGAGGTGAGGATGGACTCAGTGATGGCAGTGTAGAGGTGCAACGTCATTGTCTTTGGCAGGTTGAACTTCTTCAGCTGATGTTCACCTGCCAGTTGAGCTTCTGAGTCATAAAGCAGCTTAGGAAGCAGAAAGCGTCACAGCGTCAACTGGGGAGTCACACAGGGTGACGGGGGTGGGTGGGGCTACATTGTCATGGAAATCCACAGTCATCTCCACTGTCTTAAGAGGGTTGAGCTTCAAGTTGTTTTCACTGGGCCAGGTCACCAGATGGTCAATCTCACACCTGTCCGCCAACTCATCCCTTCCAGAGATGAGCCCAGCGAGGGTGCCGTCGTCTGCGAACTTCAAGAGCTTGACAGACTGGTGACTGAAGGTGCAGCTGTTGATAAACAGGGAGAAGAGTAGAGGGCAAAGGACGCAGCCTTGGGGGAAACCGGTGCTGATGGTCTGGAAGTCAGAGACGTGTTTCCCCATCTTCATGTGCTGTATTCTGTTACACAGGAAGTCTGTGATCCACCTGCAGGTGGAGTCAGGCACATGCACCTGAAAAAGCTTTTCGGCAGCAAAGCCAGGATGATGTCACGCCATCCACCATCCCCTCCACCTCCCAATGACATAGGCAGCTCATATATCACATCACTTCAGAAACACTGATATGATAGAAATGAAAAGTGCAAATGCAACGTACAGTATTCACGGTTTGCAGAAATGTGCAATGCCAGAATCTTGTCCTGGCGATGGGCTGAAACCACACACGGTTGATTGTATAATTGATTGCATCTGCAGAGGAATTAACTTCTACTTAGCCACTTATTTTATCCCTTTTAATTTGGTTGTTTGAGTTAATTATACAGTAAAATTAAGAGGGATCCTTGTTGACCTGATTCTCTAGGAATCAAACCGGAGGCCGTCTGATGTCTGGCACATGTGGTGCCACTCTACCACTGGGAGACCTGTCAAAGCAAATGGTCCACAGAGAAGTCTCGAACTAGAATTTCAGAAATGTAAATTTGTTTTATAATAATTGACTAAATAACCCACAAATATTTTTTCACACTAATCTTGTTTTTATACAGGTCAGCCTTTGGGCCATGGGAACCAGGCTGGGGCCGATGTGGTCCAGAGCAACCCACAACAATCATGGTTCCTGATCACAGTTTTGGGGGATTGACATTTTGTTAAAACTACTACTGCTATGACAGCCTTTACTATTTCAGTGGTTAGGTGGTTACAGCACACATATCCATATAACGTACCTTGTAGGAACTGCAGGGTCGATGATGTGATTTATAGCTGTCCTGCAGTGCAATGTATTTCGGCTTTAATATTTTATAGGTAATACATTCCTGCACTTTTTCCCTTATATTATCAATTTAAGTTAATATACTTATGCATTGTAGCATTCAGTGTATTTTCTGCGCTGTAGTACTTATTTCAACACTTCATATGTAAATACGACATCTACAGCATCCTTTGCAAAGAACATCATCAAACATTGATACATCCTGTTTGCAATTTTATTTTTTAAACAGTCTTTTCACTTGTTGTGCAGTCACTGGGGACTGTTTGGCATATTTCTGCATCTCAGACAGATGCTGTTTTTTATCGGTGACTTACTGCAAAATGGGGGTGGAGGCAGAAAAAGAGAGAGGAAGGTGACTCAGAGGAAAGAATTCAGCTTTTAAAAATATATTTTAAAAAAAAGACCTGAAAAGAGATAGACAGGGATCTTTCTAAATGTGAGTGTTCTCATGATGGTCAAGGTAAATCTGTTAATGTTGTTGCCACAAATGAATTAATTAATCATCAACAGAGCAGAGTCAGATTAAGATCAGGATAAGGTTAAATCAGTATTAAGGTCCACAGGAGAAAGATGCTTTATTGTTTTTCTACCAATAATCCACTGTGTGACCCTGTGTGACTCCGGTGCTTCATTCCACTTACATCCCTCAATCCTTTCTCTGTGCTCAGAAGAGCAAAAGCTCTCCTCCAACATTTACCAGAGAAAGGACGATTTCTCTCCCCTG
Source organism: Epinephelus awoara (assembly GCA_035609425.1). NCBI lineage: Eukaryota > Metazoa > Chordata > Actinopteri > Perciformes > Serranidae > Epinephelus > Epinephelus awoara. The sequence goes on along the minus strand of CM069298.1, from coordinate 24,661,797 downwards.
GCTTGATGATGTAGTCGTGTCTGTGCCCTGAGTGTGGCTGGAATTTTAATGTGGCCCTTTTAGCACATATCAGGTTAGCACGACGCACTGTGTAGAGTTATGAGCTTCTGCTATCAAGTGGAACATTTGATGATAAAGTGAATCGCATTAACCCTGCCAACTTGAGTATTTTTTCTAGTCTACATGTGTATGTATTAACTGAAGATTAGTACAGATGTGTATGAATGTATGTAAAATATAAATAACAAGAAATAGCATACACAGTATACTGACAAAGTATTGATTATAACTCAAATTGTTTGCCATTCATATGAAATTTTCCAACAGGTCCTTATATCTAAATGGCAGAATAGGTTGTTTGCCAGTGACTCCCAAAATAATATGGCCGCACTAACAGTCACAATTGAAAACACGTCATCGGTAATGGTTGTAGTTTAGCACCAAAAGTACTTGGTTACGTGTGGAAGAAAGATCATGGTTTGGGGTAAAATAGGTATGATTGTTAGTAAACTTACATGAAGTTAGTTAGGTACCTTACAAAAGCTAAGTCATGCACTCAAGTTAAATTAAGTCTACGCTGACTTTGGGGTTCACAAAGTACATGACCAGTGGTCTCTTGGCTAAAAGTCCTGTGTTTGTTTGACTCATCCATTCACCCCGACCTTCTTCCAGCAAAGACTTTATACGTTCTTTACTACGCCACCTGACTTCCCCATTTGCTCCCGTCGTAACTGTCACAGGGATGCCCCGTGACCTCTAATGGTAAAAGACAAACACACACAATGCTTGTCCACCTCCAGGCACTTTCACACACACCATCTAGCCGGCAGGTGTCTGGAGTTGGTAATTAGCACAATTAAGGTTGAAACCTGGTAGTTGTAGGTCTGTAGTTGTTTTGGTGCTTCAGTGTCACAGGCACATTTACATGAAGTCAGGAAGAAAAGTCTGACAATATTGTGTTTTTTTTAATGTCTTTATTTGACTAATTCATTTGTGTGTCTCACCTCTCCTCTAGACTGCACTTGGCCAACCTCTGGTTTGGACTCAGGAACTGCCAAACCAGACCCCGCCCATTTGGATTCCTTTTATAGTCAATTCCCGGGGGAATGTGCCAAGTGTAGTATGGATGAGGGGGAGTTTTGGAGAGATATTTGTGCAAGTGTTGATTTTGAGCAGTTTAAGAACATTTTTACTCTTTTGGAGTGTGTAGCAATGTTTTTAGGAGGAGCTACTGTCTATACATGCAGAAGTTGGAAGCTTCTCTCGAGTCTCTGAGATCTGTCTAGCAAGCCGGCCACAGCGGCTGTTACTATCAGGGGCCCAAACTTAAAGGGGGCATAGCCCGGGGCAGAGTTGATTTTTGTTTTAGTTTTTCTTCAGTTTTGGCCAGCTGATCTGCACTGTACATATCGCTGCACCTAACCCACTGCTGAAAAAAAGGGGAATAAAAAAATTGGACTGTTGAACAGTTTAAAGTCCTCTTCCTTTAGCCTCCACCGCTTGACCGACCTTACAGTAACTGCTACAGCCACTAGGGGTCGCTGGCTAACAATAAACATAAATATGGGTCGTAATTAGCTGCTGACACAGATGACAGATGTCGGTCTGGAAATCTTTATTCAGAAATTCAAGGGAAAATTTGACATTTCGAAAAATACACTCATTCCCTTTTTTTGTAGAGAGTTGTGTTTTCAGACCTAGAGCTTAGCTTGCTTTCTCACAGCAGCATTTACAAGCAGACCAGATCCAATGCCTTGCGTAAGACAGGCGCACATTAATAATCCTCCGGGACTGTAACATGCTCATGTTTAACCCAAACAATGTGTAATGCGACTGCAGTTGGTTCGGATCGAGGTCGGAACACGTTCTCACCACAAGGGTAACCAGACCGAGACCGCCTCTTCAAGAAGGTCTCCGTCCAGTTGTTTTGGTGTGCACCCGAGTGCAATTGCTGTGTTCACACCTGCCCAAACAAACCGCACTTAACGGGCAAACAAACTGGAATTATTTCCTTCCCTAAATAAAATTTTATCATCAGTGGTAATGCCAAGAATTCACCAGCCCAGTCAAAAAGTAGTTCCAGCATGTGGCTTACGAATTAAACAAGAAACGTGTCAATCAGTGACCCCTAGAGGTGTTGGTAGGTTAGGCAAGTAGTTTCTATTGCTTCCAATCTCGATGCTAAGCAAAGGTAGTTCATACACAGTAATGACCAGAGCCACAAAGATGTTTGTGACAAACTAAAAACACACAGCACAACATATCTGCAACCAAATACAGCCTTGAGCTACAAACACTGCCTTTTGTCAGTTGTTATTGTAGTATTCATGTCTTGTTGCTTTATTCAAAGCGTTACTTATCAGATGACACACAAAAAGCTTTGGCTTCCTTCAGCCAAAATGAATTACTGCCCTATTATGTTTTTGCATTGCTTAATGTTTCAAAGTCATTATCAGTCATCATCTGCCCATGGATAATTTTGATGCATGACAGTGATTATCACAAATTACTTGTTCGTATTGATTTGTGTATTCATTTTTAATGTGACACCAGTTCTGGCAACATGTGATAAATATGGAATGTGCACATTAAAGGCATCCCCGTTAAAGATGCAGATCTCCATCAAAGCACACAAACACACACTCACAAGACAAATGAGTATATCCAAACACAACATTCATCACTGCTGCATCCTTTATGCCTTGTCAACATCTCAGCACAAGAATTTGAATCAATACTTTGCTCGTGCTATAAAGACTTGTACAAAATATTTCCATGCAGTCAGGAACTACCCCCTCAATTTCCCTTTTTAACCTGACAATGGAATAATTTTCTCTCTTTATGTTTCATCCCAGTACCCACTAGGAGGTAATTTCCTTCTGGTCTGAGCAATTGACACAAGACAAGCTTTGTGAAAACAAAACCCATCGCTGGGCCTGACTTCAAACTGAGAGCACACCTCTCCACTGCCCAAGTGGCACACTGAGGGAAGGTTGTTAAGATGAAGAAGAGGCAGCCCCTTGTGTCTCATCGTGACAGCACCCATGACCCATGACTGTCTGTGACATTTAGGTCTCTGGTTCCCCTAGGTAGATCATTTCCAGCCAGCCTGAGGTTAGCCTCAGGGCACATTTGTCTAGCTCCACTGGCCAGTTGGTTCTACAAGCACTTGGCTTTGGAGCAAAGCAATGAATTTGGTGTTTCAGCTCCCTTTAGTGTCTGTCGATATTTGGCATTTTTCACATCAGGATACCAAATTGAATCTGTTACAACTTGTTGTAAAAATAAATAGTGGATATTCTAGAGTCATAGGGGATTATTACACACTTTAGCCTCAGACAGTGAACATAATTTGAATACCGATTTCAGGCATTAAGTTGTCTTGCAGAATGATGTTAAACCCTGACTGGTCTCACCCAGACAAACCCCTCTGCAATTAAATGCATTTTAATGTCTAGTTGTGATGATTTATTTTCAAGGATTACCGATGAGTTAGTCGGTGTGCTTGCTTAATTGTTCTTAGTTTCACATGATTGAGATTTTTGCTGTTGTTGACTGCTGAAGTAAGAACAAAATCCTAAAATTGATGCGCAGCTTGAACTTCCTTTGTATTGTCAGAGACTGAGGGTTTTTAAGTATTTTTGGAAAACAATCATCTTGTTTCAGTTTGAAAAACCTGACATGGTAATTCTCCGAGGACGTCTTTTTAAAACCAGCGCTCTCTGGAAGTGATTCAGCGCATAAGATGATGTAACACCTTTCGAGTCTCCTGCTGAGGAACAAATAGCAATTGTCACCATTTATGCCCTGTCAGCTTGTCTGTTTAAAAGGACACAGCCGCCTGGGGGGGTCAAACCTCTTTGTCTTTACTAATGTGAGCAACTGCTCAGTGGGACTGTTTGGATTGAAGACAGTGATGAAGGTTTTGTCCCACGCTAAAAGCTGCTCTACACTGAAACCTGCTTCAGAGGTATAAATCATGACGATCAAGTGCCTAATTGCTACAGGCTACAGAAGCCAGATTTATCAAGTGCCCCCCACCCCCATCCCAATATTGGTTATGATCATACATTACATGCCTCCAACAGATAAAAGAAACCTCCCTGGTCACTGAACACCTCCTGCTTCATGTTGGTTAACATGTCAACCAACAACAGTGAAAGCTGTAAGTGCGGCTTATGAGCATGTGCCAAAATTGTAAAAATGAAAATGTGTTAATTTAAGTCTTCAGCCCCGTTTCCACAAAATACGTTCGGTATGGTATCTTTGAAACCAAAAGTAACTCCTTCAGACATGGTACGGAAAAAATGCACATTGAACTGAACTGAACCGTACCATACTGCTTGGTGGAAACTGGGCTTAAATCTGGCTGAGATGGTGCTCTATATTTTAAAGGAATAGTCTGCATTAAAACAGAATATCGATGTCTCCAACACCTGAAAGGCCACTGCTAGCTCACCCAGCACCACTGAGCCTGCTGAAGTTGCAGCTCATCTGAAAATGAAAGGGATTATTGTTTACATCTCATGCTCTCTTGAGTGCGAGCCTCTCGTCCACGAGTAGATCCAGGCCTCCCTCTGCATCCTAATACAGTTGGGGGTTTAGTAGAGAAAATAGTTCCAACGTGAAACTGCTCACAACAGGGTCTGTGGATTATCTAGAGTAAGTGGGTTGTGCATGATTTGCTGCTGATTGATAGTTTTTAATGTATTTTCTTGGCGCTTTGAGCACCACAATCCAAGTGCCATCTAGTTCAATTATATTCTAGAGAAGGAAGACATCTGTACAACAGACATCTCACACCAAAACAATCTAGATCGATAAATAGCACTACAGGTAAGAGAGAGAAAAAAAATCATATTTTTGATTTTTGGGTGAACTGTCCCTTTTTTATTTATGGTTGTATACTGACACATTAAGACAGTTCGTTGAGTTTGAGACAGTTGTGTCAAGTGTCAAATCTGTGTTATATGAATAGTCCAAAACTAGTAATTGAAAATACTATGATAATGAAGGTGTTAAAGTTAGGTAAGATACAACAGGTCATTTTCTGGAGTATTTTGAACTCTATTAAAGTTGTTTATCTGTTGCACTGCTGTTAAAGATGTTGCATTACAAAGCACAAAAAAACCCCTGCGTGGTGATAAGCGATAGCAGATGAGACAACAAAAAGCAAAAGACAACAGAAGAGATTGATTTTAAATGCTACACTCTTTTTTTCCTTTGTTTTAATGAGGGCATAAAATATCTTGTTACATGATGATCCCAGAGCTATAGGGTCTTTATTCACCCAATAATATCTGGGCTTGTCTGGCCTCTGCTTCAGTGCCTTCCTCCTCAGGGGAATTTCACACTGGCTGGAGCCCTGGCTGTAATGAGGTGGTAGCAGTATCTGCAGAAGAGAAATACCACGGACCTGCAGAGTCTGCTCTAATAAAACAACCTAAAACATCTTGGTCTAGGTAAACAGGAGCAGGTTGTTAACTGGATGACTAACCAAAACATTCTGTCATATTTGATGGATAGACTCAAACAGGAAAAAAAAAATATTGATAACTTGTGTGCAGTGTTTTGCTCAGCTCAGCCTCTCTAGCGCTCACTTAAACTCAACACTTGAAAACATTTGCCAGAGGAACATGGGGGTTATTTCAATCGAGTAAGTTGCAGTTGGGTTTCAGGGTTTGTTTCTCATTTGAAGGCTGTCTGTAACCTTGCTTGCATTTTGTGCTTTTTCCAAAGAACTCTCCCAAAAGCGCCTTAATTTCCTTGAATGTGAAGGTAATTAAACAACATTCACAGCACAGCAATTAATCTGCACAATTAGATTGTTTAACTTGATTCCCACTCTGCACTAATTATTCATTGCAATATGGATTCAGTTAAAGAAAAAACTAAAACATCCTGCAACTAATTATCTGCTCATTGCCCTGCGACTACCGGCAAAAGTTTTCAGCAAGATGTAAAAACTTTAAACTGAAACATGTTTAAAGTGAATTTTATGAAGTGAAAATGTGTTTGTCCAGTGGGATTTAGGGAGACTGGTATAAAAATAAACCTGAAACAACATGTAAAACCTCTCCGTTTTGCTCTAGCCCATTTGGATTACACTGTTCGAAAGAAAATATTTAAACACACATTATTCAACAGATTTTTCTTTGATGCGCCATGTTCAAATGTTGTTAGATATCCATGCTGTCTAAGTACCTTTGTTTCGTCTGTCTGTTTCACAGAATATGCACCAGTCAATGCTTTTGCTGGCTTCAGTGCAGAGGAGGGTTTGTTTGTTTTTAGCTCTGCCTAGCACAAGTGGGCGGCGGGTTGATGGCTGCACAGTGCTTATGCGAGGATACCATGATCCACTAAAGGACAGCATGGGATATTTTCTAAATTTATAAAAGAATAACTGCAGGAAGACACGACTAAAGCAGAGAGAGAATGCCATTTGCAAAGTATCTGTAAACATCCCCAGAATTTGCATTAACATTAGCTTTTTTTTAGATGTTAAGTCGAGGGTAAACACAGTTTATATGCATTTCTCCAACATCATAGAGTTTTACACAGTTAGTCTTGTTGCTGAATGTTTCTAAGGGAAATGGGCACTCCTGCATTCCGCATGGATTCAATTGTCTAAATGGCAGGTGTTTGATTGCCACTGACAGTTATTAATATAATCTGCATTTGTGCTTTATATTACACAAAGTGTGTTGCAGTGTAACATGCACTTAGCACAGCGGGATTAAGTCACTTTATTAAGCATGTGTGCATACTTTCCATAGCAAAAACTAAAAAAAAAATAATAATAATGTTGTGATTAAATTCTCTGAAAACCATTTTCTCATTAAAAATAAGAAGTAGGGCTGCCCTTTCATAGCTTTGAACAAATCTGTGTGCATTTGGTACCAATAACATGCTTACTGGGTGCCCACACTGTTTTTTTTACTCAGTATTTTACTCTGTAATTACTCATTAAAAACCCCTGTTTTTCCTTCCTTTATAGCAATTTGGTACCCAGTAAGCAGAGGTGGGACCAAGTCATTGTTTTGCTGGTCACAAGAATGTCTTAAAGGCTCTCCAAGTCTTCTTAAGCTTGAAAAGTTTTTGTCAAATACAGCAAACATCTCCTCACGATCCCCTAGTCCTCTGAATGTGCTGTGAAAAAGTCTGTAGGCAGCCCAGGCTCCGCAGATGGCAACAAAAACACTTCACTTCTGTTTACGTTCAATAATGTTATCAAACACAACGGAGCTAGCTCGCCTTTTAGCCTCATTGTAGCCTGTAGCTCTAACTGCCTCTCTGGGCACTGCGTTAATGTGTGTGCGCCTGCATTTGCTGGTCTGAGAGTGAAGAATACCCTTATTACAACAAAACAATGATGAATAAAAGTAAATTAAAATAACATACATGTATAATAATTAAAATATATATTAGGAAAGACCAACGTGTACATATACGGGCCACTGCAGTGCATTGTCAATGTTCTGTCAGAGCTGAAATTTCAACTATTATATATTCAATAATCATCTCGCCCAGATGGTCACTCTGGGGCAGAGAGGTCAGGCTCTTTACATAATTGATCAGGAGCTGCCAGTTGCTATAAAAAGTATCTGTTGAGCCCCTGATGGAGAATTTGATCTTTTCCAACTCCAAGGAAGACATCTTATCACACAGCCATGAGATCAGAGAGGCAGCGGTTTCTTTCATAGCAGGCATACTCTCTGCCAGGCTATTAAAGAGGTAAATGAGACTATGTAAGCTTGTTTGTCAGACACACCTCTGCCAGCTTCAGGTTCACCAAATAAATAGTCTTTGTGCAACTTGAAATGTCATTGGAAGTTGTTGTGTCTGTAATTTCTGCCCCAAACATTGTGCATACTGCGGTCCATTTCTGTTGACCACGATGTAGTTTTTATACGGGAATGTAATGATCTTTGGTCAGTAACATGAAGTTAGCTCTTCATGGTTCTCTCCTGCAACTCGATTTAATGGTGTCAGATTGGTTCAAACAAAGTGGATCTAGGGACTTAAGCGTGGACTCTCTGGCAATTAATAGCATTAGTTTTTGCAGATTCAGGAAATAAATTCATTCCTGGCAAACCTTTAAAAATACTACACTTTCTAATCTTTGGGAAGGTATCAAGTGTTTTGAAGCGGAAAGGCCTTGCAAGTCTTTTTTGATTTTCTCAAGTCAAGTCTAAAGTCATCAAATTTGTGACATGCATTCTTAACCTTTGTCTTATTTTTTTCTCCCATACTCCCCTCTTCTCTTTCAGAGTAGTCTCAGGCAAATTGAGATTTTGTTTCCACAGTCTACAAAAAAAAAAAAAAAATCCCCAATAGACAAGGCAACAACATGTTTTGGGAAATTTGATAATGTAGTGAATATGAAATGACGAAATGTCTGATTTAAATAAACATTCAAGCCCTTGAGTCAATGCTTTGTTCAACAAGCAAAACTGTCAGTGTTAATTTAACACAAAAACACTTTGCCAGTGTTTATTCTCATCAGTTCATTAAACTTTGGTAGACACATTTTAACAAAAACCCCAGAGCAAAACCATGTCTACCACTGAACATACACTACAACCAATGATTCCAGATGGTCACATACAGTATAGGTAGAATAGCTGTGTTTTTAGAACAAATCTCCCCAGATAGCTTGTTTCCCTATTTGTCTAAAAGTATCCAGATACCTGCCACTGACCCCCGCCTTACTGCAAACCACACACAGCATGATGCAAACACGACCGTCCAGGGCAGAGATACATTAAATTGAGTGATGAGCCGTGCCTGTAGCCTCCATCAGATACTTTGCATGGCAGAGTTCAATGTTTGTTCCCTGAGACACAGGGACAGTTTATCTCTCTTTATGCCTCTTTATAAACTTTTTTATACAGGCTTTTACGTGCCTTTTTATGAACTCGGAAAAGGCTGTTACTCTACTTTTTACTGACTAGCATCCTTCTGGTCACTCTGCTACTCCCCATGTGTGCTTGGGACTGCATTTGTTACTCTAACTCCTAATTAATCTACATACCGATTCTGATTCGTGTGCATCCCTTGAACTGGTTTATAGAATATAATTTGAGAATGACATTTTTTAATTAATAATAGAAAAATGCATTTGTGCGAATCAGCATTCTTTGATGACTTTGACAGATGACTGCGGTAAAGTGTGATATAATATGATGTAGTAGAGTACTGAATGCAAAGACATTAGTCTCCTGTGGTATATATGGGGCATTTAGAAGTCTTGTGTTCTTAAAAAAAATCAATACTGAAAATGAAAGGAAAATGCCTCCAGCAGGGCCACCTATTGACATGTCTTCTCATGTTGTCACATATGATGAAGCATGAAAACAAATCTGTTGCAGGCAGAAAAAAAGGAATCAGACATTATTGAATAGACTTACAATTGCCTCTCTCTTTCTCTCTCAGTCTCTTTCTCTTCTGCCCCCTCTCCCCCTGTGTCTCTCTCAGGAGGACAGACCCAGGGCACATGAGGTTGCTTGGTTATGTTCTCTAGATTCCTCTGGGAGCCTGTCTCTTTATAATAGACCATCAGCCACAGCTTTAGGGCAGAGGCTATCAGCAATCAGCCCCGCTGAATCACATTTTAGCTTAAGAGAATGGGACATATCGACATACTGTATGCTGCTGAGAAAGAAAATGTACTTAAACTGTCAATGACTAGCAGAAGTCTTGATTAGAGAAATGTGTGCCTTGCAACAAAGGTCGCAACGTAGTGGCTGTAATAAAAGCAATAACTTGCTGCTCAGACACTATCTTTTAAATGTTCTTTTTGTCAACCCAAAGCATCACTATGGAAATATCTCTTGAACAGCTATCACTAGCTCAGTGTAAATCTGCTGCCTGGTGATGACAGTGGGAAGCACCCAGTAACTATAACAGTAAAAGCCAAAATCCAATAAGAGTGAATTTTGACGCTGCTGACGGGGGGGGGGGGGGGGGGGGGGGGGGTATGTGAAGCCTAAAGGAATCAGCTCACACAAGTTTTGAATGTTGGTGCCAAACACAAAACGACACTGCACATAAAGTTTTCTCATCAGATGCAATTAAGTGTTGCAATTGCAGATATAATGGATTACTCATCAGTAGTCACTGGCTAAAGATGACAGAAATTATACATACAAGCATGACGCACAAAGTCCTTTGTTTTTTTTATTTTTCTTTATATTGCTTTCAACTTGACATTGGAGAGTGACAGGAAATGAGGAGAGAAAGAGCGAAAGGAAGTATGACATACACTTAAGGTCTCTGGGCAGACTTAAGGCATTAACATTGTTAGTGGCTTAGATCCCTAGGCCACCAGGACACCCCATGAGTGTCTTTTGTGGAATAATTCTCTGATTATATTTTGTCTTGTTAAGTTTGCCATTAATATGTAATAATGTAAAAAGTCAAATTATAACCTGCATTAATTGAATTTTTTGGCCACTTGGGGGCAGCAAATCCAGCTGTTAAAGGGATAGTGCACCCAAAAATGAAAATTCAGCCATTATCTACTCACTCATATGTCGATGGAGGCTCGATGGAGTTTTAGAGGGGGGCTGAATTTTCATTTTTGTGTGCACTATCCCTGTAACACAAGCGTCACATATTTTCACCTCATAAAATTGGTATAGTAAACCTGTTAACAAACACTGGCTTATTCACACCAGTCTGTTATGCGAGCAGCACCAATGATCGCAAGCACATTGATTTGCACACAGCTGTCAGTCATGATGTCGAGCCTCCTTTTTATGGCATCAAATAACTAATCAAAACCAAACTTATCCGAAATCTTATCTCGGCTGACACAAGGCGAGAGGCAGGGTACACCCTGGTCAGGTTGCTAGACTCACGTTCAAGCTCACGGCCACCAGTTAATCTATATGTCTTTGGACTGTGGGAGGAAGCCGGAGTACCCGGAGAAAACCAATGCTGACATGGTGAGAACATGCAAGCTCCGCACAGAGGGCCTCCCCCACCCCAAGTTCAGACGCCCTACCCTGGGTTCAAACCAGGAACCCTCTTGCTGTGAGGCATCAATTCACACCATTGGACCACCGTGCCACCCACACTCTATGCATGTTACTGAATGAGATGCTGGTGAGAGCGAGAAGACTGAACCAAAACAGTAAAGTTGTGTGCTGTAATTCAAGTTAAAAGATGCTATAAAAGTCAGCCTAGCTGACAGGAAGTCTAGTGATTACTCTCTGCGGGTCCGTCAATGACAGACACTGTTCACATTACGCATAGTTATTCAATTCATTGCTAATAAAACAATATTGATCATGGCAGCCTTAGAATTAAATTATACAACAGCCTCTTATCGAACAGCAAACTTTCTCAGTTATGAACACATTTTTCATATCAACTTTACTGGTGAGATCAGGGGATGCTGTGATGGCACATCTTTATAGAGAACAGAAATACACAGTGACGGCACATTTTCAGCCAAATTGGATGCTCGACATTGACATTGAAAGTAAATTATATTATCTGTCTGCAACTGTTAGGCTGAGCTAAAGTGAGTTCGTCTGAATCAATATGTTAGCTTAACCATCAGCTCAGAAAAGAACGCACATTATAGACACATTACAAAACATGCAAAAAACTTGTATCAGAATCATTTGCACCTCAATTGTGCCTTCATATGTTATGCCTATCAAACTTCAAGAAGGGCAATGCAGAGTGACAGAAAAAAAGAACATAGAGAGAAGAAAATAGGTACAGGCCATGCAGGTTATCTACTCACAGGGAACCAATAGATATGTGTTTGTGAGTGATTGAGTGAGTCAGAGGCCAGATTCATGAGACTCTTTGCACTGAAAACCCTTTTCAGAGATACAGAATACAGTTTTCAGCACACTTGTTTGGTACACCACAATCGCTCGTACCTGAAGGCAGACCATAAGTGTCTGCTCAGCCTTCTCTCTCCCGGTGATTTATACAGCAAGTGAAAAGCCCAGTCAAGTGACTTATTGAAAGATGGGACTTTGAATCCAATTTGTCTCCCATGTGCTTGGAGTGCACCCTTGTAATGTGTCTTGTCTTCAAGCTGGGTTGAACAGGAATTAACCTTCCCTCTCCTTCCTCTGTCTCAGTACTTAATAATAATGTTCAACTGTTTCTCACTTTCTTTTACCCCTGTGATGTTCAGGACATCCTGGGAAAGGGTCAGATGTCACTTAGTATCTTTAACTTTGGCCAAGGTTTGATGTACTATTACCCACACTGCCCATCTTAACTGTATGCTGGTCATCCATGCCCTTCAGTAGCCATGCTAAAAATAGCCAGAGTTATTTAAAAGTCACTATCAAACTTGATCTGTCTTCATACCTATGCTCCTGAGAACAGATTCTCTCACACTGAGACTCTAAAAGCAAGGATGGAGGTTTTTTCTTCTTTTTTTTTTTACACAATTCCAAAGCAAATAGGCAGGAGATGAGTAAGTGCTTTAGCAATCACAGTGACGTTGATGGAACTGGATATGCTGAGAAAACCAGTACGCCCATGCTCTAAAGCTGAATTATGTCAGAAAGCAAATTTCTAGTTGAAAGCGGGGGTGTTTTCCACGTCAGTGCTAAAGCCTTGATGCCATGCTGTCATAACAGAAGCTATTTGAAGCAGCTCTTTACCTTATGGTGCTATAAAACTATTTATACAGTTAGAGGAAAAAATATAGTGTTGGATTATGTTTCTCCTTGAACTTTCCATGGAATTGAAAACAATTGGAAAGCCTCTGGTAAAAATGACCCTGAGTGAGCCAGCAAGTCTTAGCTGAAAGGCTTAGGGTTACAGATATGTTCTGTGTCATGTGTATTACCCCAGGATGTTCAGGTCCACTTGACTTGGTTTAGGACAGTGTAATCTGTACTTAATATGATGTGACTTTCTCCTGCAGTGAGGCATCTTGATACTGATAGTGTTACGTGGTGAAAATGTGGAAAACACGGCCTTCTTGCAACCTAACATGTCTGTTCTGTTTCCCTCGCCTAGGGAGGAACAGGTTTGACTCACCCGTAGCTCTGTATCACGTTGTGACACCGGCTGGTGGTGAAAGCAGCTATTCTGGATGGTTGGGTTTTTAGGCTTTGGCTGCAGCATGCTCTTCTTTTGATATAAGTGATTCAGGTTTTATTTTATGGATATAAGGGTGAATAGGAAAGTCCTTAAATTGTTACACATTCAAAAAAATTCAAACTTAACACCCTTTCAGCATCGCCCCTGCTTGGTACAACTCCATCATTGCTGGTTGCCCTGCTAGCATCAGAGTACAACACCATAATGGGCTCTAAGCTCATCACAAAACTCAAGGAGCATGGATTAAACACCTCCTTGTACATGTGGATCCTTGCCTTCCTGACAGGCAGACCCCAGGTCATGAGAGTGACCCCTGCCACACTCATCCTTAACAGCGGAGCACCCCAGGGCTGCATTATGGGTCCCCTGCTGTACTCCCTGTACACACATGACTGGTTAGCCACTCCAGTCTCCAATACTGTCATCATGTTTGCTGAAAACACAGATATAGTGGGCCTAATCATACATAACAATGAAATGGCCTACTTGAAGCAAGTAGAGGACCTGACTCGCTGGTGTCAGGACAACAACCTACTGCAGAACGTCAGCAAAACTAAGGAGATGAAAGTGGACTTTGGGAAGAAGCAGCAGTGGAACTACGCCACCTTTAATGTTATTGGGTCTGCGCTAGAGAGGGCTAACAGCTTCAAGTGTCTACTGTATATCAAAGAGGGCCTAACCTGGGTGCTGCTTACTGCCTCAATGGTGAGAAAGGTAGGGCACCAGGCTAGCACTGCTGGCCCATTCACATATATTTATGAAATTGAATTTAATTGAATTGAAACCTCCCTGAGTCACACTTGCCACGTCTTTTGGGGTCAGTGCTGACCCCCTAATCTGGTATCCACTCCAATCTACCAAACTTTTATTCTTCAAGGCAGATACTGCCCCCAGCTAAAGGCCATGTGCTTACTCAGGTGATGAGCATGAACGCAATGAGAATGAGCTAATACAAAAAGGGTCTATTTTGAGCTAACTTAACCTAGCAGAAAATGCAGAAAAACGTATTTTCTAAAAGCCCAGGAAAAGCATAGTTATCCAAAGATTTTAAATAAAAAATGTTGTAATCTTTGTCCAAAATTAGTGACATGGACTCTTCCGTGACCGTCCTTCTACAGTTTCCTCTTTTTTGTGTCTTCTCATTCCCTAGCAAAGGTTTCTGGTATTGTTGCAGCTCCCTGTAAATTACTAGGCCAGTGAGCAGATGGCAGTGGTATGAGGTTATTATCTAAGAACAAAAGGCTAATTGAGCCTATGGCTGATGTGAAAAAAATGATGCAGGGATGAAAGGACGCTCGGCCTGTGATTTTGAAAATCGAAAGGGGAACGTGTTTGAGGCATGTGGAATATAAAATAGATTTAGGCCTATAATTCATTATTGGCCTCCTGAGTTTTTATTTTGCCAGCAGCTGGAAGAGTCACTGCTTTAAATGGTGTCATTTTTGGTTCACAGTACTGCCAAAATATAGTCTTGGATATAAGGTTTGCTGGACATGCTTTAGGAAGTCAGCCTCTACATACTCTTTTGAATGAAGGCAGTCAGCTTTCGTGTATTTTGTGTATTCACACCTGACAGTGTTTAAAAAAAAACAGGAAATATCAATTGTAACAACAAAAAAAAAGCCATGCCCATACCTACTGTGTATATACTCCCTCTCCTTCAGTATTATCAAATGTTAACCACATTTTTTTTCACTCTGTTCAGTCTTCTGTTTCTTTCTTTCCTCTCCATTGTTCAGCACATCTTTCTTATTTTTAATATAAGCTTCCTGAGTGTGGATATTTAGGCCTACTAGTGGCGATTGTATTTTATGCTTTTCTTCTTCATTTATAGTGGATTTAAACTGAAATCCTGCCTTCTGAAGTATATAAAGCTTCTGCCTATTGTCGGTTTTCTGCTCATTCTGCTAATCCCTGGTTGACAGCTTCTGCTTTGCAAATACCTCGTGCGTGGGTCTCTCTCTCGTTCTCTGTCTATCGCTCCAAAAGCATTCCACTCCACTTTTTTTTTTTTTTTTTTTTTTGCACAAATTGCTGCTAATTTTCATACAGAACACAGAGCAAAAATCAGGAATGTTAAAAATAAGTATAAAGGCTTGAGCACATTACTCATACATTGAAATTCATGTATGCAAATTTTCCCTTATTTTCTATTTTCTAACACAGACCCTTCTTTGATATTGTGAACGCACCACCTCACTTAGCTCTATAAAATTCACTCAAGCGTCAGGCAGGGATAGAAGTCCTATGTAAGAACAGGGGTAGAAATTTGCCTTGATTTTGCTGACTAATTATTGCGAGAATAGCGTGCCCTCCTCCCTCCGCCATTCTGTCTCATGAAAAATGGATAAAACCAAGGTCATGTTAGGGGAGGGAGCTCACTGTCTACTCTATGTAGGCAGAGACTGGTGAAGGGTTTCACTGCAATTGTAAACCCTGCCTGATAGAAGATGTTAACCTTGACCCGAGCTTCACATCATCTAATCATGCCTGACTGGTATCTCAGGCTGACTCACGCAGAAGTTCCTTAGTTCAGTCGTGTGATACCACATAAACACACACATTCAAATACCTGAATGTGAGTGCATTCATATAAAGAGTGCAATTCAGAGTATTGAAGACCACATTTGCTTGACATTGCTGTGGACCCTTGATTTGCAAATAGAGCAGCTCAGGTTATTGTGGCATGGATTCAAATGTAGCAGATTTGTCAGCTAATCATTCATTCTGTGAACTCTACTTCAAAATAAGTTTCAAGATCAGAAATGCTGTTTATGCCAGTTCCCTATGCTACCTTTGTAACTTAACTTAAGGCAGACCATAAGTGTTACTTATGTAACTTAAAAATAGTAACATCAACTATCGACAGTCTTTCGCTCTTTTGAGGAGACAGGAATAACAATTCAGTCAGAGAACAATTATATTCGAAATAGGATGTTGGCTCTACAGGATGATGTTTTTTCCATGGTTACTGTTGCATGTTTGTACCAAATGCTGTACAGTCCCATTTCCACCAAACACTTGTCCCTCACTGCTCCGTCTAGCACTCACTGTATTTCCTCCTTTATCAGTCTGCATCTTGTTTATTGTCCACAGAACGGGGTTGCACGCTGACATTTTCAGAATTGCAACATATGCCGTTCACATAATTCTGTCAAAATTGAAATATATTTTTAAACGCCTGAAGATCTACTCATTTCTAAAAGTGTATGTCATTCAAGACAGACAATAATAATTAAAGTAATGTTCAAATTTGTCACAGTGAAATTGAATATTCTACCTTAAAAGTTGCCAACAGTCAGGCCGGTGAATTATGTTATTTTTTCTGAGACTATGAACAGTGGTTACACGAGCCTCAAATCCAGTCACAACTCAGCACGGAGCAAGAGTAACTGTCCGCTGTTGACCACACAGCTCCACCTTCTAGTACCAGATCTGTGTGCTAGGTACCCCAACAGAGGGGTGACCAAAAATGGGGACATTGTGGAAAGGTTCCATTGGTACCATCCACAACTTTTCATAACAGAGAAAAAGCATACCAAACTGAACTGTACCGTATCATACTGCTTGGTGGAAACAAAGTTTTAGGCGGTCTATAATCTCATATGGCTTAAAAAATTACTGCATACAGCCGCTGTAAATGGGGGGGAAAAATTTCCGGTTTCGCGCAAGCCTCATGATAAAAGTGTTATCAACACTCAAACTAACTCACACTGAATTCCCTGGACAGGGACCGTCTCTATTCACACCTAGGCATGATGGTACATTTCATGAACTTTGTACAAAGGAGCTGGCAGTGTAAAGTCCATTTAATGTCCGATCAAACTGATTCTGACATTTGCGTTCTCACATACAGCTCCTCCAGGTGATGTTTAGATAATTTCAGGTTTGCAGTGCATGTGCAAAAGGGGGCTACACTAAGCCGAGTGATTAAAAGAAACTCTGTAAAAAAAGAAATACAATGAAAGTGTGGTTTTACTCACTCTAAAACAGAAATAACAGTCTAACTGTTTGCATTGTTGGTTCATTAGCTTTGCTGTGAGCCTCTGCAATTTCTTCACCTTTTGTGTTAATGTATTATATTTGTTCGGTACGTTCTGAGTAAACACGTCAACAGGACCAATTATTGGTTTCTAAATTAAGAGGGTCTTTGTGTTTCACATTATAGACAAAAACTCTGAGTAGACCCACACTTTTTTCCCTACAGTCTTTGTGATATTTAATTTTGTCAGGGCGTTACGAGGCACTTTCCATCATAGAACCTATCATATGCTCAGTGTGATTATGTGATTATTCATAAGGTAGATATGAAGTGTGACAGTGACATGCTGCCTACACTCATATCTGACATGTATCCATAATGCTTTGCATCTCAGCGGAGTTCTCACGCAAAATCAAGGCACTGGCAGCTGACATTTCTTATCCTGCGGCAGAAAAAATGCATTTAAATTATTTGCAAAGGCGTACCACCATAAATGTTTTAATGCCACTATTAAAAATTGGATGCATGATTTCAGTTCATGAATCCCTTCCATGGTGGTCCCTGTTATCACAGGTTGTTGCTCAATTATATGGACAAGGTTTCTCATTGTCACGGTGAAATATGGCTGCTTGATTCAGTGAATGCCACTGCTCGCAGATTCCTTCAGCATGCCATTGTGCACAGTTGCTGGCCTAATCACACATTCTAAATTCAGACAGGTAATTTTGTTTGATCAAGTATGTTTTTTTTCTCTTAACAGTTTGTGTGATATTATACAACTACTAACAATACCAGCTGCTCTCCCTGCCTTAGGCTTTCCATGTAGGCGCATGGAGAGGCAGGGAGGTTTGCCTTCTCTGTCTTATGGCTTTCCACACAGGCGCGTGGAAGGGCAGAGAGGTGTGCTCTCTCTGCCTTAGGCTTTCAACATATGTGCATTGGAAAGGCTTTCTGTGTAGGCCCGTGAAAGGCAGAGAGACCCTAGAACAGAACCATACCGCCAAATATAGTACTGAAAATGGATATAAAGTTTTGTTTGACTTCAGTGTTTCTGACTGAAATGATGTGACATCCTTAACATTAAGTGGCGTAATTAACATAAAGTTACGGAGGTCAAGTTTAGGCAAGTAAAGTTACTGTGGCTAGGTTTAGGGAAAAGGAACATGGTGATGACATACTTTAAAATGACTAGAAGTTTATTCGATTCCAAACACCGGTCTTCTAGGGAAAGTCCTGTGTTTTTTTACCTATCCACAACCCCAAACTGGTTCCTCGCAAGACCGCTCAAGACCGCTTCCTTGTTTACTCCTGTCAGCATATTGGTCACGTGATTGTAGCCTTCTAAATACGTGGGTTATGCCCCAATTACTGGCCCATGACTATGTGGAATATGTGTGAATTTGGGTGCGCTGGTTTTTGTAAGAAAATAGATAGAAACAGTTCACGAGAACAGCCTGAAAAGAAATAAAGAGAGCTGTAGAGGAACATTCATTTATGCCCTGGGTAATGGAGGTGCTCATATGGTTTAGATTTTAAGGTAATCTTAACTAAATTCAGCTAAACAAACAATGGTTAAAAGAGCCGTGGATCAGTTGAGATTTCATTAAGTCTTAAGTAGTGCTCTTTATTTTAATGGATTCTACAGATTCTCCGACGTTGTTCATGACCAGCCTTTCAATGAAAAGCCTTTAACTTATGTTGTAGTTATATACACTTAGGAGACAGGGAGGTTTGACAGCAGAGATCTGTTCTTTTAACCTAATTTTAAAAGTACAGAATTTGTCCATCTTTTCGTTAGACATTAAACAGCCCAGTTATTTACATGGGGCTGTTTGGTATGTGATGATAACAGTTCTAATGGAGAAACCAGTTAAGCATTCACTGATGCATACATCCTGGGGAGCTGGAAAGTGGGAAAATCTAATGCTCCTGCCTGGGAGATTTGTCAGACAGACTCGGATCTGACCACTAGCCACAGGGGTGTGGTGTCATGTAAACATCCACACAGGCAACCCTGACCTTTCACCATTTTTTGTTGTTCGTTTTGGTCCCTTCTCTTTTACATGCCCAAGCTCCTAAAAAAATCCCAGCAGATGAGACAAAGCATTGACCCCGAGGCCTTGTCTCTAATATTCATGCATGTAGAGAAAGACGATTATAATGCAAGAGCTATTTTTCCCCTCAGAAACAAATATGTGCATTAATAAAACACTTGCCTGAATTATAAATGCATTATGATAATCAAGGAAGGATTTGTGACAACACAACATAATGCCTTGTTCATGTCACGGGAGAGCAAAAAACATGTTATCAAGTTAATTTTAACTTTGCCTGCACTCTTGTTAGAAATCTATAGCAAGTGATTGGGGAAAAAAAGATGGCAGATGGATGTAAATTCTCCTTCAACCAAATTCTCTAAGGGAATTTGTACCCGTGACTCACTCATGTTACATTGCAGCATTAATATACTTTCACTGGTTTCTATTTTCAGAAAAAAATATGTACAATACTCTCATGAAATGTAATTATTTTCCATCATCCTTATTACTACACACAGTTGAAAAGGTTTAACGAATTAAACATTTATTAAATTAGTGCCTTATGTGATTCCATGTAACACTATCCCCCATAAAGTCATGCTTTACATATTCGTATGTAAAGTAGATTCTATAAAGGTTTGACTTCCTTGCTTTTTTAGTCACTTTTTAGATTCTCCGCACTCCGTTCAGTAAGACTCTGCCAAGTGGTAATATAAAAAGAAAATATCCTCCTGCTTTTGTTGCAGGCTTTGCTGCTTCTCAAAGAAGACGCTGGCTCAAAGTAGTGCCTTGAATTGGATTATCTTAAATACTTAGTTGCATTATTGATTTACTCATCCCTTCCATTAGCACTTAAGTGAAAGAGAGGGATTCATACAGTATGCCAAGTTTATTTGGGGAGGAAGATCTGGGAGCGAGGCTATAGTTCATCACACAAAATTAAGCTCAAGTTCCATCATTTGGCAGACTCTGCAGCCTTAAATCAAAACACAACCTACGAGATGTAATGTTACAACTTAAGCAGATGATTTATGCATTACACAAGTTATAAATTATGTAATATCTACACATTCTCTACAATCGGCTCTTGTCAACCTGTCCTGCTCTAACGTCGATGCACAACACAGAGAGTGCTGTATTATAGATAAGCTTTCTATCTTGTATAATCACACTCAGTGGAGATTTCTTGTGCCATTAATCTTTGTTTGCTGTCATTGTCTTTGTTTTCAGCCTCACTGTACTTTGTGCTGCTCTCATCTGAGATTTACAGTTCAATACAGATGTTTATCCGAATGAAAAGTGACACATCAAACGTCATCAGGCTCTTTTTGTTGCCCTAATAATGTGATGTCATATCAGCAATACACAACTTTTGCCTTAGCAATATAAAACACATAGATTTGTTGTAGGGTGAAAGAAATTAAGTATTGTGTATAGCACATTTGCTTAATCTACTGGCAGATACTAAATTACATTCAGAACACATACTCAATGGTATAGCTGAAATATTTTAATCTTATTTGAGGGCTGGAATGTCCATGAAATATCCGCCTGTTCTTAACAATGAATAACAGAAACATTAGAATGGCTATGGTAACATGCACTGGGCTTTAGTCCCTACAGAAGCTACTTAAAATGTATTACAATAATTCCACACATACCGTGGTCTCAATTGGGACTTAAATTCTCCTACTTCTGCCTTCATGCCAATTGGCTCTGAATTAATTTTTGACTATTTCACCTTGAAGCTAGGTTCATCTAATTTTGCAGGGAGTATTGCTCTCCACTATACCTACAGGTGATTAAAGTGGCATTTTTAACACAGAATCCTGAACCCTGATTTTGTTACTTTTTATGGTGGGCACTTTTTAGCAATACCAATTCAAGGTGTGCACATTCTGTAACAACCTCTCTATAGTGTAGTCTTAGTTGTCTGTGGCGGAGTCATTCCCATACCGGATTCAAATTGCCAATCAAATTTTGTATGTAATCCAGTGTTAACATTATCTCATTGATATTAGCTTCACTGTTCACTGTTCACGCTCCCACAATCACGCAAGGGCTGTATCAAGTTGATGCAAAGCAAACATTTCCCACTGCTGCTGCTTCACATGAAAAGCATTCAAGTGAGGAAACATGGGGAGGCTTTTATCAGCCCCTTTTACACTGCCTGTTCAAGGCAGGAATATTGCACTGTTATGCCACCTCGCCATTCTGTATATAAGATACAATTGCGGAATTGGGGTACAGAGTTGTCTCGCCTCTGAGCCAGGAACAGAGATAGTAGCAGCACCGAAATTCTTCCTGTATACAAGGTACAGCCAGCAGGACGGGATCATGGGAGGCATGGGTGTGACGACTTGACTAGGCTAGGGGCTAACGCAAAGAAAAACAATGATTTGAAAAACAATGAGGTCCAGACAATCCTTACCCTCCACACAGAGGACAAGATCAGCTGCCATATAACAGACAGTAGATGATTGTCATTGCCATGTTAATGCCATTGTTATTGTATAGAAAGCATTGCTGACACGTATGTTGTACAGTATGTCACTAGAGGCCAATGCTGTTGTGTTACATGTCACACCTGTCACGAAGAAGAAGAAGGGACTTTGTAGCAGCCCTATAGCTTGATTTCTGTTTAGAAATGGCTATTGTGAAGCAGTGACAGGAAATTCTGCATTATCAGTACTGACTGTGATTGTTAATCAGAAGTGCATTTATAAAAACAACTGTCAAAAACAGTCATATGGGTAATATTTTGACATAATATCAGTTAAATATAGTTTAAATATTGCAGGGAGTAATGGAACAAGAAGGAACAGTCACACTGAGCTCTTAGATGAAGAGCTGCGGGCGACAGGCTGCACACCTCTAACTCCTCAACAAGTTAACTAACGCCTTTCACTGTGCCCTGATGCTGAACAGCAAAACTTCTCGTGCTGTGCACAGCATGAAATCAGATTGCGGCTGCTCATGGCATGATGGAAAACATCCAATAATTGAGTGACTTCTTTATTAAAACAATATGCATTGGTTTGGTTGCGCTGTAAACAGATACACCAGATGCTGTATCTCTGACAAAGTAGCTTCTCAAGGAGTGTTTACAGCCCACAGAAATTTGGGACCTTTGTATTAAACTGGACTTGCTGTTACCACCAGTGACCACAAGTGTTCAAATCAACTAATGCAGGATTTTTACTCTGACTAGTGTTCTGGAGATGTAACTGCAGAGTGACACAGACAAACCACCACACAAGTATAAATGCTCATAATGACATAGGTCACGTGTTTATGTGACATAGTAAATGTAAAAATACATTCAGTAATCCTATTAGTGTATTAATTTGTTACTGTTAAATGTAATAGAATACTTTAACGCATTTTCCTCAACACTGGAAAAGCTAATGTGGTTGTTAAAAGTCTGTGGCTCTTGTATTTTGTAACACGCTGCCATGAACACCTAGTTGGTGTTTTTGCTGTATGCACATGTGCATGTAGATAGAAACCTCATGGTATTCAACTGAATAATAGCCAAACTAGGAGCCTTCATCATGAAACCAATAAATAATAAATACATATTCTTCAGTTTTGATTTATGATTTTTTTTTTCCCACCAGGGTGAACACAGGACATGTGATTTACCGAGCAGATATGTAACTGCATGCTCTAGCAGACGAGAAACAGGCTATTTGATATGCCATTTCATTACTCTGTTTACTCTGCATGCTGGGGAGCCATCACATTTGTGGGCAGCGTTACATAATGTGGATAATCTATGTTGAGTACACATTTTCGTACCCAAACTTAGCAACCAGAGACATTAAAAATCTATGCAAAAATATCACCACAGCTCCAAAGACCATTAGGGAGGGATCCTCATTTACAATTTAATGTATAAAAAGCACTGGTAGAGTTTATTAGGTGTTGAATTAAAGCAGGAAAAAAAACAGCAGTGTTAAAGAAATTAAAAGACTATAGTAGTTTAGCTTTAAAAGCATTAAGAAACATAAAATACAATTCTGCCTGTTATCTGTGTCCAGGTCACAGGCTAAGCAAAGTATTCCAGTCATTGTTCTCCCTTGACACCTCCTCCAGCGCTTCCTGGGAGATCCCGAGGCGTTTCCAGACCAGATGGAATATGTAATCCCTAACGTTTTCTGGGCCTGCCTGGGGGTCTACTCCCAGGTGGACATGACCATAATGCCTTTTTTAAAATAAAATGACGATTTCTTTTATTATCATACCATTGCTCCTTTTACTAGGTTTTATTTTTCTCCTTTTTTTTTCTTTTTTTTTTTTAACAGCGCTGGGAAAAACCTGATCTCAGACAGAAATCAGTGGGGAGATGAGATAAAATACAGGCTCTTACGCTTACGTTATCCATCTTAATACCTGTCTGACAGAAAAGTACCTACAATTAAAATCCATCATGACTGCCTGAGCGGATCTCGCTGCCAATATTCTGCATGTCCTTTTATGCTTTGTGCTTTCATGTATCAGCTCATTAAGTTTGCAGAAATGTTGGTATAGCTCGGGTCATTTCAACCGGTCCCTGGTGTGTCCCCTACGCCACTTGATCCGCGTGTCACTGATAGGCCACCCTGCTGCTCATCGGGCTTGAAAACAGCTTGTGTCTGCAGCTTTTTCGGCGGAGCACGGTGGCTGCAAACAGCAAGCACCTATAGCAGCGGTGGCAGCGGCCGTTCAGCTTCAGTCACCTGGCCCGCGCTGCTCATTTGACAGATAGCGGAGGCTGAGCTCAACATTTTTTTTCCCCCTCTTGTTTTAAAGGACACAGAATAAGGGCCTGGGAACACTGTCCGTCAATGTTGTCTAGACATAAAAAAAAAAAAAGGTGATGTAACAATACTTAATTGGAGGATGTGCCTCTTGGCTTTAATGTTAAACACTCTGAGAATTAGGACTTGGAATTTGTGCCTATTAGACATTTTTATACAAGAATTTAAAAACATAGCTTTTAGCAGAAGGCTAAGAATAATAATAAGAAGAATAATTTGGAGGCTTCCTGTCATTTATGTAGATGTGTCATGAGACATCAATTTTTCACCAGGCAAAGAAACCAAATGTACATCCTCAGTGAAGAGCAATAAAGGGACGACAGGAGTACAATACCAACTGCTATAATTCTGATTAGTCTGTGTCCAGGAAGCCATGTCCTACCCTGAGAGGATGTTTATTTTTACCAGGGTAACCCGATTAGTACAAACCGTGTCTGAGATGCTTCCAAAGGCCAATTTTCAGGCATCTCTCGTGTATTGCTTAAATCAGGTCTTTCCAAGGTCACTCTGCCAATTTTACATCGTTTCATGCCAAACAATCAAATACATTCAATTTCAATCTTTCGTTTACTACTTTGGTGATAACATTTCAATCGTCTCTTGTGGACCTCTGTTGGGAACGCTCTTCATCTCGCCTACACATGG
Organism: Epinephelus awoara; assembly: GCA_035609425.1. Taxonomy (NCBI): domain Eukaryota; kingdom Metazoa; phylum Chordata; class Actinopteri; order Perciformes; family Serranidae; genus Epinephelus; species Epinephelus awoara. The sequence goes on along the minus strand of CM069298.1, from coordinate 24,637,243 downwards.
AACTAAAAGTTCTTTATACAAAACATATTTCATCAGTATTAATTAATGCTGCAGCGCAGCAAAAGCAAGGAGAAGCAGATTGTTGATTTTATTTTAATATTATTAACAGACAGGCTTTTGCAGTATCCCCCTGTTTTTGCCATAGGCACCAGGTCCACTGTAATTTAATCTCTACTTTAAATTCCAGTTGTTAGATAATTACCGACCTACTCAGAACAAGCATCTCTGTAAACCAGGGCAGGACTGTATTGTATTGTATTGTAGGTTCTAGCGATATCGGGCAAGGCTGGAACATGTCGTGCACCTTTGCATTCATTTAGTGTTCTGTCCAAACCCTAACAATCTCATAATAATACTCTCCACCTCTCCACCACAATGATTAAGTCAATTGATTTTCCTGTAATTGCTACGGTCGTCCTCTTTTTGGGGGGGGGGGGGCGTTGGGGGGGTTGGAGAGCGGGAGAACCATAGTTATTAAAAGGGATAATGGGTAAGTGCTATTTACCATGCTCTGTTTGTAAAATAAAGAGTAATTAGGTTGGAGAGAGAGAGATGAGACACTGCATCTGGCCCCAAACGCGAAGCTCTGTGTGTGTTCCACTTTCCCCGCTGTTAAAATTCAAGCACAGGCACGTGCCCTTCTGCAGCAGCAACATGTACTTTATGTTCAAAATGCATAACATATATATAAAAAAAGACGTCTAAGTACAGCAGCAAATTTATTTGTTCCGATATTTGATAAGTAGTTACTATGGTGATCCTGTGCCAAGCATCTACCTCATATCCCTACACTGAGCAACTGTAGCAATCCATAATTACTGCAAATCTGTAGTATACATTTCATGATGTATTTCATAAAATGCATGAATGTATGTTGAGAAACAATTTACCCCGGGGCTTAACAGTAAGGATTGCCCAATTGCCCAGGGCAAGTAAAATGCCACATCTGGCAAGTAAATCTGGCAACTCACTCTCTTCATCATTCAAGTGTTAAAAAATTAAATTAATTAGCTTTTTTTGTCCTAGAGCTGTTGATGGGAGTAGCAAATAGAGGTCACTAATAGGATGTTTTACAGATTATCATTATCGGCAAATATTGGTTCAGATAGTGGTTGATGCTTGTGCAGCCTCCACCAGTCACATGAGTACGTACATCACCGACCTGAAGAGGAAAGGGTTGTGTTAAATGATCAGCAGGTACAGCTCCAAAGAAAGCAGGTCCTGTCTGGCATGTGAGTGTGTCTAAGTGTGTATTTTTCTTCATTTTAACATGTTTTAAAATTTTCATTTCAGTATTTAAGCCTTTTGAAAATACAAAATGTCTCCACTCTAAAATATCTTAATACAAGTAATATTTGATTTTTCTTCCAGTCCAAACACAAAGTCAAGTTAATGTTAGTGTGTACCTGAGGACCTTACGTTGACTCTGAGGGGAAATAATAAATCATAAAATAAAAAGTTGCTCCCACCTTGCTTTTTTACAGTTAGTTTGACGTTTAATGTAAGATTAATGTCTGATCAATTAATCAACAAGCTGAATTAGATAAATCTAAAAATATATCAACTAACACTGGGCCTTTTCAGGACCTAATGTTTAACACTTAAGGACATTAAAGTGCCATTTATTCGACTAAAATACAACAGGTCAAGTTACCGGGAGGAGCCCTGTCAAATATCAACTTTTAGAGAAAAAGATGCTGCTCCCGAAACACTTCCAGTGTACAAGTGAACAGTGAGCTGTGGTTTTCTGGAAAAAGAAACCGGGTTATTTGATATCAGTATATTTAAGTGTATGAAGTTTGTCATGTGTCACTGGTCATATGACACATCTCACTGGCACCAAATTTGTTAATGACCTAATTGTCCATTGGTTTGTGGGAAGTGTCAGTCAACAAGCCTGAACGCATTGAACACAGCTTGGTTCAGATTGTGATGAATGCCTACAGAGAGAACAGAGATCTATCATGATAAAACAGGTTATCACTCAGCAGGAACATTATTCAACCTAATTAAGGGTGCATATATGAATGATTAGTAAGATCCTGTTTGATTACATCTGACAGCAAATCAGCAATTCATTAATAATTCACGAAAAGCTTTTTGTAGTTTTCGCTCCAAATTACATGAAACACGGACATTCAGTTTAATAAACTATTATTTCATCAAAACAGTTTGGTGCTTTTGATGCTTATAATATTTTTAGTATGTTTAATTAATACTTTGGAATGTCACATTTTCATATTAAAACTACAGAAGCAATGATGAATGATTACATGGCTCCAAACGCACTTAGAAAAGAGAAAAAATATACATTTATGACCTTACATGTTTGAACAAACTGAAGTTGGGCCCTCAAAATACAAAATTACTCCGTGTTTGAACCATTATACAACAGAACCTGCAGTCAGGTATTTTTTCAGATGTTTGGCGTGATATATATGGCGTGATATACAATAGTTGTTTTTTCAAAGCTGCACCATGCACAGTTGTCACTTTCAGTCAACCAATTAATTGCGATGACACAGTAATGATAATGTGTCCAGCACATCAGTGAAAACAGACAGCAAAACGCTCAAAACTATAATCACAATCAGCCCTGTACAGTACTGTCAATGTCCCTCCCAACTTTTGAAGTTTATAACTTACTTGTTTATGAAATGGAACTTTTGGTTTCTTGTCGGAGGTGTGACAATACTGAACAGAGAGTAGATATAAGACCAGGACAAAGCAGATAGACAAGGATGCAATTTCTTGGTCTTATGAGCATTCATTTGCACACTGAAATTTGTATAAACGTAGCCAACCAACTAATCTGATCTGAATCTGAACCAATCAGGATGTGCCAACCAGAAAATGTGCAAAGCCCACAGTATATAAGGAGTCATTAGCTGTGTCTCAATTCAGGGGCTGCAGCCTTTGAAGGATGCGGCTTTCGCAGTCTACGTCGGCGACATCCTTTGAAGAATGTGTCAGCCAACCCGAACGATCTCTGAAATGGGACAGTCTGGTGTGCGGCGAATTTCCTGGTTGCATCACCAGTTGTTCTTGCCTCGACCCATTGGTGTTCCTGTTTACGAGCAAGCAGCTGCACCTGATGAATAAGCTCTTGAGTTAGTAGGCCCTAAATCATGGTCCCAGAGGTTGTTTTTATAGATGATGATGAGATGATTCACCGCCGGAGACTAATGTTTGATATATTTAAGGCTGATGGAGGACCGCTTTCAGTTAAACGTATTTAATTAAGATTGTTTAAGCTGTGTGCTTTTAGCTAATACCAGTGTTATCAACAGTCAACTGTTTACTAGTTAACAACTAGTTAACTTAATATTTAATCGTCACCAGTGCGCAATGCATCTTGGGATAGGTTGGGCCACAAAGGATTCATCCGTTGCATTCTACAAATTCTGGGAAGGCTTTATTTCTTAGGTACATTTGAAGGAGCCTTCAAAATGGGTCAGTGTCGGTCACAATAATGTGACGCAATTGGTCTTCAAATGCAGCTTCAAAGGGTGCAGCCCCTGAAAGGAAACACAGCTATTATGACACTGTAATTCTACACCCTCTTCAATGGCTGCAATGGGTGGCATAGGAGTGACAGGGCACCTGGGTAGAGGGCTCTGTCCAGTGGTGTAACGGAGGGTATATGCAGGTAAATGGGGTATACCCACAATTTTTTCTGGCCGTTTACAGTATACCAACCTATTAGCCACAAAGCCATTGGGCCATTATAGGAGAGTATACCCACTTCCTCTTTGGTAACCCATCTATCAAGAAGTACACCCACCTCATCAACTACTTCTACACTACTGGCTAAGCCTGTGCTAAAGTAAAGTAGACAACAATATCGTAACCTTCCTTTTATCTTACACAAACTCATTTCCACCGCTTGTAACCGTGATCTCATTCTTTCGGTCACTACCCAGAGTTCATGACCATAGGTGAGCGTTTGGGACGTAGATGGACCACACAATCTGTGGAGAAAGGTGATGTGTGAGCCACGAAAAAAGGTATGTCTAATGGTGTTATAATACCTCCTATTGCACTGTGGGCTCTGCATGTATAGGCACAACCTAAATGGCTAGCAAGTATAAAGTTTTAGTGGCTAAATGCATGCTCATAATTTGGAGGAGAGTGTTACCCATAGAGTTCAGTAGAGAGCTGAGCCTGTGTGAGATAGAACATCATTTAATAATGAATGAATCTTATTTGCCACATGCTGAGTTTCAATTTTTGACTTGTACTGCTTTCCACTATTGTTGTGTTGTTGACAGTTTGAGGTAAACTGGGGTCATGTGCAGATATACAAAGATAGGCAAGATACAGTACTGTGTGTGTGAGAGTGTGTGTGTCAGGCAGAAGGGATGACACAGCTCTACCCGCTGCTAAAATGTATTCTTTTAGCTAGACTAGAATTTAACACACATATTTTATTTAAGCTGCAAATTGCCTTCTTGAAATGTAACATTACTAAAAGATTAGATTCTTCTTCTGCTGTCTCTGGTGTGATTTTATGCCTGAAGGTTTTTACCCAAGTGCCTACTGATGGGCATATTGTAGGTCATGTATTGTTAAACACATTATTATGGGGATTAAATGTGCAAATATTGAGAGCCGATTGAGCATGAAACACTCCGCTCTTGAACACACCAACATACTTACACATGCCAGTTTAACCTTCCACAGCAGAGCAATGCGTTTTCTTTTTATACCATTTAATTAACCCCCATTTTGATTTGACTCTTAGTACTTGAATGATCATTAGTGCTACATGAGTGTGTAATTTCTTGGAGACAAGGCAAACACAAACACAATAAGAGCAATTCTGCAGTTATGCCACACTTGCGTCCATGGCTTCGCCTTATATGCACAAACTGTATTGCATCATTCATGGAGAAATAATACAGTCATGTCAATGATCACATTGTTCAAATGTTGAATTCTAAAAATAACTGTCCTAATTTATGAACACGTTCAAAATAATACAAGTCCTAGGCAAACTAAAATAGTGCAATAGTGCATCACTAGATTAGATGTGAAAATTAGATTAGATTAGATTAGATTCAACTTTATTGTCATTACTCAGTATAAATACAGGTAACGAAATGCAGTTAGCATCTAATCAGAAGTGCAAATAGCAGAAGTGCAGTATATACAGTTAAGTACAGTATGTACAGATAGGCAATATGTACAGATGAGTGCAGTTATATACATCTAGTGCAAAGAGATGTCTGATGTGGTAGCTTGAAATGCATCCATCTAGTAGTAATTTTCTGTCATTCTTGCTACTTTTAGGAAAATGTCATGATTAGAAAAAAAAAGTGCAACTTTTATGTCTGCCAACACAAAAATTAAAGAGGCAAACTGCACGCTAAACGTTCAGGTCTCCCAACCTTGATTTATCCATGAGTCAATATTCTCAGACAAGGCTCTTTTGTCTTTGAGAGTCCCCTGTTCTTGAATGCTATATTCATCTTTCCATGTGAGGCAATTGTATGCTTTCCCCAGCACAATTACCAAACCATGACAGCCCATTTCAGCTTTGTCTAACTCCTCACTTACCGTTCCAAATATATCCATTACCATGCAGATTGGTCCATTATCCTCTGCAATAGGACACTTATATTCAAGTGAGATGTTGTGATTTTCTGTATCAGAGCGGGGCTGCTTTAAAACTTTTGGTCAAGAATCTCCCTGTTGCCTCGAACCAAACAATCTCCTCTCATTCTATTTCAATTAATAAACAAAATTTTAGCCTCATTTTTTTTTTGTAATTTCAGAGCAAGTTTGTACAGTAACAGTGACAATCTGACTTTACAGGACCTTGATAGTGTTTGAAAGTGAACACTGACTAACCTCGGCTTTGTCTTTCAAGCTACCACATCAGACAAATAGCCATTTCAGCAGTCATAGTGTGTGGTCTCTACGCCACAGTGAATATGTCTGTCCTATTTCCACTCCACTACTACCTTAAACCATTGATGTCCCTCCTCTAGGCGTGGTCCCCTGATCCCAGTCCTGACAAAGACCTGCCAAACCACTGCTACTTCTGATCCCCCAGGCTGACAAGCCAATCCATCTTCACCTGCAGAGTAACTTTACTCCGCTTGTCATCAGCACCCGCCCTCTATCAAGGAGAACTGAAATAGATATGCTAAAACATTCACCGCTTCCTCAATGATCATGACATTCAGAGATGTGTCCTTAATTTTTTGCTTCATCCCGTAACAATCGTTTTGAAATTGAAATGATTGTTTCATACCATTATGTACACACATGCACTTCATCAGACCACGCAAGCGCTAAAAACTTATTTATCAACCCATGTAAACAGCAAACAGGCCATATCAGAGTAATGGCAGTAAAGTATGACTGTAATAATTTAATTCCATACAGTATATTTAGAGGGCAAACAGTTAGGTCCTGAATGTTCACACACTACCACGGAGCCAATAAGCAGTGTCAGGTTTGCAGCACTAACAGGATTAAGCACCAAGACTTTATGTCTTTTACAGCCGCTGCCAGACACAGGCCTGGAAATAATGGGATCAGTTTTGAAGCAGTTCATCATGGAGGAAACCACCTCTTCCCCACATTAGCTCAGTGTGCAGGCCGCGCTGCATATAGGCACCCTGGAACACGCCCATAAATTGTACACAAGTCATGACATCATGGACAAATACACATGGAAATGTCTAATGTGGGAAGATGAATATTTAACATTTGGTAATTTCGCTAACAAGACTAACTGCAAAGGGGGCGGGGGTTCGTGAAAAAGGGTGCCAGTCAATCACCCATGCACTGTTAATGACAGCATTAACTGAACACAGTTCATAAAGTCTTTATTAATTGAAACTGTCTCCTAATCAGAGAGCCTGTGCTTCAAACCAAATCTGATTGTCATCATCTGTAACCTAAAAGCCAGCTCCAGCTATCTGCAGTTTAAAGTCATGTATAACACAGTGTAAAAGACCCAAAAGCTACATGAAGGTCAAAGTGGATTATTAAGGTTAGTGCGATATTTTTGAAGGCGCATTCAAAGCCATAGGGACTAATGACAATGCTGTGCTGCTTTAAAAGAGATTTGCCAGATGGTGAAATCTTAACAGCTTTGCTGCCACATATAGGAATGTGTGCCAAGGAGAAAATGAAAATCAGATACATCTGTTACAATATTAAGAGTCATTACCATGAAAGGATGTAGGTGTTAGTCTAAAGTAAACAGGTAATAGATTAAACAGGTAAAACTTATCTTTCTGCTTTTACTTATCCAAAATTGTTTGCATTTTTTTTCTAAAGCTGTCATGCAAATATGTAAGCAAAAAACTTGCCTTTTCACACCATTAACTGCCAAAATAATGGACATAGCTACCGTGATGTCACCTATTGGTTTGTGGACTCCCCTTTTGAAGCATCTCGGCCGTCGCCATCTTGGTTTTGTGGTGCCAGAAATGACCATATTTGGGCGAGAGGCTGGTGCTTTCAAAGAGTGAGGTGTGGATCCAACTAGAGGTGCTTTTACATCTGTCTTGTTTGGTTCAGTTCAGTCAAACTCAAGCTCGTTTGCTCGAAGCAAGCAAACTCTAGCACCCTACGAAGCCGAGGACAATATCGGCAGACAGCCTGTCACTTAAAGCAACCCTTAATTATACATAACTTTAAGTCTTATTAAAATGTTGAAGGGGGAGTTATATAAAAAAAATCACCTCCCACAAAATTGTCATAAAGGGCAAAATTAGCTGTGGAAACCAAAACCATTTTTGTGCCAGGCTGTAAACATGTTTATGTCTGTTGTAAAGTGGGCATTTTAACATGGGTGACTATGGATATTGACTGGTTTCTGGAAACCAATCTCAAGTGGATATTCAAAGAACTGCAGTTTTCGGCACTTCTGCATTGGTGTCATTTTTCCACCCTGGAGGTTGCAGCTTCATTAACACATTCAGCAGGCACAGGGCAACTTCAGCATTCATTTGGAGTTGTGCTTCTAGCCACCCAAAAAATATAAATCCATTATTCATCCTCCTTTTAGCTCAGTTTTGGTCTGCACCAATAATGGTTAAATGGCTGATTTAACAGCTACCTAGCAAAATTCATCTGTTATTGCTGCTGGGCTAAAAGCATACAGTGCTTATATCAGAGATGTTTAGCTAAAAGTTAAAAACAGCTGTAATTAAACAGCTGGACTCAAGGTTGATGAGAGCAGAAGGAGTGAATTAAAAAATGTGAGAGAACCTGAAAGATGTTAAAATGGCATGACCCTGAGTGACACTGCCGAGGCGGTTATTTCTCTATAGGCTCATCATACAGTACGAATGACTCATTCCACATATGTCGTTTGACCCATTGTTAATAGAGAAATATTGATTAGTGCATCTATGAAGCAGTCCTGTGTGAGAGAGATAAAGCCCTGGTGAGCCTTACATTAATAGCACCACACTAAATAAAAGGTAAATAAGAATGTTAATTGAATAATAGCTGCATTATTTGTGGAAATGTGAAATATTGACAACAGTGATGTGCAAAGACCAATTCAAAACTGTGTTCAGAATATATTAATAGTGCTTGAATGGTGATAACGATGCTTCATTTAAACCAGGTCATACATTGCCAAAAACCAATTTAGATTTTGAGCTCCGTAACCATGGAGACTCTATTTTCAGAGCTTCACCAAGTTCATCAACATGACATTAGATATTGGTCTCACGTGGTCCTTTACCAAAAGTGCTGCAGTCTAACTTTTCCCATATTTTCAGCAATCTGAATCATCTGAGAAATGGCTTTTATTTCACTCCTATTTTATATTTAAGATCGCTAAGATGACTGTATTACTCATCACCTTGCTGTCTGTGTTTGTAGCTCTATCTGAGCTCCCTGCTGCCAACAGCCACTTATTCAGATAGGACCAACTGTCATAACAAATTACTGGAGCAGAGAAATTATTGTTGACTTTGACACGAGGTATGTTTGAAAGCAAGAAAATAATGCTTTGGTTTTAGTAGGAAAAAATCTGACGCATGTTCTAAAAGTAACATACAGATAGATGTTTGTACTATGCAACGGTGTTTCTTCTGATGATGACTCAGGGGAGGTAAAGACAAGATTTTACTGGCATTGGCAGGTGGTAATTTTAAACCTGGGCCAGATTGCTTTTGTGAGATGCATCATTCCCACTAGTCACATGGTTAAATCAATGAAACATCACCCCTTAGGCCAGTCAGTGCAAGTTTGAAGCTCTACAATATCCCCTGGCAGGTGGCACCAACATCAGCTGGCAGCCTTGTAATCACGTTTTCTTGTCTTTCTTTTTTTTAGTACAATAGGCTTGTACACTTTGTACTTGAATTGTCTTATTGATTTTGGCCTAGAAAAAATCTCTCTTAATGCTAGAGAAAACACACAAAATGAAAATCCAGCCATTATATTGAAGTACAAAGAGGGATAAAACGTTGCCTTTAAAATGACATTAAAAAGTATGATTGAAAAATTTAGCACAGTAAAAGAAAGCCATGACAATCAAATTGCCCCTATAATCTCAACATTTTTAACCGTCTTTATCGCACAATCTGTCAGTATTATTTTGCACTTTTTGGGTAAACATGGGGAAATCATTCCCGGGGGCATACTGATTAACCCAGGGGGGATGGTAATGAAATACTGTACCTGCTTGAGAGAGTGCCTTCTTTATTACTCTATTATACATGAAAGGCGCTGAGGGCTCTCAGAAGCCCTCCTTCAAAGCAGGAATCATTGCCTCACATTTCTCTCATGCCTGTTTCCATTCAGGCCCCATTAATTGCCGTTTATTTTGCTCCATTTTCGCAAATGAAATGGAGGACATTCCACACTGGGAATGGAAGAGATCTGTTTGTGAGTTTAGCTCTTTGTATGAATCTTGAAAGAAAAAATAAATATGACTTTAGAAGAAGAGATCATTGCTCCAACATGAATTAGTCTAAATATTCGAATGAGGATGATGACTATAATATTTCAAATTAACCAAAAAAAGACTGTTAACAGTGCTGATGCTTAGTCAGAAGGTAATTAGGTGGAATTTAGACTTAATATGATGTATTACAGCATCACCAATGAGCAATCTATCTATCTATCTTCGACAGATATGTTTGATTTAGTCTTAGTTTTGAGATGAAAATGCCTATTAGCTTCAGTCACATTTTAGTCTTTTTTATCCTTCATAGTTTTAATCTAGTTTTAGTTGACAAAATTGACGACAATTCATGACATTTGTTCCAAATTTGAAGAAATTCCCAAAAGGTGTTGCTGAAATACTGCATACAGGAGGACAGGATGGACGGACGGATAGACAACCCGTAAAACATAATGCCTTTGGCTATTGTTGTCCCTGGCGCAGAGGCATAGAAATTAGTTTTCTTTGTTTTAATTTGTAAATGTTAGTTTTGTAAAACTAATTTGCAGTCTGAGGGGCATAGCAGAGGTAAATAATGGTTCATTTGTTTCAGCGGTGTCAGCTAATATATAGAAAATACAATGAAACTAGTTAAACACTAGTTAAATATTTACATATACTGTAATGGATAGAAGTATGGTCATAGATAAGAAAACAGCGTAGTGTGCAAAGATGTGTACGAAGGAATGATATTTTGTGAGGAAAATCAAGATCCACACTATTGTACAGATAGTAAATGATGTCCGGCTGGGGAATGAGTGCTGTCTGAAAAGATGGGTTTTCATGCTATCATGGCAGGCCAGTAGTGACTCTGTAGCCCTTGCTGTGGGGATAAGATGTCATTAGAGAGCTAGGACATGGAGGAATTGCAGCCAGGTGGTCAAAGGTTAGTACAAGGATAGAGGAGCAGCACACCCAGAAGATGCGTAGTGCAGTCCTGAGTAGGGCTGAAGGCAGCCTGGAGCAGAGGGTGGGTTGCTCTCTAGAGGCCGGAGGGAAAACAGGAAAAATGTGAAATGCATCAATTTGGGAAGGCCGTAGACAAGGACATAGATGCACAGGGCAAAGAGAGGTAGAGAGGGGACATGCACAAACTAGCGCTAAGAGTGAGTCACTGTAATCCAGCAGTTTCATTTCAGTCTAAATGTTTCATTTGAGCTGGGTGGTGGTGTGTACGTGGGGAGGGACATAGAGGTAATGGCATTGCCTTGGGGGGGTTGAGGTGAGGAGAGCAAGGTCATGTGGAGCAGAAGAGGGGAATGATGACAGTACAAATTACGTAAGCAATGTTTTGAGGCCGATTTTAAAAATAGAAACTGTGGGTGATTCCTTAAGATAGGTAGACAGACCACAGACCACTCCATGAGACGAGGGAAGCGAAGGAGAAAGAGCTACCATCTGTTGAGTTTTTAGAAATGATAGGGCGAGCTCAGCTGGAGCACAGGGCCCAGACAGGCAGTGCAAGTCTGAAGCAATTCGTTATATGAGGGAGCCAGTGTGTAATGATGTGTTCTGCCCTGGTTCCAAGCAGGATTTTGGCAGCAGTTCTGGATGAGTTATCAGTGTAATATTAAGGGTGGTCGTGGTGTACCCACGCAAAACAGCAGTAGTCTCTTCTGTGTGCAACAAAATTGTTAATCAATTTGTCACCATCATGTAATCATTACTTCAGAAGTCGTAGCGTGGGGAAGAACACGAGTTCACTCCTTTCATGCTTTGTTGTTTCAGGCAAATGTGAAAAGAACTGAAAATCATCTTGATTAGCATTTAAAGGTTGCTCCATTTTTTGAGGAATCAAACCCATGAGTACTGTTGGATAACATTATAGCATCAGGGAGCATATAACCAATGATTCAAAGGCTCACCTTTGTAAATACTGAACCTACATGAAGCTGGGAGAGTTTGCTCTGAATTTAGAGCAGTCTCTTTTCCAGTAAATCTCCAACCCTTGGTGAGGCCTTGGCAACAAGCTGCCACACCCAAACGGATGCTAAAGGCAGACAGACTAAACTGACTTTAGGAGCTAGTGGCAATAAAGCCGAACTGTTGTGTCACCTCACATCACCTATGGCTCGGCAAAGAAGTTGCGTCTAAACACACTGCAAAGACAACAGCCAATGGCCAGCTAGCATGTATGCTCTATGCCTGTGTGAGGGGAAATAACTCCATACCAGCAGGTGGGGGTAGTCGTCGTTAAAAAGGGAAATCAGAAGACTGAGGGCATGGATTCAAGATGCTAGTTAGCTAGTACGTTTCGATTAGCTGGTCAGTCAGTCATTTCCGTTTCTCTTCTTGTGCACTGAGCTAGACCACCAATCCGAGCGATTTCATTTGCCGATGTGCTAGTACGGACACCAACAGCTACGATGCCGATTCAACATGCTAAAAAAAAACAGGTGACGAGCGGATATGGGCCCACTTGTGCCAAGAGTGTGGGAAACACCACAAACCAGACGCTGATTTACGTCCTGACATTGACCAACAGCGAATCGTACACTTTGTCTAAGACAAGCGCTTTGCATGCCCATCCATTTCCCCCTCCTCCACACCCTTCTTTTACATGCACTAATAATACACCACCTTCTGAATTTGCACAAAATAAAGCCAGTGAACATACATTGCCATTGCAAATAATTTACATATAAACAGAAGTCGCAGGCTAGAGGGTTGGGTATATGGAGGAAACTTGATACTCAGACACTGAAGTGAGTTAAACTTTGTGCAGTCACTTTAAAAAAGCCTTTTACTGGGATGATTTATGATTTAGAGGAGTACTACATATGAGAGGCAACTGAGTAGCAAAAGCAGGCTTGGGGCTGACAGCAGGTCGAGAGGCAAAGAGAGCCAGGAGAGGTTCAGTGAGGACGATGAGGGCAGACCTGTGCCCAGTTAACCTCTCCTTATATCTGAAGGTGGTAGGGAATAAGAGCTTGGAGGGGAGCCAAAGAACTGACAGTGTGCCTATGTTAACATGGCGGTGAGCAACAGTGTTACCTGAAAGCCAGCATATCTCCATCAAGACTGTTCACTTTATTCCTGAAATAGAAATTCTCTGTGTTGGCACAGGTGGTACATAATCTCATGTAAGCACACTGTGCACTATATTTTGGTGAGGGTATGCCAAATACAACTGGCAGAAATAGAATCACATCCTCAAAGGAGTTAGGAGCAGCAAGAATTTACTGTAATAGAAAGAAAAAAAAACAATGCGCTGTGTTTAAGGGAATTACAACATTTCATTAAATACAGCAAAACTGGACAAGGAGTAGCCGTAGATTGGAAATAAGTTGACTCTTTTCATTAAAGACTGTATGTCTCTGGAAATAACTACATCAAACACATCAAGTAATTTGTGATGACATCACCGGAGATGATCTATTTCTGGTAAGACAAGAACAGTCTGGGATGCAAGACCTTCTACCAATGATGTTCAAGCAAATTAATCTAGGCTCAATTAGGTGAACCAAATATTGGGGACATCTCTCAGCATGATGCAACACAAGAACAACACCACAAAGTACAGCCTCCAAAGTTTAAGTGGAATCTGAATCAACACCTTCCTATTATAAGGTGAGATTCATTGCAGCGCTGTGTAACTAATAAACTGATCGTTTTTATAGAATAATTATGTTTTCTGTTTCTGATTCTAATAAGCATTTCTATCATATAAATTTAGTGGAGTACAAATATATTTCCTTCTCAAATGTGGTCAAGCACGTGTGTGTGTGGTATTAAATCAAACATTAAAGTCCAACTAAAGCAAAGTTACAGTGATTTCTTTCTTAACACATCATACAAGTAAGAAAATAGCTGTCTGGGAACTGTGCAGCACTGTATGGTGGAGTTTGACCATTAAACTGTTTTTCACCACTTCTGTGCCCAGGATTTTTCTGGCCTTGATGATGCAATGGAGCCGTTCTTATTATAACCCCTTCCCTACTAAATAAAAAGTATGTTGCTATTAACAAGAGAGTGCACAGTGTCAATGTTGTTTCATTTGGCCCCTGGCAAGTTTGCTACGTTCCATAAGCTCTCTTTGCTTTTTCAGTCCAATAAATACATCAATAAACATTTTGGTTAAATGCCACAATTAAATAAACACAAATTAAATAGCCATGTCTAAAGGCCCTGACACATACTAAATGCAACTTCAAAGAACTAGCGGCGACGAAGGCCCCCTGCTGTGTCGCCTGACGTCACCCTGTCTCAGCCAAAAAGTTGGACATGAACACACCACAAAGACTAAAGCTGACGATCTATCACCAAATACATCCTGCGCCTGCGTGAGAGGAAATGACTCTTCTAACCAGCAGACGGTGGTCATCTATAATCTTCATTCAAAACAGGAAAAGGGAAGATCGTCTTGACGCTACTTAGCCAGTTAGCACATGAACAACACAATCAAATGTTTAAGGAACAAAGCATATTTACTGTGCACCAGTGACCAATAACACAAACCAACACAAAACAATACCTTATGTGCCTTATGTCAATTACCTTGTGTAACATGTTTGTTTTGGTCGCACTTCTTCTTGACTTTAAATCTCCTTTTTTGCTTTCCGCACTTCCATTACTCTTCTCATGTGCTGAGCTGAACTGCCACTCAGAATAATTTCATTCACCAACAGTCTCTGCAGCCGCCAACGCCAATTCAACATCAGTCAACCAAACAGGGACCGACGAGGGGCAACGGTGCGGGACACACTGGTCTGACAAGGGCAGCAGATGCTTACCAATGGGCCAACGTTAACTGACAGCCAACCAACCATCGGCTTGGTGTGTCAGGGACTTAACATACCTTTCAGACTTTAAGCACAAATTGGCAGCTCGGGCCGGCCAGCAGTTACTGCTCACTACTACAGGCATGTGCTCTGTGCTAACATTAGCTGCCGAACCAGAGGCTGTTGCCATGCAGTGGCTCACTTGTTCTTTGGTTCAGAGGGTGAGATGGCTAACATACACTGTGTGCTATTCAGTTAGCTGCTAACAAGAGTTTGTCACTGCGCAACAGCTTGTTCTTCGGCTTGGGGGTCGTGCATGTTACTGTGTTACTGGTTTAGCTGCTAATGTAGCGCTACTGAGTTGGGATAGCTGCTCAGGAGAGCCTGTAGCTGTGCAGCGCCCAATTTTGAAGCCTAATTTTATATAAAAACACATTTTTCTGTGGTGAGACAAACTCATTACACATTCATTTTTCCCGGTCATTAGTTTTGTAATTAACTTTTTTTTTTTTGTTTCTTTTTTTTTTTTTTACCCACTTGGGGATATCGGTAACAAGCTACCTTTTGAGCTAATATGGCAAAGTTGTGGGGTTTTCAAAGCTGTTTTTGCCGATAACGCGTGGATAAAAACCTAAACAGTGAAAGATGCTGAAAAGCTGTTAATGGGGGGAACTGCAGATTTGGCTGATAAGCATCTGTGGGTTCATCATGACCAGGGACCCCCTCTCTGTAGGCTACACACATGGATCCACTGTTGATGTAAAACCAGTCACTGTAACATATCGAAAGACAATACTTAAGGTAAATGTAGTGCAAATCGGTCAGAAAACCCGTCTGATTTGCTCGCTATCAAGCTAGTAATACTGCATAACAATTAAACCACGACAAAAAGTCTCCAAAAACACGAGAAAACTACACTTGCAAAGAGTAACAACAGTTTCAGACACTCATACAGAATGACAGACACCCTGGATATTTTTCTAACGCCACAAACTATCACCTCAGAAATGACTTTCACATTTATTCAACACCAAATCACAGTATCCACAGCACAAAATGAACAACAGTTGGAGAATATTACACCATGCACGAACATAAATTCAGCTTTAAATTCATGATCCATCCACCCATTTTTGCCTTGATAGCTGCAATACATGTTGCCAAAGCAACAGCTCTTTGTACACACACCACCTCATGCGATCAGCAGATAATCCTCCATGTGTGTTTAAGTAGTATAAAAGCTCTGTCATGTTCACAGAAGGGGCAGGTTTACAAGGTTACATTGTAATGAGTCCCTTTGCCAGGCCATCCTCTCATCTGATATGTTCCTGTTGCTGTTGTTAGAAGCCCAAATCATGCTATCATTGTGTATACAGGGCCAGCCAGGTCCATCATTAATACTGCTCTTATCATTCTGTCCGCCATGATTTCCATCCAAGGCTTTGTTATCAGTGAGACCCATATCAAACCGTGTCTGTCTTGTTGGGACATACAGCAGAAGATTTGCTACTAAGCACACTGTCTGTTGGCTGTTGCCTGTTGGCCATCAGAACACACCACAACCTTGACATTAATGATTCAATGAGAACAGTAATTGAGTGCCTTTCTCATTTCCTGGCAGCTACAATACAAAGCTGGTGGTGTGGAGACAAGAGAGATACAGAAAGAGGAGGATAAGAGGGTGAAAGAGAAAGGCTTATGGAAAAAAAAAGGCAGGAGACCGAGATAGGAGCCAGTGAGGAGGATAAGACACGGAGGGAAGGAAATAAGGAAGGCAAGTAAAGTGTGGGGTAGGATGAGGAGAGGATCAGAGGCAGAGGACAGCGAGGAGAGAGATTGCATTAGCTCATCATCCCAGTGGACCTGCCTGTGCTCTGAGGTTGACAGTCCTGAGAGCTCCTGTCCTTCAGCCTTCCCATGTGCCGGTGGCATTATCTCCTACTTACCATAGAGGGCCAGGCATTCAGCGCTACAAATCACATTCTTCTTTAAACTTGCTTCGGAAATAATAGAGGAAGTGTGCTATAATATCTGCCACGAGTTCCATAAAGACCTGCTATTATCTCAATTTCTCACCTAAATCTACCAATCTGCTGAGTTGGTCTAGCAGCACTAGGGTGTTATTTCTAATGGCCATGGTCATGGCAAACCTGGTGCTCCTGGGATATCACACTGAACATACTAATCATCATGATCACATCTTCGTCTTTTACAGAAACAAAAAAAACAGTTGCAAATTGCATGGCAATCCATCCAATAAAATATATATATATTACTGGTGCAAGAAGGAAAGTCAAGGGATCAAGTCATGAGGATACATTCTCTGGCAACAATGGATGTGGGGAAACAGTTTTGTTCAGTAGTCGCAGTAGATGTCGAGATACTCCAAAGTCAAAAGGCTATTCAGTATCAAATGTTATGATCATTTAATGGTTGTTGAGACATTTCAGTGAAAGGTCAACGTTATCACTGGAGGAAAAGTCAGGGGCTCACCAGTGGCATTGGGATTCATCCTCTGGGCATCATGAATATTTTAGTCTTGACCAGATTATTTGACAGAGAGAACTGCTTCTTGCCTTCCCAAGAGCAATACCACTAGCATAACTACATACTCTGAAAGATCTCAGAGAAGAACCACAAAAAGCTGTAAAGGCTCTTCACTATTTGTATGTCAGAACGTTTTCTTGGGAGACTCATTGGATGGACCAAAAAGTAAATTATGCAATATTTATACAATTATAAATGTAATTGTTGACATCAATAAGTGTACAGCGCACTATCACTCCAAACATCAAGGTAAACATTAAACCAATAGTTGCCTTCACAGTTAAGGCCATCATCCGAATAAAACTGTCACACACAGAAACCTTTCACACTGAGTCCGATGCGGTTTTTGCTCGATGCGTTGCAGAAATTTGCAAGACGAGACAAAATGAAAAGACACATTTCCTCTCTTGCTTCTCTCCACTGGAGTTATTTATCTGTCACCACTCTCTCTTATCGCATCTTGTATTTGGCACTGTAGCTGATTCTTGGTCAAGCAGCTCTCTAAAGGCTTCTGACAGATGCAAAAATGTAGAAAATTGAACCTGTTCTGAAAAGTTCATGGAGGGGTGAAAGTTTCGGACTCAGTGTGCAAATGTGATTGTCAAAAGGTAAGGTCATATTTATTTGTTTTATTTATTTTGGACAGAACACATCTAATCTAAACACACCGTCTAAACACATAGTTATGTTGAGTTCTTTCATCATTTTCAGGCAAAATTCAGTCTCTTCATCGCTACAAAA
The DNA here is from genome assembly GCA_035609425.1 of Epinephelus awoara. Classification (NCBI taxonomy): domain Eukaryota; kingdom Metazoa; phylum Chordata; class Actinopteri; order Perciformes; family Serranidae; genus Epinephelus; species Epinephelus awoara. The sequence continues at coordinate 24,619,309 of CM069298.1, read as the reverse complement.
ATGGGAAGCTCTCGTTGCCGCCATGTTGCTTGTATATCTGGTGCGTCACTCTGGCGCCTACGCACACGGCGGGCAGCTGTCAGAGACCGGGATAAGGAGTATAGATGCTCCAGTATCCCGGCTTCTATCTGAGTACTCCAGGTGGCAAAACCGGGTTTCTTGAAACCAGGAAAAGGGCATAACCCAGTTTCTGAATTCGGGATATGGTGTTTACATGCACAAACACAAAAAAGGGATACTTAAAGAACCCAATCAAAACCGGGACACTAAAGACCTTGTAAACACACTCAGTGTCACCTCTCAGGCTTATCTCTCTCTGAGGCCCATCAACCTCCAACTCTCCTCCTCTGCACTCTGCTGCACTTTGTCTGAAGCAACATGAAAATATTACTGTCTGTACATAGCTCAAAGTCTCCTTTCTGCATTTTTTATAATCTTCGGTTTTCACGTGGGATTACAAGAACAGAGAAGGCTGCTCATTTATAGCCTGTTTGCAAGGTTATCCCACCCTTCCTTGTGACAGAAAAGTCACCTGGCCAAAAAGCATCCTGTAAGAAACTGACAATTCCCCTCGGGTCTGACTGACAGCTCGTCACCACTTCGGCTTGCCCATCCTTATTACGTTAGCTATTTCTAACAAAAGCCACTATTTTTACACATAATGTTAATTCTGTTGCCTTAATACAACGAATCACATTAGCTAACGTTCGCTAACTTAACGTTAACATTGGCGTTAACATTTTTTACTGGTGAAATTTTTACTGGGGCACTGCAGATCAATACTGGGGCACGTGCCCCAGTAAAATCTGTGTGGCGACACCAATGAATTAGGGATACGTGCTCGACAATTATATGACACAAAAGACTAGAGATATCTAAACCGCGCGTAGGTCTTAGTTGAAAGAAAGGATGCCAGAGTTAAAATCAAATTTTGCAAAGTGTGTAGATGATTCTATGACATTCAAATAAGCTAATTGCAAGTACAAATACGTTTTTGAACTGCTGTGTGGGTTTTAAGCTATAACATTAGTATACAATACTGTGGTTGGATAAAATGTGATTTTCTTGGTTTACTGCAAAAAAGCAGCTGTCTTTATGTCGGTCATTGGTTGAGTCAGAAATAGAAGTTATTATTTGTGTTGACTTTAATTTATCAGTGAGGTTAAGGGCAAGGTTATACTGGAGAATTGTTTGTCATGTTTTCACAGTGCTTCAGAAATGAGAAGTTTTTATACTTGTTCTGAGTGGCCACAGTGAAAGGAGGAGTAAGAAGCCGCCCATCACGGCGGGGAAAAAAAGGTACACTTTTTTAATCTCTTGTGGAAGGCATTCATTGTGTTGCACTTTGCTGTTCACATGAAAAGTGACAGAAATTGTTGTGTACAGACTGACACAGACTCTGACTCCTTTCTCACCTCCATGCAGCTGGACAATCATGGCGTTAAGTTTTGACAGGGGATAGTGGCAGTGTTGGGTTTGTGTAAGTGTACTCCAGTTTTTTTGATGGTTGTCACATAGAGAGTGGAGGCTTGACGTTGGACTCGTACTTGGACTTTTTAAAAGATGTAATTCATTTATTAAATGTTTATTTAAGTCTCGATCCCAAAGACAGTCATCCCCACCCATCCTCTTGTCAATAACAAGCTTCTAGTTTGAATAACTGGAGAAGCTCCTACATAATAATACAAATCAAAACAACTGCTATGCAATTAATATAACCATTGTGAAACTACTTATATTATAACACATTACACCATACAGTGAACATGTTCTATTCAGACTGACTGGTAAAAGGGCTCATTACACAAAATCCTGCATATTGATAAATGCAATACAAATAATATTATCCTTAATCATACTTTTTATACAGGCCATGTACTTTAGAGATGTATTCTGGTTCCTGTCTATTCAAACCCCATTCATTTGTATGATGATAAATTAGCACATCCTTACAAAGCATACATCGGTTAGGAGTGATTTGTGACCTCCTCTACCTTTTTCGCCTCTACATATTTGCTTTTCATGAAAATTAATTAGCTTCAGTCCCCATTCATTAGATGACACAATTAATTGTTTTCTCTCTCGCCATGCAACATGAAGAATAGCAAACAAAAACGTTTTCATCAAATCTGAAATTGCCTGCAAACACAAAGAGGGGGAAAAGGTTTTATTAGAAGTAGTACTTGCAGGTCTGACTACTAATTTCTGCCTACTCCACTGCTAGTAGATAATTTTGTGGTTGTTTACATGAACGCAGTGATTTCTCATTAATAGCGGGGCAGGGCATACGTTCACCCTCCCTGAAAAAGACGATAAATTATTCAGATGATCAATCAAAATGCGTACTGTGTTTATTTGTAGCCTATGTCTTTTTCTTCTTACCCTCAGGTCTGTTTGATATTGTCACCTCTCAGGTGGGACCTGCCACTTTCATTATTTAATCCAAAAGGTGAGACTTACAAATGTCAACAAAATTCGGGGGGAAAAACTTACCCTGGAACCAAATCAAAACAGAGCAGGGTTAATTGCTTGAACCATGTTTGTTTGCTCGGAAAACAGAGTCAGAGGCCCACGCTTACACTCCCCAGTCTAAAGCCCTGAGAAGAATTGACAGGCATGGCTAAAAATAGGAAAATGTGTGGTAACTCAAATGAGAGTTTATACATGATGCTATGAATATGAAGAGTGTTGTTGTGCGTTGGTGGTGTAATTACAATGGATTAATTAAGATAGATGTCTGCTACATGCACATTTCCTAACCCCACAAAACATTCCCGACGTCTGTCTACTGACAATAATTCAGTCTGTCAGTGCAGCCATACAAATACAAGTGGGGGACAGATATCCCAAGGGACGGTGCCTCCTCCTGCTTCCTGCTACCTTACATGGTCTGAGATGTATGTCCACAATGCAAAGGGAATATCCTGCCTTGCCTTTATGAACCAGAAAGTGCACCCAATAGAGTGCAGATCTCGGCGTGTGGCTGGGGAACATGGAGTGTAGGGCAGGCTGTGTGTCCAGCTTGTCATGTATTCATGACAGTAGTGGAACAAAGGGGAGACAATATGCAAATATGAGGCTTACTTCAGGATTCCACCAGGTGCAACTGCACTGCATTTCAGCTGCGACACGGCCGCCTAAGCTGATCACGTCACTCTAGACAATGCTTGTGATTCCATCAGACACACCACAGAGCGTTTCAGAGGTGGCCCAGAAGCGACTGTTAACTGAAAGTACGAACCTAGTCTTTATCTGAGGGAGCCATGGTGCGATGCACAGAGCAGATTGGGTTCTCCTCCTGCTAACAGGCACTGTATGTGAACTATAGAAACAAAATCATTTATGAATGTATTTTTAACAGCTAAAACACAGCCACAAATCTTAGAGCAACAACAATAAACACAATTCAAACCGACAAAAAACACTTAACCATGTGGCCTAGCTAATTACTTATTACTAAAACACAAATATCAAGGAAAATTTACCAAATCAACAAAATAGGCAAATCTACAAAATTAAGTGGGCAAAACGCTCAGCATCTGTGCTCTGACACTTCAGAACTGTCCCTCCTGGTGGCCCTCCAGTCCGGATGATGGTGAAGATAACCAATGGGAATGTATTTGTTACCATGGTAATCATACGTGCTATATCGTAGGCAACTGCGGTCTACAACACCACTTATCTCCCACTTGCAATGCAGTCTTGGGATGACTCCCAGACGACTTAACACCCATTCTAAGCTGGACCCATCTAACCCCAGTGACACACAAGATGGCCAGGTGGGTCAATGACTCACATGTTACCTTAATGACACTGAAACTCAGAGCCCACATGTGACCTTAATGACTGTAAACGTTCACACCAACTCAGAGTTCAGAGCATGTCAGTTTTTGAGCTGCAACAAAGGCAACAATGTGTCCTACAACAGACTAGACTTGGTAAAGCTTGTTTTTAGCCTAGCCGAATGCTGGTAATTCCTTTTACTATGTGATTTTGTTGATCACTCGTGGCACCTACCAGCCTGTTAAGCAGAGTCAGAGTGAGGAGTCAGCAGTCAATGACAGTATAAAACAGAGCAGTCAATAAAACAGGTTTTTAAAACACTGTGAATCACCTCAACTAGAAGAGGTCCTTGAGCAAAGAGTCATAAAAGTGCACAACCTGCACAAAAAATATTAGGCTGATGGGTCCAGTAGTATGAGAGATTATCTGCAGACAGACAGATACACACATGTACTGTACATACACGACCGGGATCATGATCCCCGCCAGGCTTAAGTGACGTGTTCACAGCGTGGTTTCAGTTATTGTAGGTTTAAACTGCATTTACATTAGGAAAATGGCAATTTACGGCCAGTGTGGATAGGAAGAGTGATTACAGCAACCACTAACTCTGTCAACGCACATATGGCATATGAGTGGTATTTCAAGGCAGACTTGAAAAAAATACAAGCCTATCTTTTCAGCACAGATTATGATGTGTCATGCCAATGTTTATAGCTCTCCAGCAATAGAAAACAAGTTGTCTCATAGTTCTCTTTTTATTTGAAGTCAGACTAATTTGTCATGCACCGCGGAGCTCTGAATTGATTAAGACTGTGACCGCAACCCAACGATCACAGTTTCACGACAGAATTTTGAAGACCAGAGATTGATAACGCACAAAAGTGATGCATCACATGAGCTGTACATTGTGTAAGTGAACAAATAAAAGGTAAATGGGTCAGTGAGTGTGTGTGTTTGAGTGTGGCGCTATGCATCCATTCTCAGGCCAGACCATCTGACTCAGCCGCCTGTCAGCAGGACGAGGCAGATGGGAGACATAAAACGCTCCATGCCTTGACAAGGTAGTCTGTCAAACTTAGGGAGAACAGTCACAGGGGTAATGTTTTGACAAGGCATTAAATGTCTCCTTCGCAGACGTCCTGTATGTCATTCCATTAGATTGATGTACAGATACAGATGGCTGTATAATGCATGCCTATGGGGATTCTGTATGCTCATGTCTTGACTTTTGTTATCCTCTGGCCCACATTTAACTCGGCTGATGATTAGCCTTGGCCGTGTCACTCCGAATCTCAAACGTCGCTGTATAATTGAGTGATTAAAATGCGATTAAGAATGACTTTCAACAATACATTTCACATCTGTACGGCTTCAATCCTGTCACAGTGCTGCTTGCTGCCTACATTATGCTTGATGTTTTCTTTACAGACTTGTATTCAATAAATGTATGCCCACTTTTACAAGTCATCATTCACCATTAGTTGCCTTTTTAGAGTTCACTGCACTAAAGAGTGTTGTGTGAGACCTTGATATGTTCCCTCTCCTCTCTCCTGCTGTTTTTATTCACCCCAGTCTCCTGTGTTCGTCTCCTATACACAAGTCTGTCAAAGTTCAGATATCTCAATTCCGGGAGAGACAATTATATCCAGTTTTTTGCCACAGGGCATGCCCTGAGCTCCAACAGACCTTTTACCCTGTATCTATCCATAATGATCTGTTTGGTTACCAGTGTTTTTTTTCTGAAATCTTTTAAATGACTGGACACCACCTAAGGCTATGCCTGGAGAAATGAGTTGCAGTGTGTGGATGTGTTTACATTTCTACTGTAATGCTCTAAAATAGGTAATTACTTACATGGCATGGAAATTATGTGGAAACTAGAGCTTGTTGCTGATACTGCAGTGCAGGCCTATCATAGGTATCAGAATTGTTGACTGTAGACAGAGTGTGCAGTATGTCATAATCAATTGGTTTGAGCAATGATAATTTCTAACCAAACATCACATTTGAAGGATAAAGTCTTATCAGACAGTGTGGAAAAGTTTCAAGACTGGTCGCATACTGAATGTTTTGACCTGCTTACCAGTTACATCACAACATTTAGTAACAGTGTCTCAACTCTGATAGCTGATCACATGGCATGACACAAGATGCAAGACAGTAGTAATAGTAAAAGCTTAGGAAAACAGGACTAAATATCTCAGCCACACTAGAGGCTCTGTGATGCTAAATGCTAAGGTCAGCATGCTACCATGTTCACAAGTAAGCTGTATTACATCCAGAGTGGAATACCAAAATAAAAAAAACTTGCTACCCAATAATTATTAAGATTTGGACAAGTTCAGAAAGTATGAATGAGGGATCCTGTTCCTGTTCTACATCTGTTAGATAAGAGATATGTCCCACGATAAATCTTGGCTAATTTTTCTTTGGATAAATGAAGGCAGTTCACGAATTGTAGGAGGCCATGTCTGGAACAGTAAGCCTCCAAGGATCTGAGGATTTCATGCAAAGAACAAAACAATTGTCAAGTCATTTGACTAAAAACCCAAGCTGCAAATCTCAGAAGTCTGGGGATGACCAAAGGACGTCTGACCTACTAACCAGCCAAGAGGCCAACATCCATGAAGTAATGCCCCTAACATGGCTGAACATTCGTGTGGCTATGAAATGAATGATCCAATCACAATTATGTGAGCGTTGGATGTGACCATAAATGAAGATGGTCAATCCGTCTCCACTTCCTCACACACAACTGTCAATCATGATATAACTCTCCCTTTTCATGACATTAAGTAACTAATTAAAACAAACTTGTCTGATAAATGAACACTTGCACCAGCATGATAGGAACTAGCTAAAATTACAGAAATGATCTTTGGGAACATTGTATTTGACGTGTCCTTTGATTGTTTGGCCCATGTCCCAACTGCTAACATGTAAGGGGTGGGGTTTATGACCTTGGCTTCACTGACATCCACCCTTACACACAGTCATTGGTTGTCACACTTAAACAGTATAACAAGAAATTCATGTGTGTTGCATCAAAAGTACCAAACACTGAAGTCATATCAATATGAGGAGCTCTGTTGCTCCCTGTAACCTGATCTACACAGTTCAGTTTGTAGAAACATAATTGTTCATCCACATGGAATATGTACCGAGCTCTCTAACTTTCTCCACAACATAGCTAAATATACTCCTCCTCTGTTATGATGCCCAATCCTCAAAGCTCACAAACTCTAATCCAAGCAGCACATGTGTGGATTGTTTAGTTGATTGATCCTGTGCTCAAAAATGTTGGAAAAAGTAACACCACAATCATGAAAGATTGCAAATTTGACACTCAGTCTGCTGTTGTGTTGTGCTGCTTCATATTCATGTATCAGCTAAAAGGTATTGGCCAGGCAGCAAATGTTTCCCTTCCCCGACAATCTCCTGGAAGGACACCCTCAAGCCTTCCCTTGATAACACTCACGGGGGTGAGACAGACTGTGTAATCATTTGATTACCTCTTCATCTTTTAGGATAGGCATGCACAAGCATGTGCATGTAAACACTAAAGCTGTTCCAACTCATTTCACTAAAGTACAGCAGATTCACCGAGCACACAAAACACAGTGACAGTGTCCGACCACATATTTGTTATTCCAAAATTAACATTTCCCTACTGAGCAATAGATTTAATCCAGCTCTTCACATGCCAGCGTGTTTACTGGAATCAAAAACTGGCCGCATGCCAATGACAACTGAGCAGCACACATAATGTCTTAAAAGCGTTAGGCTAATAAGCTCTAAATTTGTTCCAAGAAACTGCAAAATGATTGTATGTTGTATGTTTATTTCTTAATGATTTTATGGCCTTCAACCTCTCTTCACCAGCTGTAGTGCATAATAGGTATTACCCCGATGTTGTGCCAAATGTAGTCACTTCTCACCTGCTCCACGCCCTTATTCTTGAGACAGGCCTCGTCTGCAATACGGCTGAGCAAATTGAATCTGCCAGTCAACTGAAGCGCCACACTTATCTAATCCGACCTGTAATACAGGGCTATGCTCTATTGCCTTTGCATAACACCCTCTCCATGTTTGTAACCTCAGCCCCCAAGGCAGCGCTCAAGTATTGTCATTTCACTTATTGTAAACCGAGGCCAACTCCACCTCTAGCCACCCCTTTTCGTTCTCTGTTGCTTTCTGTTATTGTCAGGAGTTCTCTCTGGGGCACCGACACTAAAGTTCACATTACTCACATAATCACAAACGCTTACTATGTAAATGCACACATAGCCGATCACAGTGAACGAGGGGAAAAAGATACATAGAGTCACTGAGAATTCATCGTGCCAGGGACGAATGCATTTCTGCTTAAGTCAGCAAGGGAGATGTTAATGCTGCTGTGAGAATTAATGGAAGTATTGGCTTACAAACATTTGGTGATACATTATTGTGGCTCCGAGCGACCGGCTTCTCTAGGGTTGTTTTTCAATTGCACAGGCCGCAAGGGAAGTACTTCCTGTTTTAATTAGATACTGGATAAGCAAATAGTAACTCAGATAAACTATGGGCTCTGTGGTCAGCTGTTTCCTATTTCACAGAAATAGATCCAAATTTAAGTATTTATCATAAACGTAGGATGTGATTAAAGACAGTGCTCTGATAGATGGTGAACTAATATGTAGTGATCAATAAATATATATTCAAGAAGGCTGTTACCATGATTTTTTAGTGGGAAAATGGAAATCATCTACCATGGCTACAACTCAACAACAACAACAACAACATCAAAAAAAAAAAATCCTCCAAACTGGAAGGGACACCAGTTGCTATGTGTTAAACAACAGTTGCTATGTGTTCACAGGAGCAACATACAAGTATGAGCTGGATACTTTTCAAAGTTTCACCAAAGTAACCACTGTAGAGAAAGTGGGCATTTTCTGACTGAAGTGGTATCCAACAATGGTTATTATTTGAGGAAAAAACAACCAAAACAAACACTCTATGCAATCCCCCTCTGTGAGGAAACATATTTTTCCTCAATAGCTGTTATCATACGTTGAGGTTCAAAGGACGGCTTGTCCATGGAAGCGTGGCACAGGGACTACTTTTAAGCCCAGGTACAGCACTCTGAGTAGTTTGGTGTGACATCTGATACACTGTTCCAAATTGGCACTCGGTGTGGTGATGTCACACATGTTAAAGTCCCTAAAAAGAAACACAGTAGTGGCAGCTCAGTTGCAGCTGTCAACAATGCTCTATTCTGTTGCAAGTATGTAAACTGGTTCAGTGACTGAAATCATAAGAATCTGAGTGAATTCTGAAGGAAGACAGCGGTGTACAACCGTGTCATGATCTGTCTTTCAACAGTGATGTTGTTGTCGACAGCTGTAGGAGCTTGTAAATGATTCTAATGGTCTTTATTTGACTGCTGGACAACAGGAACCTTTTCCCGAAACCCAGAACCTTTACCTGCAATCCAATTGCAGGAACTAATGTTGTGCTTATTAGGCTTTAGTTCCTGTCCCCCAAAGTATTGTGCCAGACAGCAGGTACAGGTTAAAATAACAAGAAAACAACAATTGATTCTCACTTTCATCAAGTCTTTCTATCTGTCTTCAAACCTGCAAGTCTTGTTTGCAATATCCATTCTAATAGCACAGAGTTGTGTAATGGCTTTAAGTTCTTTATCAGTCTAATTTGCCTTAACCTCACACATCTGCTAATGTGCTGGAAACACAAACAGGACAGCACTAAGAGCTTGGTCAAAAAGGCCCATGGTAGTGTTCCACTAACACCCCTTTTCCACCCACATAGGTTCTGTTCTAGTTCGGACACATAATTTTGAACCATTCAGAGCATTTAGTCCAAAAACAAATTGTTTCAGAACCCAAAAAGTTGAATCCCAGCTGGAACCAACACATGTGAACCATGATACCATCAGTGGGCATCATATTCTAGAGGCTGGAATAAGAGGATAGAGTCTTCTACATCTTTTTATCTTTCATAGTTGGCCGATGCTTGTTTATGACTTATAAGAACAGAACAAAACCTTGCAGGTAATCAATGTGATTAGCCTTCTTGCTACTACTGTTTACTTCCGTTGTGCAATGTGCAATGCTCTCCGCCAATCAAACATCCAAGATTATAAGGGTTAGGCTCAAAACTGGTGGCAGATAGATAGCACCAGGTTCTAAGAATCCTAAACAGACCCTGTGCTAGTACCAGAGTTAATTTGGTAGAAAATGGGTATTAGTGAAAGAGCGTTAAGCTACTGGTTCAGTGTCTACATTTGTGATGTTATCAGAGAGCAATTTCTCAGTAAAACAAACTAAAATGACTTTTCTGCCAATACTCAGTGTGACACGATAACTAAACGAGTGCAGTAAGTTCATTAATTGTGTTCCCTCAACAATCTGACATTTGGCAAATTAATAACCAACAGTGGCAGCTAACTACCTTATCTCCTCTATGTTCCTATTCCTCATTTGTTCCTGCCCTGGAACCTAATTTTCTCTGTACTGGCTTACAGTGTTTCCAAAAGAGATGTTCTGGACTCCCGTCAAACAGCGAGCGTGCCACTTGGCCGAGGGAGTCCCGCCTGAGATCCAGCGGATTGCTCCATGAATAGGCTGTTCTTCCACGTGTGAGCATGGATGGAGTAGCCAAATGTTAAAAAGAGCCAATGCTGTCAGTGCTAAAGGTTGAACAGTGTGTTTGCACCTCACAAATACAGGCATGTGATGGATTACCTTAACGTGGTCGCTGCAGGAGTAAATAAACAAGTCTGACAATAGTCAGGACAAGTCGAACATTATGAGTCATTCGGAGTATTAATGTGCTATAGATCAGAGATGATACATGGTGCAACAGGAGGCTGATTTTAAAAAAGGGAAAGTGAGCACTACTTTTCTGTAAACAGTGAAATGATGACTTTCTGCTTTATTGGATAAAGTCATTTCAGAAATTTCAACTAATGCTGACATACCCCAAAACATTTTGGTTCATAAATATTTTATTGTTGCAGTAGCATCCTCTCATCTAAACCACATAGTGTTTCTCTCAGTGCTTATCCTGTCTCTTCAATACCATGTAGCATGGGCATATGTAAAGTATGCTTACATGCACACACACACTCATACACACACATTCAACCTCTAACTAATATGAGAGTGTGTGTAGAATACTGAATGTTTTGCTGTCAAAAATATACTTTAGCATTATGCATGATCCTACCCCCAAATCGTGGATTCTGGAGAAACAACCTGTCCAAGCAAACCGTTCGCATCTCAAAGAGCAGAGGATTCTATCTCCACCTCAGGCAATTTTCTTGGTGCTCCACATGAGAGAGCTCTGTAATATTCCAGGCATTTTTTGCATTATGTATGTCAACACTGTGCAGCTCACTGAGGATGCATATGCAAAATTATTTATTCAGTTCAGCACTATCCTTGTTGAACCCATGGCGATGGATGGTGATAAAGGAGAGAGCCGAGTAAAATGCAGCGCATTTCACCACCCAAGGTTATAGCTATCTGTTACACAATGTTATACAATGCAGTAAAGCAGTAAGCAGATAAAAGGGAAAACACAGGAATAACTTTGTGTCCTCAAAGTAGAATTTTTATGTTTAAATACCAAAAATGTCACAGAAATATCCTGTAATCTGAACTGGTTTCTCAGATAAGTGTACTCTTTGCTTTGGCAAGTATACTCCAAGTATTTGTAAGTATAAGAAAGTAGTAAGGCTATGGAAATGGATGGGTTTTTTTATTTTATTTTCATAATTGGTAAGAGCAGGGGTAGGCAACCATATGCCATATGCCATGGTTATGCAGGGTTTTGTTCCAACCCCAAACTACACCAAAAAAAAAAGTGATTTATGAAGGGCGTTCGACTAAGCCTGGGCGCTGACTATCAAAAATAAATTAAAGTTGAGCGCAGAAAATGGCTCGGAGTGCTCTCAGTAATTGGGTGCAGTGAATGAACTTTGCTCACTCTCCTCATGTTGTGTTGTGAGTATAAATATGGGGGTTTGCTTGCAAGCTGCAATATTGCTCGCAAAGACAAAGTTCCCTCTCACGGGAGGGATGTCACAGCACACGCCGCGACTACCCACGGGTGTGGCACTGCAATTTCCTTGCTCGGGCTGTTTCTCTCGCTCACACTCAAGCTGTCACTCACGCTTGTGTCATGTCACAGAGGATGCCCACTGGAAGAGGAAATGGGGATGAAAACAGTGAGTAAGATGCCAAAACTCTGAGGTGGATGGGAGGCAGCGTGACTCAAATGGCAGAGGTAAGAGAAAAATTCATCACTTCCTCTGACAAAAATCAATAACCTGCCCAACCAAAAACACAAAACAGAGATGCACACATGTTATGACATTCTCAGACCTCAGCATCAGTTTTCAGATAACATACAGAACAGCGTCGTTACTGAGGCCAAAAGGCTTCGGGTCACAGGCAAAATACTGTCAACTGCGAAGTGCTGCGCAAGTGAACATCAGGCTAGGCGGCCTCTGACAAAACACTACCAGACAAAACAGCCTCAGGTAAGGCAGCAATGTCCCCACTCCTGCATGACTGTTTTGTGCTAGCAGCAACATACGCTTCCTGTAATTTGAATAAAGAATTAATATCATCTCTTTGGCAGCAACAGTAATGTCACTCCTTAGTTTTGTAACAAGTTAAGTAAGGGACTGGAATTCGCAGTTCAGTAGCTTGTTCACTTTATTAACAGGAGTTTGATGATGAGATTGGTCACTCTGCTAGGGGAGAGACTTCTGTAGTGTGGGGAAGCTGTCAGCCTCCACCAAAAAAGGAAAAATGTGCACTCCAGTATTGTCTTAGGTACATGTTAAACTGATACAGAGCAGTAACTTGATTTTGTTCACAGTTGCAGGATGTGTAAACCTGATAATGGATGTAGCTATCAGGACGTCACCCTTTGGTTTGTAGGCTCCCATTATGAATCCTGGTTTGGCATTTTGGGCGCCGCCATCTTGGGCAAGTGGCTGGAGCTGTGGAGGAGCAAGGGGTGGATCTGACGGAAAAGCCGAGGACACTATCAGCAGACAGTCTGTCACTAACAGCGACCTCGCTCTTAAGTATGCGTAAATGTAAGCCTTGGTTAAAATGTAATCAGGTGAGTTTTGTAAAAATTCAGTACAGTTGTCATGAAGGGGGAAATTAAAAAGAGAGACTAAAAAACACTACTGTTTTTGTACCAGGCTGTTAACATGTTTATTTCTGCTGTAGTTGGACATTTTAACATACAGTAGGTGTCAATAGGATTGACAGGCTTCAAGAGCCAGCCTCAAGTGGCCATTCATGGAACTGCAGTTTGCTGCTGCTCCGTGTTAGCTTGATTTATCAGCCCTGTGATTGGTCGTTTGGTACACCTGCAGCTTTGTCGTGCATATGGGACTTCCAAAGTGCTGCTGCTGAATGCAGTCACTGGAGCTAAAATTAGGCTAACTGTTAATTGTCAGTAAGTGTAGACTTGTTGAGCTTGTTAAGCCACATTGTCACATTTTCAATGGTCATGCGTTCAATACAGAATATCTGTCATGTGAAGGCTTGGAGTTGCTTAAAGGCACCTCTGATGGAGTTGGGCACGTAGCCAGTCAGTAAGTAATTACTTCTTTTTAATAAGCAATATGTTATGAGTAGGCTACTTTATTACATTATGATTACATACTGTAACCAGTATCTTGTCCAACAATGCTGAAAGACTAACCTGACCAACAGATATTATACTGCAGAGTTATCTATTATGTTTTACTAGCCTGACATAGCCTGACCAAATCGCAAATGCGAGTTAGTCTGGAACCTATTAGTCTCTTTATTTCCATGGGGCATTATCGACAGCCGTACATCAAAATGCCAATGGTTGCTACTGGTTATACCTATGACTTATCAGAGCAATGAAATGTGACAAGAGCGACGGTCCTAACTTAAAGGATGCAACAGCCAAAAATGATGTCTTTGCGTGTTTTGCATAAAGCACAAAGGTTCCAGAGTTGTCAGTTATCGTCTCAAACACGCCCCATATTAATTATTGGTTGTGATTGGCCCGACACAGGCACAGGTTAGCTAGACATTTGTCTGAACGAGAAGGTAACCAGACGCATCTGCCATAGTAAATAAAACATGAGCTCACAGATTTGTGTGGCTTGGTACACTGATACTAATTCTGAACTTCTAATTAATACATGAAGATCAAATACAAATTTGTTACAATTGTTGCAGCTCTTTTAACAATTCACAATTTTATTTTTAAGGGGAGACATCGAAATCAGAGATGTTGTACTTACAAGTGAGAGTGTATCTTCACTTGATGGACCGCAGCAGGAACATTCATTGGATTCAGCCTGAGGCTGTTTGTTCTGAGGACGTCCGTCCTGATACCGTTTATCTCCTGTCCGTTTGTCTGATACCATTTTGCCAGATATTGTTTCGTCTGAGGCCTTTTGGTCTGATGCCATTTGTCTGAGGCTGTTTTATCCATGTCCACCTTGTCTGATCTTCAAATGGAGAACACCTCAAACTTGAAAATGTCTTTTCTTCCTGTGGTCTCAGGCTGTTCAGTGGAGAGAATGATGCCCTTCTTTATGATGTCGGTGAAAGTGAAGTCTGAGTAACACCCACATAGCACAAGTCAAAGTGTCTCCTCTCTGTGTTCTCTCTTGCTGTGTTCTGTTTTGGTATTACACTCTCACAGGTGTTGCGTACAGTCAACATGCTGAGAATAATGATCTACTTGCGTAACCTTGCTATGAAGTGTACACAGCTCGCTACATGGAAGACTATAAACGAGCCGGTCCCTGGCAGAGATGGCACCCAGGAAACAGAGAGGTGCGTCGAGATCATGGAGTGCTCTTTGTGCCGTGACATGGAGGGGACTCTTTGAAGATCAAATGCTTGTGAGGGGGCACCAAGGTCCTGCCAGTCAAGCACAATTAAAACCTCTATGAGCCCGAGACGCTCTAAAGAGATAATGAGAAAGGGCTTCCTCTAATCCTGCCTAATTATTTTGGATGCAAGGTTGAGTTGCAGTAAACATGAGAGAGAGCTAGGCATCTTAATTGTACAGATTCAGTTTAGTTAACAATTGTCTGGTTAACAAAGGTCCAGCTGATTGTTGTTTCTTGTTAATGCCACATATGTATATTTATAGAACCATGTGTGGTGTGAAAGGTCTTTTATTCTCTTTTGTGTTTCAGAGAAAGCAGTGTGTATTTATGTGTTGCACTTGTATAAAACATACTATATGTTAGACTGTGTTTAATAAATGAGGTTTTGAGACAATTAATCAAACAGGGCACATACAGTACAATTCTACCTTGCAGCATTTAACCTTTTTGCTGACCAAACATCAGGGAATAAACGTTGTATAGCCTCATTGCCCTCTTCTGGAGGAGGAGAACACAGCACCATACATTCTTTAGCTTTCCTGTTAAATATATTGTACATTAGTATTATGCTATATGTCATTCAGGTCCTAGATGTGTTAAATTTGGAAATTACACCCTTAGGAAATACTCCCTAAGGATAAAAGGTTGTTCAAGGAACACAAAAAGAAGGCATGATAATTTGTTACTTATTGTTCTGCATCCAATATTTTCATAAATTGTTAATTAATATGCCATTCTTTAATCTCCTATGACCATCTTGACATGTGACGACAGACAGGAAGACAATAACTAAAGGCCCTTTAAGGCCACACATGCAGGCCTCACCACGCAGGCTGCAACTGAGAGGACAAGCAGATTTAAGCATGAGAACATCCCTGCAGTCTTTTTCTTATGCTACTTTCACCCTTCCACTTCCAATCTGTACAAATACACACTCATACTGAGCAGTGCTGACAAAGTCATCAAGGCAATAAGAGGATTCTTCTCAAGCACTCCGTGTTGTTGCACTGTATCGGGTTAACGTTTGTCTGAAGTTATTCTGTCATCTTTCTTATCGAACAATCGTTTTTTCTCCACACCGATTCCCCTGCAGTACAAAACCCCTTTTCTTGGCCCACTACAGTTGCCCTATCTCTTAGTTTAAGCCGCTTTTTATCGCTTTATGCCGGTTTGTGTCTCTATCCTTCTTCCTCACACACACACAAATACCACTCCACAAAAGAAGCAGATGCAGTCTTCATTATTTGCTCCGCATATTAATTCTGAAGCCAGCTCTCATCATTAAAAACGGCGCTCTTGTAGTTATTCTAAGCTTGTTCCTGCAACATTTGTGGTGTTTTCATTACGCAAGCCAAAGGGTGCAGTCAGGTTCAGTGATCAGAAGTGATGCAAAACACTGTCAAACCTTTAGTCAGCTCTGCCAATAAGATGTAATGTACTAACATAAGAGTCAATACTAGTTCAGCTGTCTCCGTCCAAGATTGCAGCTCTAAAGCAAAAACTATTGAATCATGGCAGGCTTCCCAGTTTTGACTCATTAAGTTGATAAAGTGAGAAAATGAAACGTTCCATCTTAAATATGATCAAATCTACATATTAAAGCTCAATTTTAATGATATGTTAATTGAGCGGATTCACATCAAAAAAGGCCAGTGGAAAACTGAAACAACTACACGGCCGTGCTCGACGTGGGCTGGTTGTCCAGGGCATCATTTTTGTCCCATCAGGTTTACTTACAGCAGATGACTGAAAAAGATCTCGCAAAATATTTGCTATTACCCATTTGTGTTGCAGATTTGATACCTTGCATACTGAATTGATATCAGCATCAGATTACTGTTATTTGTCTGGCAGATCTTGTAACATTGTACCTCTCAGTCTGGGCTTGGCTTCACACACTGAAATGGTGCAGCGAACAGTATGGCATTGTGTGGTAAATGCTACTCTAAAATAATATCTTGTCACTCCAGTTATAGACTTTAAACCGCTACTATATGTTTTCAGCTTTGAATCGTAACTCACATATTATTAAGTCCACCCTCCCCAGAAATACAAATCAAGATACTGCTTAAGGGTGCAGAATAATTTACCTTTAAAGTGATACCTCTTGTTGACATAATGCTAATAAGGTAAAGCCGCTAATGACGCCTGAATGCCAAATGAATTAATGACAGCATCTCTACAGTTTAGCTCATGTCAATGAACACTATGTTATCTGTCTCTTACTGTGTCGGTATCTTTCCACAGGAAAAGTTAGAAACATTACAACAACAAGCTAACCCTTGTTGCTCACCGCGTCTGCAGCATGTTTGGTGCTCTCAGCTTTAATGAGCTTTCGATATCATCTCAGACACTGGCAGTTAAATGATCACCCAGTTGTCATTTAGCATGTCATCAGTATTGACTTCGTTAAAGATGCAGTGAAAGATGAAAAGTGATGCTGCGGCACTGATGCTATTTCTCTTAATGGGCAGGCTTCCTGACCTCTCTGTTTATGATTATACTCTTTGTCCCTGGTGGATATGGGCAATTAGTGAGTTTGTGACAATCTCTGTTGTGTACATTATTGCAATACGGCTATTTTCTTCCACTACTTCTATTACTACCTTGATGATAGATATTCTGACTAATGAAACTAGCTCACTGTATTTACCTTAAACCCTTTTCCATCCAATTTATTGCATGTGTGTAGGTTTTTTTTAACCCATTAAAACACGTTTAAAATAGGCAATAGACAGCCAAACGTTAGGCAACCAGAAATGTAATTAGTCCGCAAAATTTCCTTGGTCACTTAGTCACAGAAAAACCAAACAAACAATCCAACAAATGTGACTCCACTAGCAGCTTCGCCTTGTCAAAATAACTCATAACCTATATGACTGGACCGTATGGGAATTTCAGTCAGATATCTTTCCCTTCTCCTGTAAATATCATTCTGTGATAAATACGGAAAAGTTGATCATTTAAATGCAGGGCTACCCAGAGCTTTACATCTGTCACATGGACGACAGGCCTACACACTTATAAACAGCGCCTGGAAGAAGATCAGCTCTGCACTCAGGATTTCAAGTAAACAGGCTATGACACGATGCTTAGCAACCTCAGCTGCAACTTGCACTCTTGAATGTGGGCACAGAAAAAGAGTATTTCCAGGCGGTTAAAGACGCAGCATGTGTACGGCCACCAATTTCCAGGGCTGGTACCTGCAGTTATCACACAGGCAGGAAATCCAAAGTTTTGAGAAGGTGAAGGACGAACCCAAGGTGATATGTAAACTCTGCAGGCAAATATTTGCCTATCATTCGTTGACTACAAACATGACGTATCATCTGAAACATGTCAGTAGCTACATGCCCATTAGCCGCTTAGCACAATCATTACTGCTTTGCTGACGGCGTCATTAATAGGCGGCTCGCTCAGTGTGTGACGCGCACTTGTAGATAAAATATAGGCCTATATTAATGAAGGTTCATTAGTACGGTTTTGTATTTCTCTGTAATGTAGCACAGTGTTACTGATGCTATTCTTTCTCACACCTTCAACTCAAACCATTGTGTTGACCCACCCAAAATATATCATTTAATAATTACATTAATATCATAAACATGCGAGCGACTAGTCGTCTATGACTATTGGTCGACTAGGAGAATTCTTCGTTGGGGGCAGCCCTACTGGACACGGCTTTTCTGTTTGTTTGTTTTCTAGTGTGTCACATTCAACATCATGGATGGGCTGGAAAACAGGTTAGTAAACAGTAGCAAGCAGTACAGAGGCATATTATTATGGTGGCAACTTCTTTTTAATATCTCTTAA
The DNA here is from genome assembly GCA_035609425.1 of Epinephelus awoara. Classification (NCBI taxonomy): domain Eukaryota; kingdom Metazoa; phylum Chordata; class Actinopteri; order Perciformes; family Serranidae; genus Epinephelus; species Epinephelus awoara. The sequence continues at coordinate 24,600,798 of CM069298.1, read as the reverse complement.
ATATTCAGTTCTTCTTTCAAGCTCAGCGCAGACCAAATTTTGAACGATGTTCAAGCACTGGCTGGACATGTACGGACGGTATTTTGGTGGCATGTCAAAGCATTGCACCAGCAAAGGGCCAAAATTAGTGTCCATCTGGGTGTCATATTTCCATCACTGCCAGTTGGAGCTTGAGCCAATTCATACCCTGCAGAGTCATTTGTCCCCAGAGTGAATGCTGACTATAACCTTTCCCAGATGTTAGTAGACATTAGTGGGGTTTTGTCCAGTGGAAGAGGGCCTTAAGAGTTTGTTTATATATTTTTAAGACCCATCGCATTCTTAATAGGTTTAGATCACTTATTTTTTCATGATATACAGTAAACTGCATTGTACAGTGACTTGAGCTTTCATATATACCTATTTTAATGGCCCTCCTCTGCTGCACTGAACTAAAATTATAGAGTAATAGAACAAGACTCTGTAATGCTGTATTGCCTAATGAGCACTTTTCAGCACCTTGACTTTCGCAGCCATTACTGAAAACATTATAATGATTTCACTAATCACCCAACAGGGGTAATGCCTCTCTCATGCCACTCCTAAGTGCCACCCTTTAGCCACATGTAACTGTTCCAGTTCTCAAGGTAAATAAATATGGTACATAAATGCAGATGACTCATGCACTGTATACTGTGGGTGCAGAGTCATGCACATACACTCTGTTCCTGTGCAGCTGTTTCAGTTCTCCAGACATACAGTATTGTCTCTAACAATAACATTTCTCCCAGTTTTCAGCATCAATAAGTTTCAGTGGTCTCCTGGAAAGATGTCCTTCTACAAATGTATTTATTCACTATTTTCCCCCTCTCCTTTAGCCTGTGTCCAGCATTTGCATCATTCACTGCAGCAACATTTTTCCTGCTCTGCTGTTCCTCTTGCAACTTGACAGAATGACAGCCCTTATAGAGAAACAAAATGCCACTAGCTGTCAAGCAAGGAATGAAACAAAACTGCCTATCTGTTTCGGATGCATGAGGGAGAAGTCGACACAGTTTAGACAGCAGCTTGGACTCAAAAGTTGGTATTGACGACAGATAGGTCACATGGAGAGGAGCATGAGGTAAGACCATTTGCTCAGTCATATGTTCTTTTTAATGTTACCTTGTATTGTTGCTATTTTCATGCCAGATGGAAAAGCTACAGTGTAGACCCTGCCTGGTCCCCTAAAGAAATTTAATCACGGACATGCAGGAAACACTAATTGGGTTTTATGCCAATTTAAGTGATTCTGAGTGCTGTCCTTCAGCATACAGTGTCCTTGAATTCAAAACGCACAGGTCTTGTAGCCCAGACACACAAATGGTTTTCTAACAATATGACCAACATGTTATAATTGGTACTTAGAGTATTTAAAGGCTGCACAGCTGATCTAATCTAATGGGTCTGCTGCAGGGAAACTGTGTTTTATGGTGGCGTAGTGGATTTATACCAGCCATTTTTTGTTTTATGTGCATCACGTAGGAGAACTCAAACATCACTATTTTCGAAAATGGTACAGTTAAAGAGTACTTAGAAAAATCATAACACTTTGGGCCTATAGAGTGCTTTCTGTGACGTGATTGTGAATGTGTATCAGTTGTAGTGAGATTTCAAGAGGAGACTGTTCCCTCCCCCCCAAAAAAAGAAAAGAAAAGGTTAAAAAGCACTCAGCTGATATTACCTTAATGGTCTATTCATGATCTGTCCTATTCCATTATGTGGTTGCTATATTGATTTTCAGCTCAAGTTTAACCAAGACAGCGGCTGTGGGGTTTTTGTCAACAGATTACTCTTCGATTAGCAAAGCGGAATCCAGTCTCCACGCTTGTCTTAACATATGGAAGGCACTTGAAGTTTAATAACTTGAAAATGAGTTAAATTTCATCATTTCTTTACACATAAATCCAAACAGATCGATGCTCTTCTGGCTCACCAATTATATAACCTATAACACAAATTCCTGTATGCATAGTTTAAGACCTGTCACTCATCCAACAATGTCAGGAAGTTACAACCCAACCTCAGTTAAGCCATTATCTGGACAACCCAAAAGCCATTACCAGCAATGATGGAATGGATTCCCGTGGGGACAGTAGATGGACAGTTACATAGATGGCAGGTGATGAGGTGGACAAGGGAACATGGGGAATGGTTATAGCTCCCATTCCTCATACTCAATTACTGTGCTGGGCTCACTGAAACCTACAAATGAATCCAACTTATGGCAGAGTTGTCACTTTGAGCATGGTTGGATGGGCCAAAAACCTTTAACAGTTGCCTGAAGAGAGCTGGGTGGGAACGGTGTGAATGGACATTTATAAGATGAAAGCACCCTGTACCTTGAAATCTTACTAGTGCCTTATCTTATAAAGCCACGCACTTTACCATCATTTTAAACTTGAACTGACCAAAACACTTTAGAAGACCACGTACATGTATATTTATAGTTTGGAAAGTCATGTATCTATTCATGTCTTATTAAATTTTGTTGACTTGGTAATCCTTAAACTACCTAATAGTATACCTTTTGGGATCAATTACGACAGCACAGATCACCTATAATGCATGCAATTGGTTAAACATTTTGATTAAGTTTTTTGAACGGACATAAATGTGACATAAATAAACAATATGACCATGTTGAGATTAAAGGTATAGTGTGTAAGATTTAACAGGTGACATCTAGTAATGAGGACTGCAGTTTGCAACTAACTGAAACTTCTCCCTGTTCGAATTCCTTTAGTGTTCATTGTTCAGGAGGTTTTTACCAGGAGCTGCATTATCTTTGTGCAACCAGTTTCATTTTGAGGAAACCTTAATTTGGACTTTAAGGGAAATCTAAATTTAAGCTTTGTGCAACCAGTCCCAGATGTTGAGATGGTTTTTACCATGAGCCAAATCGTCCAAAGAAGTCTCCTCCTCTCAAAAAAAAACCAAAAAACAAAAACAGAATCAATTGATTTAAACGGGTAAAACCACAGAATAAAATAGTTTCAGGTTACAAATAAGTGTTTCTCTGCCGCTGATCGGCTCCCACAGATGGGCCACTAACCCAGCACCTGCAGGTTAGTGTGTACTCACCTTTTTTCTCGGGTAACTTAAGATCAAGACGTTTAAGTTTTTTTTCCCAGAGCTGAATTATCCACACAGGTCGTTTCCTCTCCGAAGCAAACAAACACGGTGATTTAAAACACTGAATAAACCATCTATGGTTTTCCAACACTAATTGCTGAAGGCCTTCTGACTTCAATGGACACATGAAGACGCAAAATAAGCAAAGGGCCCTATCTAGAGCCAGTGTTTGGTTTGTCTGCTCTTGAGCCACTGTAGAAGCATGGCAGTGTGACATGGGGATCTGTGTAGATGAGGACCCGCTCCCTATTTAGATATAACTGGCTCATTCTATGGTATCATAAACACAGTACTTAATAAAACATACTTTTTATATCATATTCCATTTCTGCAAGTATATCCCCTAAATCCTGCACACTGGACCTTTAAGTCAGTCATTTTTTATATGTTTGTTTAAGTTGTTAAAATAACAACATTATTAAAAAATATGTTATTAAAAAAACATATCTAAAAAGATTGAAAGGTTTCTAAATAACATCAGGCTAAGCAACACCCCTTTGACCCTATATCCATTGTCATAAAATCTGTTATTATGGCATACTTATTTAGTTTAAGTCTACAGTCTACTGTTGTTCTCTTATAAATGGTGAATTTGCCCAGCATGGATCATGGCCAGCCGCTATCTGAACAATCAGACTCCACATTTGTAACATGCAGCTCTGACTTTGTGTGGCGAGGGGAGGAGAGAGAGAGGCAAAAAAGAAAAAAGAGAAAAAAGAAAAGGTCGAGCCTACTTCCAAAGGCAATGTACTTTTTTGTTTTACAGGATGTACTGTATGTTTTCCTGATTTCCTGCAGCACTGTATGACTAAAAAATATCAGCAGGACTGCTCAATGTTAGTGAGTAAAACAAAGTAAACAACTCACAGTGCACCTCCTCCAGAGACTTCTGTATTCAGGAACACAGAAACAGTCCCAGCCTGTGCTTTTGTTGATGTTTGAAGACCATCCTTCACTCGTGACACGCGGCCCCTCAAAACACTCAGCTTCACATTCGCAGTCCTCCACTGTCCAAGCTGTCCAACTTCACCTGAAGGCATGTCTTGGTTAGATGTGGTAGGTCAGTTTATAGGTTTCAGTCATGTACTATTCATAACTAGGCGCCCAGTTCAATACTATGAAACCACTTCCATAGTGTTGTCTGTCATTGTAAAATACCTCTGAGAAATACTTTAGAAAGAAAACACTGCAGTGGTTGCCTACTGTTCATTTCAAAAGAGTGCCATGTTGTTCTTCTGGTTATGTTTTGTTGTTGTTTTCATATTCTTGTCCCAAATGTGTGGATATATAGTATCCATATATATATATATATATATATATATATATATATATATATATATGTTTCTTGTTCTGTTTTAACTGCTGGAGCCCAAAAAGGACAATAGCTAAAGTAATGATTGAAAACAGTAGTTCCCAACTGGTCCAGCCACGGGTCCTTTTGGTTTTGGTAAAAGTTTAATTTACCAACTGGCTCCGTTGATCGGGAAAAAGATGGGACTCAGTGAAAACCCAGTGGCTATTGTTGTTCCTCCGCAAGTTGCTCTCATGGAGGAGCAGGTCAGGAAAGCGACCGAGCTGGGAATCACAGCCATGCAACTCGGAGTCCACAGTGAGTAGGAAATCTGCAAAGACAGCAACACTCTTTCCCAGACATCACCACAGCTCATCTCCGCTGCTGGTCTGTTTACAGCAGCGTTGTGCTAGCCTACGTCACATGTTTGGGAAATGTACACTCCGTGTCCAGACCCATTCGCATTTTGCGAATTGGTGTAATATATTTAGAAGTAGTCAGTAGCAGGTTTGGTAAAAAAAAAAAAAAAAAAAAAAAAATCTGCAGCCACACTTAAAATTGGATTGTGGAGTAGTTTGTTTAAAAGATGAGAGAAAACAATGGGGAGTGGGACATGTTTCAGTAGTAACCTATTGAAAACAGCCAACAAATAAAGGATGAAAGCTTTCAAAACAAATAGTCGTATTCAAATTTGCTTTTGCTTCAATGATATTGGAAGGTAACCCAATCTAAAATCTTGGAAGAGAGTGAACTAACAGGCCATCTGGATCTGAGGCTCCTTTTGGCTTTGCGAGCTGAAAAGGAGAATGTGATAGTCAGAAAGAAAGTGAGGCACTCTAGCTGTAGCTACGGCAATCTGCAACACACTTCACAGGGGCAACATTGTCTCAGCAGGATTTTAAGTGTTTCCATTAAATACGAGGATTTGTTCCTTTTGACCTAAAAAATGAATCACCGGTAAGCCTTGATTCGCTGACGGAGTATTGTATTACAAGGTAAGTTAACATTTGAACTGCCCACACAGCAATTGTCGCTCTTTGGTTTTCCATCAGCTCCACAGTGATAACAGCATGTTGGCATTTATACACCACTAAAGCTGATTAATCTCAAGCCTGACAGTAAATATGCTAGCATTTGAGTCATGCTCACAGAGGGGAGAAAAAAAAAACTTGGGCCATGAAAACATAACTAAATGGCTCAAGTATATTTTTGAATGATTTCGCTCTACCCCAAGCACTTGCAAATGGCCACTGGCTGTCAGAGCAGAGGAAAAAAATCAGCTGAGGACAGGTATATGGTATATTTCATTAGACATGGAGCCTTAGGGGAGCTGACTACACTGTATGTTTGTCACAGAGGATTGATGACTGCTTTCTATAAAGGTAAATAAATAAAAAATAGCAGTAATCCCGGAGATGTGACGGCCATAATGTGTGCTGCTATGAAAAGCTGTGGTCTGAGGCTTCTGATAGAAGTTTAATTCGCCATGGAATATGTCTCATTTATTTATTTATATAATTGTGCCATTTATTCATGTACTGCTGCAAACATGTTGCTGAAAGATTGGATTCTCTTTGACTACAAAGCTCAGTGGGTTATCAGGTTTACTGCCACCTATTAAAGTATCCTCTGCTTTCAAACCTGAAGAGATGACTAAATGTTTTTTCGGGGAGAAATGAGTGCTTAAGCAAACTTCAAACGAAAAGCACACAGGCTCCTCAAACATCCTCTTTCCTAACATCCCCCTTTTTGTACACTGCAGCAAAACAGCAAAAGGCTCTTAAATAAAAATGACATGTTAGCGTCGCTGTTGTTTTACTTAATGGCGTTGAATAAACCTATGTAAATATATAGTAGAAAACAGGAGGCAGTACCAGTGTTGAAGTCCTCTTTTCATGTTGAGGACCCAGCACATTTCTGTTTGTACAACTGCATGCAAGGTTAAAGAGAATACTAGAGCACATGACATTGCACTGTTTCTTTTATCCAATTACAAATGAACTGACTTTTTATTGGAAAAAAGAGTTCAGTTTCAATGTAATGCTCCTGCCCACTGGCACTCGTATTGCTTTTTTCCTTGTAACACTGGTGTGTGTACAGCATTTAAAAATAGATGTTGCTGCACAGTTCATATCAAAAACTGTTTCTGTTTTTTCTCGATGTTAATTATATCTCTGTCAAAAACATCTTTCTTTCTTTATCTGACCAGCAGTCTTTATATGCTGCATTTCTTGGTTTGGTATAAAACAGCTCTCCAGCTGAACTCTTACATCAAAACACACTAAAAGAAGCATTGGTTTGTGTGATATTTTACTTAGTGTGTATGATAGAGGCATTGCAGAGATCCCTTTCTATCCTTGTTAAAAGGGAAACATGACATACTGAAGGTTCATGTTTAGGTACCTTAAATTAGTTCGGAGTAGTAAAAACATATTGAAATGTAATGTATCTATGGGCCTGTTTACACCTGGTACTACAACGTGTCCTTGTTTACTGGATCACAAGTGGAAAGCTCTAAATACAGGTGTGAATGTACTAAATGTGTCCTGAATGTGTTTTGAGATGCGATTGCTCAGACCATGTTCGGAGGTGGTGTGGGCTGTATGTAGCCACATTCTACTGTATCCTGGGCCACACTGAAGGACCGCCTACTCAGCTGACATCCTTGCCTATCCGATGCTACACCAGATAAGATAACTTTTGTTGGTGCTGTTGGTGAAGGACCATCGCTGGAGCCACTTCTGTGAATGGTCACTTCAACGCCTGCCCAGTTAGCGAGAGCTAACTCATCAGCAGCAGCTGTTTTGCCGGGTAAACACCACACAATATCAGGCCGATGTAGTGTCGTGCAGTGTCGGCTCGGATCGTGAACAACAATTAGTGTTGTCCACGGTAATCCATCGTTCCAGCTCATGAGGTGTGTCACAGTAGACAACAACCGACGCCATGTCTGGGATGTCTCACGACGTTCTGACAGGAAGTCTAGCATGTTTGATTTTCTTTTTGTCGTATACGACTGCTCCCGTCACAGCCGTCACTTTGACCAATAGAAAGACAGAACGATCTGCTGCCGTGGACAACTGTATGACAGTAACAGCCCGCCATTTAGGTATTTCCTCTGGGGACATTACCACGACAGAGTGAAAAGGGAAAAATTATGGCGTGAAACAGCAGAGGCACTTTAGCAACCGAATGAGTACTGCCATTATCATCAAGCTAGCAAACAATCTTATTTCTTCATAATGAAGACGGACATAAAGTAAGAAAATTAAAAAATAGGCAGCGCGATGCCAGCGACGTGAGTGACGGCTTGTGCTCATGAAGCTTTTGGTGTGAATGCAAGTTTGGCACACCGTGCGCCTGACGCAGCTACTCCTCCTTCCCAACTCCGTCCCTCGTACCTGCGCAAGTCGGAAAGAGAGAGGAGATAAGGCGTGGAGTGGGTTTTACACAGCCAATTCACATCACACTAATCAAAGGAGGCCCCTCTCCTCGCCCTTAAATGTGCCGCGCGAAGGCGTAATGAGAGTTTACTCAATTCGCCATGGCAGAAGAGAGCAGCGTCAGACAGCCAAACTTCTCCCAGGAGGAAACTGATGTTTTGGTCCAGGGGGTCTGCTCACAGTGTCCGAATATACAGAACTGCGAGCAGACCTCCACGGGCTGATGATGCAAAGGTAGCCTGGGAGGAGGTCACCACAATTGTAAATCAATGTTGCATTTCTCTCATGCGCGCACGTTCTCTCTCTTTCTCTCTCACAGTCTCACTCTGTTTCTTTTCTTCTGACTTTTCTAAGCTGACAGGTGCTGAATATATACTCCCTATCTGATGCTGTGGCTGCTTGTGGTTGGCTGAGAGGGATGTGACCTCAATAATTTGCAACTGTGTTAATCATATCAGGCCGGGTTTCCATTACACGTGCCAAACGTGCCAAACGGTGCCAATCCCCTTTGATCTGACATCAGATGTGACGGGACAGTCGATATAGAGATACATTTATGTGCTGATTGCAGATAGTTGCATTGAATAGTGGTGTTTGTGGATATTTATTGCATTGTTAATGTGCCTGACATTCTGGAAACCTGCCTGTGAGGTTTTGGTGACGTGTGCGCACTGTCCGCCAGTCAGCCAAACTTTGGCTTATACTGGCCGCGCTGAAACTGTCACTGCGTCAAGCTGGATCTGTCGACACCTCCCCCTGCTGCACCGCCACACCCATCTCAATGCACCTCGGTCTGCCTAACTAGCTCTGCGTGGGGGTTGCCACCCTGCGCCACCCTGCGCCACGCCAGGAAACTAGAGGCCTTAATGTTAAAGTCTTGATAAACTCAATACATAACAGCTTTTCTGCATTATCCTGTTTCTCTCCTGATGCGACAATGGGCCTTATTTGCTTTAGGAAGGGGCACGGCTTTAGCGATGACACGACATTTTGTGTAAAGTTAGACATGTTTTAAAATTTCTATAAACATATTCTAAACAATAGTCAGTGCAATGTATATGCAAAATTTGTCCAAAACATTTTGTTAATCCCAAACCATTTCCAGGCCTGGGAAACAGTTTTTCCAATTTCATCATTTTACTAGGAATTTCATGACCATGGAAAGCCTCTTTCAGAGACACCAGCTGTAAAATGTGGTTACCACAAATCAAATTTGTTATTTTTAACATTTTTATTTTTGTTATCATTATTTTGACACATGTACTGTAGCAGTGTGATCTCTGAGACCCCAAACAAAGAAAGTAAAGCTAGTTTTAGTAAAACAAAAGTAGAGGTGAGAGAGGTTTAATCTAAATGATGTCACCCAGAAGAGTCTAAACTTAAACCCTTGTTGTGTTAATTGCATTGCAAATCAGCAGTCCAACACTTCACTTGAACTATCCTGGTTTTCAAGTGTGTGGAACCAAAGGCAGCAGTAGAAATTTAAATAAAATTCAATTTAAGGTCAAAACAGAATTGAGATGGCAGGGCAGGAGCTCTTCTAACAAACGTAATACATCTTCAGGTATAACATGGAGCTATTCAATTTTAGTGTCTCAGCTTTCTCCCTACCAGTTTTTTCCCTTTCTTTCCTGCATCACATGTTTCTTCTTTCACTGTCATGACCTTTAGACATGTCAAAACCAGTCAATTCCTTCAGTGGAAAACTCCTTAATCCTCCAGGTCTCAGTCAAAGAAGTACAAGGTTACAGAAGCCCTTTCACTCTGAAAAGACTATATATTAGGTTATGGTAAATGTGTAGCTGCTCTTTTGATGTACTTGGAACGACAGTGTCTTCACTTGTAAGTTATTAATGTTTTCACTGCCAACCCCAGCTCCTCCTGGAGGCTCAGTGCAGAAATAACAAATACAGGTATGTATATAAAAAATCATTTTGAAGTCAATATAATGTGCACTATATTTTCCCCTGAGCCATCTTCTAATCCTGCAAATTAACACTTCATCGCCATCACTGATCACAACTTACTATTTGCAAATTTTAGCTATCCTCGAAATACATTTAAAGAGGACCTATCATACTCATCTTCGGGCCTTTGTATTTTATTTCTGGACTCCCGTAGAGCAGCTACACACGATTACCTGCACACAAAGCTTTGTAGATCGTCAGGACGATGTGCCTCTCGCTGCACTGCTTCCTTGTATTTCCTGCATCCCGTGAAAACGGTCTGTGTAATTTAACTCCACCCCCCGGCCCTCGCCTCCCGCCGAAACCACTCCGCTGTGATTGGTCACACTCCCGAGTACTTCCGAAGGGCTGCCGGCAAGTAAGTCCGGCACGCATTAACGTCACAGGACCACACTGTTTAAAAAAAGACTGTAAAACACACCATGCAGAGCCATCCAAAACAGCTTGCAGGGCTCACTTCCTCATTATTTGACGCGATCAATTTTTGACAAACTATTAGCCAACTATATTATTTTCAATAGATTCAAGGGAATTATAATTGCAGTAGCAAAGAACAATGAGACTGTGAAGCAAATTGCGAGGATAATGTAATAACAAGAACAATGACACTGACATTTTAATAGCAATGACTCATTCAAGAATGATCAGGCACACGTTTTGCCTGAACAGCACTTCTCTGACTAAGTAAGGATTGCAACTAAAGTCATAAATCCTCAGGATCAGATATTATGAAATATGTCTTATCTTTCTAAAGGGTTTAATTTGTCTAGGAGCATTAAAAGGTGGTTTGAAACTAAATTAACTAAAGGTAGACCCTAGTATGAGTAGTTTATATATGAACAGTTATTAGATTTTTCTGGTTCATGCTCAATAATAACTACCTGGAGAAATTATGTATTTACAATCGTGCCTCTATAAGGAATTAGACACAAAGGCCACAGAACACAAGATAAGCTTCTCCAAGACCACTGAAAGCAAAATCTATCATCTGACCTGCATAAACATGGAGCTCTCGTCTATCTGTCTTACTCCTCTGCAGACAAATTACCACAATAATGCTGTACAACAACAGCAATACAAACCATCTGTCTGGGAATGAAAATACAAGTAAACTCTGCATTAGGTCGTTCATTCACGCTTTGACCTGCTTTCTCTCATGCAGCCTCGTTGTGTGAATCAGGTCTCTCCCTGTACACGACTGAAGGAAGGACGGACAACAGCAGACTGGTTATGAGTTCATCTCAGGGACAATAAGAACAGGCAGAGACTCATTTTCTCATCTGTAACTATGGGTCGTTTACTGTCTCCAGTCCAACTAAACTGCATGTGTTTGCAACGTGGGGTAAAACCAAAGTGTGTGCAGGAGGCTGCTAGGGACTAACATCACATCTTTCAGGTCACTGTAATATATCTGTGATGTTACTGTGTGGTTGTGCCACTAAGCAGAAACCAACAACAACACAACAAACCCAAACTCTTACTCCACAATAAGAGTGTGATGTCATCTGCTTTGCTTAATAATCCGAGCGGTCCCATGAAGTGGAAAGACATGTTGTTGTCAACTCTTTTCACGTCAATATGGACATCAGTGCCTGTATCATTTTCCAGTTGGGACACAAATACACAGGTCTGTGCTAAGCATGTGCGCCAGAACAGCTAAAAGTTGTAGCATGAGGAAGTTTTCCATTTCCACCACAAGCGATGTGGCAGCACACACCAAAGAGGCTTGTCGCCCAGCGGCTGCTGCTGTCTTGTCAAAATACAGACCACACCCGATCAGTTGGTGGCGATAGTGCACCGTGTTTGCAAATCTCCAATAAACCCCAAAGAAGAAGAAGTGAGTTTTGACCCAAAGCCTAGGGTGGACAGGTTCGCGCACCACTGAGTATTCCAACCCTTGGAGAATTAATATTTAGAGTTACAAATGGGTAAGTAGATGAAACATGTGCCTGTCAGGTCTCGCTTGGTTAAGGGGGAGATGTCTACAGTGGCTGAGAGAGGTCAGAACACACGCAAACTCGTGTTTTTTGTTAATTACCACGACCATTCGTTTGCGACTCGTGCAAAAAATCAGCGCCTCTTCTATTTTCAAGCTTGCTTGCGAAAGCAGTGTGACTCAAGCAGCGTGTAGAACAGACATGGTGTGAATGCTCTAACCTGTCAACATGCTCGCCGAAATGAAAACGCGAGTAAACGCATCCCTTCTGGTGTAAATGAGGCCTATCCCTAACCCTCTCCACACACGACTCCTATTATCTGACTTTTCGACAAGCTGAGGTGTTGTGCCTCCAGCAGCACTTGTAAAAGCCATTGTTTCTAGCAAAGACAATGGAGAACAGGCGTTCTTCTTTGGCGCTCGTCCTCGGCACCGACTGATGTGCGTATACTGCCCACGTCAGTTCTGACAGGAATCAACACGGCCTGCTGAGGGCAAAGTAGTATTCGGTACTTACGGTACTGAAAAAAAAAAACAGGTACGTATGTACGTAACAGGTATGTATTTTTTGCATGTTGGCATCGACTTGGTACCGAATTCTTGGTTCTCATGACAACCCTAGACAGGAGGATTTTTTCATAGTTCTAAGTAGGGCTGCCCCCTGATAGTTGACCAAACATTAGTCAACCAGAAAGGTCATTATTTCATTGGTGGAAGAAAATGGAAGAAAACATGAACATGTGGACCCCATGTGCCATTTTGACATGTAAAAGCAAAAGTGACGTTGTTTTACCAACCGCTGGCTGGCTTACAGTACGTCACTTATTGGTAGTGGGAATGCAAACAGAAAAAGAAGCCCTTGTTCAGCTGAAAAACATCTACTGATGGCTATGGTGGAGCCAGGCTAGGAGAAAAGCAAAATAGCAAAAGCAAATGTGAAGACATCAGATGTTCTTTTTGGACCACTAACAGTGATTCAGCCTAGTGTTTTACTTCTGAAGTACAGTTTGGATCTTTAGTGTCAGCCCAATAGCTGATCTGACATTACTATGCTACTGACCCAGCTCCAAACCTCTGACTCACTGCCCACAAGTCCCGATCAAATAGGTCAGGTGTTGTGCTCATTTGCTGCTGCTTTGCTGGTTGGAGAGACAACTTAGCCTAAAATAAGAATGGGGACAACATCTTGCTGTGCAAGTGCCAGAAAAATTGCCAAAAAAAAAAAAAAAGACATCAAGCATGGAAGAGATAGACAGAGCTGTACAGGGGCCTCACAACATGCAAGCTGCAATTTGCAACAGAACATTATTTCTTTTAGTATTATTTTGACAGATATCCCAAAGTAAACGCATACTTGTGACTCATGCATAAGCAAGTGAGAGCCTAAATTTACCTGAAATGTGACAGTGAGTGATCTGAGTGGAAGCAGTGCCTGTAAATCGCTTTTGTGAAACAGGCACTTTGTTGTTATAAGTTTATGTAAGGAAATAACACCTCTTAAATCAACATATTTTTTCTATAGTGATGAAAAGCATTGTTAACTGCAACTAAGCGCTACCGCAGGTTCCATGTCCACTGAAAATGATGCTGGCTGGTAGGATTCTTCAGCGACCTCCACTCCCTTATTCACCACAATGTATGAATGAAACATGAAATTAGCAATACATCAATTAGACGTCATCCGGTACTGAGACAATATTTAAACTACAGTGTGCATGGCTCACGCTGTTCGACTCATATCTACTGATTTTGCATTAACTCCAGTTGTAGCAAGGTTTTGTAATGAACATGTTAAAACTCCATTAAACATAAAGTACACACCGCACAAACTTGTCTTCAAAGAACTGATTACTGGCTACAGGCACTTGCACCTTTTTATGACAAGGGCTTCTGATCTCTGTTTTATAATTTATAGGGTGGGTCAGCCATTTCCCCAGCATTTATCCTCATTGATTTGTTTAACTCTCAGGGGCCCCTTTCCTTCCCTGGCTTTTGGGATGTAATAAAAGGGGCTTGGATGTATTGGTCCCTCAGTCCCAAAAGGTAAGCAAAGATGGGATATATTATTCAGCATATTCATTCCCAAAGCATGAAACAAACCCTTAACAAGACTGTAGAGTTATGTAGATTGCCATTTCAGTGTATCTTGTCCTAGAGTTACACGCCATAGAAATAAATAAATTGTCAGAAAGATTGTTTAGAAATGTTTAAATCTAATTAAGAGAACATCTGCTATTTCACCTGCTTTGTTTCATCACAGTGTATTTAAACTGCAGACTGAAAATAGGTGTTTAATTTAATTTCTCTATCTTCTCTAAGACCCTGATGCTAAAAAAAGACTGCAATCCTCCCATTAGATCAATACTTCACTGATGTCTGGAGGAGGGCAATGGCAACCACAGCCCCCCAGGGAGCACAACCACAGCTCTGTGCTCAGCGTCGGGCTCTCTGGTGACCTGTCCTTCTGGAGACCTGGCCCAGAACTGACCTCAGAGCAAACCACCGGGCCAATTAGCACTGGCGCTCTCCAGGGCCTACCTATCCACACATCTGATCAGGATGCCACACAGTCAAGCTGAGGCCTGTCTCTCATTCATTATGTGACCACAGAGTGCCTCAGGTGGGTTGTATGTGTGTGTATGTATACCCAGCTTGCTGATACTGTATGAAAAGTGTGATAATTTCCTGAACCATTTAACGCATGTCATCATCCTTGCAGTGCTGATACATGTACACAGGGCATAAAATTAATATTTCACCTCATCTGCCATTGGCTAGCGACCTCCAAAAATTTACCGGCCAAACATATTTTTCACTAGCCAAATAAAAAATTGTGCCTTATTTGACAAAAAAACAATTAACTTAACGTTTTTAGTATGAAAATCCAAGTTTAGGAAAATCCAACCCTGTCCTCTGTGTTTCTTTGGCGTGCTTGCGGCAAAGGCTGCAGCTTATTGTGTTGGTGTGCTGGTCGTAGGTTAGCTGGCCAGCCTCGTCTAGTTTCCGTTTTTCAATAAAATACCATGCAACATTTGTACTCCATTAAACTGTCTGTTCTTCTTGTCCAAGTCCAACATGTTTATCTTCATTGTTACTCTTTTCCGGCGGTGGCTTCACGGCAGAAATGTGTCGCCAAAATTGATATTGACACAAGGATATTACTGTAGGTTCAATATAGCATTGATCTCTGGGCTTATCCATGTCAAGAAGCCATTAAGTCGTTTGGCTGTAGGAAATATCAAGCAATCATACTGATACTTTGTTAAGACTAACTTATGTGTACCCTTTACAAGTACAGTCTTTTCCCATCTGTCATCTAACCTCATGGCACACCTCTACAAACAATGGACTGGTATTACTTTTGAAAAGTGGTTCCTTTACTAACGACATGAAAATCTGTCAAGGCAGAACACTGACATAGTCTATTTCGGGACTTTGGTGCAGATTACAATATATTCACCTCTATTAGTCATGCTAGCATTCCTTGCCCAAGCTAACAGCAGTGTGTGACACACTGTCACACAGTACAGTTGCAGGGGCTGTGTAAGTGATGCAATTGAACTGGAGCCTTTCGCCCAGAGGCTCTCACGGCCGAGATGCTTTTAGAAAACATAGTTTGGCTGCAGTTAAATTTCATTTACCAAGGCACACACCCGCATACACATCTACAGGCGCTTTCTTTGAATTGGCCTCTTGTCAATTCTGGACATTTTCTGCTTTGAGCAGTGCCAAGAATAACGGCACTATCTATTTTTCACAGTTTGCTACCACAAATGTAGCAGCTCAAGTGACATCTAGGAATATTTTGATTAACAACTTTGCCATTGTTCCAGTGTTATACTTCCCAGCAGATTAAACTTGAAGCGGTTCAAAAACGTGTTTTTCAAAATTGTATATTGCTTCTCATTGTTGTTTTCTATCTTAATATTTAAGGTTGAAGTAAGAGCTCAATGGGGCCAACATGTACAACTAGAATTACCCACTCATGATTGAATGCTTTTACCAACCAGTCAAGTTTCAGTTAACATGTATGTCTGTCCAGTTTCATATGTGAGCATGCAAGTAAACAATACTTCAAACATGGATGCTGCTGCAAAGAAGCTACAAATTCTAAAACAGTGGTCCCCAACTGGTCCAACCCCGGGGTTCAGATTTCTCCTCAGTCATTAGTTCAAGGTCCACACAGTTTAATATATTAAGCGCCATACTTGCTCTTGGCCATACTGTTGAGGTAGTTTGCCGTCAGTCAAGTAGCAGGAAATGACTTTTGAAATAAAAGCTCCGAGCTGAAAATTCACGGAAGTTTAAAATAAATTGTGTTTTTGGTAACACTTCATAAGTCAGCCAGCGTTTTAGAGTGTACCTCTTGCCCACTTTCCCAGGAGGAGGAGTTTTCCCTGTCAATCTAACTACATCGCTCTGGCATAGTCTTATTGATCAAACAAGGTGTCAACGTCTTGGTGAGTTAATGCTAATGCAGCTAGCGATGTTAGCTTGTGCTGCAGATTATATCGGCGCTCGCCGCCTTGTAAAGTGTGTGCTTCCCTCTAACTGTTACACCACACTAACTTGGCGTTGCGACCGACTCCTAACAGTGCTACAGTGCTACAGTTGTTTTGCCTCAAGGTCCTTCATAGTTAAGTTGAACAATGTTAAACAAATGGTTAAAAACATTAACTTTGTAGTTCAAAAGGAAATACGTAGTATTTGTAATTGATTAATATGCTTAATAATCACAAGTTATGGATTAAAAGGCTAATAATTCATGGTGTGAAATGTAATGACAGGATAAAGTATTCCATACTGAGAAAAAGTGTACAGTTAAAAGTTATTCATCTGCTCACTTTGTGTTACTGTGATGTATTTATGTGATATTGATTATGGCCATAAAAAAATTGAAGTTGATGATGCAAAATAGTAATAGTTCTGTTTCTACAAAGGTGAGGTTTTTGAGATCCTATGGAAAACTACGTGTGGATTTGAGATTCTACCTGACGAGAGAGATGGCGAGCCACCCATGAACCTGATCTCTGCCTTGACCCAAGGGGTTGGATCAAGATCACCTATTATCCACAGGAGCCCATCCATTCTTCTGTCGCCATCACTTGAGCATCACACTGTGTGGTAGCAGTATCACAACGACCTTTTCCACTTGACTTGTGACTTAAAAAGTGCATTTGTCACAATAAAGGATTAAAACTAAACTGAACAGTTTATAACAGAAGGAACAAAACTGAACTTGAATAAGACAACCAGTGGAATTCTGTTATTTTATAAGCATTGAACTAACTGTTTTTAAAGGGTTAACATCTGAGTGCCAAGCTACAGACTAAGGACAGGCAAACAGTGCAAACTTCATAATCCAGCCCGGTCTCTTTTGTTAGTATTTACTTAGGTGGAAAGTACTGGCTAGTTTCCCTGTAAGTTTTGGTGAAAGTACGCTGTAGATGTGAGAACAGCACCTACCATGTGGTTTCTGTGTAATTAAATAATAAAAACATTTTATAACTTTTAATGACTCATTATTGTTTATTTTTTTATTATTACATTACTGTATTGTTTGTGTTTCGTCTTAGGATGGCACTTCAAGACTTCCATAAATGTGCACTTGAGAGAGGTAAGTTTGCTTTGTACTCCAGCCTGCCCATTAATTAGGCAATTCACAGAATATAGACCCATTTCTTGACATATTCATATTCAAACTCATTCAATGAAATGTAAACAAAACATAAATGTTAAAACCCTGGAGTGTGGGTGAAATTGCCTGATGACACATAGGCTACATTAAAGTGACCGAATCAACTGCCATGAGCAAAGGGCAAAAGCATTTGTTTTCATTGCACTTCATACAGATTCATATGAGGAAATTAAACCATAAGTTTCGGGAAACTCCTGCGAAAGTATGTGCTAAGTGACCGCGAGGGATACTCTAACTCCTGGGAGAGTATGTGGTAAGTGACCGGGAGGAGTTATACTCTAACTTCCGGTAAAGTACATGTAAGTTCCCGGGAGTTATAGTCCTGAGAGAGTGGGCGAGAGGTACACTCTAAAACGTGGGCTGACTTATCAAGTGTTACCGTGTTGTTGTTTTTTTAAAAATTGACATTTTTGCTAGTCACTTACGCTCCATTCTGAATGGACCCACGGCCCATATTTGGGCTGCAACCTACCAGTTGGGAACCACTGTTCTAAAACATGGATGCGTCACACACATCTCTAACCTTGCAGCTCAAAAGTTCTAAACAGTCAGCACAGGTTTAAGGTGGGCACTCAAGTTTAGTGTCACAGTTCAGTATCTGACCAAATGTCTTCCCTTCTACTGGCCACCTGTGTTTTCACAGAACATTATGATGTCACAGTGAAGTTAAACCTATGACCTCTGGATTTAGAATATCACCACTTCATCATTTTAGTCTAACAGACGTTTGTGTGAAATTTTGTCACAATTAGCTTATGACTTCTTGTCTACCTTTAACTTTCCCAAATTCCAATCTTTTCATCTTTGAGTCCAAATGGAAGTTTGTGCTAGATTTGACGAAATTCCCACAAGGCCCTCTTAAGATACAGCAGCATTTGCAGACTTGTCAAGAGAAAAGTATAACAAACATTGTGCATCTTCAAAAATGCTCTCGAGGACACATAAAAACCCATTTTAACACTCAATTGTTGAAATTTTTTGACATGAGGCCACAGTGCTGTAATTGCACATCTCTCAGCCAGCCAGTGTCTTGCCAGACATAAATGAACAGCAACAAATGGGGTGAGCTATATAGAAATGTTTTGTGCTACAATAGCTCTTAAAAAACACAAGCTATCTAGATGTTGCTCAGTTTTCCGAGGGGTCACTGTCCATTTAGTTGAAAGCCGGTGACAGTGGTAACCTGTCATAGAAAATGAGCAGCAGCATTAGTTTATAACCTATTAGCTAGTTTACTTTGAATGGCAGCATAATGCATTAAAGTGTTCCACTGCATCCTCGCAGACACCATGTGACATTTTGCCTCACAATAAACTGTTATCAGATATATACAAGAAAGTATTCTTTTGTTGTGTGTGAATGAACTTTTCTCACATTGTGGCTTAAAATGATTTAGTAGCTCACCATTTGCTCCTGATAGTTTCTGTCTGGCAAGCTCCTGCCTGCTGCCTCAGAGTTCTCCTTTTAGAATTTAAACTTATAATCTTTATTGTTTCATTTTGAAATGATCGTATTCACTTTCTTGCCGAGAGTGAGACGAAAAGATAGGTACTATTCTTGATGATCTCATCTAATTCCTAGCAAGAAACGTTTTCATTAAAAGGAGCTGTATGCAACATTCAGAGCACGTCTTAGATTCAAAGTCATTGGTGGGATTATCTGCACACAATTGTAAGCATGGAGGTGGGTGAGCTGGTAGCTAGCAGCTAGCAGTGCTAACTCCATACCCAGCGCAACAACGGCAACGGTGCTGACAGAGCTAACAGTGTCAGCCAAAGGGGCAAAACAGGAGGTTGGGCACAATGCTTACGTGTTGACGCCATCCTGATATCAGCGGTAATCGCCGTATGAGCACTGTGCAATCAAAATGTATTTTGGACTTCTGGTTATGCATAAAATGCATCATTTTGCATAAAAAGTGCCACGAAAGATGTATATTGACAACACATTCTCACTCCGACCTTGTAACATATCAACGTTTCCACGACTTTCCACGTGCAGATTCGACGTGAGCGGTAGCCTGGGTGTATTGCCAAGGTTGAACAACGTATATCCACTGCCGAAGACAACATCAACACACTGAAAGGCATTAATGGAGGGCAAAACTTCTTGTCACCAAAGTGGATGACCTTGGGTGTAGTTGCCAGGGCAACAATGGGCTTTGGAGATTTTCTCCAGGTACTCCGGCTTCCTCCCGCAGTCCAAAGATATGTAGGTTAGGTTAACTGGTGACTCTAAATTGCCCGTAGGTGTGAATGTAAGCGTGAATGGTTGTCTGTCTCTACTGTATGTGTTTGCAACCGCGACCTGTCCAGGGTGTACCCCACCTCTGGCCCAATCTCAGCTGGGATAGGCTTCAGCCCTCCCGCGACCCTCAACAGGATAAGTGGTTGCGGAAAATCAATGAGTTCTCATATGCAAGTTTTGTTGCAACTGGTGAAGTTCTTTCACTTGCGCATGATTACAACACACGCCTATTCAGTATTGCCATTTTTGGAAAACATCGCTGAGGGTGTCATTAATTTTGTTTATTAAATTAACCTGACAAGATGCTTTTGTCTGGCCGCGCTGTCAACAGATAAACATGTCGATCTTCTTTGGTTGCATTTCTGACAGTGCCGTGGCTCTAAGGCGTGTTTGCTGCCCCCAGCTGTCAGTACATGTCATTTGGAACAGACATCTGGGACATGTATTATTAAAAGACACTTGATGTTGCCACTAATAGCCACACTGTGTTACCAGATCAACAAGGAATAACAAGGATTTTGTTTTGATTTTACATAAAAGATACATGATGTAAACGTATCTAAAGCAGAGCTCTGATACCAAAGAAAAAGAGAAAAAAAAAAAAACGGATTAAACGTGCTGTCAGTCGCATTTATGGCTCTTTTAATCAACAGATTAACACCCAGTTCAGTCTGAGTCTGAAATGTTTCTGATGCTGTTTTGCTTTTTAATGTTCATGTAAAAAAAATGGTATTGCATTGCAGCAACATTAATCCCATTTCACACGCTGAGTATCGGGGTTACAAACACTTTTTTCTCACCAAAGAGCTCAGGAATCACATGCTAATGATGCGGTCAGATTGATCATTCTGTTGTGCCAATGAGGCTATTCCCCTGGGCCTCCCTTCACCTGTTGTTAACATTGTTCTCTTAGGGGGTTTCTGTCAAGTGCTGACAGTGAGGAAAAACATATGGCTGCCTTCATCTGTTAAAGCCGCATGAGAAGAATCCCTGGGAGGCTAGTTTGACCCTCTTCAGCAGTCTTTAAACCGCAAATTAAACAGGAATTGTTTTCTTACCTGAAGCCACTGTGCTTCCCTGCTGTCTTCATGCTTAAGGGAAATTGAACGTCAGTTTAAGACAAGGGACACAAAATGCTTGGGAGAGCGACATAAATGACTAACAGACCGTTCAGCAGCTGTCAGTAAAAGATGAGATCATATCATTTGCAACACCCAACCCACAGCTAATGATCTAATTTTATCTCGTTTTTTTTCTAATTTGTTCAAGGCATAAGTGGTTTGGAGTGGCAGTCAATTGCTTTTTTAACAAAATTCCATTAATTACAAGAAATGAGGTTTGGAATTAATGGCGTTAGAATATCTACATAATGGTCTTCCTCCTTGAAATGACCCTGCCGTCCTCACCTCCTTGTGATGATCTGCATTCGCCGCTTTAAGATAGATCTGGGCGGCTGACGGTTGCCTGTGGGCCGTATAGTTCTAGTGGAGCTTTTCAGCTGTTTGAAGTGTGCTGCTTATGTGAGCGATGAAAAATTCATGAAAATAATTGAGAATAAGAGCCCTCTCTCATGCAGAGGTTAGTGTGAAACAGTAAAGATACTTTCCACACCACCTGCACAGGTCCTCTGCTTGTGTCCTCTGCTCTTTTACTACTTTAACATGTGAAAAAATGTTGCTGGTGAACGTCAGGGATTTAAGGGCTGGTACAGTGTATGGACGGGTCAAGCATAATGACTATATTACATATAGTCATGTATGATGGCATAAAATCACTGCTGACTTACCCATCCTAATCAAACAGAGACACACACATAAACACGTAGGACTGTTTAAAGCTCCATCTATGTATGCTGTAGTTTCATACTGCCAGACACTCTTTGTATATACAGTACAAAACAAGAACAATGAAACAAAAGAAGCAAATGCAACAAATGTGGAGTAGCAGCGTGGCTGATATGAGATTTGGTTTATCTTCAGTTAGCTGCCACATGCATCAGTTTACTTGTTTATACCCAAATTGTTTTAGGAAATCGAAGAGAAATGGCCTAAAAGATCCATGTAAATAAAAATGGGAAGTAAATCGACATGGAATTGTGGAAATTGGGCTGGCAAGGTAATCAGAGGCAGACAGAAGACACCAATAACTCCTCCAGGAAGGAACCAGCCACTTCCAATGGCACTTCTTATTTCCATTCTTCACGCTCTGAAATCCTGTCAACTCTCTCTCAGACAGACAGCAGCCGCATTTCACGCTATTCTTTGTACAACTGAGAGTTGCCCACTCACTTTAAACAGAACAGGGTGGTTGTATGTCGTGGTTAACTGTGCTGTGGTTTATTTATTTTCTTCTTATATGACCGTGGTTAAAATCTAAAAGATCTCTAAACGTCTTAAAGCAAAATTCTTGTCTTCTAGATGTAAAGAGTGCACAATATGTATGCAAAATGAGAGGCTCAACAATAATTGCATTATGGCTCCCTCTGTTGAAAGACTTTTGCCAAGATGCAGATTTGGGTT
Source organism: Epinephelus awoara (assembly GCA_035609425.1). Lineage (NCBI taxonomy): Eukaryota > Metazoa > Chordata > Actinopteri > Perciformes > Serranidae > Epinephelus > Epinephelus awoara. The sequence continues at coordinate 24,578,544 of CM069298.1, read as the reverse complement.
TTGGTATTTTGAGCTGTACTTATATGGAATTTAAAGTTGTTGGTGTACAGCGCTGAAAAAGGATCTCCATAATCTTCATGCTCCACTCCTACTCTTTGCACCAGCAAGCACCTTCTTCCACCACTGCTGCTTCACTCACTACAGTGAAGCAGATTTTTGCGTTTGTGCTTGAAATTGTCACTATTAAGCCATGTTTAATGTGTGTTTTGGGTGGGTTTGAATCAAGTGAACTTTACAGCACTTCACAAAACACCCGTCACAGATTAGTGTTTTGGAGGTGTAACTGCAGAGTGACACAGACACACCACCGCACAAGTATAAATGCTTACAACAGCGTAGGCCACGTGTAGGCTCTACATAGAGCTGACACACAAGTATAAATCCTGTTTGACAATGACAGTCTCAAGAATGAGAATTCAGACTTCCAGGATTTGTTATGTCACAGACCTAAGGGACCAATCCCATCTACTTGCAGGTGGGGCTTCACATAATGCTACAGCAGAACAAGGAGAAGACAGGTGTAGCTTTGTATCGTCTTTTACAAGTTAAGTTTCACTTTAACTTGTCAGAGCTGACAATCAGAACAAGGTTTATCTAAAACAAGCAACACATTATGGACTGTTTGATAATGTAGTCAAGCCAAAGGCTCATGTTATCTATTACAGTTTACAAGCAGAAGTTCATGTGGTTGATGAGCAGAGCTGAGAGTAAGCCGGTACACTTAAGCTGCAGGCGTGCGGCCGAGGGGCGGGACTAATTTGCATATTCATCGATCCTGCATACTAAATGAGGCAAAGGTGTAGTTACATCTTAGCCATTTTAAGGCATGAGGGATGATTTTCATCAGGAGAAAAACATTAAATATGTAGTTCTGATGAACAGAGATGAGAGGTTTAATCAATGCCTGAAGAGGAACTTTGAAGAGATCATCTTCTGCTAAAGTACACATCAGAAAACTCACTCCTCAAGAAATATCTTACTGTATTTCACTACTCCCAACTGAATAACACCCCCCCTGCACTCTGATTGACCTCTTTAAACTCATCATTTGATTGCACATGACTGCTCCATGCTTCACAAGAATATCTGAGCAGCTTCAAGACCTTGAGCTTAGTCTCTCTTAGTTTAAGCTGCGTGTCATTTTTATGACCTAGGAACAATACTGTGAATGGTGCGAGCATTTCAAATGTGAGAATTAGTTACTTAATCAGCTACATATCTTAAATATAATGAAACTGTAATTAAGCGAAGCAGCTGCACCAATTAAATGTGTGAAGCAGTCAGTAGCAGCAATCTAACAGGTAGCATGACCATTAAACAGCCGTTGTATTGTCTCTCTTTGTCATCGGTCTCCTTTCTGTCTCAAAAGTATTATAAGCGCATACTTGTGGGTAAAATCTGCCGCTCCTCAGAAAGAAATACTTGCAGATGTGCAGTCCTCCACAAGGTCAGAGGGAATGTTACAATATATGTTTTGATAAATAAACAATTAAGCAATTTATAGGCATAATTTAGCAAAAACTGCATTTTCCACTAGAGGAAGAGTTTAATTAGTTTCTATTAACAGTATTTCCAGAACAAAAATATTACCTAAGCAGTATTCTAAATTAATGTTTGTTTGTATTTGACTGTTTCGTGTCTCCCAATTTTAGGTGATGGTGTTTGAGGTGATGGAGGACTTCAAGAAGTCCAATTAAGCCAACAGTGTAATAGTCCATAGCCACAATGTAACATCTGTATTAATGGACTGCTCTTGTATGGCACGTCAGACCACTGGAAGTGCTTTAACGATACATGTCACATTCACCCATTCACACACACAGTCACAGACTGGTGGCGAAGGCTACCATACAGGGTGCCAGCTGCTACTCAGTAACCATCCACATGCACTCACACTCCGATGGAACAGCCATTGGGAGCAATTTAGGGTTCAGTATCTCGCTCAAGGATGCTTTGACATGCCAGCTGGAGGAGCCGAGTATCGAACTGCTGATCTTGCGATTAGTGGACAACCCACTCCACCTCTGAGCCACAACCACCCCAAATCGGCTATTGTTGGTTTTGCTTTTTTTTGTCCTCTCAGTAGCTGTTTGTGTCTGGGGTTTTTTCACAAGACTAGTAGACCTTGGGGTATGCTACATTATTCGGGAAAGATGATTGCAGAACATGCCCTAACAATAAGAATGTCAAAGACACACACTTTTGGACTAAACCACGCCCACCTCCGACATCATCTGAATACAAATACAAACGCCGTGATGCTAATACACCTCCCACATGACAGAGATATACAGGAGGATTATCACTTCCTCTGATATTCGCTCTGTGTTCATAGATCGCCACAGACCAAAGAACGGTTTTGGCCCCTCAAAGTGCTCATTTATGACTTCAATACCCTTTAAGAAAGAGCCCTTTAAAGCACGGCATTGTATTGCATTGATCATGATGGCTACTGCCCTCTGAAAAGATGAAAAGAATTGGTCTTCATTTCAGAGAACAGATTGAGATAGACATCCATTACCTCAATCCACCCTTCCTCTGCTCTTACATCCTTACATGAATGCACTCACGTATGTTGGAACAATAAGAGACGTTTAAGGCCCTGCTCAGACTTACCGTCCTGCATTCAGATATCATCAGGATCGTGCCTTGAGTAGGTTGAAGCAGATTGCTGTTAATACTGAGCAACCACAGTGTGATTTGCAGGCATCTCAAGTGACCACTTATGATTGCATTTCATTTTCCTTTTGTGCTCTATTTTTCAAAGAGGTCATAGACCTATTTGCCTTCAGACTCCACTACAATTGCAGCCAGCACTTATGATTAGGCTCCACCCCCCCACAAAGTGAAATGTGCAAATAAAAACACTGAAGTAGAATTGCTACAATGTTTCAGATCTGGTGACAAAGCTACATTTTAAAACCATAGAGTGAAGCATAAAAAAGCATATCAACAATTTAAAGGTCCAGTTTGTAAAATTTAGGGGGACTAGATCTTGACACTTCTATGTAGAAATCCTTCAATGTTTATTGTCAAGGTTGTTTTTTTACTGAAAGCCCGAATTACCTGCAGACGTCTCTTCCTCTCCAAAACAAATAAACCAGGTGACTCAAACCAGTAAAAACAATGGATAAAGCAGTTTCATGTGACCCCAAACCTGTGCTCACCTTTTACTTTGATAACTTAATGTATGCCCAGCTTGTTACTGATCCAGACATTAAGGTGGCTTTTTACCATGAGCTGAATCATGCATGGAGGTCTCCTCTCCAAATTAAACAGACCAGTGGTCACATTTACAAATACTTTGTATGCACAAAACAAGGCCAGAAATTGGAGTACACCACTTCAGTTGTGATCTATGAAAACAGACTTGATGGGAGAAACTTTGACCCATGCTTACAGACATTTTGGAAAGAGAAAATTGGCAATGCAGATGGTGAGGTGGAAGCCCGATTGTAGGAATTGCGAATAGTTTTTTGGCGCACACCATTTTTGGCTTTTGTCCATAAGCGCATTTTTTGTATGGATCCTACACATTTCTTATAAATGAGACCCCTGGTGATTTAAACTGGTTAAAATGCTGAATAAAGCACTTTTTTTTTGTAAAGAATGAAATGGCAGGTGGAAGGTATATATATATATATATATATATACCTTCCACCTGCCATTTCATTCTTTTGAAGTTGCCTGAGGAAGACTATTTGGGTCGAAACGTTGTATTTTAGTCAAAGTAAACTGGGAGCTCTAATTCAGTGTGCGGATTTTCTTCTCCTTTCTGCATGAACCCCTTTTATCCAGCACCTGACCTAAAACAGGATTGGATGTGCACGCAACTACTCTGTCTTCTGGACATTGGGCACTAACCTAGCTAGTCTGTGTCTCTGATAACTTAAAATCCAGATGTTCAGGAGGTTTTAACCAGGAGCTAAATTATCCGCAGACATCTCTTCCTTTCCAAAACAACTGGACCTGGTGATTCAAACTAGTAAAAACATTACATAAAGCAGTTTCACATTAAAAATTCAGCGTTTTTTCAGTGTTGCTCATCGCATTGAGGCTAGCTATGGTTACCTACACAAAAATGGGAAAACCGGGAAAAAGTGGCACTATGTAAAGCCAGTGTTTGGTTAGTCCATTCCATGCAACTGTTGAAACATGGCGGGACTACATGGTGATCTCTGTAGACAAGGCTTGCTTCCTATGTAGATACAAACAGCTCATTCTGAGATTAAGATCTGAGATTTCTGCCAATATGTCCCACAATATCCTGCACACTGGACCTTTAAATCAACAATGCTGGCATTCCAGCACTGCCAGTTATTGCTGTGCAAAGGGATGAAGGTTTGCTACCCCTCTGTGTGTTCAAAAAGACACATTTATGTATTTAAGCACCAGTAAACATCAGTCATAATTGATCTAAAATACAAAACTTAAATGTTTCTCAACAGTCTGTATATCATTAAGCAAACAAAAGAGGTTTCGTGTTTCGAAAACCCAAAGAAAGTCATAAGTAGGGTCTTAGGCACAGTCTGCCATCAACGTGGTTTGAACAGATGAAAAAATGTGAACATGATCATTATGTGGGTGCTTCTGCTTTTATAATCAGCATGTATTACTATGTTCTATGTATATATTCAGTTTTAAAATGTATTCATTTCTTCTGCCTTGTTTAACAGTGCACACGTTTTATTTGTCTGGGTATATAGGACTGATAGCTGTCTATTATATAGCTACTTGGAATATGCACGGTACAGGATTCCCTGATTGTCAGAGGATATTTAGTACACTGTTTAGCGGCACCACAGAATGAGATGTTGCTCACAGCTTGCTCCCCTCTCTCTTCTGCACGTCACAGGGAACCAAACTTTAATTTACAGACAGTAATTAATGTGTGTGTTGATATTTAACCATGCGCTCTTTGGAACAGCTGTCTGGAGGAAAAGTCTCCAGCACGCCTGGCTGTAACCACTTAATAAACGGCTCTTTATTAAACATTAGAGTGCCTGATTATTACGGCTTTCTTGTGTTTGCCAGAAATATGAAATAATTAAAGTATATGCAACGTGTAATGTTGGCTTGTGTTAACATAATGCTCTTCTAGTCCGTTATCTTCAATCAGTATCGCAAGTATCATGCTTGATCTGGACATGTGCAGGGTAATGTATCGTAGGTCATGCTTTGTTTTGTTCTCTTTATAATTGTTTGTGGATTTGGAGCAGCTCACCTCTTGCCAGTGTATTCAGTCTCTCTGAGCCTCTCTCTCATCATTTCTGCCATGCATTAAAGCTGAGTATCCCCTCTGTCCATCAGCATGCAGTGAAGACTTGTGAAGGTTTCTACTATGTCAGACGCAAAAACAGGACTTTAGAATCGAGTTGATTACGATGTTTTCTACAATGTGGCAAACTGGTGATGTAGAAACTGGCCCAACTTTCATACCAAGTCAGGCTGCCCTTATTCACTGTTTCTATGTTTACCTACAAAAAGTAATGCACCGCAGTTTGTATATAACCCACATAATCATGAGCCAGTCATTTGTGTCTAACCTAGGGATGCACTGAATATGGGAACTGCCCATTGGTTCGACCTCCCATTGATTCGACTGGGCCATAGGTCGAACTAACGGGACCTCCCATTGGTTCGACCTCCCATAAGTCCGACTAGGTCGGACCAATAGGAAGTCGAACCAATGGGAGGTCCCGTTAGTTCGACCCATCTTCGCCTGCACACCCTCTCCAGGCTTCTTCTGTTTTCTACTGCGCTGATTTTCTGTGTCAGATCGCGCACTACAACCATCAGCAGACCCGCATTAAAGCACCATGGGTAATGCATCAACAATCACTGCAGTTTTGTTTTGATTGTAGTAACACTTTTAATATTAAAGAAATTTACATACAGATATTGCATAAAATATGTTGCAGAGGGTAAATGCAGCACATATTTGTGCATTCATACATGCTCGCTCACACACACACACACACACACACACACACACACACACACACACACACACACACACACACACACAGAGTCTTGGGCAGTAGCGTCACTACAGTAGCGGACGTTGGTAGTTTAACTACATTTCTCAGTAGCTTGGTGGTAGCGTCGCTGTTTTCTGAATCAAGTAACTTCTCAGTAGTTAAGCTCTTTTATTGATCACTTAGCGCAGTAGCGTCCACACGAGCTACATTTCCAAAATCATTTAAACGAGGCGGGGATTTCTGTTATGTTCTGAACGACCCCCACTCCGAAATTGATTTTCAAGTCCATATCAGTTTCCTGCATCAAACACTGCCGCCCGCTCTCCGGCCGCACTCGCACAATTCTGAAAATCGTTGTACTACAAAAGCTTGAAATGAACGTTCAACTCATTGTTTTTTATTGAAAATATGTCACTGTCTTCATTTATTATGTATAATTTCACCAGCAGCAAACACATTTAAAGAAGACGCTTGTCAAGTCTTTGTACGCGCGCTGTCCGTGGTGCTGAAATCCCGCTCCTGCTGACAGCTGACTTGAAAATCAATTTCGGAGTGGAGGTCGCCAGTGTGGCGATATTTTACTTCATCCGTCACAGCACTTACATTTGCAACTAAAAATACTAAAAAGAGTACGTATTCCTGTCAAATATGGTGGCCATAGTGCTCCGCGGCGCAAGATAAGGCTTCGACGGAGAAGTCCGGCTCCAATAATGTCCTCTTCTTGGTGTCATGACTGCCCAAAAGTACCTGGACAGCCGAGCCGTGGCGGCACACGGATATGTGACGTGTCAGAGGACAAACGAGCCGTTCACATTTCTCTCCTTGTGGCAGGTAACAGTCCACAAACCTCACCGCACTTTAGGGACTGTTCTTTACTTATGAAGGGACTGTTCTTTACTTGTCAGGGGAGGAGGGTGGCTGGTTGATTTTTATTTTATTTATTTATTTTATTTTGATCCCCCCTATGTTAATCACTTATTGATGCTGTTTTTGAAGTATTATAGAAAAGTGATTTTTTTTTATAAATGACAAAAGGCACATCTGCCTCATTTTCACTGAACCATAATATTTTCACTGGTATCTTACAGTAGGTCCCAATTTTGGTACTGTGACAACACTAATCTGGAGGGGGTTCATCTGCAAAAACTAATGAAAAACTAAACAACGGTTTTCGGTACTCGGTATTCGGCCAAGCATTTAATTTCATTCGGCTTCGGCTACAAATTTTCATTTCAGTGCATCCCTAGTATAACCCATGTAATCCGTAAGGTTGCAATCATATGGCCAATGTCACTAATGTAAGGTACACTGCCACCAAACACTTTTAATTTGCTTAAATACTGGTACTTTGCTGCATTCATACCACATGTCATAGTAACTCTGATGGAGCAGCCATACAGGAGCGGCCAACAGCTAGCAGAGATAGAAGCACTTAAAGTTTGTCATGACTGTTGAGACATATGCTGATTTAAGAGTTGTTGTTACTGAGCTGTATCAATCATGACTATACTTGTCGCAATTTTTCATTGAGTTCTCTATCACTGTTATTTATGGCGATAGCTAGATAGCCAGCTAAGTATGTTTGAAAAATGGCATCCTCGTTTTTAATCTCGCAAAGCTTTGATTGGCTTTGATGTGTTTTTTTTCCAACTTTGGTAATGACTGTCACTAAGCACAGCACCAGTACAAGTGGAATCACTGAACTAAGACATTCCAGGAACCAGTCTGCACTTATTTCCTCTGATGTGTACCACATGTGAAGAAAGAAGTGGCAGAGAAAAATTGGCCTATATGTCAGTTGGACCTTTAGATGTAATTGCTCTTCTTCCACATGTGTACCACACACACACACACACACACACACACACACACAGTTTCTCTGGAGACCAAGCTGCAACCTCCGGGGCTGAAAAATTACGCCACCGTGGAGGTGACAACAAACTGCCACTTGAGGCTGTCTTCAGAAGGAAGTCAGTACCCTTGGGCAACAATGTGAAATCGCTCAATCTTAAAAAAGAAATAAACATATATACAACCTGGTACAAAAAAACTGCTTGGTCTCTATAGTTAATTTCAACATTAATGACAACTGTACAGGAGGTTATTTTTTTAATAACTCCCCTTGAAATGTACGCTGGTCACTTCTGGCTCCAAAAAAACAAGATGGCGAAGGCCGAAATGTCGAACTTGAGGTTTCAAAAAAGCAGTCTACAAACCAGTGGGTGGCATCATGGTAGCTATGTCCATTAGTTTATACAAGGTATGTTCCGAATCACATACTTTTACTTTTAGTATGTACCTCAGCTTTCCTTACAAAGAACGTACTGTTGCATGCAGTATGCACACATTCGGGACATTCGGGACACTTCAGCGCTCTTGCTTTCATATCCATTACCTACAGTTTGTTAGAAATGGAGATCAACCCAGAGCAGTGCAGGCTGTAGACTCTAATGTACTGTATTTGCAACAGTCAGGAACACAGACAGTCTTTGGTGCCATCACATTAAAAAAAGTACACACAGCTGAGTGAAAAGTGTTACACTATTGTCTGATTTGATCCATTTCACCTGCTAAATACTGTATTTCCTGGGACACAGGGCCCACTCTCTGTGACGGGATCACTCAGTTAATGGGCCCCAATGCAGTTACCGACTGCACTTGCATGCTCAATACATTGGGGGTTGCAATCAAAAATTTATTTTGAGTTCTTCACTTGCGATTATATCAGCTAAGATGCACTGTGTGCCAAGTAACAATGTGGCCCCAAAGACAGCTTTGTCAGTATCAGAAACACATCAGATAGGTTTGGGGGTAGGGGTGGAGGAGCATTTTTTCTAGGTTGGAAAATGTGAAAGCTTTTATTAAGTGGCTCTTGTTAAATGCTTATTCTCCCTTTTTCCTTTCATTTGTCTACTTTGAAGAAGAACCTCCTTTTTAAGTACCCTCAACAGTGTGTTTCTTTGTTCGGTGTGCTCTTCCTGGGAATGTTGACATATGTAAAGAGGCTAATGGGTGTACCAGTCATCCAGGCAGGCACGGTGCTTTATGCTTTGATGTAAACATTTGAAATGTCAACCCGGTCCATAGCTCTGCGTGGGTAAGCTCCAACACAAATAAGACTGTCAATCCTTTTTCATTGTGTGTGTGTGTGTGTATTAATCTGTGAGACATGCCTCTGCCTTGTTGTGGGTTTGTTTACTTTATCACCAAGATACAAGGAACCCCTGCCACTGTCTTACAGCTCTGCCACTGCCCATAGTTATTCCTGTTCACTCCTTATCAAAGATCCCTGAGGTGTGACACCAAACTATTCTCCTTTCCACTAATAACCCTCCACTTTTGTCTTCATCATTCTTGCATGAAATTGGCTATTAGATGGTTCTCTGGGACAGATACAGACTTAATACTTTAATACAATGGCCCTATGCACTGAGAATATGCGCCGGAAAAATGCTGAAAATACGAGGTAAAAAAGGTAAAAAAAAAGAGTGAGAGAAAGAGGAAGGGAGAAAGAGGGAGCAGTAAACAGTTTCCTGTGAAGTGTCTTAAAACCCTACAAAATAGCCTGAAATCACGGCAGAGACATGTTAAGGAGAGAAAGGGTCTTTTCAGTTTGATTCCCTTTGAAGCCATCACTTATCCCTGTGTGGTGATTTCCATGGGTCTTTGCAGTCCCCGACCTCACCCCAATCGCGTTAACACAATCAAATTTCTGGGCACTGTTCGAGTCGCCACGTGCCAGCTACCTAATCACGAACAGAGAAAAGAGAGGAAGAATTATCTACGAGAACTTGGCTGCTTGAAACCCACATACTGGGTCAATCATCATTATCAAAGCCCGTCCTTCTGGGGCTCACCAGAGATTATAAAAAGAAGAGTTGATGAACGGGGACGGGGCGGAACAGAGAAAACAAAGGAGGAAAAAAATAGATAAAGTCTCAGCATGCCTTTCAAAGTTCAAAAGATGGATATAAATTGCTGCTTTCAAATATGTCTTGCTTGAGTTGTCTTCCTGTGTTGCATCAAAGCAGAGTGATTATTTAGTAACATACAGAGTGTGACAAAATGACAATGTTACTCTCAGCTGACGGTCCAGTAATGGGAGCTTTTCGGAGAGGTAACTACCACATTTCGAAAGTGGGAGTTTGAGTCTCTTTCCGTACCTTCCACCACCGCTGTGATACAGAATGACTTCATCTTTTACTGCACAAGTTATGAGCGCTGCCTGCAGCTGTGGGAGACAATCTGTTTTACTAGAACATGAGAAATATATTCCAGAGTGTAAAATAAGACAAGTTTCAATTCTGACAGCCTCTCTTTAACCTGACATTCTTTTATTTGTCCCCACGTGGCTTACTGGAGCAAATGTGGATTTAATGTATTTTTCAGAGCGCACACAGGGCTGCAGAAACAAGGCTGGATATACAGTTTGTTCACAGATGCCAATTTAATTTACTTGTAATCACAGTCCACACTTTAACCCACATTATCTTCTTTAAAGATCATACCTATAATCACTTGTGTTTCTCCTTTTCATTTCCTTTGGTTTTATGGAAATGAGACACAAGTTTCCATAATTGTCACATACGATGTTGAGATAAATGTGGAACATACATTTAAATACATTTATTCAAGTGTATGTTGCTGAGTGAATCATAATGAGCACTAGTCCCTGTTGAGCACTAGCTTATTATGCTTGGAATCAAGTACACCTACATCCATCTAGATGAGCTGGAATCACAAACACTTGCCTGGATCCAGACCTTAGAATCCACCTACTCCACTCAGTGGACAGATTCATCAAGCAGTACTGTTTAGTAAGAAAGTGAATCTGAGACAATAAAAGTGAGGGGGACATGTCCCCTCCATCCCTAGTGGAAAACACGCCTTAAAGGCTAAGTTCGGTTTTTTGACACCTGGGCCTTATTTTTAGGAATAAATACGCTTGTAGACTCACCCAGACAATTTTGGTGGCGCTCGGAGCCGTTTTCGAGCAATTTAGATCCATCCGACGGCGTTTTCTCTCTTTTTGTAAGCTGAAACCATTTCCCTCAGTGGAAACAAAGAATTTATTTACTTTAATTCCACGGATGAGAAACAATAAACTGTTAAAACAATAAAGCCACAAAATAGCATTTTAAGTCCTTTAAGTGTGTGATTTATCCTGGCTTCATATGAGTAACACCATAGGCTTGTGCTAATAACATTATCATGTTGTATTTGTTTGTAAAACGTGTTTAGTATAAGACAGTTGTCAGTGAACCTTGTGAGTTGTAATGGAGCCGAATTTTAACGTTACCTCTTTTAAATGTTGCTGTTGTCATATGAGTACATAAAAAGTCTGCTAGCCGCTAAGCTAATTTATACCATGTAAAATGCCATAGGCTCGTGTTAAAAATACTAGCATGTTGTATTTGTGGGGAAAATGTGTCCAGCAAAAGACAAATGCTTTGTCTGTGAATCCTGCAAGTTATAATGAAGCTGATTTGTGCACTTGTGTTTGAAATTGTCACTATTATGCCATGTTTAATGTGTGTTTTGAATCAACTTAACTTTACTTCACAGAAACCTCAAAGCCGACTAGTGGTTTGGGGTGTAACTGCAAAGTGATATAGACACACCACCACTTAAGTAGTCTATAAATGTGCACACCGGCGTAGGCCACGTGCATAGGCTTTGCATAGAGCTGACACAGAGGTATAAATCCGCCTTAAATCTCACCACTCTCATCAACCAAATTACAGCAAATCAGCTCCAAACTACCTGTAAAGTAGCTTCCCAACACCAAACAGCAGTAACACAAAGTTAGTTAAGACACTGGAACATCTATCAAGCTTCAAAACCACACATTATTTTCTTTCAGGAGTTAGCAGAGACTAAAATGCAGCTAAGAGGTGGATAAATATTAGACTTACATTTGTTTTGTGACCAGAAACAGGACTGCAAATAAATGTGTAAACAGGCGACTGTTTGCTAAGATGTTTGCTGAGCCCTAACAACTCTCTAATGCGATAATGTCAGGCTATGTATCCGTCAGTTCATTATGGGGTTCTTATGCCTTTGAGTGGCAGCCAAAATATGTATTGCACGTTTTGACTTATTAAGGTCATAGCCAGAATGGGAATAATCAAACTGGAGCATTGAAATTTGTTATTGTGAAACAGCATTTTAGAGTTTTATGTCTTTGCAGTTTGTGACATGCACAGCAAAAAAAATGCATCTACTCTCGACAGTATCAATCTATTGCCATGTAAATAAAATCTTTTTTTTTTTTTTTTTTTAATTTGCATTCAGTCAAAAGGGAACACTTTGATAGCAATGGGAAATAAGTTGCTGCAGGGGAAAATCTGCTGTAGCAATGTAATGTGGTGTCTTCACTTACAAATCAGATCATGGTTGGTCGCATGAAAATGGCAATCTGTATAGATTTGTAGTAAACAGCTCACGGTGCTGGCCACGGTTTCACCCTCATCATTTAAGCTATTTAAATCTTGGCAGCCTCTAGTTGGTGTGTAGGTATAGAAGGACGTACGTAGATATAAAATAATGGAAGCCTTAATTACGTTAATCCCTGTCATTTATTTACAAGTGTCACCTTGGTGGTGCTCCTGTGTGAGCCTTGTATCTGTGAAGACGTGGGCTCAGGGGAAATCTGCGAGTAGATACTGTGGACAATATTTGGCAAGAGAGACATCTGACAATCCTCCAGCACTAAACCTGTCACACTGTCAAAGCACAGGCACAACACCCATATCTCCAGGCACTGAGCACCGGCCAAGAGTGAGAGTACAAAAAAAATACATATTTATTAGTATCTGTGAAATATAAAAGCACAGAACTTAAGATATTCTGTTCCCTGTGAGTCTGAGGGGAAAACTAAGCAGTAACACATTTTCTGAAGAGCACAGTCAGGCTGAGGAATACACGCAGTAGAATAGCTGGATGGAGTATTTTTGTTTGAATGAATTAAACCTTGCCACGGGTCCTCCTATGTTAAATCAGTCATAAAAGGCATCTTCTCGCTCAGTATGGGAGTGCGTGATACCGGCTCTTACCTCCGAAGCTCAAAGGCCACCTTTCATTACCATGCCTGTGTCATCCGAAGATGAGCAATGAGCCCTATCTCTACAGGGGCAACATTTAAAATATTAATACGTCTCATAAGCTATCCCAGAAGGGGAATGGACAATCATGGGAGAAAATTGGGAATAAATTATGTAGGCTAAACTTGTAGGTGCTTTTATTTCCTAATTTATGACAGTGGTTTAAAATCTAGTCTCTCTCTTCAGATTTAAGGTCAAACAGATTCGACCTTTATAATTCTGCATGCACCTACATTCCTTATGAACTAAAAGGTACCACTGAAGTGAAAGGGGCTGTTTTAAGAGGAGAATGGGCCTCATTCACAAACAGTGCCTTCAGCCTCAAATCTGGGGTTCATCAATTCTTACCTAATTATGTTTGTACTGAGTAAACAGTACAGTTTGTGTAAACACACACCTTTTAACTAAATGCACAACATATCAAAACCCCATTTATTTAAATAGGCCTTGCCAGACAACAATATTTAAAACCGTTAATTTACTAAGGCGAAGGCCAAATGTATTAAATAATGGAATTCATCCTCATCAGTTATTGTCATAATTAAATATTAAACACTAAAAACTGTCCTAGCTTACAATGAAGTATATGATAATGTCCATATTAAACAGTTTTATTTTTCATTGGTTTTTATTTACTTGGTAGATACTAAAGATACTAATGTAGATACTATGAGATATCGTACTAATGACCGGCTGATCGCACCAATTTCTTGTGCCATGAAATTGCGTATAAGTGAAGGGTATTTAAAAGATTACTTCGGAGCAGATGTTAAGATTGCATATCTAGCTTTGCTGGAAGATATTGCAGCAGGAGAAAGCGCATCTTTAGAGAACGACATTACATGTGTGATCTGATTGACAAATAGCTTATTAGCCGTTTCCAACTGCCAAGACACTCACTAATATGTCCATGATACAACTCTAGTCAAACACTCATTCATTCATTCATTTTCCACTTATCCTGTTAGGGGTTGCGAGGGGACTGGAGCCCATCCCAGCTGACATTGGGCGAGAGGCAGGGTACACCCTGGACAGGTCACCAGACTATCACAGGGCTGACACATAGAGACAGAAAACCATTCACGCTCACATTCACACCTATGGACAATTTAGAGTCACCAATTAACCTGCATGTCATTGGACTGTGGGAGGAAGCCGGAGTACCCACATGACACAGGGAGATCATGCAAACTCCACACAGAAGGGCTCCCCCACCCTGGGTTTTAACAAGGAACCCTCTTGCTGTGAGGCAGCAATGCTAACCACTGCACCACCATACCGCACTGTACCTAGTCAAACAGAGTGGCAGTATGCTGGTTGCAAATAGTGGCTACATGCCTGTCAGTGTAGAATGATTCTGAGTCACTAACATATGCACGATAGTAAAAACAAAGTTGGCTGCTGCCAGCAGGGATGTCCCAATCTGATATTCGGATCAGTATCGGCCGCCGATATTAGCAAAAAACGTGCATCGGCATCGGATAGGACTGCATGGAAAAATGCCAATCCTATCCCTATCCCAGCTGACACTGGGTGAGAGGCAGGGTACACCCTGGACAGGTCACCAGACTATCACAGGGCTGACACATAGAGACAGACAACCATTCACACTCATATTCACACCTACGGACAATTTAGAGTCACCAATCTTTGGACTGTGGGACGAAGCCCAAGTACCTGGAGAAAACCCACGCTGACAAGAAGGAGAACATGCAAACTCCACACAGAAGGGCTCCCGCACTCGGGACCGAACCAACAACCCTTTTGCTGTGAGCCAACAGTGCTAACCACCACACCACCGTGCCACCCAGAGTAAGCATATATCAACATATTTTCTTATATTGCCACTGACAATTTTACAAAACAAACTGCCCAGGGCGCAATCTATGTGAGGGCCCTCCAAAACAAACCAGCAGCAGAAAGGAAAGGCGAATCCTAGCGGTTGTGGGTTGAACGGGGGTCACAGACATGAATAGGCTCATAGTGCTCTGCGGCGCAAGATAACAGCTTACCGGCAACAGAGAAGTCCGACTCCAGGTCCAGTAATTTCCCCTTTCGTTAGTGTCATGACTGCCCAGTAGTACCTGGACAACCGAGCCATGGCAGCACACAGGTATGTGGCGTGTCAGAGGAGAAACGAGCCATTCACATTTCTCTCTTTTTTTTTCCAGTAACGGCCCACAAACCTCACCGCACTTTAGGGACTGTTCTTTACTTATGGAGGGACTTGTCAGGGGAGGAGGGTGGCTGCTTGATTTTTATCTTATTTTTTTATTTTATTTGATGTATGTTAATCACTTATTGATGCTGTTTTTGAAGTATGAATAAGTCAATAAGTAATTTATTCCATTGAAATATCATTGATGTATTATAGAAAAGTGGTTTATCTTTTTATAAATGACAAAAGGCACATCTGCCTCATTTTTGCTGTAGTATCATGATACTACTCAGAGCCGTGACACTTTCACTGCTATCAGTTTTGCGGTGGGCACCAAAAAATTTCCCTTATTTTCAAATCCAAAACTTGACAGGTATTGGTACGATACAAGAAAAAATGCCCCCCTCATTTCCCCTGTTCCCTTTCCCCTGATCCCTTCCACCCCAACCACCTAAACTCTGACAAGGAGAGACCATAGTAGTAATAATTGTCATCGTAATTATTATCACCATCATTACTATTAATTGCAGCCCTACAGAACAATGTACATGGACTGAGAACAAGCACAAACCAAAAATACGCAGAAAAAAAGGAGACAAATTAAAATAAATTAATGAATAACAAAAAGTTATGGTGGCAATCTGAATTACTCACAAGGGCCTGTTTTCCTGCCCAACATATTGTTGCAGGGCCCACTCTCTCTGGGCTCCCTCACACCATGGGCCCCAGTGCAACTGCTCCACCTGCACCGTCTTCATTTACGCCCCTGGCTGGTGCACACGTGTCATGAATCCAACAGTAAGTTTGCTTGCACTTATTTTGCTCACAAAGTATGCACATTTCTACGCACTGGTGAGTGAGTCCTAGTATGATGTGTTCCCAAAGATTTTCAAGAGCAGGAAATGTACCATAACATGTTTATGTATATTAGATGTAGCAATTTATAGCTTGCCTCCTTCATGAAGCGTGCACACCAGGTCAAGGTAGGGAGGACATGAGCCTAAGAGAGATTAATCATTTTAAAAGACTGGTCAGGGCATTTTCCTCTGAAATATGTTTTATTTTGTCTCATTCACTCCTAATGAATTATTTTATCTACTAAACAAATTCCTTCTCCTGGAGGTCAATCTTTATTTTCATCAGCCGCATCATCACATTTTTATCCGCTCATATTACCACTTATACATATTTCTGCTTATACATATTCCCTCAAAACCCCAGAGTGTTTAAACTATTTGCTTGTCGGGAAGTTATTGACGACTAATTAATATGCTTGAGCAGTCTGAGGGCTGAAATAACACTAAAGTCTTCCCATACACCTAACCAAACTTTGAGATTAAAACACTCTGCTCCAACTAAAAGGCCTTATCCTTTATCAGAATGTGCAACCTGAGAAATTGCTACCTGGGGGTGACATTTAGTATCATACATTGGCCGATGAAAGGGTGGAAAGTCTGAGCATCAGCAGGTTCCGTGTCCTGTATGTTGGATCCTCAGCAGCACCTCCATCTGTTTCTCTGGTAATGCAATTTGCCTTTAATTTCCTAATGTTCCTCTAATCACCAGGCCGGGTGCACGAGGGCTAATAGAGGGGTCACAAGTTGAAGTCTGTCCCGAGGAATGGATTTAATGGGGAACAGAGAATGCAAACTGCATTATAAAACACAGCTGCCTCTGCCTTACAGCAAAGCCCAGTCCATGTCTGTTGCAAATCTGATACTGTGAGTTACGCACATGCATGTTGATGAAAATTCAAGTCATGCGTTCTGTATGATGATTTAAGCCGAAGCCAGATACAAAGGTCCTACAGGAGTATATGTTCAATTTAGATAATTATATACCCTCTTAGGAATGTCATTATTTTACATCAAATGCAAAACATACTTTACTTTTAAGCCGCCATCCAGAATGCCAAATTATTTATGACTAACAGTAGAGGAAGTGGCAAAAGGTTAGTATTTTTTTTTTCCTCTGACATGAGTACTTTAGTAATGCATAATAGATTAAAAAGAATTATTACACATGAGAATGTTTCAAATACAAAATCTGCTGTTAATGATCACCAAGCAAACTGAATCATTATCCTTTTTTTTTTTTCATAAAATCCCACGATTTCAAGATTCTAACATTTCAGACTCCCAGCATAACATGTATTATTTTTCTCTCCCTCCCTATTCACAACTTTCCATCTCCAAATCTTCAAAAATAAAAGTTTGCCTTAGATATGCTTATGTATGCTGGATTTTAGATCAATGGCATAAAGCCCTGCAAGAACAGAGATGGGAAAAACATCCGCTGTGAGGAACTAAAATAAACAGCCAGGCAACTGCATCTGTTCAGTCGCACGCTTTTCAAACTATCTGCGCCTTCAACTGGAGGACCTCATGGCCGGGCACAAACAGAAAATATTTATTGGAGATGTTCTTGCTGCAAAGTTGTTGCACTCGTGGCATATTTGTCTATTCAGACGTCTTAATTACTGTGTTTGAAGTGTCTGGTAGACTTAAATCTTTCGTTGTAGCCAGCTTTCTTTCATAGTTAATACTCAGACATGCTCTTTGTATCTCTGCAGTCCTTTTTGCACTCAAGTGTGTTGATTGAGCTACGAAAGCGTGTTTGAGTCTTTAAATAAGAGATGGGTCGTGTCCTTCAACTGAAGCGAAAAGAGGTCAGAGAGCATAGCGCGGTCTTTGCAAAGTATTCACACTTATCTGGGCTGAGTGTTGCTCCTGTACAGTGCTAGTTATCTTCTCTGTATGCTTAAACGCATGCAGGAAGACTGGCTTACTTTATCAGCGCACTTGTTGACCTCTTTGGACCAGGTGATCACAGCAATGAAATACTAATACACATTTTTCCTGAGGGAAGTTGTCATACAACAGATGCATCACAACCCATTTGTCTCATCCTGACGACTCTGCTCTCATACACCCAGCCTTCCCTATTCTCAGCTGACAGTGACAGACTGATCGCACTGTGCCTTAATTGCAAAAAGCAGCAGACGCCACAAAAATAAAAGGCAGCGGAAAACACAAAGCAGAGCCGAAGTTGAAAAATTAAGTGAAACAGAATCGGGGACAGATATAACTAAACGGCATGAATAAATTCATTTATTTGGCATTGCTCTGAAACATCAGCGCGAGCAAGTGTAATGCCTCCACTTAGTGTTGTAGCTTTTGTGATGCCTTTTAAGAGTTGTTGAACATATTTTAATAAGAGTGCAAACAAACTGGTGCATTGAGCTGAGAGTTATCATAATGATATGTGTGCAATAATGGATACAAATAGATTTGTCAGTGATGCCCGAGGAAATGTTAAATTAAGGCAATGACAACAAAATGAAGATGTTTTTATAATATGTTTGGTTTTAAAGAAATCACAGCATGAATATTGATGTAATTATGTCCCGACTTTGGCCCTTTGTTGAATTTGTAGCTTTTGCACATATACATGAAAAGCTAATTAAAATATTGCAGCGCTCTTCTGCTTCTTTGGTGGAAATTAGTTGCGTGTTTATCAAAGAACGTTGACGTTTAGCACATGAATTTGAGAGAAAATGAACTGAACAAACACGGTTAAAGAGGACAAAATGGGTGCATTGATCAAAACGAAAAAGTCACACATGACTCTCACCGTCTTTGAAACACGACACTGGAAAAATAGATTTTGGCGAAGTAACAATGCTCGTCTCCATTTTGCTGTTTCTTTCAGCAGCTCATTGTAATGGGGTGACTGCTCATTAAAGTAAACTATCTCCACACATAAATGCTGTAATGGCACTGCCGGCTTAAAAAGTAGATGCTCTCTTAACAGGTTTTGATGCCTGTTATTTTTATTGACAAATGTCTTTCTTCATGGAACAAATGTGTGTACTGTGACGGTAATTTGTTTATCTTTACAAAAGGATCGACTGAATCAAGTAGATTGGCGACTAAAAGGTATTATGTTAAAATGGCATTTTAAGCCAACTTAATGTTTATTGATGCAAAACTGAATCAAAAGCAAAGCTGCACTATGAATTATTAATAAAGCCATGTTGAAATGCATGCACTCATAATGTCAAAGTGATCATTTACTGCTTTGATTTGGAGTTTTTATCAGCTGAGTGTTTAGAAGCTAAATGCTAACAGCTACTAGAGAGCACTGAGAAGCCTCTGCTTTTCATGTAAATGTAAAAGCGCTGTGTTGTATTTTGTTCATTTATTAAATTAAAAATATATTGCACGCCATCATGTTGCATTTACTTCAAAAGCTGATGCAAATAGCTGCTGTTTTGAATACATTTTGCATTTTTGCTGGCATCACTGTTCTCGGGGGCAGTGCTGCTGTTTGTTTAGGATGCAGTTCCAACAGTAGAAGCAGAGAGGGCTTTAGAAACCTGAGGCTCTTTAGATTGAAGGACTCCAGCTGAGTGGAAGAAGTTGCAAACAGCGGGAGTCAATTTCATGTCTAAGCAGGGTCTCTTCCTGTGGTTATAATGCACTTTTAGAGTGCTCCAAACTCTACTGGTGTGATTCTCTCCACCATGAGAGCTTTAGCTTTTTTTTTTTTTTTTTCAAGAACAGTGATCAAAGAGAGAAACTAAGTAGATGCTTATTCAGAATAAGGTGACACAACATTTTTCTTTCAGCGGATCTATCATTTGAAGGACATTGAGAGGTAAAAATATTTATCGGGAGAGAAAAAAAAAAGGTGCTTTCACATCAGAATACTTTAATGGCAGCCTGCAGTTTGACATCTGAGTTGACAATGCAGGACATCCATAAATGCATTCATTTATCTCAGAGGCCAGGAAGTTCACATTAATACTTCAGTTGACATGGAAAGTAAACCCCTGCAGCCCCTGTGAGGTGGGGGCCCCATAGGTCCCACAGTCCCCGCATGTCAACAACTATTATAATAAGAATTCAAAATTAAAAAATGTTTAAGTTTTAAAAAATTACAACTACACAGAGTGCACATTAGGGCTGCCCCTGAATAAGAATATTCCTAGTCCATCAATAGTCGTCATTTAGTGCCATTAGTCAACTAGTCGTCTGCAGGTTTACGATGATGATTTAATGTAATTGTTAAATTATATATTTTGGACGGGGCAACCCG
Organism: Epinephelus awoara; assembly: GCA_035609425.1. Lineage (NCBI taxonomy): Eukaryota > Metazoa > Chordata > Actinopteri > Perciformes > Serranidae > Epinephelus > Epinephelus awoara. Next base: position 24,558,202 of record CM069298.1, on the reverse strand, counting down.
GTCCTCTGTCGGAAACCAGTGGTTTGCCCTCTCCGGGTTGGGGGGGAGTTACTGCCTCAAGCGAGGGAGTTCAAGTATCTTGGGGTCTTGTTGACGAGTGAGGGTAGAATGGAGCGTGAGATGGATCAGCGGGTCGGTGCGGCTTCTGCAGTGATGCGGGCGCTGCGCCGGTCCGTTGTTGTGAAGAGGGTGCTGAGCCAGAAAGCAAAGCTTTCAAATTACTGGTCCATCTACGTCCAAACGCTCACCTATGGTCATGAACTCTGGGTAGTGACCGAAAGAATGAGATCGTGGATACAAGTGGTGGAAATGAGTTTCCTCTGTGGGGTGGCTGGGCTCAGCCTTGGAGACAGGGTGAGGAGCTTGGACATCTGGAGGGAGCTCGGAGTAGAGCTCCTGTTCCTTCGCGTCGAAAGGGGTCAGTTGAGGTGGCTCGGGCACCTGATCAGGATGCCTCCTGGGCGCCTCCCGCTGGAGGTGTTCCAGGCACGTCCCTCTGGTAGGAGGCTCCCGGGGCAGACCCAGAACACGCTGGAGGGATTACATATCTCGTCTGGCCTGGGAACGCCTTGGGGTCCCCCAGGAGGAGCTGGAAAGTGTTGCCGGGGAGAAGGATGTCTGGGGTGCTTTGCTTGGCCTGCTGCCCCCGCGACTCAGCCCGATAAGCAGATGAAAATGGATGGATGGATGGCTGGATGGGCGGGGCAACACAATGGTTTGAGTTGAAGGTGTGAGAAAGAATAGCATCAGTAACACTGTTAACACTGTGCTACATTACAGAGAAATACAAAACCGTACTAATGAACCTTCATTAATATAGGCCTATATTTTATCTACAAGTGCACGTCACACACTGAGCGAGCCGCCTGTTAATGACGCTGTCGGCAAAGCACTAATGATTGTGCTAAGTGGCTAATGGGCATGTAGCTACTTACATGTTTCAGGTGATACGTCATGTTTGTAGTCGACGAATGAAGATGAGTTTACATATCACCTTGGGTTCGTCCTTCACCTTCTCAAAATGATCCCACACTTTGAATTTCCTGCCCGACATGTTATTAACTAGCCTGTGTGATAACCGCAGGTACCAGCTCTGTAAATTAACGTGGCTCTTGTCTGACTGCTGAGCATGGCCACTTCCTGTGTCTGTCATTTCAAATTAAACTCCCACATGGTCTAGTCATATAGGTTTTGATTTATTTTGACAAGGTGCAGCTCCTAATAGAGTTTCATGTTTCACTAATGACCTTTCTTGTCGACTAGTGTTTGGTCGACTATTAGGGGGCAGCCCTAGTGCACATCATGATATTGTCTTAATTTTCATAGCCAATATTATAAAACAAATAAAAAAATTCTTTGCTGGCCTACAGGTTATTTTTTTATATACATCAAAGCCAGTCAGGAAGATTGGAAGATTACAGCGAGGTTGACAAGGATAAAACGGGCCTACCTGACTGTAAAGACAGTGATGGACAGGAAGAATATATTACAGACAAAGGAGACACCCCAGCAGTGTTAGCATCAGATGAGAGACAGACCACCATGCACTCCACAGCTTCAGCATCAGGCAAGGGAAAGCTGGTTGTGCCTCCAACAGCTTGTGACACTTAATAATTTGTAACTTTAAAAAGCTCCAGCAGTTAACTCAGTACAATTAACTCTATAATCTGTGTCCAGTATTCAAAAGTTGTCTGTTTAATTTCTTTGTGTGTTTGAAATGATAATTATCCTCCCTATGAAAAATGTTGAAATTCACCCGCTCTGTGCTGCAGGAAAGGGGTCCACTCAGGTTTCACTGCAGGTGGGGCGGAAGCCAGTAAGAAGCCTCACATGGTATTTTTGGACCTCACTAATGCATGTGTCTTTGTACCTGATAATGTGCCACTGGAGGCTTTTGATTCCTGTAGGGTTCAAGTGGATCTGCACACTTAGCTTTCACTAAGGAACAGTAATTTTCAGCATATCCACGTGGTTGGTGGTGAGGGGGTCATATAAGGATGAGATGACTAATAACACTGATGCAGTTTCTTGTAAAGACTGCTCGGACAAAGTGGACGGACATGAAGAGCATATGTCTTCACTCTTTAGGGAACACCTCCTGGCTCTATCCCGCTTTACCCAATTGCAAGTTCCCACCAAGTAATTCGATTGGACAAGAGGCATTCCATGAGTGAGGACTTCATTAGGATAGTAGGACAGAATCACGGCCATGATGATAATTAGTACAACAGCACTCCCTCTCGTGTGATCACAAACGATGCTTTGTAGGCTAATGCTAACAAGTGTATTCCCACTAGGTGTATAAAAGCAAATGATAAAACAGGTAGAACAGTCTGGTTAATTCACAATATTACACAACTTTACTGCCATGCAGCCTTTAAAGCCCGCAAAGGACAAAGCTAATAACATTAGACCTAGATGAGGGCAGAAGTGAGCCAGCCTGTGGTGGTACTTGGCCACGTCGGATACATAGATACATTACATCCCATAGATGCTCAATTGGATTAAGGTCAGTGGCATCAATGCCTTCATCATCCAGGATCTGCCTACGCACTCTGGCCACATGAGGCCTGGCATTGTCCTGCACCAGGAAGAACCCGGGCCCACTGCACCAGCGGAAGGTCTGACAATTGCTCTGAGGATTTCATCCCAGTACCTAACCGCAGTCAGGGTACCGTTGGCTATGACACAGAGGTCTGTGCGACCCTCCAAGGATATGTCTCCCCAGACCATCACTGACCCACCGCCAAACCAGTCATGCTGGGTGATGTTACAGGCAGCATAACGTTCACTGTGGTTTCTCCAGACTCTTTCACGCCTGTCACATGTGCTCAGTGTGAACCTGCCCTCATCTGTGAAGAGAACAGGTGCCAGTGATGGACCTGCCAATTCTGGTCTGGTGAATGCCAGTCGAGCTGCATGGTGCTGGGCTGTGAGCAGAGGTCCCACTAGAGGACGTTTGGCCCTCATGCCACCCTCATGGAGTCTGTTTCTGACAGTTGGGTCAGAAACATGCACACTAGTAGCCTGCTGGAGGCCATTTTGTAGGGCTCTGGCAGTGCTCCTCCTGTTCCTCCTCGCACAAAGGAGCATATACCAGCCCTGCTGCTGCTGGGTTGATGCCCTCCTACGGCCCTGTCCAGCTCTCCTCATGTAATGGCTGGTCTCCTGGTATCTCCTCCACGCTCTTGAGACTGTGCTGGGAGACACAGCATACCCTCTTTCGACCACATATATAGATGTGCCATCCTGGAGGAGCTAGACTACCTCTGCACCCTGATTGGGCTGCAGGTACCGCCTCATGCTACCAGTAGTGACAAGAACACTAGCAGAACACAAAACTACAGAAGAATCAGTCAGGAAGGATAAGGAGAGAGCAACTGTCTGTGGCCACCACATGTAAGACCATTCCCTTTTGGGGGGTTGTCTTGCTTTTTGCTCTCCACTGCACCTGTTGTCACTTTCATTTGCACCAAAGCAGCTGAAACTGATTCCCAATCTCTTAAATGGTAAATGGATCTGCATTTGTATAGCGCTTTTCCAGTCATCCAACCACACAAAGCGCTTTTTACACTACGAGTCACATTCACCCATTCACACACCGGTGGCCGAGGCTACCATACAAGGTGCCACCTGCTACTCAGTTTTTAACACACTCACACACCCATGGAAGCATCATTGGGAGCAATTTGGGGTTCAGTATCTTGCTCAAGGATATTTCGACATGCAGACTGGAGGAGCCAGTGATCGAACCGCTGATCTTCGGAATGGTGGACAACCCGCTGAGCCACAGCCACACTCTTGGGCTTCCTAGATGGACAGATAAATATCCCTGGAGTTTAAATGACTTGGTGTTATACCGTAACCATTAAGTGTTCCCTTAAATGTTTTGAGCAGTGTATCAGAAACACCTCTCAGTAAAATGCATGGCATGGCAAACATGGCTACAAACTCATGTAACTTATTTATAACTATACATTTTCAAGTTTGTTATAATTTAGTTAAAAAGTGGAACAAATGAACGGCTGGACAGAGACAGGCTCTGCAAAAGAAGCACAATTTTAGTGATTGTGAAACTCAAACTTAAGTGGAAGAAAGTACAAACATATTGTTTGGAGGCCTGCGCAGTGGCATTTCAAACACAAAGAAGAAAGAAGAGTGGCGGAGGGTAATTGACATGGTTAAGCACACACTGGAAGAAGTGGTCTGACTTAAAATAAGGCCAAGAACATGCTTTATGAACGACCCTGAAAGGGTTATGATGGCATATGTTTCTCTTTGCTATTGTTCTTAGTGGCATTTGCGTATTTGCATTGCATTCAGACTCTCGACTTGGCTGGTGTATTACTGCTCACCCTGGATTATGGCACAAGGAATATTAACTTAACCTACGTATTGATTAACGATATATTATTTCTCTCACAACCCGGGGTGTCAAGTATGACTGATTTACATTTTAAATTGTCTTTCATTCGTCTCTTTCATCTGTAAATGAAAACACTGCACTCAATGTCAGCAGCCTTCCAATATAACCCCGACAACCTGCTTTAAACAGGTTATGTTCTCATTGATTGTTCACACACAGGAGTTAATCTCCCACACACAATATAGTAGCAGGCAACGTTACATTTAAAAAGAGCAAAGTGAGCCCAAAATAGCCTCGCAGAAATACTCTTTGTGGTTACAATTCTGCACCTTAGAGCACAGACGGAACCTTTGCTCATACATCTTCTCAGCGAAAGTTTGCATTTGCTTAAAGGAAAGTGAGGTCAGAGACCTGTGAGATGTGGTAAGAAATATGCTGACCACCAAATGAATTGCCAGCTCAATAAGACTGCAAGCTTAGGGCCCTGATTTCTATTTGTGGCACTTTTAATGACTAATAGTCTCGTTTAAAAGGCTTGTAAGATGGGCTGTATTTCAACAGCAACATAGGGCATTACAACATACACTCATACATTTTAAAATAAAGCAGTGATCAAATGAAATATGAGCTTGTAGAGCTTTCAATTTAAAAATGCTAAAGTATATGTCCAGTTAACAAATAATGTATTCTATAATTAGGCAGTAAAGCAAAGCTGTGGTGCTGTATTTAAATTGTAGAAAGATAAATGTATATATAGCACATATATGCATAAAACATAAGCCACATTTTAGTGTTCAAAGATAGCTACACATAAAACTTAATAAAAATAATTCTAACTGCATGCATGATAGGATGGGGTCAGTGAATGGTTGCAAAAAACAAAGCAGTTGTGTTGTGGGACTATGAGACTGCAATTAATTTGGAGAGAAATCTAAAAACGTAGAGGTTTTCGCTTAATTGCACATGCATTATTCTAGTATTAAAAGGGAGAAAGAAAGAAAAAAGAAAACCATAATTCTGTCTGGAGAGATGTAAAAGACAGTCATACTTAACGAGAAACTCATAAAGAGAAGTTTTTTTTTTCCCCGTGGGCAGATCAAAGTCATAAACATTTGATTGCTTTTTAGCCTCTCCTCACTCTACCCTTCTGGTGTCATCATTTTTCTATGACACACACAGAGTTTTGTGGTATACAACTCACTTTTACACACAAAGTGTTGAACTCCTTACGTAGGGATATGGAGATCACAGGAGACGTAGATGGTGGTCTATATCCCCTGCTGTGATTTCTTGTTAACTCCAGGCCAAACCTAAAATCTAAAGCTGCAGTTTAATAGAAGTGAACACACAAGGGGACAGTGTGCTCTCCTATAAGGCGCTGAAAGATCAAACTGAGGTCTTGTTACAACTTGATGATTACCAATTCAAGAGGCCTGAAGTTATACTTAAGCTGCTGTTGATTCAGCACTACTGTGTAGAGCAGCTTATCAAAGTCTTCCTATGGGCAGCCAAACCTGACAAGCGAATTTGGGGGTTTGTTCCGACTGCAGATGAATTGCCGATAGATAAATATAAGGGGTGAACTGGTACACAAATTTCCTACTTTGATACATGCTTTGGTTTTAGGGGCACCTCGGAAAGCAAATGCAGAAAATAACATTTTGTAATTTTTAGAAATGTAAACAAAATTATACTTTACAAAAGGCATGCACAACAGAGTGATGGAAATGTGTGTGCGACCCTTAAATCCTCTGTTATTTTTGCAAAGTAATGTTGCATGTTGTTGATTAAATGAGCCCGTACTCCCAGACCATGAAAAGTTTCAGCTTCGTCAGTGACTGTAGGCGCCCGATTCAGACGCAAAAAGGCACCCTTTAGCATTTGTATGATGCGTACCAGGCTTTCAACTTCCAGTACCACCTATGCAAACGCATCTGCTGCAATGATGTAGTCAAAAAGATTGAGACTGTCCGAGTATGATGGGAGTGACAGGTGGTGAACGGGTCAAATAAACACAGGACTTTCACCTTTAAGATTGGTGTTGGTGTCCAAAACAGGATTTTTTTTTTTTATATTTAAAGGTGCTGTATTTAACTCTGGGGAAAGATGGTTGATTGTTAAGTCTCACGCCGGGCTCACACTGGATACAGAAATGCCACAAGGCACATCAACAGGTGGTTCAGTTAGACCTACTTTTGGTAGCTCCTTCCACGTCTAAGTCTATACTTAGGATGCAGGACCACACTTCCTCCTCTTTGTCTCCAAACATGTCCATTCCAGTGTTTGATGGTGTTTGCCATAATGTGAAACAACTCAACCATGGCAAACATCATGACAAGCATCTGATCAGCATTCGGCGTCCTTTCTGAACAACAATAATGACGGTTGAATGCAACAGTTGTCTCCTGGTGGTTTGTGGCTCCACTTAGATCCTTATATCCTCAACACTTCCTGTGGAGCACTGCCCGCCTTCTTTGGGCGCCCATGTCAACCAAGTGGGCTGTTCACACAGGACACACTGTGGCCCCGAGCTCTGTGGCCGGCTCTCAGTCTGCAGCAACAGTTTCAGATCTATTTTTCTGTGAGCCACTAGTGAAACTGGCAAGAAAACACATTGATAATATATTATGAATGATATAAAGTATATATCAGATATGATATACATGATTTGATTATGATAGATAATAAAATATGCACCAAGTGCTCCCGCATATGTGTGGGCTGTGTCAAAACAGAGAGTAAGAGACGAGCAGAAACACACACAGACACATAAAGCACACAGACAGAGCTCTACATGTGATTAGATCAGAGGGGCAGAATCACTCACTGACCAGCGTAGAGAAATACACTTTGGTATGAACAACCAGGGGAATGCTGATGTGCAGTTGCACAACAATTGACATGTCAGGGTGCTTCAGCATAACTCACAGGTTGTCAAAAATACCAACGCTTTAGGTTAGTAGTTTGGTCCTACTACCAACCAAAGGCATTGATATATGATGACCTGGAAATGATACTCAACAATCAACTATCTTTCTCCAGAGGTACATACAGCACCTTGTCACGTGACATAGTTGCTAACACATAGTTGCTAAATTAACTTTTGTAACAAACGTACTTATTTTAACCCAAACCATTATTTCTTTTTTTAACCTATCCAAGTAGTTTTGGTGATGAAACCTACATTTCCTGTGAACACTGCAGTTTACTTTGAGAAGAAACTTTGTCTTTAACCTAACCACATCTAACTTATTAACCGTAACTCTAACATTAACCATGACATAGTTGCGATGTGCAATACTCTGATTACTGATTTCACAACCACTCCAGCAGAATACCTGAATCCCTAAATGACAATCAAACCAGTATCTAATGCATATAGGAGCATCATCCTGTACGTCTTCTCTCCGTAGTCACTTTTTTAATCTACTGTTGTTTCATTGATGAAACCAGGATTACTTTGTATTACTACACTGGAGGTCTGACAAGTGAAATATCCAGGATGACACAGAGATTTCCCAGGCATCTGTTTCTCTTCCCTCTCCTTCAGCCATGAACGTTCTTGTGCCAAAGTCTTCAACTCTCACTATCTCCCAGGCATTGGGCCTGAGAATTCAAAACAGTCTCACCAAAGCTCACCCACACGGCCTGGGTCACGCACACAGTGGCATGCCTTAGTGACAGATGGAGCTTGCACAGAGAGAGATGCCCTGATTGGATGCAGTACACAGGCCTGCTGCAAGCTATCCCACAAAGTACAGTTTGTGTGCCACAGTCCCCTGATTCAAATGAAAAGCAGCAAATGTGTTTTTCTTTGCTTAAGAGCGGTGGTTCAGGGGTTACGGGTGGAAATGAAGCATATTACTCCGTCTCACGTCGATTTTAAATTCCACAGAGAAGTGACATCTGACCTCATCCCCATGCAATGCAGTGTGGATTGTTGTTTGATCCCTAACACTTTTTTCCCCCTCTTTTAGGGTTTAATGTCTCTAGATGTTTAGTGTTTAATTTTATTTTTTTTATCTGAAACTGTGCCTCAATTATCCCATATTTATATTTTAATTATCCCATATAGATCTTGCTTAGGGAGTCCTGCATTCAAAGACTCACCCACTGAACTCCCTCAGCCAGTCAGTGCAGCCACCTACAAGCACAGCCCGTAGGCCAGCACCTTCTAGTCCCCGTGAACTGCAACCAACACTCCGCCTCCAGGATAATCAGCTGCAAGTCTACAAGTCAACACCTACATCAGCTCACAATTCTTCTTATAGACGACTCTATCATCAGCAGTGTCAGAACAAGTTCAGCAATAACTTCATATTTACAGCAACTCATAATGCCCCTGAGATTCTCGCAAATGAACCTGATATTACCAAAGTCATTGTCTACACTGGCACAAATAATATCTATACAGAGGAGTCTGAACTACTGTAAACTGACTTCATGCACCTGTTCAATGCACTAATAAAAAAAAAAATCTGAGACAGTTAACAGCAGGCTTCTGTCTCCGCACATCTGGCTCTCATCAGCCTGTGCTGTCCATAGTGTTTTCTACAGCCTCCTTTGGACCTTTAGCAGCAATCCACAGCAGGAACAGGACAGCAACTCACATTCCCATTGTCACTCCAGTCCTTATTTACCATGAAGCACAGGCCTTCTTCCTGTCTCTTGTCGGAGTCCTCAACTCTGTCAGATCATAATATAGAAAAGGAAACTCCTGGTTGAATGGCAATGTCCAGGATACAGCCAGGTTTTGTTTAATCAAAGGATATAACAGTTTCTGATATCCCGTTGTAAACTGATGCAGCACGGAAGTTGTCCATTTTATTTCCAACGCCTGCACAATGGCGAGCAGGATGCTAGTTCACCTGGTGCCCATCTTTTCCTCAATGTTTACCGGTGTTTACATTTGAAAATCTTGCCCTGGCTAGCTAGCAGAAGTTGACAGGAAGAGAGTTTACAGACCGCTGAGTTGATTTCCTCATCCTAATGTGTGACTCACAGCCACACGCCTCTACCATCCAAAGCCAACCACAGAGGGCACCGCCAACACTTGCAAAATAGACATAAGAGCATAAATTCAGCAAAAATTTAGTGGAGCTGACAGAGAGGCAACTGGAGACGTCCACGCCCACCTCGAGCACCATAAATAACACTCTGTCAAGTTTCAACTTGGACAGCTCTATTATGCCTCCCCCACCACTTAGGACTGCCCAGCGCTCCCCCTTTTGGCCATCTCCTGTTCCTACAGTCCCAGTCATCTGTGACAGCAGGCCCTATCGCTTCAGGAGGCCTCAGGAGGGAGCTGATGCTCGCAGCCTATTCCAGTGATGTATCTGTCCATCTGCTCTCAAATCTGAATACAACACCAAAAATAATGGCCCTCTTGAATGCAAGGTTGCTTTGTAACAGATCACTCATACTTGCTAATTGTAACTGAGGCATAGTTTGCTCAGGCACACTCTGCAGCCTTGGTGGAGGCTAACCCCCCTCATCTTCAGTGGTTTAGCCTTCTTATAGTAAATGTTTTAAGTGCCTTCACATTTCATTTGTTAATTCTGGATCATTTTTACTTCATATATAAATCACACAACCCTACCCCGGCTAATCACACTTAATCCCTGCAACGACTGTGCTCAAAATTTGGATGCTATTGGAAGTTAACTTAGTGAAAATACTCTTAACATACATGGCAAACCACCAGACAGCAGTAAATACACAAGATCTGCCTATTTTTGAGACATAAAATCATAAAATGAAGTAATTAGTTGATTAATCAACACAATATTCGGCAGATTAATTGACAATGAAATTGATCATTTGTTGCAGCACTAAGTAACAAAGCTTTTAGAGTTGTATGCACTCCACGTCCATTTCGATATACATGATACATTTTTCCACACTGTCACTCAAGATCATAAATCCAGCAAATATAAAACTGTTGTTATATTTGGATAATAAAAACAAAGCATCCTTGTAACTCAGAATATTTGAAAATATAAAGCAGGTACAGGGAGAAAGCTTTTGATTTACTATGACATTATGCATTTTATTAAGCATGCCTAGTTTTAATGCCCCTGCAAAAGTTTATTTTCCTTTCAACCTGATCCTCCCATCTGGTGGACGAGATGAAAAGACAGTGTTGACTTCATTTGCATTAAAGTCTCAATGAGTCAGCTGCACAATTGGAAACAGCTGCACCTTTTTTTCTCCTTATTTTTTTTTTGGAACAGAGAAATAATGTGCGTATTCTACTACAACAGGACTGTATGTATTGTGTGCATTGCTTTGTTTTAGCATTGTGATTTTTTTTTTTTTTTTGTCCTTTCAGCTTTGATGAATGGACCAGAGAAATTGCTCCCCGCATAATGACTGGCATAATTCATTCTGTAACATCTACTGTTTTCTGCAATTCATTGTGGGGAGGATTCACTTTCAAGTAACAATGAAACAGCACTTTGAGAGCATCCCACCTCCATAATTCAAAGTTTATTATTTCCTGTTGAAATTAGATGTTGCGGGACGTGACATGGAAAAGATATACTACAGTAGGTAACACCAAAATGCCATGTAGGTGCAAGGAGTCACAATAAAACCCAAACATGTAGTAACCTTTATCAGCCGTTTCTGGTATGTTGGTCTTTATTACTCAATAGTCAGTTGAAGGGTGCAGGTGATAAACTACTCGATTTGGGGGCTGAAGTCCCTGGAGCATGAAAGAGTGAGCAAAGTTCTTCTTCCAATGACAGCAAAATAAATCAGAACATCAAACGAATTTAGAAACTTCCTTGAACTTGTAAAAATTTAAATATCTTTACAAGCCTGTGATCTTCTCTTGAATTTGTGAGATATCATTCTTTCTGCCAAATCATTTAAATTACACTGCGTCCCCTCCCCAAGACTTTGCCACATACACGCACGCACGCACGCACGCACGCGCGCGCACACACACACACACACACACACACACACACACACACACACACACGCCTCCCCCCCGGCATCTTGTTTTCCTGCTTGCTCTTTGATCTTACAAGTATCTCAAATTCTCTCACTGATGCTTTCATTCAGGGAATACAATTGAAATCTCACATTTTCATGAATGTAAGGACCTTATTTGCAAACTGCTGAGACACTGCTGCAATAAGAGCAGTATGCAGACTGAGATGGATCATTTTTGTATACTAAAAGGTACATGTCATACGTTATTTGAACCTCATTCTCTCATTATAACAGTATTGCTAAAAACATGTACAGCTTTATATCACTTTTCAAGAATGCAAATTAAAGCACTTGTGGTGAAAGATGTAATTTAACATGACCTGCCACACAATAAGTAAAAGGCTCCTTGGTGTAGGTCAAAGCAATTGCCAATCAATTTACCATCTGTTCATTAATGCTATGATGAACCAAAACCTAAACTCATCTGTGACTTGTGTGACTCCTTACTTGTCTCTAACTGATGTTTTATTCCAGGGCTGTAAACACAACTTGACATTTTTCTATCCTCCTGCAGAAGGTAAACAAATATCTATACGGTAAATGTGAAAGTGTCACAGTGCAAACTGAGGAATGGAAGTAGAATAAACTTGCGTGAAATGGTGAGTTGTTTCTCCCAGAAAGGTAGTGAAATTATATAGGTATAGTTTTCTTGTCGCTATGAAACTTGCAGTATCTCAGCTATTATTGAGGGATGCTTGCTCGCACAAAGTTAGTGCTGGAATGTGTGTGTGTTTTTATATTTTTTCTTTTTTATACATTACAATACAAAAAGTACTTTTTCTGACATGGAGGTCAGTAATAAAATATTTGCGTGACACTGTGTAGCAACATAGGAGAATGGATCTATTGTACCAGCCATAAATAATAAGGTTACCGTGGTAGTTTGAGCAATAGTAACTTTAAGTACATTAACAGCTGGCTCTGCACAGTAAGATCGATGCCACTGTGAGCATGTGGTGTTCTCCGTTGACTGATTTGTATGTACACTAATACTGTCAAGTGATGCTGTTTTATTAAGGTGTTTGCACTATACTTCAAAAACACATGTTGCAGGAAACAAACAACAAACCAATTTTATAGTAACAAATTTAAAGCTACATTACTTGCTAACAACTAATATCTATATTAAACATTCTCCAGATAGGTGAACTAAGAAAATAAAATAGGAAAGGAAATACATAGAAGAAAATAAAGGGATTTAAGCTACATTTAAGTGCCTCCTCTGCATCTCGAGAGAGCTGTTTACTTCCTTTCAGTGCTTCTGAGATTATGGCACAGTGTGACCTGAGTGAGACATAAAAGAAATAAAAGGTTATGGATGAGCTATCCCATGCAGTAATCTGAGGTCTGCAGGGGCATTGTCTCCTGATGTGTTATGGGTTTCTCTTAGTTAAAACACTATGTTTCAGTCAAGAGGGAGTTCCGGTGGCCTGTGGTGACCAACGTAATCTTTGTATGTCTATTCTGAAAGACTGAATGGAAATAAAAAGATCTTTACGCTAAGGTTCTTAGACTGGATGCAACAGCTGCTGAATGCTGAGACTCCAGCTGAACATTGCAGGGAAAAAAAAAAAAAAAAAAAAAAAGCAAGTCGATGATGGATGATGTTGATACGGGCAAAACATCCTTACCTCACACAGTCCACACTGAATGGTTTTCTTCTCTGCAAAATACAGTAGCTCTGTGTATGAAACCTCTGTCTTTTTATCTAGAACTGGGAGTCGGGCTTACTGGTCAGAAAGAAAGCATTTGGAGTCCACCCGTCTACTCTTGACCAGACCATCAGAATGATAAAGTGGCCTGACAGCCCCTGAATAGGCTAGGATACACACCATCTTGCCGTAGTGCAATCTTCATTGCCGGAGGTTGGTGAATGAGCAATAAAAAAGGAATCACTGTGGGAAGGAAAGTGGCCGGTCAGCATCTGAGATGTGCTCAACCATGTGCGGGGAATCTTCTCACATGCAATCAAGACAAAATTGTGAACACAGGACAATGGGGTGGCTCATCTCTCTTTCCTAGACGTTCCCGGTGATATGGCAGGGACGACTGAAAGGTGGAGTTTTTGCTCTTTAAAGCAGACAGCTATTCCCCCCTTGCTTCACAGAAATGTGAAAAAAAAAGTAACAGTGTACCTGCAGTAGAGTAGACGGATTGTAAAGGTAGGTGGGGGAAGGGGGCTGACTTGGAAGACTTTGCTGCGACATCAGGCAGCTCTGTAGAATGGATGGCCTTGAAAGAGCCGAGTTAACAGAAAACAGCCAGAGAGATGCATCATAGGGCTGTAGCTGGAGGACGTGTCTGTGCAGTGCCGTATCAGGGGGCCCGAACCATGATTGGCTCTGCCTGTTTTGTCATTTGTTAACTTCACTCTTCACCCCCTTCCCCAAAAAACACAGTCAGCCTCAGAGCAGCATGGATAATCTTGACAAGAACCTATCAGAGGCATCTGTTAACATGGAGCGTGCTGCTTTGTAATTTAATGTGACTGTTGTTGTTAGTGCAGCGAGCTGAGCAGGCTCCTCACAGCAGATACGGAGAGAGGGGGGAACACTCTTCAGCTCGTGCACTCTTTAGTTGAAATAGTTTCACTTTCTGCATCAGGACAGTTGTTGGACTCCCAAGGGCCGTATTTACTGGTACCATTTTGCTTCCCTAGTTGCATTCAATTCAACTGGGAAATTGGAGGAATAGAAAAAATAAACTTTGAATTACCAGAAGAATTGTAAGTCCTGCAAATAATGCAAACACATATATTTAATCGGCACGGTGGTCACAGCTAGAGGGTTCCTGGTTCCAATCCAGGGTGAAGGAGCCCTTGTGTGGAGTTAGCATGTTCCCCCTGTGTCAGCGTAGGTCTCCTCCAGGTTCTCCAGCTTCCTCCCACAGTCCAAAGACATGCAAGTTAGGTTCAGTGGTGACTTTAAATTTTCCCGTAGGTGTGAATGTGAGCATGAATGGTTGTGTATATGTTAGCCCTGCGATAATCTGGCAACCCGTCCAGGGTGTAACCAAGCTTTTGCTCAATGTCATTTAGGATAAGCTCCAGCCCCCACACGACCCCCAACAGGATAAGCAGAAAATGAATGAATACATTTAAGCACTATTAAATCAATATCATAAAACAGCTTACACATTTGTGGGGTAGCATCAGTATTAATCTTGCGCATGGTGGCAAAACAAGGATAGAGAGAGAGAGAGAGAATTAACATAAAGAAAAAGAAGAAGCAGAAACAAGTAGACGTGGAGCAAATGAGAAACACAAGTGGCCTCAATATAAGGACAAGCGCAGATGGGTGACACCAAGAGAAATTGAATGGTTCCAAATATCAGGAATATTAACAAACATAAGAAGTTTACCACAGTCAGAGCATTTCAACAGCAGGACATATCAGACTGCATTAATGCTCTCATAACATCGGCCACTTAACATGGACAATGATGGAAGCTGTAAATTTAGCCTGCCACTGTTGCTATAGTTACCTGCAGTTAAAAGGATATATTTTTCTTAGCCTGTCTCACATGCCAATACATACACTAAAAGAGTTCCTGGTCACTGTTATCAGTGTGAAGTGATTGCATTCTAATGTGAACATACTGGAAGAAATGGGGGCAAAATCCACATTCCTTGTTCTGAGCAAATATGTGTCTCAAAGTTCAGCTAAAGTGAATATGAAGCTTCAGCAGTGTGGGGTAACTAAGTCAAGTGGGTGTCATGAAATGCAAATATATAGAGAGACTTACAATTAGTATGACTTCTGTACTACTTAAAACAAACAACAGCAACTTTGGAAGAAACCCAGTTTATGAAGTTAATTAAATATCACTGTCTCTGCTATTTAAGCTACCTTTAATAGGCCATACCATGTGCACTGACTTAAAAAGACAGTTCACACTAAAATCAAAAATTCCCATTTTTCCTCCTACCTGTACTGCTAACAATCTAGATTGTTTTGGTTTGAATTGCCGAGTGCTTGAGATATCAGCCGTACTACATGGCACTCGGCTTGTGGTGCACAAAGCTCCCAAAAAAACATGTGAAAAACTCAACAGCAATGTCTCTTTCCAGAAATCACAACCTGGTAACTGAAGATAATCCACAGACCTTGCTGTGAGCAGTTTCATATGGGAGCTGTTCTCTTTTTACCAAACCATATCAGTGTTGCATCTACTGCTAGCTCACTAGCTGATATTACGGCTCAGACAAGAAGGACGCAATAAATGTTGCGATTTCGTGCTGTCACTGGCCTCGCTTCCATGAGTAGATGCACTCTTCCTCTAACGTGGTGATGCAGTTGGCTGATGTAGTTTGGTAAAGAGAAAATAGTTCTTACAAGAACATGCTCACAATAAGGGACAGGATTTCTGGAAAAAGTCATTGCTGTTGAGTCTTTCAAATGCGTTTTTTGGCGTTTTTCTCCACCACAAGCCAAGTGCACCACTAGTGTATGTGTACACGTACCTGTTGTTTTCTATGTAGCCAGCAGCGTGGTTGCTTGATGTGTATCTTTGCCACAACTGGTCGTGATACACTGGTGTTATATTTCCCCATAAATCAACCGTCCATTCTATTTATTACATTCACTCCCCAGGCTAGCACATGACACAACCAATACTGGCAGGCTAATAAAAAATATTTCCTGTCATTTTGGTGTAATAAGTGAGGAAAAGAACAGATTTGTCAGCAGATAATCAGCAATTCTCACAGACTTGTAAAAAATTGTAGTGATCTTGTTGCACTGTTGACAGAACCCAGGAGCTGTAGGTGTGAGTACTATCAGTCAATCATTTATTTGTACCATGGAATTATACAAGGTACAACTCCATTGAAATGTGATCCCATCAGCTTCTTGTGCACTGTAATTTAGTCCATTTGTTGCCTCTTCTTACATTGTTGGCTGCTGCTTTATAACTGTCCATGTTTACAGATTGTTCTGGTAAATCCATGGTTTCTGGTTTTCGAATGACTTTAACTGTCCACGCACTGGAAAGGACGGCAGAGAAGATACCCGCACACCAATGCAACTGGGCTGGACAGCCACAGAAAGGTCCACAGGCTGAGATCAATGCAAAAAAATAGTCAATTCTCCCAAACACAAGCAGCATCACACTGCAGCCTGCTCTGAATGGCGTATGGCAGTGATCCACAGCAGGCACAGGACAACACCTCACATTTCCACCGTCACACCAGTCCTTATCACCTTCTCTTACCAGAGCCCTCTGCCAGGTTTTAAATGAATCAAAAGACATTACAGCTCCTAAAATCCCATTGGGAACTGATGCTGCACCAAGGTCATCCATCTTTCCTCGATGTCTACTGATGTTTACATTCACAAAAAACTGACTAGATAACAGCTGGACAGAAGTCAGCAGAAGGAGAGTTTACAGACTGGTGAGTTGATTTCCTCATCCCAGTGACTGACTCACAGTCACACACCACTACTGTCAAAAGCCAAGCACAAAAAGCACCACCAAGACTTGCCAAATAGATATAAGAGCCTAAATTGAACACAAATTTAGCAGAGCTGAAAGAGAGGTGACTTGTTATGCCTACTACAACTCAAAAGCAGTGGTGCTGAAAAGAAGCACAGACATTCAGCAAATCCTGTCTGAAAAAAGAAATGTGAGTAAAGGATGCCTTCTGTTTGCCAGATTCCTCTCAAGCACACAAGTACAAGAAGCTCAAAGAGCAGTGCTGCAAGAGAGAGATGAAATTAGAGCAATTGTACTCGTGGACAGTGAAAAAGGGGAAATGAAGGAGAGCAGGACACTCACTTGGGAGTAGTATATTGAGCCGGACCTCAAGGTGCACTGCAAATCAACCCCTGTTTGACCCGAGGGGCTAATCACAATTTTAAAGCATCCCTGTGCCCCATCTCGCCATGACCCTGAGGGCAGACTCGGAGGCAACCTCTCAGGAAGGTGTCCCCACTGGACTCATTAGAAATGGATGCAGTGTTTCTGTCAGACACACTGGACGTGAGGGTTTTGATCAGCTCTGCCAAAAGGAGAGAATTTAGCAGCGGGCTCACACCTTGATGTACAGAACCCGCAGTGGTGTCTCCTGACGTTACAGTCAGGAAGAGCAACCCCGAGTTCAACGCAAAGCTCTGTCCCCAGCGACTGCGCAATCTAGTGATGATTATTCTCTCTTTTTAGTGTTTAAGAAAAAGCATCTTCCCTCTACCCTTGAAGGTTAATACTGTGGGTCATTTCATTCTCTGAAGAGGAAATTAAACACAGAGAGTAAGCCTTGAAATATCTGGGTGCATGGTTCCATTACTTATATCCCATAATACATCTTTGTATTTCATTATATCCTGTGCCTGCTTTCGTCCCAGTAAGCAGTCCAGGAGTCAAATACAAAGATAGCAGTTACTAAGCAAATGGGTCCCTATGCAATAGCTTTTCATTTTATCCCCCCCCCCCCCCCCCCCCCTTTTTATTTTTCTCAGTCAACCAATTGCTGCACTCTGTGTGAGTGCATAAGAGCATCCTCTTTTTTTTCTTCCCTAAGGGATAAAAGTCACCTTCTCCAAATCTCATTGAACAAAAAGTCACACAGAAAATAAAAGCTAAACTCTATATTCCGCCTGCACACAGAGTTCAAGCTTAGAGAGAACAGGGTTGGCACTTTTTAGTTCTCTCTTTGTCAGCAGGAATAGAGAGAGAGGGAGAGACAGTGAGAGTGAGGAAGAGAGGGGCAGAGAGAGAAAGGGAAGCCAAGGCGAGTGTGTGAACCTTGGGAAAAAAAAAACCAACTGCATTATTTTTCTAATTTACAAAGAAGTACATGTATTCAGTTGGAAGCACTTGACTCACTACTTCTTAGACTATATCTCCTTCAGTACTTCACTGCACCTCACTTACTGTACATAATTCACTCACAATCTCTGCCTCTGCCTCTCGCGCATTGTGCCTCATCCAAGATGAAGGAGCAGAACAACTGAATCAGGTCATTCTAAATCATTGATGAGACATGAGAGGCATGCAAAATTTCTGTCTGACAGAGGGAACTGTAATAAGCCCCAACACAGGTACGGCTGATGTGTTTCGATTGACAGGTATTTATTTCTCAAGGGCTTTGCTAAAAATGATCCTGCCCTTTTGGCAGAGCACGGCCTGCAGCTGCTCTTGAGAAATCCTTGTAGCGTGAACTGATTATTGATTATGATGGTTTAATGTAATTTATTATCATCTAATGCCAGGTACACGCTACACAATATCAACCCAATTATAGCCAAACACAGTGTCGTACCCTGTCGGCTTGAATCGTGAACAACAATCCATGGTTTTATCTTGTGAAGTCCGTCAGAGTGGACGACAACCAACGCCACATTCTAGTCTAGCATGTTTCATGATGTCTCACGTCACAGCCATCACTTTGACCAATAGGAACGCAGAGCGATCTGCTGCCGTGGGCAACTGTACGTCAGCAACAGCCTTTTAGATATTTCTTCTAGGGATGTTACCGCGACAGAGTAGAAAGGGGAAAATGATGGCATCAAACAGCAGAGGCTCTTTATCAGCCTGCTGAGTACTGCCATTAGCATCAGGCTAGCAAAGACTGTTACTTCTTCGTGATGGAGGATATAAAGGAATACATTTCACAGATAGTGTCTGGGCCATTACTCAACACAACTTAAGAGACTACCAGCTTCATGTGAAACAGACTACATTATAATCGGGCCGTTATTTATCATTCCCTTTGTATTCTTCTATTCATCGCACCATCATTTCAAACTCAACACTTCCTGTAGCTGTTTAAAATTACATTAATTGTTAATTTTCTAAACAGGCTTTTATTGTGAAACATTTGCAGGAACTTGTTGTGGATGATTCATTGACTTGCGTAGTTTGCATGCGGTGCATCAAATGTAGCTCCTGCCATCTGGTGGCGCTTTTTATTTTACTACAATAACATTTCAGCTGGCACATGAACACAGTGACTGAAATAATGAAATTGGACAAGAGTAACCTGGTGACATCACTCATGTCGTGAAAGGCATCCAGGGATGCTTGGTCATGTAGTCTGTAATGTCTGTCGGCCAAGTCACGGCACAATTTTATGACCCCACAATTGCCTAATCTGACATAGCGACTGTGAACCTGGTATAACCGGATCCTGTTTTTCTTTGTCCTTTTAGGTCCTACATTTCATTATAGTTCCCATGATGAAAAACAAGAACTGTCCCATTATACCAAGACAAGGAAATGCCAACAGGCTCCATTTCAACTCAAGACCATCAGTAACCCTGTTTCAGAAGACGCTGGAAGCAATCACACTGGCCTGGCCACTGTTACCATGGAGACCCCTGTCTATGGTGTTGATTGACAACTGACACAATTTGAAGGCTGACTCACCTTCACAATAAGAGGTACAGCTACTCATTCAGTCAAGCAGCCAGGAGAACACCGCGCGGCAGATGTCAGTGAGCACGTACACAATCTACAATACTTCAACTTTTAAAAAATGATTTCTAACGCATGGCCGATGTATAAAACTGTCCGTGCCTAAATGATTATTTTCATTCTATTTATTTTATTGAAACCAGAGCTTCTGTGAGAACAGTTGAGAAAGGTGGCCTCTGCCAGGAATTTTCTATTAAAGTAGTTTGAAAGTCTTTCTAT
Source organism: Epinephelus awoara (assembly GCA_035609425.1). Taxonomy (NCBI): domain Eukaryota; kingdom Metazoa; phylum Chordata; class Actinopteri; order Perciformes; family Serranidae; genus Epinephelus; species Epinephelus awoara. Next base: position 24,538,203 of record CM069298.1, on the reverse strand, counting down.
TCCTTCCAATAAAGAAGAGTCTCTTTGTAACCTCCCTTCAGTGTATTTGTATTGTTTACTTTATTATGTATAACTCAAGTGTTTCACTTGCTCCTCCTAGGGACGACAGATGGAACTTAGCTTGGGCAATCTTTAAATTGTGAATGGAGCATGTGGGAACTAAAAGTGAGTATGACGCAAAGTTTGACGGGGAATAAAAGTGGCTATAAAAGATGAATACAGGGTTGAGAAATGGAGGATAGAAAAATAGCAAAGCTCATCCTGTTTTTGTGTCTACATGAATGTATGTGTGCAGATTTGTATGTATTCCAGCCACCGTCAGTATGTACGGAAAAAGGGACAATATAAAACTCTAGAAAAGACAAACGCGTGAAAAGACCAAAGCAAATTATTTTAACATGAGCACCAGGTGTAAATTTACACTTCTTCAGATATGTATTATGCCACTGCATGAGGTAAATTGTCCTCCTCCCACAAGAGCACTTGCACATTCAGTCAGATAAAATGTGAATACTCTCCACAGTCATTTAAATGCCTTTAATTGTTTAAGTCTGCACCTGTCCTTGAGTGTATCTTCCCGTGGATGAGAGAATCAAATTCTCGCTCCTGTGCTGCCTGTGCTGCCTGTGTGTGGTTTGTTTTCCCATCCCACTCACTGTTTTGGCCCTCGTCTCCTCCTCCTCCTCCCCCTCCCCTCATCCTCCTCCACCTCCTCCTCCTTCCTTCTTTGCACATGACCATAAAAGGATTCATTACTGACCAATTCTCCTGTCTGCTCATTTATCCAGAAAATCTGCTCATCATCTTGTGCTCGCCATTGACTCTGATTACATGCACAAACAATGTGTTTACAGTTCTAAATTTCCCCATAATGAGATGACACTAAGTACAATATTGTCCACCTAACGAGCTCGTAAAAGTAACATGCCAACATTCTGGAGGCAGGATGTAATTGATGGAAAAAGAACGGTAATTTGAGGGGCAGGAGAGGAGGGAAGAGTGTAGCGATGAACTGGGTTGCAACAAATAAATTAAGCTTGGGGAAATGAATTAAAACATAACTGCATGTACGATACATGGGTGAATATTTTTAATTGAATTAAATTTTGCACTCAGAACACATTAAACGTGTGTATCCTTAATGGTATAAAACAGCAGCCTTTTTGACAAATTCAAATGCATGCATTTGGGATACATTAGATTTGTTTGTTTTTTTTCCTCGCTTGTACTGCTATTAATCGTTCATTTAATTTTTGTATGAGGTTTAGGAGCTTATGTTTTTTCAGCATACATATGAATTGCAACTTCATAATGGAAAGCATGATACTCAATTTTTGTTTATCAGAAAATGGCAAAATCAGCATTCATATCAGGTTTGAAATTGACTACTAGCACATGGATACAAAACTTACCTCTTACAATTTCTAACACGATGCTAAAACAGTCTGAAGATTGATTGAAGATGACATTTACCTGGTCTGTGCAATGGTAGATAATCAGTTGGGATGAGAATGGGTTGGAATTTTATAAGTTGGTATAGTACAGGTTTGCCAAATCCTGTCAGAAGTACACCAAACAAAATGCTTTAGGTGCCGTTAATTGTTTCTTCTTTTGCTGAAAATATACTGTCGAGTTCGTTTAATACCGACTCACAGGAGCTTCAACAGAAAAGTTCCACATCAGCTACATATTTTCTAAAAATCAGTGTTGCTCCTCTTTATGGTCTTTGTCTCAAACACGCCCAATTTCAGATATACGGTTTTGATTGGCCCAGCATGTCTCTGGCCAGTGGAAATCTACCCAAAGCAGATGGGACCAGACAAGAGCAAATACAACATGAGCTCACAGATTTGTCTGTTCCCAAGGAAATAAAATCCCTGAAATCTACCTTGAATTCATTTCTAAAATGTAACTGTTCTTTGCGCCGTATAACTTCTTCTCTCAGTATTCAGTCTTGTTTCCGTTCCACCTTTAATGCGTCAGCCCTACATTGTGAGGTGTCATTGACATTTGAATGTATTCCTGGAAGCAGTTGTTCTCAACAAACACAGAGGAGAGCTGCGGAATAAAGCTTCAAGCGGAAGTGCAAACCTGGAGTTTGTAAGAGGATAAAGAGGGTAGAGGATTTACTCCACCTCTTTCCTCTCATCTTTTTGACTCTTTTTCTCTCCTTGGCTGCCTGCATGGGCTTATTGACCCCTGAATAACACAGGAGTTAACAGCCAGGAACAATTATAACCACACACAAAAAAAAAGAACTGAAACATATAACGATTAAAAACCCATCCATGCTTTATGTTTCCTTCTTAATTTACCCCTCTATCTCCACACTGTAGATCTACCCTCTGTTCTGTATCATTCCCTTACCACCACCTTGATTCACTGAACCCTGCCTAGTATTTCCACTGGTTGATGGGTTAATCCCCCCCTGACCCCCCCACCCTCGTATTCTCAGTCTTATCTGGTCACCCAGGTGTATAAGATAGGGCCCACTGTGCAGTGGTCCGTTTGTAATGGTAGTCTGTGTTGTGTGCTCAGTCACCCTGCTGTTTCACAGATGCTGTGCTTTATCTGAAGCAGACTGTGGTTATTATAGAGTGGGAGGCAGTAGGAGACACTGGTCCCCTGGGTAAATGTATACTGTGCGAGTGGATAAAGTCCATGATTAACACACCTTGTGCCATTGTTCTTGCGCTGCAACCCCTGCACGTGTCCATTTAGGTGCGTGCCAACACATCTCACACACACACACTTTAAAGCGAGACACGCCTGTAAGACTGATATGTCTCGTAGCATCACAACAGCAGAAAACAGGAAATCAGCTGTGCAAACATGTGAACGATCCAAATTGATTCAATCCTCTAACACTGTATAGGAAATCAATTACACGCAATATGATGCACGTGCAGCTATGTCCAACCACACACAGATCTGTTAACATTATGTTTTCACTTACCGTGTTCAGTCAATAAGTGTCTCATATGGCTGACAGGATAATATGATTGTCGTATAGATTCACACCTACGCACTCCAGCATTGAGAGCGATGGCTGCGCAGCTGTCACAGATAAGAGATCAGAAAAGAAACAGGAAACTGCTTCATGTTATTACTTAGTAGCCTAAACACTTCATCTTGAATACCCCCATTTAGCATTTATAACCACTGCATAAACATTGGTTTGAGTGTTTGTGACACATTATAATGTAGTTACAAACAAGGGCACAGGTTTTTCTTTAAATACTGGGGGGGATAAATTTGAAATGAGGGGTTTGAGGGTGGTCAGCCAAAAACTTTGAAGTGTCAAACACTTAATTTTCTGCATTCTGATGAATTTTTATGCTCAAAATTTATGGTGTAAATGTCTTTAATTTTGTCAAAATAAAAATCCTCTTCTACTTTCATGTTCTAAATTTTGAGGGGGACGTGTCCCCCATGGCCCCCCTGAAATCTACGCCTATGGCTGTATGCTGATTTTAGTATTTATGAACATATTTGACATAAATTTACCCACATGTGGAGGCTGTATGAACAGAATATGAGTTGTAATAATATAAAATATGTCATCACAGGATACGTTGCTGACAATTACAGCCCTTTATAAACACTTAAAAATGCCTTTACAGCTGCTTACAGCTTCATTATAGTGCTTTATAAACCATTTATTAAATGTTTGTTTACAGCTTACAAATATTAAATGAGGTGAAATTGACAACACAGCTTTACTTTAGATACACAGGCAAACTTGAAGCACAAAGGTTGCTGCTATTTACATTTCAGCGCTCTCGTTGGTCACACAATGACAGACTTGCCTAGTTAAGTGAGAGAGAGTTAAGGTCTTTAGGCTCCCGTTAGCAAACACAAAAGGAATGTGATGCCTGCGCCCTGAGGGAAGAAAAAAAATGATAGCGTTTTCTTTCTGCAGAGGTTGGAGCACACACTGACACTCGCTTACAATCACAAACACACGTTCTGTACAGCGCACATGCTCGCTGTAGTCAGCGAGCACATACAGTACCTAGATACACAGCTATGCACGGATAAATCCATCATGTTGAGCTATTATGCTGCTAGCTGTGCTGGGGAGAATCGCACGCCCCATCCCTCATCTGTGCTTTATTTCCTGCTAAAAAATAAGCAGACAAATAAATAAGTCTGAGCTCAAACAGACTTAAGCAGTTGGAGAAGCTTGGCGAGTTCGGACCGACAGATTTGAAGTCTCATCGGCTCTGAGGGTCAATTCGATTTTAAATGCGGTTTGTTTGCTGTTCCATTTCACTATATTTGAAGAACACTGCCTGACCCTGTGAGGATAAATCCAATGAAGTAAGGTGATATGACAAACGCTATTCAATTCAAAGGACTTATGTTAGAGACCTGATAAAAATTCATGCTTAGATGTGCCCTCAAGTGTTGTGATTGGCTAATGCCGTGTGGGAGTGCGTCTCCACGTCAACAGGATCCTGGTTTTGGTTGATAGGGAGAATGAGCCTGGCAGCTAATCTTCCTCATTCCATGCTCACCTCTTTAAATGGGAAGCACTAAAAGAAAAAGATACCATATTAAGTTCATGCATATTGTCAATCCCCCCTTGTCTCACTTCTTTCACTACCTCTGTGAATAAATTATTCCTGTTCATGCCTGTGTGTCTGCCTTTGTGCATATATGCTGCATAGCTGTGTGTGTGTGTGTGTGTGTGTGTGTGTATGTGCATGTCCAAAATATGTATAGGAATGTTGAATCAGAGGAATTGAAATTGTTTTAGATATGTTTTTTTAGATAAGTTCACATTATTAAAAATCATTGTCTATAGCACTGACACAAAACTGAGTACCCAGTACCCATGGATGGAAAACCATTGGGTCACCAATCAAACCCAAGACCATACGTTGTTTTGACCTGGTGTTATTGCGACCCAACCGCCAGAATAAATGTTTGGGATTCAGTATCTTGTTCAAGGATACTTCAACATGTGGGCTGGAGGAGCCGGGGATTAGCAGACAACACCTCCCAATGATAAACATGTAATCAGAACTACTTCACGTTAGAAATGCTGATTTGATAGGTATGAAGCATACAAAGGTAACATCAGTGGTTTGCAGAAGCGTACAATGCCAACATTTTCCTCTGACGACTGAGTTGATTTACACAAACTAAGGGTGCTTTCAGACCCAGAGTTGTCTGGCTTTGGTCTGAATCAGGGACTAATTTTGTTACAAAGTTGAATAATTGCCTAGAGTTGGTTCATGTTCTCACGGCAGCATTTACAAGCGGACCAGATAAAATGCCTTGCGTGAGAAAGCTGCTCTTGAATGGTCAGAATTTCAATGCGGAAATAATCCAGGACGTAAATAAAAGGTTGAAGAAGTGTAAACTTGCAAGATAAATGCAACATTTTCTAACATCAAACGATCAAAAACGATCAAAATTCATTATTCGATCATCAAAAAAATTAATGATCAGTTATCGATTAATTGATAAGCAAGTATTTCAAAAGAGAGAAAAAATAGAGTGCAGTGCAGACTGTCGCCACAAGAGAGCACAGGTGCCCCAGTTCTGAGTTTCAACTCCCCAGGCCAAAGAGGAAGAATGGCGCGCATGCACAGTTCACCCCTGGGTGTTTACAACCGTTGCCAGCCAGGTTTGGATTGAGGTCAAAACACGTTCTCACCACAAACGAACCGCACCAGAGTTCGGCTGTAACCGAGACTAACTCGGGTGTGAACACAGCAATCACCCGAGTGTGATTGCTGTGTTCACACCTGCCCATACAAACCACACTTAGGGGGAAAACGAACTTGAGTTTGATTGAACCGAACCAAACAAGGCAGGTGTGAGAGCACCCTAACGCTACCTTACTGTGTGTCCAAGCAGGACATGAGCTTGAGGTCTGTACGGTGAAAAACTGATGCTGAGCTTATCACTACATTGATGCAGGTTATTGACATTATTAACATTACTGGAGGCTGATTTATAAAATGAATGAAAATACAACTTCAATATGTGATATACATTTTACTGATAATATGATTTGGAATAATTACGTTTTTACAATAATAACAGCATCACAAAAAAACTGAACTGTGTGTACCAGTGTACCTAATCAAATGAGTTTCCACTGTGACGCTGTGTTCTGGATGAATAAATGTTGTATGAGCACCTGTAACAGTCACGCTAAAAACACTCCTGGTATGATATAATTTTGTTATAAACACATTAAAACACAAACATTGACACATTGTAGTTGTGATGTGTTGGTGATATTGACCCAAATTGGGCTGAGTTTGACCCCGTCATATTAAGTGTGTAGCAAACAAATTTTACTTTTTATATAACTTGATTGTTCCTCTGGAAATCTTTTTACTTCCATATGTGACAAGAAGCCTCCATCTGGAAACTAAACGAGCTAAATCAACAAAGTATTTGCAAATACGGTATGATCCATGTGTCAATGTGTCTGTAAGAGAAAAATAAAGTCTACAAAAGGATGACAGGATGCTCGCTGGTGGTGTGTGTGTATGTGTATGTGTGTGTGTGTGTGTGTGTGTGTGGTGAACTGTGAGGCATTTGGTTTCATAACCCGTGCAAGGTCGAGGAAGCATCTATCGAAGAACTCTCCCACCTCCACCGCCTCATTTCGTGACCCCCTCACCCACCTTTGAAAGGAGAGCTTTACTTGCATAAAAGCAGCAGCCTCCAAGCAGCTACTCTGTTTATTCCTCCTTTTTTCTCTCCCTCCTTCACTTCCTCACCCTGCTTCCCCTGATACCAAGCCCCATGAAATCTACACAGCTTTCAAATTAAATGTGAATGAAGGGTATGTTTCCTTAGGATTGCATGGCATGATGGTTGAAATCCCATAGTAAATATGACTTTGGAACCAACAGTATCTCTCAGGCTGTAAGCTGGGAAATATTCTGCACTCTTGCACTTCATACAACCTCTTCACAGAATCTGATCCGCTCCCGAGGCTTATAGACAGTGTCAGTAGACCTCTCCGTCTTAACAGTCCTAATATAAATGGGGAATGATGGGAAATGGTGCAATTTGCACTAATATTATAAGTGCAGCTACACATTTGGATGGCACATTTTACATAAATATCAAAGTGCTGCATATTTTGTACTGAAGAGGTGAGAATAAACAATTACAGTATTAAAGTATTAACTTTAGGTGAGCTTTAGCTGAGATTTAAAACATGGCACAACAGTATTTTTGTTGTCTTCCAACTCCATGCGGGCTGGGTACTTAATGACTTCATTTTATTTAAAGATCAGTGAGATTTGTCAGGTGCAGTAAACACAGTCATAACTCTCCCTGGACTTGGGTATTTTTAGAATGTACTGTAACAGGGTACGCTGAGTTTATCTGCTGATTGATTGAAGTCAGAGAAATCTGTACAGCATGTGTCCACCACGGCTAATGTGTTACAGAACTCAGAAGTGTTGGACAAATTGAAAAGTTGGAGAAAACCAGCATCGAGTTAGAAAGACAGAGAATTGGAGAGATACGTGTTGCCATGTTTTGGCAGTACAATGATTGTTAGGAACATAACAAGCAAGCAAATGGACAGTAGAGAAGATCATCCTTCAGTAGTGCTGTGAAAAGTTTCAATGGACGGACACAAAACTTACCACAACTAGAATTCAGTACAACAGACATGTATTTACAGTAAGCTGACCACAGCATCTGTTTCCTGTTTGAGACAAAACTATAACATTTTCAAGCCTTCAGAGGCCTACAGGGTGTTGAAGTGTCTGACATTTAAGAAGACTTTGGGGGTGTTTCACTTTAACTTTGTGTGGTATGTGGTGCACCAATTTTCCAATCGTTTGGGATACATCTACACTGAAGAGGAGAAAGCCTGTGAAATGTTTCTTTGTGTGTGATGCATTCAAATGTCATGACTGGTTATAGGGGTGGGCAATATGGCCATAAAATAATATCACGATATTTCAAGGTATTATTGCAATAACAATGTTTCTGATGATAAGACAAATTAGTATGTAGAACTGCAACAAAATAAGTGATATAGTTTTACATGTCAACTTGACAGTTTGCTATTAAATATTATGTAAAAAATAAAATGATCTCTCATTTCTTTAGTCTGTAAACAACAGCAGTAACTCAGAGTGAGATTCACATTATGTATACAATATTAATAGTACAACAAAATAAAATATACTGCAAATTACACATTTAAACAGTTCCTATACAAAAAAATGTACCCTGGGATCTCTCTATATATAAATCAACAGGTGATTTCCTTCTCTTTTAGCAAAATCCTAAATGAATAAGATGTTTGTCAAGCTGCAAGTGTCGTGTAGGTTTACATTCCCAATGGTTTATGACAATATCACTTGACAACACCGACTCCTGTGTGCGGTTATAATTAAAGATGTTTTCAGTAACTAAACACAAGGGCATTGAAGGGTTGCCGGTTGAATTCACAGTCAAGCTAGGTCAAACTGTGGGAGGACGATATTTGCAATATCAATGTGACTGGAGCCCTGACTCTGGTCTATTTAACTCTGACTTGACTATGCTTGGTATTGGACTCGTCTCAAACTGTCTTACAAGGGGGGTCTATTATACCTATCATACAACTGACGTTACAGTGTTAGATGTTAAGATTAAAGATGGCCAAACTTTGAAGTAATTAACTTTTTTTTCTTTCATGGCAAGCTGACGTGAGCCTGTGACAGATTTCTTCATATGGTTATCTGCTCCAGGCACCAGCTGCAAGAGTTCACATATAATATGGCTACATGTAACTGCATGGTAATGTCAGGGAATCCAATAATCTGGTTGCCGATGTTGATATTTCCTCCCCCATTCCAGATTGTATTTCTGCTGGAACATGTCTGGTTATGATGATTTTGGTTTAGAAGTGTTCATTGGTGATTTTTCATGGTAGAACATGCTGCTATGTTACAATCATTCCTCAGCTGCAATGATGGTAGGGATGGCCAGCACGGATAGGGGAGACCTGGAAAGCTGACCAATCAGATAAAATACTGCTTTTTCACGAGGGTGGCTTAAAGAGACAGGCGCTTTAAACAGAGTGTTTCAGACAAAGACTGAGTACAGGTGTTCCAGCACAGACAATATGAGGAAAATAAAGTGTTGTGTTTTTTTAACATTAAATCATTTAAACATGTTCTTGTAGAAACCCAAACATCCAAGTATGAACCTGAAAAGAAGCATATTATGTTCCCCTTTAGTGTATAATGTTTGGTACATTTAAGATAAAACAGTAAATAAAACAGTAATAGAAATCTGCTCAGTCATATACAAAAATGAAATTCGATAAATCTCATAAAATTATGACATCTACTTTGTACACACTGGTGTGATGCGGTTCAATACCCTTAACATGTCATATTCTATATTTACTGTAGCCTGAGGTTATTTCTGCATCAGTGACATGTAGTCTGGTCTGTTTTTTTCATGTGCTTGCAGTATGTATGTTGAAACCCATATTGTGTAAATGCAAGTCAGTCTCTGACAGCCCAACTCACTGGGGGTCAGCGGTGCACCAGGAGATTAGGCACAAGGTCGGGTTTGAGGATCGTTAGCCAATTAACTTATCATTCCCATGCCTGAGAAACACGACAAGAACAGGCTACATTGATTTTCTTGGGTTTGATGTTCTCTATCTTCCTCCATCCTTCGTTTCCTGTCCTTCTCACTGCCCTCACCATCTCTTTCTTGGCAGATCTAACACTGTGTCCTGCACTTCTTCCTCTCATTGACAGCACCTGATAGCACAGACTGACGGGGCTGTAAAGGGTTTTCAGGCGAGGTTCCTGTACAGTAGGTCATCAGTGAGAAGGTGCTGACTTGTGTTGTCCCAATCTCCAGCTCTGGGCAAACTTTCCAGATCACCAAGATACAGACAGCTTGACAAAAAAAACCTACAGTGGAGTAAAAAAACAAAAGCCAAAGCCCATTTGCCTCTGATCTGCACCAGTACAACGCTGGCAGTTGGTGCTAATTGCACAGATTATGTCTGTGTTGGATGTTCCAGTTTTTGTGTGGCTGAAGTACAGAGACAAATCACTTTTCATTAGGTGCTGCAAATGCATGTATTCATCACCAAATAGATGCATATGTTTCCAAACACATACATGCATGGGCATACATAAATGTGCATGTTGGGATTCACAGGATCACAGATGATTTATCATTTGGTAAAATGAAAAATAGATTTAAAGGCTTTTTTCTCTGCATGCTCTTTGTTCTCCAAACAAATAGAGCTATGTGACACCCATCTCCACAGGAGATCTCACCTCACACCTCAGTGAGACTCAAGTCCCAAAACTTGATTGGACAGGACCTTTACAGTGACATGTGACTCTGATGTCACAGGCATCTGTAGATCTGTGCTGCCTTCCACAGATCTCTCGCTTGCTCGTAGCAGTGCACACCTCTTTCTGGGTGGGCCTGGAACAGCAGAGGCCCAGACCCTTGCTCCATAGCCCCAAACCACTAAAGGGAGGGCAATTGATCACAGACTCTCTTGCAAACACAAGGCTTGCAACTAGCTTTCCAGCAACAAGGAACTAAGTTTGTTAGCATCCAGCGTCAAATTCTGCTAAACTCTGAGTTTCACCTTTGGAACAAAGGACACAACAAAGACTGCACCTGGAACCATCTTCCCAGCCTTCTTCTGCCAGCCGAACAAAGCAGCACTCCACCAAGCGACTCTTTCTCCCATCCACTCAAGGATCTGTAATGTAACAACTGGGCATAGCTTATCACAGCTCTACAGGCTAAGCAAGACTGTTTAACTTGTTGTATGTGATTTGATGCTGTTTACTGAGTTACTGTTGTGATTGTTGGCAGTTAGGTCAGTAAATAGTTGGCTTCGCCACAGCTAAGTGTTTAGTTTGCTAATACTGTTCACAAACAGATTCTTGCACCCAACTAAACAATCTCTGCACTAATCCAGACCGTTTGCAACACATATCACATTCACATAGACTCATGAACATATAGGCTTTCAACAGAGCTACACTCAAACAGGCATCTCAAAGTTCCCGCTTCTTTTCCTTTGTCCACATGGTCAGACAAATACCTCTCCCGACCTGAAGCAAGCCTTGATTCGGTTATTTTGGTTCTCTGTTGTCAGCCATTTTGTTTTGTAGGTCAAATGGCTCCTTGATTACCACACCCGCCTTTGTCTTTCTCTCACACACCCACACACACACATACACACCTAGCTTGTATATAGTTAGTTAGAATTTGTGTGTTTTGGTTTGCTTTGCTAGTTTGTGAATAAATATAATTCTTTGGAATCATGCCTGCTGTCTGTTTAATGTTGCACAAGAGTGAATGAACAGTCAACCTCTGCTGCGTCAAGAACTCTGAAATCCTTCAGGCGTTACTGTTAATTTTGGTTGTTGTCATTAATTTAATTATTAATCAAAACTCCAAATTAATAGTTTGGCGTATTTTATGAGACTGATATCTTTAATGGCTATCATTTTTCCCTTTACGGGAATGGTGCCCCACGAAGTGATTTAATGTTAATTAAGTCACATTATTTAACATGATTATTAATTATTAATAATAATTATTAATTTTTTCCAATAGCCTCCGTGTGAAGTCCGAATTTATCTTCCCAACATTTTTGGTGCCTCCATGTGAAGCCTAATGTGTTGACCCCAACATGCACATACAAGCTGCTGCCTCTTCCAAGCATTTGTCCATGTTTGGTTTTTAAAAGTGCTATTGGTGGAAATGCAGACACACAGACAAAATCCGTCTCTCTGTGGAACTCCTTGTACCGCAGGACACATATGGCAACAGATTGGTCATAAAAAAACAAAACCAAACACTCTATCACACATGCTCTGAAATATTCTGCTGCTCCACTAAAGCACTCTCTTTCCATGTATGGTCTGTCTTGGCTGGTGTAAACATGACTCGCATTCACACACATGCACAGCCACACATACACACGCCGCAAATCAATACACATCAAATAATGTAACAACCTCAGCTTGGAAAAAGGTAGCACGCCGCCATTCATCTGGCACTATTAAGAGAACAATCTTTTTGAATCGCACAGCAACAATGGGGCCTATATCAGGCGTCTCGCCATAACCCATGTCTCATAATGGTTTCTTCACCTCTCAAGCTTCAAGTGAAATTACCCAGAATTAAATTTTCTCTCTCGATAATAAGGGAGAGGTGGACATGCTTTGAAGGCGTCCATGTTATACCTAATGACTGCACTGTCTCCTGATGAGGTGCAGGAGTGCTGCTCTTAACTAGCAGTGACAGTGTTGTCAAGTCCATGTGAGCTCATAGCTCATTATCAAATCTGATTTCAACATAAAACATGGACGAGCATCCACACCATAAACACACTATTCAGCACAGTCCTAATCATTAACACCAGCAGCCTCACTCATGCCAACACCACAAATTACCCTGTTACCCTCCCACTCAGTGTGAAAACACACCTAACCCCTTCACAGGAAGATGTCTGGTGCTGCCAGTGTCCCTCTTTCCGATTCATGCATCTATTAGATTTCGAGGTACATGTGTAATACATGCAAAATAGATAAGCTATACCTGGATTAAGTGTAATTTTATATGGGGCATCAGATTTGTAACGCCACACTGAGGATGTGTGTTTGTTGTATGAGGGCAGAGGAAGTGCAGCAGCTTGGAGAATGTGATTTGCTGGACTTCTCTAAAGACCACAGTGACCCCTGCTGGATGGGTCAAACTGTTGACTTGCAGTGAACTTCAAGCTTTGATAAAAATAAATAAATAAGTAAGTAAAAGAGGGAGACAGGGAGAGAGACAGTGCTGGAGTAATTTGGATGTTTGTTCTCTGAAAGCGAATTATCTCTGTGAGGGTCAGCGGGGTCAAAAATACTTTATTGGACGTTGGTAAACTTCACTTAATGTGTTCTATTGATTGTGGGAATGTAATTAATACATTCACTGCTGACATTTGGTGTGCCTTTTGTGTGTGTTTGAGTGAGTGAGAGGGATGGATTGATCTCTATGCCAGTGTCTTTGGAAGAGGAGAGTGAAGGAGAGGCAGCATGGTGAACATATATGATGCTGTGGCAAATGATCTACATTCATCCGATCTTCTGTCACACTTAATGTTTAAGTTGAATCATGCTCTCTCATTATATGAGGTGCAGAAAATGTACAAATCAAAGCTGCCAAACAGCACATCAAACTATAAATTTTAAATAAGGTGTTTTAGGACTCTACAATGAACTCCACTGAGCTTCAAAGGTAAACAAGCATATTGAAACCAGAAAAGAAGCATTACATTCCTCATTCCTCACTCAAAGCAGTCTTCCTACAAGAAAACATCATAAAACGTCAGTGGAATAAAAATCATATTTCTTAAACCTAGAAATGATTCATGCTCAGCAATTGTGTGAAAGTGAGCAGCACATCCTATCACTACATTATTCAAATGACTGACAGGGCCTAAAAAATTGACAGCAAAGAGCAGCTTGATCAAATGTGATCTGACTTGTCGCTAAATGTGTAATTGTGGCATCTATCAGGGCGAGGAGGGAGAGGAAACTGTCAGTGGATGTCTCCCCCATGGGAGGGCTAATGGATTTACAGTACTGCCTGACAGATTCTAGAGACCTTACATCATGTTTTTTCAAATATGTATTTTTCTCATTTATTTTGAAAGCGAAAGCTCGGGCTTGGCAGTCAAGCATGAAATTAGTCAAATATTTTTGCCTTTTGGCGCTGTTCATATTTCTCTAAATGAATAATTTTTATATTTACTTTTTTCCTTTTTCAGTGTTTTTTAATTTAGGGATTTTTCCTGAATGAAGCTGTAGCAGGGAAGTGAACTGTGCTCGCTTCATATTTCTGTAATGTAAAGTGATCTAAAACGGTTCTCTGGCTTTATCATCTAACAGATGACATTGCAGTAGAGTTCAGAGGGAGTGCTGTTGGGGAGATAAACACATTTCCAATCAAAGCCTCACTCCCTAACACAGTGAAATGCACGTATACACACTGGCTGAACATCATGCACTGTTGACTATACACCAAGACTAGTTGTCAGGTGAGCAGGTTCACCAGCTGGAATCAAATTAACATTCAGATCACTCAGCTCATTACTATAATTTTCATGTGGCTTCAGATGAGGATCAATTATGGGGGCAGGACAACTGCCCATTACAAAGCTAGCATGCTTATCTTCTCACTTTGAGCCACGGGCTTTCAAATGAACACAATGTAAATGAGCACACAAGAGAACCCCCCCAAATACTCATTATCTCACATTCACAAGCAATGTGCCATTGGATATTGACTACATTATTCTCCCTGCAGGGTCTCCGAAAGGTTATTTGGCTAGTAGTCTCTCACATTCCTTTTAGAGAGAACACAAAAAAACCATCCCACAACAGCCTCACTAATTGGGTTGTGTGTTTGTGCAATGTCAGATAATATCTCTGAATAATGACTTTTTGATGGAACATCCGACGACATAACAAACATGGAGTGAGTGGCGGAGAGTAGTCCGATAGACAAGAGCGAAAAATCCAAATGCGTTCTCAACGAGCGGCCCCTTTATGCCTGTTGTTGTTTGACCCCACGGAGCGCAGCTTCCTTTACGCCTCCCGCTGAGAAACTGAGCAAGCTTAAGTGCAAGTGTGTTGTCTTTGAGCGGCGTCGCCTTTGTTGTGCGGGTCGTTTGCTTCCTCCTAAAATGGCTGCACTAATGAACTCTGGGAAAGCTGAACGTCATTTAAAAACACCCGATACTCGTCTTGTGCTCTTGAGCGGCACTTCAATAATGTCTTTGTCTAGGATAGGGCCCGCGTGCCATTATTCAGCATGATCTAAATTTAAATCTACAATGTCTTCATGTGACATTTCTGTCTTGAAAGAGGTCGGACAGGCTGGCATCTTGAATAACTTTCATTAGTTTTGACACATAGCTTATTTGAGTAAGAAATCACTGGGTGAAGCTAGTTATCAGCAGCTTTACTGAAGAGGAGTCATATATCAGCTTTCATTCAAAGAAGCTGACATTCTTAAAAAACCAAAAGCAAATACTGTATTTAACATTTTAAGTGGCATCTAACATATTCTCTGCTGTCAACCACTGTACAGACGGACGTGCTCGTTTAATGACTTCATGTAATTTTGCTGTGATTGAACATTTACGTTGTTCTCCTTTGTCACCAGGGAACGTACGATTTGTCTGGTCTCTGGCTTTCTTATTCCACTTGTGGGGGGGGGGAGAAATCTGCATTCATTTCCACAGGGGACTGATGGATTGTGCTCACCTTCAAGTCGAGAACATTATTTATCTTTTTTTGTCCTGCACACTACATTTTCATCAAACAGTTCTCCCCTATAATTTGCTACCATGTATCCCTCAATCAAGAGAGCATGGCTTAATGAGACACTTACAATGAGGACAGATGTAATTCACACCCTCGGACTGTATTTATTGGACAGTTGTGTCTCCTCATATCCTAACTGGGAGCGATGAGATGCTCACTCATCCGTCTTTATAGGGAGGGGGAAAAAAACAGCATCACTGCAGCATTAAATATTTTTTACATCCTATCAGAATGCACCAGCTGCTGAATAACATCGCCTGTGAGGTGCATTGCAATTTAATAAGCATCCCTGTTGTTCAGGCTAGACACAGAATACTGTTTATATTTAAGTGCCAGGACATTCAGTTTAGAAATGAATTTCTTGAATAGAGAGTGTATTAGTAAGAAGAAAAGTCTATACAGTTACAGTGATGTACTTTATTTTGGCCTCCTGTCCATAATGGAGGGTGACCATATTTTGATTTGCAAAAAAGAGGACACTCGCCCTGGCCACGAGATAGCCTACTTAAATGATATTCGCAGTTTACTCAAAGATGCCTTATAATTTTAATACATTTAAAGTTTATATGCCTATGGTTTGAAAATTCAGTTATATTACAAAATATTATCTCTCAAAGATAGGCTTCTCAGAGGTTACTCAACTTGCTTTTATTTTCGCTTAAATCATAATCTTTCTACAAGTTTCAATTGTACAAAAATAAATATAAATGTAAAATAAATGTAAAATCTCTGGAATGAAATAGATAGAAATAATGTCTCTCCTGTATTAGAAAAATCAACTTGTAATATAATAGCAATCTTTTCAAGTCTTACTGGACAAATAAATAATATGAAATAATAACGGTAAGTTGGGAATTTTTTCTGTAGTTCATCTGTGCAGCTGCACTTGCGCTTTGGCATCTTGGAAGCTTAGAATAATGCTGCGCCACTGGTGTCTGCTGCTTCCTTGTTGTGAGTGTTGGAGATCCGCCGATAAGGCAGCCTCGTGGGGATTACACACACACACACACACACACACACACACACACACACACACACACACAAGGAAAACCGGACATTATCATCAATTTATAAACACACCCCGGACGCCCTGGACAGGACGTGAAACGTGGACATGTCCAGGCCAAAGAGGACGTTTGCTCAGCCTAGCATAATGCATTATCAGAATGCAGTGGTTCCCAATCTTTCTGACCCCTTGTTACAGGTTGCATATGGTTCAACCTGAGAGATGTTTCCACCTAAGAATCTTTCATTCAAAAGCTTTTAGAGGTTCCCACTCTATTAAAGAGATCATTTTCCAGGACATTTTCAATGATGACCTAGCTATGACAGGCAGGGATCACGCCATACACTAATGTGTCCATCTCTGTGAAAGATTTAAAAGATGTGCAGTCTCTTACATGCTTAGAAATTATGACCCATTGGTCATAGAATAATGCAAACCTGCAAATGTATAGCACTTTACTTTATTGATACTAGTGCAGTGCCCGTTCAGACTGTGCCTGTTCAGACAACCCTGTCTCACTTCAAAGTTGTCACTGACTTCCAGCGTAAGACACCAACAAAAAAGCCATCTTTTCATGTTGGCATGAAATGCAACCAATCGTAATTGTTGTTTAATGGCGCCCAGCAACATCAGGGGGAAATGTGGTGGGACAACAACTAAAGTTAAGGCAGCAAAAGTCCAAGCAGGGCGGGTGGATGGGTCCAACATCCACCGACTTTCACCTGGGAGGCAGCTGATTTGTGGTGTTGAACTAGGGTATTGCGTTTATTTTGACAGACTGCATGCAAACATTACATTTACTATGAAAACAGAACTGTATTCTTAAAACAGACAATGCATGTAACGGGCAGAACTTGACACGTTGTTACAGAACGCCAACAACCAACATACCCAGGGTACCTTGCACGTCATATCTCGACATCGAAAGTCCGTGATCAAACCTCAATATGTGACAAGGTCTGAGTGAGAACATGTTGTGAGAATGTACTGCTTGGCCTCCAGTGCCGCTGCCAGCAGCTTTCTCAATAATCGCTCAACCAAACTAGAATTACCACTGCATGGTTGTATGCCCCTGTGCACCAATCAAGTTACAGTTTACATCCATGTCTGCTTTACACACATCTTCCCCCAGGCAGCATAGAAGATCTATACAGGCAGCACCATTTCAAGGGGGGCATCTAAAATAAGTGTCATCAATTCAGTATCTGACCAAATGTCTCCCCTTCTGTTCCACAGTTATGATGTTAAAGTGCAACTTGCAGGTTAATTTTAAAAAAAATATATAACCTTGCATGAAAATTACCATATGAGACGTTAATTCAGAATTTATTATGGTTTACACGACATAAGGGCACAGAGGAAAAAGTGGCTCTTTTTAGCTCCTCTTCTAAAAATGCTTTTTTCCCCCCAACATCGCCTGATACCACGTCACGAGAGGGACTCTGCGTCCTTGACCCTGCCTCTGTCCAATGCACAGTAGTAGGTGGTAGTGACTCTGAGCGGTAGTAAACTTGTAAGTTAGTTAGTTAGCATGGAGACCCGAGTCGGGGGTATGTGCGAGGGCGGGCGGGCTCCGCACATAGGGAGACCTCCGTGTTTGACACGGGGCGGCGTGAGGGTTGATGGGCAGTGTGAGGCATGTTATGTCTGGTCTGGGGGTCAGATTCTCCACCAGAGCCCAGAAGGCATCCACCTCCCTGCAGCACATACTCTCCACAGCTGAGGACATGGGCTGGCAGTTCCCACACTAGCACCTATCATACAAAAAATTATCAGGAAATCTTTGTATCTCTCTCCCTCTCTCCCCTGCGGACATCAATACACCGTAATGTGGAGTTATAACACGCATAGCAAGATACGTCTGATACAAGCTGATATTTGCGCATTAGTTTCTGGGTAAGTAGCATTAGTTATCTAATACTGGAAAAACTATTGGTAGCTTTGTTATAACCTAATACGTGATGGCAAACTTAATGTTGTGATGTGAACACAGCGTTAGACATCGTTAGCTGTCGTTAGCCTGGTCTCTTGGACGCCTAGCAGGCTTATAATTATAAGCCTGTGGGCCATCGTATGCATATGAATGTACATTTTCAACCTCTTCAGTCTCAAAACTAGTACTGGGATCCATGTTTATTAATGTTACACTCAATCAAACTCGGCCGGACTCCCTTATGCTACGTCACTTCCAGTTAGTGGGATTTTAGATGCGGAGGCAAAATTCTTATTGTTTTATCCTGTTAAAGATGCACTAATCAAAACTTTTTTATTATGTTTCAAATGAGTTTTCGTAACCTGAGGGGTTTGCTCAAACAAACAAACTAGCAGTAAATTATCAGCTATCCGTTCATTTCTACCAAGTGTTTTTCAACTCAATTGTTTTGTTTATTTTTTCCAGCCCGCAATTTTATTGTTCAGTCTCACCGCTCTCATCCGCCTCCTCTCCAGCCACAGCAAGTAGCCACTTTGCGCTACTTGCCCATCACCAAACAGCACATTGACAGTTAGTGATTAGCTGGAACATGGTTGAGAATTTATCTGCTAAAGAGTGAGAGGAATTTCTCAGGAGTAGGTAAACTCAGTATGTGAAGTCAGAAAAGTGGCTCCAAATGAATGCTGATGTTGCTCTATGCCTGTTTGATGTGTAAATATTTAAACATTTTCTAACATGTTTGTTATTAGCAACGTTATAAGGCCATTATATGTCAAACATGAGTTATATTCCGCTAAATGCAGAGTTATGCCACCAGGTGGCTGAAGAAGAAACTAATTCATGTTGCTTTGATCCTCTCTCTGGGGGCCTCTGACCCCAGGGTTGAGAGGCACTGTCATAACACTTCATGTGGTAAATAATTCTGTTTTACTGTAAAGCTGTTGGTCACACCTGGTTTCATTGGAAAAACCTTGTAAACATGGATTCCATTTCCAGGCTGCTGTGATGTGATGACATGTTTTACGGTATTGAGGGTATCATCCTCCCCAGTACTCTAATATTTCAACTGTGTATACATACTTTACTTTATACTTTGTTCTAAAATTATGCAAAACAAAATAAAAAATAAAAAATAAAATAAAATAAACGTACCTCTTTTTTTAGCAGCACTTTGTTGCTTTCACACATGTCCAAATATTTTGCAACATCAGAACAAAGCAGCAGGTTGTTGTGAATATTCCTCCTAATTTCTCTGGCCTTCGACTTCATCTTATCTTCATGTGCTTATCACTCCATCCATTTCGCACTCCACACACTCCTGCAATCATTTACACAGCAGATTATTGCCCCTGTCTGTTCATGATAAAATACTGTGATAAAATGAATACTGCGATAAAATGAATTAAAGCGTCAAGTATTTCTTCCCAATGCTTATGAGTGAGGCTGGTATATTACCATGTTTATATGACACCCGTCCTCCTGTAAACTCTGGTAAGCGGAAACAGAGACAGCCAGCCTATAAAACAAGCTGCCCTCCCCAGATCCAAGTATTTATGAGAATAAAAACAACAGGCTTTAAATCAGAACTGAAGAGGGACTGAACACACACTGAGAGGCCATGTTGTGTCCAGTCCTTTGCTGAATCCTCTGATGAGTTCATCTAGAATCCTTTTGTACATCAAATACATGTAACCATATGTACAACTTCTGACTTTATTTAAACACAAGAAGTTTGCCTTTGATGACACTCAATAAGGACGTATTGAGAATTCACCTCATTTCAAGCCTCTCACCTTGAGTCAAACATAATTTTTTCCATTGCTGTAGGAGTGCCACTTATCTTTAGGAGGCACAACAATGTTCTTTGGTTATGTAAACCAGTTGTTTGATTATATATTCAATGGATACAGGCCAATATTCGTTGGTTTAAAAGGTTAAATGTGCGTCTCATTTGTGGGTCTGGTGACAAATGAGTGCTCAGAAATATCCATTATACTGCAGGCGTCTGTCTTCCACATCAGTTATCCCTACTGTGCCTCTCTACTTGCCAAGCTGGCTTTTGTTTAAAACAGGAGGAATAATGTGGTCAGGCCTCGAAGCAGCTTTGGCCTTAGGTGCAGAGAGGGCAACATGAGATTGTTCTTGTTATATTTGTTTTTTGTGTCTGGAGGGGATGCTATCAATCAGGAGTGAGAGGGAAGTATAATAATAAGTAAGAAAAAAAAAACAGCCCCTCAGTGCAAATGGTTGGCTCGTGTGACAGGTGAGTGAACATTTATTGTAAAGAAAACATGGAGGAGAACCAGGTTAGGAAAACGCCTGCCCTTGACTCAGTAAGCAATCTATGGAAAATCATTTTTAATATTTTGGATTTATTTCCAAGTGAAAAACAGCAGATTCTTGGCTGCTGTGCTTCTGTGTTTTCATCCACATTCATATCACTGCGCCACTTTGTAAAATACATCATTGTAAGTAATTAAGACCTGGATTGGTTCCATTGATTTCAATGATTGATTTCATTGTAATTTTCTACCACTGAACAGTTTGGGCTGAATTTTTGAGACATGGCCCAAATCATTGTAAATATTGTGTGGCATAAGTACACAATGCATGGCAACTGAGTTTTGCCTGTTTTGTTGTAGTGTAGTTTTAACAGAGTTAAAGTAGGAGACTTAGAGTATTAGGACACAGTAGGGGTTGGCATTAGTCATCACGATCACCATTAAATCCCCCAGCTGTGTGCCCTGTGCCAGTACTGACTGTGGGAAGGAAGAGACTGCAGCACTCCTACCTCAAATTTCAAAGGAAAATTCCTGTATTTTTCAACCTAGATCTTAATGACATAATTGTAGCCATTCTGACTGTAAAAATCTCGAAAAATGCCCCAAAAGTTTTATGCGTGGCTGAGGTGGCAAAATTGGTGGATCGATAAAAGCAAAATTGCAATGGAAACAGACTTAATCACGCCATACATGAAGCACATAACTTAAACATCCACTAATGAGACAAAAATATTGAATCTGCGTGAAGCATAAGGAGCCAGTAATGTTCCTCAAATTAATATATGAGACTAACATGAACACAATATTTTCAACATCTTTTCTACTTTGTTTTTCACTGTTTGAGATTTGACTGACGTGTTCATTTTGTTGCATTTTCCTCCTCTTGGCTTAAAGGTATCTGACTAGAAAATTGTTTAAAAGGATAGTGCACCCAAAAATGAAAATTCAGCCATTATCTACTCACCCATATGCCGAGGGAGGCTCAGGTGAAGTTTTAGAGTCCTCACATCCATGCGGAGAAGGGGCTAGCAACAAAACTCCACCTCATGCAGGCTGGGCACCCAGATTAAAACGTCCAAAAAACACATAATTGAAACAACAGAATATCTCCATGCTGCTTGTGCATAGTGATCCAAGTGTCCTGAAGCCCTGACATAAAAAGTTGTTTGGAAAAACGTCATTTGAACTCTGTTTTTAGCCTCATTGTAGCCTGTAGCTCTAACTGCTTCTGTTTACGCTAAGCTCTTGTACGTGAGACCAGCGAAAGCATGTGAACACACATGAAGGCAGTGCCAATGTCTCACGGTCTCGCGCAAGCGCACACACATCAGCGTAGTGTACACAGAGGCAGTTAGAGCTACAGGCTACAATGAGGCTAAAAACAGAGTTCAAATGACGTTTTTCCAAACAACTTTTTATATCGATCGTTTTGTGGCGGACTTTGTAATATTGGCATGTCTCGTATCGTTGTCCCAAGAATTGGTATAATATCATATTATGATAAAACTGGTGATTTACACCCCGAGCAGCCACTGTGACTTGGATTATTTTTGTACACTACCATTTTGGCTGTTGCAACCTTGGCTTTTTAAAGCCAGAAGTGACTTTGTTTCGACAAGAGGACAGAGCTGTAGCGGCTCCAGGGGTGGATTTGACCGAGTGATACCTGCCTGGTTTAAAAGCAAGTGAAAGGGTAAAATGTAATTTGTTGAGAAGTGCTCTGCAGACAATGTACCTGCACATTTCCTATTCAGCTGTCCAACTGTTGAGTCTGAGACTTTGCACAAAGTTGGCTTTTTTTAAGACACAAAGTAAAATTGATTAAATTGAACTTAGGGTTGAAGGAGGCAGACATAATGCAGGGACCCACACACCTATGTTGGCCAGTCTATAATTAATTTGCTTTCAGGGCTGTACCATCTGGTCTCTCTCTCTAACAGCAGCTCCTCTAACAGATTCACCTTACATCCTGAAAGGCCTTTTGTTGCATCAATCACTAGATTTGAGGTAATGCTTTGTATAAACTGTCACCTAACCCATCATACAAGTATATTTACTTTACATTCATTGTGTTTGGAGTGGTGATCCATACCCGATACTTGTGAGATAAAAAGAAAGGCTACACTTCACATGTTATGGGCAATTTCTAAATCCCATAGGGGATTCAACAATAAATAAATCTCTCAGTAGATGCCCTGACATGTTTCACTCTCTTGTTATTCCATTCACAGAGGTGAGAATCAAAGGAAGAGTATAAAAAAGAGAGTAAAAGGAGAAAAAAAAGACAAGGCCATTTAGCAGCTGCAGTAGAGGATTATATTTATTTCAAAGAAGAAGTGTAAGAGTAATCCAGTTAACATTTGGGTGTCTCCGCCCTTGGGGAACAGGGGGCCTTCACAACCGCAGTGTTTAAGCAGTCATCATGGCCTCACAGAGCAATGTTCAGTCTCATTACCACTTAACGGCCTTATTAAAGTCCAGCTCCAAACCCCTTACATGACATCAAACGTGTTCCATTAAATTGTGACATCTTGTACAAAGTTGTAGAAGCTATTAAAAGGCAATGGCGAGGAAAGCGCTAGACACAAAAAGTGGGTGAAACCTATTGGATGTTTTCTCTTTTTTTTTCTAAAGCTTCATTTAGGAAAATTAGAGCAGCTCATGGTGATTGTGCAAAGCTTACCATTGAATACTTCCCTTGAGGGAGAGTCTTATAGTAAGTGTGCTTCCCACATGATCATTAACCATAAACATCAAAGACTCTTGACCCAATCATTTCTGGTGTGGTAGAGCTAATGCAGCTTAATTAAAATCCTCTCAAAGATCACCATGGGTGACCTCTGGAATATGCTGCGTGGATCATCACAGGCAAACTTCCCTCATTCATAGTCTTTATTACGTTCTCGCACTAATAGGCCAGATATTCTTAATTTGTTTTCTAAATCATCTTGTCTTTGTTCTGTCACCGCTCTGTCAGACATGCATCAACCAAAAATAATGAAATAATGTCTGAGGGGCACGACCAAAAATATATTAGCAGATGGTTTTCATTTTAATGGGAATCAATCAATTCTGTCAGTTATTATTTTTAGCTACAGAGGCTGTGCTTAAAAGAAAAATGACAGCATTAATCTTTTGTTGAAATGCTTAAAAAAAGCTACTGAATGTTTACAGCTGGTTTACCTGACACGGACCTCTAGTGGGTGTTATGACGCTCTGCTCTCAGGACCAAACGCTGGCTGACAATACTTTCCGGTCACATAAACAGTAGGGGTGGGAATCACCAGAGGATCCACGATACGATATTACCGTGATACTTAAGTCACGATATATTATGATTGTGATTTTAAAAATGTTGCGATATGTTGCAATTAATTCCCCTTTTCAACTGTAAATTATGATTACATTACCCTTGTAGGCTACCTTAAGTTTAATTAGTAATATTTATAATTTATAATTAAAAAAATCGACACTTGGCACTGTGTAACGTTACGATGTTGCCACACAAAATTATTGCGATACTATGCTGTTTTGACCTTTTCCTTCACCCCTAGTAAACTGTATATTTTGTGTGGACATTCCGAATTAGGCCTTTTTCCGAATGACGCACTTTCTGATTAAGACTTTGTGGGATATGCTGATATTAGGCGGGTTTTAGGAACATTTTTTGGACATATATACAGCCCATTCAGAATGAGCATCTTAACTGAAGTTTTTATCGTAGTTTGCTCTTGTCTGCTTACAGTCAGCTCTGTACGTTGTCATGGATGCGTTGTTCACAAACAAACTAACCAACTGTCCGCAAGGCTGGTGTATAGATGCAGCCGAAAAGAAAAGTTCATGTTTCCATTTGGAAGACGAAACACACCCACTTTTAAACATTATGTAGGACTTGGATACTAACAGGTCTCTAGATACGGGCAAATACTGCAACAGAGGGAATGAAAGAGGGAGGCTGGGGCGCTGGTGGCTTAGTGGTAGAGCAGGCACCCCATGTACAAGGCTGTTCCCGCAGCGGCCCGGGTTCGATTCCAGCCTGTGGCCCCTTGCTGCATGTCACTCCCTCTCTCTCTCCCCCCTTCACACTTGTCTGTCCTATACATTAAAGGATAAAAAGCCCCCAAAAATATCTTTAAAAAAGAAAGAAAGAGGGAGGCTGTATTAACACGGCTGAGTCCGACAGCGGTGGAAAACTTTGAA
The DNA here is from genome assembly GCA_035609425.1 of Epinephelus awoara. Classification (NCBI taxonomy): domain Eukaryota; kingdom Metazoa; phylum Chordata; class Actinopteri; order Perciformes; family Serranidae; genus Epinephelus; species Epinephelus awoara. The sequence continues at coordinate 24,513,423 of CM069298.1, read as the reverse complement.
AAAAAAACAAATCCAGCCGTTCCAATTTTCCATATTTTGACGTGATAAATGACATGTTAGGGCACGTTAATCCGAGTATGCATAGCTGCATGGAAACAGGAATCTAAGTGGAATATTTCAATAGTCATTTTTGGAATGGATTTGGAATATTTTGTGCATGTCAACAAAGTCTAATCTAATCTATCTAGGCACTGGTTGGATGGAGGGAAGTTTACCACAGTTCATTTACACACACAGCCCACATTGTCTTGACACAAAGCAGGTTGAAAATCAGCAAAGTATTCCTTTAAATTAGACATTTTAACATGGGTATCTATGGCAACTATAGCTCTACTGGAGCCAGCCTCAAGTGGCCATTTGAGGAACTGCAGTTTTGGCACTTCAACGTTTGCTTTATTTTTTTTTAGCTCTGGAAGTCGCGCTTGGTCTAAACCTACCCAAACTAACTATAGCAGTGGTGGATCAGAAACTAGCCATATGAATCATTCGTAACAATAAGCAATAATGGGCTTTTGGTGGAACTGGCAATTTCCTCCTGCCAATAGGGGCATCAGATCAGAAAATGCTCAGGAGTCATTTTGGAAGGCAATGACAAACCTGTTTGTTGTCTACTTTGAAAGACTTGCTGGTGATAAAGGCTAAAGTAAAGTAAAATATCTCCCTATTCAAACTTTCCGCTTTCTGTTCATATCCACATAGTGCATCTAAGCACGAGCAGATAAATGTGTGTGAGCTGTCAAAACAGCATTTTTGTCTCCCTGATTTTTGTCTCGCTGCCTTTTTTTTGTACTTTTATCAGAGCTCACACATAAATTGTGAATGCGGCTACGTTGGCACCTCTAGCTAGTACACATCTTCTGAACGCTCTTTCAGCTCTGACCTTCAAAAGGGTCCATAGAGCCACATTCACACCATTGCTTCGAGTCACTGCCGTACAATGGAGAGTCAGAGAATGCAAGGCAGGCTGACAAAAAATGTAAAGCCTGGTGCTTAGTTTCTTTTATTAGATTTTTCCTCAAAATATATCAGAGACGTGTGGAATGGGAACAATGCCCCAGAGGCACTTCAACCATATATCAATAGTAGTCATGGCATTTAAATGTCACACCGGATTAGAAACCTGCGTCACCATCACACCTGGCGCTCATCCTTACACATCCCTCCATAAGCAGAGGGCTCCTCTGTCCTTTGTTGTACAAGGGCAATCTATGGTGATCCCAGGAGAGCATAGGCAAGCAGAGGAGAGCCGGTGTGAGCACCAGAGAGCCCCCTACGGCAAAACCGTCAATGCAGAGCTCCCTGTCCAACCTGCACCTCTCTTTCTCCAGCCTCCCTACCTCTTTCTCCTGGCAAATGATTTGGAGAGGGACGGATCACGCGGTGCCAAACCCCAGTTATCTGGCAGAAGATCACACAGATGGGCCAGACTGAGCCAGCTGAACCCACAGGCAGCTGGGAGTGATGATGCACAGGATGCTTCCTATCAACAGGATGTACTGTAGCGCAGAAGCTTCACAGGCTGACACACCAGACAGAGCCACTGAAGGAGGGCCTGCAAAAGAGACCAAAGAGGACAGGGGACCAGAGAGGGAGCGGCTAGATCAAGAGGAGGGACTCCAATCTGCGGAATTGAGTGCGGAGTTGAAGTGGGAAATGAGGGAGGGGAGGGAAGTGAAGAAGGTCTGTAGGCGCACAATGAAAAAAGAAGAAAAAAATAATAATGGCATGATGATAAAGAAAGAGCCTTGAAGAAGAGGAAAGATAAGCTTTGTGGTGAGTTGTAAAGAGTGGTGAGGTAAAGAGAAGGAGACTGACAGGAAAATTAATATGTGGAAGGAGAAAAGGAACTTTAAAAGAGGAACTACAAATATTTTGGTCTACAAAGGACAGAATGTTGTATATTTTCCCGAGGCTATTAAATTGGTCGGGAGAGATGGAATGGGGGTCTGGGTGAGGGTGAATTGTTGTTGACATTTCATTTAATTCACCACTAGGTTATTATTTTAAGTCTCTTACTCGTGTACTACATAATGAGGCTTTAATGAAGCAAGCGCATGCAGCTAACTGCAAATGAGGAAGCAATGCTCAAAATTGTGTCTTTTATAAAGTGCTGTTTCTGCTTCTGTAAGGATCCTCCTTTTGATTTCCAACCTTACTTTAATTTGTTCACCTCTTAGTCCCCTGCATTTCTCTTTGAAGAAACAATAACTCGCAGCAGACAAAATTTCCAGGAAAAAAACAAAGAAAAAGAAAAAAACAACAATCGCAGCTGTCCCCATAAAAATGCAAAGATGACAGCAACAGTAAGGACGCTCAGTTGTTGCAAATGGCACACATCTGCAGAAGAAATGTCGCACTGGGCATGTTTCTTGTACATACAGTATAATCAGCTGGTGATAATCACTGCATTCAAGGAGTTCATTGTGATTAAATGCTTTAATTTGCTTTTTGGTGTGCCCACATTCCTCCAAGCTGCCTCGTTTGCATCCACTTAATTTTTTTGATTCTCTGCATTTCCCAGAGTATTGTTTGACAACCTCCAGAGACTGGGAGTGAGTGTATCACTCAGGTGTGTGTTTCACAGGACTGGTTGCGTAGGAGGAAATAACGATGATGATAGTATACAGTGCAAAGCTGTGAGGAAGGACTGAATGACCCTCACTCATTGAATAGATGCCCTGTGGTCACATTGCACAGTGGTCCATTGTGGTTGTTGAAGAAATTGATGTTTCTGGGTTTTCTGTGATGGATTCCTGAGGGAATCATTATCTAATGTTGGTGCAAAACAGTGGTTATATAAAGCCCCCCCCTGTTCTTTGATTGTGAAGCGCTGACACTAAACCAGACATCCTCTATTGGAGTTTTATATGATTTTTTTTTTTTACCATGTATTCCTCCATAACTGTGACTGGGATATATCACAAAATAATGTCACCATCTATTTTTGGTTACTTATCTGAGAAAGTAAAAAAAAAAAAAAAAAAAAAAGCGTACTATCATCCAAAAATGGGCCAACAAATTCAAGGTACACCACCGGTAGCTGTATTAAACACTTTAATCCACCCTTTAATCCACACTTAAACACTTTAACAGCCAAGGATGGATTTTTTTCCCCCTGCCTAAAAAGCTGCTCCTGCAAAGTGTGAAGACGGTTGCAGTGTCTGGCCTTTAAAGGAAAGTAGCATCCCTCTAACAATGCGAGGACACATGATGCTAGGAAACAGTACGAAAGAAAGCATGTGGTGTGCTATATACTGTGAAAGGGTTAAAAAAAAGACCCTGTGACATCTGTCAGATTGTACGGTAACATGGGAGGAGGAGGAAGAGGATGATGTTTCACCTATTGAGACTGTAAATAGTCTATAGGAGAAACAAGAGCTGCACCAGTATAATGTATGTGAAATGCCAACATACTATAAATGCAAGAGAGTGACAAATACGAGAGTATCACTTCTAAAAAGCCATGCAATGTGCTGTGCAATCATATGGTTGAATATCCTTATAATAATATTACTTGCGATATATATAAACACATATCAAAGGTTACTGAGTTCTGCCTTTCTGCTGCTTTCAGTATACTGCCAAAATGTAACAAACTGCTTGTTGAATTTGAAAAAAAATAATGGAAAATGATTTCCAACATTCCTTTCTGTAACAAATTGAACACTGAACACAAAAGGCACCAATAAATAAAGGATGATAGTTATATTTTAAAGTGCTGTTGTTTTTATTGTGCAATTTGACATCGCAGTGACACCCAAAAAAAATAGGCATCTATTGTGCAGCCAAATCATGGGAAACACGTGTTTCATACACCAAGGCGAAACATTTTTATGCAACATATTCAAACTTCCCTTACATATTCCTGCTTACCTAACCACAGTATAAATGTAAGTCCTATCCTTCCTTTGCGCCTTGTCATTCAGTCAAGCGTATACCATGTACTCTATGTGCCGCAGATAATGTGTAATCATGTCCTGGCAAGCACAGCAGTTTGAATGAGAGGAAAGGCTTTAGGATTTGCACAGCAGCATGTATGTGTGTGTGTGTGTGTGTGTGTGTGTGTGTGTGTGTGTGTGCAATGCAAAGGGCTGACACAACATAAAGATATTTAGTGAAGCCGAGCTCTTGCTTAATACCTGTAATGGAGAATCACAAGGCGCATATAAACTTAATATAGAACTCCCACGCATATGCAAAACAATGTCAAATATATAATATAACAAACTTACCACTATGTGGCATTTAAAATGAAAGAAAAAGTTATATATCACCAGATTAATATTGTCATGGCTATATCAGGCAAAACTCTACACTCCCTGCCACAGAAGATAGATTTAATGAAGAGACGCCAGCCTGTGTATGAAAATCGGGTTGTTGTTAAAGTCATATAAAATTCTGAGTGAAATCAACACTAAAATATTTTATAAACAGCTGATGAGAGGTGTGGAAATAAAGGAAAGGGAAGGTAAAAGAACTTGTGGCAAACAGCTACCAATACAAACTACAAAACAGCACAGTATCGCTATATTTTGCCTGGCGATATTGTATCGATACACAGATGACAAGTATCGATCAACAAGTATCTTTTATTATATACATCATACATTTTTGCAAATACACATTTTAGTACAGATTTTTGTACTCAAATAATATAATCAATTGCTTTGTCGATCCACTAGGTGGTGCTGATATTTTTTCTTCTGTGAGGTCAACAGAGGTTTCAGTCAGTGGCATTTGCCAGGAAATTCATCAAAACAAAGATGGAGGCACCAGAGAAAGACTTTAGAAATGCACCATCTGCATTTATATTAAATGTCTGGACTTATTTAGGATTTTGTTTAACATGAAAGAAAGGAAGACTTGACACGTGATTTGCAAGCAGATACCTGCATGTGAAATGTTTCGCTCTCACACTTTATCTGGCCTTAGACAGGTTTAATGATAGTGTTGGTCAGCCTGTCTGCTTTGCATCACACTTTGCTGCAATATTCAGAATTAGAAAGACTGAATTGACTGAGGGAAAATTATGATTCATTACAGTCGATCTGATGTAAAGAATAGAGTTTTTAAAGTAAGGATAAATGTATGAAATAGAAGTATGTAAATATGAAGTAATAAACACTAGTACTTAAAATAGTAGGAATAAAATGTATACTGTATCTTTGCTGTGCTGAGTCTTTAAGTGTGTGAAAATATATAAATATATGCATTGTGCTACAGTACACTGTACAAACTAATGGTACATTCAGAAATATAAAATATGTACTGTGCTATAATGTTACCACAATATCTACATCAACAAAGACAAGAATAAAAATAAACATAAGTAGTATGTACAATTATGTGCGTTGTATGCTGACTAAAATGAGTGAATAAAAAAAGACTACAGTCAAATTAAGAGACTGAAAACTTTATCTTATGAGTTAAAACTGATGTTAAAGTTTTACTTTGGGGAAATAATTTATTGCAATATATTGTATTGCAATATTCAACATATCACAATATTGCAATAATATCATATCGTGATATACGTATCGTGATAATATCATATCATGGGTCCTAACATAGGAGTATAGGATCATCAACCTACAACAAAGAAGAACTACTTTAGGTCAAAATTAACATTTTATATGTTTTTACACATGTATCAGCTTTGTTGTCTACACACAATCTGGCACTACCACAATGTTACATGTTGTATGCGCCAGGGTGGTTGGCATTAGCTCCTGGGAAGCTGGAAGATTGTATCCTAAGGATGGAAATATTACTGCCACTGTGTTTTTAGAAGGGTAAAAGTGGTTTTGAAATCTAACAAACATTCTAGATGTCTGCCAGAGGCTTTTACACCCTACATAATTATGCACACCTGTCATCCTTCTCCTACAGATGTGGTATTTTGTGTCGTGTTACTTTGGTCCTGGCTGAGCTGTAGACATTGACGGTGATTTGTAGTTCTCTAACCCATAAATTCCTCTTACCTCAATCACAGTGATACATGGAGATGATTGCAGAACACAGCTGTCGCACTAACTTTTAATAACGTCACCGAATAAAAAACAAAAATCCCACTGAGTTTCAGCACTTCACCCATTCTAGTGTTGAAACTCTAGTGTTAACACCAAGGAACCACTTTTAATGAACTGAAAGCTGACAACTCTTAGCACAAAGAGTTTTATGAATCTGAATCTGGTATGCTTTGGTTTAACAGTGATGTGAGAGTTACTGTAGCTGCAGACAACGGTCTTATGTGAGTGGCAATGGACTTCAAGGCTTGGACTGATCTCTCTGCTAAATGCAGAGTTGAAAATTTGTAAGACTCTGCTCATTTACCTTCCCAAATCATTTGTGTGTGTGTGTGTGTGTGTGTGTGTGTGTGTTTGTGTGTGTGTGTGTGTGTGTGTGTGTGTGTGTGTGTGTGTGTGTGCGTGCGTGACTGCTTGCGTGCATGTGTTAAAAGAAAAATAAGATTGTTCTTCATTTATTTTTATCTGCTAGGCTTATGATTCCTGAAACACAGAACAACATTAGAATTCACTGGGACTTGTTTTTCTGGCCGCACGACAAATCTAAATCCAGTATACATCCTCCTCCACATGCAAGATAAATACGACACTTCTTCAACTACGCGGGTTGATTTTGGCACTGGTCATCATGGACTTCATAGCTTGCATTGTTCACATTTAGGCAAACCATACAGTTTGAAAACAAGGCGCGGCTCCAACTAGAAACAACTGGATGCACTGACTGCACATCTTAAGGCAGTACAGGAGGAGGTGCACATTAACAATGCGCTACATGCACTAGGCTTTGTGACATACTTCCGATTCGAAAAATACTGCTCGGTCATTTCCGGTCCGTGTGTTTACATCGCACTAGCTAGCTAGCAGCTTCGGATAGCGTCAATGTTTAGATCATTTCACCGTGGTGATGAAGAGGAACGTGTTCAAAACGGGACATTTTCAAAAACAGGAGAAGAAATATTCAGAGCACTGCTGTGTACCACTTTGCACAGCATCATCAAAATTTAACGGAGTACTAAGTTTTCACAGTTTTCTGACCCGGCCCGACCAGAGAAGACAATGGCTAGTAAACATACGCCGTGATAATTTCACCATCTCCTCTCACTCCAAGGTCTGTAGCAGACACTTTGCCACTGATCAGCTCGTTGAACAAACAACCCTTGAGGGTCGAAGACGGCTTGTACCGACACTTTTTGAGTGGAATAGTTACACTGTTGAATCACCACGGCGCAGTGTGTGGGAGAGAGTAGAGCGGCCCATTGAAGTAGCCCCTCCTGAGGAGGAAGAAGAGCACTGATCACAATTATTGCTCAGTCCCTGAACCGGCTGCAATGGACATGTCCGCATCAGCTGCAGAGGATGTGTCCACAGAAGTGGAAGAGCTGAGAAAGGAGATACAGGAGTTGCGTCTCTAGCGAAAGTTTGGATTACAGCGATTTGCCGGCTCTGACACAGGTGTATATATTCCAGCTGTTTAACATTCACCAAGGCTATGATCAGTTAATTAGAAACAATTCTGTCATCACTCTTAACAAAGAATGTTAATTTGCTTCCTGCTTGATCGCTGTATGTTTCATAGAGACGTATTGTTGGTTAGAAAGTAGCCTGACGTTCCAGATAAATTACAGCACCAAATCGCTTCTTAACCAGTCTATGTGAATGATAACTAGCACACGAGATGAATTGTAATCATAGTTGTTTCAGTTCACATTATTTTGGGTACAGTGAGTGATTTTATCTATGTTGATTAATGACATGGTGTATGTGTGATATATGTGTTAGGCTTGTGCCGGTTTGAAAATTTTCCAACCGGTTTGATTTAAAGCCAAATATCTAACCAAACTGATATATTGAATTATATACCTAATTTTACCACTGAGGGTCGCATTTGAGCTATTTTTCCCAATAAAAGCCCCTTATAGGTGTAATACGCTTCCAATCCACAAGTGGCGGTAATGCTGTATTAACCGCCAATACACACAAGGTTACACAAGAAAAAGACGACGCAGAAGGACACCAAGGAACCTTCCTCCAACCCGCTCTCTCAGTGGAGACACGGCGGTAGAGAGGGCCAAGCGAGAGGACGTTCCTGTAGTAGTTCCAGCCCCCCAAATAGTACCAGGAACTTCTTCAGTGGAAAAGGGTTACTAGGGCAACAAACCTTTCCCCGCCCCAATGAAATTTGATGTCTCGCAGCAGCAGCAGCAGCAGCAGCAGACAGCTGAGCAGAACATCCACACTTGAAATAATCCAAACAGTTCCTTTGAGGAGTAACCTTTTTTATTTCTGTATTTTTACCTCCCAGAGACAGGTTCTCCAGCCCATCGATGAGTTCTTTCTTTTCCTCAGTTACCTGTCAGCTGGTGTGAAGGAAAGGGACCTGGCGAATCGATTCAGCATACACCAATCCACAGTGAGCCGCATTATTGCAACATGGACAAGTTTTCTAGCCACTGCACTGGGGTCTGTATTCATATGGCTTACACCTGCAGAAGTGCAAGCTAACCTCCCTGAGGAATTCCAAGATTTTCCAGACACCCAGGTGATCCTAGACTGCACAGAGCTAAGGTGTCAAACACCGTCCTCACCCCCCCTCCAAAGTGAGATGTACTCCACATACAAATCCCACTGCACCATGAAAGCCCTGGTTGGCATAGCCCCACATGGCACAGTGACTTTCATCTCTGAGCTGTATGGTGGTTCAGTTAGTGATGAGGAGATATTCTTCTGGATCTACATATATTCGTTGCACAAGCTAGTCCTCCTGCGCCCACACAACAAAGTCGCACCACTGCATCCCTGTGATGAGCAGCTGTCCTTGCACTTGCCAGTAGTACGCATGGCTCTTCTTTAGTTGAGGGGAACCACGTTCCAGTTGCACATACTTGCAGTCAAAGTTATGCACATTTGGGCATTTGAATTCAACAAGTCCAAATTGGGGGTATTCAGTGGGGTCACAAACAACACCATCAGGGGAGGCAGCATGCCAGGGGGTAGTCGGGTGAACGACTGAACACTCACTAGCCGACTGTACTCAGCTGCTACTGCAGGCTCCATCTCAGCACCCCTCCTCATGTCTGCTGTCTGCTTTGTTCCCTTTAATATACGCTCAGCAAGTGACTCTGCAGAGCTCTGGCCTGACGTGACACACCTCTCGAAACCTAGAGGCAGTCACCCTTGGTCGGCGGAGCAGATGCCACTCAGAGCAAGAGCTTTGCTCACGTGTAGCTTCCTCAATTTTGTGAGCCATCTTCATCATCACTGTCAAGCTACTGAGATGTAGTAGCTCCTCTTCAGAGCACACAAACACACAGTCAGATGGCAAGATGTTGTAATCCTCAAGAGGCAAGTGCGTGTTGGTGGTACGTCATGGTGAAGAGTGATATACCTGGATGTCAGTGCTGGCTTCTGATAAGAAAGAACGCGGCCCCTCTGCACCAGCCCAAAGGCGCTTTCCACGAGGGGCTTGTCAGGTCCCATGTTCAGCGTGGTCACTAGTGGCCTGTCTTCAATGCTGAATTTTGCATATGCCTCCTCAATTCTGAACATGCAGGGTTCTGGTAAGGGACCCACCATACCTCTGTGGAATAGACTCCTACAAAGAATTGTTCAGGTAACACAGCACATTAATAAGGAAAATTAAAGTAAGGAAAGCAGCAAATGAACAAATAGCAACATGCATTGTAATATGGGAAACATTTTTTTTTACTACTCAAATTACCTCACTCCAGTCTGCACCATCCTGTTTGGTACTGGCTTAGTGAAGACCATGGATTTGATTGGTCCTGGCCTCACACCCAAAGCGAGAAGACATTGACTGTCTGAATGAAAGAGTCACTTTGAGACCAATAAACATAACTTAACCTCTTTTAAAGTTACCATTGTTCGCGGTTTGTGCCATTGCTGCTCAGATTCTCTACAGCTATACACAGAGGGCACAACTGGAATCTTGAGTTGGGAGTAATGTGCTGTTTGAAACAACAATGCTACTGTATGACTGCACACAACAGTGCCTGCCACACAGGAGCACTGTGTGTGAGTCACCACAACTGGTGATGAATCGCGAAGCTTGACCTACGAAGAAAGAAAGAAAAATTAGAAATGTAACCTGTGAACATGGTGAAAAAAAGGTAGCAGTTTATTATGAGTCAAACAGTATGTTATTAGGGTCCGTTTTGCTGCATGTTCTTCTTCTTCTTCTTCTTCTTCCGAGGAAATCCTACTTCCCATGCGCAAAAAATGACCAAGCTGTAACCACATCAAGACCACCTCTCCAAGAGGATCTCAGTCCGGTTGTTTTGGTGCGCACCTGAGTGTGATTGCTGTGTTCAAACCTGCCCAAACGAACCTCACTCAGAGGCCAATTGAACTTGAGTTTGATTGAACCGAACCAAACAGGGCAGGCGTGAAAGCACCCTTTCATATTTGATTGTTGCTTTGTCCATCTGCAGTTTAGTGCATCCCTCTGAGCCACCCCTTTCAAATCACACAAAAAATACTGATCAGTGTGGCTTTAAATATCATCACTAACCATAACTGACAGATATCAGATGCATAAGCTACCTTGTGGTCTTATCCCTGTGCAAGCAGGGACATTACATTCTATTCCCAGTAAATGGTTGGGTTGTTCTGCGACCCGTTTATGACACAATTCTGACATATCCCCAAATTTCTTTACATTTCAGCTGAAGGCTTTTTGTGACAAAGAAATTTGTGTTGATTCATTTTCACCTCTGGTGGATTCAGTTTGGGGGGAGAGGGTATTCTGTCATATTACAGAGTCTCACCAATAGAAATGAAACTGCCATTCTGCTTGCCAAGAGATGGAGCAGAGCTGGCATATTAAAAGACTACTAAAGGTTAGGTCTCCACGGGGGAATTCTATGGGAATAAAATCACAAAAGAGGTGCAATAACAGCCTGATTACAGGTCAGTAATAATGGTGGAGAAAGAGAGAGATGAGCGGAGAGGGAGAGGGAGACAGACTTCTCAGTACATTTGACATTTGTAATGTTGGCATGAACAGAAAAAAGATATTTCCATTTAAAAGCTAGGAAGTTCAATGTGGTATTTGTGCGGTAGGCTGCTTGGAGGACAAGAAAGACCAGTAATTGTTTAGAATACTTCATGCAGCTTCATTTCATGGCCACACACAGATTAGCAGATGTTTGATAGTGTCATCCTGCCTTGGAGGAAGATATTACACAAACAATCACATAGTAGAATGCACACAAAATGGCTGGATAACTCAAATCAACTGCAGGAGCACATCCATCCATTATAGTCCTAAACAGTCAGGTTTGAGTCAACACAATTCTGAACTGTAAATACAACCTGAAATGTAGATAACTGTCAGTATCAGTATCTCCCAGTGTTATATCTGAATACTGTAAACTCCCACCGGATCATTATTACAGCTGTTAACAATATGTCAGTAAAGCTGATATCCGCCATCACTGCCAGCAGTCTAAATGGTAAATGGACTGCATTTATATAGCGGCTTTCTACCTAAACAAAGAAAGTGCTTTACAATTTGCCTCTCATTCACCCATTCACACACACAGGCCTATACTGATAGTAGCACAGCTGCTATGCAAGGCAATGGTTTGTCCTTCAGGAGCAATGTGGTTGCAGTGTCTTGCTCAAGGATATTTTGACATGCAGAGCTGGGATTGAACCACCAACCCTGTGACCGAAGGACAATCAGCTCTACTTTCGGAGGCATCATGCTACAGGAATTCTCATGGCTAAATACAAATGCATGATGTGAAAGTTTGATGCTCAATGTCCTTAGAAGAAAGGTAACATGCCTGATAGCAAGGGCATCCCTTGAAGCCATGGATCTCTGTTTAAAAACTCTATTAGACAGAGATCAATATGTGACAGCGCTTAAGAATTCCTCACATTGGCCTGACATTTATTTTGGGATGGCCGGTGCCACAACATGAATACAGAATAGTGAAGTTCGGCCACTAGATCTTTCAACTTTTCATATCTTCACCTCTCATTTTAAACCAGGCATGTTGCACTTTTTTTCCTGTGTCAAATTCTCATAAATTAATTACTCTTGCTTCACTACGCAGCTTATGACACCTCTGATGTTTTGTGGAGTTAAGGCCAAACCACAACATGTGTTCATGTAATACTTCTCGCAGCCAAACCGAAATGTCCTGCGTGCCTTTCTACACGCTCGCACAGTAAGCTGGTTGTTTCTGCATGTGAGAGCTCATTTAATGGCGACACATACAATGTCAGCGCAGCAACGGGGACATGAAACTGCCAGCTTTGTTTCTTGTGTTACATGAATGGATACATTGAAGCAATGTGAGCCATTCCTTTTTGAAAGACAGGCAAACATATGTGACACCTACACAGGGTACATGCAAACTATGAATGTGCTTGTAATTCAAAATAAATTAGTATCTGTGCTGTCATTACTACATTTCTTGGTATTTCCATAGGAACCAGCTGCCAGACGCTGCACAATGACAATAATTACATGGTGAAAATGTTAAGGACGGCAATACTGCCCGATCAACATGAAGCCGCAGCTTGTTGTGAGCAGGCACAGCAAAGTATTCCTGATCTCCTGCTGTTGCAAACACAAAGGCTCACACACATAAATGTTAAGAGTGTGCACACAAACACAAACATACCATATATTTGCATAAAAAATGTTTGGAGAAGAACACAATCAAAGCATACTGGCCCATTTAGTTGTTTTCCCACAGTTAAATGAGGCATAGTATATCTTTGCACACTGTGGCACAATGAGCACATTCTCAATATATGGTTTATCACCGCCCATTTTACCACAAGACAAATGCAGCGCTTATATATAAAGATTCTTTAAACATTAATGTCCAAGCCCGGCAGTCATTCTGATTTCATGACGATGGGTATGACCTCTGATTTACAGTCTTCTTGTCTCAAATGCAAACTAAGGACAGCAAATATTTAAAAAATTAATATGAAACATTTCATTAAACACTAAAATAACTTACAGTTGATGAAGAATTTTTATGATGAATTTTATTATTTATGTAGCATATTACTGCATATTTGACTTAAACAGAACACGCTGTGCTAACAAAGTACTCTCTTTAAAAACAGGCCCAGTGGCAAGCTGGGAGACCAAGATACATTCATTTATTAAAGATAATAGTACTCACAACAATGCGTTTCCCTCTCCACAACAGTGTCTTTGCATTTAATTTAAGACATGTATTTATGCTAAATGAATTCATTAAAATGTATAATTTATAAACACTTAAAAGGACATTACTCCAAGAGGACATTTATTCTAAATGGTGTGAAATTTAAATTGAATAAGAAAATAAGCAACAGCAAACCTTATGGGTGTCCCGGGGGAGAATTGATTTAATAAATGTGACCAAACGCTTTGTTGTCTGCTTTCAACAAACACATGGATTAGAAGAAGTCTTCCATACATCATCCAGACACGCTTGTGCTTTAAAGTGTTTTTTATAAAGGTGCCATATCTCCTTGGTACATTAAAAGAAACCGTGCAACACATATTCAGTAACAGGATCCCATGTAGTCTTGAGTAATGAATTAATTTATTTCAAGACTGAATGAGCTTACAACTGGAGCCAACATTTGTCTTTATTAAAATAAAAAACATCTAAATTATACCTAAGAGGCACATTAGCTGGTTGCTCACAGCTTTATTAAATAGCAATGAGTCGCCAAGCGATGACCAGGAGAATGGGGTTTTAGTTTGGCTGGTGTATTTCACAAGGCTGTTTCTATAGATGGGTTCTTGGCTCTGTATGATTTCATGAGTCATGTACATCAAAAAGAAAATATTAATTCAATCATCTGGCAATTTAAGGTAAGGTCACACTTGATTCGTCACGTGTAGGATACTGTTGTGTACTGTTTTATCTGCTGTTTGTGTGGTTGTACAGAGCTAATACATTTCCATAATAAAGTCATACATGAACTTGAACTTGATAATGGAGTACTGCTTGAAAACAACACAGCAAAGAAAATTCATGTCAGCCAATGGCAACTGGACAGCCCAACCCTGAACAGTTAAGTTAGTAATGTCTTTTTTTACAGATCAGGGACTGCGCAGGCCATGTAACCCTGTCGATCAATAAGTTTGGATTCCGTGCTGTCCTGGGAACAGGCATGAATGGGGGAAACACTGTGCTTGTCCTGTCAAGGTCCTGCAGAGCGGGTGATCAGTGTTCCTTACAGAGGCAGTGTGACTCAGTCTGAACTGAGTCTGAACTCTCTTCCAGGACATCTCTCAGCTGAGGTCCTTCAGGCTACCTATGGACACCCTCCTCCATACAGAGATGCAGGTAAATTCATTCCTTCTGCGTAGGTCTGCAGAGCTGCCAGACTTGCTGGATCACTGTGAGATATTCATGTCTGCACAGTTGCTATAGCTGCCCAACACAGGGCATTGTCTGACCAACTCAAAAGCCCCTTTTACACTGCCAGATTTTCCGTGAATGTTGGGCCGTTTTGCAGGCAAGCTGCCAACGTTTAGACACACAGTTGATCCGAGGTGCCCAATTTTCCATCGCGTAGGGGTAAACATATTGGTGGAATCTTTTTGGTTTTAAAAGAACAAGGCACCCTTCCGCCACGGGAGGAGCTGTTGATGACACCGCACGTGCAACCCACTGGCAATGGACTTAAAAGAAACAGCTGGAAATGTCTTTAATCTTCCTAATTAGCTTGTTGCTTTGTAACGTGCCTGCTGATGTGATGTTGTATTTGAAGTTAGTCGTAACATGATAAAAAAAAAGTAACGTTGAAAGGACTTGTTTGGTTTTGGAGTAACTGTAATTGATTGCGGCTGTATCAGCGTGCTCTGTATGAACAACCCGGATGGAGGAGGAAGCATCGGAGAGCTATGACTCATATCCTTCTATCTCGTCCATTCTTAACATATTAACTGATCGATGAGTGATTGCACATGTTAGTCCACCTTTATTGTCTTGTTTGTCTCTGGTGACGAGGATACTGATTCGTTTCTTTGAAGCTAGTTTGGCTACTACTGTATGTGTCACACTGGCACGCTGCCAGGTTTGTGCGCCACGTTACAACTTCCCTTTTTCATTTATTAGTTTGTGATGCGGGACACTCGTTTTGTGCTATTGCTCATGGTGCTAAATGTAGAGAACATTAGCAGTCGTTAGAAATGGATTTCCGTTGTTCAACGAATAAATATTAATAAACGTTAATAGCGGCAGTGGTCGCAAATTAATGCATTGTTAGCACCTCATTTCCAACCTTTTCAATAATGTATTGAGACCACTGTTTAATGTTAATATCACTCATTTGTGCCATTAAGGCTATATTTATGGTGAACGCCTTTGCTTTCATCCTCTTTTTATCTACTGTTTTCCAGAAACCATTTATCAATCAACCCAGTCATCAATCATCAAATTCTGAACTATAAATCTGGAGTCTGCCTGTGTTTGTATAAGTGAGGCCAGGGAGTGGGATTCAAGTTACCCAGCTAATACAAATTGTTTTCAGTAATATTACTACTGAAATTTTATTTGTAATTAGCTACACTACTCGTTACTGGAAAAAGTAACATTATGTGTTACTGGTAACGTGTTACTGATCATGATGATACATTATATGGTTGTTACACAAAATTGTCTGGTCCAAATTAGACATGTCAAGCCAGTATATTTAAAAATGGCAATCATCAGCATTTAATTCAAATAGCAGATACATGTACAAAAAAAAAGATAATGAGAAAAACTTCACTTTGAAACTTTAGCCAAGGTTTACTAGAAGTGTTTAGGAAAACAAGAGAAAGCAAGCTCCACAAGCATCAGAACAATACCTTTCAGCTTTTCAAAAGGTCACTTACAACATTTTGTGTAGTATCCCCAGTGATGCAGTGGAGAGTACATGCAGTATACCCACCTCTTTTTCTAACAGTTTACAGTTTATCTACTCATGAGCCAAACAGCCATTGGAATATTTAAGAGTATACCTACTTATATCACTCAGTAACGTACCCATCTACCTACTAGTACAACCCCCTCATCAAATACCTCTACATCACTGAGTGTCATAGTGGTGAGTTTGAGTATTTTTTCCAAGCATTTTTTCTTGGTTAATCCATTGTGTTAGGAAGGCTTGCCCAGCATTTAGACAGCCTCTCCAGCATTAAAAAAATACTCTTCAAATCCTGTTTTCAACCACAAGCAGTACTTTAAATTTCATGAGTGACAGAGTTTGAGAGGGAAGCACTCCCTGCTCACAACATGTCCCCACGGCTATGTAAAATCATGGATTGCAAGTTTGTTGGATGCTCATCATATGATAGCAAATGGAAACTAATGTGAGCAGGAGATCACTAAGCAAGCAGCAGTCAAAAATTGTTATGCAGAAATGTTATCCTTTCTCCTAAAACTGATGAACAATTTCTAACTAGTGTTTTAGGACTGAAAAACATCACATTTACACAGGCTGCCTTCATCCATCAGTGGGGCTGATGCCAACCGTGATCAATCCAGCCATGCTTTCACTGTCAGTAAAACTGTGTTCAGTTCGACTATGCCTCTGCAGTAATGGCGTCGTCACTGGAAAGCACAACACATAAATCAGCCAGCGGATTAGTCTATAGACAGTGAATAATGGAAGACCTGGGACAGTATGACGGCAGGCATGGTGACTTTACAAGGGTATGGCACCTTTTGGTTTGTAGCCTCAAGTTCTACACTGAGGAAAATAAACAATTATTTTGGAAAGAAAACCTTAAACAAAAGTTCAATGAGCCCACAGAGTCAGTCATTAATTAAAAGTAGGAGGATCAATTCCAAAAAGTGTCACCTAATGACATCATCAATTTGAGACTTTTGTGCACAATGGCCACATCGCAAAGTGCATCACTGGGCATGTTATATAGACAAAGTTGTAAGGGTAGAATAGATGTGCTCATCAAAAGAGAGACTGCCACAATACTGCCTTTTTTCAAAACAGTCGACAAGCTTTGGTGCTGGAAAATAGGACACTGGCCAACAGGACAAGTTTCCTGCTTGCCTGTGTGTGGGCTTATATAGACACAATTGGTTCCAGGAGTTTTGATGGGAATGAACGTTAACAGCACAGATTTTGGAATCAAGTAATATGATGAGCCTCTACAGCAAATGTAAGCACAGATGTAAAGATGTAGCTAGTTTGCTGAGGGGGTATAAGAGAGCGACCCCATTAGAAGATTATTTACCTATTTAGTTTTTAAAAAATGCAAAATGATGAATGCTCCTGCAACACTTTCAGAAGTCTTTACACATTAGTCTCCAGAGCATTGCTAATACAGCAGGTTCCAGTGGTTAACTCTTAGCTTTCCAGGAGTCAATTTCAATGATTCCCACAGTTAAAGTCGGTCCAAATCGACTCCAGAAATTTGGGCGTCACGCACCGCTAATCTGCTCAGCTTCATCTGTGGGCGGCAGCAGGTGCAGAGCTCAAACTAATGAATATGCAAATCAACAGTGAATGTGAAAGAACTAAAGCTGAGGGGCAAAGGGCAACCAGGAACAAAAACATTCGAAAAATAATAGTATACGGCACTGTCAGCGTTAATTTTTAATTGACTGCAACTGGTAGTTGACTGTCCAAATCCCAGTCTGAAACCCAGTGTGCACAGCAAAGGCAACAGCAGATCATCATCTGTGTTTAAAACGTGTTTTCAGCCTGTGCTAAAGAGAAAAGTAGCAGTGTTTCCCACAGTATTAGAAATCTATGTGTGGTGGCAGCTGACGCCTGAGGGAGGGAGGGTTGATTGGCAATCTTTACGTTTTTTATTTAACGCGTGTCCCTTTGTATCATTCTGTGTCCTCTCTCTAAATCTGGAGTTTTTGCAGGTCCACAAATGCAGCATACGCAGAGCTCTTGGTGACTTTTTTTTTCCTCAGCAGCAGTTTGTTAAGTTTAAGTAGCATGGTTGATAATTGTCAGTCGATCCAATCACAGATCAGATCATTTGACAAGAGGAGCAGCTGCTGTGGAGGTGAGCGAAAGCAACATTTCTGAACCAGCTCACTGAATAGTTAAGTTTCATTTTCATTGCGCCTGGTGTTCCTCTCCTCGGAAAACGCTCTGCACCCTGCAAATATGGTGCAATGAATAAATGAACAGTATGTATTTTACAAAAGCGCATGTAATGAATGGTTCCAAAATAGAGAACCAATATGCAGCAGTAAATATTGATATTGTGGTGGGATGCCACATATGAATGAATGTGTCTGAAACCCTGAGTAGTAAATGTAAAAGTAGAACTTTAAGAGAAGTTAAAACAACAGTATTTAAATTTGAATAGATTGTAAGCCAAGTAGAGCAGCTGAGTTTGAGTCACACTCTGGGGTATTGGGTTTGCCTTAGCCAAGGAAGTTTTGTTTTTGGTTGGTTCGTTTGTCTCTTTGTCAGCAGAATTACGAAAAACTATCCGTTTTTTATGAAACTTGGTGGAATGGCGTAGCATGGTCCAAGGATGAACCCGTTAAATTATGGGGCAGATACAAAACATGGGCTGGATACATGAATTATTTCAAACTTTCATTAATGTTGCGATATAAGGCATTTGACCTTGTTGGAGGTCAGTGCTTTACATGTAATATGGGCTGGGTTCAGCGTACAATTAATTAAATTTGCCAGCAGTATATATGTGTATATATATATATATATATATATATATATATATATATATATACACATATATACTGCTGGCAAATTTAATTAATTAAATAAAATTAATTAATAAGAAGAACTTATATATATGTGTATATGTATATATATATATATATATATATATACATATACACATATATATAAGTTCTTCTTCTTAGGTGCACATTGTACAGCAATTTGTCTTTGTGTTTGTAATAGTGTTACAGTTAGCTGGGGCTCATCTCAAATACCTCCAGAAGGTATAGGATCCAAAAAAAGCTATGAAATTTCATGCACAGTTTAACTGGATGCTCCTTAACTTTGGACCAGAGGGAAGATTATCGTAAAAACACACACAAATAGCAATAGGTACTGTATAGGCACATTCGCAACCAATCCAAATTGAAAGCTTGTATCAAACTTAAGTACGCTGATGTGCTGTGATTTTTATGCAATTTCTGTCTCACTTATGAAGATGTTTTATGCCCTCCCTCTTATTGCTGTATGGAGAATGCACAGCAGAGGTCTTTCATTGCAGTTCAGCTTCACAGCCACTACATCTTTCTTCTAGGATTGCAAAGCTGCTCTCTGGAAGAAAAGTATGAGTAGTAAAGAAGCCAATTCAGTGGCTGCACTTAAAGCATCATCTTGATTATAGTAACAATTCAAGTGGGGAGCAATTCCTGAGCTCCCTCTCAGTCCGTACAGTAGATGTCTCTTAAGAGGAGACGAACAGATCTGTACACTGATGCTGGACGGTTGTTGAGATGGGTATGAGGGGTGGGGGGTTGGGTGGGGGGGGTAGAGGAGATGAGAGGGCTGCGAAGAAGAGCAGGGGGAGGAGGGTGGCATCCGCGTACAAACAAATACCTCTTTAGAATTCTACACAGCACTCCGCTGCAGCGTGTTTGGTTTCCAGGCAGCACTGCATTATTAATGCACCCATCTACCCCGACTCCCACCCCCAGAGCACAGAGAGTAGGGTGGGGACCGATAGAGGAGGAGAGAGAACAAGTTGGGGTGGGGTTAAAAGAAAGAGAACAAAGTTAAATGTAAAGGTTGCTTATCAGCACACGCTGCTGTTTGATATGAAAATGTACAGAATTAGAGGCAGTTTAAGACTTTCAGATATATTTGTTGCCTGTGTGTATCGCACAGCCCCCAATGTAATGACTGTAATTTAACCACAGTAGGGATAAGGCTTCTTACTCTCAACAATTTCTAAAGAAAGACCAAAGCCAACAATGTGTTGATATTTAGGGCAAGCCTATTCTTACATAAATCTTTAAAAACAGGTCACAACTGTTTAGTTTTATATAAGAAGGCTAAGTTATTTCCCAAACCAGCTGGCCACTGTAGTTTTTAGCAATTAAACTAACAGGAGCACCCACAACTCCCTCAACAGAGCATCTTTTGTTTGCTCAGAGGATGCTCTGTGCTTTGTCTCGTAGTGGCACTTCACATTGCTGCTTTTAATAACCGCCATGGTCTTGGAACATATGATAAAACATGGTGGTTTTAAACTGGCCGTGGGAAAAATGAACATGGAAAAGTCTGTCCGTTTTTGATTAAAGCTCTGTTTTCGCTGTCTACTCTTCTCTTTTTGGAACACACCATTTCAAATGAGTTATTTCATTGACTGCTGTCTTTTGTCTCATCTCTCACATGTAGCTCAAGCAGTATCATGGTATCACAGTATACCACAGTGTTTAGAAATCCTGACAGTATTATTTTCAGTACCGTCAAAACTACATACGTCTGTTTTTCTATCAAACCCATACTGTACTGATAAAGTATTGTATGTAGTGCACATCACATGCCACCAGAGGTCAGTCTGGTGGGAGTGGCAGCTGAGCTGACATACATGGAGACCACAAGTGGTGGGGATAATGTGACGGGATTGTAAACAGTCGACCAGACGCAGCAGAGAGACCACGTGGGAGAACAGCAACTAACTTATTTAACTGTTAATTAAATTGTTCAAACAGTGGACTAACTGGATGACTAGACAAGACAAACTAAGACAAACTACTGACCTTTATTTGTTCGTGAGGGTAGGTCGTGCCGCACACAATTATCATCTTACACCACATACCCCAGTGAAACTTCAGGATGGTTTGAAGGTATATAAAAATAGGTATTGCCTGAGGCTAGTGTGTATGTCACTCACTGGGGTCGCAATGCAAATGCGAATGCACAAATTACTTTGGCTGATTAACATCATGTTAGGTGATTTAATGTATGCAATTGGCCTGTGAGTTTCCTGATCACTAAACCACTGCTAAAAGTGCTGTGCTGGCTACAATAGAACTCTCAATTAAGATTTAATAATTCTCAATAATTTATCAGGTATAGGTTGGGGTTCAGACCCAGGAAATGTGCAGGGATGGCAGGTCAACAGGGGGGAGGCATTTTGGTAATTTTGATAACAATAGCGTGGCACGCCCCTTTTAAATAACATCCACTTCCTTTAATATTTTTTAAACAATAATAGAAGTTTATGTTGCAGAGTCATCAGTCAGTCAGTATCTGTTTGTTTAAAAGCAAAAAAGGAATGAGTGGCAGCGTCTTCTGTAACAGATTGTGTTAAACGGGCAGATAATGTCGTCTCAGATCGATCGCAGGCCTCTAACTCGCATCAAATGGAAATCACAAAGCGGCAGACTTTGTAATATCTGCAAATATTGCATTGTTGTCCAAAGAGTCAATATAATATCATATCATATGATGAAATTGGTGATTTATACCCCAAGTCACATCAGGCTTTGGCTAAAATATCGCCAGCCTTAGTCTTTAAATCAGGTAAAATATAGTATTTGAACTGTTTGTGTAAGGGATGATAAGGTCACAGTAGTGACTCTGACAGCAATACCATGTCTTTTACACTGAGAAATTTATATCAAGCAATCTAGAAACTTTGTGCAAATTAAAATTAAGATGTACTTTGGGCTTTGAAATACTGGGAATGGCTGAATTTGAGGGGGTTTTACAGCCTAGCAATATTATTCTGGCAACACTGGAACCCTAAGATCATTATCTGATGATATCTGACTTCATAAAAACAGATAACTGTTTAAACTCCTGGCCAGACTGCCAAAGATGGAATCCTTACCATGATAAACAGTCTCTCTCTTTCTCTCTGTGTCTAATTAACAAACCCAGACATGTTTTGAATGCCAGGAACCTGGCAGTCAGTGTGAGAGAGAGAGGGAGAGAGAGAGTCAGAGAGATAAAGATTCCAATTTCCCCAGTCACTGACATCATAAGGTACACATTGAGTCTCTTCACAGATTGGCATCGAGCACGCCTTGACGCTGCAGCCGCCAGTGGGAAAATGTTAAAAGTTAACCTTTGGCAGCCCAAATGCGGTTATGTTTTTGAAGCTAGCACATTTCCCTCAGCTCTTTTAATTCCACCTTTTCCAGGGACTTCATTTCCTATTCAAGGTAATGGGGTTGGAGTAATGAATTCTTGCAGAGTCCAAACTATGTCCCCCTTGTGACCTCCTGTCTGTAAATGAAATAGTCAGCAGAGCACCGGGCAGGAGGTCATTGTGGTATACAGCCTCGGCGCACTGCTCTGCAGGGAACAGTCAGTGAGATTCTCCCCTCCATCATCTCTAAATGGAACTCTGCAACCTTTGTTTTTTTCTCTCTCTCTAACCAGTTTTAGAATCCAGCTCAATTTGTTCTTATTTTTCTTGGCAATGAAATTGTGAGGCAATCCACCAAGGATGTCAATACCCATTATCTTTTGTCTTTTATTCCGTATGAGCAAACAAAAGAAAACAAGGCGCAGCAGTGTTGAGCTCAGAGACTGACTGTTGTCTAGTGTCTTTGATGCGCTACTTGACCAATCAAGCTGTTAAGCCGGCACTATTTGCCTCCAGTGGAATTGAAAGCTGTGAGCAGAGGAAAGCAGTAGCGGTGAGTGGTTGTGTGACATCACCTTGTCAAAGTAGTCTGGCTGGATTTGCCTAAGGGGAATTTACAGGGTTGTTGATCCCCCAGTAACACTGACTTTCAAACCCCCTATAGCCCACTGCAGCATTGATGTCATGTATGGATTTGTGCAGAATTACTAGCAGAGGGGTTTAAGGTTAAATACAGTCATTAGCATTACTACTTGGAACGAGGCAGCAAAATAGAATCTATATTCTGAGCAAGCTGTCTAACACTCTGAGAATTTGACTCCTACATCAGTACTGTTCAATCGTCTGTGTGTCTTACTATATGTCGGCTATATTCCTTAAGGAAGGTATTATTAAATGACCATAATTTATAGCATTAAACAAAGGTTTGCCCACTGAACTGTAAGTTCTTTATAAATCTCTGTGTTATTTTGTTGTTATATATGTAGTCTTGTTGTAGTATATGTAATCTTCTGGACTAAGGCAATAATACTAATCCAAGACAAATTTCCCTATGGGGACAATAAAGTATATCGTATTGTATCGTATCGTATCGTACTGTACCGTATCATAATATAATAACTTCATCTTCTACAGTCTGAATGACATTCCTGTGAAACTCTTTTACATTAACAGGATACTTATTGGAGGGAAATATGATCACAAGCTGATTCAAATTATCATAAAATCATTAAATGTATGTGGTTACATTGTTTGTTTTGTGAGTGTTGGGCATATCATTTTTGACCAGATGAATATTTAATAAAGCTACATTTCACAACAGCTTTGTATCTTTTTTCTTAATAAATTCCCATTGTCTAAAATCTGCTCAGCTAGAACAGGCAGATAGACAGTCAGGATACCAAAAGGTGAATCTGCCAACTTAGTACCTTGGCCTGGACTGAACCCATATTTTAGACATCAGATGATTCATTCAGAAACCACAGTTGAATTCAAGTCAGGAACTGCGGCCCCTTGGCAACAGTAAAGAACAAGATGCAAGTGTTTCCAGTTGTGTAGATGAACATAGTTCAGGATTTGCTCGGGAACTTTTTGTTTACTCCTGTGCTGCCTGTTGTGGGTGTGTAGTGTGTGTCGATGAAATGTGGTTGAAACAGTTTTCTTGTGTCAAATGACAATCAGTATTCCAGTTCTGCAATGCAGTGGTTGCACCACAGCTAATGAATACAAGTTGTACCCACCAGTTTAACTACAGTGGCACAGAGTCCTAATGATGGCGCACAAAAACAGAATCAAATGAGCAAATTAGATAAAGAGAGAGAGAGTGTGGACTGGGTTGACAGTTAAGAGTGGAACAGGATAAAAGTTGAAGTATTATCTATTTTAGAAACAAAACACATGTGGTTATACCTTTTCATAAATAATCAAATTTTATATGAGACTGATAATTGTGCACAGTCAGTCTTGCCAGACATTTTATTACAAACCATGCATGTCAAACATGTCAATCATTGTCTCATTTTGCATGAGCCTGGCACTGGTCAAAATTGATCATAATAAACCTGAACTAAAAACTAGAGATTGCTGAACAGCCTTTCAGTTAAGTTAGAACTTTTGAAAAATCACTTCATTTAAGGCTACTTTAATATCACTCTAACTACACGTTGAAGATAAGAGAGTCTGGGAGTTACTCACTTATTTTATAGAGAAGTTAGCTTGCAAATTAAGGTGAGAAGCAGACCAATAAATTGATTCGTAAGCAGACTGACACATGCAATTCAAAGTGAACTTCTCTGCAGTGACATTTAATGCTGACTTTCCCATGTGGCTTGGAGAAAACAGGCAGGATAAGGGCACTTTTAACTATTTCTACTGCTCTTTTTTCTCATCCATTTCTCTTCTTCTTCTTCAAATAAAATGATAACAGTTCCCCCAAAGGCGATCTTGTGTTTATAGTGAGGGGGAGCAACAATGTAATGAGCAAGATTTGTTTTATTGCTTCCTTCATGCTTTCCATCCTCCCTATTTTGTCATAGTACTGTGCTCGAGTTTTTTCATGTTTGTCCTTCACCTTGGCAGGAACATTGCTGTAAACCTGTTTCTTTGAAAAAGTGTCTGGTAAAATTTTAAGTCTTGTGCAAACAGAGCAAACAATTCCGGGAACTGCTGTGCTGTGTTTGCTGCCCACAGCTCACTTTGTTATTGGTGTGGGTTTTTGTTTTGTTTTGTTTTTTTAAAGGAGATTTGGCAGTCCACTGCCATTAATATTTTTTGCTTGACCGATTGAAGAGACAGCCTAGAGCAGTGAAAGTCACTCAGGGAATTGAAACTTGGGAATAGGGATGAGTATCATTAAGATTTTAATGGTACTACTACTCTTATCGATACTGCTTATCGATCTGGTATTCTAACAGTACTCTTATCAGTACTTTTTGAGGAAGAAAAAAACAAATTAAGAACATAAATTGCTTTTCTAAATTCTCATTATGCAACAAAATAGTTTCTTAACAAAACATTTTACTTTTTACAACTTGAAATGTAAAATACATAAAATAATAGTGTTGTCACGGTACTAAAATTGGGACCCACTGTAGGATACCAGTGAAAGTATCAAGGTTCTGAGTAGTATCATGGTACCACAGCAAAAATGAGGCAGATGTGCCTTTTGTCATATATAAAAAGATAAATCACTTTTCTATAATACATCAATGATATTTCAATGGAATAAATTATTTATTGACTTATAATATAATAAATAAATAAATTAAATAAAAATCAACCATCCACCCTCCTCCCCTGACAAGTAGCAGTCCCTAAAGTGCGGTGAGGTTTGTGGGCCGTTACCTGCCACAAGGAGTACTGTGAACGGTTCAAAATTTCCCCTCTGACACGTAACATACCTGTGTGCCGCCACGGCTTGGCTGTTCAGGTACTTCTAGACAGTCATGACACCAACAAAGAGGAAACTATTGGACCCAGAGCCAGGCTCCTCTGTTGCCGGTAAGCCGTTATCTTGTGCCGCGGAGCACTATGGCTACCGTATTTGACAGGAATACGTATTCCTGTCTGTGTCTGTGACCCCCATTCAACCCACAACCGACAGGATTCGCCTGCTGCTAGTTGAAATTTGTACTCACACAGCGTGCTCCTGAATGATTTCTTTTACTTGCACAAAACTATTTTTAGTCGGAAATGCAGTAAAATGCTCGCACCATAGAGCTCTGTGGAAAACAAATCACTGCAGCATATATAAACAAATCTAGCCTACAAGTAAAAATATTAGGTATTCTAGATATGTTAAGTATTCTAGGTATTTTATATGGTGATGTAACATTAATCACTATGGATATATAGACCAGAGGGGGGGAAATCCCACGCACCCAGCCCAGGCTATAATTATGGTTATATTCATGTATTTAGAAGTATCTGAAAAATACACAAATAAAATTGATACTTTTGTAAAGCCACACTTTTGACCGTATGGCTCTCTCCACCATCGTTATCTATCTAAAGGTAGGCTACGAGCTTGAGTTGGTGTATGCGCTGTCTTGTGTGTGTGTGTGTGTCACTGGAACAACAGCCCCGCCCCCCTGCTCTCCACTCACACACAGCAGGCAGCCAGGGTGAGCGACACAGATCTCTTGTCTCCAGGGAGAATAGCAAAAATTATGATACAATGACGGGTAATTAACGGAATTGGTGAGATAAATGTGCAAGACAACGTTTATCTTGTAAAAAAAAAAAAAAAAACGCGACTGCTCCAGTACCGATAGCAGAACCGTTAAGGTCAGAGCTTATCAATACTGCAGTCTTGAAGAATGTAGCCCCAGGGCTCGTTCAATACCGGAGTTCGGTACCCATCCCTACTTGGCAAGTCATGGATATAGAGTTACGCAAAAAGTGGAAGTCATAAACCTTATCCTCGCAGTCATTAGAAATGCTTCTGAGCAGTGATCCCACACAAATCCCTTGTGTTTTTCTTGTTTTCGTTATCTTTATAGAAAAAGGCAGTGAAACAAGTATTAATTACGGATATGCTTGAAAAAAAAAAACTTATGTGGATACCTATATTGGCAATAATTAATATCTCTGACACCTTCCATCCGGATTCTGTCAGCCTAATAAAGTTTATATCATCTTTGCCCAAACAAACATTGAGAGTAGACAGTTCGTTTTCTTCTTGACCTGAGTGCATTCAAACAGTGGGTCACAAAAAACAGAGTGCATTCAAACAGTGGGTCACAAAAAACAGAGTAACTGGAAAATCAGACTCATCAGCAAGCACCATTTGTTTCTTGGGGGTCCTTATATCTAACGAGGCTTGACAAGGCTATATTTGGAGTTCCACAGGGTTCAATTCTTGGTCTCCTGTTATTCAGTTTTTACGATTGATTTATCTATATAATTAATATAATTATAATTAATGTAATATATAATAAACAATAAAAAATATTCTGTTGTAATTATGTGAATAACACTATATTTATTAGCCCATTTAATGTAGATATAGCATAGCTGGGCAAAAACCTTATTATTAGTATCTGTAGTATTATTCACTAAGTTTGCTTTTATTTCTGATAATTGTTTCAATGATTGTTGAGGCTAGATAAAATAAATCATGGTAGTAGTACCTTAACCAGTACCCTCAGAGCCACACTTCTGAACATTTTGGTGACATTTCAGCATGCTGAACTGCCAACTTCATCAAATACACCGTGCTGGATTTCACCACTCCACAGACTGTGTGGGTTGTAGCTGCTGCTGTAGGAGTGTGAGCTCCGTGCACAAGGCAGCTGTGAGAGGAGGCCCAGCCATACACACACAGTGACAGGGCTACCGGTGAGCATCACACCATTAACATCATCTGACAGTTATTATCAAGTTCAACAACAGAATTGAGCTGTTTCAGTGTCGCTATGAATTTGTCGGGACCATTTAGCGACTTATTGGTGGATGTTAGCTGCTGCTGCTGAATTACCTTGAGCTAAATGGGCAGACGTTGAACCCCCACAGGAATAGAGCGGCTCTGGAGACGGCAGCAACAGAACGTTTGCTGATCAGGCGAGGTGTCTGGACATTCCAGGATCAGACCCACAGTGCCGGTATCATTTGACCAGAGATCTTTCGATACTACTTGGTACTGGCTACTACTAGTACTGATACCCAGACCTGTAAAGTGTTTTAAATAAATTGTACTTAATACACTTGTCTTGCCTTTACTCAGATAAATATAAGTTGTTGGAACTGAGGCCACATTTTCTTGTGGTGGGTAAAACACAATACAGTTTGCCCAAAAAAAAAGATTAATGATTGGTCTTATTTTAACCAATACTGATCCATTAAAATATGCCCAGATCAGCCCCATTACTAAGCCTTGGGATCGGCTTGGGAATCTGCTTAAAGCCCGGTTCTAATAACCCACTGTATGATTCAGTAAAACTCACTCTGTGCCATCCTCTCAGTTGAGATGGTGTAAAATGCCATTTAGCATGGAAAGAGCTATGCTGAAGCTCAGGACTAGCAGAGACTAGCAGCTGGGAATTTAAAATGGATATTTCTGTTTTTAGGTTAAGCTACATGTATCCTGCAGCCTGCCTTTTGGCAGCAACACAGTGATCGTGTCTGTTTGAGGGTGATTTGAGAATAGCTAAAAGGTGTTGTTCGGCACAATGCATAGAGTCTGCATGGGGTGGTTTTCTGCTTTATAAGATGGTGGGAGTGAAACTGCTGCATTAAAGCAATAGTTCAAATGCCCAATACATAATTAAATTTAACAATATATGCTGTCATTACTATTATGATTATATAATCTGTTGTGTTGTTTTTGAACAGCAGCTAAACAATGTAATTTATGGATACAAAGTTCCTGTATAATTGGTGCTGTTTGTGTGTTTATCCAGCTTTCGATGGCAATGTGTAATTTTATAACGACAACGACATTAATTACAGGCCAAGTGCAGAGGTCAGAACATCCTCACACAATAAGGTTAAGGGTTTGTTTGTTGGGAAATATGATGTAAAATCAGAACACAACACAGAGGAAAAACCCTCTGTTGCAGGTATTTGAGTGGGTTTAGGTATCACATAGGTCATTGTTGTTGGGTTAGCTTGAATGAGGGGTTTTCTCAGGGTGTGTGACCTGAACAGACTGTGCTCAGGGATGCAGGAAATGTGAGTCATGCTGGCAGTGTGTATATAAACACCTTTACCCCCAAGTCATAGTGAGATGTCACCTTTGCCTTCAGAGCCACATGGACCAACTCTTGCACAGTGTAGCACACTGTTTATTCTCCATTGACGAGAGAGGTGAAAGCCTGGATCGTACTGTGAAACATTTTACATCTTCTAAAGCCACATCAATTGTATTCCATTTTTCAGTCTGTTTTTAAGCAGTTATAAACAACTGAAGGATAGAGATGAGAAAAAACAAAGTTAATTTATATGCTGTTTGCAGGTTTTCATTTTGTGAGGCTTATTACTTTCACTTGTTTATATTTCAGATGGAATTATCTCACTCTTTTACTACATAATGCTAATGACTGTTGTCAGTAGTTACTTTGGCAGATTGTGGTTTTACATTCATAATATACAATAAGCTTATACGATACATCGCTGTATTTAAAGCTACCCATCTGGCCACCTACAACAAAAATACCTTCAACCCTGGGAGAGCCCATTTTCTGAGTACTTTTACTTTTGACTCTGAAATACCCTTTATCTTTACTTCACAAGAAGAATTTAAATACTTTTCCACAACTGATCTTCAGGACATCTTGTCCTGAATATATAATATATATTCTCAATGCACGTTGAAACTCACTCATCCTCTGCTCAGTCCACTTCTTAATCAACCTCAGCCCCAAGATCAATAGCCTGCGAAGGACAATCCAATCAACCACTCATAATAACAGACCAATTAAAACATAATCCATTTATCCATCACCTTTAATAAGCATATTTAATTTTCAATGTGATTCTCCAGCATCCGGACTATCCGTAATGAGAATGCCTCTTTCAAGGGCAACGTGGCATAGGTGCCGACAGCACAAACCAAAATCCCCAAATAAGGGATGCACCTTTCCTCCTCATTATGAACTCAGCAGCATAGTGTTGACCTGTGACAGAAGTAGCCTCATTTAGATGCTAAGCGTTATCTCACCTTCTAGGGAGTGAGTCTGTCGACAATGTTAGGGCAATGAGGGAGTGCCCGTCAAACACTGCTATCTGAGCTTTGATGTACAACTAAGTGCGCACATCCTTAATGACCCTTAGATTTTGTATGTTAAGAAAAAAATAAATGTTGCTGCCTTCAGTGAGCAAACGAGAAAAAAAGGATGATGTTTCAACCCATAACGTAAGCCGAAACCACAACCGTTTCAAAAGCATTAAGTGTTAAAGATCACCTTGAAGACATTCAAATGCACCGTGATGGATGGACAGTTATTGATGGTTCGGCAAAATTGACAGCAGTGGAGATAAATATGGCCTAAAGCCTGCCAAATGCTGTCATAACCACTTGGTCCTCCACATGTCAGTTAACTGTATGAATTTATGCTGCTTAGGCAGGCATTATAAAACAATTTCCATCCCATTACACCAACAAATTCAGGAGTCATTTTATAGCAATATAATAAACATCAACCTCTTTTGACCTGCAGTACACCTATAGTTCAATCACCACACTACACAGTGAGATAGAACAAATTAGCCATCACTAAAAGTTTGTAGAAAGTTTATTTCTTTATTTATAAAACCTAAGTTTGGAAAATGACATGTTGTTGGGTTTTTATTGTTAGCAATAAATCTGTATATTATAGAGGATGACATGTATTGTTGCTGCTTGCAGGGAGGCCCAAGAGCAGAACCATACTGCATAACATAATACTGCAAATCCAAATAGTTTTCTTTGACTAAAGTGTTCCTGACTGAAGTGTTATAGCCCTTCTTCTTTTTAAACAATAGAGTGGAAGTCACTGTTCAGAAAACATCTCCAAAAAAGGCAAAATAAACAGAATAAAAAGACTAAAAAGCATTCCCAAAGATTTCTTTCTTTCAATAAATGCGATCAAGAATAAGGTGCCTTAAAGTGGACTTTTTGATATGATATGCTGTGTCCGTCAATGCTCTAGTGTTAAGTATCAGCATTTAGGTATTAAGTAAGATTAACATCTTTGAGACAGGCTTGACAACATGTCACCAAAAGCTGTCCCGACTTAAGTTGTACTCCAACTGTAGTAGCTTCTTGAAGTTAACAGTCTCAGTGTCCAACCTTTTTCCCCTCTCACACACACACACACACACACGCGCGCACACACTGTTATGCAGAAGGGGTTCCAAATCCGACATCTCACTGCACTCTGGCATCAAAGCCCTTTGTACGCGAGCCGACACCTGGTCCCTTTCTCTTTGCCAAAGAGGCCTAGCGAGTGGGCTCAGATGCCTGGAAGAGCTGGGAGAATTTACACCACCCACCTCCCGCTCAACACACAACCATACACAGGCTATTGGAAGTCCAGGCAAGGACAGACTTTGCTGCCCTAAGTTACCCCCTTGTATCCTACCGTACACCCCTACAGGCAGAGACACACATGCTCAGACACACACACATCCAGACACACACTGTACTGCGCACATTCCAGCTGATTCATGCACGTCGGAGCAAGTGCCAGACAGAACACACTACACTGCTGTGATAGCACGGTGTATCTAATGGTGCTAAATTAACGTTATGAAGGTCAAAGAGAGAGCATAATCAGTGTTGGATATGGACTAGTTTTTTGCCACTTGAGGGGGTCTGGCTGAAAATTTCAACCATTTTCTGCCTTGATGAACCAAGTAATACCCTACACACAAGCCTTGATCCTAACCTTAGGCTGTGTATTTAACTCAGCAAATGATTCACCCTGTTTTGATTTATTTTTCTGTCTTTTCTGTCATTTTCTAGCCACAGTGTTTCTTAAGACAGGCGCCAGTCTTACATTTTGTAACGTTAGGCAGCAACCATCAAACAAGATGTTAGCCTGTCACAGGGCCTTACCTCCCCCTCTGTCTTTGATGTTGCGGAGGGGAAGATGCAGCCTGAGACATTGCCCAAGACCTTTCAAGACTACACTGCTATCAGCTGCAAAGCAAAGACTATATGGCCACTAAACCTCATGAGATCTTTTGCCAAGAATTTCTTTCAGGCAACTGCATCTGGAACCTTTCAGTAATTCCCCGTCTGCAACGACCCAACGGCATGTTGCATCTCCAAAATTAAGGTGATGTGCACCCATAAATTACACAGCCTTCAAAATGAACACACATACTGTAATTCACATTTTGCAATTAATTTTTAAGACCAATTTATCCGTAGTTTATCTTTTCTAGTGTTCTTTTATTCCATATGGTATTATAAAATGATGAAATGTCCTCAAATGGTTTGCTTTTTCTGCTGAAACAATCAAATGCCAATTACTGTTCTGCCGTTCAACTAAACAGTTAAATGTTTCACAACATGTCATGCCTGTGGAGATTTGAAGTTGAGCTGTTTTATGAAGTTTATGGAAATGTGTCCAGGATGTTGCAGGTATATGCTTTAGACCACTGGTCAGTAACTAAATTTGTTAGCAAGGCAATTTGTCAACTAATGTCTAAAGCAGGGGTGTCAAACATACGGCCAGGGGGCCAGAACCTGCCTGCCAGTGGGTGAATCTTGCCCACTAGATGACTTTGCGCACCTCATGCTGATGCATGTGTGAAGGCTACAAGGTGCCAGGTTTAACTGTGAGTAGATTCATCATGATAAATGCTCCCTCAGAGGCTTCTCCACCCTGAACAGAAAACAGCTCTCTGAAATAACTATGAATACTTACTGTGGTCATATTAAAACATATTGAACATTGTGCAAAATATTGTCAATCCGCAGCTTCAGTACAAAAGAAGCTGTATCAGACTTCTATCTTAAAACAATAATAGTGGAAGCCTGCTGCTGAGGCACTGGCAAAACCCCAGATTGTAAGGCAGGGGACAACTTAACCTGTTTCTCCAATAGCTTCCTGAGGATTTTGCAGGCTGTTCATCACTGTTTGGTAAATGGATAAATGTTTTCAGAAACATCTGAAGGGTGTTGTTATTTATAGGTTATTATGCAGTGGTTTTACTGGTCCAGCCCCTTGAGATCAGATTGGGGCAGATGTGGCCCCTGAACTAAAATGAGTTTGACACCCCTGCACTAAAGTGTGTTATGATTCAGCACCGCATAGAAATATTTTTATTTCGGTTCGGAATCCAACCCAGCTCACTTCGGGGTGGGTATTTTTGCTTAAATGATGCTCTGTGCTTTGTCTTGTAGTGGAGTTTCACATTGCCTCTGTTAATTGTTGCCACAGTCTCTGAACATATGAGACATACTGGTTTTGAACTGCCCGTGGGAAGAACGAACATGTGAGACCTGTCAATTATTGATTGAAAGCTCTGTTTTCTCTCTGTCGTCTTCTTGCTCATTAGAACATGCCATGTGAAATTACTTTTCTCTGAGTCAATTATTTCTACGACTGTTGTCTCTAATTTCGTCCCTCCCGTGTCTGTGTGTGTGTGTCACACTCAGAATGCACAGATGTGGCTGAGTAGCATCACATGAGTTGAGACTGGCCTGTGATTATCCTGGTCAGCTACACCAGTGCTACAATTGCTAACACTCTGTCAATCTTTGACATTTCTCAATCATTTATCTGTTATAGGTCTGGGCACAGATTGGACGACGTCTGGGTTGGGATGGAGAGGGAACATGGGTAATTTTGCAGACAAGGGGCCTGGCATCTCCCCTCAACTGCCACTTGTGCAACATGCCACCCACAATTTCAGAGATTAGTTTAAAGATTCATTCTCTGCTTCATTTTTGATGGTTTGAATGGCACAGACATATAAAGGCACAAATAAAATGTCAGCTATAGATTCAGTCTGTCACTGATGTATTCATCCCACTGCCAACACAAAAATGAAACTTTAATTTAGGTTTCACAGTAGATCTGGGGGGTTCTCGGGAACAATCAGGTCATCCATCATTTCCATTATCTGTAGCTTTCTCTATATTTAGCTGTGGAGATGTTGATGTGTTTTGTATAAGAGCTTCTAACCTATACTTCTCCTGTATATAAAATCATTACCAGAGCAACTTCCACTGCTTATCACCTTTTGGCAGGTCAATTGCAGAGCATATGACTCACTGCTACAAATATGCTGAAGGGTTCTTAGCTACAGTATGCAAAAATGGGGGTGGAAGATAAGCAGGCAAATTCTATATAATTATATACTTACACAGTTGTAAAGTATGCGTTACACACATGTCGATTGGAAACAAATACATCCTGGTGGTATGTAACTCTGGTGGTTGAACAGAGAATGTTTGTGTCTGATGCCTGCTGCCATTTATAGCTCAACAGCTGGCTGATGGGCAACCGCAGAGCTACATCCCTGGAGCTGCTGCTACTGGAGCTGATGAATAGCCACAGTAGTCACTATCTGCCAACCTACCTCCTCTTCACTACATATAATTCCAGTTTACAGTTCTCCCTAGGCTCTGGCATTTTTATGTCAAAGATGTTGTGTTCTGTTCCCGACAATGCTATATATGATCAGTGAGGGTGTGAGTGTGCAGCATGTGTCAGAAGAGGGAGGGCATGTTCTATCTTTAAATTTGATCTAAAGCTTGACATGTTAGTTCAAAACCACAACACTAATGCTATGAATTGTCTATCAAATAGCATAAACACACCGATGGTTTTTGAAACTGTATAAACCGACAAGAAAAACATCACTTTTCTTGGATAGGAGTTTTTTCTGAAGCTGCTGTCTCCTCTGTGCTCCACAGAACTTCAGGTGACATTTTCCCTTAGGTGTCAAGAAGGCTGCCATTGTAAAGCCCACCGGTGTCTGTATCTGGCTAATGGTTGCACGAGCTGGAATGGGTTGGATTTTTGCTGCGGTTGTGGGCCACCTCTGGGGTTATCCTGCCCACAGGCATGGCTATGCCTCCTCAGCTGTAAGGTTGGGCACTGGTCCCTCTCCATGAAGCAGAATTGTGGAGCACAATGTTAATCTCTCCTCTCTGCTGAGTCCCAGCTGTGGCCCTGCATCCCCACCGGGCCCTTTAATGTGGAAGGGGGGCAGCATGGGCCTCTGCTATCACCGCAGCCATGGGTACAAACACAGCCACAGTTACACATCATTCAAAAATGATGTTTGCTCTTGCTGTAATGAATCTGAGTTTATTGTGTAGTGTACACTATTTGGTTAAGTTTGTGCAGAACTTCATAGACATAGTTTGCACAAGACTAAACCAACATTCCAAGGACTTTATTTTGGCCTTT
Source organism: Epinephelus awoara (assembly GCA_035609425.1). Taxonomy (NCBI): domain Eukaryota; kingdom Metazoa; phylum Chordata; class Actinopteri; order Perciformes; family Serranidae; genus Epinephelus; species Epinephelus awoara. The sequence continues at coordinate 24,478,507 of CM069298.1, read as the reverse complement.
TTACCATACAGATAAAATTAGAGGTCAACCAATATTGGATTTTTAAAGGCTGATACAATATGATAACAATAGTTTGGAAAATGAACAAGCCAGTAGACGATTAATGAGAATTTTCCTCGTCGACCAATACTCATCATTTAGGGTCATTACTCAACTAGTCGCCCACATGGTTACGCTATTAATTTAATTATTAAATTATATATTTTGGGCGGGGAAACACAATAGTTTGAGTTCAAGGTACAAAACCGTACTAATGAACCTTCATTAATATAGGCCTATATTTTATCTACAAGTGCACGTCACACACTGAGCGAGCCGCCTGTTAATGACGCTGTCGGCAAAGCAGTAATGTGCTAAGTGGCTAATGGGCATGTAGCTACTGACATGTTTCAGATGATACGTCATGTTTGTAGTCGACCAATGAAGATGAGTTTACACCTTAGGTTCGTCCTTCACCTTCTCAAAATCAAAGCCAAGTTCTGATCGATTTTGTTCAGGTTACTCAATTTTTTTTAAATATTTTGAAGCTGTGTTCAACCGAGTTGCTGATGAGTTTACGCTAGTCTATCTGCTGTTTGTATAGCCTACATTCCAATCATACAGTAACAAATTGTTACAGCTGACCTCTAGATGAAACAATCTAATGCCCTGTATGTCTACAAGATCCAGCTTGTTTTTCAGTTCTTTTAAAAGTACTCACATAGTTTTGTATAGAAATAGCGAAGGTTTCATAAATATTCAGAGTGCACTTGAATAAACCATCTGAATTTATTCAAATCTTGTCCCATGGTCGGTAGAATCTGCTGTATATTTTGTAATGGCCTTCAGTCTGACAAACATTCCATTTTTAAAAGGAATTCCTGTTTTTTTTAGTCCTATAGCACTGAGTCAGATTTTTTTAAATAGTTTGAATTTATTTCTACTTTAAACTTTGTAACCTACAGAGAGATAAGGGAAAGTTTGTTCAGATGACATTACAAACTCACAATATTAAAAAGAAAGTTCAATATAAAAGCAGCTTGGCAAGATGCATTCAAGATGACAAAGCCTGACAGCTGACTCCAATAGCAGAAATTAAATAATAATTGGATCTTTCATTGATCATTGTGGGTGTACTCTGTTTGTCCTCTCACAGGGAGGTCAGAGCTGAGAGTCAGGTACCAACTGGCAGGGATTCTGCATTTTTTGCTCGTGGACCCTTCAGCAAGACGGATGCTTGCCAACAAAAGGGCTTGAACCTTTGTCCGGTGTTTGAATAATTGTCTCCCTATTCACAATGCCATGCTCCCGCTCCAAAAAAAAGGTGCTCACCAGGCAGCTGATGAGTGAAGGAAAGAAAATGATTTAAAAAAAAAAAAAAAAAAAAGGTTACAATACCTTGTGGTTTCGATTTATTTGCACTACAAATCAACCTCTGTTTGTCGAATACAAAGTACAAAATATTAACAAAATCAATATAGAAAAAAAAATAAGTAAATCAAGTCATGCACTTGATAAACATTGTTTTTTTCTCTATATTGACAAATACAATACTGAGTTCAGTATGCAGCCACACTTACGGGATCCAGTGAATTTATACGTGGAAAGCCTGAGGAAAATTGCTCATTGTTATCTTTAGTAATCCATAAGGTCTCTGAGCTACAGCATGGCATGGTCTGAGGCTTGGTTGCTAATCGTAAATTCACAGAAATCTACTTAGAGAAAGGCAAATATCAACAAGTCCTGCACTGGCTTCTCTATTTTCTCATTAGGCAGATAGATGGAAGATAGCTAGCACTGGGAGAGGTGGAGGCAAGAACAGATTAGTCTCCCTTCACAAACAACCACATATCCTTGACTTTTAATTAAAAATGCCATCGCAATTAGACATGGTAGTTTAAAGGACTGCCTAAATAAAAAAGAGTTCAGGCACTGCTATAAAGGCAATCCGGAGCAGTTCCAAGAGAATAAAGCTTTTCACTTTTCTCATTGTGAATGTGTTTTTTTTTTTTTTTTTTAAACGGAAACTTAAATCGGCTTATAGGTTTTTCGCAAAAGCACTGCAGTAGGAGCAAAAGAGGAGCCAGAGAGGAGAAAATAGAACTCAAAGTCATCACTGTGGTTACAAAGGACGTTGAAGATTGAGGTCAGGGGAGGAGGAAAACTATTCTGTCGCCACAATAAATGAGAACAATTAATCAACAGTTAATGTGAATCACACCATTTATCCATCTAAACAATCTGGTTTCACCAAGTCACATTACTGAAGTAATGAATCTGTGCAACTCTGACATTTCAAACACTTTAGAGAAGGGCAACAGCCTGTGGCAGCCAACACAGAGGCATCGGCGAATCATGAGCAACAGCAGGGCTCTAAGTGAGGCATACTGTACTTCTCGGCATCTGAGTCAAACACGCACATGAAAGTCCTGAAATAGCAGTAGTATGTATTGTGAAAACAGAATCTGGGTCTACTAGTATGGCCTACTTAGGGTTATTTTCCGGTTGCGTTGCCTTATTTAAAAGTGCTATGAATAAAACAGCTCAACACTGATTGCCCAAAATGCAAGTTATTTCATAGGAAAGGACTTCAAAGCTGGTGGTATTATTTTATGTTTGCTGAAAAAAATTCAAGAAGAAAAAACATCTTTGAGTATGTCTGGTTTAGCAGGTTATTTCATCAGCTTTCCCTGTAAAACCTTTCCGTCTTTGTCTTGTTTTATATGTCCATGTTTCAGAAATGTACCTTTCCTCACAATGTCGTTTTATTACATTAAGCTCTTCCTTGTATTATTCTCTGTTAATGTGTTTTCCCTGCATGTGAACAAATAGGAACACAGTCCCAATCTTATCCAGGTTTTTCTGCTTTTTGCAATAGAATAACAAATCGGTCTTGGTGATTTAGTATTCCCCTGGGTAATTGGTTTTCTGGAGTGGTGACCATGTGGAGATGAAAAACAATCAGCAAAGCTCTTAACAGATGCTGTAATTACCTGAGCAGACTCACACAAGCGCCTGTGCACACCAGAGTAGTAGATGCACCCTCTGTGATCTACCACTTACAGAGTAGGAAGGGCAGAATCCACTTGAGCACTTGAGGGCTTCATCTTGACAGGCGATGCAATGCAGCATCTAACCATACAGTGGAGCCACAGCAGGGACGAGGAGATGATACAATAGACTGTAACGCCTGTGAAATGTGATTTAATCTAAGACGACCAACATTATATATCTCATTAAAAATTAACAAGGCTGCATTACAGTAAAGTGATATAATGTACTGAACTCAACAGCTCAACTGCTCCAGCTGTTCTATTATTTGCCTTTACCCACTTAAGCTGTGTTCACAACGGACCTGTTTTTTTTTCGCTGTCGCTCGGTTCGCCCCTTTGATATCGCTTCATCGCTCAGTTGCAATCGCTCGTCAATGTGGCAGAAATCAACAGACTCACTTTTTCGCTTTGATGACGTCACTGAAGAAATCAACCTCAACCATAGGTTATTGGTAGGAAGAAAAATGGCTGCTGAAAAAACTGCCACTGTCAGCTGCCTCCAAGCACCGCAACGATCTGCCAGACCATCATATGTAACTTCATTGTTTATGCTGCCCGTGTGCTACTGTAATAAATTAGATTAACTTTTGGTCTATAATATTGTTGGCTATATTACGATATGCTGAGTATTGCGATAAAATAGTGCATAGTGGATAGTGCCAGTGCCCCATGTGCACTGCAGCAGCCTCGGGTTCGAATCGGCCCTCAGTCCCCATTCTCTCTCTGTTTCCCCATTTCACTTTCTGTCCTGTCATTAAAGGCAAAAGCCCACAGAAATAATGTTAAAAAAAGAAATGCCTGACAAACTGAACCATTGGCAGCTCTAACTGAATGGCAACACCCACGTTAGAGGCATTGTCTTTTACAACGACATGGTTCTTGTCGACAATCCCTTTAGCGTGCAGGGTTTAGCATCAGCTTGGCCATTGGCGGCTAACGCTATCCCTGGATGGTGGAGTGTGAAGTGAGCCATCATGCTCGTAGTATTCACAGGGTATTTTATTCTCATATGACATTGCTTGCAAATCGCATGTGTCATGTCCAAGTCCTTCTTTCCTTTAGTGTTCAAAAATACAAAATATGTCCAGACATTTGATTTAAACACCAGTGGCGCATTTCTGATTTCTTTCTCTGATGCCTCCATCTTTGCTTTTTTATGAACTTCCTGCAAAATGCTGCTGACCGAGACCTCTGCTGACCAGGGAAAAAAAACATCAGCACCATCTAGTGGAGTGACAAAGCATTGATTTTATTATTCTAGTACCAAAAGTTGTATTAAAATCTGTATTTGCAAGAATTAATAATAAAATAAAAGATCAATACTTGGCGTCCATGTAACGATACAATACCTCCAAAGTGTGTTTTATTGATTTTTCCCACCACCCCTAAAAGTTAAAGTCATTTTTCATTGTTTATTTGGTTTTTGTCAGTCAGTGTGCAGTATACTTCTAGGACATTCTGGTTCTTAACTTTAGCTGCAGAATGAGCCCTTCTTGCTTTAATGTTGCTGACCCCCATAGTACTTAATATGCATAAATCTAAATATGTGGCCTTGATTAAGAAATGAGAACAACAGTTAGTATATGTGACACACAAGTGTTTAAAAAAATATGAATTTAAAAAAAAAAGGCCAAAATAAAGACCTGGTTTGTGCACACTCTGAGCTGCCTACTGTCAGCTTGTTTGTGATCTTATGATGTACTTATGTGAATGCAAACAGTTGTAACCTTCGGTCAGCAGCAATCCGTTATAATGACCCAAATTAGTGCTAAGAATAGACAGTTTTAAACACACTCCATCAGTTGTCTTCAAACTGCTGAGGAATATGTTCTCTAGCTGCTCAGCTTGATCTGCCCATGGGGATTCATCATTTTGTGCAGCAATGTCGATGATTAAAGGCTAAATTGCTTAAAGGGTCTTGAAGAAAGGAAGGGAGAACATTAGAGGTAGATGTTAATGTTTGAAGGATGTGAGGTTAATGTGGTGCCATGCTGAGAGAACTTGTTCCTTCCTTTCAGCCGACTCTGCACTCCTGAATTCCTGAGCTCCAAATAACCTCAGTTTCCAGTAATGCACACATTATTATGGCTACCTGGTGGTAGCGGTTCCTCCTATGTACCAACAGCAAACCACAACCTGAGATGCCTTGAGACAAAGACAGCAAAATGTATAACTGCAAGCAGCATTTCTAAGCAGAGCAACATCTAGAATATTTTGAATAAGGTTAGCCATGTTTGGGAAAGTACAGAATGTGTGTATCTTATTATGGGTAGATGCAACACTGTTCCTCTTATTTTAGGTCTTTTCCCATTGGGCTCAATGTTCTTCCTTCTCACATAACGACTATATCGAGCACAACAGGACAATAGGGACTTTTCTGCCAAGTGAGCTTCGTTATGACTGCGTTAAGCAGTGATCAGACATGCCAAAAAAATAAATAAAATGAAGAGATAAAGTACATTACGTCCTGTTTGTATTTTGGGTGTAAGTTTAGTCATTGGTGGTTGTGAGAAAGAAAATAATATCCCTCGCAATCAGTAATCAAGTTGTGTTGGACTCTGAATGCTGTGTGTCACTGCAATCCATATCATGGTGACATCTGTTGTGTGTGCCTGTATGTACCTTATATGTACCATAGTCTATTTATTACATCATTTTATGATGTTGGTGTTGTATGATTTTGGTTGTGTTGACTACTGCAAATCAAATGGCCTCTCAGTGACAATAAAGACTTTCTAATCTAATCTCTTCACTATACAGCTTAGGGCTGGGCGATACAGCGGCTGTGTACAATATATCAATATATTTCCAAGCAAAATATAAATTCAGACAACACCGTTTGTATTAATAAAGGGTCAAATTGCGTTACATAAGGCATACTAGTGTTGCACGGTATACCGGTATTAAAATAGTACCGCGGTACTAGAGTATTCCAAACGGTACTATACTGCATTTGGAAAATACCAGTACTTTGAAATTGATTCAATTCATTAATTTAGTTAATTTATTTTACTCATTTATGCACAAAAACACCTTTCTTGTTCCTATTGGGCCACAGATTGCACAAGTGGTGTGTATGACAACTCCTGTATCAACATTCCAGGTGACTTTGGATGCAGGCGACAGATCTGTTTAGCCTAAATAATAAGAAGATTTTAATCATATTCCAGCACTAGATTCACAACTATTTTAATCCCCCCCACAAAGATTTTCAATTGTTCCAAACTGCAATGGATTCAGGCCTACTTGATATTTATACTCATGTTACAGTTTTGTGTCCTGTCTTTTTATTTTTTCATTTTATTTTGATCACAGTCTGTTTTTATAAAAGTGCTTGTGACATGTGAAATGTGGCTTTGACTTGCAACTGACAACATATCAGCCATTTTGTAGAAAAACCCAAGATGTATATCCTGTATCGCCAGTCAGACTGTGAATACTGGGATATGAATTCTTGTCCTTATCGCCCAGCCCAAATACAACTTATCTTTATAGACTGTGATCCTAGAACAATACAGTGAGTGCTACACCATATATAAAACAGCAAAAGCTGTGTAATGGCCACAGTAAAGACTTTCACATATCCAAAAATCCAAACAGATGTTTTTCACAGTTTTTAAAAATGTTAGTGACTTTTATTGAATAACGCTGTTATTCCACTCTGCAGGCTTTCAAAAGAAATACTGAATATAAAAGACTTGTTATGTGTAAGGGTTCAAAATATATTTGCCCAGATGTTGCCCTGATGGTGGTGTTTGCTGGCACAGATTGTGCTGGGGATTTGTGTACCCGCTGAGCAATTTTGATCATGATCAAGTCAAGCACTACGGAAAAAACATCACAGTGTTTGGCACAAAGGGTCCAGTCTGGCGCAGAATTTGGCAGCAATAGCCTTCATCCCAAAAGAAATGGAACAAAGCTTTTCTCTAAGAACACACAGCTTACGGCTTTATCCATCAAGTGAGCTTCAAAGTGACGCCTGGTGAGTCAGCCCCGCTCTAATGATAGTGCTTCTTAGTCCTGTCTACTACACTCACTACCTGCCCAAATACCTGATAGCCAGTGAGATTTGATTGTGAAAGAACTCAGGTGATTGTTGCAGACAATGTGAAATGAACTTTTTTATCCATCCATAAGTGTTTCCCAATGATTGTAAAAGGTCAATTCTATTACTGTTTACCTAAGCAGTTGAATATCTATTTCTGTGTTGGCATTCTGCTGCATCTCAAATAGTTCCCTTCTCCCTTCGATGATCTTCACACATTGTCTCTGAAGATACTAAATGTGTGACTCTTATAAGACCTCATACTGCAAAGTCTCCTGCTGCCATGCATGATTTTATAATCCAACTACTATCTAAATAAAGTGTGTTGCTTCTTTTTCAATATGAAAACGGTCGTACAATCAATTCTGCACTCTATATTCTGTATGTTCATTGTAGCTGCCAACACCCTTAAGCCACTAGATGCTGTTCACCAGAGTGTTTTTCAATTCATTACTCATGACTGTTATTGCACACACCACTGTGAATATACTGTACACTCGACGTACTGTACTGAGGCACAAACAAGTATCAGCTAGACCTCTCCCCGTTCAGCTGTGAGAAACTGTCAGAAGTTGAGGTGTTGGTGTTGCACATCCTTTAATCACAGGCACATCATGGTGACAGAGCTGTGTGTAGTTTAATAAAGCCCCAGGAACAAAGACATTCTCCTCTAAACTATCTTTCTCACGTAGCGTCTGTGAGCAGGGCTTAGGAGAACTGGTTATTACCATCTCATTGAAGAGGGACCCCTCAACAGCTTGTAAAGTTGCCTGGCATCATGTCCCTACTTCACTGTATGCTGACAGCCCAACCATCAAAACTAGACACTTTTCTTTGGAGGCTGTTTCAATTATTCACTCTTTCCTTCGAGTGTCAGTGCTGTCTCTCTGCTGACACCACCTCTGCCTATCTTATTTTTTTTCTTACTTTCTTCATCGTTCTCAGTCTCGTCTCTCTTTCTGCCTGAGATGGGCAGGTACCACACTCCAGGTAAAGCCCGGAGTCAAAGAAAGAGAGGAAAATGGAGGATGAAAGAGCAGTACATTAGGGTCATGGAAAAAGGCCCTTTAACAAATCTTATCACAGCAGAGAGCCCAAATGAGATACCTAACCAAAGGGAATAATTATCTTTCCAATGAGGCTAATCTAAAGCTATCAAATAAAAACAAACTTCACTGCAAGTGTAAGGAAATGCAATTATTCAAATGGAATAGAAATGCAAATGTGTGGCCTTATGTAGAGGAAACATGGAGCCAGGAGCTAGTGTCCTCCAAGAATCAGACTCCCTACTGGCTCATAATTTTCTGTAATGGATGTCAACGTCCTTGTGGACATGTGCCATTTTTTAAAGGCCAGTAGAATTGTGGGGAGTCAGCTGGCCCCTAATCAAGGATAATGCGTCTAACTGTGTTTATAAATGCACTCGTGCAATAAAAACACATTGTCATTAAATGCAGATCTAATAACTAGGTACCATCCCGCAGTGCGGATCATTCCAGCCGCAACACAGAGATCTGCAACTTAAAGGACCTTGTGTAGCGTTTTTAAGTTGTTTATTGGCAAAAATCTCACTTATTCTCTCTCTATTTCGGATTTGTTTGTACATTGTGCGGGTAAGTTGTTTGGGGGGCTTCCATAATGTTTCGCCATCTTGAAAATACATCCCCCAGCAAGGGACATTCGGTGGTTTGGTCGAGAGCCATGCCAGCGCTGCGTCACTGAGAAGCTGAAGGAGGGGAGCAAGAGGCGCTTCACTACTACCCCAGCACTACTGCAACATAACAAACTCTCTCTCCCACTCTTTGAGCATAATGCGGCGAATTCAAAAAACAAGGGTCAACATCGGGGTAGCTGTCAGTGGCGCAGTGATGCGAGGAGAGGGATGAGGTGTGTGAAGCTGAGCCACTTGTCAGTTGTCAAAAGACAAGACATGATTATTATTATTATGACTGTAAACCTTTTCAATATCTGTTGTGTCTACAGAGATAAAGGTTGACATAAAGTCTGTCCATCTCACCCCAGAAATTTTTTTGAAGCAGCTGCGATAGTCTGGCGACCTGTGCAGGGTGTACCCCGCCTCTCGCCCAGTGTTAGCTGGGATAGGCTCCAGCTCCCCGCGACCCTCAAGAGGATAAGCAGTTATGGAAAATGAATGAATGAATGAAAATGTATCCAGTGGACTGAAAAAAGCAATTAATTATATTATTCTAGTAAGCCACCTAAAGTTTAATTTTTATTTGTAATATTAATTATTGATAGAATCAAAATAATTCATACTTGGCGTGACAATGTGTGACGATACAGTATTGGCACACAAAAATATTGCGACACTATGCTGTATCGATTTTATCCACCACCCCTTGGGACCGATGGCCCCTTCTCTACTTCCTACATTCCTGCTCCCATTGCCCTTAATCAGACATCACCCTTCTTCAATCTCAGCCTGCATTTACATCTCAACTATACACATGTAAAGTTTCATTACGGCATCGTATACGGTTGCAGTGTTATCCCGCTGAAAAACATCTGTCCACAAACAGACGGACAGACAGAGAAACATCTGGTAAAATACTTAAAAAGGCTTCTGTGATAGTTGCTGCTACAATAGGTGCCATCAGGACCACACTTTGCTATGATGAAACACACACAGCTTCACAAGGTGAAAACAACACCAGCTGTCGTTGTTGTTGCTGCTGGTAATAATATATGCTAGGGTACTAGATATATTAAATGTGTGTACATTTTTTTCACATATCTATGAAAAATATAAGACACTTACATTTATTCATTAATGTATCTGGACTATTTCCACTGTCATATATAAAATTAAAGGTGCAGTTGATCAATATTCAGATTTTAATGAAGCTTGACTGACACTGAATTTTTATGCCAGTATAAAAAATTTAAAAAATCTGAAAGCTACATTTTAACATTAAACATAATACAGAGGGCTTCCTTAAAATTGGTTATTTAAGAACAGTAAACAGGACACGCACTGAGTGGAACATAGCAGTGTGACAGCTGAACAGGCTCTAAGAGTCCACAGCTGTAATGGTGGCTTTATGTGGCCGTCCTTGGACACTGCAGTGCTTTGAGCTAAATGCTAACATCAGCATGCTAACATGCTCACAAAGACAATGCTTACATGCGGACATTTACCAGGTTTAATGACCACCGTGCTTACTGTGTCAGCATGCTAAATTTGGCTATTTAGCACTAAATACAGCTACGACAAATAAGGATGTCATTCGTTTTTCAAGTGTCTGCAGAAATAAAGTCAATGGCTCATTATTAGGATACATCATCTGGGGATTAACAGGCCGACAGTGACATCACTAGAGCCGAAAAATAAACTTGTCATTGCTCTCTGGTGGGCAAACTATGTAGCCCGATGGTGAAATGGCTAATTAATCACAGCGAATACACAATATCTTTGTACTGTAATTTCTTGTTACTTCAAAATAGAGATGTACACCACCTTGTGAGGCGCTACCTTTAAACATATTTTGTTACATTTTCATTATATTTGCAGTGTTTATTGATGTACTGTATGGAGTGTAAGACTGCAAATGCAACATCTTTCTTCTATAATTTGCAATTTACTTTTCATCCTCTGTATGTACACACACACACACACACACACACACACAAAATCAAGGCCGCCACCCCTGACACTGTTCCTGTCCCACTGTCTTTTCAGTTTGCCTGTTTCGTCCTTCATGCTGTCATATCAAACACACACTGCAGGCCAATGTAAGAGAGAAGGGAGACGTACAGAAGACTGTGGAAAGTGTGCCAGGGCTTATTTTGCCAACAACCACAAGCCAAACAAATGAATTAAAAACATGGCACCAGAGTTGCCCATGATTAGCTTTAAAATATTAGTCGAATGGGAGAAACGAGAGGAAAGAGAGCGCGCAGATTAATTCAACAACACAGAACAGGTGGTTCAGTGGGTGTGGGGTTTTATGTATTATTAAAATATTGTGTATTCTCTGGAAAAGAAACAACAATGACAGAATCCTCATTTATATTTCACGTATCTGAACATCAAGGCCACCAGAGCTGAGAGTGAGTGGTTAAGCCACGCAAGAGCCAATCTATCAAAATCTTTATTTCAAGAAAGCAGTTAATCTTTAACAGCCTGGTCTCACAGCTGAGATGCACCAGGCTTTCCACCAGCTCCAATATAAACCCATCAGCGTCATTATCAGACACTCAGAGCAACATATGTAATCTAAAGAGCATGAAAGTCCACTTAGGGTGGGCGGGAGAGGAGGTGAATGGGTCCAACAGAAGCTGCCTTCTTGAAGCACTTTGTAACATGGATCTTCAAAAGTGCTTTATAAATAAAGACTATTATTGTTATTATTATCTTAGATACGTCATCTCATGCACTCTTACCATGCTGTTTAATGCACTCAGTGGACAACCCTGTAAAAAAAGTCTCTAGGTTATATAAAAATAATAGTTACATTTTTACAAGGTAGGCATAACATGTTAGGCTTACAAATACACTACTGTGCACATTATTATGTTTAACTATCTGGCTAAAGACAGACTTGAAAGACAAATTTCTTAAATGTAATTTGCTGAAAATATTGCAGATTCACAATGTTTATAATTACTCAGTTTTTATAAGTACTATTGTTTACAGTATTTTTGGTGGAGGACTCTATTAAAGAAAAACAGTAAATGCCAGGACTAACCACCACACTTCGGGGGACAGGGCTCTGGAGCTCACTTCCTAAATACATCAGAGACTTCCCCTCACTCTCCACCTTCAAGAAATCCCTCAAAATACACCTCTTCAAAACTGCCTACAACCTCTAAAAAAATTTTTTTCTTCTTCCTCCTCCTCTCAGCATTGTTTCCTTTCTTACGGATTATTTCATTTTTGTTTGATTCTTTTTCTTTTGTTGTTCTTGTTCTCTTTACATTATAAGACAAACAAAAATTCAATAACAGAATAAGCAAAGGTTATAAGAAGCGATACAAAACTGTTTATTAGCTTAATGTAAAGTAGGGTCCAATGTATCCAGTGGTAAAGGAGATAGTAAGGGAGTCACTGGAGCTGTGATGCTAGATTTGTTGTCCTAAACCTTACCACAAGTGCAATTGTTCACAAAATTCACGGTTCAGTTCAATATAATATGGCTATGGAGCTTTTCAAAACAACAATAAAGTAAAAATGCCAGAGAAATTTCCTCTATTTTTAAAAAATATTTTTTACTAACACAATAAAGTCTCTTCTTTTTACTTTAAACAATGATGGAGCTATACCTGAGTGACCCATCTTCTGGGGTGACTCCTCTCCAACATGCAAAACCAAAATGGCTCCTTATAGAATATTGTGTTTTTGTAGGTATAAACTATAGAAGCAAATACAAACAAAAGAAACAATTCTGTTTCTGAAATGAAAAAAAAAACAAAACTTTTTTTTTTATTTTAACTGTATAAACACTAACATAATAATTTGGGCTTTGTTTTGTTTTTTGGGTTGTTGTGTTTTTTGCATGAAGCAAAAATTGGAATCTGGCTGAAATGGGTTTATTATGGAATATTGTAACAGGGTTTGAATACGTTAAACACGTTGATAAAGCCTGTATTCAACCACAGAGTATGGTCTCATATCTGCAGCTATAAAGAAAATGTTACCAGTAGCAGTGGTGATTTCTTTCGGTCTGTTTGAATCACTTAGGTGCCACTGCCTAAATGCTGCAGGGTTAACGTTAGCTTGTAGCGTGTATGTTGCGCCTTGTTTTCATCTAGTGTCACCGATTGAAACGCACCCCCGCCAACCCCCTTTTAACGCCAACCCTTTCTATGTTAAGATACAAACCATAAGGCTGCCCCCAGCGTCATGTTAGTAACACTGGGGCTTCTGCCCAAGCAGCAAAACATGATGAGTCTGGATGAGATCACACTGCCTCAAAGTAAAATCCCAACAGAAAGCCCAAACTTAAAGGAAAAGGCTCTGTAAGTTCTGCTGCAGGGTGTTATCCATTTCATATACACCTGCTGAAGTGCTGCATCTGCACTTCCTTTAATTTATGACTATTGGTTGCAAGGTTGCTCTAATCGAGTTACAAAGATCCTTGATTGGCTTCCAGTGGCACGCCAGGATCCCTTTAGATTACCGTGGTCCGACAGCAGCGTCTGAATGACAGAAGAGGCAGAAGGTGAGTTTAGAAGTGTACACACCCAACATGCTCTGTCAGCATGGTACCACATTAACCTCACATCCCAACAACTCTGAGGCTTTTCTCCTTTTACTTTTGATCTCTCTCGCTTCTTCCCTGAACCACGCTGCTTCTCTCGTTTGACATTCATCACAAGCATCAACATTAATACTCAATAACCGTATTTCCTTTAAAGATCGGAGGAAAAAAAGCAGAAAATGCAAAGAAGTTGATCTTAAATATAGTTTCTTGGCTCTCTTCAGCATATAAATAATTGATCACAGAAATGCTCCGGGGGGAGTCGTGTTCGCAGATATGTTGATTTCACACCAATTTCCTCACATATATAGTCCAATCTCTGTGTTTACCCTGCATAAAATTAACACATAGTGGACAGTATCTCCAGAGCTCAGTGAAAGACTGGAGCTGAAATACTGGAATGACAAATAGGCCCTTCTGTGCATAATATTTGCAAAACGTGCATAAAATGGCTTGAAGAATGACACGGAGGAGCCTCTCACATGCCGACAAGACATATTCCGTGATCCATATCTCTCTGAGAAATCACCAAGTAGCGGCACGAACAAGACAGTGACTCTGCCACGAGATCAGAACAAATGTTAAACGTCAAAAGACTGAATTGAACAAGTGGAAAAGTTCAATATAATGTTCAACATAACAATCAATGTGGTTTGTATGACTGCGCGAGCAACACAAATCTGGAGCACAGTGTGCTGCTGGCAAAACAACACAAATCATCAGTTAGACTGTGTGTTACAGAGAGGAGGAAAAAAAAAGTTCAGAGTTTTTCAGCTAAGCAGTATTGACAACACCTGAAAGATTTGACTGCACGATCCCATGAATAAATATGCCCAAAAGTTTTGTCTAAACACATTTCTTAAAGGAGCTGCAAAGTAATGTTTTCGGTGTGTTTTCCCTGAATAAACACAGGATTATTCTAGGCAAATAAATGATGACGGAAATTTATTTATTTATTATGAATTTGTTTGATCTCATCAACAAAAACAGCTGACAGCGGCGGGGGGCAGATTAGGTTTGAAGCACCCTGAAATGAAAGAGAGCTGATAAATCCACTTCAGATACAGAAAAAGCAAAGCCACGGTGTGCGGCGCTGCCCTCACTGCACATTACTATTTGGATGTTAGTGTATGAAACTGTCCGCTCACACCCCCACCCGTTCAATTTTTTTTTTTTTTTTTTTCATTCTCAGTTGTAAGTAAAGGATGCCTGGCTGCAATTTGTTTCTGTCAGGATGATTAATGGCTCTCAATAATGTTACAGCTTATATGGATATGGGAAGGTGCATCTCTACAGCAGCCAATCGATAAATCTGTGATCCTCCAACCACCCACCCTCATCGCACCAAGAGATTTAGAGGCCATATGAGCAGCCATGAATCCCACATACAGTAAGTCTTATGCAGATTAATAAAAACGTTCCTTAAAATGTGCTCTAACTTCTTCTATTAATACCTTAGGTATTAATTCTGCGGGCTGACAGCCTGTGAGAGCTTTTACTTGTGTTGAGCCTGTATGTACAGTAGCTATCATGTATTTCATATATTAAACACACAGTGTAACATCATATTTGTTTAAAACAGAAAAGTTAACTTTTAAAAAGCAAGGCAGGCAGCTCTGTATGTGTGCGGCTGTTTGGGTAGGATGTGTTTCATGGAAGTTATAGTGGGAAGCTCAGACTTCAGGGCAGATATGCATGGCCTTGGATGTGCATGTGCCTCCCACTGGCACAGGAATGCACCACAGACGGTTAAAGAAACTGGCAACCTTTAACACTGGATACATTCACCAAAGGTAAAAAGTTAGAGTTACAATAAGTTGCTCCCCAATGACACTATTATGTAAGTAGGTACCACAGTGGATATGAAGGCAGCAGTGCCGGCTGTGGCACAGGCAGTATAGGCGAATGCTAAGGGCGGCGTCATCCATAGGGGGCGCCACAAATGGGGGAAGAATTGAAAAAATCAAAATACTGATCTTTTACTATTTTTAACTAATACTATTATTACTATTTTTTTAATATTACACAAGGCCACAGCAACAAACTACATATCAAAGCCTACTAAATAATAGAGAGGCCTTTTTTTCTTGGTTCCCCGGTTCCCCTCCCCAGCTCATTACAGTTTACCTTCTCTCTGGGGGAGATAGGCTTGTTATTCGATGTCACGTGTACCCCAAAGCATGCTGTATTGTTATCATTTCAAACAGATAAACGCTCCCTGGTGCCCACTTAACTACCACAACACGACTGAGAGGAGTGTGTGTGGACAGAAAGAACATGAAAACCAACAAATTTGTATTGAATTCAGCGGGCGGAGAGCTACTTATCGCTACCTCTGAGCCAGGGGTGTCAAACATACCTGCCCGTGGGCCAGAGCTGGCCCGCCAAAGGGACTTTGCTAAGTGTAAAAATATAAGAGAAGTCATTAATTCGAATTTTTCAATTAAATGCACTGCTATTCCTATTTGTCCAAATAAACCAGTTCCTATTTCTTCACAGACGTAAATGAAAAGCCAGTGTGCTTGGTGTGCACCTTTCACTGCTCAAGGAATTTAATATTCAGCACCACTGCCAAACTCATTATGGCAAAAAAAAATACATTATTTTGCAACAACAACTAAGAACAGAGAAGATAAATTAATTGTTGGCAGGATTCAGGGAAACATAAGTCTGGTTTCAGTTTTAGCCGAGAGATCAGCATTGCAGCTGTGAAAGAGAGCTACATTATTGCTAACAAAACAGCATCTGCATTAGAGCCACACTCTGAGGGTGAGTTTGCTCAATAACAGATGTATTTGTTAACTGCGCTTATTTTTCTATCATCCCTCAGCCTTCATTCATTCATTCATTACTGTACATGTGAACATTTTCAGAATGAAAGATACCTTTAACGTTCCTTCTTTACACTAGGGCACCTAATGTGCTACGGCCACCACTGGAAAACAGCAACATGTTCCTCAGGCCATGGGCATTCATTTGCAGTATATGAACCACAACAAAATTAAAACCAGCTCAGCCACTACAACAAATAAATTCACAATTGATAGCAAAACAAACACTGGCCATTGGTAGACAGCCAGCATCTGAGCAGCAGACGACAGATGCCATAACATGACAGCCCAAACAGATTAAGAGCAGCTCCAGCAGTGTTCACTTTCACAAAGTTAGCTTACATTGCTAAGCACACAAACACCAACTGCAGCTAGACAGTCATTCAACAGCAAGTTGGCACCGACATATGGCAAGCGGCATACTTTCCTTACCTTGCTGAAGTGTAGCAGCGTCGCCTGGCATATCAAGTAAAGTAAAGTCGCCATGTTCCCAAAGTTGTTAACACCGGCTGGAGAGCGTCTCTTCCAGCCTGAGGTGCACCTTTGGCCTACAGACGGTGAATCAAACAGAAACAGTCACAAATAAACACTCTTTTTCCTCCACAAACAAGATATTTTCAGACTGTTAACAAGCAGCAAGTTTACAGCAGTGTTTCACTTGCAGAAGAGTTAGAAAACAAGCAGCACAGCAAAGCCAAACAGCAGGCAGGACACTGATAGTTTAAATAGGCCGCTGACTGGAGAAGGGTGCGTTGGATAAATGCTGCTGCAATGTGAGTGTGTCAGGTGTCTGCCTGTGCAAATATATATACAGTATCTGTGTATTGAGCAAATATTAAAACTTACATTTTACAAAAAGGTATATTTTCAGGAATAAACTAACAACCAAATTGACAAAAAGTAATTTGATTTTTCAATATCTCATCACTGGGCTTTAAAGCTGCAGTTGGTGATTTTCATGAACATAACTTTGGGTCATATTTGCTGAAACTGTCACTATATTGTGAAAGAAGTAGATGAGACCGACAAAAAGAAATCATGTTCTCCTCTTACTACTGCTTCTTAAGCCAAAGTCAGACCAAAGATTCACAACAAGATGAGTTAAAACAGGCAACTACAGGCTGGCAGTTCACACCAATGCAACTAGGTGAGACAGTGTATCATCTGTGTGCAACAACTTTGTACTTTCATTTTGATTTCAAGCATGGCTGAATATCATTTGTAGCTTCTTAAAATATGAATGAGGGAAGTGATAGTGAGATACTGGCTACAGTTGCATTTGTAGTAGTGATAAAATGAAATGAAATAAAACAAACAAAACCAGCATCAGATGGACTGTATTCATAATAAACACGCCACAATAATATAAATAGCCAGCGCCAATAAATCAGTCAATGAGGTGTGTGTGAGGGAGGCATAAGCACATATTGCAAGCAGCTGCAGCAACCCACCGTCCAACACCTGCAAACCTTAAGAATGGAAAAAGTGGGCTCAATGGGGACAGAGCACCTCCTGCAGAAAGCAAGCACGCCATCTGCAAGTGACGTGTTTTATGTTCTAAAACCAGCCACCGCTGATTTGACCTGCTGTGTTGCAGGTGACACCATCAGCCGGCTTCAGTTGAGTTTAGACCTCCAGTTCACACCACCGCAACTTTTCTCTACAGCATTCTAAAATGGCAAATCTTTGGTCTGACCTGGGCTTAATGGCATTCACCAGAATCTAACACAGCCCACTGAATACAACCAATCAGAGCCGAGGAGTCTCTCACGCAGCTGTCAATCATGTCAATCTTAACTGTCAAACTGTCTGAGCAACACTCATGAAATCTGAACCAAGATTCAGTTACTGCATTGACTATTTCTCGTCTCAAATGTTTTCAGAAACAGAACAGGAAGTAGCCTCTCTGATGGGATATATAATAGTACATAACCTGTACTCCAACAATTTTACAGCGAAATGATGATTCTTCATTATTTCTTTAACTTTCCCAGAGATGACTGTTGCTTTAAGCTTTGACAGCTGCAAAGAAAATGCTAATACAGAGGTGGAAGCCCCCACATACACTCCACATTACTCAATGGGTTACCCTACTGTATAACATAATATCCCTGGAACTCTATTGCCTGGTCAAATAGGGTCATGGTGAAGGACATAGAAACTCTGGGTAAGCCTATGGAGAAGGTTTACCCATAAATCAGGTTGGTCATTATTCTGTGGTTCACTATGCTGATATGCTTAATGTGGTGATATGGGCATATATTTTTTAAACTGTTTTTCATATGGATATGTATGGATTTTTTTTTTTTCCACTTTTTCTGTAGCTATACATTTTTTTTCGCCTTATTTATGCTATGTTTTCAGAAACATATTTTAGTGTAGTGGTTAGCTGTCAAATGAGAAAGTTTGTGACCTCGCTGCCATGTTGGATAAGCACCGCCCACCGTCGGATTTACCTTCTCATTCTACAGCTAACCACTACACTAAAATATGTTTCTGACATTTGAGGGGCGAAATAAGCAGAATCTTGATTCATGTTTGATCAGTGCTGCCTAGTTTGACAGTTTGATCACAGTTCACAAGCAGTGATTGACATGATTGACAGCTGCACTGAAAGACTCCTCAACTCTGATTGGTTGTTTTCATTCACAAGCAGTGATGTCATTCGAGGCGCTATTTAAGCAATATCACAGGAGAGGGAGTGACGTTGTACTCATAGGACAATTAATTCAAAGATAGTTACAGCCGTGACGATATACAGTACAACATCACGACCTCGAGTGTAATATTGCTTTTATACACCAGTTCAACAACAGCTTTAACAACAATGCTGAGTAAGGAAATGTTAACAAAAGGTGAAGAAATAAATTATTTAAGTATGTTATGTAGCTCCGCGAAACACAACAGTTCCCCCAGTCTGTTGCCAGGCAACGCAGCGCACAGGCCAGGAACTCACAAGCTACTTTGTATTTACATTGATCTGCAGCGGTGTAACTTCGTCCAGTTCGGCTGATGAAACACTGGCAAACCTGGATGTTGACACGGATTCAAACACACCTGGAGGTCTGCACTGAAGAGTCTTGGCTTTCCTTTTCCTCGTCGACCACTCTTAAATTAATTCAAATGTAATTTTGGGGAAAAATATCCGTCTTCTTGGTGTAACTATAGTGTCAGTTTGTGTCAATGTAGCAAGTGTGACAGTTGGTTAATTAACGGTTGTATTTATATTTATATCACCTGTGAGCGGAGTGATTTTACTGTTAAATGTCCCAGTCATGTTGTACTCTATATCAGCACTCATGGAACGCCTCTCGTACAACCAAATTACTCGGTCTAACTAACTGTCGTATAAAAGGCATTAGAGTAGGGCAATGCTGACCTTGTGCTTCAAGTTTCCTTGTCTGGGAAGCGTCCACAGTTCCCTCCTTTTCTGTACGTGCTCTTTCTGTGTTCGGGTCCCTTCTCATGTTCTCCGACTCGGTCACCACCATGTTTCCAGTCACAAAATCCTGATACAAATGCGTTATGTGTTGAAAACATTTTGCAAGCATAGCAGTGTATTTCTCCGGAGGAGAGGGAATAAATCATCCATTCATTTTTGAAAACAGATTTGAATTGCTATATGAAGGCATCTTAAAGGGCCCTGGGTCGCTAAGGGCCCCTGGCCTCGTGCCCCAATTATAATCCGTGCATGGAGTAGGCGGAAAAAACATTTTTGTCTCATTTAGTGCTGTGCGACAGTTTCAGTGACAAAATATATGACAAATATGACAAAAGTTATTTCTAATAAAACTTACCAACTACAGCTTATATCTATTTCTGATGCCATTATCTTGATCCCTGCACTTTTTGGTGCAGCTGTCTGCAGGACATTTAATTGGTTCAGATTATTATGACAGATAGTAAGGCAAATGACCTCACGCCATTTCAAAACTGATATCAAGTTACTCATCATCATCTGGTATAATTTATATTAATGGTGGATGCAAAATATTGGAAGTGATGAAGCCCAATCATTTCAATGTCCTGACCTATGATAATGATGTGCTGAAGTTTAGCAAAGTGTAACTTCATGTTATCTGGCAGACTTATCTAATTTTTCCCACAATTCTTAGTTTCTAAAATATTAAGAATTATTTTTGAAGTGTTTACATTTTATTGGTGGTATGTCTTAATGAATCTTTATTTTAATAATTTCATTATCCGTTTTCTCACAGTATTAAAACTTTTGAAATCATAGATGTTTCTTACCCCAGCAGCCTGAGCACTCGCACTCTTGAATGTCTTCACGTTAAACTGTGCATTCTGCTTCATATGTGGCAGCCTCGGGAGGTTTAAATGACTTGGTGAGAAGAATTCAGTGTGAAATGGGATGTGATGCTGCACAGAGGTGTTCCAGTCCCACAGGCTGTGTTGTAAAGCACGACTGGACTTCACTGACTTTTGCCCACCTCCCAACAACCCCCCTTCTCCCTCCCGCCTTCTTTCTCTCCTCCTCTCACTTCCTTTTCTTTGTCCCCCACCTGGAGACAACCTCCATTTTCTCTTAATAACATCCATTTTCCTTTGGCTATTCCTCCCTGTGAATAAAACTCTGAACCATGCTGAGAATTTGCTGCTCTTAATTATTGCGTCGTAATAAATGAAGTCTGAGCTCCAACTCTCCAGAGTAGCTCATGCTGATCTCCACCAGAGAGGCTAGTGCCTTACCAGAGGCATTGCTGCTCACCCACATCAGTCTCATCAAGCGCTGTGGTTTCGCTTCACTTAAAGCTTCATATATATGAGAGCTTAATAGAGACTGATTCATTGATATTCCAGCCAAACTGCCCAGGGATTTGGCAGAACAGGCGCCAGCAGAGGAAAGAGGCTGAGAAAACAAAGTGATGGAGAATGAGTGGGAGGGGAGAGACTAAGAAAGTTACACCAGATTTGCAGTCGCACGCTGAGATGCCAGGGATGATAAAACCATCCCTCTCAGACAGGCCCCTGTGATAGACTTGATTCGGTCCACTCGCCCACCCCACCCCACCTCCCTTTATTCTCACACTGGTCTCTCACATTCTTCTCCTCTTATCTTCTTCTCCGACTCAAACATGATGAACAGGAGCAAGGGAGAGATGAGCAGCTGGCCTGGTCTCGGCGGGGCGAGGGAACACATTTGACAAAATCAAATCAGGTCGGTCAAAGGTGAAGCCTGCCAGTCTCCCTGTGGAGCGGCGAATGGCATCAACACTGCACAGATGACCAGAATACTGCGCAGCTTCAGATGAAAACGCTGCACATCCCCCTCGCCTAAACTGAAAAACTCACATCCTTCTATGCTCTGTCATATCATCCATGCATTTCAAAAGGCCGCCCTAATGAATCAGTTGAGACGTGATTAGATCCTCTAACTGCCTTTACTCTTTAAATTCTATTAGCGATGTAATTATAATGTTCAATGTCTATTAGCACAGCTGCCCATAAATGTTCACCATTTTTATCAGGCAGATGAAAGACATGATTGCGTGGCTTCACGGCTTCATTCTCTGTGGTGAGAAGATGACATCGTGCAGGCCTTCAGTCTACACAGATCCACCTTCTAGCGGTTGGAAGTCAGCTGTCGGCCCATTCCAGCAGCCAACACTTTGATATGCAACACCTCATGAAGCCAAAGCCCCAGTTGAAGCCATTATACAGTGTTCAGCTCCCTAATAGATATATTAGAGGGCTGGAGCCAGCTTGTTACAGGGGGTCTCAGGAAAAGAGCAGAGGGAGTGATCTTTGCATCTGCATGCTATGCCAGGCTCCAAAGAGGACCATAAATTAGTGCTGCGGGGAGAGAATGTGAAAGAGATATCCAGCCTCTGTTCTCAAACCCTGGCGATGGCTGAGGTGGCATCCTTCTACTTCTATGCATAGTCATAGAGTCAGGCTCACATTTCCCATATCAGGGCCCATCACCATGCTTCATTCTTAATATCAGCAGCAGCAAGAAAGGTCATTACCCAAGTAAATTACCTCTTTAGCATTTGATTATTCGCTTTTTTCTTCTTTTCTCCTTTTTGCTCTCTTGAGGCAGGAGGCATCAGACAGCCTGCAGTATATATCCTTGTGCATGTCCACCTACACTGTGGAAACTTCTGTACTTACCTGTAGTATGCTGCAGAACACTACAATTAATTTCCACTTTTAAAAACATTGTCAACTGTTTTTCGTTCTTTCCACATCTCCGCATCTGCCTTCCAATCCCCTCCAGCCCTAATGAAGTATCCTCAAAAGATGACATGGAGTGAAAATGGTGAAGTTTCGGGCTGCGTATTTGCATTTCCCGAAAATACTGAATGATAAAGCACTCTGACAGTCCGGTGCACTTACACAGCACACGCCGTAAAACATCTGTTGAAAGCTGAGCATAATTCATTCCCCAAACACTCATGCACGTACGCTAATAAAACTCACAGACTCTCCCTTCATTTATCTGTGTATGGATGTGTGTGTCAGTTGGTCTGTCTCTTACTCTGTCTCTCCCTCTAATCTGTTCATGAACGTACGATATATGACATTTGCAAAGAGCATAGTCCAGTCAGAAATATTATAAAATGTTAAACCTGAACGATAAGATAAAAGATAAAGATAAAAAAGGCACCTTTGACATACTGTTGCCACCAGGGGTCATAAATGTTATCAATTAATGTGCCCGGTGTAAAATTAAGGGTCAGTGATGAAATGCTGGATTTTAGGGTCTCAGAAATTAATTCTACACACTCGGGAGTCAGGATATCATGGTCTATGTCAAACTGTTATTGTACAGGTAACAAAATGTTTCCTAAACCCCTCCCCCAAACATTAATTGTCCAATCACGGCCTGGCAACTGTAACTAAAGGCAAATAAACTGCAGGCCCTAACCTAGGTTAATTATTATGTATTTCACAACAGCTGATATGCATTGGTCTGTTAGATTGCCTATCCTCAAAGAATAAATATATGAGATTATTTCACCTGGGTGCCTTCTTTCCTTCATGGCTGTCTGCACTAATCAAGACTTCAAGGATCTTGTATTTTACATTTTATTTTTACCTGCCTCACCAAAGAGCACTTGTCAGAACAGCCATCAGAGATAAGCAGTGCTTCTTTCTTCCATTGTAAAAATGCTGCTCCTTCATGTCCGTGTCCTCTGCATGTTCATCAGCTTGTGAAGATGAGGAATTTTTGCCTGTGACCTTCAGTTTTGTTTTTTTTAGTGTTTGTTGCTATGAAATCCATAAGATGTGTTCGCAAGGTTTTCATTTTAGTACAAAAAAACACTGATACAGAAACAACCACCGCTCCACCCAGCTTGGTCTTGCTGGAAACATCAGACTGTCCAGACTAGTAGAAAAAGATTTCTGCACACTAACATCTCTGCAGTGTATCACTTCATTGTTGAGCTTTTGGTGTAGAAGACCTTTATCAGAGTGTACATACAGGAACAATGGACGGACTGGTAAAAGTTTCAGTCTAATCACTGGCAGTTTGCAACACACCTGTGCAGCTCCACCTCCTGGGAGTTGTAATGTTTTTTTTATATAAGTACTGAATGGCAAACTGTGAGGCATTCAAATGGAAGCCGTAGAAAAGAAAAGGGTTTAGCTTTAGAATCTTACGGGACACAAACCCCGCTCTCTCGGGTGAAAGTTGGTGTTTGTTTGACCCATCCACCACCCCTCCATCCGGCCCAGTCGGACTTTCGTTGCCTTAACTTTCCCCCTGATGCCGCTGAGTGCTCTTAAACTACAACGGCAACCAGCCACGTGTCATGTCGACTTTAAAGGAGCTATTTTTTTCGTTGGTTTCTGACGCCACAAGTCACTGCCTAATAGCCAGATTTGGACGACTCACAATTTTCATTCTAGCCGGCTGAATCAACTGTTGCTAACTAAGCCTGCTTATTGCGTCTACATCTGTCTGAAATCAAGTTAATATTAGTTTTTATGAAGGTGTCATGAATCTCAAGTGGTAAATCTGCCACCATAGCTGTTAACTGTACACATGCTGTGCTAGATGGGTCACCTTGACAGGCATTGCAACAGTAACCGAGAGCAGTGAGGTGTCGGGAAGAGTCAGTAAATCTCATATCAAAGGAAAGATTCTCTCCATCCATTTAAATATTAAGCTACCTGGATACAGTAATGTGTCTGGGTCTGTACAGGCAAACAAACACAAGCATCGTCAAACACATGCCGCATTCACCACACTGATCGGCTTCCAAAGGTCTGAATCACCAAACCTTTGGTTGTTTTTTACAGCCACCATATCTTTTGTACACAGTAAAGCTGACATCGCTGTTCATAAGACATATTGTAATGCACAGCCTTGGCTTGATATTTGCCCCCTCCTACCTGTCTTCCAAAGATTACTACTCATTTACAGTTCTGAGCATTTGTCATCCATTGCCTCTCCCCATCCACCTCACTGGACATGCAAGGCCAAACAGTGGTAACCCAATAGCCAGTGGTGTATGTGCACAATTTCCACCTCTCCCTCATTCTCTACATCTCCCCCAATCCTTTTGAAATGGTGGCTATGAATCTTCATTGCATCCGGTGGTGTGGAAAGCGGCCCTCTCCTAAATGACTATTGATGATAATGCCACACTGTAAGGAATGTGAACACAGTATGGAAATGGTACGGCAAGCCTGGAGGAGCGGAGTGAGGAGGTGTGGGTTGTGGTTGGAGGACTGTGAAGTGGTACGGATAGGTAGGGAGAGGATGCAGTCAATCAAGTCTGAATGTAAATTTTCTCCAGGGGGATATAATGCGTTAGAAATAAATAGGTCCACAGCATACATGTAAAGTATATTCTTTAGATTGATAAAACAGACAAAACAAAAGAGAGAAAGAGAGGCAGAACCTAACTGGGAGACAGATTATTGGGGTCCTTGTCATGTCTAGGAATGAAAGAGAACATCCCTCAAGGACAACTTGAGTGTTTTGAGGGATAAAGCATTCTTTTTATCGAATGGCAGAAATATGATGCACTGTTTAAAAAGCATTGTGGAACTACACAATAATAAAATCATGCAACCATGCACACACATTTCAGACACAATTACATTTCAGTCTGATATTCAAGGCTCATTTTGTAAGAGGTATATTAAGGAACGCAAATTGTAGAGCGCAATTTTGTTCTTATACCTTGTATTCTTCTTCTTCAGGAGTTCTGACCTTCCTGTGTGCTTGAAAACAGAGCTGTTGAGTGGAGAGAGCTGAATTTATTATCAAAGACACTGAATAAGTGATATCCACGGCCTTCTGAAGATCATTCCCCAACTTCTGCAGGGAGCTTCTGGGTCTCATGTGCTCTGGTGATACCAGCTCTCCCAGTGCCTATACAACTTGTCCTTGGTTGTAAGGGACTATGAAAAGTTACCCAGACAGCACAGTAATCATCCGTCTCAAAGTCACGAGAAAGAGGAACGCTCCCTAACAGTGCAGATGTCACCAATGTAGTGCAGGGGTTCAGCCAAACAGTGCGCCAGGTGAGTTCACAGAATAGTCCCTTCTTTTTGGTTAAGATGATTCTAGGACAGGTGCCAAATATATGACTGATGCTTTTATTTATTTATTAAAGATATTTTGGGGTGCTTTTCAGCCTTTAATGGATAGGACAGACAAGTGTGAAAGGGGGAGAGAGAGAGAGAATGTGAGAGACTGAATCTAATATTCAACATTATTCAGCATTGTTTAGTCAATCTCATTGAGTTTGCATGATTTTTTTGCTGTCTACACACCTAGCAGTCCAAATGATGTCAGTCTGCTGTGTATTCAACTTCAATGTTTTTTTTTACGTATGCAAGTTTTGTTGTTTTCCTGTGTGTATGTCATTCTCATTTGATCTATTATTGAAAAACGTTTTCTGTTCTGTTATGCTTGAATCCAAATTATTACCACTTACCTTTACGTGATGACGGTGATTGAGATGCAGTGTAACTGTTGATAGTTTGCAGGCGTACGTGTAATTAATTAAAAGTAATAAATGACACCCTGGGGTGCTATATGTAATCACAGTTGTTTGTAGTGGTTGTATGTAGAGACTGCTGCTCTGGTGTCATTGGAAGACTTCACAAATGCAATTCAGAGACAATGTGGTTCCTCTTTACTGGCTTTTGCACGTGTACACAATGTTACAATCAGTGAATATTTATTTAAATATGTGTGCTTATTTTTAGTCTTACATTGACAAAGATTGACACAGCCCAAAGTCACTTCTCCTCAAAACACATTGGTATCACACAGTGCTGGGATCAGGGAGCTTCACAGTGGTGACATGATCTACAATTACATTCACTATGTCAACAGATACTGCTAATAATCAAAGAAGCATGACTTTAAATGATGTAGATTTGACAAAATGTAATTACAGTATATGCAAATTGGTTGAAAGAGCTTTTCAGATTTTTGTCAGTAGCAGTCTCAGTATTTTGTAGTCATCAGCTTTGGACCTGTCCCTTTTCCCCTAGCACAAATAACCTATATTATGGTCCAGTGAGCTGTTGTAGACGATATTTGATCATGTTACTCGGTTTAAAATACACATTTCTGGCTCCATTATCACTTTTTGTGGCACTATCCCCTGCTGAAAAAAAGCAACTGGTCACTAAAAACACCCACATTTGGTGGCTAAAAAGCTGCTGAAAACAAAAAAAAAATCAAAACAGCTGTCTTTTGTTGTTGGTCTTGAGCAGTGGTCTGCAGCTTGGCAGGCATCTCGCCCACGTCGATACGCCATCCCATCCCCTCCCCTCCACTTTCCGATGACAAAGTAAGTTCATGCAATTTCTCACTTAAAAGACGATGATATGATTTGTATGAAACCTGCAAATGTGACTTATTTGGAGCAACCTACAATGCCAACAATCCTGATTCTTCATGACCTCCATTATGTCGACACAAACTTCTAGTTGTTAAAGAAATATCATGCAATATGTTACAGTGCAGTTCTGGCTTGTATTTACCTCCAACATGTGAGCAGACCTAAACATCAAAATATGATGGGCTAGGCAGCCCCCACACATAGATTTTTGGACTGTCACGGACCGCATCTCAACACTTGTTACATGCATTTTGTTCTTTCAAAATTCAATTTTCACAGTTTCTGCTCATTACATGCACACAGTCCTTTTCAAATTTAATTAACTGTGTAGGTGAAACACTTTGTTTTTACATTTATTTCCTTCAGTTTAGGCAAAAAATGGTCCCTGGTTAGGTTTTGGCAACAAAATTTCTAAGGTAATGTTTCATCACATGACACATGTATGTGACATAAGTTACTAGTGTAACATGCTACACATTGTACTTGAAATAACTTGACTTTTGGATTTTTACACGGAATACCAACAGTGGGTGAAAGTCCAGTGTTTGTTTGACCTATTCACCTCCCCTCCCACCTGCCCTATAGGGACACTCTCGCTGTTTATACTATGGTAGTGTCAGAAATAGCCACCATCCTTCACTGACAAAGGTGGTATTTGACAAGTTTGCTTGTGGCTGGTGGCGCCTTACGGTGCGTAACATACCGCTGTGACAGGTGCCTCTGTAGGTCAGCAGAAATACTTGAAAAAGCAGCGGTATTAAACAAGTTAAAACTGAGAATGTTTTCAGAAAGTTAATTGTCAAACCATCTTTCTATGTTTGCACTTGTTTTTGACTTGCTGTTTTTCACACAAATAAACATGGTTTATCATTTAAATTATTTATGTATATAGTTGCAGTACTTTGTTTTAAATATTATTTTGGATAATTTGCCAGCAGGTAAACTTAATTATATTCATATAAACAGTGTAAATGGTGGTAGAAAACATAACAAATAATATACTTATTTTCAGCATTGCTATAGATATTTTTGAGAAATAGAAAATACAGTAACAGGTAGTAACTTTGCAGTACATCCCTACTGTATTGGTTCTGTATCTTGTAAACTTATATTTGAGAGGTTACTGTTTATACCATGTTCACAATCATGGCCCGAAGACACTAATGTGAAAAGACATAAAAGGGAAAATTGGCCTACAGACTGCTGTTTCTCATTTTTTACAGCTCCCACTGCAAATAAGATGGTCAGTGAGTTTCTGCCCCAGCCTCCACACCAGGGAGGCCAGTCTTTACCAGAGGCATACAGTATCGCAATTCTCCTACTAAGGCCACACAGTCACCCACCACAGAACATTACAGACTCTGACAGGGAAAACGAGACCCTAATCAAGACCTTAATACACTTCCAAAGGCACAAATCGTCTCATGCAACATGAAACCCAGCAGCAAGCGCCTGTGCTTTATCTTTGTCCCTCTCCTCTGTCTTCCCTTGGACTGTTGATGTGGAATAGCACGAAAAGGAAGGCAGTCGTGTCACAGAAGATTTTCTGGAGGCCTTGACAGAACGGATGGGTCTCCATTACTGTAATGAGGCTACAGGAATGGCCGCCACGCTTCCCTCATTTACGCCATCTCAGCCCGCGCCTCCTCCAGGGGATACACTCTTTCCTCTATAATAGCCTACTCAGTCTTCTTTTTCTCCCTCTCTCTTTTGCTCTTTGCTCTCATTCCCTTTTTACTATCCCAGAAATTTACAAGAGGTGTGTACATTTGTGTGTGTGCTCGAGGGAGAAATGTATCACATGAGAAGCTTAAGGTTAATGAGGAGTGCTGGTATGTGTCCAGCTACTAAACCTTCATAGCATGAACAAAGGGAGTTCATAAAAATTAAAGTATCACCTTTTTTGGCAGCTTAAATAGTAAGGCAGGGTATTCAAATACCTTGGATGACTTCAAGATTTTAATGTTCATCACCCACTTTGGCTATGTTAAAAAAGTAAATGGTAGAGGGAAGGTCCGGGAAAAAATAGTAAAGTCTGTTTTAAAGTTTGTAATTTTCTCACAGTTTACAAGTTATTTGCAGCTTCTCACCACTGGAGGGAATCACTTATTCAATCTGTCTCCGTCTGGTGTTTTTGTATGGAAGATTGAAAAGGTATGCATTAGATAACCCTCTGCGTCTGCCGTTAATGTTCCAGGAGGTGCAACCAATGCCAGTGTGTCGTCATACTCACATAGTTGGGGTTTAGGTGACAAAGGCATGAAAATATCTTGGTTTGGATTTCAGGAGGCAAACACCGGGCTCCTGGGTGAAGGTTAAGGGTTTGTTGGACTCATTCATTAGCCCTTTTGGTACATTGCACCCCCTTGCCAGGGTTTCAACCTGATGCTCCCCAGTGGCATATTATACCGCTGTGACAGGTGTCGTCCTGGCCGACCAGCAGCAAATCAAGACAAAGCAAAGGTTACATCCGGCCGTGTTGCACATTGATGCCACCCAGCTGCATATCATACCACTGCAAAAGGTGGCTTTTGGTGTCATGTGTTGATGCAGCAGTATTTTACGACTTCAGAATGAACATGGGCTGATGTTGACATTAGAGCGCGTAGCATCAGCAGCCCCGGGCACATTTTTCAGAGGCTCAAGCTAAATCTCCTGTAGATCAACTTGTCTTATGTCATGTTATCTAACACATGTTTTACTGTGTAAAAAAATAAGGGACCATGTTCTGCAATAAGGTTTAAACGGTTCTGGATGTCCAGAGTGGAAACTGCTCTGGCACACCGACACAAAGAGGATGATTTCTACCTCAAAGTTCTTCAATTAGATGAAGTTAACAGAGTGCTGAAGAGAAAGGAGTCTTTTGGGGGATAGTGTGGTTCATTTACATCAAATTCAGCTTCCTCCAAACATGATTGTTTTCCTCAGGCTTTACATGCAAGGCTTATTTTACATTTTCTCTTGTTGCTACTTTCCCAACAGTAAAGTTAAATTCACGTTTTTTTTTTTCAATTCAGTCCACCGCCCAAGAATTTGTAAACAATTCATTTTGTGCACACTAGAAAACTGCTGTGATCTCATTAAACAGTCATGTATATATAGTAATTGTTTTCCTCGTAATAAGATTTAAATATTCTGAAAGAATCCCAGAGAACAGACGCCTGCAGCGGCTGCAGCTTTTCGCTCCTCCTCTTCTTCTCTGCGCTCTTGGCACAAGGAATGTATTTTAATACATTATCAGAACTGCGGCATGGAAGATCTAAATATTTTTTGTGTTGAGACGTGGAAGTGGGAGAGCAGTTGGTGAACCAAAATCAACCAGAGAGTTGGAGGGAGATGGTGAGAATTTACACCAGACTAGCTTACTGGTTGTTAAGCTTTGTGGTGCGTATCGCCAAAATTAGACTGGCTGAATTAAGATGTTTTAATAGTTTAACCTCACAACAGTTATTAACAGTACCAAAGCTTAGGGCATACGCTATCCTTACCTGGCTGTCCGTGACGGTAGATCAAAGGTAGACATGCGACTGTGCAGGACAGAGTCTGTAATTTTAACTGCAGTGAGTTTTTGAAGCCTGGTATTACAAGATTTACCAAAAGAAAAGTGTTACTCATCCAATAATCTTCTTACCTCTTTGAGTGTTTTTGAGATGGCTGTTTTGTTGCCTTTTGAAAAGGCCCTGAACCCCGGCATTATCAAGGTTTTTTTTTTAAGTATTAAATAATTATAGCACAGTGGTCTGCATATTAATTAGTCGGTTCAACTGTTAGCTTTAATAAATAACAGAAGCTTGTTTTAGTGCCGTACAGGGTGTGATTTTCTCAAAGGTCAAGATTACTGTGGGGATTACTGGATGCATCATTAAGCATTTGCGGACTGAAGGAACTTTTTCAACAAATCAGCATCAATTGCCGCACTTGCTATAAAAAGTCAAAAGATGAAAAACTAAAAGTGCGTTAAAGGTAGTGCGTCATTGTAACTTTGTTTTGTCCATACCAGGGGTAGGCAACCTGCGGCTCTGTAGTCACATGTGGCTCTTTCGACCCTCTCCATTGGCTCCCTGTGGCTTTGACATAAAATTATACGGAAATGAATGAAGGTTATTTCTTTATATTCAAATTTTCATTTGTCATTGTTGCAGGCCTAGAGAGACTATTGCACTCTGCAGCTGCAAAAATGTGTAGCAATACATCGAATAAATGTGCCTCATACGTCTACAACCTGGTGCCTGCTCCACTAGATTTTGCTTTTCTTCAGTAGCAGTGGTTAGCCTGGATTCCGAATCCAAAAAAAGAAACATCTTGAAGGAAAATAGAGGATTTAATAGTGTGTGGACAGATTAATTTGCTTTCACCACCAACATTGTAAAACTGAAGTACTTAATAATTATAAATAACCCACTGCAGAGTAGCCACCTTGTAGTAAATCATATTCGTGAATGCTCATTTAGACCTATTCATAATGTTGATGGGCTAATTCAGACTTAATAGGCTGTTACCTTTATTCAAATAATTTTTATATTTTTTGCAGCTCCAGACAGATTTTTTTTTCTTTCCTTTTTTTGGTCAATAATGGCTGTTTTAATAGTAAAGGTTGCCAACCCCTGGTCCATAACCACAAAGAAACGCTCTCTTCTACAATATTTTTTTTTTTTTTTTTTATCATTCAAGTCAATATATATTGAATGAACAATGATATTAGAAATTAGAAAAAACTACCTTCCTTATCTAAGCACATAAAGCACTTCACTTTGGCTCTCTAATGTAAAGCTGGTGCCAGGACGAGGTCAGGTGCATGGTTGGATCAACAAAATGAAGTAGTGATTTTACCCACAAACCATGATCTTTCACTTCCTTAAACACAACATCCTCGCATGCTAAAACTGGTTTATTTTTCAATAGTGATTTGCAACAGCTTTTGAAGACATCGAAAAACATTTCTACCTCCCTAACATCAGCTGATTGACAGATCATATGATAAAGATGCATCACAACCACCACCAAGTGACACTTCTGAGGAAAGCGGAAATTTCCACCGAAACATGTCAAGAAGCCTAAAAAAGGTTATGTAACACCTTGATACATGTCTGAGATAAAAGAAGAACTACAGTAAAGTGATGATCAGAAACTGAAGACATAATGCACACCACTTATCAAAAAATGATGTTGTCCTGCAGAAAGGGGTGTGAGATCAGAAAACTTCTTTTTCAAAGATTCGCGACTAGACGAAACCCTTTGTTGCAGAGAAAAGTTGCAGCGGTGTGAACTGGCCGGTCTGAGCTCGACTCAAGCCGGCTGATGGTGTCACCTGCAAGGCAGCTGGTCAAATCACCAGCAGCTGGACGCCTTACATCCATAACTTTTCTTTCTGCCTCACCTCATAAGCTACAATTCTTTCTGCACTGGCTCTGAGTGTAAACACTGGGTGTAAACAGTCATAATGTAAAAAAAAAAACACTAAAATATTAAAATTTCACAACAAGAATTGTACTTTTTACGTTTTTATTGAAGACATGACATGAGCATTCAGAGTCTGGGCTGAAAATCTCCCATAAACCTCTGGGCTCATGCTTTTTATAAAAGGCTGTAGTTTGTATCAGGTAATCCAGTCCATGTGATAGTTTTCAAATCTGTTTTAGAGGTGCCCTGCCTTGTCAAAAATTGATTTGTCACAAACAGTCTGCCTCTCTTGACAGAGAAGTG
This sequence comes from Epinephelus awoara, assembly GCA_035609425.1. Taxonomy (NCBI): domain Eukaryota; kingdom Metazoa; phylum Chordata; class Actinopteri; order Perciformes; family Serranidae; genus Epinephelus; species Epinephelus awoara. Next base: position 24,445,837 of record CM069298.1, on the reverse strand, counting down.
TTGAAGTGGTGCACACAATGAGCAGAAATCTCAGGCCTTTGGAAGCTTTGCTGAAAATGGCTACAAAACTGTGTCTGAAGAGAAGCATTAGTTAACAGCCTGGCAGCGGTGGAACACACAGAGGAAATTCAACAGCGTTGCTTTTCCCTGAAGAGCTGCAGAGATCACAGTAGGAGATATTAAGGAACTCAAAAGCAGCAGTTAAAGGTTTGCAGCAGCCTAATGCATTTGTAAATGTTAATTTAAGTGTTTGCACTTAAACGTTAGGTTATGATGGTGCTTTGTGTATAAATCCTGAAGCAAACTAATAACATCTTTAAAAACTGAACCATGTTATGTTTATAATGAGGTGTTAAGAGTGTTGTGGATAAGCCGCTTTATCTGGCGGTCAGCAGTGGGCCTATATGCAAAAATAGAGGACAAGAGCCTCACTGCTTACAAGAGTGAATTCATAAGCCTCAGACAAAGAAATAGATCAGAACTTTTGCTCTGAACATTGCGGGTTTTAGAAAGCATCCTCTTCAGCTGTGGATTTATGGAAATGCTTTTGCCAAAGGGTCTGAGCCACCCAGCCTTATCGTTGTATCTGTGCCTGCTACATAACTGAATTAGCAATTATAAGCAAAGTCCGGACAAATCAAGCAATTATCCAAACAAGTTCTTGGGAATCAAAACTTTTCCTGTCAGTTTACCGTCTACAGATTTGCTTAACGTCTTTTGTCTGCAGGGTGATAATGATTTTCCATGTCTGTACTTGGCAAAGAAATCCCACATCTATGACGCACAGCCTCAGTCTTACTTCTCTACAGTGCTGTTACAAACGGCAGCAGTATGTTAATTCACTTCCTTTCTTAAAACCCTTTTATGTGCTCTTACATGGGTTCATATCACAGCTGAAGAAAAGATTGTTTTAAATTTCCTTTTCTCAAGGTGTTGTCATGGTGATTGGTTTTGTATTTATTTATTTTTTTTGTCTGTGTTATATTGTTTTGTTTTTTTCTGGTGTTGAATATGTTTTTTTTCTTTCATGTGCAAAATGTGCTGCAGTTTGTTTTAAAAGATGAAGGCAGGGACGCGTGCTGTGATTTGAGATCTTTTAGAAAACACCCATGTGAAAAATACTGGTCGAACACTCTCCATTAATACAGAATTTAATAAAAGAGACTATAGATGCATGACATTTCACTCCGAGAGTCTTCCAATCCCAGCAGTCAGGGTTTAAATGCTATTGATCCAATTTTAGAGCACAGAGAGGTGGAGAATTGCCCAGCTAGAGTTACTAAAGTCCTACAAAAAGCAGTCCTCTCAGGTACCTTTTCAATAGCATATGAAATCCTTCCCAGCCTTTTCATTGTTTGCACACACTATAACAGGTAGATGAATACAGGCATTACACAAAGCGACAGCAAACACACAGAAGCTTAGGCTTTATGTTTGCTCATTCCTTCTCCAAAACAACAAGAATATTGTTGTTAGAATATTGGTCTTTGGAAGTGCGTTTACTGTATTGTGATTTTTATAAAATATGTATTTAATCTCAAACATAATGTAAATTAATGACACATGGTAATTTCACCCTGGGGTACGGGGTCTCCTGAGTAAGATCAACTAATTAACTCATTGCCAGAAGAAGTCCTTTTATCAAATTTCTCACTCTAATTGGAGGACAGGATGTTAATTTTCAGCTTCTGCATAACGAGCACAGCACATACAGTTTTAGTCGTGATTGCAATATGGTGTTGTTGCCAAACAATGAGGAAACAAACTGAGGAATAATTAGAGACGATTTAAATTCTTGGTTTAAAACAAGTGATGTCTGTCTGCTACAGGCTTTCAAAAAGCGCAGATCATTTATTATAATGATATTAAAATATGTAATAGATGAAAGGATCATGCATTAATGAGTAACTATTCAGAAGGATTGACTATAACCACAAAACTGGAAAATCTGTCACATGTACACACATGGTAATATATTTTGCACTGTTACACTCTTGTTCTCAGCACTGATCCCCCCTACTGGACACGACACTGCCTATATGCTGGAGTTCAAAGCGTCCACAATACAGCACCTGGCTGAATCATTTCCATACCCAACACCTGTCTCTACAGTAGGCGAGTGGGCATGAAAGAGCATCTGACTTGAAACAGCCGACTCAGCAGTTGAGACACTGCTTTGTTTTAATGGTCACAGATTATTGGGAGAGTTGACCCCTCTGGTGAGAAGGGTCTGCTCAGCAGTTCAGAATAGACTTCTAGCACAGCAAAGACTTGAGAAGTAATCTGCAGGTGTGGTATGACCAACCAGTCATACTTATCTCGAGGAATTACACTTTTTTTTTTAGTTTCGGACTAGTATTGTTTTTTGTATTGGGTTGCACATAAAGAGGTTTAATTAAAGAATGAAATGATGACTTGTGTTTTAACTTCATGTTTTGTAGCGGTGGACACTATCTATCTGGGCTAATTCCCCAAATAATTTAAATTATACTGGGTAAGAATTTATTTGGATTGCCACCTCGAGCCGTTCTCATGCACTGTTCTTATCTATCCATCCATCCATCCATCCATCCATTTGCATCTGCTTATCCAGGGTCAAGTCATGGCAGCAGCAGGCCAAGCAAAGCACCCCAGACATCCCTCTCCCCAGCAACACTTTGCAGCTCCTCCTGGGGGACTCCAAAGCGTTCCTAGGTCAGATGAGATACATAATCCCTCCAGCGTGTTCTGGGTCTGCCCCTGGGCCTCCTACCAGTGGGACGTGCCTGGAGGCATCCTGATCAGATGCCTGAACCACCTCAACTGACCCCTTTCGACGTGAAGGAGCAGCGGCTCTTCTCCGAGCTCCCTCTGGATGTCTGAGCTCCTTGCCCTATCTCTAAGGCTGAGCCCAGCCACCCCACAGAGGAGGTTCATTTTGGTGGCTTGTATCTGCGATCTCATTCTTTCAGTCACTACCCAGAGCTCATGACCATTGGTGAGGGTTGGGACGTGGATGGACCAGTAGCGTAATGGTTACTGGTCATGGCCTTCCGGCTCAGCTCCTTCTTCACCACGATGGCATCTGCATCACTGCAGAGGCCACACAAGTGAGGGTAGAATCTTCTTATATATATTGAATATGTGAGGTCATTTGTGGGGTGCTAATTTGTCAGATATATAAACTGTTGTATGAAAACACAGTGTCCACCTACAGATAATTTATATACTTGTGACATTTCAACAGCTTATTAGTTGACAACGATTCAGCTGTTTCGCTTTGTGTGATGTTTTTTTTGTAGAGTATATGTGATAATTCATGAACATATTCTAGAATAATTCAGCTGAACTTGAGCTACTCGCTCAACATCAGTGAACAATTAAACTAAATTACTCTGAGAATACGTAGGTGATGATTATGTTTTGTCAGATTTACTCTACAGTTAATTTGTTAAACATCTGTTTTATGAAGCAAAAAAGTGGAATTGTTGCATCTCAGCCAACAAGCTGCTGAAACGTTAAGGATAAACTCTCTGTAGGCGGTGTATCCAAATAAAGTGTTAAAGAACTAACAAGCCTCAGTTTGCAGTGTATGGTGGAAGTGTTGAGGATGAAGTTTGGCTTTAGAAAAAAAATCTCATCTGTCTGTGACAACACATTTTGTGATCTCTGTCTCCCACAACATTGTGCTGTGAATTTTGCACTTGGGTGTTTAAATTGGCCGATACTGACAAAAAAATCGGCCACATGGTGCTGATCCTTTTCTTCCTACTGGCTCCAAATCCACATCAGATGTCACTGTATATGTTAGTATTTGTTAACATATAAACTGTGAGTACAGGCTTCTTGAGGGCCAAAAACAAGGAGCTGCCGTTAAAAAGACAGATTCAGATAGAAGCACCGAAGAGGGAAAAGCTGCTTTTAAATTCAGGCTTTATTTATTTGAGCTAGCTAGCTAGGTTTTTTGTGCACTAACAAGGAGTGACTCAGCATCATGGAACAAAGTTAGACTAATTATTTTTTCATTCATTCAGGTTCTTGCTGGTGGAGATTTAGCTCAGGTGTTTCTGTGCTCTGAGTACACCTGCTCATTTATGATACAGCCTGTCTGGTTGCCTGAGTGGGAGTACGTGTGTCTTTGCTCACTTTAATTTAAAGTCGTGACTGCTACGCTCTTCCCTGCCTTTCTGTGGTGACTCAGAGAGCGCCAGTGACCTTGAACTATTGTCAGTATAATGACCTTGATGATGAAAATGATTCAGCTAAATTAATTACAGAGACTTTTTCAGTGAAATCCACGGCTTCTCACATTTTCCAGGCTACTTTGACAAGAAGCCGTCATCAGCAAAGATGCTATGGTGTTCGCTGTGATCACATCATTACTGAAACATAATCCATCATGTATCCACGTGTATGTTCCCACGTTAACAAATGCTGGGTATTAATCCTTGAAAGAGATACAGGCCACAGTTCAAAGCAAGAGCGCATAAGTCAAACGACAGGTTGCCAACGTAGCCTATTTCATCTTGAAACAGCATGCATTTTCACACTGTTTCATCTACCAATCAACTTAACACATGCCTTGAGATGAATAGAATCCATTATCTTTCTTCCACTTTGAAGGTCAGCCAACTAACTTTTAAAGTTATTGTCCAAAAAAGGACACAGCAGTGGTGGGAAAACATTTCCACTTTCAAGAGCTACCTCACTGGATGTCTGAAATTTCTCATTTGGAGTTGACAGGGTGCTGCTGGGAGCAGAGCAGCATCACTCAGGGACAGCTCTCTGGCTGTGGCTCCTATCTCTCATTTTCTCTCTCTTCTCTGCAAATACGCCCCCATACCTACTCACATAACCCAAAGACAGCCAGGCTGCGCAGCAGTGTGGGCTCCCTGCTCACAACAACACAGCGTGCTGGCAGGCTCACAACAGAGAGGCACTATAGCTGTGCTTCAGTATCATTGTGCCAGGTGATGTATATTTGCTGCTGTATAGCTGTGCAAGGCCCGGTGTCGGTGATTGAAGTATAGCCTTGATTGGTAAAGAACACGGCGTAATTCCACAGTTTTATCAACACAGAAGCCGTCATTACAGTTAATATAAACGGTCTTAATTAGGAAGCAGAGTAAACAAGTTAACAGGATGAGAGGTGCAGCGTAAAAAGCTTGCAGGATGTGGCTTCAGACTCTTGATCTGGTGAGGATTTTAGAGCCAGGTTTGGTACAATTTTGCTACAACCCTAATGACATTTCCACGAGCCATGGCCCATGACAATGCCCTTTAGTCCTGAGACATTCATGAAGTAATTAATAGTTGACTTAGAGGGATTATACTACATGAACGTGCCTTTGTTTTGGTGACCTTGGAGAGGTTGTCTAATCTCTCTAATTGAGTAGTTGTAAACACTTTTGTTCCCACTCTGTTCCAATGTCAATTTGCCCGTGTTTGTTGACGAGTTCTCACACAGCATCTTCAAAAGTTCGCACCACCAGTGAAGGTATTATGACAATCTATTTATCTAGAAGCTACTTGGCACCACGAGACACTGCCTCCAGTGAAATGCCTCAGATCACGGAATAGAGCTTATAATGAATGTATTCAAACCAAAAGGAGAAAAATAACTTTGATTTGGAAGTCACATGTAATATTAAAATCATGTTTTCAGTGTTCTCTTGTCTGTAGCACTCTGCACAGCAGCAGGAAAAACGATACTAAATATTCATACTTTAATAGTATTTCTGCATTTTACAATGCGATGATGGATTTCGCTGTCTATGGCCTCCTTGAAAACCCAGTTTCATACATATTTAATGAGGTCCTCTAAACAATTTTTACATTTTGTCATCTTCAATGATGCATGCCATCAAACTCACAGGAAAAAGTGCTTCATTCCAACCCCTATTGTCTGCACCACCGCCACCACCACACCCAGTTTGTTAGACTGCCAACTTTCACAGGTCTGTATTTATTATCAAATCTCTTAACCCTGGCTCAAATGGATGGCTGCAGTCCCAAAGCACCTATAATGGAGCACGTTCATATGATATATTAGTAAACGAAGACATGAATTTGAATGATATGATTGTGCCCTCTCAAAAAGCATGTCTAGAGAGTGTAGATGCGCCTGAGCTAAGTGGGATACATTAATCACAGCATCCCCGAGGCTGTTTCAGTGCATGCTAAAGCAAATGTTCCTGTTCATTGACAGCGCTGGAAAATTAATGTAGATAAGACACACGTTCAGGACATAAATCAATACACAAATGAACACGGTGGTTGCGCAATAACTCCCAGTCCATCCAGTGATATGTAGGTGAGATACGCCTAATAATATATACTGTACGTTATTCTGCAGGCATTATCAATAGTGGTTGTGTTCACGCTCCTCCACATGTGGAAGTGGCAGCTGAGTTGCATGCAGTGCAGCGGTGTAAGATCACAACAAGGAAAAATATGCAACCCCCTATTTGTGCATCCTCATGAACGTGTGCATCCTTACGTATGATGGCCAGAGACATTGTCCTGGACCCAAATTAACCTGTGTTGTATCAGTGAACAGCTTGTGACAGTCCAATTCATCCTGACAGAGACACTATAACTCTGCTGGAAGGGAACCAACCGAGAGAAAACATGGAAATTGACACTTAACAGTGACAGTCAGCATTCACACCATCACCTCTCCCCGTCCCCCTCTCCCTGTCTCTCACACACACACACACACACACACAGAGCTTTGCATCAAGCACTCAGATGTCCTCCTCCAGAAAACTCACAATTAATTCTTGTAATAGGATTTTTGCCTCCCCTTTTCTCCCCAAATTTATCTCGCAGCATTGGTCACAGGAAAAGATAACCTTTGATAAATGAACACTTACAAATCGCGCAAACACGCGACAGAGATAATATTAAATAGTCTAGAGTATCATTTGGTCTCCTTCCCCCCATCTGCAGCCACAGGCTTTCAGAGAATTCATAAAAGCAAAACCTCATTAATTTGGATAAGAGGATGAAGCAACTGTTTAAACAAGTTCAGTGGAATTCCTAAATCTTAGGTTTTGTATCCAGTTGAATTGAAAGAGGAGGCAGGACTAAACCTGCAGACTTATCTGTGCAACGACCTGTCTTAGTCCAGACGTAACCAGAACCATGAGGGTTTTTACTTTGGAAGTATCTTTGTCTCTCACTATTCTTATGAATTGGAATAAAAGTATTTTACTTCAGTTTTACTCCAGGATCAAGGTATTTCTATGTCCTAAGCATTTTTGTTAGATCATAGGTTAATTACATAAGAGCAATTGCAAACACATGCTCTCAGAGCCACAGTTAAGCTTGGATTTCCAGTCAAGCCCAGGCTGCGTGTCAGATTAGATGCAACATGCTGACTACATTCCACACGATGAAGAGACCGACTTCATGACAGAAGCAGAAAATGGCGTCCCACAGCCGAGAGGGCAGGTAATGATTCAAAGAGATAAAGATTTGTGACAGGTAACTGCGTGGTAACTGCTCTGCTGCGGTGTGTCAGCCCCGGGTAGTCAAAGGTTTTCTTTAAATCCTTTAAATTGTGAAGAGGACCTCGTTTAGCTTCAGGTGTAATGTAGGCTCCATTTATAAAATGTGCCTTCTACATGTAAAGAAGAAATAAATCTCATAAATTTCAGTATTTTGAGTGATTGCTTTTTTTATTGCCAGCAATTACCTGTGGTCTTACTTTCAATACTTACATTTAATATGATAAAATTACTTTTGATACGTAAGTACAGTAAATATCTGATACTTGAAGACTTTCACTTCAGTAATATTCTTATAGGTGACTTTAATTTCTTTCAAAGTCATTTTCTGGTAAGAAATCTGCACTTTTACTCAAGTGTGGCTTTCAGGTACTTTATCCACCACTGTATGACACCATCACCTTTTGTGGATGAAATGTTGTGATATTAACCTAGTTTTTCAGCCCACAATAGCTTTTTGACATTTTCTAAAACACTTGAACGCTTTTATCAAACAATTTAAATAATTGAATTCCCATGGTAAAACAGCTCTGACTCTGCTCTGGCATCATCTCAGGACCATTTGTTGTGTAAGCCATAGCTCTCATGCAGTTGCAAGTGACCCCCTCACTTCTTTTTCCTAACTCCCTCATCAGGGCATACATTTGTGTTTGTCCAGTACAGCAGTGTGCCTGTGAATACTGGCAAAATTAGCCTAATGGCATTCCCGCTACCAACACATTCTCACTCCAACCTTGTCACATATCACTGGTCATGGACTAGGGCTGTCACTTTTTCAAAAACTCAAGTTCGAACGAATTTGAAATGACCCGTAATTCGTTCGGATATATTCGAATTACAACAACAACAGATACGCAGCACTTCTATTTTTGCCGGACGCCGGAGCACAACGCCGGTTAATTTTCAAAATAAGATACACAGTGTTCACAGCGGATCATATTTCCCTGCACTACACCTTGAAAACTACATAATGGGCAGAGGCAGGCCTGAAGTCAACAGGTCAGAGGTTTTCAGATGTAATTTCACCCCGTTGACACCGTGGACGAGGAGATGTCCATCGTGGCAGTGCACCGAGATGTCTTCCGGCGGAGCTGCACCACTCCGCACAGCAAACACAGCCGGTGGGTGTTGACGGACGGATGCGTGTCCCTTGCGGTCCATCTCGGTGCACTGCCATGATGGATATCTCCTCGTCCACGGTGTCAACGGGGTGACGTCTGAAAACCTCTGACCTGTTGACTTCAGGCCTGCCTCTGCCCATTATGTAGTTTTCAAGGTGTAGTGCAGGGAAATATGATCCGCCGTGAACACTGTGTATCTTATTTTGAAAATTAACCGGATGTTTTATTGTATTTCTCTGCACGACTTCCTGCCCCGCACGATCTGCTCTGTGCTGAATTGCTGCGTTGTGCTCCGGCGTCCGGCAAAAATAGAAGTGCTGCGTATCTGTTGCGGAGGCCTCCGGAGTGCCGGAGCTGAGACGGAGCCGGAACGCAGCACTGCCGGAGCCGGTGGAAACACACACATTGACTAGAATTGAATCTAATCGGCTCCGTTGCCGTGCCGGAGCGGAGACGCAACCAACACGCATCTGGTGGAAATTGGGGGTTACAAAGTCGACAAACAGCCTTATCTTTGTTCGTAACTTTGCCATCCACGGCGTAGAACCCACAATACTTCCACACACTGCTTCTCAGATGTTTTGGTGTCGTGATTGTGCGCTCAGGACGGCTTTGCTCGCTATTGTCCTCCATTTTCAGTGCAAAACAACACATTAACATTAGCTTAGTTTAGTGATAGGTCAATAGGGCATGCAATAGGTCAAGATGATAGTGAATTCTTTGAGCGCCCTCTGTTGGATCACACGGCGAACTACATCAAACGGTCTGATGCGCCTATAGAGACTGCAGCTTGCATTTCGAACAGGTAATTACAGCTCGAATATGAACTTTTCACCCCTCCATCGAACGAATGTTCGAAATTCGAATAAAAAGTGACAGCCCTATCATGGACCTTCCATGTTAAGATATGACATGCAAAGTACCCTGGATGCCAAGTTCTGCCTGTTACATGCATTGTCTTTTTTCAAAATACGCTTATGTTTTCACAGGAAATTTACTGTTTACATACAGTGTCTTTCAAAATAAGCGCACTACGTCGGTACAACACCGAGAATTGACTTTTTTCCGGTTTCGCTTTACAATCTTGCAAGACGGAGCCGGGTGGAAGAGTTGAGCTTTATGCCTGATACACATCAGTACGCTAACATTGTCACTGTTACTATGTTAGCGTGTTGGCTTTAGCATTAAGCTCCAAGCACTGCTGTTCTCAGGTAAAGCCTCACGGAGTCGCTGGCATGGCTGCAGACACTTAGCCTTGTTTTTTGTAATGTGTTCACTTCTTTAATTCTCATGTTTTTATAAAGACAACAAACCAAAGGAACAACTGTCTTGTCTTGTCTCACAGAGTTGGGATTTCTGCCATGGCTCAGCAAGGAAACACTGTCTGTGGAAACACAAAGAGGGAATCTCACACTTAAAAAGACCACAACTTTGAAAGATACCCACTCAATTTGGCTAACTCAGACTGTTAAAGCTTCAAAATGACCTAACTTCAGAATGGTGTCGATTTTGCCCCTCATTTCTTACAGTGTAGTCATATTAGGAAGGGATCACTTCACAGCCAGTACATCTGAGAAATTATCGCAGTGACCAAATACTTATGAGCATTAACTGTATGCGCCCAATGAAGCAAACCGAGGCATTATTTGACATAACACACATGGTTGAAACACATCTTGGACTGATGAGGCTGCTTGGTTGAAACAAAAACGTGAATGACATTAAAGCTTACGCAATGATAAAACCGCTCGAGTTCAGAGCCTGTCCATCGACGCAGTAATTAACTGAGATAACGCACTAACTTTTAACCTCACTCTAACTTTTAACTTCAAAAACAAAAAAGGTCATTAATTGCTTTTCCTCCCACCCATGTGGCTGATTTTAATTTCACATAAGAGCCTCCTCTCCCAGTTGGAATCATTTCAATCAAAAAGCCTCCCTCACTCTCCCTCTCTGTCTCCCCCCTTCTCTCTTTGGCTTTTCAACTCGACTATTATAAAAGTCGCCGTTAAACTTTCAGAGACTATGCTTTTAACTGTCGGCAACGACTTTTAGACTATCAACAGGTACAGCAAGCCGTCCTGAATGTATGTCACATCGTCTTCTGTCAAATGAATTGAGTGCAATACAGTCTATAGGATTACATCATTACATATCTCAGATAGGGAAACTTGAGTGTATACAGATGGTATACGTTGAGGATAAATACTGTAAATACATCAGGATTTAGAGGACAGGGACTCTACAGCATGTGTCTGCTATCCTATAATCAAGTTCAAATTCCATTAGCAGAGCACTGTCTTCAGCAAAAATTTTCCCTCATTAAAAGGTTTAGAGACTGCTCCACTTTCCCGTATCCACTCCCACTCGAAAACATGCTCCTGCCTAATTCATTTACCCATGCTTCCTATACACACCAACGGTATAATTGCAGTGGTAATGAACGTGCAAAAGCAGCAAATTGGGATGGGAATAATATTAGCAACCCAGCAACACTCGCTGCTCCTTCCAGCCTATAACCACGGCCATCTCTGGCTACATGCATGCACAGACCGACACAGAAACACACACAAACGCAGAGCACACAAACCGACACATCTGCTCGCTCAGCTCAGCTTCCTGGTAAGGCCTGATTCGGGTAGCGCTTTGCCAGTGTGCATCTGGCACTACCGAGGCCTAAAGGGGGGTCCACAGGGATCTCTCTGCCCTCTGTAGTCGGCTATGCAAAGCTACAGCTGAAGGTCACACAGCTTAGGTCACGTGGTTTTAAAAAAATAAGCCCATTACATGTTTATCAACAACAGAAAGAAAATAGGGGGAGCTTTCAAAAAGCAATTACCCATGATATTCCAAAGTTCCATAATGGTATTCATTTTTCATGGAGGGGTTAGTGGGTGATATCAGACCCAAAAAAATGGAGCAGTTTTGATCAGAGGCTGAAATGGATAAATGTGAGTGAGTATGAAGGGATGGATAAATAGTCCAAGCCTTCAAGTAAATACGTTTCAAAGAGACGAGTGAATCAGACCCCAACATTAGAGTCGGAAAGTGAAGATCAGCGCACAGTGTGCTTCAGCTATTGGAGTTTAAAAGGTGCAGTTCTTCATCTGTATGAGCACTGTTTTGAAAGGTTAACACAGTATGTATCAACATGTACCAAGAGGTAAAGTCTCCCAGTGCTTACACTGCAGACACAGTATTATGTATGATACTGTAGAGCAGAGAGTATCATGTTTATCGTGTTCATTATCTCAGTTTAGCATTTGCTAATTAGCACAAAACGCAGAGTACAGCTGCTGCTGCTGGGAATGTAAGCAGCTTTGCAGGTCTTTAGTACTTTAACTTTTGACCTGATGATGGTGTTAGAGGGAACGTCAGGGACTCACCACAGATCATCAGATCAAACATTAAGGTGTGTACCAAATTTCATGGCAATCCATCCTATAGCTGAGGACACATTTGGTGAATTTCAAGGTAATGCTCACGACTCTTCAAAGCCTTTATCATGTACGGTCTGGGTAATGTGAATGTCTGTTGAGAGGTTTGTGCAGATCCACCTTGTAGATTTTGAGATATTTGACTGGATAAGTCAAAACTCTAACCAATGGAAATGTGTTTTAATCTCATAGTTTCAAGACATTTCACTGAAAAAGAAAAAAATAGTATTTAGTGGTATAGTGGTGAAGATTGCAGATTGCAACCAGCTAGAAACTTCTCCCAGTTAGGATTCCTTCAGAGTTCCATATTCAGGAGGTTTATACTGAAAGCTGAATTGTCCGCAAAGGTATCTTCCTCTCCAAAACAAATAAATATGGTAATTTGAAGACTGAAGATAGCAGTTTGACATTACAAATCAGTGTTCCTTGGCATGTCAGAGACGGCCCCTAGCCAAGCACCTGCTCATCTGTGCTCACCTTTTTTCTATGCTTACTTACGATCCAGATGTTCAGGAGGTTTTCAGTGGGAGCCGAATTATCCACAGAGGTTTCTTACCCTCCAGAACAGATGGACCCCGTGATTACAGTTGATAAACCCAATAAATAAAGCATAATCATGTTAGAAAATCTGTGTTTTTCTGATGGTCTCGTCGCAAAGGGGCTCTGCTAACTATGGTGGCTGGCCCAGAAATGCAAAAACGCAAATACCCGTATCTAGAGTCAGTGTTAGGTTTGTCCGTTCTGTGCTACTGTAGAAACATGCCAATCTCCTTAGATGAAGTCCCTATATACTGTAGATGTAAATGGCTCATTATAACGTAACCAAAATCACAATGACTCTTATTTTTAATGAATTATACACTAAAGAAAAGATACTTATTGTACTGTAATTCATTTCTGCCCGCATATCCCCCTAAATTCTACACACTGGACCTTTAAGATAGAAATGATTATATAGTTACTGCACAAGTAAATCTTTAACCATTGAGCCACACAGACATAGCTGAAGACAAATTATTACACAGATCTATAGAAGATAAATAGCTTCAAAGCACAGCTCATGAGCTCTCAGAACAAATCTTTATTTTCGTTGAGGTTTTCCCACCAGTAATCCCAGTTGCTTTGAATCAAATATGCCCCAAATTTTCTTTGCCTTTAGCCATAGCTCTCTGCTCCTCTTACTCAATTAATGTTATGCACTTTGCATGTAATGAGGCAGCCGCCCTAACTTCATGTTGGCTAGCATGTGCCTCTTTCTCAGAGGAGGACGCAGTGGCAGGGATTAAATTGCATTAGCCGCATAATTATTTCCCTTGAAATGGATCATGACAAAAATTAGCGTCTTGGGCCGTGTGCAATTATGGACTCCTGCAAACATTCCTGTGATCTACATGCCCTCGTATTTCCATCTCTGTTCTTGGCTTTTTCTTTCGTTGTTTCATTAAATAATGTTCATGTCTTTATATATCAGTCAGTCTGTCTGTCTGTGTGCCTAAATCTGCAATACTGGAAACATGTGTTCACCTTTACACCCTTACACATGCTGTAACATACCATACTGTGAGTGTAAAAGCTATTTCATGCATGCATGCTCTCGGCAACCCATTCAGTATAATGCAATGCAGGAAGACACTGTGAACTATGATTAATGGCTATTTGCCTCTTGCATTAGAGATGAAAGAGAGGACAGCGCATTTGCTGTGAAAAGGACTGGAGACCTCGTCTATCCAAAATGGTTTTGTTTTACTAAGTTTTGGGGATTTGGAACTAAGTGTCTGGCAGCAGCTCTGAATTCTTACTCACCCAACCTTGAAAAAATAGCACACTGCAGCATGATTACGCCTCTCACATTTTCACAAACTGTCACAAAAACAACAAGCAGAGGACGCACATTGCTTCAGGGAAAAATATGCATACTAAGATATTGTTTCCTTTGAAAATACATGGGAGACCTTTTGCTTTGGTATCTTGCCTTCTGAGTGTTGTTTTCGCAATGCTAAGCACAGCAACATGTCGTGGAGTAGGTTAGAGTGACACTGTCAGTACTGACGGAGGAACATTAGTCAGCTATCACTCACAAGTGACAAAAGCAATTAGAATCACCTAGAGAAATTTGGTTTAGGCTTGCAATTACATATGCTTGATAAGCATTATTAGCCAGGCAAGGTGTTGTGTGTGTTTGTGTGTGTGTGTGCAGAATCATCTTTAAGAACTTCCAACATGATTCCCATGGCGAGGGTGAAAAGCTGAATATAAATGATCTCACTGTAATTCATTTTGAACAAGACACATGGGTGTGTCTGATTATGAAAACATTTCCTACTGAAAGTGAAATCAAATGCAAGTTTAAACCTGGTAGTAGTGTGTCTTTTACCACTAGGGGATGTTTTATATACAGAATAGCCCGCAGAGATGTTTAAGATAATTAGCGTGTCAGCTGTTTAATCACCTCACAAAGGTTATGACAAGGGCATTTTGTTTCGACATTGGAGGGACACATATAAACAAGGGTTTTGGGGTCCTCCATCAAAACAATTTGAGCAAACACTGAAACACTGAATTTCCTTCATTCTGGTGATTTATTTGCACCAATCTGTCCATTTCCTGCATCAGTTTATAGTGTAAATGTCTTTAATTTGCTGCTACTTTCATGTTTTTGTTATACGGGACAAATGTACATCTTCTAAATACTGAGGGAAAAGTGTCCATCTGAAATCCACTCCTATGAATTATGAGAATGTACATAAGTTTAAGTGTGAGTAAGCACAAGTTTGATTTTTCTCTCCACTCCTCTTTTATCCTCACACACAATAAGCACAAACACAAGCACTCAAACCCAGCATGAAGCAGTCAAGTGAAACTGTTCGCTGTTACTGAAAGATGTGAATTCAATGCAGAATTGTATTTCCTTGGCGGTGCACTTACAATCGGGATGTTAACGTTCCTCCTCTTAACAAAACTTAAAAACAGGTAGGGAGCCGTACTGAAACTACAGGAATCCATTTAAACTAAGAGGACTATTTCAACTAATTACTCCTCTTAGATGGTTGCGACCATCTGGTAAATAGTGAGTGATTTAAGGTAACTCTGCTAACAGAAAATGTTTCTTTTGCCACGTCTGTATCAGTTGTGGAGCAAGAAGGGACTGCTGCAGTGTGGCTGCTTGTTGTTCATGCGTAATTAAATTTGTTCATCGACTCCCTCAGTAATTAAACTCTTCTATTTTCTTTTAACTGTGGATCATCTCTTGGATGTCGACAACCCATTAGGATCAGCAGGATGAACTCAGAGTATTATCGCACTTTTGTCCGTTTTTGTTTTCATGGCTACATTTAGAGAATGCAGGAAATTTAAGAACAAGTTAGTCAGTAAGTTAAGAAATAATGAAGTTTAGAGTTATGTCCACTGCACTGTTTACAACTATCGGCATTGTTATGTGCCATCGCATGAAGTACTGTGCTTCTTGTGTTGCAAGGTGAAAAGGTATCTATCTATCTATCTATCTATCTATCTATCTATCTATCTATCTATCTATGTCTAAAAAGTTAATTGTGATCTCCCCCCCTCTTGATTTTAGCCTTTTGTTTACTTTCCTCATTTCCGTTTCTATCTTGTGTGCTGAGCTGAACTGCCAGTCAGAGTGGTTTTATTGGGCTCTGCTCTGTCCAGTAAAAACTGGACATACTGAATTAGCTGACAAAAGCCAACAAGGGTCAACAAGGGCAAACGAGGGTCGACGAGGGCCAACAGTTCAGGACACACTTCAAAGATTAGGTGACACATGCTCACCAATGGCCCAACACTGACTGATGCCCGAGCAATGGCTTGGTGTGTCAGGGCCTAAACAATAAACACAAGAATACTCAGTCAGTGTTAACATTCATTTTATTTACCACTGCTCATGAATAATAACAATGTCCCCTCTCTGTGGATAAATGTGGGATAAAAAATGAGAAAATGTTTGCCACATTTTTTTTAAAGACTTTATTTTTCAATCAATTATAACATAGGACATATGAACAAGTCCAAGACAAAAACAACATACAAACAACAAACCCCACCCACCCACCCATATAGGAGGGTGGGGAGACCCCCTGCCTTTTTAGAAGCCTCCAAATATTCTTTATTCATCCTCGGGTTCGAGTTGTTCCATATAAACGATGAAATTAACCTATCTAACTGTTGGAAAGTTGACATGGAAATAAATATTGGGATCATTTGGAAGAGGTACAAATATTTAGGTAGTACTGACTTCTTAACTATATTGATACGACCTACTAGTGACATTGGTAAAGCCGACCATCTTTTAAAATCGTGTTTCGTTTGTTCTACTAATGTTTTAAATTACTGTTATATAGCCATGACATTGAATGCGTGACTTTAATTCCTAAATATGTGAAGGTATTTGTTTCAAGTCTGAACGGTGTATCAGAATAATCACGGTCTGTTTCGTTAATTGGAAAAAGTAAGCTTTTTGAATAATTTATTCTGTACCCTGAAATATGGCCAAAGTTACTGTATCTAAAATATTAAGCACTCTATGTTTGCCACATTTAAGATAACAGAATCATTTATTCGTTTTATTCATCAATAAAACGTTAAACAAAAATATAAAGCAATATATAAGCACATCACATAAGTAAACCGTGCAAAAACAAAGAGCAGTATAATAAGCAAACAGTATAAAAACACAAAGGAATAAGGAAGGATCAAAGAGAAGCAGAACGTAATAAAGAAACAGACTGACTGATTTTACATTAGTGTGTGATGGAAGTATGGATATTGCACTGTTGAACAATACTGATATTGCACCTGAGTGATTGATTGTAAGCAGTAAAAAGTAAAAGGAAGATATAATAATACACAGACAGGCTGAGTGACAGAATTTACTTTACTGCATACATCAAGTGTAAATATTTTGCAGTTACAGATACAGATATCACCTAACTCTAAAGTTCCTCTCTACAGAACTTTAATATCTTCTTTTTACTCATTATTTTGTTTTCTGTGGCTTGCAACTTTCCTGTTGTGGTTCGGTCACTCCACTCTCATTGGCATAGTTTCTACTCACAGCTGTCCTCACAGAAAAAAACTCCCAAAACCCACCGTGCACGACCTGTTCAGCACCAAACTGCAGGCAAACAAAGTTAGAGAGTTGCTGGTGAACTTAGCAGCTAAAAAGCCAGATATTTTCCCTGCAAGCTTTTAGAGACCATAACAGAGAAGAGAATAAAAATATTAGACCTGACGCAGTTGGACAGAACTACAACTGCAAATGAATGTAAATGGTTTGCTGGATGCTGAAATAAGCACTGCTGGTATGTTTGCAAAAAGTTCGCCATATCACTTTTTGTTTGATTTGTCCTACAGCTTGTTCTGCTGCCCCCAAGTGGGCAAAAAGATAACTTTATGAAGGATATAGCATACTTTAAAAAAAAAATGACCTCACAAAACACGAAGCGTATATACAATGTACATGGCACACTTAAGAAATAAAGGAAAAAAAGCAAATATATAAATATTTAGGCTTTTGTTGTCTTTTGACAGTTTTCCAAACAAATATTTCAGCCAGGTTCAAAAAACAAACAAAGCCAATTACAGTCCATCATTTTCACAAATGCTGTATTAGTAATAATTCGATGTTTCTGCCAACACAAAAAAGCTGCAATATACAGTATGTTGAACAGGGACAGTTCCCATGTCCCAGTGATGTTCCTATACCAACACTTTTTCCAAGTCTGTGATATGAACTTGACAGCCATTCTGCTTTTTCATATACTTAGCAAGGCAATATGCAGTAAAGGAAAAAATCCTTTTAATCCTGACTTGGGTTCATTGCTGTAGAGACTTAATAATATGTACTATTGCTTGATTACCAGGTATACAGGCAGCTTAGTTTGTTTGCCCAGGATAGGGTGCTCATCCATGACAAGCAGGTGTATCTGCCAGTCACCAGCTTGCCACAGCATTAACAAGATCCTCACTTGGGAGCCAAACATAGAACATCAGACATGTGGGAGCGAGGACTGCTGATATAAGCCGATATGCATCCACATAATTCCGGCCATGCCATTGCTAAGACGAAAGATGCACAACATGTGTAAAAACATATGTTTTGAAAGCTTTCATCTTGATTCTACAAAGGTCAAACTGCATAAAAAACAAGGGGGGGAAGGCTTGTCTATGTGTGTTGGAGGCAGCAGACATTTGAAGATGACTCACATTGTCACAACAGAAACAGGGGGTTGGAGCAGATGCGCGGCAAAAAGAAGAAAGAATGGCATTTGTATGGAGGTTTTTTGACATCCCACCAGTGGCCAGGTGAGAGTCCCTTTTTTCCTCGTGTTGACATTTGTTCCATGTGCTTTGCAGTACGCTGGAGCTTCAATTCACCATCGATTCAGCTCCCCTTGTAGGATGGATACAAAACAGCTGCAAAAGAAGTGTTCGGTGAATGAGGTATACGGAGTGATTTAAACTGCCTACACATGATCTCCAACAGTCTGCAGCTTAAAGTATTTCAGTCCTCTCATAACCCTGTATCAGCACTTGGTATTACCTTCAGTGTGTCAGTGAAAAGCCTTCTTCCTGGCACCATCAAAGGAGGGCTAGGACTTCTGAATCCTGCCTGTCAAAATTCAAATGGACCCTTTGGGAGCAGTGTCATTCATCTCTCCTCAGTCAATAGCTGGCAGCTCTGTCCCTCCATTGATTATCAACTGCGAGGGAGGCGAAGAGGGACGACAGGCAGGCCTTTTGTTCCCTCTCCTGAAGGAGGACTGCCAGCAAAATAACTCGCCACAATTAAAATCTCAATACATCAGCTGGAGTTTACTTTATGGTGGAGCCCAGCTGTTATCTAAAGCACTCGATGAAGAGGAGACAGAAGAGGTCCAAATGCATAGAGATGCTTATGGTGCCAAATATGGTTACCTGCTTAATTTGTCTTGATTCCTGTCTTGTTTAGTGTGTCTTCTGTCTGTGTGCGCAGGAATGATTTGTCTTCTTATCTTTTCTGGAACACCGTACATACTGTTGTTGTGTGCACTGTGTATACTGTGGCGTTTAAATGCTGTTTCATTGCAGCAGCTGCGTCTATGTTTTAATGTCTTATATAAACTCGCCTCCTGTCACTGTCTCTTGGCTGGGTCGTCATTGTATGCGAGTTTCAATTGACTTATCTGGTTGAATGAAGGTAAATCCACAACACAATGACTTTAAGATAAGGCTTTTATTTTTGTTCACAAAATGCAAAAGATCTGATCACTCCACGTCAACAGAGGAATTGCTCATGTGACAAAGTGTCACCATCACGCAGGGGTTGAGTTCAAGGTTATAGGTTAAAGACAGCTCGGTGGCAAAGGCCAAGAGAAAGGTCAGCGCACTTGTTGCACTTTAACCCCGCAGATGATTGCTCATCATGATGAATTAAGTCTCCTTGACAAAGCAGGGAGCCAAGTGGACAAGGGTAGCGCCTGGAGACATGAACTTCAGCGCGCTCTGTCAACTTCCATAGCCTCCTGCAGAATGAATAAGTTAACAAGCTGTCACAACATTAGCAAGTGAATATCTGGAGATTTGGATTCCAAATGCATCGTCCCGATTTGCCAGCGTCGTGCTGAATGTGCCAACGGTCCCCCACAATGTGATGTGAACACAAATGGAGTCAGTGAAAACAAACACAAAAAAAAAAAACCCCACCGTCCAGTCTGCTGGTCTTTTTTCTGCGAGAACTTTTGCGACTATATGAATATAACATTTCAATCACACAAAAACAACCGGTGAATGCCTCCACAGCAACGAGCCACAGCAAAATGGAACTGGGAATGAGGTCAGATTTCACCCTGCATTCATCCAGCGAGGCACCGTACCTGTGTTTAATGTGAGCAGTATACAGAAAGAGGGACTTTAATGGATAGATGCAGCAAGTAATTCAGGCACTGCATGGAACCTAATGAGGGATAGAATTCAGAGAAACCAATCTTTTTTTTTCTCCCCCCATTGGTGGCTCAAGGTTCTCTCATAGAGCTACACTGCCCTCTGAAAGGTCTGAGAGGTACTGCAGCACAGCTTTGAATACACACAAGCTCCCGATAATGTCCCTTTTTGTGTATTCTAGAAATGAAGATACAATAAAAGCCTCGTTGTGTTAAGCATTAGCATCTCACTGTCTGCATATAGGCATGTTGCACAATGGTAAACTTAGAGGTCTGCCACACAACGCAGCCCTGAAATATGCCTGAGGGGAAGTCAAGGAAAACACAAATGTGAATTGATCTCTCCAATCAACATGATGAACGAGGAATGCCACGTTCTCTCTGCAATGCCAGATCTTGCTCCGCAGTATTGTTCATTCCATTGTGTTTTGGGAGAGGATCAGGGTTCCCGTGGTCGATATGCCTTTAGACATTAAGTGAGGCTTTGTTGTTATTGTATAGGTCAAGACAGTATCAACATGGAGGTGTTTGCAGATGTGTTGCTGCAGTCTCTCGTCGGATTTATCTTGTAAAAATGCAGAATGAGGAATGCAATCAAAGATTTCCATCACACATAGCTGGAGGTCTGCAATCTTACAGTGTTTATTTTCATTTTATGGAGCATAAATGCAGAGAGAGAAACAGACAGGCATGCGCATTGTGATTGCAGTCGCTGTGTTTAAAACCTGGGTTACATTTAATTGAGTGATCGCAAAATATTTTCCAAAATGATTCACACTGAGATCTGAAACTTCAAACATGCACACATGTTGAGCCAGAGCTATGCTATGATTACATCACCCGCAGATCACATGTATGGCCCCCACTACATCACATACAAAATTGCTTTACGTGTTTAAATTATTCTTGCCACCTGCTCTGAGAAAAATGTTCAAACAGGTCAAACACAGTATGAGGTTTGTCTTCTAGCAACATGTCTATATTTAATACTTAATGCACCGTTTTTCCTCTCCAGCCCTCGCACTCTCTAGACAACAGGGTGAAAGACAGCAGATGGTAACATCTGTAAACTTTACCTCAGATTGCACACCATTGGAGGATCTCATTATGTGTGGGCTTCATGCATTGCTTTTAACACTCTACATAAACACGTCTCTTTGTCACTGGTACAGCTACAGCGGGCTGCAGGTTGAGTCTCTGCACATTTAAGGGAAAATCCAACTAAAATATTGTGGGGTTTTTTTTACAACACAAGAGCTTTGTTTGTTGTATTTTTGATCATCACTCTCCAGCAGTTCACTCACCACTGTATATCCACTGGGCAGCAACAGCTCAGAGTATCTCTAACACATCCAAACATGTTCAGTTCAACTAAAATATTATCTGGAGGTGAGAGGGAAGGTGAATAACCCCAAACTGTCCATCTAATTTCACACCTGCACTTTTAGCACTGTTCAATGTGTATATACAGTGTTCCAGTGTTTACTGCTGCTTTTATTTTACCAACAGTGTGTCACTAATATCAGTTCAGTATGCAGATTTCTTGGACAGGTGATGAATGGAGGAGAGATACTCAACAGTCGACGCTGATGGACAGGTGCAGAACAATCTCAGAACCCATTGACTATGAGTCTGACAATGATAAGCCTCTGAATTGATGGCCAACATTTCGGGAGGTCCAGTGTAGTGAGCAGACATCCGGGCAAAGACTCGGATTGACCGACACAATTTGAAGGATAACACAAACATTACGTTTTGTAAAGCTTAGTTCACATTACACGATTTTCACCACGATTTTGACGTCGCAGAGGATCTTGAGAGCCATCTTGGGTCGGAGGTGAGTCAGCAGACGAGTCCTCATGTGTAAACGAGCCTACGAGCAAGTCGCCCCCTCGTCTGTGACTGGGACTGGATATCTGGCATGCTAGAAAACTGGAGATGTCTAACACGACTGACAAAGTGCATCAGCCAATGAGAGGTGGGAAATGTCTCGCGTCAGCACGCAGGAGGACAGAGGAAATATGATTATTATCTGGGGCTCTGTCGGCGAGGGCTCGGTGGAGAAATCTTGTGGTGTGCACACAGGTCGTAACGCAGTTGGCGAGACTTCCGCTGACAGAAACACACGTTGCCAGGTTTGAACACTCAAAAGATTAGGATAGTCTAAAGTCACTCCATACAATAATTACAAGAATATGGTCCAGGGGTTGTGTGTGACGATCTAATCCACAGAAGTGCTCTTTTGTGTTTATAGTATATGTATTTGGAAATATGAGGGCCTAATTAAAATATGTCACGCCACCGCAACAATTACCCTCAAGACACAACCATAATAGAGACAATGTTGTGTTAATTGATTCTTTTATTTTTGTACAAACCTTTTTTATGACACTGGTTATATCACACCAGTGGGTTGCCTAGGATAATCCAAGAGCAGACACAGTTGATTATTTTGTGATGACCTGAACTTTTTAGCCTGTCACTGTCACCTGTGCTGATTCCAACACTGTTCGTCAAACCTCCAAAGCAACCCTCCGCTGCAGATAAACATTAACATTTAAACAGTTTTAGAGTCTTGTTAGAATCAAATCTCATTAAATAAAACCAAGGGGAGTCGGGTGTGTCGCAAAGCGTTAGCCGTTGATCTGCTTAGTCTGTATACTTTAATAGGAAGGTTGACGTGTATATGAGCAATGCTGCTCTATTGATTTTGTGATTCCGACAGAGCAAAAGCAATCGAAGGGTGTCCTTTTACCTTGTCAGATGTCACGTAAACAGAGTACCTTTTCTCTCATACAGTTTGTCTTTCCCCTCTCAAGAGGTAATGTCACAGGGAATGATCCTTTAACGTTGATCAATTCTGCCACCTGACACCATCATGAGAACAATTAACTCCTGTTCCAGCCTTGGAAGGAGACATGAGGGGAAACCTAGTTCTGTGGACACATAGGCTTTGTTCTGAGTGCCGGTTTGTGTGCCAAAATATCCAGTCTCAGTCCTATTCTGCAGCCCTGTGTGTAATGTGTCTGGCACTGTTATCAAGTGGGCTCCAGATTTCTATCCACCCCACTAGAGAGGCTTTCAAACTTCTCTGGGAGCCCATTTTGTTTTGTGACCCACAATAATTTAATGGACTATTGTGCAGGCTTATCGAGCAAAATTTATCCCGTTTTCAGACTACTACTAACCTGTTATAGTGTTTTATTCAGCTGAACACACATTGCAGAGACCAGAGGGGGCTTTGGCAACATAACATGGCCATAATTTTGATATAAGCTTATACAGAATCATTTCCTGACCCAGTTTAATCTCCCTATGAGTCATCTCCGAGTTCCTACACAAACGCTCTCTAGCATGTTAATTTTGCATGCAGATTCTGATCGCAGCCAATTGTCTGTGGTACGTTAATTATTATTTCATATTACACACAAGTGATGACACGAGACAGCAACAAAATAACGGCCTGCAGATGTCCCCCAGGGGTGTGTTAATAGGAAAGAAAACAAAGGGAAATGACAGAATAACGGACAGAGACTTTTACTCTCCTTTATTATATGATGAAGCACCACATCTCCACAAATGTATCCAAGCATTCACACACCATTATTTCCTAATACTCTCTTCTGTGTGAGCTTGGCTGGACACATTTCTCCTCTGCGTGGCATCTTCCCATAATCATCTTATGCTCTCCGACTCTCACACACACACATGGCGATATGTGTGTGCAGACTGGTCCAGAATATAGGAGAACCTCGACTGATCGAAAGACAAAATGAGGGAGAGAGGATGAGCTCACTCATCCAGGCCATCTCTGCCAAGACAAAACAAACCCGGAGAGTGAAAATCATCTTATCAGGGTGATAGCAGACAAATAAAGGGAGACTGTCAAGAAATTATCGCGTTGGTATTCAAGCCATGACTTGCTGTGTCTTGTCACAATAAAACAGAGGGAATGCAAGCAGAGGCTCAGAGAGAGAGTGGGACAGAGAGAGAGACAGAGAGAGAGAGAGAGAGAGAGAGAGAGAGAGAGTGCTGTTGATCTGTTTAGCCTGCTTGCTTCATGCCACTGCGGTGCATCTCCTCTGAAATGGCTGTATTTGAAATCAGCTTTATAGAGTAGAAGACACTGCAGAGCTCTGTGTGCCCAGGCATGCCTGTCAGACCCAGGAAGAGTAGACTTCACGGATGAATTGTGATTGCTTACATACACAGCTACACACCAAACATTAATCACAGACAGCAGTCTATTTCCAAAAATACTAAAAAAACAACAACACAAAAAAAAAAAACAGAGGAGGAGCAGAGACAGGTGCAGAGCTGTATTGAAAGACAGAGGGCAGGACAGAGTGCGAACACAAAGAGTGGCTGAGACCTGGAGAAAATGAGGTGCAGGCTATATGTAGTTTAAGGTTTGAGAACACTTTATTTTGCCTTGTAGAAAGAAAGAGTGCAGCGGAGAGATTGTGCGCAGTTGAAGAGAGTGTTGCTTGCAATTTTAATGCAAAGCACGGCTCTACTGCAACCTGTCTGAGACAGCAGGGACTCTCTCAAGTGGCGCTGACAGGGACCGTCTGTGAACCTGCCTGTGGATCATCGTAAACCCTGCACCTGCTCATGACTGTATCACGGCGTCCCGCCGCTTTATATGCACATTGCATACGGCTCAACACATGCTGAATATATGCACGATTATGGACCATAATTTATCATGTGTCCGGGGGTATTGATTATATGCTCAGTGATAAGGCGGTGGAACATGCTTATTGAATATGGATAAAACATGCATCTGCATTAATTTGTCCACACATCTAATTACTGATGGACGCAGCCACAAATAATCACAAAGGAACGAACAGCTTTAATTAAACGAGACTTGTAAAAACTCTGGGAGATGAAGGGCAAAGTAAGCAGGCCTGCCAAGCCTAAGACATCTTTGGATGAGAAATGTGCACGCCCTATCACTTTTCTTTGTTTGATACAGACTTTTTTGCTGCTTTTTCGCTCTAATCGACTTTCATGGCAGAAGTGATTTGTAATTAATGGTGGTTTTGTAACTCATCTATATCCCTGAACCCTGACGAGACCGATCGATAGCTCTGCCTGTGGCCCGCTCTGTGTTCTGGCTCTCTCTCTCTCTTTCACTGCAGCAGAACCCGGAGCTCCCTCACAAGTGGCCATGTGTGCACACAAACAATGACAACCCATGGGAGGGAGTTATAGTCAGAAATGTAGCATAACCTTTGTCAGTTTTGTGTAAGAAAAGAGAAGACTGTTTCGGAGGAGACAAAGTGCCATTTTTACTTGCTTTTTGGATTTTTTGGCCGCAGAGCGATTTGTAAATACGACATATCATAATGTCTCCTCATGCCGCAGTTCCTATCTTGTGAAAAAGCGCATACAACAGTTTGTATGATATCTATGAAAAAAAGCGCCCCACAAATGACAGGTACAAACTTAACATAAAGTAACATAGATAAGGTTTAGGAAAAGAAACATGGTGACGCTGTACCTTAGCTACTTGACTTGGGGAAAGTCCTGTTTGTTTTACCCATCCACCACCCCAACCTGCCTCCTTATGCAGCCTCTCAGTCTTTAGACTACCTCCTTGTTTGCTCCCATTGGCGCATTGCTCACCAGCATTCCCAATTAGGTGGGATATACACAAACTACTGGCTCATGATTACGTGGGCTATACAATTTAATTCATTCATTTTCCGGAACCATTCATTATCCTGTTAGGGGTCACAGGGGGGCTGGAGCCTATCCCAGCTGACATTGGGCAAGACAGACAGGTCACCAGACTATCACAGGGCTGACACATAGAGACAGACAACCAGTCACGATCACACACCTACAGTACAGCCAATTTAGAGTCACCAATTAACCTGCATGTCTTTGGACTGTGGGAGGGAGCCGGAGAAAACCCACGCTGACACAGGCAGAACATGCAAACTCTGCACAGAAGGGCTCCCCCACCCTGGGGTTCAAACCAGGAACGCTCTTGCTGTGAGGCAACAATGCTAACAATGCTAACCACTGCAGCACCATGCTGCCCTATTTATACACAAATTGTAATGCATTACTTTTAATAGGTATACGTACGAACAGTGCATCACCATATGACGTTATAAAGGCAAACAAATCAGCAAACAGTTGCCTATTTACACATTCAGCACCAACGTGAGCAATAACTTGAAGTCATGTTCCTTGCCACCAAATTAATGTTAAATATTTACTCTCCTTCCATCTTTAGTTTCGTCTCCAACAACTCAATATTTACTCTCCTTTCGTCTTTAGTTTCGTCTCCAACAACTCCAGGGGAAAATATCTGTTCTTCAGTATCTAAATACTCCACTATTTTCACCAGTAGTTGCTTATTTTGTTTCTTAGAAGAGGGTAAAACGCTGAGTAGAGTTGAAGGAAAATGCAGGGCCAGGTGATCACTTACAATGCCTTTCATGTTACACATTAAGTTGCTTATTAGTTAATTTTTCCATTATTAATATCAAAATATTGTTATCAAACCATGTGCTTTTGTTGACGTCCTGGCGTTGGTTGTGACATCCAGGAATGTCACCAGCAGACCCAGGAAGATGTAAACGTGAGAGGCCACTGACGAAGGATAGAGTCGTTTCGTTGTCAGTGTGAGATTGTTGGGACTGTTTAACAGGCCAGTGTTGGATGTTAACCGCCACTGCTGTGATAGCATGTGCTAACCAAGCAGAGAGAGCAGGAAGAGAGCGGCTCACAGAGACGACCCTCTAGCGCTGCATCAAATGCAGACCCCCAACCGTCACAAATAGGTCGTAAGTCTTTGGGAAACACTAAATGCTCATAATAATGACTCAGAATCCAAGACAGCATCGCAGCTATTTTTGCAATTTTCTCTTGCCCCAAAAATGCCCATAAGCACTGCAACATACATGGAATTTTATTTGAAAAGCTGCCATGAAATCAGGCATTTCAGGCCAAATCCTGTAAGATCCAGGGGGGACCTGGACGGGTGTGGAGCTAGAAGTAACTGATTTCGCTTGTCCTCTGTAGCCCGCTCTTTGTCTGCTTGAGACTAGCAGCTCAAGGCTACGTTAGCCACCACTAGCATAACACTGTCAGAGGCTGAGTTACATTGTAGGTAATGTAAGGTCAGGTTTTGACAAGGAAAACAATGCATGCATTCACAAAAGGATCTGCTGAACCGATTTTAATCAGTTTTGTACATTGTGAGTCTGACAATGTGGAGGTGCAGTGCTAAATGGATTGTAACAGAAATTATGATCCAGAAAGAAGCTGTTTTGTCAAAACAGGGAAACTGCAGTTTGCACCTGACTGCCTCCTTTCTTCTCTGCCAGGCAGAGATATTTACTGTTGCATCCCCTCTGCTCATTGCATTGTTGCTCTTCAGTTTATATAGGTCTCCCAATCTCCCCGCTCACTCCCTGGGCTCATAGTCAGTCTGGGTCTTTATTTGATTTTATGTCTCTTTCAGACAAGTGTCTTTCAATCATTCCCCTTTGGGTCGTACCCCTGAGTTGTTCACATAAACACTGCACCACCGCATTTACACTTCAGTAAAAAAAAAAAAAAAAATCTAATCCAGGGAAAAAGGGAGAAATAATACGGCAGGATGGGGAGAGGGGGAGACAGAAAGAGGGATGGGGGTTAATGACAGACACTAACCACATTTTTCCTGAAAGGTCACTTCACACACATGGCAGCCCTGTGCTGTTCTGCTAATGTCCCCCATCATAATAGGTCCGGATTTTCATCTTCCATTTCTTTTATTTTGGGAGTCACCCATTCGTTTCACGTCGGGAAACTTTCCCTTGACGTTGACACAATATCAATCACACCAGTGTCACAAGCAAACAATGCGGGCAGCACCAGTGTTAATAACAACCTTATCAGACGAGACGAAAAACAAACCAGCCACCTCTTACACTTCAATCTCCAACATAAAATGACAAGAACAGGTGTGCGGGGATGACACAAACAAATTAGAAGAGAAGGAATGTGTGACAGGACGTGCTATCACCTTGTGTTAGGTCCAGGAGGAGTGGATTCAGTTGTGTCAGCAGTCCTATAGCTCACAGACACACATGGGTACACACACTGTGGATGGCTGCTAAGGAGTCTGAGGAGTGGGATGAGGTTGCTGTAAAAGCAATTTCCTCATGAGAGAAAGGTCTCATAATTCTTGTGAGACAAAGCATCTGGGATGATTGGGGACAGATGGGAAAAACTGTATGAAATTCAGCAATGTCCTCATTCACTGCAATTGTGTTTTCGGTAACCTTTTCTCTCGAAAGTTTCTCTGATGTATTTCCCCTGTTTTTGAGGGACTTCACATTAATCATGGCTGACAAGCAGCAAGGCTTTCCTGTTGACGGCAGTGTTTCAAATGTGGAAGTGTGCCCACAGGCATAATGTATTGCGCTGGCAATAATACATGTATCCAGTCATCTCGTTCTCGGCGCGCGTTCTTGATCACTTATCACCGATGTTTCAAATGCACAACATTTCTTGTAGTATTTGTGAGATAGCCATCTAAAAGAAAGAAAAAAACTTTCTGTGCTATATTTTTTGGAGCTCGCACTCCTCACAGCAGCATACCTTCTAACCCTGTAAAAAAAATTGGACTTATTCCACAGCATCAAGGAGAAAATATCCAGCCAAGCGAAAGACATAAACAGGAGCTCCACTCTGCTATTATGTCCAAACATGGAATGGTTGGCCTGGCCGTGGCATGACTCGCTGATTTCAAAAAATGGTTGTAGCAGGTGAAATGCTGGAGCAGAGCCAGGGCCTAGCCTCTGGGGCGGTGATATTTATGCCTCCTCTCTCCCTCCCTCCCACTCTCTTAGTCCCTTTTTTCTCTGTTTTGGTTGCAAGACCTGACACAAACAAACCTGCAACACTAACACTTCGCTGATTTCCCAGCTGTGCCTTTGGTTGTCATTTCAGTGTCTTGAAATAATGAATCAATATCTCTCACTTTAAAATCGATGTTTGGAGAGCCATGTGCCTTTTATTCCTCCTAACTGAGTCACTTAGCCCTTTTATCTAAATGTGTAAAAGCTGTTCAACCAAGAAACAGGCATGAATTAAATATCATATATTATTATATAAATATTATATTGTGCAGTGCTGCCATAGAGTGCTGTGGTTTAAAAAGTGTAGTATTGAGAAATGTTAAAAGACCCCACAGTGATGTCATATATTCCATGTGGGTGGTAAAAATCAGGGAAGATTAGATTAGGGACCCCCTAACACCCAGTTTTGCTGTTGGTCTCGAACAGTAGTCTGCAGCTTGGCAGCCTTAGTGCCATGTCATTCATCATCCCCTCCACCCTGTGACAACAAGTCAGCTCATACCCTATGTCACTTATTCTAACGTTGATGTCATACGTATAAAATGTACAAATGGTGCATGGTTTAAAGAAACATACAATGGCACCATTTTGTTCTGGCAACTGGGCCAAGTAGTGCAGCTATATGCAGCTAAACAGATGTACGCGTTTCAGTTTTTGGAAAAAGACTATTAAAAATGAAGTGTCACTAGGTAAAACAGAGTGTTCAATAACAGGAACAAAACATCCACAGACAGACAGGCACAGTGGAGGAGTCACCAGGAGTAAAAGTTTAAACTTCTCTGAGAGACAGAAGGAAGTATGGTTTTTAATCAACAACCATCAGCTCAACCACAACCCTCGGCTCCTCTCCTTTCATCTTCCCTCATGTTACTGTGCTCTTCAGCAACCACTATGTTAGGTGGAGCCACACAACAACCATTATCAGGAATAAAAGAGTCTTTGCCAAGGATTTAGGATTTTGTTCACATCTGCTGTGCAGTTTGCACAGTAATGTTGCATTTTATTCTGAAATAAATACACACAAAAGCTGTTATGACGACATCCAGCTGACATGTAAGCAGTGTTGGGCTTGTTACTCTAAAAATGTGATATATTACTCATCAGTCTTTTCAAAAGTAATATTGTTTTTTCATTTATTACTCCCTGCCAACAGTTATTCGTTACATTACTCGTTATATTACTTTTCTGTTACACCCCATGAAACTGGTAATTGCATATCTCCCCAAAATTCATACGTGTGCCTCTATGTGGATGTTAGGATAATCGCTGTTAAGTTAGATTGCTTTATATTTACCTGGGGGTTGTCTGTTGCCTGTCACTCATGGAGCAACATTTTATCCAACACATATCCAGCCACAAGCTTCATAACTTCTTTGCATCCTGCGCCTGTCCACAATTAAAA
Organism: Epinephelus awoara; assembly: GCA_035609425.1. Taxonomy (NCBI): domain Eukaryota; kingdom Metazoa; phylum Chordata; class Actinopteri; order Perciformes; family Serranidae; genus Epinephelus; species Epinephelus awoara. The sequence continues at coordinate 24,415,580 of CM069298.1, read as the reverse complement.
TCCGGTTTTGATTATGTAGCCAGTGCAGGGCTACAGTCGACCTCAGTGGCTCACCTTTGGTGGGGTGTATTTCCTGGAGCTCCACGTTGTTGTGTTGTCGGTCATAGTAAGCCGAGGTGTTTCACCCTGAAGGTTTGAGGATGTGTCTTTTGCAGCAGAAAGAGTTGTAGTCCGACTACATGCAGCAAAAATGTTCTTGTCATCTTTCCTCCCGACAAAATCAAAGCGAAAAGAGTATTTCCAGCCATTTAGGAAAGTGTTTCCAACCAGCTTGCTGCTTTGTGATGTGCCTGCACAACCAGTGATTACTAAAATGAGTCTGCTGATGTGATGTTGTATTTTAAGTCAACAAGTAACGTTGTAACAGGTTGTATGGTTTTGGAGTAACTGTAATAATATGACTGAAATGTTATTAGTAATAAGTTACACTACTTGTTACTGGGAAAGTAATATTGTTATTGCCCAACACTGCATATAAGCAACATTAGCATCAATTTGGAGCTGTGTTTCTAGCCATTGAAGGAATGTAAATTGAATATTTAGCTACTTTCCTTTTATCTCTACTTTGGTCTCCACCACCTCCTGAGAAGATCCAGGAATTATTTGTTTCTTTAGCAGCTAAAGACTCCACAGTGTAGATCAGCTTGTTGCTAACCTTGTCTGTCTGCTGTTGGTCGGCAGCATTCAGCAATTTTTTAGAGCTATTTCAGTAAAAACCTGAAAGTTGCAGGCCGTAAAATCCAAAATAATCAGGTGTAAGACCGTAGACTATAAAAACAAGGCTGTAAGATGCTGAACTGCTGTGCAGAGCTGAAGGAGTTATAATTTGCCTGATAACTCTCTGTGGGTTTGTCACTATGAGCAACCCCTCTGACATGTAGTAAATTAATCCATTGTTAATACAAAAAATATTGATTAGCAAAGCTTTAACAAATCCAATCATGCCTCATATTTAAAAACGAGTGCAATCGCAATTACATAAAGCCGGACACAGTATTGTGCACACGTCTGCAAAATCTGAGTTTTGTCGTGTCCTTAAATAGAGGAGTGCTTTTTTTTTTTTTTTTTTAAAGTGACGATGAATAATTTAAAGGTTTGGGCTGACGAGATTTCAAAGGTCTGGTAGAAATAGATGAAAATGCAAAACAAAAGGGGTAATGAACTCTTGAACATTTGAGGGTGCACGGGAAAAGGGGGAAGTGAGGCGAGCGCGGGAAGGGAGCTGCTGAGTGGGACAAGCCGATTGGAGTCTGTGCTCTCCTGCACTGTCAGATGAAAACGCCTTTCTGGGCATCAAAGACACCTGCAGCAGCAGTGTCTCCAGTGATAAAGATGCCACTCTCCTTGCTTTCCCCCTCCGATTTTAATTACAAATATTTATAAGCAGCTTAACTGCATGGACAGGGGTTTTTCTTTACCAGGCGAGGGTGTGGGGGTGTCTGGGTATCAACGCAGCTGTTGGATACGATAAGATTATTTACCAATTTTTTTGTTATTTTATTTGTTTATTTCCTGTTAATTATTCATACCCCCACACGATCATCGACTCCACTTTCTCCTCCTCAATACGTTAAATGGGGGATAACATAAATAAATAAAAATAATAATAAATAAATAAATCATGCTCGGGATAAACATTCTCAGTGAGAAGCTAGAGGGGAAACTTGTCTCCCTGGAAATTAGACTCTTGTCTTGTGCGTCTGAGACTGAGAGAGGGTTTCGCATGTCAACTCCTTCGGGATCTTAAACTCCTTACTTAACAACTTTCATATCTTTAAATTTTTCATCTCCCTTTGCACACGCAGCATTAGGCATAATGCTGCGTGGCTGAAAAACTGCTCGCCTGACAACAGGTTTACTTTAGGATTCCTAATTTTACCAAAGGTTCAGGAGCTATAATGAGAGAGAAAGAGAGTCAGACGGGGGAGGGAAAAAGTAGAGCACGCTCGTCTTACACCTCACTACTTTAACCTCCGTGGCACATTATAATCCTGGAGAAGTGTGGAAGTCACCTTGTATGAGGAGAATGTAAAGGGGAGACAGGCGGAGGGAGTGTGTGAGAGGAGGAGATAGAGACAACACAGATGTTTTTTCTGTTTTCAGTGCACTTCAGAAACTTCAGAAAGCAAAATACATTGTTTTCCAGTGAAACAGGCTGACGGGGGTTGAAGGAGGTGGGGGGGGGGCATTTATCTTATTTGGCTCAGATCTTTTCTGAGTGAGAGTGGAAAGTTTCGATGGGATACTGTTAGAATGTCAATAGCTCAACACCTTTTTTTAATCTCTTCATGGATGTCAGAAAGAGTATGGCGGCCGAGCCATCAGCTAATAGGAATCATCATAAAGAGCCTGAACACTGATGTAAATAGTGACAGGAGAGCCCATTGTGGTGCTGAGTGGTGACGTGAAGAAGGTTTATTCTCGTCCCAGCGTTCGGAGGCCCAAATGGGAGTGCAGGAGGGTTTATTTTGTTTTCAAATCGGAGGTGGACAGTAATTACATTTAGTCTCATTAGTCGCTCCCCCCTGACTCTGCATGGTCATCAAGGTAATGTATGTGGCCCTTCCTGTTTGGGCGAAAATGGATTTGTGCTGCATTAGCTGATGAAGCAGGTAAATTACATTATATCCCCCAATGTGATCTTAATGTCAGTGATTCTGGGATGGATCAGCTTCAGACAGTCTCGGACTTGTTAGCGTTTCACCACTCCACTCTCTTCCCGCAATAACACGGCGGTAAGAGACAGGCAGAGATCGGCTGCTTATCCTTAAAATACTCATTTCAAAAAACCTTTAAGAGTCACTCAGTAATTCTTTTTTCAATTCTGACTTCACTTCGTGCCAAACAGGACTACTGATGAGGTATTACACGGGTAAAGAAATGGCGGTCAGGGTATTACTCGGCAAAGCTCAAGGTTTGAATGAGTGGCACAAAAAGGGGAGAAAAGTCTTTTTGGAGGAGAATGAAAAAAGATGAAATCATTAACAGTTTCATCAAACTGGGGGCTGTTGAAACCTCACAGTGTCCTCTCGCTACCTATCAGGGAAAATAGATTGAGGTTTGCTCTTCTACAGGTGTATATCTCATATCTAACTAATATTATTTTGTCTAGTTCTGTGTGGTGCGTGTCTAATAGAGATCGCCTACGCACTGAAAAAAGTCACGTACAGCCCATGCAGCCATATTCTGTGATCTTGAAATCCTCTGAGGAAACTAATTTCAACTAATTTTTAGCAAGCAGACTAACAGCAGCACCCAGTGGTCTTTATTATTTGGCCTGACATTTATCAAGACACTGATCGCTGCCACATCTGTCAGAGCCGGGTGTTAGGGGTAATTTGGGGTTTCAGACAGCTTTAATTCAAGAGTGTGTGAGGCAGTGTGCTCATGTGCATATTTCTGCATGTTTATACGGATACAGTGTTATGGAGTTGTGTGATTAGTGTGTGTACCCGACCAAAAGTTACAGGAATGATAACGTCTGTGTTTGCCAATAGAAGCTGGTGCCATGTCACATTACCCTAATCTATTATCACATACATTACAAATGCACTATGTACTCAGTGTATATAGAGTGCTGTGTATTTAGGAGGCACATCTAACATTATAAACATACTTCAAATGCCATTAACACAGACATGAGTCTTTTTTGATGGAGAGTGTGTGAAAATGAACTCATATGGCATCTGCCTCTAAAGAATCGAAGTCCAAGACATTGGACTTTTTCTTTCTTTATTTTTCTGATGAGAGTCTGATTTATGAGTGAACTTAGAGAATAACCCAGAATGACTCAGGGCTATATAATAGAGCTAAAATCTGATGGAAGATATCTACTGAGTGGTAGAATTATTTCTGGTGTAGTAGACAGAGAATGACTTGAAACTTAATAAAATAATAATTGTCTGCTTCCAAATTCTGGTAAGATTCTGGAAACAAGCATGAGTGCAGTGCACATGCATGTTTTCAGGTTGACCACACCCCTGGAAATTACAGCTCATACAGTATAATAAATGACTTACCTATGTGTTGCACTTGGTGTTATATTCCACAGACTGGACAAGAGCATATTTAATAACGAAGACCAGGTTGATGGATACCAAAACTTGTAAATGCAAAACTAAACTGTATGTACAGTAGAAAGACTAAACTGTATGTACAGTAGAAAGACACACATACTTACATATTTACATACTTACCTTTAACTAATGACTAAGGAGAAATCTGGACCTTGTGGCTGGACCAGTTGGGAACCACTGCTCTAGTTGCCATAGTAATTATGACAGGCACAGAGGAGTGATGTGACATAGCAAAAAAAAAAAAGCGACAAAGTCTGTGTAGTGCTGTAAAAATACTGAAGAAGCCCCTGCAAGGTGGGTGGGAGGGGTGGTGAACTGGTCAAACAAACACAGGACTTTCAGGAGACAGGTGTTTGCATCCCAGAGTCAACGTTGACTTTTTTTAACAACAGCATATCCTGGTATGTTAGTATGTGTAGCATGGTACGCTAGTGACGTACATTACGTGTTGTATTTGACGTGACTCACGTGACATACTGGACAATAAATTAGTGACAAAAGTACGTATTTAACGCCAAACCATGATGTTTTTCCCAAACCTGACCACGTAGTTTTGGTGCCTAAATGTAATCAGGTACTTTTGGAGTAGAACTTTGACCATTATATGACATTAAGGATGTGTGTTTAAAACTGCGACCATAAGAACGGTAGTATTTGTAGTTTTTGGGCTGGTCATGAGTTAGAAATCAGTGGAAGTTGGCCTGTCATGTCATTTAGGCATGATCAGTATGGTGTTATTTCAGCAAAATAATTAAAGAATTGATTTATTATGCAGAATACTTGTTATAATACTGGAAAATGTTTGATGTATTAGCATGTATAATATTATTATCATATATTATAATCACGCTTTTAGCCCTTTGGGTAAGATATTCTGAGGGGTAGCTTTATTTACCATATAGCAATGCATTGTGTTTTAAATGCTCATGATAATCCAGCATTTACTTACTTTCCACCACAGGCACTCAGTAATTACAGCTAAGAGACTGCTCCTTCCTGGCCTTCTGCTTCTGCAGATCTGCCCAGAAAGCAATAATGTTACTGTTTGATTCTCACAAAAATCAAACAGAGATATTTGAAAGTTTTGTGTTCTCCCTGAGGAACTATAATGTGTTTGGCATCCTCTACTGTTATGCTTGATTTACATTCTGTTACCTTCAAGGGAAAAGATACAGGGATGAGCAGGGAAAACTAGGCCACCAAAAAAATGGACTCATCACTTAGTCAAGACCTGAGATTGTAATATATGAGATGAGACCAGAGTTAATGTTTTGTTTAAGACCCAAGGTCCCCATGAGAAGCACAAGAAACATAAAATCCAGGGCTAAAAGTTTGAGCCAGCCTTAAACCTCGCCCACCTGCCTGTATGGGGAATGATTTCTTTCTATTGAACAAGTTCAGAAAACCCATTTACCTTTAAAAACAAGTCAAATATTGTAGGACTATGTGAAACTATTAGCTGTGAGAGTTTTACCAAGACCCTCGAGGGATTGTGATCGGTCCCAAAGCTTTCAGCCACAGGTTTACAGAGCGAAGATGTATCAATTGCGGACCAAACCTATGAAAACAGCTGTTTGGAAAAAAAAAAAAAAGGTAATTCCAAGAGAAAATGGGACACGTAGCCTTGGGTCCTTCCACAATTCGTGAACAATGGATGAGAAGCAAAAAAAAGAAAGAAAAGAAAACGTAATTCACGAGGAGAGCTGACTGTCGTAAACAACTCTTTGAAGTAAATACACACCAGGAATAGAAGCAGAAGTCAAGATGTTCTCAATGAAACACTGTCAGCAACAGCTCTAAAGCACGAGTGAGCATGAGACTAAGATGTACGGACAAAACATCAATACTGATGTAACCTTTGGGGTCTGGTTTCATGGAACGATGGTAAAAGACTGAGAGAGATAGATAGAATAGCAGTGAATGCGATCTTGCAGCTTCACTGTAGAGATTAGGCTTGGATTTCAGGGGGGACGAAGACAACATGTCCACCTCAGTATTTAGATATTTAGAACAGACTTCTATTTAGACCATAAATTCATGCAAAAAAGGTCCAAATTTCACCAGAATGCAAGAAATTAAAGGGATACTTTGCCGATTTTCAACCAGCTTTGTGTCATTATAATGTGGGTCGTATGTGTACAGTAAATGAACTGTGGTAACCTTCTCTCCATCTAACCAGCAGGCCCACCGTCAGGAGCAAGTCAAAGGGTTCAGATGACCCTGGCCCAGGGCCAAGGGGGGCCCATGAAAAGGTCTATGCTTGACTTTTAAATTGGATCATGTACAACAGTTTACTACTGACTTATATCACTGACAAGTTATATGTATTCACATGATAAATAAGTCCATTTTTTATCATTAAAACACATTCCAATGTGCCATCTGATACTGATATTGATTTTATTTTTCTCTAATCATCAATTGGAGGGTAGTTTTTCAGCCCGGGACACATGTGACTACTTGTGCTTTTCAAGATTAGAAAATAAGGTCTTAACACAGGGTAGGTAGAAAATATGTTTGGAAATATGTTTAATTGGATTTTATTCACAGAAAATATCAAATTGTGCACAGTGATAGGTTTAGTAATTTCACCCCCTGCCCTCCGATGGGTGTGGATGAGGAGCCCACCTTTGAAAATGTTGTCCCCTTGCCCATATTTCCTATTTCCTTGCTCCCCTCCCAGCAAAACTCTTCCTGATGATGCATTTTGAGTTTCCCTTGGTCTCAGGCTGTTTACTCGAACTGAAGGCTACACGTCCACATTTTTGTATTACCAGTCACCATGGACACAACAAGTATAGAAGCGAATCAGGACAGAGACCCGCTCCTCTTTCTCTGTCAAACTCAGACCTAAGAAAGGATAAATGGTGGTGCTGATCAAACTTGAACCTAGATGATAATACACTGGGTATTTCTAACCGAAAAAAAAATTCAGAAACATACATTAGTGCACTGCTCTAACAGTAAGAGTTTCTAAACAGGAATTGTGTGTCATAGGCCTACTATTTGCTGCTTGCTAAAAATGGAGGCTGAAAAAAATTAGATCAAACAGTAAAACCAAGCAGTGCTGATCAAATGTAAATCAAGATTCTGTTACTGTGTTGCCTTTTTCTCACCCCAAATGTTTTCAGGAACATATTTAAGCTTGACATTTCAAGATTGTTTGTTACCAGCTAGCTGCTATTGTGTCAAATGGACGAATTTGCATTTGCAACCATCACAAGCAACTATTGGTCCAGTGTGGTGAAGTGCATTCTGGTACTTGTAGGTTTCTTCCTCTTGAGCAAAAGCAAATGCAACAGCTGTTTTTTTTACCATGTAGCAAAGTGATTGCCAACTGGTCCAGCCACTGGGTCCAGATTTCTGGTTCAAGGTACACACAGTTTAATATATTCAGTGTCATACTTGTGTTTAGCCATGTCGTTAAATAACTGTCCATTAGTAACTCATTCTACAGTGGGAAATGGCACTTCGGAATAAAAGTTCTGTGCCGGAAATTCAACGTACATCAAAATAAAGTGTGTTTTTTACAAACTCAACACATTGACGAATCACTCGTGGTCTGTTCAGAATGGACCCACAACCCACTTTTGGACCACAACCCACCAGTTGGGAACCACTGATGTTGCACAAATTTCAAAAGTATTTGTCTTTCTGCTACATAGACAGCCTAGTTTTATGAAAAGATGTTCTTTCCAGTGGTAAAATACTTCTTTAAGTGTTTGACACTCAAAATTTCCCTGCTTCATATATCCTTCATGCAGGTTGCAAATGTTCATCTAATGTAGGTCCTATATAGCACAGCTGTTTAACAAGAGTATCTGGCGGTGACTTGTGTCTGCCTGATTCAGATCAGGATTGGGAGCAGAGAGAGTTAGCACATGCCAGATAATTTGATTATGCAACATGACATTTTTCTGCAAATACAACTGTCAAAGTGTGTCTGAATAGTACATACCATCAATTCGTTTCTGGCTCCTATAGAATGTGAATAAGTGACGAAACACTGACACTGTTTGTGCCTCCCACAAATGTACAACAATAAGTTAATTATACAGATGTCACTGCTTACCCACTCACATGTTATGTTTTGAGTGTTTGCTGTCATCACATATAACATAATTGCTCACAATAAGTTCAGAAAATTATGGACCAAAATTGACAGTGAGTCATAATGATGATAAGAAGACTGAGACACATTTGCAACAGAACAGGGAGGTCTGACTAGAACATGCTGAGAGTTACGCACAACAAATCAATCTATGAGCAGCCTCATCACTTGGTTCAGTGCTATTTCAGATACTCACATTGTATGTGTGTGTGAGAGGGGAGGATTTAAACAACACAATGCATTATTTTCCTCAAGACTGACACATATGAGCAATTTCTGATTTGACGCCCCAGAGTAAGGATGACAGCATGTCTGTGGCCTCTGAAACTGTTACAGACCACTATGCGAAAAATTCACTTGTTTTATGATCTATATGTAGGCTCAAAAAAACAACCTAGTTATGGTAAGAGAAAGGTTATAGTTTAAGTTTTACTATTATATTAAGGGCAGGAAACCTTTGTTGCCATCGCTAATTTTTGCGGTGTCAATATTTGCAGTTAACATGGTCCTAAAAACAAGAAAAACAAAACAAAACAGTCTGCTCGAGTCCAATCATAGATAATATTTAATACAGAATATGGGTTTACAGATTAACAGATGATTTATGCTGACACCACGGGGAGATATTTTGTGCTTGAGTGACATCTGAGTAGTAAGATAAATCTCCCCATGGAGTCCAAACACTGGTGGTGGTGGCTGCTGATTCTGAGGCTGCTGACTGCTGAGGCAAATGAGGCTGATGAATCTGTAATCTGTGAAGACTAGGTGGTGATGAGGAGCTGGAGGGTGCGCATAACTGTTAGCAAGAAAGGACTATGACAGAGAAAGAACCATATTTACAATGAGCAGCGGTAAGATGGTAGGCTGACAGAGAAGATGTGTCGTTGTGCTGTTGGCTGATTGTGATGCTAAAAACCAGCTGATGACTCAATTGACAGCCCCGGACACTAACAACTAGAGATAGAGCAAGAAAGGGTGGGAAAGAAAACTTGCAGCCTGAGCATGAAAAGTATTGTTCTCCTGACTGAACTTTCGCCAGGGTTTCATTTGGTTAGCTTTTCCGGGTCTTCTGAATCTTGACGTCTCTACGTCACCATTGCAGCCGGTGTAATGACTGTGACAGAGAATTGAAGCGCTTCCTACCCTGAAAAATCATCAATAAAAGCTTCAACACACAACCAGACAAGTTCCAGCAGGAACATGATCCAAAATCGGGAAGAAATTAACATCAGCTACCAAGATTACATGTTTTCCTGACATTAGCATGTAGCTACATTTGCAGTATACTCACAGCTGGGAAATGACTGTAAAGGACCATAGCAGCACTTTCTACCATAAAAAGAAAATTATCAACACAGTTGGACATTGGACATTAGGTATATGACCCAAAATTAGAGAGAAATTAACAGCCAAGTCAACAAAGATTGCAAGTTTCCCTGACGGTAGCAGCGCTACATACTGTAAACACTTCTAGTAGCACGCTAAGGAGCAGATGACCATTATGAAGAAATCTGTCACAGTCTGACGTCAGCTTGTAGGCAAAGTAGGAAAAATGGTCTGCAGAGGTTTTTACTGACAAGGATTACTTTTACATATTTTTACCTTATTTAATAGGTTTAATATGTCATTGTAACATTATTTATATAAAGAAAAATAAGGAAAAGCATAAAAGCTCCCTTTTAAAGGGAACGTAGGTTGGATTTTGGAAAAGAAACATGGTAACAATGTACCTCAAAATAACTCAGAAGTTCCTTTGTTATCATGCAGTTCTAAACTTTGGTCTCCTTGAGGAAAGTCCTGTGTTCTTTGACCCATCCTCCACTCCAACTACCTTCTTATATGGACTTTGGATCTTCATACAAGACCTACATCCTTCTTTACTCTCATTAACGCATTGGTGTTGTTATTGTAGCCCTCCTGGCTAGATGAGTTATACACACATTACTGGCTCATGATTATGTGGGTTATGAATAAATTGTGGTGTATTATTCTTCATATACAAACAGTGCCTGATGTAGAGCATCCCTTGTTAATAAGGACTGATTAATTAGAAAAAGGTGGCAATTCCTTTAAGGCAAGGCGAAGCAGCTTTATTTGTGTAGTACATTTCATGCACCCGGGTAATTCAAGATTTTTACACAGCAAGAAATTATAAACAGAACAGATGTTCAGATACAAAAGGTGAAATTAATTACTAAATTGTTTACAGTTTTTTTTTTTAAATCACCATTTAAAATAGCAAAGGGCAGACAAGAGGTGCAAAGTTAAAAAAAAATAAAAATATGTCGTTAAAATGTTTTAAAATTGAGTTTTAAGAAAGGATGGTTTTAGCTTTGACTGCAAGTGTTGAGAGGCAGGGCTTGTCCAACATCATCTGGGAGGTTATTCTGGGTTTATGCTGCATGATAACAAAACACTGCTCCATCGTCTTGGGAAGGTCAGTAGGCCTCATCAGGTTTTGACCTCCTGAAGGTACAGGGGAGATTAACATTGAAGCCCACATTAGGTGAATTATTAGCTTAGAAAAAAAGTCGATTTGTATTGTAAAACTACATCATTTATTTGTAGAAAGAAGAAAAAAAGATCATTGTGCTTTAACAAGACAAACAGGGCATGGAAACATTCAGGATCTTAAATTCTATATTTGTCATCTGCCTCCACATCGATGGTATCTCAAACACAACAGGCTTCAGCACTGCTCCACACTGGACTATCAGTACATGTCTTGCAGAAAATGGGCAAAAAGGAGCAGAAAAGTCCATTTTTCTTTCAAGTATTCTGTTCTGCTCTCTCCTCCTTGTCGAGCTCCGGCCAGAGGAGGAAACCGGCTATTGCACACAGGAGGGCTGTAATGTGGTTTCAGTGTCTGGGCCCCTGTGGTATAGTACCCTCAGGTGGAAAACCTCTCAGACTGTGTTGGCACATCACTACTCCAATTATCAACAGCAGGAGAGCCCTTTCATTTCTATTACATCTTTCTTCCTTTCTTCGTATTGCACCCTTCTTCTGCTTTGCCTGTGCTCTCATCTCTGCCTCTGGCTCCTTCACCCTCAACACTTTTCTTCTAATCTTCTGTCTCAACAATCATACTCTTTTTTTCCCCCTGCGTTGTACAGCACTGAATGACTGCCACTCTCACCAAGGAAGTACTTACTTTACTCGGCCCAGAATTTGGCCAGGAAACGTCACTCTAAATGGAAGCATATTGGACTGTGAAGATGATCAGACTGGAGAGGATCCGATGATTCAACTCATCTGTCACAGACGATCACTAAAACACTACAATCCACAAGAGGACTATACTATCACATTCAAGTTGGGAGTCTAATCAGAAGACCAGTCGTATTGATTTCCTTCTCCCCACTTTCACATCACAAGTCTCTTCCTCTCTCCATTCCCTTGCTTTTTTCATTGATTATTCTTTTTTTCTTTCTTCTCTCATTCCACTTACTTTTTATCTGATCCGACGACCATCTTCAAGTTTTTCCCATTCCTCTCTGGTCTTCATCCTTCATCATGTGCTGCGGCTTTCTTTCTTATATTTATTCAATCTAACGTTTTAACATGAGCCGTCTGTGAAGTGATTATCAGAGCACGGTCCTGATTCTGAATCATCATTTTTAGACAGTTTGGAAATTCATAGTTGTCAAAGTTATTCGTCTTTAGTTTAATTGTTAAATTTGCCTTGCATTGAATATTCAATAGCAAAAAGTGTGGAAGTTCAAGACACTTGCATTGAAGATTTCACACGCTAGCGAGTGAGATTTTGCACTGATATAGTGAGTGTGACATTTTTCCCTAATAGCAGATTGATAGCAAGGTAATGCACTGTTTGGCAGCCTACAAATCAGGCATCTTGTTCACATTTTCTGCTCCACCAAATCAGATAGAATGATCACCAGTCATATTTGCTGGAAATATCTGCAGATTCTAGTAAGTGATTTATTGAAGCATCCCTATGTGTGACGAGAGCCACCATCCCCAGAATTACCTCTGGATGACTGTGATATTTGCCGCTATAACCACGATTTCAGTTATCAAAACACACCCAAGCCTTGGGTGGAATCTGAAGTCTCTCTAGGATCAACTTTACACTTCATGTTTTTGATAAAGTCATCACAACTGAGAAGTGCTATAACGACTTAAACAAGCTCATATCATACATACGGTGTTACTGAAGGAATACCTTGACATTTTTCTTATCTGTTTTATTGCCAAGAGTTAGATAAGAAGATCAATACCACTTTTATGTCTCTGTATAGATCTAGAGCTCGGGGGAGTCAGCTTAGCTTAGCATAAAGACTGGAAGAGAGGGGAAACAATTAGCCAGGCTCTGTCTGTCGGAAAATATGCTGACCAGAACCTCTAGATTAGGGCTAGGCAATAATGATAATTATCTTAATATAATTTTCCTGGATAAAGATATAATAAATGTTCCATATATCCTTGATATAATTAAACCACCCATACCCCCGTAGGGGAGGGTGGTATGCCATATAAAAGCCAGTTGCCACTTGCTATTAACCAGAAGAAGAAGAAGAAGAAGAAGAAGAATTAGACATTATGTAACTGTGGTTACTGTACGAAATATATATTTGGATTGTTTCAGTTATCTAAGTCACCAAACTAATTTATGTGTTATAGTGGAAAGATACATTTTGTAGCAGGAATAATTTTACATTGTTAATTTGAAGTTACAGAATTAATTTATATTATTACATACAGTGATTCTTCCTTTTTCATTAGTGGCACTTCAACTATTATTTTCTTTATATATTTCCATGTGTAGTTTCAAGTTGCTCTTAGCCTCAAGTGAGAGTAAAAGTAACTATAGTTCCTACCTGATATTATTTTGCAGGGGGCAGGTGTTGGTGTAACAACCTTGGGGTAACATGAGGTGCAGTTGAGTTGAGAGGGAAGCTGGATAAAACGCTGTCAGTAGCTGCAGAGTCGACTGATCTAATGCTGAAGGTAAGTTAGCAAGTTAACATGACAGCTATTACATTAGAAAGACATGACATAACATGACTAAGGTCGTGAGTAAACCTTTAATACATTTTCTCGTTTGTAAACATGATTACTGCCTCAGTCATGTCAGATAGATTTTCATCGGCAAAGAATGATCCCACGTCACTAAATGACCTCATCAAAGTCTGTCTTTTGTTATTGTTTTGATTGAGAAACAGCAGATGTTGCATCCTGTGTTTGTAAAACTTGTACAGAAAGAGATTTGAGATTTCTCTTTGGTCTTTTTCTTTTGTTTATGTTTCAGCTAAACACTTAAAAAATATTTTTAACAGTCTGCACAGACAGCTAGACATGCTCCTACAGAATTAAGATTTCTTTGTCTATTTACTGATATTATTATATTATATTATTATTATTATATTATTTATTGATTTTTTTATTATAATTGTTCTGAATCTATCTCAGATTTGTGAAATGCTCTGCTGTTTGGTAAATGTTGTCATGTCCTGAGAGTTAAACTTTCAACCACAGTTAACCATCAAATTTCACCCAGGAACAAATTTCTGTCTTGAAACTTGAAAAATAATCCTGATTTAACGTATTTAGTGACAATTATTGATATCAAGTGATATGAACATTTTTGTTGTGATAATATTTTAAGCCATTTCACCCAGCCCTTGTTAGGATGTGAATGCAATGTGTCTGTGAAGACTGTGACAGTCCCCAGTGGCATTAACCATTTTCAAAAATTGGTTTTCTCTCCATGTAGACGAGTCTAGCACATAGCATATCTAGCTGCAGTGCCGGCCATAGAGGTGAATGCTAAGGGTGCCATCATTCATGGGGGAGGTGCCACAAATGGGGCAAGAAACAGCTAAACAACTAAAATGTTTATCCTTTATTATTTTTTACTAATAATATAATTACTATCATTTTGAAATATTACATAAGGCTACAACGACATAGCTACATAGCAAAGCCTTCCAAATAATAGGGATCCTGGGCTCCTGCCACCCCCTGGCCTCCTTCCCTAGCACTCTACATTTCACCTGGCGGGGGTAGGCTCACCTAGGGCACCAAATGTGCTTGGGCTGCCACTGTCGAGTTAAGTATAACAGGAAGGGAAAAGATGACCGAGGTTCTGCCAGGTTCCAGGTTTGGCCAGCTGTTACTGGAGCACAGAGCAAAGAAGGGCGGGACCTAGGATGGGTCAATTAGTATGTGAAGTAATCTACCTATAATTTGATAATTCAAACAACTGGAATAACATTCCTGTTTACTGCTTTTTATTTTGTTTCCTGAACATTTAATCATTGAAAATGCAGCCACGTTTATCGAGATGACAAAACTACTACTTCTTTAATGTATAGGTTTTAAAAAAATGTTGGCAGTTCTAATTTGCTGCCTCGGCTGTGATTCAAAGCGTGTTTGCAATACAAATATATCCATGCGTGTCTGCTTCAGTGCTCCACAAGGTCCACTGTCATCATCCAACAAAACACACTTTGTCCTCTGCCTTAAAGAAAACAACAGCAAGCACTCGACTTGGTATTGTTAAACAAACACAATTCATCATTTTAGTACCAAATGACTGCATGCTGGGAGCAGTGAGTGATAAAATAATAAACTCCTTATAGCTGCGGAACTAAAAGACATGATTCATCATTTTGGTGATCCTCCTATATTTCTCTTTACTTGCCCGCTGGGGAGACTTTGTCTTCCCATTATAATTAGCATCAAGGCTCCCTCTGTCTAGAAGCCAGCCAGCAAGGGCACTCAGGGATGGTTGAGTCAATATGTCTTCTCTGCACTTTTTAATACAGAAGTGCAGACTGACTGACAAGTCATTTCAACAGGGCTTGGTTCCCAGATTCCCATCCCTTCTCACAGTGCAGTCTCTTATGGAGGTAACTGACACAAAGCAGCTGTTTCAACTTACCTTCAGCACATTTTCAAGGACTGAGGAAAACTTACAAAACTGAAGGGGGAAAAAAAACATGCGCCCTTTTTCAGTCAGCGTAGTATGCATTAATAATATTACACTCAATTTTACAGTAGTTACAGACAGCTAAAATGGTCTGGAATAGTTGTAAATGGATGAAGATGTGTGATATTATGGATGGTAATTTTACACAAATTATTCCATCAGTTGAAAAAAAAAATGTCAGTGGAGCTCTGACAGGTGGAAAATTAGAGCCTTACCGTTTAATTCAAGCTATCGTAAAACAGCATGGAAAAAATGCTTGGAAAGTGTCTTAGAAAATAAAAGCAACTTGATGACTGAACAAAAACAAACACCTTCCCCACAGAAAGCTTCCACTGACAAAAGACAAAATGTATTCTGCATCCTCCTTTATTCTATACAATAAATCAGTGTGCACTAGGACATAACACTTTACCTAAAAGCTAAAAAAGAATAGTTGTTAGCAGAACCTTTTTCAAAGTCATAGGGCTGCAGTACTACCTCATCTCCCACAAAACTATTATATAAAGCCTAAATCTGCTTTGCCAGATACCTCTGGAGACACTAGAATTGTGTATGTTGCCTGGATGATGTTCAGTGGTAATGCTTTATATAGGGTGGGAAATATGGTACAGGACAGGACAGGATAAAACAGTGAAGGCTAAGGTTTGGGAGGGATCATGGTTATGGTTAAATATCAAAAAGGTCAATACAATTATCAGTAAAATTACAAAGCAGAGAACTCTGTGACACCGGACAGTGACTTTTACCTCTTGTCCTAATTAGCATGTTAGCATGCTAGCTCATGAAACTAGAGGTGTCTGGTTTTGCTTCAACATAGGGAAGGCCTGGTCCAAAATTTTGAGTATCAAACACTTAATTTGCCGCAAATTGTGTAAATGTTTATACACCACTTTGTGCTCACATGGGACCTCAACAGCTATGCAAGGATTCACAGCCACACAAAGTTTAAAACCTGCAACTCCACACCAGTCAGTTAGAATTGAAGAAGCCCTTTGGATGGGAGGTGAAATGTCTTCAAGAAACTCAAGCAAGTAAAGTTGCCTACGATATTGCACCTAAAATTACCATGACCTGGATGACTGACAGTCTTCACCAACATGGGAAGAATGCCCTTTGACTGGAATTTGAAAGAGCACCGAGGACTCTTGGTGATTACAGGTACCACCATTTGAGGTGCAGGCACCACAGGCCAGGTAGGTCGACGACTCGCGTGTGACCTCAACGACTAAAGCCTGCAGCTCCGCACCAGTCTGTTAGAACTGAAGAAGCCTCTTGGATGAGAGGGGAAACATTTTCACGAAACTCAAGCAAGTCCAGTTGCCTACAATACAGCACCTAAAATTACCAGTTTGTGCATTTGGTGCATCAGTTTGTGGTCTAAATGTCTTTATTTTGTCAAGGAAAAAGTCATCTGCTACTTTAAAAAGTCCTCTGCTAACCCCTAACCCCAATTTGGTGTGCTATCATGTTTTCTGTATGTGTGGATTCTGGAAGCTGTTATCACTACTAACATACACAAAATATACACACATATATATATATATATATAGATAAAATAACACCAGAAGCAGAATCAGTCCTTTATCATCAAAAAACAGAACTTTCACAAATGAAATGAAGCTTGGCTATGCTGTTACAGTAGCCGTGTTATCAAAAAGCAAACATGGCTCATCCTCAGTGATATGAAATTCTGAAACAGAGCCTAAGCCCTGTTTCCCCGCCACCTTTAAAAAGATGGAGAGTTCAGATAATCAGTCAAAAAGTTAGAAGTGAAATGTTAGAAGTGATTGAAACTGAACAGTTTGCCCTTTCAGAGACGAGTGAGCCAAAATCGTATGAGAAAAAGCAGCGTATGCTTTTTTTCAGTGCCGCCATTACTGACAGAATTATTTTGAAGATGTGTTGCCAGTAATGTGGCCACACCCTGCATATTTCAGCTATCCCGCATGCACTCCGTGCCCTCTTGGTGCTGTGCTGGGACTCGGCATGCAGCTACAGCGGTGGCCTATTGCCTTTTCTCTCTGTACTCTGTTTTTGTCCATCCTGCCACTGTAATGTATCTGAGGGGATAATGAAAACAAATAACACAAACCAGCGACTTCACTGGAGTTGAGTAATGAGAAGGTGTGGGTATAAAGGGTGGATTGGTGTAGTTGTTTAAAGGTAACACAAGTGGAGCAGCTCTTTCTTCCCCCCTCTGAAGGTTACAGAACAACAAGATTAAAGGAGCGTCAGTCTGTAGCCTTAAATGTTTGGCAATGGATGCATCTCTGCGAAAGAAACTGAGGGAGAAAATGGGAGGGTGTGCGAGGGATAGTTGAAGAGGAGGAACAATGGAGTGAAAAGTGAGAGAGATATTGGGGGAGTTTGGTGAGACATTTAGGAGGAGACGACAGTGTGATGATGGGTGAAGAGGCAAGTGATGGATGAGACAGGGAGAGGGAGAGGGAAACAGAAAGAGAGAGGGAGGACGGGGGAGAGCAATTGTGCTGTTCTTGACACCTCCACAGAAAACACCTTGGCAAGCTGTCAATCAGACAGGCTCGCTTGATTGATTTTCTCCTCTTTTCAATCAGCATTTCACTTTGCGTCCCTCTCTTCCTGCAGAATGTGCCCTGATGCCAACATTCTGCTTCTTTATTTTTTTTTCTTAACGTCCTCTATGCTGCACGCCAGGGCAGAGTGGCGACTGTTGCGTCAGTTGTCCTGGAGCAGCAACATAAATTAGGTTAGAAATGAAAAAATATGCTCTTGTTAATATCACCTCTGCATAAGTAATCAGGGCAAATTTTAACTATTTTTACATATGATAGGTGCACCTGGGAAATGCTGTAATGGGACATTCAAACTCCCCTGCAGCAGCAGCTCAGCGGCAGAAAGGTATTCAGAGCATAATGATAACTACATTCAGAGATAAGCAAAAAGTCTCAGACGAGGTTTAGATGGCTTAAAGGGACAGTTCATCCCAAATTTGCAAATACAGACTCCTCTTACTTGTAGTGCTATTTATCAGTGAGGGTTGTTTTGGTGTGAGTTGCCGAGCGTTGGAGATACTGGCTGTAGAGATGTGAGCCAAAAATACATCCAAAACAATCTGCAGCAATGACTCTTTCCAGAAATCATGACTTGAGGCCTGTACTAAGAAGCCAGTTCAACTTACCCTGGATATTTTTTTTCTGTTATCTGGTTTGTCTAAACCCTAACATTGCCCGTCTGGATAACCAGTTCAGTCAGCTCAGGGTTTACCTATCCAGCCACAAGTGTGTTCATGTTATTAATAATAGGCAGGGGGTTAATTAAGAGCGACATCACCAAAACCTTGAATGAAGTAGGCTGCTTCATATCATGTCAGATGAAACGTTGCCAAAAGTGTCTGTGACAGAGAGACGGGAAGATGTCAGTGATGCAGAATGTAAACAATAATCTGTAATCTTGTCATGAAAAATGTAGAAATATTGTAAATACTATCCTAAAATACAGACTTAAATTACGTGCCAGTATCACTGAACTATATGTGACATAAGTATAGAGTATTTTTTTATATTTAGTTGGATAATGTCGCAACTACTCTGAATATGTCACATGAAACACTTAAGTAATGCCACACTGTTTCTGCTACTGAAGTAAAGGGTAGAAAAGCAGTCTATAGTTAATAAGTGATGAGGTCTCTCTGACCAAAATGTTGCATTTATAATAATGGGAGCCATATAACAGTGTGTGGATTATTTTTCTAATAAAATATCTGTTTTTTCCTAGTTCTCATCACACAGGTGTCTCGTGTTATTTCTAGCTGCAGTGATGAAATCAGAGTGTAAAATATCAACACTGTCACTGTGGACTAAAATAAACTTTACATCTTACTATATAATGACGAAAACTCTGTCTGTGGGTGTGTCTGTGTGTCTGTTCCACTTTTTTCTCTTCACTGACTTGGTCAATCCATGTGAAATTTGGCACAGTAGTAGAGGGTCATGGGAGGATGCAAATGAAGCAATATTACATCAACTGGTTTGACCGATCTGCATAAAACTCAGTGAACATAATCTAGGGACCAATATCTAAAGTTCCCTCTTGGCAAAAGTTGGAAAACTTACTAAAACTGAGCTTCTGTAAGGCAATGAATATTGCGGAGGGCGTGGCTCATCACATAAAGGTGTATAACATCTCAAGGGTTTCACCGATCACCATGCAACTTTGTAGGCATATGACCACACATAATCTGAGGGGACCCCTCCATTATTGACCCAATCAAACGAAACAGGGGCGATAGAGAGCTAATTTCTTATCTAGGCCCAACAGCCATATCAGTGTGTACTAAACTTGGTAGATATGTAGAACAGGACGCCTCAAGGTGACTGGAGAAATTTAACTCTAATTGGCAACTGGGTGGCGCTATAACAACAGAAAAATGCTTAGAAATGGCTAAAATGCGACCGACCGCTGTGGCTCCCCCTGTGGCCCAATGTTTGTTGTTTTTTTCAAATATTTGGTAGGACTAAGTCATGGTATGGTATGCTGTACATAATCACGGAAACTGTCAGTGTGTCATTCTGTCAGTCAGTCATTTTGTCTGTCCCATGTTTTTCTACTCACTGACGTGGTCAATCTATGTGAAACTGCACATAGGCACTGAGGATCGGCATAGGTAGAAGGTGACAAAGCTACCAATGGGTATGGACTAGTAACTTTAAATCCTGATAAAATCATGTGTTTAGGGTTGTAATTAATCTCTCAGTTTGTTAGAAGCTCTGTTTTCAAAACCAGTGGAAACAGAGCCCTGAAACAATGAAATTATTCTACTGACCTGTGACAATATATAGGCTACTCTTTCATACCTGAGACTCCAGACCTTTGTCCATGGATACTTTTTTCTTTCTCATTGGTCAGAGGTCAGGGTTTTATAGGGGGCTCATGCTCATGCAGTTAATGCCATTCTCCTCAGCTGAGCTGTATCATTAGCTGGCTCAGTGGTGCTAGGTGAGTTAGCAGTAAATGCATGCTTCCTTCTGCACAGTGATACAGCTGGCAGGTGAAGGTCACTGGAAAGAAAATAGAAAATGTTTTTTGAGCACTATGAGTCGAGTGCCATCTAGTTCCACTATACTGGAGAGAAGGCAGACATTTGTATGACCAATATTTCCAACATTTGACAACTCACACCGAAACAATCTCAACTGCTTTATAGCATTACAGGTTAATAGTAAAAAAATATATATATATATTTTTTTTTTTTTTGTGGTGAGCTGTCCCTTTAAGTTCTGAACACAGCCAACAAAACCACTAACACTTTAAAATATGGTATACAGTTATTATTTTATATACATACATACATATATATATATATATACATATATATATATATATATATATACATATACATATATATATATATATATATATATATATACATAGTATATCCATATCCTTTTTTGTTTGTTTTTTTTCACTGGTCCATACTCCTATGTTTACATTATGCCTTTGTGCTGTTGGCTCTGTTTTGGTCTCCACCAATTCCTTCGGTTGTAATGGTGCACAGTGGGTTTGTCAGAGCTTGTTTGCTGAAAACAGCTGTCTGCAAAATGAGTTGAGCATTGAGTCCAGATACAACAAAGCTACACCTATACTACTTTACTATGCTGTTGCATAATATATCTTTTTACAGTTCCCAAATGCACTGTCGAGCGATTATGGCATGTTCTGCTATGAGGACATGACAGTTGCCTCCGTTTGATAGCTTCTGGCTCAGGCAGATTGCATGTACAGTAAGTGCACCTGCCTCGCCTCTGCAAATAAACATACAGGAGAGTAAACTTATAAATCAGAGAGGACACAAACAATGAGCAGAGTAACCTTTTCATTGCCATCTAAAAGGTTAACAAGCAGCCAATAAAGCCTGGGGCAAAGCCACCAGTCTCATTTGGAGAGGAACAAAAGCATGCAGTGTGTTGAAGCTACACACCTGCTATACTGTATACCTAAATAAGCTCTGTAAAACTTCACAGCTGCCGGTCTGTCTCCCAGTTCCTCCTCTTCATACATAAATTGTTCTCATCTTGTTTCACAGCAGTATTTCAGAGACTGGGAATTTTCTAAGGAATAATACTCTTTTATCTTTAAACGTGTTATCATATCATTTGAATTTATGCAGATGACAGTGTTTATTGCAGCAGTGGGATTCGACGCCCCTGGCTGTGTCCACTTTACACTTGTGCAGCTGACTCAGACGGTGGGCAGAATTCCTGTGGTAAAAAAAACAGTGAGCGTGGACGGCGGAGGTGGGTCTGAGAGACAGAGCCTATTGATTTCCATGCGGATGGATGAATAGATCAAATGCTTTTGCTTTTTCTCCTCAATTCCCCCAGCATCCGTGAAGGCCAAGGCCAATCAAATAGCCACCAATTGTTTTGGTTTTTCAGTGAAATAGTGGGGCAAGTGGGAGCAGGTTTTATATTAATCAGAGAGACAAATGGGAGAGGGCATGTGGGAGGCATCTTGGGAGAGAAATTCTGCGGTTATAAAGAGCGAGTGGAAGCAAAAGCCGGCGAAAAATAAGGAACAGAGATGAGGAGTAAATATGAAATAACTGCAGAGCACATGACAGGTGCAGGTTTTAATGTAAAGGACAACCCCACACACACACTCATAAAAAGCAGCTTGCACTGCTAGTACGCTAGAAAAAAAAAAACGCAGAGGAAGAAGAGTGATAGATAGAAAAAAACGAGAAAATACATGCATGCAGATTGAAAAAAAGGATACAGAAAACAGAGAAGGTGCAAGCAGAGAAAGCGGGAAATTACTTGAGAGAGATGTGCAATTTGCCCCTCCGCCAGCCGCAACAACATAATCAGGTGATAAAATCAGACAGCTTTGCTTGTTACTTTAGTGATGACATCTATCCATCATTCAGCATGCATCTTCACAGCTTACCGACGTGTCAATCACTCCATCCTTCTCACATCCCACCAGTCCCAACACTGTCCAGAAAGTGAAATCAATTATCTTAGCAGCCCTTTTCTTTCCCCCGAGCTCTTGACCCTGTTGCTTTTTAGCATTTACCATGAATATGAAATTCATGATGTAGATTACATTCCTGATTACAGAACTGCCGTCTTCCTTTTGCAATGTGAATAGCAGGTAGATGTAATCGGGGGCCGGTGGCAAAGGGGTCCTTATTTAGTTTGTGAGTGAAGATAGCAACAGGGAAATGAAAAACCCTGTCTCATTTCCTGTCTGCTACAGCCGCTATGAGGTTTCAAAGCACAAAATGTTCCTCTGGTGATACATATCGCTCAGCCCTTAGACTCCAACCGTAAACCAAACACAAAATTGCTTTTTTCACTTTCTCTGTAGGCCACTGTGAAGGCCTGTGCAGAAGAGGGCTTGTGAGGGGGCCCCATTATGCAAGGAGCCATGCATTTCACAATTTCCTTTTGTCCTTAGCACGCCGGCAAGGCCTCCAAGTCTCATTCACCGGGGTCACACTGATAGCCATGACTCCAGCCCTAATTAGTCCAGAGGAAATATAGTAGCATTTATTGCATTTTATATCCTGTCTGCAACAGATAGAGGCTTCATAAATATTGTAAGTTCCAGATACCCAGACGCCAGACGGTTATTAAAAATGAAAGCAATGGTTGACCTCTAAACACACCATACATTTCCTCCTGTTGTGCCTCGCGCTGCGCCTGCATGGGGCCTCCCAGGAAAGAGAGGGATGAGCGAACCTCGGGGTGGCTCAGCGTCATGTCAAAGATCCCTAGCTCCCCATTTTGCCCCGACAGAAACAAGTGTTGATTGTCCTGAGCCTGCAGAGAGCCACCAGGGAGAGAGGCCAGAGATTAAGGCCGACAAGTGAGCCCCCACTTGTGAGAGAAAACACATTACAAACATACAACAGTGTCACATTAGACCGACTCCCTGGTGTGGGAGGAGGCAATGCTGAATTGCTGAATTTTAAGGCAGACATGATTTTTTTTTTTTTTTTTTTTTGTATTGCAGCAGGGAACTGGATGTCTTGTGTTTTTGGGCAGGAACACAGCCACGCTTTCAGTCAGTCGTTTAATTTCCCTCTGAATGACAGTGAAAATAAATAGGAGACGTGGAGCATATTTAAAACATATATCGGCCTGTCTTTGTGCAGGACATCGTATGTGACCATGGCTCTGTTTACGGTTTAAAATGAGTGTGAGGGAGGCAGTTACAGCGAGCCAGAAGTTGCGTTGTGAGCCTAATTCAATTCTGTGATGGGAGCTCTCTATTTTATTACCTCAGTATATTACCTGCTCTCACCCTTTTCCTCTTACATTCAATCCGGGTTTCTATGTAGGTGTTATCTCACAGTGGCACAATAGCAGCAGGGATAGTTACTGGATACCGTGGGGATGTAACAATACGAGCAGATTATGTACTCCAAACAGATGCAAAGGGAATCCAAATTAAAGCAGCAATATTCTTTTTTGTTGTTGTTGTTTCATTGTGCGGACCTATCACAGTTTTTTGTTCAGCTGATTGCAGGAAGGAAACAGTAGACTTAAGTTCCGATGCAGCGTTTTCTGTCTAATAACCTCCCCACGGTGGTTCTATTACCTTAACAGCGAGTAGGTTGTGTGTGTGTTTGTGTTTGGTCTGACTGATTACAAGTTCTTCATGTGCGCACACACACATTCCTTCAGTCACTAAGCTGTTCAAAATGGAAACAGTGTCAAGTTGAAATAAAAAACTGGCAGATCAACAGTGTTGATTGCTGTAATAACTACAACAAAACTGTCATTACATGTGTTGCGTACAGTTTGTAAAAAAAATAGATTTAAAAGTCGAGCTCTATCTTACAACTTATCTGAATTCAGTTCTGCAGTGCTGCTTTTCAATGAGTCATCAGTTGTATTTATATTCCACTCACTGACTTTTTAATCCAAGGGTGAACTACTCTTGATAAGTCTAAGAGAGATCACTCACTGTTCTGTGTGATTATTTCTGTGATTTTTTTTTTTTTCTTTTCGTGCTAGCAGTGTGATTGCGGTGATGGCAATGCTGGTCTGTCCATTGGTCGAATGTTTTCAGCCCAGTCACAGAAGAAAGTGTTTGCATTGTACATTACATTCTCATGAGGTGACTTTGTCATCAGGGGTTGGAAAGGTTAGTGAATGGTGGATGACATGAAACTAGCTGCAAACCATTGTTCCAGACCAGCAAACAGCAACACTGGTTGTTTTCTAGCGAGACGTCACTGTGTTTCTAGCTGTGATTGTGGCACTGAAATCAGGTATTTAAAGCCAAAACACCATCTTTTCCTGACCGTAACCAAATTGTGAATAAACCTAACCATACGTTAACCACGGCATTGTTGAAACGCAAAGTTTTGACATATTTGGTACAAAGGATCTGGGATAAAAGGTAGAAATGTTACCAGTGGCGTAAGGTGGTTATGACAGTTCCTAGTGTACACCATGGTGCACATATTGTTTTGTCACATGATCAGAGACTTGACATGGGATAACATCAATGTTCATATTACCCAGCAATCATCTTTACATATCTGTATGGAGCAAAAAATACCAAAGAAAATAAGAAATTATGAATTGAATGTAACAATTTTATAAGTTGATTTATAGCCATAGAATAAGCATATCATTTTGTTATCAGTGCTACTGACTATTTTACAAAAAAAAAAGAATTAAAAAATGGAGATGGATTTGCTTTTTTCAAGGGCATATATATGAAATGACACGGTTTTTAATTTAATGAGAGTTTTTCTTTGAACACATGTATATTGTCAAGGTGGCAATAACTCATAGGGCATATTCTCCACCCAACATGTTGTCAGAGGGCCCACTCTCTTTATGCCAAGGCCACTTTAGGTCCCGAAAATAATGGAACATAAAGGGGCAAAAAAAAAAACTTCACTGAGAAACAGTGTTAGATGTGGATCAAAATCCTCCTTCTTGAGTCTGGAGAAGCAGAGTCAGCTAACATTAATGCAAGCATTAAACATGTCTGAAGTTGGATTAAATTACGCGTGTAAATTATGTGTTGTGTCAACTCCTCTGTGTTTATAGCTATGACCCAGATTTTCAACAGCGTTCCACCAGACCTCTGGGAACAGTTGTTCAGGTAGGCAGAAAATAGTTGCTAAGTTAGCTTATGTCACTTAGTACCATTAGCCTGACAGCGGTGCATCCATGTAATCCATCCCTTCTATGTAGTCACTTTCCTCTATATCCAGTTCATGCAGTATATGTCCTGTCCTGGTGGGACGGTGGTGCAGTGGTTAGCACTGTCGCCTCACAGCAAGAGGGCTAACCCAATGTCAGCTCCAGCCCCCAAGCAACCCTAAAGGGGATAAGCAGTTACAAAAATGGATGGATTATTGGACTTCCTGTCTTCCATCTGAAATTCGCATGTCATAATAGTTGTGATTGTAAATATGGTATTGGTTATACTGCTGTTTCCGTTCCTCTGGACCTTCACCAAGAGTATTTTACACAATTACCAACAACAATACAATAACCCCAACACTAACCCTAAATGGTGTAAAACACTCTTGACCAAAGACTAGAGTGACCTTAAAAGTAGTATAACTAATAAATTATGATGCTATTCTCCAGTCTCACTCCCCTGGTGATTCCCAGAATTTTACCTTTTGTACCATGCACCATTTGTCCAGTACTTTGGGTAATAAGCAAATACCAGCAAAGCAACCGACATTCTCATCAGCCTCTGCTGCCCATTGTGTTTAGTGCTAATTAGCAAATGTCAGCATGCTAACATGCTAAGCTAAGGTAGTAAGCTTGGTAAACATTATCCTTGTTAAACAGC
The DNA here is from genome assembly GCA_035609425.1 of Epinephelus awoara. Taxonomy (NCBI): domain Eukaryota; kingdom Metazoa; phylum Chordata; class Actinopteri; order Perciformes; family Serranidae; genus Epinephelus; species Epinephelus awoara. The sequence goes on along the minus strand of CM069298.1, from coordinate 24,389,623 downwards.
AGCATGTTAGCTTTGTCCCTGCATGTTAGCATGCTGATGAGAGCATTTAGGGTCTGCCTGTGTCCTAAGTACAATAGCCGATAGCATGCCTGTGGATTTCTAGTCTTGCTCTTACACCATTTCAATTAAAAATCTATTGGTTATTGTTGAGGGATGAAAGAGAAAAGCCAGATGCAGATAGTGTTCAGCCTAGCGTTGCCCCACACCCCTGATATCACGTGTACTGATTCTGAAAAATACAGTCATGCACGGCTGCACAAGGTCAAGAAAAGGTTGTGTCATATGTCATCGCAACAACTGCCATCTAATCTCTCTTGATCCACGTTAATGACCAAACCTTATGCTTCATATGCAAAGGTCAAGTTCATTAGACATAATACAGGCTGCAATGAAAAAGAAATTTAAAAAAAGTTCATATCTCATTAAAACCCTAGCATATAAATCATAGCAAGAGCAAGAAACAGTTTTTTTTTTTTACCACCTGGAAAGTGCTGAATAAAATCACTACAGACTTGAACTTGAAATACCCTCCCTCTGTTGCTTTTCTGCCATCTCCCTACCGTCCCTGTCCTCGTCAGGATTCAAGCAGGTAAAGTAGAGATGAGGAGCAGTACAACCAAATTGAGTTTTCGGCAGCATACATGGAAGTATACAGCGGCAGTCTGTTTGTCCCTGTAAATCCCACTGATCCTCCACAAAATCCAGCCTCGACCGCAGAGGGCTCTGTCTGGGGCCCAAGGCAAGCCCTGACAGGTGGTGTCGTCCTGAGTATTGGCAAGGTGACTGTCTGCTGCAAAGGGACAGTGGGGGTAACTCCTAAAAATATTGCTATAGAGAGATCCACACATTTCTCCTTCTGTCTCTCTGTGTATTCGCACAATGACATGTTGCCTTATTATCGTAGGTTTTTACAACCACATAATTAAGATCTAACATAAATCAGAGCTGCCTGCTCCAAAAGATGTAAATGTGTTTTGAGGGAGAGCTAGTGGCGAGGAAATCAAATTACACAAACCTCCTATGTTTACATACATATCTACAAGAGCAAAAGGACATATCCATGAATCACAGCCACCACAGTGCATTTATCTAAACCTTTGAGTAACATGACAGGCCAGAAAGGTCCATTATGACAATAACGCAAAGCTCACTTACACCAGCAGGGCTTCTCCTCTATCTTCAAAGCTATGAAATGTACTTACTATTGCAGCTATTTTAGACCAATTGCTTGGTTGTCTTCCTCTGTTTGTCTAAGAAGTGAAAGCAAAGCCGAAGTTCCGCCTTAACAGACTCTCATACATTGAGTGTAGAGCTCCCTGCTTCCCGCCTCAGTCCTTACTGTAGGGATTGTGTGTGTGTGTGTGTGTGTGTGTGTGTGTGTGTGTGTGTGTGTGTGTGTGTGTGTGTGTGTGTGTGTGTGTGTGTGTGTGTGTGTTGACATGTATAGGGGAGTGTGTATGTGAGTCCAGGCCATGTGTCTGAAGGTGTGCGTGTGTTCAGTGTTGCAGAAATATGGTGGTCTGTGTGCAGCCGCCACCATAACTCATTAGTGCAGTGGGACCATTGGATGAGGCTCAGTGCCTCAGATGTGGTAACAGTGACACCCACAGGAGGAGAAATATACCTTCCTGCCAGGGGGAAACAAATCCCCACCACCTCCACTGATTATACCCTGGGTGCAAGCAGTTCATGGAGACATATTGGCCAAGGGTAAAATAATAAAATATTAATGGCACCAATTTTTTATCCCTATCTTAAATAGGCCAGGAGAAAACTTTCTCAGCAAGAGTATTACAAATGACACGCTTTCACTGTGCGCTCCACGGTACTGTTTGTACCTTACAGTAGTCTGTCTCTCTCTCCGCACAAAGCAAATCTGTTCTTTCATTTTGCATCAGGGTATCTCTTGAAGAGACAATTCCCACAGGAGGATTCTTGTGATCTCTGTCATCGCTTTACATCTGACACATTATCTTGGGAACTATTAAAATGATCATCAGCTATAAAATATTTTTGGCTTACAGGGGACAAGTGGGACTGCAGTATATTGGAAGTGTGTTTACCAACGTAAGCTGGAGCTCAGGGCTGTAAAGATGGTAAGCCAGACCCTGGGAGGCTCTGTGATTGGTCCGAAGTAGAGGAAGAAAAACCCACTTCTTCTGAAAACGGGGTTTCTATGTGCTCTACGCTCAGTAGATATTAGTCCTTTAATCATTTTAATGTACACATCAGACCTGATTAGCTGAGACATCAAGATTCCTTTAAGCAGATGATACAGTATTTTCATGATGGCTTTTTTTCCGCCACTGATGTTACTTGTACTCTCTGGAGCCAGAGATGTAAACTCCTAATTAATTAGTAACAGTAACTGTACATATACTCAAATAGTGTGCTTTAAGTGCAATTCTGAAGTAGCTGTACTGTACAAGTTGCTATGTTGTGCTATTTTCAGGGATCCCACACATTTTCAATGACAAAATTTCTAAACCTTTGATGACTTTTTAAGGGCCTATCATGAAATTTCCAGATGATTCACAATGTGTAACATGTATATTATACTTTACTGTAAATGTTGATTATATTATATATGATACAGAGGGGCAGCATGGTGGTGTAGTGGTTAGCACTGTCGCCTCACAGCAAGAAGGTTCCTGGTTTGAACCCAGAGTGGGGTTCGGCCGGCGATTTTGTTGGCCCACTGTTTAATTTGTCTGAATAAAAGAATGACCATACCTTCGAACCACCATGTTCAACTTTCAGAGTACTTAAAATGAAACCAAAGTGCGCTTTGGCACTCCAAGTGACACCTGGACGCCCTAGACTGTCCATGTCAATTGCTAAATATATCAAAAATGTAGTATAATTTAAAAGTAATAGTGGGGCATTAGTATAGAAACTTTTGGATTCACAACCCTACATGTTAAATCACACTGTCACGACAACACTTTTCTTGCCCCATTTGCCCAGCGTTATTCAAACACATCAGATTTAAACTCTGAAGTACGAGATAGTAGTGTGCTTTACAACTGTCCTTATCATAAGCTACTCAAGACCTCAAGGTCTACTCAAGACTGATGAAGACCTTAGGGTCCAAACTGGTCAGTGTTTTAATGTAAGCAGCCATGTTTTGAAATAAAGGCTTTTTAACTTAATTCAGATGCATCTGTTCCTGCTCCACGCATGAGTCCCTCACGTTAAGTTTTTCAGATTAAAACTTGAACATTATCCAAGCCAGCTAATGGCCATGACTTTTCCAGAGCCTGGAAAATGAGACCGTGGAATTCCATGACTTTTCCAGGTTTTCCATGACTGTTAGAACCCTATATTTTGTGCGTCATTACATTTCAGTTGGAGATAATGTGTTTTAGTCCATCATATTTATTTCACTAGTTAGTTTTTGAGAAAAAAAACAAACCTACAATAACCACATAGAATTGGATCCGTTGCTTCATTAAGAAAACTAGTATATTTGCTCTTTCTCAAACAGCTACAATATTTAAAGGCAATTTGCACATTATATCAATATAATAATGTAACACTATTCTACATCACTCCCAGAATGCAACGATATTTACAGTATATTCCTGAATTTTATGGAAAATGGCAAGCTGCCCATAAATATTGCCCAGAATGCATTGTTTTCTACAGTATCATGCTGTTTTAATGGAAAACAGTTTGTTACTGTCAGAATTTGGCTGTTTTCTTACAGCGTTTTGTTACAGTGAAAGTCTGCAGTCTACTGCCTAATGAGTGCCTCTGATATTTTAAGCTGACAATATGTGTGCGAGTGCAAGACTTTTACCCATTATAGACTATTTGTCATTGTGATATTGCTATTTTTGCCTAAGTACATGAGCTAAACACAAGTGCACCATGGCACTGTACAGCATTTGTACTTGTTTGTTTGTGTTATTACAGACATCAACAAAGGATCTGGGATGGGATTAGGCACATAACAGCAAAGAGAAGATGAAGTAAAGTGAATCATCTGTCACTCCGGTTTCCATCTGCCCATGAAATGGACAAATTACTCTGCGCTGCGTCCAAGCCTGAAATAACACGAGTCAGGTAACTTGCGGTCGCCTCTTCTGTCCTCAGTGTGCACATTTAGGTTCTGTATGTCATCAAAAACATCACTTTCTTACCGATTACCATGATGCTCATCAATTACCCATCTGGCTAAGCTAAGAGATATTTTGTTGTCAATGTCCTGTGAATGCCAAATGTTGCCTGTACAATTTCAGCTGCGTACTCTCCAGCTGCTGTCTGCTTGGCCGTGTTGCTTGTTGGATCAGGGTGGTAAATATAGCATTGCGACAAGCCAAGGCCCAGTGTTTCTCAGTGGTTGGAAATTTAGTTGCTGTGCTTTTTAGAAAAACATTCCAGCAGTTTCAGATATTATAGCTAAACCCTGCTTTACTGCAACTGTAAAAAAAAAAAAAAAAAATCTGATTATTTTTTTCACATGCAGTGCACCTGTTTTGTTGTTGCCTTACAGAGTTGTGCTTTTCTACTGCGACTTTATCATTTAGCATTTTGGTTTTATTATATTTGTTGCATTTTTATCAGTTTTAGATGTTAATGTTTGTGTGAGTGTGGGTCATTTTTATGTGACAGTGATCCAGAGGGACAAAAATACACATCATCAAACTATTGAGTGAATCTGCCTCTGAACAGTAAAGGAACAAAGAGTGCTAAACTCTGAACAGCTGTTCCAGATGGAGGCCCTATGTCTCTCTTCTGTTTGATTTGCTCTCCCTCAGCCTTATCACCTGGGTGTTACTGTTGGTGCCCCACTAACAGTGCACCTGCAAACAGCAGTGGGGGCAGACACGGGCTGGGGGTACCCTTTTATCTCAATCCTCATCTCTCCTGTTGGGGTAGCACCAACTGAAAGGCTGTGGTCGTGGCCCTTAGTTCTCTGCCACCACAGGCAGCGGCACCACCTGGGGGGAGAATGAGCCTGTGCTTTAGTGCTGCAGGACCCCTGCAGCACTAAAGCCTATTTATCCGTGTAGAGTCACTTTCTCACCTATACAAACAAAAGCTGGAGTGCGCTTATGCACGTTAGCGCAACGCTGGGCTTAAACAAATCAGAATATCTTGTAAATTAAATAGAAAATCAGCTCTCTCAATACAATTTGCTGCTTTTAATCTAATCAAAGACAGAGTTCACCAAAAGTATAAATTCCTAATGTCAGATGCATAGATGATCTTCAGTTCTGATGGAGTCATACATGAGTATTACACTCAAATGTCCCCAAAGAAATGTGTGTCAATGCAGTGATATTATCTAACAGTTTAACATAACCCTGAAAAGGTCTTTTCCTTTTGGTCTTGCTCTATTGTGCCATCCGCCAATTAAATGTGAGGTGACAGTAGCGGACATTAAATATGCATCGCTTCAGACTGAGTACACAGAGGTGAACACATTATTTTTAATGTTTTGAAGTCAAATAAACCAACATGCGTGCAGGAAAATGTGTTCCTATTTTCTGCAATATGAACTCTGGCCAAATCCTGTCACGCATGCTTAGTTTCTACAGCACAAACATTCCATTTATTTTCCTCTTCGTCTGCACTCAACAACACAAATAGCCAACATACTGTACAGGCAAACACACTTCCAGGTACGTAAGAGGGCAGCATCAGAGAGTGACACATAAAACTGATGGCACACAGCACAGAGCCTTTGCTGCCGCAGCCAGCTAAGGGAGCAAAACTCAGTAACAGTGTTTAAAAAGTCACTGCAAAGTCACATCATTAAACACCTACACACAAATCTAATCTACATTAAATTAGTTAAGACGTACAGGCTGACACTACCTCCCAGGTTTACAGCCTTTTTAAGCCATTTGTTTTTACAGAAAAGCACAGAGACACAGAGTGTAACAACATGAAATTGATTACAGTGCTGCATGTTCACCCAGTGGGCTACAAACACTGAAAAGCTGACAATTGTTCCCTGCTAACACCTTTCCCCCAAACCACATACTCAAAACACACACACACACACACACACACACACACACACACACACACACACACACTCCCTTTACTCCATGCACTCACTTTAGCCCATAGTTAATAAAGGACTTTGTGAGAAAAACATATATAAGCATACAGGTTAAAAATATTGCTAAAGATATATAGTGGTCACATATATGGTTGCCACATATACCATATGAAAATTCATCATATAATCATATAGATATTTACTTTATATGGAAGCATAATATAACATTAAAAGTTTCTTGTTATAATGTATAAAGTTCTTGCAATATATTTTAATGTTATAACAAGATAATGTTTACATTACTATTGCATACAAACTTATCACGTTATTACAAGAAACTTTTCTTGTAAAAAAAAACAACCATACCTTATACTATTTATCACATTATAACGTTAAATGTTTGACATTATAACATGATAAATAGCATTGTTATAGCGAGAAAAGTTTACTTTTGCAAAAAATCAGTCTTGTTATATCGTGATATAACAAGACGTGTATGATGTAATGATGTAATAATTTGAAAAAATCTTCAAAAAATGTGAAAAACATCTTGTTATATCAAAAAACGTTTAACATTATTAACTGATATTGATCAGTTTCTCTTTTTTCTTTCAGGCGTGGCAGCAATACGCTTACATGTACTATACACATACAAATTTTACTACAGGTATTTCATATATGTTATAAATCTGTATATTCATATATTCAGAGAATGTGCTGAAGATACACTGGCAACATGACTCCTGATATAGGGACATGTTAGCTACATTTCCAAATGTGACAACCTTGTCACACTAGAAACTGGCACTGTTGCCAACTCCTCAGTAAGAAAAGTAGCTATTGGCTGTCCTAAAAGTTGCTAGAAGTCGCTAAATGACTTCATCGTCTAATTTGCATAATTGTCCTCCAAATGCATGTAATTGTAATGGCTGCTGTAGGAGAGAGGAATAACTTCGTGGGAGAGACAAAAACTGAGTAAAAAAACACCCTGAGTATGTTTAGAACTACAAATGAACCGTCTTTCTGTGATTTATATTAGACAAAGAAAACTTTACATTTGCATCCCGCCCTGAGCCAGGTCGGGATCAGCCAGCAGCTGTTCCGCGCATGCGCGATTCACTTGCAGTCTGGGTGTGGAGGGGTTAACATCTCCTGCTCTGACTGCTGCTGGGAGGGAGGACTGGGCTGTCTGTGAGTGCTTTGGGGTGAGAGAGGAGCCAGCCCACGGCAGCATCCGCTGCTCGTTGAGAAGAATAAGAATGATACATGCTCTCACAACAGAGTCTCCAGAAGTCTCCAATAACATCAGAAAAAGCCGCTAGATTTGTCGCTCGTCGCTTTTTTTTAAAAAAAGACTCGCTAGAGCGCTCTGAAAAGTCGCTAAGTTGGCAACACTGGAAACTGGCACAGCCAAATAATAATAATGATAATAATCTTCATTTTAAGCACTTTTCAAACCAGAGTAACAAAGTGCTTTGAATGTCAATAATCAAAACAGACAAGATATGAAAACAACAACTTTTAAAAGAACTGCTAAAAACAGTTTAGTATAGAACTTAAAACTTAAGTCTCTCCAATAAAAGTATGTTTTAAGAAGGGACTTAAAAGAGATGCATCCAGCGTTCACAAATTCACCAAATGCTTGGTGATGTGACACCTGTGAGCGCTAGTTGATGAGCTACTGAAGGCTAGCTGCTGTGCTAACCACTGAAACGCTAGCAGACAGGACATGCTAGCGCTGTCAGTCACAATAGCTCACCAAGCTTCACTATTCAATCTGTACCGTCCCATTATAACTGCCCCTTGGCATTTTGTTGTCAAGATTATACATAATTTCATTCAATAAAGGTTTTTATAAAAGATGGCTAAAGCTAGATCTCTGAGCTAACAGCCTTGCCTGCTAAATGTCAGTTAGCAAGCTTGTTAGCTCGGTCACTAGCAGGGTCAATTAGTTCAAACAGTTTATTCAAAAGAAGTGTTTGTGGGCATGTGAACTCATCTGATAATGTCTTCCTCCAATTGGACTCTCCAGCTTTCCATTTCCTCAAAGGTCAGCACTGTCAGCACTGGTTTGCTAATGGTCACTGTAGTGGACGCCGCAAATTCAGGGGTCAGAGTTCACCAAAGTTAATCTCAAACTTGAATCACCCCGGCGACCACATCCACATAAGTCACAACCACTGGAATTATTTATTTTGGTACAAAATGTCACTGTTACATACTTAAATCTTCAGTTTTGCAGTTTGGCTTGACTGGATTTTGACGGACAGCTGTGGCACGTAAATAGTCAGCTTAACATTATGCCAGATCTTTGCCAGGACTCTTCCTCCACAACGTCAAACTTAGCGAAAGCAATAAAAACAGACAAATGTTGTACTCTGCAGCTACTTTATCATCATTATCGTCATAATCTCATCATCTCTTCATGAGCCTTTGTGGCTGCCAGGTTTCATTATTGCTATCAGTTGTGCTGTGACATTTTGTCTCTGTCCTCGGGCCTCCGGCAGTGAGGGTCACTTACAGCTGCGTCAGGTGGCAGAAGCAGGTGAGCCGGTGCATCATCATCCTCACCTTCCTGGTAGGACACCACCAACTAGAACATAATAGAATGACAAAGAAAGGACAAGTCATCCTGGTTTCCTCTTCTCTTACGTGACAGTACACATGAAAACATTATGGGTGGATGATAAGTGCACAGAAATAAATGCTTTCATCTCAAATCACTCGACATAGTAATGAATGCTGCCACCAGAGGACTTAATTGCATTCAGACAGGCACATGGTGAGATGTGGAAAGACAAAAACCATTAAGTCCTTTTCCAGCTCTTCCCATTCTCGTGCTGGATGCTTCACTGGCTCCGGCCTGATTTGGAATGACAGCTTCTCTTACCTGCATGGCAAATCTGCTGTATTCGTTAAGATTAAAATAAGTACAGCATAACACTGCCAATGATTATCTCATTGGCTTTGTTTTGTGAGATCATCAAACGCAATGCAGGAGTGTGACAATCAAATTAGTGGAAATGAGAGCCGACTCGCCGTTCAATTTAAATCAGGCTCCAGTTGCGTCTGAAAGGACTGCTTGTCAATGTAATTGAATTGTATCACCAGGAAATCATGCATGGAAATGATAATTTTGCAAAGTAATTATTTTACCTTCTCAAATTCACGACCAGCGGACATTGCAAGCAGTGCATTTTATAACCTTTAGGAATGGAAAGTGGCAGCGAGTGCGGGCAGAGCCTGCCAAACAAAACACTTTTGTTTGACGCAATCTGTCTCCCAGCTCCACCCACAGCCCGAGCAAACAGCTCTGTCTCACTAAGAGAAAACACAGGCTTCAGCCAGTGCGGCTGCTCTCAGGGAGAATTCCATCAAAATGAAAGGCCTTATTAGTTGTGTCAAATACTGATATTCACCATGGCAAAGTGCACGGAATACAGATAGCATTACAGGAGCATACAGCAGGCCATATCAACAGCTCAAGGGAAAGGGCCCCAGACAATAACTTGAGGGATGGTGTGATGGCAGGCATATGAAAGGCATCACAGATGACGTCTAATCTGTATTAAAAGACCTGGGCTGGCTGTAATCACCTCTCTGTCAGTGTGCTAATGGAATCCAGAGGCAGATAACAGACACAAGAGAGCAAGGAGGGTCAGAAACAGTGCAATTCACAAAAAAAGACAAACACACACACACACACACACACACAACACACAAAAAAAGCTGATAATAGCAGGCAGACAAAAACATCACAGCAATTGCAAAGGCCAAGACAGAAAGGAGAGCAGAAGGCAACTGTCAAAGACAGGCTAAGGTATATGATTATGTACTCCCTGTGCTCATAATAGGGAATTTCAATCAATTTGAAGGAGCCAACACTATTAAATATTGACACTCTCCACCTCCTGCTTGCCTGTTAACCCTTCCTCCTCCTTGGTTTGGCATCCACAGACATGATGTTGATCATAATTAAGCAGCCGGCCCCTCTGTCTTTCTTGACTAGTTGGTGCCATTAATTAGGCTGCTGAGATTGTCTTACCAACATGTTAAACGCCGCCTCGCTGAAGGACGTCACCGGTAGCTCACAGGCTAACGCTACAACATTACATGACTTGTAGTTCATTCAGAAGCTTAATTAAAACTCTGTTAAAAAAAACTCCTGTTGTTTCAATCTGAAAATGGCGCCAACAGGACGAGGAGCGGCCCCTTTCTTGTCTCATTGTGTGAGAGCATTTCCGTTTTACGGGCAGTGTGGGGTGGCAGTCCTCTGTTTTAAGAGGCACTTGAGCTGCATAACATCTCACTATAATCAGCGTGACATATTAAACATATCCACTTCTACTAATGAAGTCATTAAACGAGCTAATTAGCAAGTACACTGCAGAAAACACAGCACAGTATGGACTGCACATATCATGTACATTTGACAGGAGGTTATAAAAATGACATGTGATACTAATTGTAATCTGTAACAGACATGTGGGCATGTGAACATTCATCATTTTAAAGGAGCAGTGCGTATGATTTAAGGGGGGTTTGGTGGAATGTAACAGTGAGGATTGCAGAGTGCAACCAGCTAAAAATTCTCCCAGTTAGAATTCGTTCAGTGTTTATTGATCATGAGGTTTTCACAGGGAGATGAATTATCGTCAGGTGGTTAAAACAGGTTAAAAACACAGAATATAGTAGCTTCATGTTACAAATCAGTGTTTCTCTGACGCTAGCCCGGCACCTGCGAATGTGTGCTCACCTTTTTCTCACAAAGTTAATTTAATTTAGGCTCGAGAGCAGGGCCACGCCTCAACCACACCTCTAATTATCCACCAAGCCCACTTATACCTGCTCTTTTTGTCTCAGATTTCTCGACCCACCCTCCCTTTCCCTTCCCTTCATCCATCATCCTCCCTACCTCATACCGACCAACACTCCTTCATCCTCTCTTCCCTTCTCCCCTCGTCTTTTTTTATTCAATCTGGTGCAAACCTCTCCCATGTCTCATTCTTGGTACCGTCTGGGGGGCCTGTAATCAGCTCGGGCGGGGAGAAAAAAGCCTGAGACGAAACGCCCCCACACTGAGTCTCCCTCTGCCCGATCTTAAGTACATCCTCCCAGACCAACCTATTAGAAGACATCCCTCTTCCACCTTCACCCAGTCCTCAACAACTAACACCTCCTGAAATACAACATTAAACATTTAAATTTGTGTGCTCACTTTTATTCTGATACGGATGCACTGGGTTTGTTTTTTTTTACCATGAGACCAATTGTCTTCTAAGATAAAGCAGTCCATATTAGAAAGAGGGGCTGCTAACCATGGTGGCTGATGCAAAAACACTCCCAACGGCTCATTTTAAGGTATGGAAAACACTTTCTTATTTGCAGATGATTATGCACTTAAGAAATTATACTTATCATATTCCATTTCTGCCAATATATCGCCCTACATTCTATACACTGAAGCTTTAAGTGTGTTATTATGTGTAGTGTTTGCTCTTGAAGAAGATATTGCCTTGAAATTGTTCAAAAACACTTGAGTTGTTGTGCCGGCGGAGAAGGGAATCAATAGACTGACCGCCAGTGAGGTTTTCGCAGCTGTACGAAGCACAGTTCCCTCATCAGCACTGCTCACCTGTGAATGAGATACAAGCAGCCGAAATACGGTTGCCTCACAAGGTGGCCTGCCGTCGTGATTTGTGACAGGCAGAGGAGCTCAGTGAGGGGGTGGACCAGGAACTGCTTACTGCAGGGAGACACCTAAGAAAACACAGCAGCACATCTCCCCGCTAGAACACCTGGAGATCCCCAGAAAGCGCTGGAGGACATTAGCAGGGGGAAAAGGACATTTGGGCTGCTGTGCTTAGATTGATGGATGGATAGAAGCATGGGTGGATTGTGCCACGATAAGCTGCGAGTATATATGCGCCATTTCACCTTGAAGTATGAAGTGTATTGTTAGTCTCCCTTGTCACTCCTCTTGATGAGCTGTCTACCTTAAAAATGGCTTCCGTGCTGCTGTATCGAGACACCGCAGACGGAAGCAGAGATGAGCACAGACACAGACAATACAATATCTAAAGCTTTGTCAAATTAAGTGCTGTTGCTCTTTATCTTTGCATCATTTAATGACTCATCTGCATTTGATAACAACAAACAAGCTCAGTGCTCATCACACACAGAAAAACACCCCAAAAAAATGTCCTGAACATCAAACATGAGCCATTTTTGGCATGCACGCCATGCAAGCCCCCTCTGGACCGCAATATAATTTTAATCATTTAACATTTTCACTAGCCAGACTAGACAATCAGCTCCTGACATGTTCTAGTCTACAGTTAGCTGCACTGCATGTTTGACACCCACAACCGCGGATGGGGATGTGCTAAATTGACAGGGGGGAGGAACTGACAGGAATTAACGGTGTTAGGGAGGAGGGAAACGTGTCTGACTCTGACATGCAAGTCTGTGTGTCGGAGTGTCATGGGGCATCCCTTCTATCAGCGCTGTTTGTCGTCCACCGTGTCGCACTAAATGGAATATCATTGTTCTGGAAGCTTATTTTTATTCTCTACACGTCGCCCATCTGTGTCTGTCAGCACGAGCCACCATTGGGCTGATATAACCTCAGAAGTTCTCCCCTCCAAAGAATCATAATTTAACCCATTAAAAACCTCCTGAACGTCTGGATCTTAAGTTATCAAAGAAAAAAGTAAGCACACATTAGCAGGTGCTGGGTTTGCTCCCTAACAACGTCGGAGAAGAACGGATTTGTAACGTGAAACTGCTTTATTCAGTGTGAAACTAATATATTTATCTGATCCAATTGTTTTGAGGGGGAAAGAGACCTCTGTAGATAAGTCAACTCGCGGTTAAAGCCTCCTAAACAATGGGCACTGGAGGAATTCTAACCAGGAGAAGTTTCAGCTGGTTGCAATCTGCAGTCCTCATTTCTAGATGCCACTAAATTCTACACACTGCTCATCGCGCTGTATATTAATGTTGTCCATTCATTTGTTGCTGTTTCAATGTCAAAAAAGTCGCTTTAAAAATGTCTGTGTCTTGAGGAATTGTTCTCACTTCTTGTTTTAAGTTATTGAAATAAAACACACCTTTTTAAACTTGGCCTAAATCTCTCCAAATAATCCCAACAGGCTGATTCATCCAGATGCCAAATGCTGAGCAGTCATTGATCGTGCAGTAGAGGCAATTACAGGCCGCTCAGTGTCAAAGAGACACAGCCACTTTCCAGAACGCCTCCTTTCACTCTGATTTTACGCTTACAGCAGCATATTTATAATTACACATGCTAATCAAGGTGGGAGTTCACAGTAAGCCGTTCCTTTATGTCAGCATCTCTGAGTGGCAACAGAGAGTCAACAGCCAAATCGCTTCTGTACCATTTGGCAGAGATTACGGAGACGACCCCCCAAGCACTCCACAATCCTCACCTGCCACTCTGCCGTGTCAAATAGTCAACATCAAGTAAAACACACGCTGACGACTGAGCAGGTACATTACGCAGAACATGCATGAGCTAAACACACTCGCAGTAAATGAATACTGCCTGGCTTTTAAGTCGTTTATCAAGGTTAGAGCTTTGTAATGGAAGATGTGCTGAATATAAAAAACAGGTAGAGCTGTACCTTCAACACTAACAGCAGGGCAGCTACGTGTACTGCATGTTGATTATGCATAAAAATGGTAATACAGACTATTTAAAAGGAAATGACTTCCTTAATCACACATAATGTGCATTTAATATTACCTATATCCTATTAAATTAAAAGTTGACACATATATGCCTTTCGCAGGCGCACCAAGAGGCGGCTGCATATACTTCCATGGATTAAGAAGTATTTGACTTTTATTGAGTTTTCCATTCTTTTATTGTACAAACTGTTAAAACTCATTGAATGTAATTTACTGTCAGCGCCTCGATTAAAAGAACCATTCTCCGTGAAATGGCACTGTGGCCGTCTGAAGACCTCATATCAATACAGCATGGCTAAAGTCTACCTCTCTAATTCCAGCGTAATCAGGAAAAAAATGAGGATAAATTGATAATAATGAAGATCCATACGGGCAATTAAATAACCTTATTGTCAAATAACAAGAATGTTATTGCCATGCTCTTCTCAAAGAACACCTCCCTTAATATGCCTGAATGCTGGCAAGATACAGTATATGTTTAAGTTTTGAGTGGAAACAGCAAATTTGTCAGAGATGAGCTGTTATACAGGTCAAAAAATAACCTCAGCAACAATAGGCCTGATTAAAAGTGTGACCTGATGGCGGATCTAGATGAAATGTCAACTCATCTTGTGGGGACCAAGAATGTCTGTAACAAACATTATGTCAATTAATTAATTTGCAGTTGTGTCCTTGGCGAATGTAGGTGCAATTTTATAACCCATATCAATATGTTTCATGAGAGCAGTGAGAGTGAAAACAGCTTTCAAACATTGTGAAAGACTTGGATATCAACAGGTTTTGGGAACTGTGGAAATATTGCAATACCAACCATTTCAAGAAGGTGGTTTAAGGAATTAAACCACTGATTTTTCCCTACTTTGACGTGATAAACAACATGTAAATCAGAGTATGCATGGCTCCATGTAAAGATCAGTAGGAATATTGTCTTTTTGTAAGACATGTAAACGTAGCCGATGAGCTGAAAGATGCTAAAATGCTCCACAGATTAAGGGGCAGTGCAAAGGTGGGTGATACTTTTTGTGGGTTTGTCACAATGAGAGACACCTTTCAAGTTACTCCTGGTCATTTAATCCATTGTCAGTATAAAAATAAGGATTTCTGCAGCTTTAAAAGAATACGTAGTAGCTATAGATTAAGGCCCTGATCACACAGAAATCAGCTTGAGGCGGATTTTTGTGGTTGTTTTTAAGGAGAATGAAGCTTTTTGCTCGCTTGCTATGCACCTCGCATTTCCATGCTCTAGGCACCTGGCATTTTTGCCGGAGAGCTCTGAACTCCTTGAGTTAAAAAAGAAACTCCAACTCAGAGCAGAAAAGCACCCCACGTCATTTCCACTGTCCCTTTGGATGATTTGAGAGGTGGGCCTTCTGCGGTGGTCACAACAACAAGTTTACAGTCGGTAAACAATGCAGGAGAAACTGGTGGTGCTGAGTCACTTGGCAGGACCAATGGACTCCCTGTAGTCAGTATTTATTTTTGTTATGCAAGGCCCAACAATAGACAGCAGGTTGTCAAACTGCCCCTGAGTCATCCTAAAAAATGCCTGGAAATGGCCAGCATCGAGGGGAAGCTCGGGGACTGAGCGGTTGTGCTCCCTGTGATCCAGCCTTTTCTTTAGGGTCTCATGTACCCACACACAGATCTCTGTTTCCCTGTGCCCAACACACTATTTGCTGACAGCCTCCCACCCTCAACCAGAGCTACAGCAAGTACCCTCTGCCTGTCCATTTTAGGAACTACCTACTAATTACTGTGAAATATAATAATAATAATAATAATAATATAACAATCATATAAACGGTACATTGATCACACAGGGAGGTTAAGGTAAGGAGGTGATGGGGTGGTTGCCTGGCAACAATAAAAAGGCACCACAAGCATTTTGGGTTTTTTTACTAGTGGCATTCAGTATTTAAAAAAGTGTGGTGTGCCTTGCATTTTGTAACCTGCAAAACACTTTCTTTGTGATCAGGGCCTGAGCCAGTTTTCAAACAGAAGGAGCCGTTTTTATTCCACCAATTTCAAAAGCTCCATAGACTTAATGTCAGACTGCACCCACTACACCTCAAAAAATATTCAGCAAAAAATAAAGAAACATATATTCCCTTTCCCGACATAAAAAACTGTGTATTATCCTCCAAATGCATCTTATGAATTATGTCGAAATGATTCGCTCAATAAATAGCAGCTATATTAAACCATGTAAATAATACCTGGTGCAGAATCAGGTCCTCCAGCCTCACCTCCAGCACTGTAGCATTCACTCCCACAGCTGCTACCTGTCAAACCAGCAGCGCCATCATTCATTACAATAAGATAATAAGACACTCAGTGAAAGAGAGCTCTATGAGAGATCTTTCATCACGCTCTTATCGTACAGTGTACAGTGTCTAGCAGCCCATAAAATTTAATCATGATGATCAAGTGGTGTTATTGACTGTAGCTGTAACATGCAGTGTCCGATGTGTTTGGACAGTCGAGAGCCTCTCATGCTGAACAGTGTTTTATGCTGAGGGATCTTGTGCTCACTCAACTGCCATTTAATCTTAAAAAATAATCAACGGCGTGATTAATTGGAAACCAAATATGGGATCCTATCTGGGACCATCAGTTTCACTGTGCAGTTCACTGATGTATGGTATCGATTGCAACAGGGAGCCCTCTAATCAGAATCATGGTAAAATCAATAGCTGGCATTGCCTGAGGTCCTGTTCATGCTTCAGTGTACGCATCTGAAGTAAACTCCCCTGCGCTGAAACAGTCCGGCCATTTGCTTAAAGAAAATCGAGACTCACTGCAATAGGGAGGACTGCAGAGATAAACTGGAGGAGGCAGACAGAGATAAAGGAGGAAAGCACTGAGACAGGTGAAGGGGGAGGGGTTATTCAACGAGGGGATTCAGTTTGATTGAAAACTGTTCTGCAGGTTTTCTTACTCAAAGCTTCAATCCATCAAGCTTCCAGGGTGCAGCGGAGGATCAACAAGCCACTGACCTCGACCTAATCCACAGGCGAGATCCAGCCGCCGAGCTGTCCTGCTGTTGTCACGTCTCGCTCCTCCTGTGCTCTGACCGCTCTGTTCCTCCTCTGTCTCTTGATCCCTCCATCTCCCTCGGGAGCGAGTCAAGTTGCAGGGCCACCGTCGTGTGTCTGCTCACCGCATTCCCTGCTGGGAGAAGTGATAGGCAGGGTGAGGGCAGATCTGAGCTTATCAGCTTAAAACCTGGCTTTAGGTTGCCTGTTCAACATATAACAGTCACAACCCATGAACTGTGACACTGTCCTGAAGACAGCTACAGTAAATGAAGCAGACCCCGGAAGAGCTCAGAGGAGCCGCAGAAAGACTCCAGGGTTTCCACCAGCATCTGGTCTGGTGCCAGGGTATCTGAGGCAGTCTGTGCACCCCTGGCATCCTGCCACAGCAAGGCACCCTGCCACAGCAAGACAACCAAACCTTGCTGCTCACCTACACAGAGAGAGGACAACAGAGGAGAAACACATTCAGTGGAGCAAATCCAAGAACAATAGGGACGAGATGAAAGAAGAGGGATTTGGAGCAAAGGAACATCCAGCATGCAAAAGGCACTGTGAATGCAACAGCCCTATTTCGTACAAAATTCCCTTATATCCTGGTGATTCGTTTTGCCAAATATGTTTTTGAGGAAACACAAGCTACATGGGTTGCCTTAATTGGCAGCACTTTCTCCCATCCAGGAAGTCAGACAGAAATAATGTGATGAGAGCTGTTTGTGGGCTTACAATGCACATGTGAGGCACAGCACATAAACGTAAGAGCTTGAGATTTGTGTAATGTCCCACACCTTAGCTGTACGCTACTAAAACACTTAAGGTTAGACTTATACATTAAAAAGGTCAATACATTGCATCTCATGCCTGAAGTCAGGGTAAAGCAAAACCAGTGAATTCAGTCCAAACACATTAGACATGTTAAAATATGTTTGTTGAAAACATGCCAAAAGGCTGTAAACTGTGTAGTACTGAATTATGGTATTAGAGCGTTCAGCATTTTTGTGAAATCTTAACCCCTCCCCTACTATGAAACAACGTTAGAGCACAGAGTCAGTCCCTTATGTGTGAGCTGGGAGTTTGCTTAGTTCCACAAGCTCTATTAGCTCTCTCAGTATAATATATACATGAATTTACATCTTTTTTTAATGCCGAATTGGCTACTTGGCCGAACAGCAGTTTGGGTATGTGCTTTGTGCTAACATTAGCTGCTGTTAGCTGCTGAACGAGAATCTGCCGGCGTAGACAGCTCTCATCTTGCAGTTCAGACGGTGTGTGCTGTGTTGCTTACTGCTACTGGGTTAGCTGCTAACAAGAGTCTGTCAGTGCGCAGCGACTTGTGCTTTGGCTCAGTGCCTTCAGCAGACACACCCCAGTCCACTCAGAGTGTTCTGATTGGTCATTGTTTCACAGTCTTTCATCATCTTCAACCTAGTCTCATTACAAAGTCTGTCAATACCAGCACCTGGGCAGTTACTTCCACATTAGACACAGACAAAAAAAAAGCCGTCCTTTCACGTCAGAATGGTACGTGGTCGGTCGCCATTATTAGGACAACTGACAGCTGGGGAGGAAACACAACCAGACCATAG
Source organism: Epinephelus awoara (assembly GCA_035609425.1). Lineage (NCBI taxonomy): Eukaryota > Metazoa > Chordata > Actinopteri > Perciformes > Serranidae > Epinephelus > Epinephelus awoara. The sequence continues at coordinate 24,371,273 of CM069298.1, read as the reverse complement.
AGTAAGTTAAGAGAGCAAAAATTGCGAGTAGAGTGGGCGGGAGGAATGGTGGATGGGTCCAACAATCACAGACTTTCACCTGGGAGACTGGTGTTTGCTTCCTGTCTTAATGTAAAGCCAAACCCTGATAAATTTTCTAAACCTGACCACATGCTTTTGTTGTTTCTTGAGGGAACAAAAACATTAATTTATGGTGTTGTATTAATGTAGTACATTTATTTTGAAAGAGACCCTATGCAAACTGTGCATTTGCTGTAAAGACGGAAGTGTATTTTGATTGGATACAATGCATATAACAGGCCAAAGTTGATACGTGTCAGAGTGTCAACAACAGATGCACCCAGGCTACCATGACCAAATGTCAATATGTGACAAGTTCGGAGTGAGAATGTATTGATATATGGATGTCTCTACACCACCACTGCAGCAGGCAAATGACTGTAACAGAGAGTGTTGCACTTTCTACCATGAAAACTCACCAATAAAAGCCTCTTAACTAAAATCCTCACAACTAAGACATGTTCCAGCAGGAATACGATCCGACATAGGGGAGAAATCAACAACAGCAGCAACCAAGTTTATAGGTGTCCCTGTAGTTAGCATGTAGCTTCATGTGGCAGTGTAGGCTACATAATGTAAACATTTGCAGTGGTGTGCCTGAAGCAGATGATCATATAAAGAAATCCCACACACTATGATGTCATACTATAGCTGGAGCAGACACAAAAACATACATAGGGAATTCTTTAAGATGCATTTACCTCATTTTTTGAAAATTCAGCCACATTTTTTCTTTGTTGTAACACTATTAGTCACAAAATATGGAAAAGCATGATAGGTACCCTTTAAAGATGTAGGTCATAAAACTAAAACAAAACCTATAAGACACTGCAACGCTCCACAGAGCTCAGTGGAGCTGTAGAGTCAGGTGGTTATTATCTGTGGCTTTGTTACTAAGTGACTCATTTCACATTACATGTACATTTTGCCCATTGCTAATACAGTAGAAGTGCGCGAACATGTTTCAGAGACAGGGTTGAGATTCAAATGAGTGTTGCGGAGTGAAAACAATGACTCCAAATGTAAAAACTGAACTGTGGTATCACAGGTCACCCATCACCAGAAGATAACCATCGTACCGCAGCAATGTTAACCAGAGTGAGGTGGAAGTGTCGCACTGGCACTCAGTACCAATCACCACAAGGGGAGCAATTACCGTAACATTAAATAGTGATAAACACCACTGCACAATGATCGTCAGAACATCAGAGCTGTCACCGCGCCATCCGTCAAAATCGCGCTTCAGGCTAGCAACAGTCAGGTAGTGATACATTACAAGGGACAGAAACAGGTGCTACCATAGATTCTAATTACTTTGTTCTATCAATTATGTACAAATCTTTGCATGGCCCGGGGTCTGCCACACACTGCTGTGCCTCCTACTCACTCTCTGCACCATCCCAGCTGCGGCTACATAGCAGGCAGTACTTTTCAACAGTGCTTTGTGCGGATGCCTTGAGGTGACTAGAGAGGTTTATTTTTCCAAGGCTGAATTCATACGGATGGAGCAGTTCTCAAAAAAAATAAAGAGGAAGAAAAAAACATTCTGCATATCCCACTGACATCTGAATTCATGCGTTATATCCTCTCTAGTAACAGGAGTAAATTCTTTTCTCTTCCACTCAGCCCTGTAAGCATCAGTTTAGACACACAGGTGCTCTGCTGTTTTGTGTTTTCAAGCTGTAACGGTCTTCCAGGCACTTGTGGTTTCTGCCTTTGTTTTGCACACTCCTCAAGTTTTCTCTCAGCCGCTCAGTGCACAAAAACATTATGCTAATGAGGGGGTAGACATCTGCTTCCAGCTCAGTTTTTCTCTAGGTGTTTGGGCATGTGTGTGTCACTCATATAGGGGATCGGCTTTTACCTACAGTAGGTCAGATCTTTAGAGGCGTGTGTGCACAAACAAATTTCAGACTTGTGTATTCATCATTGTTGAAGAATGATGTTGCTTTTACCCCTTCCCTCGTGATACCGCATCAGAGTATGATAACGCATCAGGTTCAGTGTACTGTGTGAATAAATGACTCACACTCCCGGTACAGCGTGTCATTCAGCGCTGAAAGAGAGTGTTTATGTGTAAGGCAGGTTGCAACTAATAGTCATGTTTGTTAAAATGTGTATTTTCAGCGAGCTGTAAGAGCAAGTCTGACAGTGTTTAAAGGATCAGATCATTTTAGATGCCAGAAATAAGTAAAAGCATGAGGAAATAGGAGGCTTAATCTGAAGGAAAAGAACACGAGAAATAAAGGGAAGGGAGACGCATCAGATACAAAAACAAAGCTTTTAATTAACGCTACAGTGACCAAGCTGAAAATGTGAATGTAGGCTGTGGAACAGTAAATTCTGAATTATATGAAACAAGTGCTGAATTTAAAAAGGACGCATTGTTTCTCATGGTGCAGGGCTTCAGTGAATTCTTCTGTTTTCACCTTTGAAATAGCTGCTCTTAACTAATATACAAAACATTTCTAAAGACGAGCGGAGGGTCAGTGTAAGCTGCCTCATAATTAACTTAAGAGTACAAGTTTGATTATGTCCTGTAATCAGCTTTAAAAAGATTGACTGAATTAGGAGCCCTATAGCCTTGGTGAATAAACCAGAAAATTATTATAATCATCTACATAAAGTTAATTACTTGAGTATTTTGCTATTACAAAATGGTTTGGCCACAGGTAATAAATAATGGGATTTCAAGTCATTTCAGATGTTCAATTTTCATATTAATGTTGGAGGCATATAAATGGTTGAATATGAGCATTTTTCAAAGACAGCGAATGTGTCTCGTTTTTTTCAGCATTAACTATAAGAAAACAGACTATGACGGTTAAGTTTGTCTGATAGACTTTGTTTCGTAGAGTGCATGCACAAAGGATTTACATCAGAGGTGTGTCTTGTTGTCTCCAGGTCTTGAAAAGTCTTAGATTGTTTTAAATTTCAATTCGATGGGTCTTAAATATTTGTGAAAATTTCTCCAGCCTGACAGAACCAATGACTATTTACAATCATTGGACAGAAAAATAACTGCAGTATTTCTCTGAATATTGCAATAATAAATAAACATTTATGACATTCAGTCATTCATTCAGTCATTTTGCGTAACTGCTTTTCCTGTTGGGGGTCGCGGGGGGCTGGAGCCTATCCCAGCTGACATTGGGCGAGAGGCAGGGTACACCTTGGTCAGGTCGCCAGACTAACACAGGGCTGACACATAGAGACAGACAACCATTCACGCTCACATTCACACCTACTGCCAATTCACCAATTAACCTAACTTGCATGTCTTTGGGTTGTGGGAGGAAGCCGGAGTACCCAGAGAAAACCCACACCAACACTGGGAGAACATGCAAACTCCACGCAGATGACATTTTGTTTTATTTTTACATTAAACATTAAGCTTAAAGTCACCCAATTGTCATTTTGCCTTGCTGATCATTTTGAACTGACGTCAGTGTGTTTACGTGGAAAGAGTACTCACACTAAGGCCTTAAAGAGTCTTAAATTTAACTTCTTTATATCTATAAACACAGTGTGGTAATAAAAAAAAGAACAAATGGTATGATGTTGAGCTAATTCAAAACATTTTGTCATCATACATTTCCTTTACAATGTGGGTCATGTTTCCCAGCATGCTTGTTATCTGGCCTGTTATGGACATCAGCTTCATTAACCTATTTAGCCACTGTTTCACTACATTAAAGCCAGTTTTGGATGTGTTAAACATAGTTTATTCATCCAATGTAAAAATGCAATCTCCCTTTTTGTTTCTTGTTCAACTACTGAAGGTAAAAAAAAATGTATCTATACAGTTTTGAATTTCTTAAGGTCTTATACAGGTTAACATTGCTCTTGTACAACAGACCAGGGGCTTTTGTAGCTTCCTTGGTATAACTGATATCCAGCGATAACTTTGAAGTGATACACTAAATGCATTCAGGCAGCACACCTGCCAGTGAGCAGCAGTCACACACTGTTAACCTCAAGATCTGGAAGTGTTTGTGAGTCAACGAAGCTTCACAAACTCTCTCGCTGTCTGCCTTTGTCAAAGTTTGGCTACATAAAGAGCCCTTTAGCTCCAACCTTGTGATTGTAAGAGTCACACTAAAGTGAGCTCAAGCACGGCATCCCGGCCCTGGCCGTAAGGTAAGCAAACTAAATATTATGCTTCTTAATTAAAGGAGGAATTAATAGTTCTCAGGCTTTTTATTTCAAGATTGTGCTGCTGTTACTTGTGTAGAGCCTGTGTTACCATCCTGTCTAACACTGCTGGGGTTGAAGTGACTCATACTGTCCACAGTGGTACAAATATTGCTGTTAAAGCCACTGAAATTGCATTATATTGTTATACAAGTCAGTTAAAGTAATGATGGCACAACAGCCTGACTCAGAATAAATTGTTGGGATGACTCTAAAAGAGATATTAAGTCATTCGTTAAATTGGAAAATGAATGCAGTAATTTTGTTTTGATTCATCTTCCTTTTAAAGGCAGAATCCACATCGCCAGTACGTAACACACAATAACACAGTGTGTCATTGTCCAGTAATTTCATAATGGTGCTGACCCCAGAAAAAGTGACCCATTTTTCCAGGAAAATCATGCTGAGTTCTGTCACATTCCCAGAAAGTTACTGACTCAGTGAAGCAGCTCTTGGAAGTATTTGTTTGTGTCTCATGCTGCGTTTAAATACATCCTGTGAGCCTCTGGTTTAAAAACGTTTAGATGAGGTTATGTTTAGTGTTGGAAAAAATAAAGTGACCCCATGAGGAGGTAATCTCTCTTTACTTATTTGAGTGTGTAATTATGTATTGTGGCTGATGTTTGACTGTAGGAATCAAAAAACAGCAGCAGCATACATACAGCAAACAACATATTGTTAGAGTGGCAGTAAATTAACCTAGCATATTGTTAGTGTTGGTAGGTGTGTCGTGGTTTTTGTGCTCTCCATCCCCAAAATGTCACATCCTGGCAAAATGACTCCTATAAAATGTGTTGTTAGTAGTTGTTGGTATTGTATTTTATGGCATGTCTTTAATGTAATAACTGTTTATATGTTTTGGGGGTCTGGATCACATGGATTATGATTCTCCAGATGTTACTGTCATAAACAGGAAGTCAAATTTAAACCCCCCCTGTATGAAAACAATCAACAGCTGACTGACATATTATTGTGTTTGTGTGCTGTTTTGCTGCAGGCACCTGCAGGAAAATGACCCTCCAGCCATTAACTGCAGTGAACTGTGCAGGCCTCGTACAGCCTGGCCTCTCTCTGCTGCAGCTGGATGGCGAGGCTCTCCTGTTTGGCCAGAAAGGTTGGCCCAAGCGCTCGTGTCCAACAGGAGTGTTTGGGGTTCGAATCAAACGTGGCGAGATGAAGCTGAGGGCCATCTCTTTCTCTAATGAGTCGTGCTACCTTCCTCCGTTACGTTGCCCGGCTGTTTGCCGCCTCGACCCCTATGACGGGCTTCCAGAGAGTTACCTCATCCACGGCGGCCGCACTCCAAATAACGAGATCTCATCCAGCCTGTACCTGCTGACCGTTGATAGCCGTGGCTGCAATCGTAAACTGACCCTGTGCTGCAAAGAGAAAGAACTGGTGGGTGAAGTGCCGGGGGCCAGGTACGGCCACACAATGAGCATGATTCAGAGCCGGGGGAAGACAGCTTGTGTGTTGTTTGGGGGTCGATCATACATGCCAGCGGGAGAGCGCACCACAGAGAGCTGGAACAGCGTCGTCGACTGTCCTCCTCAGGTGTTCCTGTTTGACTTAGAGTTTGGTTGCTCCTCTGCGCACATAGTACCTGAGCTGTTCGATGGTCAGTCTTTCCATTTGGCCCTCGCTAGAGAAGACTGCATCTACTTCCTCGGAGGTCATTCACTCACATCTGACTCCCGCCCCCCTCGACTCTTCCGCCTGCGTGTTGAGCTTCTGCAGGGAAGTCCATTGCTTTCCTGTGAGACTCTAGACACGGGCATATCCATCTCTAGCGCCATAATTACCCGCACAGGTCCCGCTCACAGATACATCATCTTAGGTGGCTATCAGTCAGACTCTCAGAAGAGGATGGAGTGCAGCACTGTGATTCTCAATGAAAAAGGGATCCACATTGAGCCCTTGGATCCACCTAAGTGGACCCCAGATATCATCCAGAGTCGCACTTGGTTTGGCGGCAGTGGTGGGGAGGGAAGCATCCTACTTGCTGTGCCTACTGAGGGAAGGCCGTCCCAAGCAGATATGCATTACTTTTATCAGCTCAGCTTCCAGACAGAGGGAGAAGCCAGAGAGGAAGAGGGAACCCAGGGCTGCAGCCAGGAGTCAACAGATTACGACGACTCCACTCCTCTCGAAGACTCTGAGGAGCTCTACTTCGGTCGTGAGCCACATGAGCTGGAGGACAACAGTGAGGGAGAAGAGGGTGCTTACAATGAGGACGACGAAGAGGACGAATCACAAACAGGCTACTGGATCAAATGCTGCCTGGGTTGTAATGTGGACCCCAACACGTGGGAGCCGTACTACTCCACTGAGCTCCACCGGCCAGCTATGATCTTCTGCTCCAGAGGTGAGGGGGGACACTGGGTCCACGCCCAGTGCATGGAGCTGTCTGAGACGCTGCTGCTCAGGCTCTCTCAGGGCAGCAAGAAGTACTTCTGCCTGGACCACGGAGGCCTGCCGTACCAGGAGATGACCCCACCTCGACAGGTCATGCCTCTGAAGCGCACCCCGATGAAAGTTAAGGACAGGAAAACTCCTCCGACTATCAAAATGTCTCCCAGCAAAAAAATCTTTTTCAGGAGGCTTTTTGACTGAATCCAGTTTACTGACCACAGTTTAAACCTCTGTGTGTAATAAGGATGTTTATATGCAGTGAATAAACAACTGATGAAACATACATCATATGCTAATCTGTACTCTGTGTGAAATTTTTGTGAAGGAAAAAAAAAAACAATAAAAATGCAACCCTATATTTCCCATCTAACATCTGTATATTTTCATTAAAAATATAAGTCTACCCACAATGTTGCTATTTTGTGTTTTTACCAGCTATAAATCAGATTGTTGTAATTTTGTATTCTATTATGTGCCACAAGTTTAACTTCCAGACACTTTCTTTCATAGCCAGATGGAGCCCAACTCTTTTTTTACAATTCTTTCCACAATTAAAACGATGGTTATCGAATGAAAAATGCCCAATAAACTGATCTGTACTCGATGAAATAAACAATAAACTGCCTCACATTCTGTTTTCAGACCTGTTTATTTCTAATGTGTTTTCCCCAAACTTTTTATGTGGCAGAAAATTTTGATATATCATTGTTTCTAGTTTGCATTTTTATCAGTTTTATATGCATTTGCAGTTATTTTGTATTCCATCGAGAACCACAGGGGAAGATAAGAGGGTAAATCAACAGTTTGTAACACTGGCTTTGAGGGCAAAATATACCTCAGTTGTTTTTATTATTAAATGAATTATAATTGATAAATAATTATTGTACACTTCTGTAGTCAGTTACACCTGTAATTGAATCAAATTAAATCATGAATGTCTTTATAGTTGTATCTTTTTAAAGGGCTTTCACAGTCTTATATGAGACGGAAGTTATTTTTTATTTTAGTACCACAGTAAAAAAAAAAAACAAGCTGTTATGAGTCCAGATTAAAATGTGCCTGAATCCTAAATTCTTCAATATCAAAATAAAACCAAATATATTTGCTCAATAAAAAACAAACAAGGAGATCAAGTCAGTTCATATCTTTATTTATTCTTTGGAGGAAACAAGGACAAATAAAGTACAAATTCCTCTGTAAGGTTAACTCATCAAAAACACTGTAAGTTGTCTGCTTCACTGGAAATACAGCACAAATGTGTGAATACTGTGTAGTCTTTAAAATGTAAAAAGTAGTGGAGCCTCAGTGTAATACAGTACTAGTATGCAAAGTAAATGACATCTGAAACAGTTTGCCTGATATTTAGTGTAATATGGAAACAAAAAAAAAGTGGAAATACTCGCAGAAGAGTGAACAAGTGGAATTTCGTGAATCATCCATCATCCATTACTTTGGAGATGCAATTCATTACGGCAGAAAAACACAACAAATATGAGACAAGTTGCACTCTAAAACACGACAGTATTGTAGGAAAGTGACAACTATGGAATGAAATGTGAATATTTCACCGCTGTCATATGCTTAAACTTATGACAGTAAAATAAAATCAAACATTCAATCAAATAGGAAAACAAAATTGCCTGTCACAATTCAAAATGGCGAGGGCAGAGAAAAGACAATATAATCAATCAATCAAACAAATAAAGTTGCCAACAAATCAGTTTACATCCTTTCTCTCGGGCTCCCGCTCATCCCTCTCCTCTGTCAACCGTGGCAATGAAGAAATATCAGCAGGGAGAAAGAGCCAGGTTATATACAGAACTTAAGAAAAATCCCTGCCTGCTGGAGAGTCCATTGGGTATTAGGCTTCATAATGGACCATACTGTATTTTTATGATATCAACAAAAAGGTCAGTATATGCTTTATTTTATGTGAAGAATTCGAATAAGTATCATCTATCCTCCACTGTGCAAAAACTAAAAGAGATAAAAATTGGTTCAAAGTGACCTGGCATCTATTCTGCCCCTCAGGGATCCCACGATAAAGCACTAAAGTAATCTTTTTCAGAGGGCACTCATGAAACAAAGAACATTTGGGTCTCTGTGATTGCATTTTGTTCCAGCTCAAATGATATATTAATACAGTGGCCACAAATGTGGTCTTTTTAACACAATTTCCCTCCATGACTTACAGCACTTTCATCTGTTTCCATAAATATCCGCTCTATATAAATTCATAAATGTGTCACATCCTTGCAATACAATAAACTGCGCCATATTTCACAGACGGTGAAGATAAAAAAAAAAAAGAACTTTCCTGCTAAGAGCAAGAGAAAAGAAACCTGCGTGTCGCTTCTCTATTCCTCTGCTGTCCCATCTTTGTGCTGGAGCAGTGCAGCAACAAAGCAAGGCAACGTTAGATGTTTATAAAAAGGCAATACAAATATAAAAAATACTGAACAAGTGAAACACACATTTAAAAAACATGGTTTCCATAAATGTTTGGAAATTACTCTGTCTGAGTGAAATAAATTGGTTATTTATTTTTGTCCAACAATAAAGGATGATGTTGGTTTAAATTTGCAAAATTCATTTAATCACAACGAAATACAAAAAAAAAATGTAGAAAACTTGGCTTCAAGTCCATAAACTCCACTCCCTCATTATTCTAAATATCAGTGAATGGGTATATTAGTAAACAAGTCCATATCACTGATGGAGGCAATTCAAATATTACACAACTATCTTGAGAAAAATCAAAAGTCATTATCTTCCAGAGACATGTCCTCATAATCCTGGCTCTCTATCGGGTCAATAGTGGCTTGCAGAGCTTTGGCAGAGTCCTTGTGAGCTTCCATAAACTTCTGCAAGCACTTTGAGGTGTAGAGCCAGTGATGTTTCAACACGTCCTCAAGCTCAAACGCCTTTGACTGACGTGCATTCATCTTCCGGAAGCGCCTGAACAGTTTGTTCGCCGACTCGTTCCCCTCGCTGGCCCAGGCTCCTATGGATCCTTCTCTCTCTATGATCTCAGGCACATGGGCCAGGGTCTTGTGCAGGTAGTTGGTTATTTTACCGTTGTACCTGTATTTGAAGGTAGAGGAGAGAAGGTCGGCGAAGCGCTGGGAGTTAAAACTGTAGCGGCACAGCTGGTCGGGGCACTCCTTGGCAGGGCAGGTGGCGCGCCACACGGGCTTCATCTGGAGGTAGATCCTCATGAGCTCCCTCAGGGCCTCCCTCCTCTCCTCCGAGGGCACCAGCTCACACACCACCTCCACAGCCTCCTGGGTCATTAGCCTGCGGGCGTAGTTCCCATTCATCCTCATCACCGGTTTGAGCTTCAGCTTCTTCCTCAGCTGTTTATCTAGGGCTGCCCTCCAGCTGCGCCGCTCCTCCCGGCTGGGGTTGACCTTTTGGTACACCTCCCCTATCTCGTCCTGGAAGATTTTGTAGAACTCCGCCGCATTGCCGATGTCGCAGTGTAATGCATCCAGCGTGGGCTGGGTCTCCATGAAGGGCTTGGCAGAGACTCCTTTGACTCTGTCTCGCAGCTCATCTGCAGACTCAGAAAAAGGATTGGTTCTCCATATTTCATAACGGTCTAGGTTCTCGACATGACTGCGAGTGATGGAGTGGAGCACCATGTTTTGGGAGGCCTCTGCCCGAGTGGAGTCACAAAGGGTGCAGACATAGGTGGACCCTGAGGCTTCAAGGCCTTCCATCTCGCGCACCATCTTCTCATCATATCCCGTGCCTCTGAAGTGAAAGCGGAAAGCGCGAGGGAGTCCGCCCACGGATAGGATGAGCCTGCTCTCTTTCATTGCATTACGCTCTGCAACTATAGGCCCCAGGACGGCTGTTAGTGTCTCGTGGTCTGACTCATCCACAAACATCAGGCAAAGGGGCTTACAGGACATCTCTGAGTTTGGCTTTGCCTCAGTGAAGATGGTAACCTCTTTCTCCTGCTCGTCTGCCAGGACAGAGACAGACATAACAGTGAAAGAGAAACGCACAGCCTTCTCAGGAACAACTGGTCCTCCACCGTGCTTCTCGCTGACATCGCCCATGCCATCACAGGATTCCTTGATCATGACACTGAAGCCTGAGGTGCATGTACTGTCTTCCATCCCACACTCTCTCAGCCCGTCCATGATGTCCTCCTCCAGATCCTTTAATGCTGACACCAGTGCCACATCATAGCGAAACCGTCGAGTGATGGTGTCAGCTGGGATGTCATCCACCGAGGAAGCCCATCCAGAGAGCCCATTAATAATGCCAACATTGCACGATGTGGACACATTTTTGAGAGCCGGCTGCCATTCAAACTGGTGAAAGCCAGGGAGAAGCTCCTTCTCTGCGGCTCGCAGGGTGTGCAGGGGCTGAAAGATCTGGCGGCCGCTGGTGGCTTTGACAGTCCGGTACATCTTGTGATACTGGCTGCAGCTCAGGAAAGTGTTGACCCGAATGGCCAAGCACACAGCAGGATGCAACCCAAAGCCTCTGCCTGCAGAGCGAGAGAAAATGAAAAGAGAAAGTTTATAAGAGAGAGACAGAAAGAGGCAAAGTAAAAAATAAAAAAATAAAAAAGAAGGCGAGAGGAAAGGATTTAGACATGAAGAGAATTATTTAACACCAAGCTGTGGAAGCCCATTTCTAGTGCTTTGAAAAGAACTGCAGTATCTAACATTTCCTCATTTGATATCCCGCATTTGGAGTCATTTATACTATGAGACAGAGAAAATTGCGAATTTAACACCCAAATGTGAATGTATCATTGTCAAAAGCCCACAAGCCCATGATTACAAAATCCAATATTTCCTAATTTCCAAATGTTATAAGGGGACAGAGGGTGAATCAGTGAAGCTGGCAAAAGTGATGTATTGGCTGCAGATGAAAACAGACACCAGCTGGCTTCTATTCCCCAGAGAGGAGGATGGTGCTGTCTGTGTAATTTGCAGATACAAGAGCTGCTGATGTTGTTTTGATTCTAACAGCCCCTTCACAAGAGTTGTTATTGTGCATTAAAGGGAGTGTGAGACTGAGAGACTGACGGACAAGCAGGCAGGGAGTGAGTGTGGGGGAGAAGCGGGGAGGGGCTGAGCGTGCAACAGCGGCGGTTCAATAAAAAGGGATGGACAATAATGAAATGCTTTTCAATCAAAATCATAGGAAAACTTTCTTCTCTCTCTTCAATAGTGAACTTTTCAACTCATTGTTATTTATGAGTATTCCTCAGAGATAGGCAGAAATATTAATGAGCAAACACTATCATAATTTTCATTTGTTTGTTGTCCCTTATTCTTGGCTGCGGAGGATTATGTGTTGATTGAACAAAAGCCTTATAATAGCCTCTTACCTTGCATCAAGGCCTCCAGCTCGTCCGCCTGCCGGTGTTCATTCGCAGACCTCAGCGAGAGCAGAAACAGAGTCTGACACACAGACTTGAGGTCGCCACCTTCCTCTCTGTCTGCAAACGCCTTCAGCTGGTTCTTCATATCCCTGAGCCGATGCTTCTGGGCACGGCGGGTTAGCGATAGCAGGTGCTGACGGGGTCTTCCCCCTTTATTGGCTAGCAGGTAGTTGTCAAGGTCTGATGACTGCTGCTTTGTGTCCTGCTCACCCAGCTCATGGCCCAGACAATGAGTTTTAAATGAGTCTAGCCTTACCTGCTTGCCACAGCCGCTCTTGGGGCAGAGCAGAGGCAGGGAATGTAGGGCTGATAAGAAGGCTTTGGCAGGCAGACTGAGCTCATCGGGGGTGCAGGACAAGTTGCAGGCCGGGCAGTGAGGTCCCAGGACATGGATGTATTTTATAATGCAGCTGCGGCAGAAGAGGTGCCCACAGGGGGACTGGACTGGATCAGAGAGCAGGTGGTCACACACCAGGCAGGTGAAAGAGAAGAGGAAGTCAACAGGGAGCTTCTCAGAGATCAGCTTGGTATTCAGGTGGTCTTTCTGGCAGTGGGTGATGTTCCTCACCCATTGCTCTCTCTGGATGGTAGGTTTTCTCCACCCCCTGAGCACAGGACCATGATAATGGTCGGCGAATTGTCTCAGAGCCCTCCTCTCACCACCCGCAGTGCTGTCTCCGTGGTCTCTCCTGCTTCTTTTTGTCAAACTCTGGGCTCTGGGAATGGCTAACCTCCTCTTCCTCCCAGTCCGCTTGAATGAAGGTTTTTTGGGGGAGCAAAGGTGGCAGGGGGAAGAGTGGGGATTCCACTCGGGGACATTCGTTTTGGAGAAGCTGCAGACGCCTCCTCCTCGTATGGCAATCACCCAGCAGCGATGGCAGAAGGACAGAGGGTGGACGGATTCTATGTCTTCTGTCACATCCACTTTGAAGACTTTGAGGATGATCTCTGGCCAGCTGAGGAACTTGCAGTTCATTTTACGCAGGGCGCTTTTGGTGACCTCATCCAGATCCCCTTGAACATCGTGTACCGGTCCTTTGACTTTTCTCAGGACCTTTCCACAGAGACGACACAAGCCCCTTCATAGAGGAAAGAAAATGTGAAATTCCTAAAAACAAATGCATATAATAAAGTGAAGGTCATACAGTATGGTGACATGTTTTTACCTGAGATGGTTCATGTGGGTGTCCATTTCCTGTAGCTTCATATCTATCCTGTGGCCAAGGCCCTCCACATTTTCCTTGGTTTTTCCCCCTAGGCACAATTTCATAACACTCCCTGGACCTGCACCATTATCTAAGTCTATATTTGGAGCTGCAGGAGGTGAGATCCCTAACAAGGCTCCATCCTCAGGCTGTGTCTCACTGGGCAGAGGGGCCTTCTCCATGGACTTCACCCTAAACAGTTTAAATTTCCACTGAGAGTACTTAGAGTGGGGATGGTGGAGCTCAGCCGGCATGGAGGATCTGGGGCCATCTGTCTCCGGGCTCTCCTCCGCCATGATGCGATTTAGACGTCAGACCCTGGAGAGGCGAGGAAAGGCAAGGCAAGGCGAGGCGAGAGGAGAGGAGAGGAGAGGAGAGGAGAGGAGAGGAGAGGAGAGGAGAGGAGAGAGCTTAGTTTGATGTATCACAAAAGTATGAGAATGATTTCAGCTGTCCGCGAGATACATAGCTGTGGATGCCAGAGAAAAGATTTGAAGGTTCAAATGCTCAGATATCCCCAGTGCATTCTCAGCGTTGATCCCATGACACAATCTAACAGCTTTACTTGATTCCTCTTGAATTCATACACCAAGTAGCCTGAAATCCCACTGAACAGAGAGCAGCAAGCCCCGACCTGCAGTGCTGTATTATACCATAAGTGGCATTTAGATCTTGTGTAAAATGCATGAGACAAGCATTGGGGGATCGATACAGCACAAAAATCTTCATTTCTCTCATCTCCAATCCCATCGCTCAGGGAGCCGTTGTGACTTTTTTCCTTTGACACAGCGAGTTTGCTAAATGGGCAACCTTATCCCTGCAAGGCTGTCAATCATTTATATTAGTCATTTTCTTGGCTGGAGAGAGAATTGGAGCCCCTGGAGCCTCTGCCTGGCATTTAAAATGCAGGGGGGAAAGAACTCAGAGATACAGGAAACTTATTTCATAAAACATATATATTGACCAAAGAGGAGGGGAAAGAAAACAAGAACCCATCATATTGAATAAAGATCATAAAGAATTATTCCAAACACAACACTGTTCAATTTAAGAGTCGTATTTCAGCAGCCAAGTGCTCTTATGATGTGGCACAGGTAAGATCAATGATACTGCTGCACTGACAGACCTTATTTCATCTCCTCCCACACTATCTAAGTTCCATCACAAGTTCAGACAATAAAGCAGTCAAACAATCTTACCATTGTACGACTATAGCGCACACTCTCTAGTGTCTTCCATCTATCCATCTTTCAGTCTCCTCGCTACGTTTTCTCCCTGGGCGGCTCGAATCTGGCAGTGCTCCTTCATTTCCTGGCTCTCAGTGTACTTGACATGTTGAACTCTCCTTTGAGACAAACAGCTGAGCCTGTATGCATGTGTGTCAGCTGGGCTCTTACCTTGTTTTTTTCTGTCTCAGCTGTGCATCAGCTCCCCTGGGGGTCCTCTCCGCATGGGAGCACAAGGGAAGCCCTGGAGCCAAGGGCCCTACACACTACACACACTGCCTATGTTAGGGTCTGTCTCAGCTTGGAGCATCTGTTACCAGGAGTTGTGGCTTCATACAGAGGGATTGCTCCTGCCTTGCTCCTTGTGTCTTGTATTTATACCCTTCCTTTGATGGGATCCCAACAGTCATCTCCTGACACCTGATGCAAGCAGCTGATTTCAGAGAAAAAAACAAGGTCAACCCCAAAGCACAGTTGCAAACATGTGTACGTACAGAATCCAACAGCATACCCCAAACAAGCAACTTTTAACCACACCACAGTGATCCTCAGCTGGAAACACTTCTATGACACCTTTATCTCTCCTTTCTCATATCCATCTGCAGGCTCACCTCATCCAGGTGGCCTCTCTCTGACAGAATGAGAGATACTGTTACTTATGAAGCAGCTACCAGTGCAGAGGCACAACTGACAATAGAATAAATGCATTTGCTTGTCCCACAGACAAATAAAAAACCCAATAAACATTGTATCGACAATATCTTTTAAATAGTGGCATTACAAATTTGGGACTTCATCAGACTTTTAAACACAGACATGAAAAACACATGGAGAAGCTGTTACAAGTTAGTAGGGTAGCAACTAGTAAAAGCTGAAGACTTTGTGTTTTTTGTTTGTGTGACTGTCAGGTGTGTTGAAGTGTTCAACTCAAAGGTTGCTAATGAGGTTATATTTTGGGGGCAGTGTTAAGCAAATGTGCTGGCTGTTGCTAGGATATTTTTTTCTGGTCGACCTTCACGACTCCAGAGTTATTTTATAATTAAGTTCTCATTTTTTCTTCAATAAAAGCAGATATGCTACACGGCATTTTTGATATAAAAGTAGTTTTTCGCTGAATTTGGCAAAAGACTATTCAACAAAATAGCTGTTAGCCTAATACAAGTGACCACAAGGTAAGTGACATCTTTCACATGCAAGGTGACAAACTTCAGCACTGGACAGCACCAATGCACGATTACTAACAACACGATACGTTCAAAACATAACATAGCCTAATCTCCACAATCACGATTAGCTAACCAGTTGAAAGTCCTGAGAGGGACTCACATGTCCAAGCTGGATCTGCTACCACAGCAGGGACGGAGAAGCTCAAATTGCAAGTGGCAACCTCCAGGGCTGACGAGTGAAGCCAATGCGGAAGTGCCAAAAACTGCAGTTCATCAGCTGGCCACTGGGGGCTGGTTGCAAAACAGAGCAAATCCCCAAAGACACCCATGTTCAAACTATTATCATTTCATTTACATGTTAGCGATAATTAGCATGCTTAGCTCGTAATCTAGATAACTAGCTGCTGACCGGCATGCACCGAAGTCAAAAGGTAATACATAAGTGTTAGAATTTAGGATGATAATACTTTTGAACAAACAGCGTCTGTGTGAAGTCGGAAAATAAAGCTCCACCATGCTAATGTTGGTTGGCTAAAGTTATGCTATGTCAGTGATACACTTGCCTTATGGACAATGTAGCCTTAAGGTTATGTTAATGTTAGGCACGGGTAGGTAACAGTTACGTTACGTTAAAATGTTGCAGACTGTGTGCAGTTACACTAAAGTGTATGTGCGTAACTTAAAAATGTTAATGTCACGTTTCAGCCTGATTCCAGAAATAACTTGGTGAAGCTGGAGTTGGTTATTGAGGCTCTCTGGCAAGTTAACATAAAATTTGATGCTCCACACACCCAAACTTTTTAATTTTTTTTATAATATTATTGCAAAAACTGAAATAACATTTGCCGCTTGTCCGCTGTATTCAATGTTTTTACAATGTAAAAACTGTATTTTTACAGTCCATGATTGCAACTCACAAATAAAAAGCGTGATTTCATTCTTTGCATAGGACGCCATAACTCCACTGTATCTTTACATAGCAAATAGTGATTTACTACCAAATTAATGTTCTGAATTTCACATGCGGCGCCTTTAAAAGTGCTTTAGAGGGCTGGATTGGGGCTATGCAGATTAGTGACGTGGCTATAGCCCCCTTCACCCTGGTGTAGCTCTGTGCTCAATGCTGTAAGAGACTTTTTTTCCTCATTACATTAGCGTGATCTGTCAAAACATAAAAGGTGACATTATGCTGATGTCTCAAACAGATATAATGTCAGACATTAAGACAAAACAATTACAGTAATACATGTCACATCAAAGCAAGAGGTTGTGGTTGTGGTTGTGTTTGGAGGCAGCTCAAGTAAAGAAACGTGTTAGTGTGTGGAGCAGAGCGATATATGATGTATGAGAAAGGCAGACGGAAACTGAATAATTAAAAAGAGCAGAAATCAATTTTTAAATAAAATAGAAAATAATAGTAATTGCAGCAATGATAATCAGCGCCATTGTTATCATTGTCACTCCAATTACTGTATTATTGAGACTTTTCCCCCCTTGCCACTTCACATCATCTTGCAGTGTTTGTGACTGATGCTCCAACAATTCAGGTGGTGACTGCTGTGAATCAAAATGATAAATGTGGCGATACAAATGAGTCATATTAGCGTGTTAGCTGTGAGTTATCTGAAGTGTTCATCTGGCAATTAGCATTTTGATAAGTGAGTTTTCGAGACAACATAAGACAACTTACAGAGGCCATAGACACCAGCTGAATTGTTGCTGAAGGGGTCAAACAAAGCAGAAACACTGTGCCGTGTGTTTGTGTCACTTGTCGTTTTGTCCATCCCTTGTGGTTTTATCTGCGATTCTTCTCTCTCAATAATGTCAGCACATTTCATTCATTTCTCCGAATGCTGTCTTTCCATCTTTAATTAGACAGCATCGTTTGATGTAATGTCTCAGTAGGTATGGGGAGTATTTGCCCAAGATCATTCTTGTTTGTAATTATCCAGGGGATTAATCTGGTGTATTCGCCACAGGAGCCTGTTGCTGTTGCGTTGGATTTGCCAGCCAAGTCATTAGATACACAGTCAGTGGGCACCAAACAACAGTTGGGTCTCTCCCACTCTTGTCAGCTTAACAGGGGAGCGGGATGAATACTGGCAGGCTTTGCAGCTTATATTTGGTGCATATGGTCAAGTGTGACCTTAGACAGCAATAGTGGTTTTTGTTTGTTTGTCTGTATCTTTGTGACAAGCTTATTCACAAGAAATGCTGAAGCACAAATACACAGAAAAGTTAGCGGGGGAGAAAAAATGTTGTTTTCCAGGCCTATCCAAATCCATCAGACACAGCTGGGAGATTTGAAGTACACAGTGCTTGATACATTACATATCCAAGAACAAGCAAATGATGGATTGTAGCAAGATGTTCCAGGCCTATTTATAGTTGATATTTAGATTTATGATAGCCAAGTAGCCACATGCTTCCAAGGTAAACGACACACCTCGCTCCGTGGCAGACAGGGACGGAGCTGCAGATGTCTGCCTGACAAACAAGCGCTGACCCCCTGAGACCCTCATCTCTCTGTGCCTGCTAATTGACTTGTTATTGATCAACTCAAAGACAGTCTGATTTATGGGGAAGAGGACTTGTGGAGACAGCCACCTGGCATGGAGCGCAGTGTTATGAATGTGAGGAGCAGACCCTGGGGGACTAGAGGCTGCAGTTTAGGAGGACATACAGGAGTTTGCGATGCACCAGTGAGCTGACACCTTGCACTAGGAGGGGGTGTTTTTTCTAATATGATGAATCCAAACAACATCAGTGAGCAATGTGTTTGTGTGTGTGTGTGTGTGTGTGTGTGTGTGTGTGTATGAATGTGTTGCAGGTGTGTGCAGTGGGAGGGACAAGTACGGCAGGGGCAGAGCATGTGTTTGGGGGAAGGAGGGGTGGAGAGAAATGGGGGTTGGGAGGATCTGTGTGTCTGTGTTTGTTAGTCCGTGCTGGTGTGTCGGTGACGCATGAGAAGAGGACTAAATAAATATAAAGTAGTCTTATGGGCAAATTATGAGACAATGGGCCCCTGGGCACAGACAGAGACCCAACGAACTCTCCTACATAGGTGGAAGATACAGATTTTTGAGTCTTTTGTGTGTCTCTGCAGCTGGCACGTCTTTATAGTCATTTCACATCTTTTTTTAGTTGAGAATGTCTCTTCATATTCCTTTTGTGACCCTTTGTTATTGTTTTGCCCCTTTTTGTCGTCTTTTTGAGTCTCTTTGCAGCTATTTTGCATCTCTAGTGCATCTCTTGTGTCTCTTAGTGGCCTTTGTAGTCCTTTTGAGTGTCTTTGTAGTCATTTTGTGCCCTTTGTGATTGTTTTGCCCCTTTTCATGAATTTTTGAATTGAAGTGAATCATTTTGTGGGTTTTTTTTGTAGCTGTTGTGCATCTCTTTGAGGTTGTTTTGTGTCTCTTTGTGGTTGCTTTGCCCCTTTCTGTAGTCTTTTTGAGTCTCTTTACAGCTGTTTTGCATCTCTTTGTAGTAATCTTCTGTCTCTTGGTGGTCATTTTGAGTCTATTTGTAGTCATTTTGAGTGTCTTTGTAGTTCTTTACATCTTGTTGTAGTCATTGTGTGCCCCTTCGTGATCGCTTTGCCCCTTTTTGTAGTCTTTTTGAGTCTCTTTACAGCTGTTTTGCATCTCTTTTTAATAGTTTTGTGTCTCTTTGTCGTCCTTTTGAGTGACTTTGTAGTTGTTTACTTCTCGTTGTAGTCTGTTTGTGTCTCTTTGTAGCTGTTTTGCATTTCTTTGTAGTCTGTTTGTGTGTCTTTGCATTTGATGTTTGTCTCTTTTCCTGCATTTTAATGTCTTTGTAGTTTGTAATCATTTTGTGCTCCTTTGTGGTTGTTTCACCCCTTCTCAGTCTTCTGAAGCCTTGTTGTGTCTCTTTGCAACTTTTTTTGCATCTCTTTGTAAATCTTGTGTCTCCTTGTGGTCATTTTAAATTTCGTCCAGGTAGGTATATGTCTCTACAAGTGACATTTTGGCCTGAGGGCCAGGGGGGCCCCCCTCACACTTTGGGACCCAGTGCCTGTGTCTGGTAGGTCTGTTATGTAACCCAGCCTTGCTTCCAATCTGTCCTTGAGAAACTTCAGAATCATTACTTTTAGTTCTGTGTGCATAAAACAAAGAAACAGACAGGTAGAGAAAGGGAACACGAGGGAAGGTGTGAGAGGTGAAAGACAGAGACGGGGATATAGCAGTGATCTTGTGTAAAGGAGTTGCACAGGATAACAGGCTTAGCTCAGAGTGGAGAACACAAAAGGGCTTAAGGCTGATTGCAGGCTGTGACAAGGAAAGGGGGGAAGAGATCAAGCCTTCCAGGCAGAACTATGTAAGCCAAAGGTCCAAAAAAGACCCCCTGACAGCTCAAGTCACATGGCAGCTTAAGGGAAAGTGTCAATAGCAGAGATGGACAATGAATGAATTCCACAGCAGCGTCGGTGTCTTCCTCACAGGGAATAAAATGTCAGCTTCGTCCACATTTGAATAGACCGACCAAAATTGCAGCATGATATTTCTAAATGTCATGAAGAATGTAGGCATCTTTGTGATTGTATTCAGGGTAAAGAGGGCATTTCACTCTCATATTCCCACAGAGTGTTATGCAATATACTGAGCATTTGCTATGCAAATTTTTAATTGCATTTTCATAGCACGTTCAACAACTTTCTCGGCCTCGCCCAGACAATTCTCAGCGAGTCGCCTCCCACTGTCCACCTCTTCCATCCCTCATCCAGAGACATGATTTGGCAGATTAATACTCAAAGAGGTAGACTTCAATGCAGAGCTATTCGTCAAAGCTACCTGCCAGAACAAACCCCTTTCCCCACTACTCACATCCCCTCTCATTCATCTCCCCTTGTCTCTCCCTCTCAGAGTCTTGTTTCCCTCGCCTCGCCCCTCTCCTCACACCCTCACCTCAGGTTTTGTTAATAATCAATTATGTGATTATTCCAATGAGGTGATTAATTACTGGCTCTCCCTCCCTCTGTACCGCAGGTTAGCGTGCTTATAATCACACAGTGACAGCCAGGGGACAGCTGAGTTGAGTGATGCTGTCTCGAGGCCTCGTGTGACCCCGTATGACTCGGCTGCGTTTGTTGTCGGCTCATCCTGACTGATGGAGCTTTAACAGAGAGCAGAGACGCACCACAACATCACAGCTTCTACAAATAACATCCCCCACAAGCTGCTGACAGCCTGACACCACAATATCTTCCATGTCCAGCTATCCAAATATTCATTTTATTGGATAGTCTAGTCTTGGGACCGCATTAATTCGTTCCAAGTCTTGCATTATAACTCTCCCTGAGGCGCTGCAGAGTTATTTTGGTTTTGGACCGGTTCCATTCATCTCCTCTGTTCTGGTGAGTTAGACAATATGGAGAACAACTTAAGCTACAGCAACTGTGAGTGTCGACCTCCTGTTACGACAGCAAGACAGGCCACATGGAGGTCAATAACATGCAGAGATTGCAGCGAAGGCATAGTGTGATTGTGCTGGAGTTTGCGGTATGGCTCTCCGGAAAGACCTGAGCAATCCAGATGGATGTTGATCCACTCGCAGTAAACCAAATGAAATTAAACCCTAAGCCAGATCCAGGAGCACTAGAGTGGAGTGGGGAATCAAAACCAGTGTCTTTAATCAAAATAACAATGCTCTTTAATTCTGTGTTAATTAAACGTAGATTTCCCTGATCGAGGAACAGTCCCTTTGACGCCAGGGGACCTCCAGTCACATAAACATCCACTCACTGGATTTGTCTTGTGTTTAACCATGTATTAGTCCTCTTTTCCCAAACTGTCTGGTGCTGGTTTACACAGAAGGTCTGTCAGCTGAGGGATAGTAGCTCGCAAACAACTCCTCAAGATTTCAAACGTTTGGCATCCTTGGAGGGAGGATTCTTGGCATGTTGTTAAACACCTTAATAAGTGGGTTACCTCGGTACAGTTCTCAGATGAAATGAGAGTAATGGTGAATTCTCAGCACTAAATTTCACACTATTTGTCTCCTGACTGGTCATTCTCGCTCTCCCGCTTCCCCACTCCCTCCCTCAGTCCCCCTCCATCAATGTAATGAGCAAATCATGGCCACTAGGGAGAGATGTAGAGAGAAAAATTGGTCCCATTATGTGTCAAGGAGTGTGAAAAGAGAAGCGCTGTTGTCTGTCAACTCTAACCCCCAACTGTCCGTGGTCTTAACTTCCCACCAAACACAATGAGCTCTTTTCCAGCACGTAGATCTGCTTATTATTTCCCTGTCTTTTAACTACAAAGTCCATTATAGGAAATGCCAGGACAGCCGTGCCCTTTTCTGCACTAGCTCTGCCAGAGCTCAGACAAGGGAACAATGGACACAGTAACACGCGGCGATTCAAGGCTGATTTAGAGTGACTGGTCTTAAACCCGACTTATAGAGTACAGTAATTATAGGAGGTGAAGGGAGGGGCTGTGAAGGATGCTGTGGATAGGTGGGGGCTTGCGGAGAGAGGTTGTTGTCATTTGGCAGCCAGTCCAGTTGGAGAGAGAAATTACTATTGGAGCCAGAGCCTGGGTGGTGGAGCATTTATCAGCCAGTCATCGCAATGATTCACACGATCCAGCGGGGAGCCATTATTTTACCACCCCGCCCTCTCACGGCAACCTGCTGGTGGCGAGGATGATGATAGCTACGGGCTTTATGAGCGCAGGAGCAGACATATACGGTAATTGTCTGAGAACAATAGTTTGGAAAGTCCCGTCTCTTTTCAGAACTCAGTCGTATGTCGTCGGCGGATTGGACAACACTGAGAAAGAATGGAGCAGTTGAGCCTAACTCAGGGGCATATGGCGTTTGTTAACTGCAGCAGAACACAGAGATGCCTCAGGAAGGGACTGACAAACATGTGGTCCCAATAGTTGGAGGGGAGAGTAACTGGCACTGAATACATAAAGATCACAAATAAATACACCATCCACCTGCTCGGCGAGCGCTTAGGGACCGGGTAGATCCGAAGGCATTGATACAGTTTTGCATTGGCTGGTTTGCCTGTACACGCAAGTATAACAGTCTCTGCATAAGCAAATAAATTCCTAACTGAATAGGGAATAGGCAAGGGAGGCCCATGATGGCCTTCTCATAATAACAATGATAAAAACACTATTCTTCTATTCATACTCCCCTCACTCTTCCTTTACCAACTTTCCCATTTGGCTCCCATGGGAGGCACATCATTCTAATATACACAGGTTTTCATCCCTTCCCTTTTTGTGAAAGACCTGCAGGAGAGACAGGAAGAGGGAGAGGGGGAGAGATTGGGACTGTTTACTCAGTCAGATGGTCTAACGTGTGTGGAATAGATTTGAGCTGAAGAGGAAGCTGTCTACACAATGGCAGTTGGCATCAGTGAGTGAGTGAATGATGCCGCGTCCGAAATCACTCCCCCGTTGACTCAATGACTTTGCTCTATAGTGAGCAGTAAATTGCGATTTTAGACACTTATGAATCATCGTCATCACTGACAGGTGTAGTGCTGCATAATGGCAATGACACGTCTATTAAGGCGAAACATTGCATTGCGGTATATTTAGTGACACGACTCCACATCCACGCCAGGAACAGCTCTGCGAGGCTGTACTTAAGCACAGCTGACATTCAGCAGGTGTTATTTTTACCATGTTCACAATTAGCTCAGTGTGTTAGCATGTGTTAGCTAATCAAACAAAAAGTACAGCTGCAGCTGACATTGGTAGAATTGTCATTAGTTTTGCAGGTGTTTAGTCATGAACCAAAAGTTAGCAACTGATGATGGCAGTGGCGGATCTTCCAGTGGACTGCTTTGGTCCCTGTTTACTTCCTGTCAGCTACCAAGAAAACTTTTAAAGAAGGAATGTCAGTGACAGCATTTGAATTTTGCAGTAGAGCCAGACTTTAGCGCCAATTCTATTGAAGTAAAGGGGGCGGGCACGGCAAATCACACTACGACCCATCATATCTTTGCTGTTTCACTTTGGAAACAGCACTTCAAAATAAAAGCTCTGCGCTGGAAATTCACTGTAATTGTGTGTAAGTGTGTTTTTTACAAACTTCTTGTGAAAACGTTGGCAAGTCACTGCACATTCAAAATGGACTCAGTTCGTTAGGATAGGTGGCAGTGTATCCAGCACCCTGGCTTGCAGTACAGGAGCCCCACAAGGTACTGTGTTGGCCCCCCTTCTCTTCACCCTGTATACTGCCGACTTCCACCATGATTCTGAGTTCTGTCACATGCAGAAATTTTCGGATGACACAACCATCGTCGCATACATCAGGGTGAGTGAGGAGGGAGTGTACAGGAAGCTGGTGCAGGCTGGTGTGGGCGGAACCAGCTCCAGCTGAATACATCAAAAACCAAGGAGATGGTGATGGACTTTAGGAGATAGCCCCCTCCCCCACGACCAATCTGCATAGGAGGGATGGCGGTTGAGACAGTCACATCTTATAAGTACCTGGGGCTCCAACTGGAGCTGAAGAAGGGCACAGAGAGATAAAACTATAGCACTTTATGGACAATTTGCTAGCACACACAATATTCCAGGGTTTAAGCTGGAGCAGCTGTAACATCTGTCTCTCTGTTTCTTTTACATCTTCAAGAAGATACTGTCTTACTAGCGTTACTGGCTTTATCTCCAAATGAATGTAGGGTATCTCAGGCTAATGTTAGCTTAACAAAGTGAATACTATGAACTTAGTTAATTGACGAACAAATGAACAAGTATTGGTAAGTTATAAAGGTCCAGGTTTTGCTAATATTTTGGCGATTAGCACCACCTAATCGATGATGGATAGGAAACATCATGGAGAGAGCAGGCTAACATTAGACCTCTTGATCATTAACAGTTTGAAGGCTGGTTATTTGTTGATAATCAAATACATACCTGCTGGATGTACGCACTACACAGTACGATGTATGATCTGGTTAACTAAAGTCTGGTCAGTGATAATAGGCCAGACCTGCCCAGTCATGATCTGTTTTGAGGCCAATAACAAGGAAATGAACACACACATTTAGATTAAAATGTCAGTCAGCATCACATGATTTGTGTTTTGTAATTTTTCAGAAGTATTTTCAGTCACAGGTGAAACAACAAAGATATGATGGGTGATAGACGGTCAATAGAAGTGGCCTCAAAGTCTGGCACCAATGGAAAATTCAAGTGCCCTCACTGACGTCATGATCTTTCCATCTTTTATAGTTTCCCTGTCAGCTGCTACAATTATGAACATCCTAACAGGAGATACATTCGGACCCATTTAGAATGATTATGCTGTCAAGTTTGAAATGGTCTATAGGCAACATAGGCAGTTGCCGAGGGAACCACTCAGGGGGAGGGGGACACCAAATGCCACCCCCCAGGGTTTTACTGCTTCTAGTCCTGGCAGGAGAACCTGCACTGATGACACTGATGACACTAATGGGAATGGTGGCGTAGAGGGGAAGCTTGCCTATGTCACAGAATGTGCTAGGTGCAGCACTGGATCGTGGTGCTGAAAAGTCGGTGGCACTGGATCAGCAAAGATATTCCAATTCATTCAATGTCTGTACCAGATTTCACAGCAGTTCATCAAATAGTGGAGTGGAACGATTGATGTCTGGTCAGAGCTTGTTCAAAATTTGGTATCAAGTAGAAAGAGATATTTCAGAAGGGTGAACTTTGACCTGATGGCACAAGATGAAAAGTCAGGGGATTAACAAAGTCATTAGGATTCAGTGGACCATGAATGTCAGTTCAAATTTTCATGGCAATGCGTTCAGCAGTTGTTGAGATATTTCAGTCTGGACCAAAGCGGGGGGGATGGACCATCTGACAGGCTGACATTTCCATCCCTGGAATGACATCGGAAGCGTGGCTAAAAAGCAGTGTATATGCTATGAACACTAATTTGTACCATGTGAGGACACTATAATGCATCTGCTGCTAAAATAGAAGTATAATGCACTGGGTGGCAAAGATGGAGTGATTTCGGACACAACTCGAGAGAGTGAGCGGATGTTTTTTTGTCTGCTCATCGTCACAGATCTCCTCATTGCTTTTTAGGATTATTCACCCATGCAGAATTCTTTTCCCAAGATTCAACCATGTCTCCATGTCTCTCTTTTATACTCTGTTTTTCCCCCTCCTGCCTCCTCTCGCTTCACTTCCTCGTGCCATTCACTGTCATTGTGAAAAGGTGTGTGTGACTCCACTAGTAGAGCAGAGCCCATTATCGTAAATAGGCCAATAAGTAACTTCACACAACGCGTCTCCAAAGCAAGCACACTCTATATGCAAAGCAGAGGCGCACTGTTAAAGAAACTGGCGCCAAGTGATTATATTTGTAATTTAATTTCCTTGGTCACACAGAGATAAGAGAAGGGAGCGGCTACAGTTGGCCAGGGATGAATAGAGTGACGAGAATGGGACTACAGCTTCATTGTCTGGACTGAGATGTCCGAGACGACACCACTTACGAACAAGGGTACTGGCGGGCAGATACGGTACATGCACAGGGATTCACAAGTCTGGGCTCAAAGATACAAAAACAATGTTAATACCAGAGACGGCAGAGAGAGTTCTTCTATGCAAGAACACCTGCACTCAGTCGAAAGGATGAATGTGAGTTCAGGATAATCAAGAAAGTATTTTTTTCCCAGAAGTAAGCTCTGTCTCTCCCCTTTCTGTCTGTCTCCTTCGCACTCAGCACTGCTGAACAAATGTAATCAGCAGGGTGGTCTGGGTGGGATGTCAGTCACAAAGAGCAACGGCTCATTGCAGATTCTACAGGCAAGATGAAGCGAGTCCCTGCGAAAAAAAATAAGAGACGACTGAAGGACACAAGGTGTACACCCTCTCTCCGTCTCCCTCCCCCTGTCTGCTTTTTTGGAGATTGTAGAACTGCACATATCAAATTTCCAGACTTTTCCATTTTCAAAGAGTGTCCACTTTAACTGATGACAATGCAGTGGAAGGCACAATGCAGCAGTGGTCAAACTCTGATTCTGACCACATCAGAACATTCAGAGAGCCGGGGGAGCGATTGGTTCTAAGTTGATCAAAAGTCGGACACCACACGTCGCCGAACAGAATCCAGGGTCAGCGTGAAACTGTTTTGTGACATCTCAAATCCTCTCTCTCCCTTTGTTCTCTCCCCTCTCCTCCTCTCATCTCAATGTCTAGTCCTCCCCTGCTGTCTAGTCTTTCTGCGTATTTCCTCAGCGTCTTGACTTTGAACCCAACAGCGTTAACCTGTCAGGAAAGTTACAAATGTTCTGAGTGAATTATGTAAACCATGGAGAAATAAAACTGCAAAAAAGAAAGAAAAAAAAAGGCATGGAGTTCTTGCTTTTATTTCATAATTCATCACTCTCACAGATCCAGCCAAATAAAACTTGACTTATTAAGTAGTCCGGTACATTCTGGCTCCAAAATCCCCTGAAATATGCTGGAGAATATTAATCACATTTTGTCTACCTCGCAAATAAAAATCAAACACGTTTACATACATGCACAGCCTTTTTTTGTGTGTGTGTGTGTGTGTGTGTGTGTGTGTGTGATTTCATTACTCATCAAATGATTTCATAGCAAGAGGCAAATCTATAGATGTTACACCAGCACCACCAAAAGGTAAAGCCAGAAAACAACAGGCTGCTTTCTTCCCCTCCAAAATACAAACTTACAGCACTGAAAATCTGATTAAGGAGGCTTTGCTTTGGCAGCCGGAGAGTTTATTTATTTATCTCAATGAACACAACCACAAACAGACATGAGCAAAGAGGAACACAGGCTTTATACTGAGGGGGGGATGGGATAGCGGCAGTGCGGCATAATTAGTAGGACATGGCAGTATAATTGGTCTCTAATTGATATGAAGAGCAGTGGTTTATCCCAGGTTGTGTTCTACACATGCTGCCAGGAAGCGCTGGCGGCCTGCTCAATCTTGGTGCCATCTTCTGATTGATGTCTCTGTAGCAAATGCCCTTCAACAATCAGTACCCACAATCTCTCTGTGTCTATCAGGCCACCTGTCTATCTGCACGTAACATCTCCCACCATTCATCTGTCATTTCATCCTTTGTGCCTAAACGTCTCACTATCTCTTTCTTCCTATCTCCACATTGATTCGGCCTGTCTTTCTCTGAAGGCATTCTCAACCTTTGCTCTGTTTTTCTCGGGAAGGTGAAAGAGCAGCGTTTGTTGTGGTGGAAGGTGAAAAGTGGAGGGTTTGTTTATGAGACACTGGCAGCCATAAAAGACTGCGTGCTTTCAATGGCCCCAGACAGCACCCACCGGGGGAAATAAAAGCAACTTTAGATGAAAGGGAAATCAATTTTAAAAGTACTTTTATTCACAAAAGAAAGTGACGTACCTGCTTTCTCAATTTAGCAAAATGAGACTTGAAGAGGTTCCTTTTAGAAAGGAGAATTGAACTAAAATAACAGTCACTGCTGACAGGCACAGCTGGACGCGAGAGGTCAACACACTGCAAACTGAACGGATTTGAAGTTTGGGTGGGGAGGCTCTTTAGAACAATTCTGTTCATGGATCGCGTGCTGATGCAAGACGACCTTCAAGGACGTTCCCCTCATTTACACAGCAATTAAGCACTACCCTGTTGGTAAATTGAAAAAGAGACAAAAATCCTCTGTGGATTTAATAACAAACTCATTACCAGGGCCCAACAGGGCGGAACTGCCTTTTAATTAGAGCAACACCTGATTAACGCCCAATTAACAGAGCCAGAGCCACTTAATTCTCCCCCACTTTGGCAGGTTGAGAACATAAACATAAGCAGTCCAGCATCAGAGTGCTTCCTCTCCTCCTGGGAACGTGTGAGAGAAAAATAAATAACAACTTCGGAGGCAGTCTGTTGTCGGGTGGTCCAAATGCTCCGAAGAGCTGGGAACTGTGTGCTGGAAATGCATGAGGTAAGTGTTTCAGGAAGGAGACAGATGTAGGACTGGCTGGCAAAAAGTATGCTTCACTACACATGCAACTCCTGGTGGGCTGATGTAGGACAACTGTCCAAGCAGTTAGCCATCATGCTCAGCCATATGAGCACCCAGTCCTCCTGCTCCCAGATAATAGCCTGCAAGACAGACACACATTATGGCTGTAAACTTTAAAATTAACTGTGGAAGGGTGTGGACGGCACGTGCCGGCAAAGCCTTGTTGAAAATACAATATACCACTGGGTCCCACTTGGGGCTCCTAACCCCCCACTAGGGGTCGCCAAAGCTTCATGGGAGGTTGCGTTGCTTAGATTTAAAAGGTGTCAGACAACTCACTCTCTGCTGAACAGCCTAGTCCTGCATGATAAAAGTTCACAGGGAGAAGAAAGCACTAAACAGGTTAAAAAGTAAACCCTATACTATACTTATAATTATAAGTATGTATAATTGTTAAAAATTAAAATAATAATATAGAATATTAAAAGTTTTTTAAAGCTCAAAGTCATCATAATATTCACAGGAAATAATGTTCTCAAAACAGCTATTTTTTTGTTGTTGGTTTTTAGAACTTTTATTTAGTTTTCTTTTTTCCCAGTTGTCATGTATACACTTCATATCCAGAGATTACCTAAACATAAAAAGAAAGCAGCAGGGACATCCACTCCAACATCTTAACCCATTGGTTAGAAAAAATAAAAATAAATACATAAAACAAATTAAAATTAAAAAAAATACAAAAATTAAATAAAAATTTGAATAGAAAAAATAGGAAATAAAAATTTAAAAAAGGAATGAAAAATAATGGTAATAACTGTCCACTCCACATTACAATGGCACAGATAAAAAAATAGGTGCAATATTTGTTCTGCAGCGACATATAATGTATATATAGGTGATATGTGCATTGGGGGAATATAAAGTAAAAGTCTGGCAGAGCCTGACTGGATGATAAACCTTATTGGATTAATAGAGCCATGACAGGACTCCACTGTTTAGTAAAGATGGATGAAATCTGTTCCATCTGATAAAGGTCCCAGACTTTTTATATCCATGTATTGTACATGGGAGGGTCTGGTTTCAGCCATCTGATGGTTTTACACTTTAAGGCTGCTCTAAGTAATATATGTAAAAGGTGTATCTTTTCCCTCACATCAGACTTACAGGGATAAAACCCAGTGGCACTATTGTAGGGTCTTCAAACTGCTTGTTTTCCACAATGTCCTATTGTTGCCCTCACATTTTGGGTTAACTGTACCATTTATCATTAAATATCATGTGAATTGAATATTATATATGAAATATGATATCAATGATATCAACAGTTATCATTTGCATTGAATATGGAAACACCCATAAAATATGTCACTTAGTCTGGTGTCATCAGGTTACTTAATGATACAAAGGGGGGCCAAAGCCACTGTCATATGATAACTCATTGGTGCTAAAATAAATGATCGTTGAGAAAGGGTGTGATCACAGATATTTATTACATATCATCAACAGGACACCTTTCATAGGAAAACAACAAATGGAACATTATGTGTGTTTGTCATGAGCATACATCATTTTAAAATGACATTTTTCTTTTGTTGAGGCCTGTAAAAAGTTTCACGTGGGCATCACAAGATGGCGCTATTTTAACATTTATCAGCTACATTGCATTTCCTACTGAAACTTTCAGTTAAAGATAGGAGTTGAATGTTTTGTGAGTGTTTTGTAAACATAAATTCAACTGTAAAACCTGCCACAACTGGATCTGCTCCTGGCCCAGGGGCAAACCTGCACATGAAATTCAAAACTTTGCAAACACCTGTCGTCACACTGTCAGAGAACACCTCTCATCTTCTACTATGTGCCAAGTTTCCCAGCCAGTGTTGTTGGACCTTAGTGTGTTTTTATTTCAGTTCAGTCCATACTGAGAGCAAACTGGAGACTAACCGCAACGATCAGCTACTCAGGAAGCTGGAGCCTTCCGTCCCACTGACATTCAGGATTCAGACTTAATTCCTCTGGCAAACACTTAACTCCCAGCACAGTTAATCAATACTCAGTCTGGCTGTATAGATCTATAAAGCTGCGAGGAATTGCCGGCTTCTCATTGAGTCTGTGTGCGTTAATGTGTAACTTAAACATTCACATTCATTTCCTCTGTCATGTCCTTAGATCTGAACTCCACTCAAGGCCGTCAGAAGCCAAGATGCTTCTGCAGTCACCAGGGTAATAACTATCGCTGAAAGTGCGTCTAGCGGCTTTAACTTGAGAGGCAATGCGCCACGACTCTACAGACTTCTCCAAGTCTGGCAGGATGTCAGGCACAACGGCTTGTTCGACTACAAACACAATCGGCTCCACCACCAGCAGCAGCACCCAACCGAAAGCCCCTAACCAATAGGAGGAGCCGAGGCTGGAGATGTCTTGACTGATTTCCTCCCGGTGGTGAGAGGTGAAGAGAGACCAGCTGAGGAGGAAGAAGAAACCTGTGGATGGAGGAGAAAAACGAGTCAAATCAAGTATCATTGCGGGGAAAAGAAGAAAGCCATTAAGGTCAATTATTACGCGCCTGGAGCTTTAGAAAAGAGTTTGTATGATAATGAACTGCAATTCCAAGGAAAGTAAAAAGTCTCTTTAAAAACTGCTGCCCTGCAGGGTATGTAAATGAGCAGTACATTAAAGAATTTCTGGAGGTGTGGGTTTGACATGTACTACACAAACCAAAAGGCTATTTGGAGGTTAATTGGAAACGGGGCTGTTTTTTATGCCTTTACTTGGAATGTATTTATTATTTTAAAACTCCCACAACAACAACAGCAGCCTAATTATTAATAAAGCAAAACACAAAAACATGGTGTTGATCACATATACTCTACCTGTAGAGGCCATGGTGAGCAGCAGCAGTGTGGTGGGGTAGAGGGCCTGCCCTGCCATGAGGAGGGAGCGAGTGTTGGAGTAGGAGCGCACCGTCTCAGATGTCCAGCAGAGGGCAAACACCAGACACAGAGCACTGGTGCTCACAGCCATGAGGAAGGAGAGGAATCCAAATACTCTCTCTGCTTCCAGGGCTAGAAGACACAAAACAAAAGACACAGACATGGTTTTAAAAAGGTGAACTAGATATAAACTGTCATCTGCCACAGATATATCAAAGGAATATTCACCCAGTGATCAGTTATATATCAATTAGTTTCACCGTGTTACCTTGAATTTGTGAAGAAATCGTTTTACAGCAGCAAAACTATATTGAAACATCCATGTACAAACTGTCACACAACTTGCGCAGAATAATCCAAGTACATACATTTCAAATAAGCTGCTCAGTATTTCCCAAACACATTTATTTTCACTTAAAAAGAAGAGAACATAGACAAGTTTCATTTTCAGTTCAGTTTTAAGAGTAAGGATTCTGTTAAAATGCATATTTGGGAAGTACTGAGCATACAACTGTGTAAATGAGTCTTGGATTATACTGCAGGAGCTGTGTGAGAGTTTGTTTTAATATAGTTTTGCTGGTGTTAACGGTGGTCCCCAATCAATCAATAAAACAATATTTTATATTTTAGGAATTCCAGGTAACACAGCTTGACTAACTGATTAACGAACGGTCATTTTGTGGGTGAAGTACTGCTAAGAGTTTTCTGGCTATAATAAGTAGGCAGCGTGATGAAGTGAAACATGTTGAGGCGATGACACACTCCTGGATTGATGCCCTCACAACATGTCCCTGCCTAAAACTGAAACCAGAGGGGTAAAACCAAGAGTTCATGGACTTTTTAGGTAGTTTTTCATGTATGTTGAGCTCATACTACATTACATTCATTCTGAAAGGACAAAAGAAGACACGGTGGAGTTCAACAAACATTGACAGGGGACGATTTCTCTTTGTTAACATTTACCAGCAGTTTGTCTCAGTTGGGCTCTCTTTTGTTAAGGCAAACCCTAATTATACAGTTTGATAGCAGTTTAACTGGTGTTATTACACCCACCATTTGTCTTTGACTAAGCACATTTTAACAAGAAGCATTACATGAATGCTACTTACAGCTGTTTTGTGATTAATGTTGGACTTATTAACTTAGTTTTTCTCAGACTGTAAGTTTACTACGGACCTGCTGGCCATTAGAACCTTTCTCCAACGTCCAATTTATGAAGCCAAACTGCTACAAGCATTTTATTTACTCCATTTTATTTCATTCTAGCCTTTATTTCTACCTCTCTGGTTGTATATAGTTTGGTTATATCCCCTTTTTCATAGCCATCCTTCGGAAAATGGACAGAAATAGAATGTGAGTAAATACAAAATATGAGGGTGAAAGGCTTTATTTGTGATACGAGATCCTTTTTTGCAATCTTTCTTTTTTATGTGGGTGTAAGCTTTTTTTTTTAATTAATTTCTTTATTTTTAAAGTTTATTTATTTAATACTTTATTTTTCTCTCTCTCACTTTTTGTATATTGATCTGCATTGACAGAGGATATGTTAACACTGTATTTCAAAAATAAAAAGAAAGTGAAAAAAGATAATGATTAAAAATAATCTTGTGGTTTATACTGTACATTACTAAAATGCCCTTACGTTTCCATACAATTAAATAACTGTGTGTTATTAGCTGTCAAAGGAATACCTTAGATCCTCCCCCAAAATAAATAGTTTATAATCATTATTGCTGAATTTGTTGTTGATTATTGTTTTCATAGTTTTATTATCGCTTCCAATAAAAAACTTGAATGACACACAGTGGTCTACAGTAGATACGCTCACTCTCTCACATAACAGTTATAATACAGACATAATTTCTTTTAGTTAACAATGACAACAAACAAGATGTAGCTGACGAAGACCAACTGACCAAGATTTCCACATGTTTGCCTTCAGTCAAGTGTGAAAGCTTGTGCAAAGAATTCACTTCTCTGGTACTGGAGCAAGCTCAAACGTGTTTACCGCTGCTGAGAGGCTCATCTGTACCCTAGTGTTTTTCCAAAACGCTCCTCCTGATGCTGATTCCCTCCAGAGATTCAGACATGTAAAAAAGTTTCCCAGAGGCTAAACTCGTGCAGTGCCTGATCAACACAGCACATCAAAGACATACTTATGTTTAATTAAGTATGTTGCCCTGCCTCATATACATTTTTTATTATTACTGTGTGTCAGTCAAAGCTGTGACTCAACCCTGAGTGACTAATTTGATCTGTTGACTGGAAGAATGTCAAAGATGTAAATTGTTGCTCACCGTTGAAGACAGAGCCATATCTACGATTTGCTTGGTCACTTTCAGTGTTATTCCACTCCGTCCAGAGTCCCCTATCCTTCAGCCAGTACGGTGTCCACACTGCAAAGCACACACACAGGCAGCCTGCCAAACCCAGGCAGGACTGAGAAAACCTGAAGCGGCTGATGGAGTCTCCCAGCTCCAGCAACTTCATATTTTTACACCACTGAGAGAGAAAGACAGGGAAAGAGAAGAGACAGGAGAGAACAAATGTTAAAGTGTTGAAGCTGAGTAACAGAAAGAAAATCTGTCTCAAAACGTCATTTAATTCATATAAATCAGCTTTATGAATGTAGAACTGTAATAAAAGTAGTCTTACCTTTGTCATTGTACAGGACAGAAAGGTGTCAGGAGCAAAGCTGTGAAGTTAGTCGTGCAGGTGGAACAAAGTTTACACTACGACTTACTGCTGCTGTACAAATACTGCTATGCTGTACAAACACTTTGAACACCCTACTTGTACTTCTCAGATACACAAGCCCTCACATGCAGCTCACACTTCAGTGTTACTCCGCCTCTGCTGCAATGGAAACTCCCCCAGCTGGCGGCTAAATTTCCCCGTGAATTCTCCACTGTGACCCACCACCTCACACTGTACGGAAAGTGAAAGCACCCACAACGGCGACTCAATATTTGAGGAAGCAGAAGTTTGCATAGCTGACATTATGTAACGAATTCAGAATAACATTAAAGGGCAGTTAATATATCTAAATATGTCTTGATACTTAGGTATTCTGCAGCAGCAATATAACATGACATTTGTTTGTGTCAGATGCAGACACTGTGTGGGGGGTGTGAACGAGTCATTATGACACAACATTTAAGGAAATCCCACTCTCAGTTTCACACAAGGGGGCACATTGTGGTGCGGTCGATGGCGTCTTTAACCTCAGATATCTCCCCTCTTCGTCATAATGTACCACCCCCTTCACTTGACTTTGTTGCAAAGGAACAGCGCCCACAGCCCACCCAAAAGAAAGAAGTAAAAAAAACACATCACACTGAAATGCCTTCAGAGCATGTGTCGTACAAAATCAAGGCAGTGATATGTTTAAGTCTAGATGATTATCACAAGTCAATTCAGATGTATTGTAAATAGTCAATTAAAGACATTAAATTCACTTTTATTCACAGATCATTAACTTTACAGAAATTACAATACATTCTGTTAAAGTGCATATGACCAAATAATGAAGACGCACAATTTATATTAAGATGTTTAAGAACAGAAATTGGCTGATTTTGGTTGATTTACGTTTGGCATTCACTTAGAGTTGGAGTAAATAAACATACATCTTGTCAGACTGGATTACAAAAAAAAGCAAGGCTCTCTTTTAGCAGCTTCAAAATAAGGCCTCAATATGCAGATAGAAAGGTGCTCTGCCCTGTCCTTCCATCCTGGCCTCGCCCACATTACTCTTCTTCTCCCCTCTTTAGCTTGCTCTCAGCTAATGTTTCCTCTTCACACAGAAATAGGCATCAGATCTGACCCTGTGTCGAGTGTTTGTGTTGAGCTTCTCACCGTAAACGCGGGGACTAAGAGGGATGCTGAAGCACTGCCTCTTGAAATCTGGCAGCTACGTTCATGCCTGTTTATCCTAAGCTTACTTTCTGGCTCTTTGCAGCAGGGCCTTGAATACATCAAGAATCTCTGGGTCCTCCCCAGCAGACAGCTCTGGGGTGTTTTTCTCCAGCCAATCAGACGAGTGGATCTGGTGCCTGAGAGTGCCAATCAGAGAGTCCAGACTGTCTGCGGGCTTTGATGCTTGGCAGTCCAGCAGCACAATCTCTTCGGTGGCCAGCAGGCCCGTGTCGGGAACAGGGCTATCCTTCTCCCTCGGCTGGTCGGATGACTTGCTCTGGGGTGATGATGTTGAATTGACAACTGCAGCATTGTCTGACTCTGTGCTGTCCTCTTTCTCTGATGTTTTGCTCTCCTCGCTGGCTTCTTTGATAGAGTGTGAATCGGGGCTGATGTTTTCTTCTTCAATTTCTTTCAAGGCCTCCCTAATTCGCTTCAGGCCTGAAATAACGCAAAACATTATCAGAACAAGCTAGTAACTATTATCCAATCAATACCTAGTTTAAGACACAAAGCAGGAGATTACTGAAAATAATAGATGTCTATTCATCCATTCATTTGTTTATATATATCCACAGTTTACAGTAGAAATGGGAATGTGAGGTAATTACACAGCACATCATTTGAAAACAGCTTTTCAACATATAAGACTTGTAGCTCAGCAACAGAGTGTGCATATTACACTTCAGACTGACCGAGCTGAAGGTGGAGCTGTTGGTCTGCGAAGATAATGCGGAACCAGCCAGGCGTGGAGCAGGAGAAGGCCTGACCGCAGCTCAGCAACACCTTGTGTCTGATGAAACCCCTCCACAGACCCAACTCCTCCTCAAACGATGCCGCTCTGAGGTACTACCAAAATGGAGAGACAGAAGTGACAAATCAAGCCTACAGTGTGGGGAACCCACACACAATGAGTAAGAGGTGAAATTTCAACCCCAACATCTAAGCTTGACTTTCTGTTTTTTTTGTACCTTTCTGAGGTCAGCCCAGACATACAGAGTAGCAGGTCTGTCCAGGAAGGG
Source organism: Epinephelus awoara (assembly GCA_035609425.1). Taxonomy (NCBI): domain Eukaryota; kingdom Metazoa; phylum Chordata; class Actinopteri; order Perciformes; family Serranidae; genus Epinephelus; species Epinephelus awoara. The sequence goes on along the minus strand of CM069298.1, from coordinate 24,334,778 downwards.
GACACCCAGACTTTGCAGCTCTCCTGTCACGTAACTGTGAGCAGCCTTGAGTCTGCTCCTGTTCACGGGCAAAAATTCCTCGTTGATCCACTCTGGAATTTGAGAGTGTGAAATGACAGGAGGTAAGTGTAAATTGAATGTTACAAGTCTTTGTGCAGCAAAGCCATGCTGTGCTGTCATTTCAAAGGAAGCCCAAAAAAGGGACAATATCCCACAGACAGTTTTGTGATCATAAGTTCAAGGGAAGGGAAGGAACACTGGCATTGGGCTGTGGTTGATGACTTTGTATCTTGGTGTGGTGAGGCCTTCCTCAAGTTAAATGTTTCGAGGGTTGAAAGACATCACAATCAGTTTTAGGAAGATTTCTCCCAATCCTGCATTAAACACCATATTAGGTCCTGGAATAAACTGTGTTTTAAAGTCCATGCTTTTTCCCAAATGAAAAAGCCCCAACAATGCCTTTCATTTTTTCTCTCTCTTATATTTTGAGGATAATGCGTTCTTTTAGTATCTCCTTCCAGATGATGACTCTTTTCTTTTCTGAATCAGTTTTCATTTCTGTATTGTTGCTTGGTATGGGAGCTTGACATTGGCTGACAAAAACAGGCACAGTGGCTAGTGGGAGTTTAGGGAGGAGTTAAGGCCAACTGTCAGACATACATAACAAGCAGGTGCTTAGGAAGGCTGCTTTCCTTCTGGTACGCCAAGATCAGCCCCTTGAAGGTTGAACTATTAAGGCCAAAACACACCGGCACCAAACGACAAGTGTCTAAAAATACATCTATATTACTTTCTATGTACAACCCCATGGCAGGTAGACGCACATCGGCGCTCCTGGATGTCTCACCTCGCAGCACTGTCCTATTTCCAGCCTTGCCGCCCCTGAATTAAATGCATTTTTCCTCCACTCCCTCTCTGCTTATTCATACCAGCCCCCGTAGCACCTCTTTTCTCTGCAGTTTGACTCCTCGTCTCACCATGGATGTATACTGAGAACTCTGTTCCTGTTGCTGTCTCTTGTGTGTGTCGTAGAATGGATGAGGAGAGACTTGTTGTCAAGGTTGAGAAATATCCTGCGCTATACGACCCACAATCCCATCATTATAAAGACAATGGCCAAAAAGATATTGCCTGGCGAGTCAGGGATCTGGAGATTGTCACTTCAGGTGAGAAATCAAGTTTAATCAGTGGGTGTCCACACATGGAGCTCATTCAGGCAGACTTTCTCGATGCTATATCCATTCACAATTCTCTCTCTATTCGTCTCCCACCACTTCCTCCAATCAGCTGACTATGGGTGTTCCTTCTCCCGGTTAGCCAATCAAGTTTTCCACAATCTCCTTCAGCCATCCTTTAAATCTCACTGCTCCTGTCACCTTATCCAGAGCCGAGGAAAAGCTCATCAAAAGCCCAATCCTCTTCACATCCAGATCCTCAGCTCCCTCTTCATCTCAACATATCACCACAATTACCATCACCAACGTCTACACTCCATAGGGGTGGAAATAATCTACTAATCTACTACATCTTTACCACCCACCTGGAATACATGATATCACGATGGGGTCTAACCGCCTTCACATTTCTCATACTTATGTGCACATGTAAATAAACATTCTTTTCTCTCAGAACGAGTCTCTCCTGTTTGGAATGATTTTAAGCTAACGCAGAGGTGGAAGAATTACAGATCTTTTTATAAAAGTAGTCATAACTTTGTGTGTTTTTTTGTTGGCATGCTGTTGACATGTTGATGTGTCTTGTGTGTGCTAGGGGCGGCATTTGAGGCGCGTCATATGCCTCGCTGTGCTGCAGCGGTGCCAGTGTGTTCTCAGCTTTACCCTCAGGTTGTAAAGTGACTGTTATGAGGACCCAGAGAAATAAGGTTTCCTTCATCCCTGCTGCCATTTAGCTGTTAACTGTAGTCTGTACATTGCTCATTGGCACAGATTGCTTTGGTTGTTTACTTGTACTTTTACCTGAAAGCCGTAGAACCTCATATTGAAACACTCTGTACAGTATGTTCTGTTGTTGTTTCGTATGAATCTTGGCTGCAAACCAATTTCCCTGTAAGGGACAATAACAACACTCTGAATTTTTGAAGCAGGGAAACCGCTATGAAGCGCAAAATTTATCTGAATTTACACCTTGCTATGCACAAGGACAGCTCATGGTATTAGTGTCAATTTTGACCGGTCTTCACCAAAAGGGGGTTGATGTGAGGATTGTTTTCTCAATACACTGTGTTTGCAAAATCACATGTGAAGCTTGGATCCGTACC